>CM028130.1:249712500-251075000 GCA_016271365.2 Neoceratodus forsteri | reverse complement strand
CCACTTCCACCTTTAATCCGGGGGTAACTTAAGTCCTGTCTGTCAATGCCTAGGCATCTGAGGCCAGATGGTAGGGTTTAGTATTTTTGGCATTTAGCACAAGTTTAATATTTACTAACCAGGATTCAAAGAGCTTGAAATCCATATCAAGGTCATGATTGATTTCAGAGGGGTTGGATGAGCATCTGTAAGGATGACATCATCAATATAAAGCTGCAGCTTGGACCCACCCCAGTTATTAGTGTCAGTGGCTCAGCAGGTAGCACACTCGCCTCTGAGGCTGGGAGATCAGAAGGCTGTGGGTTCTATCCTACACCAGGCATTTGTGTTAAATCCCAATACTGACACTGTAATGAAGCATTAGGGAGGTGCTGTACTTCTGAGTGTCGTCTTTCGGATGAGACATTAAACCGAGGTTCCGTCTACCTGTTCTTGCGGTAGTTCAGGTGGATTTAAAGACTCCATGGCACTTCTCGGAAAGAGTACGGAATTTGTTGGGGAAAGACTTAGACTTAAATAAATCAGCCATCCTCAACAAAGGCTTAAACATTTGTTGTTTTGTGGTCTTGTAATAAGTCTACTCTTAACCCAACTGGTAAGGGCTTAGTCTGTTTCAGGGGTGAAAAAGAATCAGATGCAGTGTTAATAACCGGTAAAGTGGCAACTGGCTGGTCATTGTAGAAACCCCACAGTTATCAAGTGACTTGCTCCTTCACAAGGTCCCCCTGCTACTTTGCCAGAATGTACATTTGTGATTAAACCTACAGCTGCAGGCACTTTAATATGTGGCCCAGGCAACTGAGAAGCCCTCTGTTCCATGGAATCAGTTTCCTGTGGCAGTAACATATAGTCTGTTATAGTCCTGCACTTTGGGATCCACAGGGTCTGGCAACCAACCAGTTTCTCCCTGAATCCATCCTGCAGCCACTAAGGCGCTCGGACACTTCCCATTTCGATCCCCTACTAGGGGTAACAATGTCCTTTATGATTTTTTCCATCATTCCCAAGGTCTTACTTATCTGTGGATGCTCTGCAGCAGCTTGTTTCTGTGGTTTAGACCAGAAAAGTCTCTGGTTCCATGCCACACTGATTATCCATTACTTCCTCCTTCTCAACTAAACATACGGGCACTTGCCATTCAAATGCAGTTCTGGTGCTCATAATTTCAGCCGACTGCACTGCTGTCAAGTGGTATATCCAAAGGTAAAGCATTCACTGTTCCCAAACCCAAACTATGAGTTTCCTGTCTGTCACCAACCTGCTCGTGATTGCACTCAAAAAACTAAATCAACGCCAACTGGTAGGTTGGCATCCAAAACAATGCAGGAATTCTCTATGGATTCAGAAATTAATGGTGAAAAGCTAACTTCATTCTCTTTGGTCTCTAAGTTTGCCAAGGCCGGGAGGAGTCCCTCTCCCCCTGCCTCCCACATCCTCCACCTCCAAAATCCGGGACACAGTGGCCATCATGAGAATGGACAGCAGCTCCCTCTACCAGCGAGCAGGGAATTTCCTGTGCCTGGCCAATTTCCCCATTCACTAAAAATACCAACAACAGCTTAATCTGGTTCAAGGTCAGTTGGCATTCATCTGTATCCCCTCCTGGGTCGTGCCTGAAAATAGGCAGGATTTGTCTAGTGCGCCTACCGGTCAACAAAAATGAAAAAATAAATAAAAAATAAATAAATTAGGTGGGTCATTGATGTATAGTGAGAAGTAGCAGACCAGGTCCATTCCTGGTCTGCTACTCTCTTGCTATACTATAACCTTGAGGCACACCAACAGTTCTGTATCTCAGATGAGATAAACATCCTGTCACTTAACAAGATGTTTACTCTTTGACAAATAGTGTTTGAACCAGTACCAGGCCAGACTGTCCAGTCCTCACGCATCCTACAGTAGGCTGGTCAGCGGAGATCATGTTTTACTATGTCAAATGCCTTAGGTAAGGTCCATGAAAATACCACCTGTGGTGAAACCTTGGTCCATACCCCAAAGAATGTCAGAGGTCAATTGAAGCAGGCCAGTTTCATGCCATTGTTTGTTCTGAAGCTGTGTTGAGCATCAGATAGGATGTTTTGGCTTTCTAGTATGCTGCAGCTGGTTATAGACCAGCCTGTCTTGCACCTTGCAAGGGAATGGAGAAGGGAGATGGTCCAATAGTTTTCAATTAGGTCTTTGGGTCAACCTCTGTGTATTGGGACGGCAGTGGCAATGTTCCACTTGTCAGAGACAGTGCCCAGGAGAAGGCATTTGTTGAATATGCTTCTTATGGGAGTAGCAACAACTGGAGTAGCAATTTTAAGGAATTTATGTTTCAGATTGTCATAGCCAGGGTTCCATCAGCTCTAATCTTTCTAAGTTGCTCAAGAACCTCCTTCCTAGTGATGAGGTGAAAGTGAAATTGAGTGTCATGGGGACAAGGTCAGGAAGGAGGGCTATAACATCACTCCAGGGTGCTGTAAACCTATCCAGGTCTGTAAAGAAGCTATTAAACATGTTTGCTAAAGAGTAGTGATCAGAGATCACCGAGTCTTCAGTGTATACTATGAACAGAGGTTACAGAACACTCCTTTATAAAACAGTTAATCTGGGTCCAAAAGAGACCTTTTGTACTGCACAGTTTGAATGGGGCATCCTTATTGAGCAAACTAAGACATTTTTGATAAAGTAGTCTAGGGCGGTATCAGTAGTAGGAAGGTCAACTACAGGCTTCACAGGAATGCCAGCAAGGCTATGTAGCAAGGATGACTCATCAAAGTTAGAGAGGTTCTGACCATGATGGTCTTAGTTGGGGAGGGGCGGGTCTTTGGGGCACTTTTCTTCCATATGCAGAAGACTGGGAAATAGTCACTAAGGAGTCGGAAGTAAGCTAGCAGCTTTGATTCTTTCAGGTCTGTTAGCTGGAATCCAATCAAGGAAAGTATGTTTGCCAGATTTAGTGTTCAGCCACATGGTTTCACTTATCATCTGGTAAGGTGTCCATCCAACAGGGCAGACTCTTAACTGTTTGCCTCACTGTCAAGCCAGTCAAGGTTGAAGTCATCAAGACTGACCTCACCAAGGGACATTGCGGTAAGGTGGCTAGTAAAAAGAAGCTGGGGCAGATTTGGCCACCTTGGATGGTTGTATTACAACCCATGGAGAGAGATTTTATGTCTCCAAGCAGTAAGTTTACAAATATGGACTCATCTGGGAGTCTTTAGATCTGCTGATGTGTTGACCACAGCACTGATGGAGAATCATATGTATAATAGGACACCACCACCTTTTCTTGCTTTCCTGTCTTTCCTGAAGACACTGTAACCTTAGAGCTCAATTTCATTGGTTTGGATCTTCTGTTTAAGCCAGGTTTCAGAAATACCTGTGATATCAGTGGTGTAAAGGTTAACTCATGCTTCAAGTTCATGAAGCTTGGCAAGCTTAGCTCATGCATCAAGTTCATGAAGCTTGGGCCTAAGAGAACCGATATTCATGGGTACCAATTTAAGGCCCTTTGTGCTATTTAAGTTTGGGCCTGGAGTGGGGAGGATTACACGCTACAGTTCACAGGGCCAGGGTTGGACTCCACATCACCAGTGATAAGTAGCAGGATCTGTAACTTAAGTTTGCTGTGGGGACAAGAGTAGAGTAAGGTACAAGTCCTGATAGTGGAAGCTGGTAAATAGTAACTTTTCTGCACAAGCCATGAATGGCACGGGGTCATAATGTCACAAGACATTACTCCGCGTAATATACTGTGCTTCAATACAGTGCAATTTATTGCCAGTGGCATAAGTTTTTGTTTTGCGGTGGCTCCGCCTCGAACCCCCAAAACTAAAATAACTAACTCCAAGGAGGGTTTATAGTTGAAATCGCACAAAGAGTAAAAATAACAAAATCCACGTGTCTGGGATCAAAACCTGGTCCCAAACGCACTGCCTGCCTCCCTGCTGCCAGTGGCTCATTCCGTTGAGCTACGGCAGTTGCTCGATGGCCCCTGCCCCAGCAGAGGCCTTATCCTCTGCCTGGGAGAGTGAGAGGGTGCACTTCGTGCATACACCCTTTCACAGTTTTGCACCTCCTCACTCTTCCCTACCGCTGTTCCTCATACTCAGTTATGTTGTGCGCTATTAAGCACATGACATATTGACCCTGTAGGTCCATGAGTACCAGAAGATGAGGTCATCTTCTGCAGAGAGACACTCAGTAGTGAGCCATGTATGCAAGCTATAATGGCCATGACTGGGACTTAGGTGCACCCCAGCAATTATTTTTATATAAGGAAACAAGATTATAAGTAGCAGCACTGTGACAGCTCCCTTTAAGAATATTATAGTATAAGATGAGCACACAGACATAACTGGGAGGGCTTTGTGCTGGGAGTATCACAGTAGTATATATTCCTTGCTTTACTTCTAAGGTCCTCTTGTGTCTATCCCATGCATGCTTGAATCCTGTTATTGTTTTAACACCCACCACCTCTGCTGGGAGGCTGTTCCAGGTGTCTGCCACCCTTTCCATAAAGCAGTATTTCTTCATCTCCTCTGAGTCTCCCACCCCAGGCTTCATAGAGTGACTCCTTGTCCTTGAGCATCTTTTTCTATGTACAATACTACCTCGTGTACCTTATTAATACCTGTGAGGTATTTGAATATTTCTATCATGTCCCCCTTTCCCCCTTTCCTCTAGAGAGTACATATTTAATTCCTTGAGTCTTTCTTCATAGGGCTTTTGTTGCAGGCCCTGAACCATTTTGATTGCCATCTTCTATACCGCCTCCTCTCTATCTGTGTAATTCCAGAGATGGGGCCTCTAGAACTGGACACAGTATTCGAGGTGGGGCCTAACCATCGATCTATACAGGGGTAACATTACCTCCTCTTTCTGCTGGTGATAAACCCTCCTTATGCAGCTGAGCATCCTGCTGGCTTTCATAGAAACCTAGAAACATAGACAACGATGGCAGAAAAAGACCAGAGGCCCATCCAGTCTGCCCAAGTTCCCTATAATCCCTGTAACCTACTGTTCCTCCAGATTACTAACCTCCCGTCCTCTCTCTATTCTCCTCCTCGTTCATGTCAACCCTGGTAGCTACTATTCTCTTCATTATGTCCCAGCCCTGCTTGAATCTCCTTACTGTTGTTGCACCACCACCTCAGCTGACAGACTGTTCCAAAATTCCACCACTCTTTCTGTAAAGTAGTACTTTCCCACATCCCTCCTGAACCTACCTACTGTTAATTTTGATTCATATCCACGTGAACTAAATTGGTATCCAGGCTAAATAGTTCCCTGCAGTTCACTCTGTTAATTTCTTTAAGGAACATGAAGGTCTCTATCATATCTCCTCTCTCTTCTGGTCTCCAGTGACTACATATTTTGTGCCTTGAGGCGCCTCAGAGGATCTGCCCTGTTGGCCCTGAATCATTTTTGTTACTCTAGCTGCACTGTCTCCAATGTATCCTTATTTTATGTGGTGAGAACTCCAGAAATGAGTGCAGTACTCTAGGTGAGCCCACACCAGGGATCTGTATTATCTCTTTCTTGTGCTGTCAATACCCTCCCAATACATCCAAGCATCCTGTTAGCCTTGCTGTAGGCCTTGTTGCACTGACTCAAGTTGCTAATAATAATTCCCAGATCCTGTTCCTCAGCTGTAATAAGTCTCTCTCTTCTCATCCAGTACTCTGTTTTGGGGTTATTTTTCCTAACTGCATTACCTTGCACTTTCTAGCATTGAATTTTAACTGCCAGACCTCTGACCACCCCTCTAGCTTTGTAGATCTCTTTGCATTTCCTTTATTCCCTCATCACTATTCACCCTCTCACATAGTTGTGTGTCATCTGTGAAGAGACACAACCTGTTCTTGATTACTTCTCCAATGTCTGTAATAAACATGTTGAAGAGGTTCAGACCTAGGAATGATCCCTGTGGAACCCCTCTCATGACCTCCTTCTCTTCTGATTTAACCCTGTTGAACACCACCCTCTGCTGCCTCCTCTAGCCAGTTACCCAACCAATTCAGTATGGGTTAGCTGCACCCAGGTCTTCCATCTTCTTGAGCAATTGTTTGTGAGGTACTTAGTCAAAGCCTTGCTGAAGTCAAAGTAGAACAGATCCACTTTCACCACTGCCTTATCACATTGCTTTTGCTACATTCAGATAATCAGAAATGATTACCCCAGGTTCCTTTCCTGTTTTGTAGTTGCCAATGATTCATCTCCCAATTAGTACATTGCCCCCAGGTTTCTGTTCCCCAAGTGCATGATATTGAACTTTTTCAATGAAACCCAGTTGCCAAACCCTTGACCAGTCTTCCAGCTTTTTCAGATCATCTCTCATTTTTCCACTCCCCTGGTGTGTCCACTCTGTTGCAGATTTTGTGTCATCTATGGGCAGGCATACCCTTCCTTTGCAGCCCTCTGCAATGCTGCTAGTAAAGACATTGAAGAGGACTGGGCCTAGTATTGCCTAGCATTGACCACTACCGCACCCCCTGTTCACCTTGCCTTTTCAGAGTGAAGACCATTTACTACCACCCTCTGACTCCTTTAGCTTAGCCAACTTCTTTAACATTTTACTACTTTTGACCTACTCCTAGGCTGCCCAGCCTGCTCACCAGTCTTCTGTGTGGAATAGTGTTGAATGCCCTACTGAAATTCAGGTAGGCCACATCGACTGCTCTGCCATGATCCACTTCTCTGGTCACCCAGTCAAAGAACTTGATCAGATTTGTCTGGCAAGATCTTCCCCATGTGAAACCATGCTGATTTGGATACCACAATCCACTGGTAACAAGGTATTCCATTACTTTACCCACAACTGAAGTCAGACTGACAGGTCTGTAATTTCCTGTCTCCTCCTATTATTACTTTTGCAAAGTGTAACTACATCTGCTTCCTCCAATACCCAAGAACTTCCCCTATCTAGTCATAGGTTGAACAGAGCACAGATGTGCAGTCAGCACCTCCTTGAACTTTTCAGGATTCTAGGGTGTGCCTCATCAGGACCCACTGCTTTTTAAGCTGTGCTAGTTCCTTGAGGACTCCTTCTTCTGTAAAGGGCTAGTGTTCATCTCCCCTCCTTTAATGCCCTTGTCCCTTATATGTGGCCCGTCACCTACCCCTTCCTTTATAAATACTGAAAAAAGTGTATATTAGCTTATCTATTGGTGTTTAATATTAAAGAGGGACTCTGACCAAAAGTGCTACATTGCAGAATTAGAATAAGCATACCCTCAGTAAATCTCATGCCAAAATGTGATTTCTACATTACTTCATTTTAAAGTTATGAGCTATTTTGCAACCCTGATTTCACTACCTGTTCAAAAAGCCAGTTTCAGTGAAGAGCTGTTGATGATGTCATCTCCTGAACTCACAGTCAAGTCTTCCCCATCAGCAAGCTTAAATGACCTGTTTCTCCAAAGTTTTCAAGATCATGTGCAATGGTTTTCTCAAGTAAAACAGGCAGTACCATTCAAAACACACTGCTATAAAAACTATGTGTGTTTCAGGTTTTGTAAAAAGTTGACAAATTTGTATTTTTTAATGCCTTTTTGATGTGGCCAATTTCTCCAGGGTTGCTGGATGCTGAGTCAGTATGCCTCCAGGCTGCTGATACCATTTGGAGTGCTACTCTACAGTGCCTGTTAGAAAATTGTTTTGTACTCGCATTGTAATGTTGGTAACTTCATTGCTCTTTGTCAGTGTCTGCTTCAAAATAAGTTTTAACAGAGGACTCATATGTGTTAATTCCTACTAGGGGTAGCAGTGTTAGCCCTGGTAAAATGATCATTTTAATTTAGAGTACAACATACTGTAGAAGAGCCTGAATGTAGGTCAAGTAACAGCTTGACAGGGAGAAAACATTAGGCTGGCTAATGCATAGAAACTTATAGTAAGGTTTCAAAACAGCATTACCTCTCCCACCACCATTGACGGGAGATGGAGTAATTGTTTTAAAGTGCTATCCTAAGAAATCGCCTCAATTGAATGATTGGTGTTAATGATCTCAGCCTTTCACAACATCAGAAAGTTATTCAGTCTACAAACCTCAAGGCACTGTGCTGTGACCCAGCATCCCTGAAGAAAAGGGCCACAACAAAAGGCACAAAAATTTGTCAACTTTATTACAAAACCTAAAACACACATAGTTTTAATGCAATGTTTATTAAATGGTGCTGCCTATTTTACTTATAAAACCATTGCACATGATCTTTAAAACTTTGGAGGAACAGGTCTTGCAAGCTTGCTAACAGGAAGAATTAGACTGTGAGTTCAGGAGATGACATCATCAGCATCTGGGGGTGGCTCAGAGGTAATTTAAGGAAGTATTTTTCACAGAGAGGGTTGTGGATACATGGAACGGCCTTCTGGAGGAGGTTGTGGAGTCAAAATCAGTGGTGGAATTCAAGCATGCATGAGACAGTCATAAGGCAATTCTAGGGGTGGGGGTAGGAAGAAGTAGGCTGCTGGTTAACTAGGATCTGCAGCTTATCCAGTAGGTAGGAAATGGGCAGACTGGGTGGGCCAAGCAGTCCTTATCTGCCATCAAATTCTATGTTTCTATGTTATCTCTTCACTGAAACAGATTTTTGAACAGGCAGTGAATTTAGGGTTGTAAAATGACTTGTAACTTTTAAACAAAGTAACTTAGAGATCTCATGTCTAGCATGAGTCTGATTGGGGCTATGCTGATGCAAATTCTAAATGTATTTTGCAGAAATGTTGACTGTAGTCCCTGTTTAATGTCTACTGCACCTTTAAGACAGTATTTAAGAGTGCACCTTTCTGCCTCTCTCACTCTGATGACGCATAGTGACGTTGTAACACTAGTGGGTCAGATAATGTTTAGGTGTGTTCCAGGTTAACAGGGAGCCCATGGTGGATTGAAAGAAAAGTTGGATTAATTTCCTGCCATATGGATCCATTTCATTTTGCTCTATATGTTGGATTATTCTATTGATATTGCATTACCTGGAATGTAAACTTTTGTGCCTGCTTATTTCTGCCATGTGTTGTAATAATAAAGTGAAGTTTGTGACTTTGAAATTTACAAAGGAGTTTTGGCCCGTCTGTGATGCACATTATTGCTGAAACTGTAAAACTGGACTACTTTGGAGTGCTGATCTACTTGCTGTATTTACAGCTCTGTGCCTAAATGTGTTCCTATACTTGGTTAAGTGCACCCACTGCTTATGACTATTTATTGTATTGAGCCACTGTCTCTTTGTGCTTTTTGTAACATTAAATTCTTTATTAAGTTTTCAAACATACATAGCCAAAAAGATGCAATACAGTAATCTCCATATACATTTGCAATAACAGTGTATCCATACAGTTGTAATTTTGTTGATAACCTCAACAAGAGAACATTAGAAAACAGCAACTTAATAGTTGGTAAAATAAGAGGATATTGCTTTAAACAAGTGCAATATACATCCTACAATAGTATTGGGTAGTACAGTACAAGTCACATTAAACTATTCCTCCAACTCAGTGGTTTAGCATTTTCAATGAGTTGTTTAATGTGAGCACTGATCATTGACTGCATTAATAAAAGTTTCCTAATGACTTTTCTTCTACCTGCTTTTCAGTTTCAGCTTACTTTGTAGCTCTCTGAAACTTTATATCAATGCAGTGCATTGATCAGTGAACACATTAAGCAACCCATTAAAATGCTTAACCACTGCTATGGTGCCTGATTCCACCCTAGCGCATTTTGAATTCCTCACGCACAAACACATCATGACTGGCGTGTTTTTCCACATATCGTAATTTTTTTACAGATTAATTGCGGTAGCTTGCTGATAGCTTTTACTGTACTGTTTGGTACTTACAGACAGCTTGCAGAGAGAGAAAGTGAGGGGGTCCATTCACTTTGGCGCTTCTATAATACTGTACAGTAATCAGACTGCTACACGCATAGTCCAGCTAAAAAGTCCACAAAATCACAGTAAGGCTGGGTGCACAGAATAAAGGGGCACTCTTGTAACAAAACTGAAGCTACGTGTCCCAACAAAACTCCAAGCACTCCTGTGAAAATTATAGTACTAGGCAGAATTTACTTCTACGAGTGTTCAGCTCCGCTGTGAGTGTAGCCATTTCAAATAAAACTGCAGCAAGCCTGAGGTACAGTCTATAAAGCAACTTTTATTGAGCTTAAAATAACAAACAAATGTGTATATTGCTCCAGTGGTACTGTAGCGGTCTGGTCTGCTGTCCTTTCATACCTGGGATTGCTGCAGTTTTAGAAATGGCTGGTTTGAAACAAGTTATACACAATAATTTCAATGGGAGTGTGCTTCTGCCTTCCTGCTTTCACTGCTTGTACTTTACTATGGCCACTACTATATGTACACTTTCTGCCACAACAGCTGATATTTATTGTTAAAACATATAGTATAGTTAATGCAAATGGCAGTGCTGTACTGCACTGTACATCATGTGGGAAATGAATACCGGCAAACTTCACAACCCAGAAGACAGATCTGTCTGCAGTAAATTCAGCAATGGCTCAAACTACAGTACATTGCATGTGCACTGCATTTCAGTTAATGGATGGTTGAAAAGAGTTTGAAGTTTAAGCCTTTAGAATTGCCACTGCATTGACAGCACAGAAAAACAATGATAGAGCAATGAGTTGGAGGAACAGTTTAATGTGACTTGTACAGTACTAACATTATGAGAGGGATCCCATACCTTGGGCTCCCAAATTAATAATAATAATAATAAACTTTATTTATAAAGCACCTTTCAAGTTTTCAAGGCGCTGTACAAACATATGTAAAGACAAGCATTATAATTCGATATAAAACACAAATAAAACTTCAACAAAATTTGAGTTGTTACTCTTGATTACTACTGTATGATTTTAAAGGTCACAAGGAAATCCATGACACTTATATCCATATACTGTGTGATCTGTAAGTCTCATGAAATGCTGTATATCAGTTCTATGCTTAACAGTTTTATAGTCCAGTAAATAACTATTTACAGAGAAAAGAAAGCAAAGAGAAAAAGAAAGAAACATGATAGCATTAGTTAGGTAACTGTACAAGAGTAGTATCAGAACACCAAAAAGGACATGACTAGTATTAACAGAGCATCAAATACCTATTTCATGGAGAGATGACTGTTCATATGTAAAGTGAAAATCATAACACAATTCCCTTATCTCATTCCTTGCTTGGGAAGGGTCTTGACACAGGTAGAATACCAGTAGTGTCTCCTTGGAGATAGTTGTACAGAGGTTCCCATGTCAGAGTGTGTTTGTCTGTACTGTCACTTGCTAGGTGGGATAGTTGGTCATAATTGGCTATTTGGGCAAGATTGTTCAAAACTTTGTCAATTGTGGGTATATTTGGAGTTCACCAATTCATTAGAAGCAGTCATTTAGCTACCACACTAGCCTGGAGCAATACAGTTCTGTGGGTTTAAACATGGTGGAAAAGTGGTTGTTAAGCCCAATAAATAGTTTGGGTAATAAAGGGACTGGGCAGCATAGCATATTGGACAGGATAGTTACAATACCAGTCCAAAAGGACTGGGTCATTAGGCAGCTCCATGTTATATGGAATAGGTCACCATGGGGTTGATTTCATCTCCAACATTGGTGAGATAACATTATTTTGGCTTTAAATAAATTTTCAGGGGTACAATACCAACTGTGGAGGACCTTGTTTTGAATAAGTCGTCCCATGGGGTCCTTAATAAGTTTATGGGCATTGGACCAGCACTGTGAACACTGTTCTTCCAAAATGGAGCAATTTGGAACATTTGACCAGTAATTTTGACTGCAGAGGTTTGATTGGGAATGTTTTCTCTCAACCCAGAGGGTGCAGGTAAATGGTATACTATCAACAGAAGGTAGGGTGACCAGTGGTATGCCCATGGAATGGTACTGGGGCCTCTACTCTTCAATGTTTTGATAGCGGACATCACTGACGGACTGGAGGGAAGGTGTGTCTGTTCCCAGATGACACCAAGATATGTAACAGGGTTGACACCTCAGAGTGAGTGGGCAAGATGGAAGCTGACCTTAAGAAACTTGAAGAATGGTCTGGAGCATGGCAACTGAGATTTAATGCCAAAAGTGCAAGGTCATGCACATAGGAAAATAAATCCAAAAATGGAGTATTTTGTAGGAGGCAAAGACTGGCTGCCTCAAACCAGGAGCCTGATCTGGTAATCATAAT
Source organism: Neoceratodus forsteri (assembly GCA_016271365.2). Taxonomy (NCBI): domain Eukaryota; kingdom Metazoa; phylum Chordata; order Ceratodontiformes; family Ceratodontidae; genus Neoceratodus; species Neoceratodus forsteri. The sequence goes on along the minus strand of CM028130.1, from coordinate 251,062,821 downwards.
CTCAGATGGCTTGAAAGTAGGAAAGCAGTATGAGAAGGCAACATTAAAAGCCAACAGAATACTGGGTTTCATTGGGAGGGGTATCACGAGCAAGAGAAGAGAGATGGTTCTACCACTGTACAGATCACTGCTCAGGCCTCAACTGGAGTACTGAGTTCAGTTTTGAGGCCTCACCTCAGAAAAGACATAGACAGGGTGGAAACAGTGCAGAGAAAGGTGACAAAATTATTCAGGGGCTGCAGGACATGTCCTACAAGGAAAGACTGAAGGAACTGAATATGTACTCCTGGAGCAGACAAGAGAGAAAGAGAGAGGACATGATTGAAACATTCAAATACATAAAAGGCATAAACAAGGTACAGACACAGGAACTTTTCACTTCAAGAGGGGCAGCAGAACAAGGGGAAATGATCTCAGGCTGCAAGGAGGTAGGTTCCTACCAACTCCAGAAAATGTTTCTTCACAGAAAGAGTGGTGGATGCCTGGAACAGACTACCCCAGAGGTTGTGGGGCCAACACTGTGGTTGGCAGCTAGAGTATCAAAATAGGAGTATCAAACTAGGTAAAACAAGCATTTGTCTATGCCGAATGTGATTGCTTTGCTCTGTTGAGCTGACTCACTCCCCTCTCTCACTTGCTCATTCTGTTTCTCCTGGCGCTGCAGGCTGACCTTCTGTACTGGGCTTCTGCCTGCATTTCTGCCCTTTTCTGCCCACAAAGAACTCCACAGCAGTCACAATAGAGCTCCGTTGAGCTTGCTCACTCCTCCTCTCTCACTTGTTCTGTTTGTCCCGCGCTGCAGGCTGCCCTTTTACTGGGCCCCTGCCTGCATTGCTGCCTTTTCTGCCCACAAAGAAATCCACAGCAGTCCCAACAGAGCTCCGTTCTGCTCACTACCCCTCCCTCACCCGCTCTTTCTGTTTCTCCCGCGCCTGCAGGCTGCCTTTGTACTGGGCCCCTGCCTGCATTGCTGCCTTTTCTGCCCACAAAGAAATCCACAGCAGTCCCGACAAAACTCAGTTGAGCTTGGTCACGCCCCTCTCTCACACGCTCAATCTTAATCTGTCCCAAACACTAATTTCCTAAAGCGATCTGGTATTCTACTCGAAACGCAAAAACACATTTCTGCCAGGATGTGAAAAATGACAGCTGTACTGTTCATAAGGAGGTGTGAAAAATGCCAGTGTTGAAGATCTGACATGAAAATATTACTAATTTGAGAAGTTACAAAGTGCGTGGAAACTGCGCAATTCACACTCATAACACAGTCATTTATAGAGTTTCATCACAAAATTTTCAACATAGGCATTTTAGGACCTCTGCTGCTGAACAGTGTCACTGTGATTTTCATAATGTGTCCCGAACACTGATTTCCCACAGCACCACGCTACTCTGCGAAATGCAAAACACATTTTGGCCAGGAGTGAAAATGACAGCTGCACTGTTCATAAGGAGGTGTCGAAAAATGGCAATGTTGAAAATCTGGGTGAAAATATTGCAAAGTTGTGAAGAATATGAGCATATGTAGCAACTGCACAATGCATGCTCGTAACACACTCATTTTATGGACTTTCATCACAAAATTTTCAACGTAGGCATTTTAGGACCTCTGCTCATGAACAATGTCACTGTGATTTTCTTAATGTGTCCTGAACACTGATTTCCTGCAGCGACTGCACTATTCTGCGCCGAGTGCAAAACACATGTCAGCCAGGATGTGAAAATTGACAGCTGCACTGTTCTAAGGAGGTGTGGAAAATGGCAATGTTGAAAATCTTGGAGGAAAATATTGCAAAGTTGCGGTTATGAGCCTGCATGGAACCTGTGCAACACAAGCTCGTAACACACTCATTTTATGGACTTTCATCACAAAATTTTCAACATAGGCATTTTAGGACCTCTGTTCATGAACAGTGTCACTGTGATTTTCTTAATGTGTTCTGAACACTGATTTCCCACAGTGACCGCATTATTCTGCGCTGGAACTGAGAAAACACATTTCAGCAAGGATGTGAAAAATGACAGCTGTACTGTTTATAAGGAGGTGCATAAAACAGCAATTTTGAAAATCTGGAGTGACAATATTGCAAATTGGCGAGTTATGAGAGTGCGTAGCAACTGCGCAATGCACACTAGTAAAACAGTCATTTTTTTGATTTTTCCACCAAATTTGCAACATAGACTTTTGAGAGCCCACCTCATGAACACTGGCACTGTTGTTTTGATAATCAGGCCCAAAGGTGATTCACACAGTGATGGCAAAATCACCTTTTGAGACCAATTAATGCCATGACAGTGGCTGAATTCATGAGGATGGGGTCCAATAACCCCATGTTGAAAATTTGGTGCTAAAATTCCCAAAAATACCTGAGATATACAAAAAGTTGAAAAGCCCTATTTATGCCATTATACAGCTTACGGCATTTCCTCAGTTCGTGGTCAGCTTTGAAGAGTGCAGACGTGTTCCCGGTCCACCAAAGATCATCGTGCTGGACTCCGCAGGTATGTATGGGGTGAGGGAGTGGGGGAGGAAGGGTGCACAGAGGGTGGGCACTGGTTGTGGGAGGGGCAGGAAGATGGCGAGAGACAGCTTTTACAGGTTAAAAAAATCGTGGACTTTTTTTTTTTTTTTACAGGGCCATTTGGCATGCTGGGAGGGCTCTCAGTGTGCCAAAAGAGTGTTTTGGGTGCAGCTCTAGCCAATGGGGGATTGGGCACCCCCATTGGCACACCTGTACTGGGCGTGTTTCGGTGGGAATTATGGTGATGGGGAGAGGGCCCTATGTCAGCAAATGAAACTGGGAGGGACATAATGCCGATGGGGAGTGGGCTCCCCTTTGGTAACATAAACATCATGGTCACTGAAGCCAATGGGGATTGGGGCCCTGTCGGCAAACGAACACTGTGGTGGGAGGCATATGCTGCCGAGGGGATTGGGCACCCCCTCGGCAGTGGGGGTGCTTAATATTGTTTTAGAACATGGCAGCAGGCCACCACCATGTTCACAAACAATATCACAGTAGCAGATTCCATCCCGCAATGACTGGTCACTCCTCATTGCAGTGGAATGGCTTATGCTGCAATGATGAGGCAGCACCTGATTGCAGCAGCTGAAACCTTTCAGGTTGTGGCATACTGGCTGAACTAGTGACAGCAGCAGCATGCCACCCCATTGGGAAAAGTGGGCCAAGCCTTCAAAGTGTGTGGGGCATTGCCCACAACAGTGCCAACGCCCACAACCTGCTTCTGCAGCAAGCTGCAGACAATATGTTTCTTGCACATGTAGGCAATCAACATAAAAATGGGCAGACTAAATGTACCTAACAGTCTCCTTCTGCTGTCAACTTTTATGTTTCTATGTTGTATGTTTCTCTGATTTGGGTGTATAACGTTGCTGCTGTACCCGTTTGGCCTTAATGCATTTATTTAAGGAGGTTGCGATCTCATGGGCTTAAGGAGTAAGACTTTGACATGTTTTTTTTCAATTCTGTTTCTCTCCTTCCCAGCTGGAACTCTCTCAGGTTACCTCACCATCGAAGCCACTCTACCACCCATTGTGTTCCCTGCCATCTTCAGAGATGTTATGACTCCCCAGGGACACGCTGGCTACAGCCCCAGGGAGATTGAAGGGCAGTGGTGGAGAATCAGTATTGGGCATGTGGTGTTGATGGCACTGGAGGATCTGTCGCATATCCAGTGGGAGTGGCTTTTTCTCCTTAGTGTGCTCCTCCCACCTCCCTCCCTCCTTCAGTGGTGCATGCCCCAAGTGGCACACGGCAACCCTGCCGACATCTGGCCAAGCCAACTACATGCTGTCTAGTGCTCAACAGTGTCCCTGGTCTCTGCCATGTTCAGCTGGTGCACCGGATACCCCAGAACCCTCCCCAGGATAGGAGAACAGCCCTGCAGGTGCTCAATCCAATCCTGCCCCTGCTGACCCCTGGCACATGAGCTTGCTCTTGAACACAGGTTGCTGGAATGGTACGAGGTGTGGCATCCAGCACCTCAACCTCAGTGCCACTGGGCCAGCCAGCTTTTGACATGTTGAGCGAGGGCATTATGCAACTGGAGGTACAGTATCTCCAAAAATCTGTTTATAGGAGTAAATGTATAGATCGTAAGCCCTGGAAAGAGTCTAGGGTAGTAGTATTTGGGACTAATAAGTCATTCAAGTAATTTATGCCTTTAAGCTCCCAGTCTGTCCAGTATAAAGGTGTTCCAGCAATACTGATGGCTTGATTATGCCATACTGAGTTAGAGGCTTATATGTATAATCTGTGTACTGTACATCCACTTGCTGGATTGTTGCCAGGCAGCAAGAGCAGTTTTGACATTGGGGGAGGGTGATATGGGAAGGAGGTTTAATATTTGTAAATTTAAGACATTGGTTAATTTAACCACATAGGGCTGTCTCAGTCTGGGTCCATAAAGGGGAGAGGGTCCTGGTATATTGATCCAGTGGGTAGATTGTGCATTTTTAAATGACCACCAATACCCTTTAAACTAAGGGAGATTCCAGCCTCCTTTCCCCATTGTGATCAAAGTTTATTTCTGCTGTAGCGGGTTTGCAACTTTCCCATAAAAATTTTCCTATCTCCTTGTCAATATGATCAAACCATTTATTGAGATCGGGTGGAAATATGGGATAGGACATGAAAAATCTTAGGGCAGTGCTCATCTTGATTGCCGCAACTTTACCCACCATAGACAGTTGTAGGGTTTTCCAATGGTCAATTCAAGTGTTATTTTGGGGAGTAGGGAGTTGAGATTTAGATCACATAGGGATTGTAGATTGGGGGTTATTTTATGCCTAAATAGGTCAGGGATGTTGGAGTCCAGCTAAGTGGTAGAGAAGAGAAATTCTAGGTTATGGCTAGCTTGTTCAAGGGTAAAAGTTCCATTTTGGAGAGGTTCTTTTTTAGCCCAGAAAGAGACAAAAACTTATTTAGGACTTCTATTAAGGGGTTAATGGATCTGTCTGCATTGTTCAGGAGCACCTGCAAATCATCTGCATATAACAGGGTCTTATATAGTTGATCCCCTACCGCAATATGTAAAATATCAGTGTGCTGCCTAATGAATGCCGGAAGCAATCGATGGCTAATACAAACAGAAGAGGTGAAAGGGGACAGCCTTGTCTGGTGCTTCTGGATAGTGGAAAAGGAGAGGAAAGGCTAGAATTTGTAAGTACTTGGGCCATTGGCTTAGAATACATGACTTTAATAGCAGATATGTAGGTTGGTCCGATGCCAACACGGGAGAGTAGAACTATTCTAGTGAATCAAGACCTTTTCAAGTATATAACCACTGCCACTGTTAGGGATTTGAGGGATACTGCAGTGTGGATAAGGTTCATAAGGATTCAAATATGGTCAGAGCTAAGCTGACCTTGGACAAATCCAGTTTGTGAAGGGTGGATTAGTGTTGGTAACAGAGATTAAAGTTAGGTAGCTAAAATGTTGGCATATATTTTACTGTCAGCAGTAATTAAAGATATGGTTCTATAACTAGCAGGCAGGGAAGTATCCTTGCTGGGTTTGGGTAAAACAGTGATGGATGCTATAGATATGGTTGGTGGGAATTGTCCTATTTCTGTTATTTTGAAATAGAGATGTAGTGGTATTAGGCAGAGCTGTGGGGTTATTAGTTGATATATGTCGATAGAAAATCTGTCCCCCTGGGTGCCTTCCTTGGTTTAAGTCTCTTAATTGCAGTTTCAATTTCCTGTATAGTAAAGGGTTGGTCTAGGGAGATTTTCTGTAATGGTGTCATGCCAGGTAAGGCGAGATTGCCTAAGAATGCATTGAGTTGGAGGGGTCCGTGGAAGTTGTGGACTGATAAAGTTGTTGATAAAAGTCTGACATAATACTATTTATTTCTATGGGTTTGGTGCTAAGATGACCTGCTTTGGAGGATAATGAAAGGATATGTCGTTCAGATTGTTGCTTTTTTAATCTATAGGCCAATAGTTTTCCATTTTTCCTCACTCTCCCAATATTTGTGTTTTAATCTTGTAATGGCAAGTTCTTCTTTCCTTGCTGTAATTTTATTCATCTTTTGTCAGATAGCAATGGTTTCTGTAAAGATAGGAAATGTACTGTATGTTAGCCAAACCTGGTTTGACTTTCAAAGTTTTTCCTTTTCAATAGCTGTGCTTCATGGGAGGTTAAATGCTTTTTCTTTCCTTCCATCAGAAGACCGAATACCGTACTATTTTCTTTGAAGAGTGTCATTAAAAGCTTCCCATTACAATTATGTTGAGGTGGCCCCATTATCATTGTCTTGTAGGTATTCCATTGTGGCTTGTTGTAGCTATAGTTGAAATTGAGGGTCTGGTAACAGGGTGGGATCCAGCCTCCAGTTTGTGGATTTTGTTGTGAGCTTCAAAGAGAATATACATTTTGATAGTAGGGCATGGTCTGAGATGATAAGTGGTTTAATCTCCACCAATGTCACCAAAGTGGTGAGATCTTGGGGTGAGCCCACTATCGAGGTGATTGAAAGTACCGTAGATTGGGGACTGATATGTAAAATCTTTTTCTCTGGGATGATGATATCTCCATATGTCTTTCAGCCCTTGTTCTGTGAGCCACAACTGCAAGGCTTGTTAGGCTTGGGTGTGGCATTCAGTTTTGCCATGGCTTCTGTCTATTTTGGGATCTAGGGTCAGGTTGATATCACCTCCTATTAGTGTGGGGATTGTTTTCAGAAAGCCCATCCAATCTGTTTGCTAGAGAATGAAAGAATTGAGGGAATAATTATTGGGGCATACAAATTAAGAATGTTAAATAGGCCCTGGGGTGTTAAACTGTGCTAGTACCACCTGCCATCAGTATCCTGAAAGGATTTATTAGTGGCCAGTGTAGATTCTTATGTACAAGGATAGAAACCCCTCTCTTCTTGGAGGAGGTGATACTGTGTACTTCAATATCCACCCATCCCTTTTGTGTTTTGGGCTTCTACTGTGGTTAATTTAGTTTCTTGAGTAATACCACTTGAGATTTTAATTTTTGCAGATGTGCTAACACCTGCTTGTGTTTTATAGGGATTTAAGACCCTCATTTTCCAGCTATGACATTTTAACTCAGCCATAGTCATCAGTAGTGAACTGGAAATGGCTATGGGGGTAAACCACTGTATAGCAAGCAGGTGTTGTACACAGGTAGGCACATAAGAACATAGCTTCAGTTTATATATATATAGTTAAGGTGCTTTGATAACCACTGATTTAAAACCTCTTGTTAGACTGTAATCCATATGATTCTATCACAAAGCAACATAACACACTAACAAGTAACCAAGAGTTAAACACAACAGGTGTTAACAAACAGGCCTTTACGTGTCAAAAAGGAAGAAGTCTGATTTATACAGTTAGTTTGGGGTGCAGGGATACTTGCCAGATATTAAAATATCTCAGGCCCTCCCTGCAGCCATGTGAGAGTGAGGTGTTTACAAAGGGGAGTAAACAAGGGAAGGGGTTGTGGGGGTGTTTTCACTTTCAAGTAGCTAGCCTTTTATTGGTGAAGTTGACAAACTATCAACTAGCGGATAAATTAATCTAAAGACAGAGGTTTGACTCTTTGTGCTTTTCAATTTGATTTTCCTGTGTTTCCAGTATTACACTGACAGTGAGCCCCAAGCTTTTATCATGGCAGAAGCAAGCACTAATACTGCAACAGATGTTCTCACTATACTCGACTCTGATGGGGAACAAATTATTTGTTCTGTAGAACAAATGAATGAATTTTTAATGACACCAGAGCAACTGACATTCAGACAAATGAAACAGTAACAATTGAAAACCTTAGAAAAAGTACACCACATTTCAAATGCATGCGCCTCCTTGTCTCAGACTACTGGAGAGGCAAAGAATCCTTAGGGGTTACGTTTATAACAACTACCTTCCTTTGGCCTTGATGATAAGGAATTCATTGCAGATTGAGAGAAAGCATTCAATAAAGGAGCCTTGACTTAATTCTACAAGTTATTAAAAAGTTAAACAAGAGTGAGATGCATTAAATAAACAGATTCAAGAACTTAAGGCAAAGATGAATACAACATACACAGCTGAACAATTAAAAGATGTAAAAAGCAAAACTGATCAACAAATAGAGAAATTTAAAACAAACAAAGTATGCCAACAACATAAGCATGATAGAGACACAGGATTATTCAGATGGAATTATCAACAAATGGCAAGCAAGCAGAGATGATTCTATACAACTTCCTTACCCTGTAATGTTGCTACTGCTGAATTTGTCAATGTGTCATACAAAACTACTGTAATGAAGCCACCACTGATTGTGTCAATTGTGTTGTACAAAACTGCTCCCTTAAGGTAACGGTTACTGACTGTATAACATTTACCTATCCTACACTGAACTTCTTGTGTGTACTTAATGCATTTAGTGCCCCACATCTATCTGCCGCCACTGTGGTATTCTGTAATGTGATGTACTTACTGCCCTCTTCCACGAAAACTGTATACTGTCTTCGTAATCCTGTGTGATACGTTGTACACTGTATTACCTGCCTGTATGTACAAACTATATGTAACTAACTCCGGTCGCCCCTGAAAAGGGACCTTCAGGGCCCAGAGGCTACCTGGTTTACAAAATGTAATAAATAAATAGAAACCTGTGCCACAGGATCTTAGGGATGGTGATATATCCTCTGGCATGGACAGTGATACATCTGACACTGAGTATAACAGACAACATAATGCCAGATCGAGGGATCCTTTTTTAGGAAAAGTGATGAGATCCAAAGATATGGGAGGTTAAGACAGGACTCAAGGTCAAATGGGCCAAAGAGGAAGAGGATGAGGAGAGAAGAGGAAAGGGAGGAAGAAATGGCAGAAGGAACAGAGGAAGAGGAGGCAGGCAGCCATGGGGCATGAATTACCAAGTATGACAATCCCCAAGAACAGGAATATGAATTGAGGTCATAAACCTCACAAATAAAGAATTTTCACATGAACAGATCTAAGTCTTACAGATTTAAGGCTGAATTCTCAGCCTGCTGTGTCTACAACTGTTACTTGCCTCGTGGCTGGTTGGTCAGTATTGTCAGGGGCTTGGCGGTGAGCCGTGAAACTGACCAACTGGCATGGTGGGCAGGGACTCCGGCACATTAAAACACCTGCACTGCACCACAGAGACTCATCCCATCTACTGCCTGCTTCTAAACTCCACCTGAGCCTACTGAAGCTGTTTAAGCTTATGTGCTGCTTCCTCTGCCCGTCCAGCTGACTTCTCAGCCTGCAGTGTCTACAACTATGACTTTCTTCATGGCTGGTTGGTCGGTATTGTCAGGGACTCAGTGGTGAGTGTGAAACTGACCTACTGTCATGGTGGCCGAGACTCCCTGGCACATTAAAACACGCAGTACTACATCAGGAGCATGGTGTGAGAGCACGAGTGGGGCAAGCTGTGAAGAGCCCTCCCTACTTTCGGCTCCTACTGCAAAGAAGGACAGGGTCGTGGAGGGCATTCGCTGAGGAGCCCTCCCGACTTTCGGCTCCTACTGCAAAGAAGGACAGGGTCGTGAGGGCATTCACTGTGAGGAGCCCTCCGCACTTTCGGCTCCTACTGCAAAGAAGACAGGGTCATGAGGGCATTCACTGTGAGGAGCCCTCCCTACTTTCAGCTCCTACTGCAAGAAGGACAGGTATGCGAACAGGACCACGTTTCAGAATTTAAAGTTGGCGCCTTTTGCTCGCTCTCCTCCCTGGCACTGGACTACTCAGGCTCTGGAAACAGCGTACTTGGATAGAACCCAGGCTGCTATTAGCTTTTAAAACACAGGCTGCTTGGATTTAGTTTTCTGCCTGTAAGCTGCAGCCAAGTAGTGATTTCTTTGACTCCTGTGTTGTAAGCCTGGCTGCAGCATTTGTGGAACGATTCTAGCAGGAGCTTGAACCCTTGCCTCAAGAGTTTGATTTAGGGATTGCAAGTATAAGTTATAATTTTCCCTGCTCCTGTGTTAAATGGTATTGTGCTTTACCCACCTAGTCTGACCTGATTTTCCACCAACCCCTCCTCTGTTTATTCTATTGTCCCTGTTGCTCACCTCTGTATCTTCCCTCCACATCACAAAAATACTTAAAGCTCCTGTTTTTCCTTCTCCCCAGGGTCGTGAGGGCATTTGCTGTGAGGAGCCCTCCCGACTTTCGGCTCCTACTGCAAAGAAGGACAGGTACGTGAACAGGACCATGCTTCAGAATTTAAAGTTGGCGCCTTTTTGCTCTTTCTCCCTGGCACTGGACTACTCAGGCTCTGGAAACAGCACACTTGGCTAGAACCCAGGCTGCTATTAAGTTTTAAAACACAGGCTGTTTGTGATTTAGTTTTCTGCCTGTAAGCTGCAGCCAAGCAGTGATTTCTTTTACTCCTGTGTTGTTCTGCCGCTTGAATGCTGTGCGTTGGCCTCCCCTCACCCCCACCACCACCCTTGCTCGGCTCTCGACTTTATAGCCAGGGTTGGTCAGGTGACATCATGAAATATCCTATCAGCTCACTTTCCCAGACGCAGGTTATACAAAACTAACACTAGTGGCTGCTGCTACACTCCTCTATCTATCCACCTATACAATGTTGTCCTCACTAGTTGCAGCCCTCCTGATTTCCAAGCTCTTACAACTTGCTCTACTACCCCTCTGAGGCTCCCAACCCACACCGCGTCAAACCCACACTTACCATTGTTGTATCTATGATTATTGCAGATGCTGTCCCTCTAACATCTCCTTCACAAGCCAAAAGGTTTCTTCTGACCTATATTCACACACCCTCAACTTAACCCTCTCACCCCCACAAGATAAGCATTGTACCTCAGCACTCCCCTATCAGACCACAAGCATACCCCACTGGTAAGCCCCAAACTCGTGCCTTTCAATATCCCAACCTTACTAGCTGGCATCATTCCCAGTCTCCCAGTACCCACCACCAGTACTAAAAACCCTACTCCCTACCAATCCCAACATCACTCATCTAAGCTCTGCAGGCTGGCCCTCCTGTGGAATGCCCTTCTACTTCTCTTATTATCTGGCAATGTCCACCCTAACCCTGGACCACCCAGTACAATGGCCTCACCTACAACACAAGGGGAGCCTACTGCTAGCCACCTTAACATTTGCAGTCTGCCTAAAAACACACCCTCCTCCAAGGCTGGGTTGCCCAGCATGCACCGGATATCCCAGCCCTCCCAAACCTGGCTCTCAGAAAAATTCCCAACTATGTGGTGTCCTCAGTAATTATTCCATCTTCCGGACTGATAGGATCAGCAAGAGAGGAGGTGACTGTGCAATACATGTTAAATCCTCACTCCAAGCCACGGTAGTTCAAACCCCCACCACTGCATGTTGCCCAGGCACTTACATTCAAACTCAGTCTGGGTTCAAAACGCTTCACATTACCTCGGCCTATATCCCCTAGAAGCCAAAACCCTCATTTGATTCCCTCCTCCACAGCGTCCTCTCCTACCTAACACGAGTGATTCCATCATATTGGGTGACTTCACTGTCAACTGGCTATCCCCAGCCTCATCCAGCTTTAAAGACACTGCCATGGCATATGATCTTGCCCAGCTTGTCACCTCCCCTACCAGACAGAACAATAGATCTGGGACCTCCACCCTGTTAGACCTTATCTTCATCAACAGGCCAAGGAACCTCTCCCATGTCACGGTGCTCCCTGACACCATCAGTGACCATTCCCGGTGATCTGCTGGTGGTCTGGTAAACTGCCTCCTGCCCCCACCTCAAATCTCTTTACAGAGACGGCTATAAAGAGGTGGTATTGTGAAACTCAAAGCCCATCTCACCAACAGCAACTGGTTCCCCATCTACACCTCGAGTCAGTAGACCAAGCGCCTCACACTTTATAACCACGCTCAATAAGGCCTGTGACATTTACGCTCCCCACGTGAAGCAAGTAGTGAAAATCAGAACCACACCCTGGATCACACCCTCACTTCTACACCTGCTCCAGCAAAGGGACAACCTATGGCATAAGGCCCTTGACTCCCAACGATGCAGGATAGGCAGCTATACCAGGAGGCCGCAACAAATGTACTTGGGCCTTCACGGCAAGCGAAAGCAGCGTACTACCAACAAACACTTACCTCCTCCTGGGGAGATAGTAAAAATTCTGAAAAATATAAAAGAACTCAGTGGGAAATCCTGCTCCCCCTCCCCTACCCAGCTCTCTATTAATGGGGCTCTCACCCAGGATCCTTCCGCTATTGCAGAAGCCCTTAACTCTCATGCTCGGATCTCTCCCATATCCTCCCTCCATTTCTTCCACTCACTCCCTCCCACCCTCCCTTGACATCTCTGTAATGTCAGTTTAATACTCTTCAAGCTGAGAGTCATCTCCTTCGTGAGGCAAACACTACATTGCTAATGCTATTGCCAATACCGTTACAGCAATGACTCCCTAGATCTTAAACTCATCCGGCTGACCCTAGATGTCACATTACCACACCTTACTAAAATTATCAACCTCTCGCTTTGCCTCGGTCAGTTCCCTCATTCTGGAAGAGAGCCACAATCACCCCCATTTTGAAAATGGCGATCCAGAAGTGCCAGCAACTATAGACCAATTTCAATACTTCCACCTCTCTCCAAAGCACTTGAAAAATAGTATCAGACCAGATAACAGAACACCTTACTAAACAGAACCTTCTCTGCCAGGAATAACATGGTTTCCAGACTGGCCATAGCACTGTCACAGTGCTAACGGAACTCACCTCGTTCATACACGAGGCCCTTGACCAAGGCTCAATCGCTGGTGCAATCTATGTGGACCTGTCCAAGGCTTTTGACACCATCAATCATGAACTCCTGCTTAAGGCCCTTCCAAAGCTAAATGTAGCCGCTGAGGCGACCTGGTCTAAGGATTACTCTCAGGCCGGTCTCAACAAGTCAGAATAAATGCCGCCATCTCCTCCTGCAAAGCAGTCTGCTCGGGGTTCCACAGGGTCTATACTTGGACCACTTTTTCACCCTCTTTTAAACTCTCTCCCAAGGCATGCAGAGGTCATCTTCTACTTATGCTGATGATGCAGTCCTGTTCTGGAAACACCTACATCCTAGTACCTCCAACTTGCCCACAGGGCTTTTTCTGGGAACTTGAAACATGGTTCACTGAACACTGCCTGATCATCAACTATAGCAAAACCATACATGATCTTTGCGCACCGCCAAAGCCCTCACAGTCAGGCTGCACTCTAATCAAAACACACAAGGCGCCTCTTGAACAAGTTAATAGTTTTAAATATCTGGCCATCACGTTAGACACCTCCCTCTCCTACCATAGTCACGTTCAACTCCTTGCTTCCACTATCAATGCCAGAGTGGGTATCCTCTACAGACTGAAACACTGCTTACCCACACAGGCCATGCAGCTTGCAGTCTCCTCCTCAATCCTCTCCCTAATTGACTACGGGATTGTGATCTGTGGCTCAGCAGAATCCACCACACTACGTTATATTAACATTGCCATGAATAAAGCCTGCCGCTCTAGTCACTGGCAGCGACAGACTTCCCATACCTGTGAGCTCTATGCTCTAGCTGGTTGGCTTAACTTCCAACAAAGGCTAAAGTACCACACCTGCATCCTCGCAAAAGATACATCTCCAGCAAGCCCCTCGCCTTCTCCCCATTGTCAGCACTCCCCATCAGATGCAATACAAGGCTCACTGCCAGCCCCTCATTTCTTATCCCCCACTGTAGAACATCCCTGGGCCAAAGATCCTTCTACTACCATGCCCCACTTTGGCTCAATACGCTTCTCCGCTCGCTCTCTCTGACCCATAGCATCTACCATTTCAAAGCAGGGCTCAAAGCTCAACTTCTTGAATCTGCCTTATGTGACTGTGGCTAACCCTGCCCAACGCTTTGTTTTCTCTTACACTCCTTCCTCCGGACATTGTGGTCTCTAGATCCCACCTAATAAGCATTGCCTTCATGTCTTTTCTATTCAAGTGATCTTCAGACTGCTGCTCACGCCTGTCACCAGTTTTATCTAAGTCAATGCCTGACTGTGTCTCCAGTACTGTATTGTCAATAATGCTTGTCTGTATGTTTATTCCTGTACTTGTTTACCCTCCACCACCTGTATCTGTTGTGGAGCCTTTGCAAAAGAGTCTGTGACTCAAAGGATTGTAATTCGATTCTATTCAATAAATAAATAAAATAAATAAGCTTCACTTAGCCCCAGAAACTTGCTGTAGGTTTTTACCTTTATATTGTTTTTATAAAGTATTACTGTTTGTGTCCTTAGTAGTACAATGTTTCTACTCTTGTTATTTGGGCGGGGGCTGTGCTAGGTTTTATTGCACAATGCGGAAGTGTATGTCATGAATTTTCACAAACTCAAGATACCCAGGCTACAACATTATTACCAGATGCATATTCTTTAATGTTTGCTGACCTAAGGCCTGCTGACATTGGAATCACTTTTAAAGTAACTCCTGCCAGTTCGTATCAACATGTATCTATTTCAAGCAAAACATCTTATGATTCATTAGTGTGCAATAGGCACAGGAATTTGTTTTTGCCTTTTTAAGAAGGTTTATTTAATTGATGATGTTCACGCCAGGTGATGTATATCCCAATCCAGGACCCAGTGTTAACCAGAATCCCTTTAGCTTACAAGAATGTAGTGCACAATCTGGCTTTCGCTTGTTCACCTCAATGTGAGGAGCTTGCTACCTAAAATTGATTACATCCATATTTGGATGCATAATTCTAACTCTGATGTACTCATTTTATCTGAAATGTGGCTGAGTAGCAAAGTTAAGGATATTAAAGTTTGCATTGATGGTTACAATCTATACAGGTAGGATCGATCCACTAAAGGAGGAGACATGTTAGTCTATATAAAAGCACTTTAGCTGGTACTGTACTGTTTTCTAATTCTATTCCTAAAAGTTGGATATAATTATGAAAATTTATATGTCTCAAAATGTTAACTTTGTATTGCCCTCAGCCCCTCCTGAAACATTGCAATTATTGGTATCTATGCTTGCCCCTTATGTAGGTCAGGAACTATTATTATTGAGTGATTTTAATCGGGACATGTTGAAACCAACAACTCATTTAGTTAGCTAATTTGCTGCCTTCAATTTAACCCATCTTATAGATAAACCAACCCACTCTAACAAGATTTTTGCTGATAGAGGCTCTTTGTTAGATCTTTACAATGACCCATGTAGATATATTTCTTCCATTTTGGTGCAGATGTTAATGATCATTGCTACATAGCTTGTGTACATCATCAACATTAAAATGCCGAAATCATCATGCACTGTTTATATTATAAGAAATTTTTCTAAGTTTAATGATCAAGAATTTTTATTTGATTTATTCAATTTAAAATGGTCCTTCTTATACTGTTGTCCAGATATCCACACTGCTTGGACTTATTTCAAAAATTCTTTCTTGCAGGTTATCAACAAACATGCTCCCTAATTAAAAAAAAGAATTACAACTAATCCTGCCACATGGTTTAATGGTTATTTAAAGAAGTTAATTAATAAAAAGACCAATTGTGGACAAAGGCTAGAAATTCAAAATTATATAGGGATAGGCAGTTGTATAAAACAGCTAGAAACAGATGTGTAAGAGAAGTGAGACTGACAAAGAGCAATTTTTATAGTCAGCAATTTCAAAATGACAAAGGAATAGCAATAAAGTGTCGAATGGTGTAAAGGAATTACAAGGTAAAATGTATACATCTACCCGGCCTATGATACTTAGTTATAAGAAATACAAATTTGCAAGCCTTTGGAACAAGTTAAAGTCTTTAATGATTATTTTTGGAAGCTGGGAGCACGTTTGACAGAATTCATTCAGACCAGCCTGTAGATGCCTTGGATAATGATTTTGGCCACAGCATTAATAGACCTTTGTTTACTTTTATGGAAATCAATGAACATGGTGTTCTGGATGAATTAAATCAACTTGATGTTAAGAAAGTATTGATAATATAGACCCTATTTTTTTTTTATAAAATTAGAGCCCCTGTACTGGCTAAATATGTAGCCTATTTGTTTAATTTTCACTGAATACATCTGAAATACCAATTGATTGTAAATCTGGTTGTATTACACCTGTTTTAAAGAGATTAATGAATCTGATCCTGGATGTTACCACCCAATTTCATCCTGACTTGACTGCTAAGCTATTTGAGAAATTATTGTATATCCAGTTAATTAAATATGTGGATAGATATAAAATACAGATTTTCAAGCTGACTTTCAGTAAAGATCATAATACTACATCAGCTATCCTTAAAGTAACTAATGATATACTGTATATACTGCTTTTGATCACAGATATTAGGCTTCTGCTCTTTTCTTGGATTTGTTGAAAGCATTTGACTCTGTTGATCATAACAAAATATTGAACAGGCTAAAGGCATCAGGATTAGGCATGAATGCTCTGCTTTGGTTCTCCTCTTAATTATCATCTAGGCCCCAAAGTGTTAATGTGGGTAACTGTTGTTCTGACATCATGGTTGGTAACAAAGGAGTGCCCCAAGGATCAGTAATGGGACCCCTTTTGTTTCTTATTTATGTAAATGATCTTCCTAGATCTATTTCAGCAGATTCAAATATTTTACTTTATGCCAACAACACTATCATTTACACACAAAACAAAGATCCATTGGTTGCATTAGATACTTTGCAGAAAGATTTTGATATTATTCAACATTCTTTACTTAAACTGCATTTATTGTTAAATGTGGTTAATTTCCAATGGGTTCTTTTTTCTAATCGAACTAAAAAGAAGAACCTGAGTAGTAGCATAAGGACTTGGATGGAACTATTTTAAAATGGTATCTTGTTATAAATACCTTGATATTATACTTGATGAAACATTGAGGTTTGATTTACACATTCAAATGTTGTCATTTAAATTGAAGAAACATTAATCTGTCTTCTATAGAAATATGCCATGTTTTAGTCTTGTCATATGTCAGCAGCTTGTTAATTCATTATTTTGACATTTATTGACTATAGGGACTGTATTTATATGAGGACAACCGATTTATAATAAAACCACTTGACTCATTATATTATAGTGCTTTGAGACTTGCCACAGGTTTATCATGGAACACTCATCATTGTATCCTTTATCTCCATATGGGATTGCATTCATTGACTATTAGGAGGCACCTACATTGGACAATATTTGCCTACAAATTTGTGTTACTAAAGCTCCCTTATACCTATTAAATTTAGCTCCTAAAAAGGAGCAAAGTAAATATTCTTTATGATTCACAGGCTTACCCCAATTTGCACTTTCAAAAGCTAGATGCAGATATGACAGTTATAGACTTGTTGTGCCCATTCCTTCGATGTGGGCATCTTTACAAAAGAAACTTAAATTGGCTTCACTATTCTTCTTATCCGCTTTAAACAGAACCTTCTCCAAATTGTGACATATGAATATACATGCTTCTCATGACTGTATTTTATTTCTTACAGTATATGTATTTTTTGCTGTTTGTTTGTTATACTTGTTTTATGTAACCTATTTAAATGATGTTTTATTGTCTTAATTGTCACTTTGTGTGGGATGGAAGTGTAAAGAGAGCTTGCTGTCAATTTGCTTTCCAACAAATTAATTGATTGATTGATTGATTGATTGAAGTCCTCAGAAAGGGTTTGTCCTTTGTGATGTCCAACACTCCTAATCCTTTCAATATTGAGGAAGACTTACAATTTTTTTTCAAATTCAGCAATTAAAAGACTTTTCAATGAAACAAATGACAATGTGACAATTGACAACAAAATAACACCATACATGAATCTTCAAATCATAAAAATAAATCAAATGTTTATTCAACTACAACTAATCCTACACTCCAAACTTATATGAAGGTAGTGGAACAAGAAATAAATCAAACACTTAAGACTCTTACAGAAATCAGATTCAAAATGTAACAAATCATGAAAGAACAGCTATAAAATAACTTTAATAAATAATGATATTCTAATAAGACCAGCAGATAAGAGTGGTGCTGTACTTATCTGGGGATATGGAGGAGTATGTGACTGAAGCTAAAACACAGTTAAATAATACTAACTTTATGCACACATGGAGAGTGACCCAACCCCATGAATAAAACAAAGGATTGCCAAACTTGTCAGTGAAGCAGTGGAAAACAGTGGATCACTGAACAAGAAGCTGACTACCTTGTAGTTAAAGAGCCACATAAATCTGCAATATATTTGTTGCCTCATAACTATAGAAATCAAACCCCAGTTCCCAGAAGACCACCCATTGTTTCCCAATTGGCTTTGTCACTGAGCCACTTCCCAAGTTTGTTGACCATTACATTAAGCAGTTTGTACCAATTTTGAAAACACAAGTTAAGGATACACACCTTACATGTATAATTTTAAAGACATTAAAGTGAATAGTGAAATATCTTAGTGTGTATAGATGTTGAGAATCTATACACTAATATTCCACATGAGAAATGATCTTGGTGCAATAATGAAAGCACTTAGTGGGAGGTCAGATGTGGTGACCTTGCCATTGAATTTATTGGCAGCTGTGCAAGGCTAGTGCCAGAATGCAACCTTTTATTTTGATGCTAAATACTACACCCAACTAAAAGGGACAATCATGGGTGCAACATTCACTCCCATTCTAGCGAACGATATGTGGTGGAATGGAAGATTCAGTTCTTTTATGACTCTCAGTTTAACCCATTTAGAGACAAAGTCATCATACGGCATTGTTATATTGATAGCTGCTTCATGGTATGGAGAGGCAATGAAATGGAATTTGCTGCTTTTTTGAATATATCAATAATTCTAATGCACATTTGTGATTTATATCGAATCTAATAATGAAATAAACTTTTTGGATCTCACTAATTTTAAAGAAAATTAAGACTTAAAAATGATTGTACAGAAAAGAAACCTCAAGAAATACATTACTGTTAGCTGACAGTTGCCATCCTAAGATCTTAGTTCACAACATCCCTAAAGGTCAATTTTTGAGAATGCACAGAATAAATAGCAATTATAAAGATTTTGAATCTAACAGTATGGACTTGAAGCAAAGATTTGCAGCCGATCTGGCAACATTGAAAAAGCATATGATTCTGCTAATGGCACCACAAGAGACAACCTGCTAAATGGCAGACAGCAACAGACTGAAGTGAATCCTCCCACATTCTGCACTCGGTATTTTCCTCAAACAGACTGAAATATTGTTAAAAATACTGGAACATTTTAAAAGGCAACTGGAAATGTGATGACATCAGTAATGTGGAGAGTTGGCCACTGCTGTAATAATTCAGACATACTGTTGTTATTTTTTTCCTGTGATTTTGTTATGCTTAAATTCCCAAACATGCCAGGATAAGGTTTAACATGAAGATGTCCATTTTTTTAAATAGATAGGAGGATGTATTCTAGGGTGTGGGAAAGGCTTGTTAACAGGAAACTGAAAATACATTTCAAAAGGATGTAAGTCACTTGTAAGTTGATCACAGGGAAACAGGTGTCAAACTTTCAGGAGCTGGAAGAAACTATCACTGTAATAAACTTAATACATCAAGAGAAAAAATACTTTAAGCTCCAGGAACTGTAATGGTATGTTTATATTTTATTAGGTGGCAGGAAGGACAGGGATATCAAAAGGTCTGGAAGTCTATTGTGAATTGACTTCAAGTGTCATATTCATCTCCACTTACTGTAAAAGTGGCAGAAGGAGACTTTTTTTTTGTGGTTCACTTAATATTTGGGAAACAGCAAGTGAGACACCTGCTGGCCTAAAATGATAAGGCTGCCATCTAACCAGAGACTTCAGAACTAGGGTTATAAAAGCCCCTCAAAGAGAAACTCTGAGCATTTTGGCCACTCTTTCATTAGACAATCTTCTGGTACAACATGACAGCCAGACTGTGATAAGAACTGGGACTTGGGAAACTTTTGAAGCCTCATTTATTTTCTGGACTTCTGATTCCCTGCAAACAAGGTAGAAACTAGACAGTTACCTTTCACAGTGTTTTTTTTGTATTTATAGTTTTCTAACATTGTTTTTTTAATCTGGTAACCAAATTTCTGAATCTTTTGTTTGTAAGTCTTGCATGATAATTATTTAGTCATTAGTAAAATCATTTGCTTTAAAACTGCCTGTGAGTGATTTGTGTGTGTGTGTGTGTGTGTGTATGTGTGTGTAAAGGTGGGAAGGTTTATTCAAATTTGATACCAGCCTGTTTAATGCAAGGTGTCACCATTGCTACCAAAGACTACAAACCTGAAAGTGAAATCTGGGTGCCTTCAGTAGGAGAAATACATAGATCTCAGGAGGGGTCTGTAGGGAAACTAGGTCCTGCAAAACCCATGGGAGAAAATACAATCACAGCTATGAAAAAACTCTGAAGAGCTCATAATACCTGAGTCTTTCCCCAAGTACAGCAACCAAGGAAAGTTTTCACCTGGCTATAGACTTGATACTGTATTTTGCACTTACCTAGAGTAGAGAAGTAGCCCTGGGATCTCGTGGTGAGTGTTCAGTTGTGAACTCAGCAAGCACTCTAGGAGAACATGAGGAGGGTATTCCTGTTCCCCATCACAGATTGCACTTAGGGGTGGGCACTGTGAGCTCAGTGGACCCAGCCCCAAGAAGTGGGTCATGACAGATCTGGTGGCATAGCAATGGGATCCGAAGATATTGGTGGCACAGGCATATCAGTCGGATTCGAGGCCAGTGTATCAGATATTTTTTTTTATTTAGTTGTTTAACCAGGAGTATCAGATTGATAATATGTAAACAGTCTTCACACAAACAGGGCAGATATTTGGGAAAAAAACAAAGCAATTTGGTTACAGTATAAAGTTCCTATCCTGTTTTTTATGGTGTTATTGTAGAAGTAGTTAGGAAGAAAATGGCTTCCAACTATAGTGAATGTACTGCAGATCAGTTAAAGGAAACTGTCATCAATAGGATTTCTTATTGTCTGAAAGCCGTAAAAGCTAATTTGATTTACCGATTGTGTATATCTGTGAGTCTTTGCAGTCCAGAGTTATTCATATGTAAATCACCCTGTAATTAAATGCTGGTGGCAGCCATATGTTTTGGGCTCCTGGCAGGAAATGATGTCACTGAAGGTCTGGGTCATCCTTTAACTGTATGTAATCCAACAGGTTAAATAGGAAATCAACTGTTTTATTAGTGTGTTTTAATGTGTTATTACAACACTTTCACATCTATAAATAATTGGTTTGTATGTGCATTGAAACCAGTGAGTTATCACCTTTACATTTCAAACTGTTAGTAAAAATAATCTATCTTTAGGATTGTTTTAACCCTCTAGGCTGCACTGCCAGCTGATCATCAAAACTTCACATCTCAAGGCTGGCTCTGTGGTTCCAACAGGTATTGAGCCCCATATCAGGATTTCTAAACCCTGGTTGTGTTAATGTCAGTACAGATTTCTGGGACTGCCACAGCACCAACTTCTGTCTTTTTCCATTCCCTCTGTTGCAGCCTTTTCTTTTACAATTTCAGGTGTGAACTCAGGTTTACAAGATGCAAATGTGGCTACATACCTACTGGCCTGGCATAATGGGGCCAACCTTGAAATGTGTAGCTTTAGATTATCATCTGGCAGTACAGCTGTGAACAAACTTCATTCATCCAGCAGAATGGGTTTTGAGCATGTGTTAAAATTTGAAAATATTATACTTGTTCTATCCAGATTTGACTTGAAAAGAAAAAAATAGACACAATTACTTGTTTATTCATTGCAAAACACATAGATGGACAACATTGTTAAAACAGCATAACCTGAAATGCATTATTAAAACACAGAATAATATATGGTGGTTGAGGAGTGAATAAGAATTTTACACAATCCTAGATGTGGGATGCAACATAAACACTAGGTTTAAAATCAATCAAGCAATCGAACAATCTTTATTTATCCAGGTGAAACACTGTTTAGACATCTCATTTACAAGGTGGACCTAGGTCAAGTACAGGTGTATAACAGACAAAAGGAAAATATATAAGAACATATGATACAAAGCATAATAAGTACAATCAGACAAATAAGTTACAGTTTGTAAAGCATATACATGGAACACAAGGGTTCATGAATCATAATGTACAATAGTCACCCAGAAGACACTTTCATTCTACTAGTAGAAAAAAGGATGTAACTGGGACACTAAAATGGGGTGAAGCTCCATAATAATTAATTAGCAAGGGCAATTGCAAAAGTTCTTTAAAAGCTCTGGCATAGATACTTTGGAAAAGGGTATTTTCACTGGAAGAATGACTTTTGAGTTTTTTGCATTTTATTCCATAGGACAGGAGAAAGTGACTTATGGCTGCTCTGCCAAAACATGTATTTACTTGGGAATTACAAGAGCGGAGTATGAGAGACTTCTGAGAAGATAGCTCCTGACTGGCAGAGAGGCAGGCCATCAGTGAAGTATTTAGGAGCTTATTTGTTAATGCTCAGAGTATCCATAGATAGCATTTTTGTGCAGTCAGTAATCTAAGTGAGTTCCAGCCATGCCAGAGTAAGGTGCAAATGGATGTGTGGACTATGGTACATGGAGTAATGAAATCACTGCCCGATGGTAGAGGGTGTCAATTTTCCTAGGGAAGTACTTGGCCCATGGCCATACAGGATATTAGCATAGTCTAGGATCAGTAAGAATGTAGTTTGTACTAGGCAGATTTTTGCCTCCTGGGTTAATAGATGCTTTATCCAAAAGAAGATGCCAAGTTTTGTCGTAGTCTTTGGCTACATTTTTGATATGGACTGAGAAGGATAGCCTGTCATCAACACAAACCCCAAGTATTTGAAGTTTGACATAAACTCTAATTGCTCACCTAGTAGTGACCAAATAGTAGGGATTGTGAAGGGATCCTTGGTTTTATTTGTACCTAGATTTGGAGCAAAGAGCGTAACATTGTTTTTTGGTATTTAATAGCAGCTTCAGATGCATCAGGTTTTCCTGCAAATAGTTAAATTCAAGCTGGAGGTCATTGCAGGCCTGGTCCATAGAGGGTCTATCTATGTATAACAAGGTATCATCTGCAAATAGGTGAATTCTAGCATCTGTCATTCCATCATTTAGGTTGTTGCTATAGACTGCAAACAGCAGTGGTCCTAAGATAGACCCTTGAGGCACTCCTCTTGTATAGATTTTAATGTGAGAGATTTTCATCTGCTTTGACTTGCTGGTAGTGACCTGTGACATAGCTAGTGAACCATTTGGTTGGCAGTGAGTCTGCTCATACAGTACACAGAGTGGTGATAAGGAGGTCATGATCCACCATGTCAAAAGCTTTGCTCAGATCTAGGAATAAAGAGCATACATACTTTTTGTTATCTAAGGCCAGCTGCCAGTCGTTAGTGACTTCAGCAAGTCGGAGATTGTGTTGCGGAGAGGTCTGAAACCCATTGGACCATGTTAAGTAGATTATGCTTTCTAGGTGTTGCTTGAATTGTGCATTCACTGCTTTCTCCAGAACTTTGACAAGACAAGGAGTAAGGAAATTGGTGATAATTATTTAGTCACTGGCATTACCTGACTTGAAGAGTGGGATTTCTGTGTTGTTTTCCATAATGCTGGGATTGTACCATGCATAAGGGACAGATTAAAAGATGAGTTATTGGTACAGCTAGAACATAATATTCTATCTTTAGGTAGTATGGCTCTATCTGATCTGCACCAGGGCTTTTCTAGTGTCTAGCATCAAGCAGAGATCCTCAACTTGTTTTACAGTGACTGGTTGAAAGGTAAAGGTTGCCTTATGGTTTGTTGTGCTATGGTTAAGCCAATCAGGATTTCTGAGCACATAGCTGAGATCAAAGTACGTTTGCCGGTGAGGTGTTAAAAGCTAATCCTGCTGTGGCAAAATAGTTGTTTAGGAATTCGAGAATTGAATGTTTGTCAAAGTTAGATTCACCATTCACAGTGGTTTTATTGGGAGGAGAGAGGGCAGGGAGTAACCTTCGATGTCCTTTAGAGTTTTCCAAAATTCTTAGTATCATTAGAAGCATTGTCAATTTCTGTTTGGAAATACTTGGCTTTTTCAGATCTAGTGTTTAGTGCATCTATTCCTGGCTGCTCTGAAAGCTGACAAGTCATTTGGGAGTCTAGCTTTCCTAGCTTTTTTCCAAAGACAGTCCCTGTGCAGTAAGGCTGCTCTCAAGCTGCCAGTGAGCCATGGGCACGTTTACTTTTGGTTAGGACTTTTACTAAGGGAGCATGATTATCTAGGGCCTTGAGTAATATTTTTGGAATTCCTCAAAAGCGGTATTCACGGTTTGGACCAGGTAAACATCCTGCCATCCTGCATGCTGGAGGTCTGAGCAGAAGACTGCCAGATCAAAATTCCTCCAGCATCTTTTAAAGATATACTTGAGGTTGACACTGTTTTAGGAATAGACCTCCACAGGCTATTGCACAATGATCACTGATGTCATTGAAGAATGTGCATGCATAGGCAAATAGGTGAGGTTTGTTGACTAATATTATATCTAGTAAGATACTCTTCTCTGGATTTTTAACATTAGGCCATGTGAATTCAGATATGATTTGGGTGATACCAAAGGTGTTGCATAGCTCGTATAGAGGTTTGGATGCTGTGGATAACCAATCCAGGTTGAGGTCACCCAGTAGTATTATTTCAGTAGATAAGGTATCTAGGACTTCACTTAGGTGGTTCAATAGCTTGAACCTGCAGTAGGGGCCTGTGACATCAAGTTATGTGCATAGCAGTTTCACTGGTATGCTGCACTTTTAAAGTGAGGCATTCAAATTCCTTTGGCAGAGAGTGGAATTTACTACAGAGGTAGAATATTTGTCCTGGATGTATATTGCTACACCTCCACCTCTTGTGAGTCTGTCCATTCTAAACATATTATATGAAGGGATGTTAATTTCATGATCCGGAGTCACAGGCTTGAGCCAGGTTTCAGTAACCACCAGCACATCTGGGCAGGTGTGGTTAATCCATGTTTGGATGGACTCAGATTTTCTAAGCAAACTGCAAGCATTGATGTGGATTAGTCTCATTCCATTTAGCTGTCCAAGTTGGGAGGGTTGGAAATTGGGAGTAAAGGTCCAGGATTGAGCTCTACATTACCTGCACAGATAAGCAGAAATAAAATAAGTTTTTGGTGGCTTTCAGGAGTAGCCTTAATAATTGCCTTTTGCCTCTCTTGTGGTATCCTGGTTCAGTAGGAGGTAAAGATAAAGTACTGGCTGACCATGGGCAGGCATGAAGGTACAGAAGTGCCCATACTAAGGGCAAGAGTGAGTGTATATGGTAAAAGATGCCACCCAGGGGTTTATGAATCTCATGTGTGAAAAGGCCCAGTGCTACTCTGGACATTTGGTATATTTCCTGTGCAGTAGGGTAGAGACTGGAGCTCGGCAGAATCACAGGCAAGGAATTTGAAACATGCTTGTCTTTGAGGGTGTATCAGCATAATAACACTGGTAGTGTATGATGGAGCCTGCATAGCATATAGGCTAGAGACATTATCATCTTGGCCTGGCCTATAAAAGCATCACATGTTGAGGTGTGTGTGTGTGTAAAATTCTGGTTTTACACACACGCACACTCACGCATATTATTTTATTTAATTAATGGTGATTTTTTTCCTTTCAGCACAGTTCAGTTAGTGCGCACTCTGTCAGAGATAGAGACAGCACACAAGCACACACACTGCCTGTCTCCTCTTTTTTTTTCTGTTTTGTGTTTTTACATTACAGCGGTAATGATATTCTGGAAAGTCGCAGTCCATCAGCATTGCTGCATAGTGTAAGACATACTTGAAGGGTATGAGCAGCAGGATCAACCAGATTCATATTTTTCATTTTCAAGGCAGGATCAGCTAGATAGGTATTTAAAAATATTTAAAATCTTACTTGTCTTAACAGTGTGTGGCAAAGCTTGAGTGCTTGTACTGGTGCTCGTAATGGAGCTGCCATATTGGGCTAAGATGTTCAGCCCGCCCTATGTGAAATTATGCACCAGTTAGCTTTCTGTGATGCTTGATTGATAGGTTGATTACAACCTCCTGGTTGTAATCACAAATTTCAATTGGGAGGTTGTAATTGGAGATAAAAGTGTTTTTATCTGTATGTAAAAATGATCACCATTAATTAATGAGTGTTTTATTTCTTTTAATGAAGTTAAATGTATAACAGTTTCTTACTGAAATACTTTGGATGGAATGGATTTTCTTCATAACAATGCTAGAATTCTATTGGATTATTAGGAGGCAGTGTAGCACAGCAGTTAAGGGTACTGCGCTACAAACCTGAGATCTGGTTTTGAATCCCACTGCCCCCATCTGCATACTGTGTGACTCTGAGCAAGTCACTTAACTTTCTTATGTTCCCAGGTAGCACCTGGAAACAAGCTTCAGCTTAGTGTGTCTTTCCTGGTTAAACAATTCCCCTTTCTCTTATTTTTACTAACAGTTTGAAATGTAAAAGTGATAACTCACTAGTTTCATTGAACATACAAAACAAATATTATAAATATAGAAAGTGTTATAATTACAAAATCCCATTCCATCCAACGATTTCAGTAAGAAACTGTTATACTTTTAATTTCATCAAAAGAAGTAAAATACTCTTTTAATAATGCATTTCAGATTATACATGTTTTAACAATTTTGTCCATCTAAAGTAACTGTGTTCTACTTTTTCTTTTCAAGTCAAATCTGATAGAAAGAGCATATTTTCAGAATCATAACACATGCTCAGATTATTTTACCATCTTTGTCCAGGAAAAGCAAACTGAGCAACAGCTTGTTCCTGGGTGTATTGTGGAGCACAGTGAGGCATGATGCCAGGCCAGTAGGTACATAGCCACATTTGTATCTTGTAGATCTGAGTTCACACACAAAATTGTAAGAGAAAAGACTGTAAGAGAGGGAATGGAAAAGACAGAAGGTGGCACTATAGCAGCCCCAGAATTCTGTAGTGATATGTTCAGATGTCAGTACTGTATATACTTGAGGTTAAAGCAATCCTGAAGATGGACTATTTTACTAACAGTTTGAAATGTAAAGATGATAACTCACTAGTTTCAATGCACATACACAATGATTATTATAGATGTAGAAAGTGTTGCAATAACACCTTAAAACACACTTAATAAAACAGTCAATGTCCTATTTAACCTGTTGGATTAAATACAGTAAAACGAGGATCTAGACCTCAGTGACATCATTTCCTGTAAGGAGCCCAAAACATATGGCTGCCACTATCCCTTAATTACAGGGTGCTTTACCTCTGAATAACTCTGTCCTGCAAAGACTCACAAATAAACACAATGGCTCAATCAAATTTGCTTTTATGGGCTTTCAGACATTAAGAAATCCTACTGATGACAGTTCCCTTAAGGTAGCTGTGTCAAGTTACCCAGAACCTTGAGTCATGGTCAGTGGCTAAAAGGACCAGACCTTGGGTATGGGGTGCCAAGGACATTGCAGTGTCCGTCCCAGGGAGTAGGACAGTGAGACCAGAGGGAACCCAGATCCACAGCACCAAGGAAGGTCACCACAGAAGGGATCCAGCTGCAGCTGGAGTTGATGAAATAGGAGCTTGCAGAAAGCAGCAAGAAGGGAACTGGAGCTGGAACAGAGAAAGTCCAGCAGCAGAGGAATTCGATCAGAGAAAGTTCAAAATGGAGATGTAGAAAACAGCACCAATGAGAGGCAGAGCGGAGGAAAGGCAGTACCAGAGAGAGTTGGAACTGGAGAGGCTAAGACTCAAATGACCAGTGCCAGTGGAAGTAAGTGGCAGGGTGAACCTGAAACTCCAGGGCTAGAGTATAAATTAAATTCCAGATTAATAGCAGAATTTAAAGAGGGGAGGATATGGATGCATTTCTGAATTTATTTGAAAAGGTCTGTATTCAGGCCAAGATACCAGGGAGGCCTGGAGCTTTCAGCTGTCCTCGCTGCTTACTGGTAAAGGGTGTGAGGCACTAGGCCAAACGGACAATGATGACAGCCAAGAATATGAGAAACTTAAACTGCTTAACCGAAAAAATATGAACTGGCTCCTGAGGCCTATAGGGTTAAATTCCATAAGCTCCAAAAGCCCTGATATGAGCTTTGAGAAACTTCGCCACAAAAGCACCAGTTTTTGAAACATTGGTTGCAGGGGTGGAATCAAACTCTGTGGGAAAATTTGAGGAGGTTGTGCTTTTACAGCAGTTCTTTTGGGCATGCCCAGTGGAGCTGGAAACCTGGCAAGGGGACTGAGATCCAACAACAGCACATCAAGCTGATGAGCTCTCAGATCACCATGCCAGAAGCAGGCCTGCTTTGAAAGGAAGGGGAGTAGGTATGACAGGGGAGAAAAAGAAAGTGTGCTCGGGCAGCTAAAACTCTCACCCTTCTGCAGAAAGGGTAAACCCCAAGTTACCAAAAGAGATTTCTTGGATAAAAGAAATGACTAATGTTAATTTTGTAAACAGCTAGGCATCTTGCCAGACAGTGTCCTAAAAGGTATACTGTGAGTGGATGCACTGTGTATCCTGAAAGCATGCCTGTAAACATGAGGAGCACATACACCTGGTTACTGTAAATGGGGTGCAAACCCATGGGTTGAGGGACACAGGGTGTCTCTTACCCTGGTAAAAGGAGATTTGGTTGGCCCTGATCAACTTATACCAAATCAGTTTGTAACAGTGAGGGAATTCACTGGGGAGGAGACAACCCTGCTACAGCTAGTGTTCTCCTGGATTGTGGTAAGACAGGAGAGAGGGTGCAAAAATTGGCAGTAGAAGACAACCTCACCCTGGTTGTGATTATAGGGAATAATCTACAGCAGGGGTGGTGTGTGGTCACCTGCAGTCAGATGGCTAAGGCCGCTTGTGATTCTCTCGAACCCCATAGAAGCCCCTGTGGAAAAGAATAGGATGCTGGTTTCCTAGCCTGTGTCTCCTGACATGGCGAGCATTGAGCGAGAGGTAGAACTTCCCCAGTAGCCATTCACCAGACAGCTACAGAAGGTTACTCTGAGGAGGGAGGGAAATGAGTAGTCAGAAGGTTAGGGATGGCAGTGACTCTGAATGCACTGACACTAGAGCTATGGACCCCAGTTTAGAAAACTGAGGGGTACATGTCCCATGCTTTGGGAAATGTGAAGATCTTGCAGCTGCTCTGAGAACTGACCCTAGTTTGGAGAGGCTGAGGGCTTGTGCAGAATCTGATGGAACACAGGGAGGTGACATGAGACACTGGGTATTTTGGGACGGTGGACTGTTTTATACACAGGACGTGAGGACAAAGGGAGAAGTGATGGGCAGACAGCTTGTAGTTCTCCAGGGTATCGTGAGAGGTTGCTCAGGATCACTCATTATATCCCCATATCCAGCCTCAGGGCATCGCTTGCACCATGCAGCAATTGGCCCCAAATTTCTATTGGCCCAACTTCACCCAGCAGGTGAAGGAATATTGCACATCATGTCACGGTGGCAACAGATTGGGAAGTTAGGTAGTAAATCCAAAGCTGGCCTAATTCCCTTGCCCATTAGTGGAGGAGCCATTCCAGGGGTAGGAATGGATATTGTGGGACCCTGAATACCCCAAGCTCCTCTGGGAAAGTTTATCCTGACGGTGGTCAATCACGTGGCAC
This sequence comes from Neoceratodus forsteri, assembly GCA_016271365.2. Lineage (NCBI taxonomy): Eukaryota > Metazoa > Chordata > Ceratodontiformes > Ceratodontidae > Neoceratodus > Neoceratodus forsteri. The sequence goes on along the minus strand of CM028130.1, from coordinate 251,033,163 downwards.
ATCATCGCATGAGCAAACCCCTAACCTGAGAGACCATCACATCAACAGGAATTGTGAAGAAACCATGCATCACTATGATGGTCTCTGCTAGCCCTGGATTTGCCTCCCGGTGTATTGCCCCTCCCTGGAACAAGTCAGACTTAGAGTTGTATTCCTAGAGACTGGGGTGTGTGGGGGATTGGGGGGAGTTCCCGATAGAAACACAGAGGCATGCCTGACAGTGCAATGCCGACACTCAGCATTGCAACTGTCACTGTCAAGGATGTCGATGAGCAGGATGGCACAGCAGCATAGTAAAACCTTGATTATGCCACCTGATACCCTGAGGCAGTTTCCCTCCTCACTTAAGGCAGACAAAGCGGCAGATGGCTTGCTAGGATTTTCTCCCACGCCTGGTTTCCACAGGATGTTATCTCTGATCAAGGGTAGCTTCATGTCAGACCTGATGAAGTGTTTGTGGGAGAAGTGTGTGCTGGTGCAGAGAACCACAACACCTCATCACCCATAAGCCAATGGGCTAACAGAAAGATTTAATGGTACCCTAAAATGATGCTCCAACTATTTGCTGAACAGCATGGGAGGGACTGGGAGAAATACCTTCCCCACCTGTTGTTCGATACAGGAAGGTGACATAAGAGTCGACAGGGTTCTCCCCTTCAAACTCTTATACACACATAGGGTGCATGGGCCCCTAGACTTGACCCAGGAAGACTGGGAAGGCTAGCACAACACCCAGGGAACTCCCATAGTGGAGAATGTCCCTAAGTTCAGGGAGAAGCTGAAGAAGCATATGGGGTGGCCCAAACAACCTTTCAGCTGCCCAACAGAAGCAAAATGTCTGGTACGACTGCATAACAGTGCTTGCTCATACAGCGTAGGTCAGGAGTAATGGCCCTAATTCCAGCCTGGATGGACAAGCTGCAGGCCGAGTGGGCAAGACCATATAAGGTAGTCCAACAGGTCAATGATGTAAACTATATTGTGGAACTGCCTGACAGGAGACATACCCATAGGATGTACCATGTAAACATGATGAATTGATATGCAAATAGTGCCAACATGGTATTTGCAATGTGTAGTCCTGAGGAGGGGACAGATGAAGAAGACCCCTACTGGACTTGCTCGAGAAAAGCAAGCAGAAGTCATCTGTGGAGGCAATCAAGCTTTCACCTCAGTTGACCCCGAACAGTCCCAGGAAGTGAGGGAGGTTTTAGAGGACTTTGTCCCTTTGATTATGGCCAAGCCTGGACAAATCCCCTTAGTGATAAAAGACATAGACATGGGGACACAAGCCTATATTGTGGACAGTATATTGGGTGCCTGAGGCCATGCAAGGACCTTAGGAGGAGGTGGAGGAAATGCTGGATTTAGGTGTAATCCAGAAATCCCACAGTCCCTGGGCCTCACCCATAGTCCTCATTCCCAAACCAGATGGGTCTACTCACTTTTGTGTGGACTGTCATGGACTCAACACAGTCACAAAGTCTGACACCCACCCAATGCCACTGATGGATGAACTATTAGACAAGTTGGGAGGGGTGACATACCTTACCGCTATTGACTTGACAAAAGGGTACTGGCAGGTGAAGTTAACTGCTGGAGCTAGAGAACAGTTGGTATTCATCACTCCAGTAGGATTATTTGAATTCTGGGTAATGCCTTTAGGAATTAAGAATGCCCTTACCACCTTCCAAAGGTTGGCCAACCAGGTGTTACATTTACATGGTACTGAAGAGTATGCAGTGGCTTATCTGGATGATACTACCATATTCAGTACCAGCTGAAAGAACACCTGTCCCATCTGAAGGAAGTGCTGAGCAGGATACAGGCAGCAGGGCTCACTGTCAAGGCTGAAATGTGACAGGTGGCTATGGTGGAAGGGCATACCTAGGCCTTGTAGTGGGGCATGGGCAGCTTCATCCTAATCAAACAAAGAATGACACAATAGATGGGTGGCCCATGCCTGAAACCCAGAAGCAGGTTACACAGAAACATAGAATTTGACTGCAGATAAGGACCACATGGCCCACCCAGTTTGCCCATTTCCCTACCTAACGGATAAGCTGCAGATCCTAGTTAACCAACAGCCTACTTCCTCCTACCCCCACTAGAATTGCCTTATGTCTGTCCCATGCATTCTTGAATTCCCCACTGTTTTTGACTCTCACGACCTCCTCAGGAAGGCTGTTCCATGTATCCACAACCCTCTCTGTGAAGAAATACTTCTTCACATTACCTCTGAGCCATTCCCCGCTATCTTCAAATTGTGCTCCTTTGTTTTGCAAATCTCTTTTTCTGAAAGATGCTACCCTCTTGGACTTTGTTGATTCCTTGAGGTATTTGAAAGTTTCTATCATGTCCCCCTCTCGAGGCTATACATCTTAGTTTTAGTCTTTCTTCATATGTCTTCTGATGCAGACCCTGCATCATTTTGATTGCCCTCTCTGGACAGCCTCCACCCTGTCTATGTCTTTGTGGAGATGGGGTCTCCAGAACTGTACACAGTACTCAGATGTGGTCTTACCAACTGTCTGTACAGAGGAACAACAACTTCCTGTTTTCTACTGGTGATGCCTCTCCCTATGCATCCCAGTATCCTCCCAACCCTCCTTATTGCCTTCTCACATTGCTGGCCCACCTTCAGGTTGTCTGATATGACTACCCGCAGGTCCATTTCCATTTTGTTGTTGTCAGTATCTCACCCCCCATTGTGTGCGCCCCTGGGTTTTTGTTTCCAGGTGCATTACTTTGCACTTCTTTGCATTGAATCTAAGCTACCACATATTTGACCTTTCTTCCAACCTTGCCAAGTCCCTTTTCATCCTTTCCACCCCACCTTGTGTATCAACACTGTTGCAGATCTTTGTGTCATCTGCAAAGAGACATACTTTCCTTCTGCAATGTCACTTACACAGACATTAAAAAGGACCGCCCCAGTACTGAACCCTGCTGTACCCCACTAGTAACCCTCCTTTCTTCACTGTGGACTCCATTTACTATCACCCACTGTGTTCTTTTGTCCAACCAGTGTTTTAGCTAGGCTACCACCTGGGACCCACTCCCAGGCTGGCTAATTTGTTTATTAATCTTTTGTGTGGGACTATGTCAAATGCCTTGCTAAATTCTGGGTAGACCATGTCCACAGCCCCTCCCTGGTCTACTACTTTGGTCACCCAGTAAAGAAATCAATTAGATTTGTCTGACATGACCTTCCTGCTGTGAATCCATGCTGACTTGGGTCTTGTGCCCCACTGGCCTCTAGGTACTCAACAATTCTTTCCTTCAGAAGTGATTCCATAATTTTCCCTACCAATGAGGTCAAACTAACAGGTCTGTAGTTTCCTGTCTCTGTCTTGCTCCCACTTTTGTGAAGGGAATAACATACACCCTCCTCCAGTCCTCAGGTACCACATCATCCTCCCATGATATATTAAAAGGGTAGTCAGTGGTGTTATTAGTTCTTCCATTAGTTCTTTAGAATTCTGGGGTGAATCCGTCAGGTCCCATTGCTTTATCTAACTTCAGTTTTAAAAGTTCTTTCAGAACCCTTTCTTCTGTGAAAGGGCTAATATCAACCCCTATCCAGAGTGCTTTTATTGACTGGATTAGGTATTTCCCTGCTTTTCCATTGTGAATACTGAGCAGAAGTATTCATTCAGTATCCCTAACTTTTCACTGTCGCTCTCTGCACAACCACCTTCCCTTTGTTCAGCCTCAGTATCCCTGCCTGAGTCTTTCTTTGCTCCTTAATGTAGCTATAAATTTTTAACCCCTTCTTAACCAGAGTTGGCTATCTTTTCCTCGGTTTGGGCCTTTGTAATTCTGACTGCCTTACCATTTAGGAGCTTCCTAGGAACCGAGGGTACTACTGAAAGTTTGTGCCCAATTACAGAACCCTGCTGGCTCCCCTATCTGGCTTGCTAAAGAAAAAACAGACTAAAAGGTAAACTGGGAGCCAGCCTGTGAATAAGTCTTTGTACAGCTAAAAGCAGCACTGTGCAGTGTCCCTGTTTTGGCCAGTTCAGATTACACTAGACAGTTTGTAGTGCAGACAGACATCATGGATGTGGGGATTACAGCAGTCCACAGACAGACATCTAATCAGGGAAGAGATCACCTGATAGTGTACCTGAGCAAGAAGTTATTCCCTGGGAGCAGGCCAACTCCACGGTTGAAAAGGAATGCCTTGCTCTGGTATGGGCATTGAAGAATTTAGAGTCATACCTCTATGGAAGTGCTTCAAGGTACAGATTGATTACAACCCTTCAGGTGGTTAAATCAAATGGGCAAAATAATTGTACAGCTCCTTAGATGGAGAATTGCCCTGCAGGCCTATGACATGACAATCCATGACAGAGCCGGGTCGGCCAATGCAAATGCAGATGGGCTGTCTAGCCAGTTAGAATAGTAATCAAACTGTGGGATCCTTACCAAACAATAGGGCATGTTCCCACAAATTTAGTATGAGGAGAGAGGATGTTGAGAGTTGGCCACTGTGTAATATTGTAGACATAGAAACATAGAATTTGACAGCAGATAAGGGCCACTTGGCTCACCCAGTCTGCCCATTTCCCTACCTAATGGATAAGCTGCAGATCCTAGTTAACCAGAAGCCTACTTTCTACCCCCACCCCTAGAATTGCCTTATGACTGTCCCATGCATGCTTGAATTCAACCACTGTTTTTGACTCCACAACCTCCTCTGGAAGGCCATTCCATGCATCCACAACCCTCTCTGTGAAAAAATACTTCTACATTACCTCAGCACTCCCGCTATCTTCAAATTAGCTCCTTGTTCTTGTACACCTCTTTTTTGAAAGATGCTACCCTCTTGGACTTTGTTGATTCCTTGAGGTACTTGAAAGTTTGTATCATGTCACCCCCTCTTTTCCTCGAGGCTATACATATTAAGCTCCTTTAGTCTCTCTTCATATGTCTTCTGGTGCAGACCCTGCACCATTTTAGCCCTCCTCTGGACAGCTTCCATCTTGTCTATGTCCTTGCAGAGATTAGGTCTCCAGAACTGCACACAGTACTCAGATGGGGTCTCACCAGCTGTCTGTTCAGAGGGATAACAACTTCCTGTTTTCTATTGGTGATGCCTCTCCTATGTATCCCAGTATCCCCAACCCTCCTTACTGCCCTCTCACATTGCTTGCCCACCTTTAAGTCATCTGATATGACTATCCCCAGGTCCCTTTCCATTTTTGTTGTTATTAGTATCTCACCCCCATTGTGTACTCTTCCCTGGGTTTTGTTTCCAGGTGCATTACCTTGCACTTCTTAGCATTGAATCTAAGCTGCAATACATTTGACCATTCCTCTAACTCTCCAAGTCCAATCTCATCCTTTCCACCCTACTTTGTGTATCAACTCTGTTGCAGATCTTTGTGTCATCTGCAAAGAGTCATATTTTCCTTCCAGTCCCTCTGCAATGTTGCTTATAAAGACATTGAAGAGGACTGGTCCTAATACTGAGCCCTGCGCTACCCACACTAGTAACCCCCTTTCTTCAGAGTGGACTCATTTACTATTACCCTCTGTGTCCTATTCTCCAGCCAATTCTTTACCCAGGCTATCATCTCGGACCCACTCCCAGGCTGACTAACTTGTATATTAATCTTTTGTGTGGGACTGAGTCAAATGCCTTGTTAAAGTCTAGGTAGACCATGTCCAGAGCCCTCCCTGATCTACTACTTTGGTCACCCAGTCAAAGAAATCTATTAGATTCATCTGGCATGTCCTTCCCACAGTGAATCCATGCTGCCTTGGGTCCTGTGCCCTCTGGCCTCTAGGTACTTGACAATTCTTTCCTTCAGAAGTGATTCCATCATTTTCCCTATCACTGAGGTTAAACTAACTGGTCTGTAGTTTCCTGCTTCTGCCCTGCTCCCACTTTTGTGAAGGGAATCACATCTGCCCTCCTCCAGTCCTCAGGTACCACCCCATCCTCCTTAATTTGTTAAAGAGGGTAGTCAGTGGTGTCACTAGTTCTACTCTTAGTTCTTTTAGAATTCTGGGATGAATCCCATCAGGCCTATTGCTTTGTACACCTTCAGTTTTAAGTGTTCTTTCAGAACCCTTTCTTCTGTAAATGGGCTGGTATCAACTTCTGTATCCAGAGTGTTTCTATTGCTTGTTTTAGGTCCCTCCTCTTCCTTTGTAAATACTGAGCAAAAATATTTGTTTAGTATCTCTGCCTTTTCACTGTCACCCTCTGCCCACCCCTCCCTTTATTAAGCCTCACTATCCCTCCCTTAGTCTTCCTTCACTCCCTGATCCCCTTCTTAACTGAGTTGGCTATCTTTTCTCAGTTCGGCCTTTGCTGTTCTGACTGTCTTCTCAGCTTCCTTTGCTTTAACTGATACAATTCTCTGTCCTGCTCCTTCTGTGATTCCTTGTACTTTCTGAATGCTTTCTTTCTCTTGAACCTTCACTGCCACCTCCTTTGAGAACCATAGTGGTTTCTTACATTGTTTTGTTTTGTTTATTTGATTCACACAAAGGCTTGTTACCTCTGTGATGGCAGTTTTATTATTCCCATTGTTCTTCCACCTCCTTCCTGCCCATTTGCTAGTGCATTCCTTAGGCACTCACCCATTTTGGCAAAGTCAGCCCTCCTGAAGTCCAGTACTTTTGCCTTTCTATGGCTTGACTGTATTGTTGTTTTTATTGTGAACTATACTGTTCGATGGTCACTAGTTCCCAGATGGCTACCCACTTCTACATCTGTGATCCTCTCCATCTCCATTTGAGAGAACCAGGTCTAAGATTGCTCCTCTCGAGTGTGTTCCAATACTAGCTGTCTAAGGCATTCCCCTGTAGGGCATCTAAAATAACCTCACTCTTTGATGTGGCTGCTGCAACTGCACTCCAGTTAACATCTGGCATGTTCAGATCACCCATCAGCAATATCTCCCCTTTATCTGTCATTCTAAGTATACTTTCTATCATTTCCTTGTCCATTTCCTCCCCTGAGAGGGGTCTTGACACAACCCTGTGCAGATTGTGGTGCCATTGCCTGCCTCCAAATTGACCCACAGTGCTTCTTCTCCTCCCTGTTTACCCTTTTGTTCTGTTGCTTTGATTCCTTCCTTATGTAGAGAGCTACTCCTCCTCTTTTACCCTCCCTGTCCCTCCTATAGATAGTGTATCCTGGTATGTTTACATCCCAGTCATGGCTGTACATGTACCATGTTTCTGTGACACCACGTTATCCAGATGTTCCTCCTCCATCAAGGCCTCTAATCCAGGAAGCTTGACATATTGCTGTTATATTTTTCTGTGATTTTGGTTATGCTTAAATTCCAAACAGGCCAGGATAAGGTTTGAGAGTAAGATGTTCATGTTTTGTAAACAGAGGACAGTAGGAGGATGTGAATTCTATAGTCTGGGAATGGCTTATTTAACAGGAAACTGAAATTACATTTCAAAAGGATGGAAGTTCTTTATAAGCTGATCACAGGAGACAAGTGTCATAAACTTTAGGAGATGGAGAAACTATTGCTGTAATAAACTTTACACTTCAAGAGAAAATACTTTAAGTTCCAGGAACTCCATGGTATATTTACATTTTATTAGGTTACAGGAAGGACAAGAATATTAAAGGTCTTAAAGTCTATTGTCAATTCACTTAGTGTCATATTCATCTCCACTTAAAAGTGGCAGAAGAGGAGACTTTGTGTGTGTGTGTGTGTGTGTGGTTCACTTAACATTTGGGAAAGAGGAAGAGACTCCTGCTGGCCAAAATGATAAGGCCCCAGCTAACAATAGACTGCAGGACCAGGGATATAATAAGCTCCTCAAAAGATAAACTCTGAACATTTTGGTGCACTCTTTCATGAGACACTCTTCTGACACAAAACAAGACAGCCAGACTGTGATAAGAACTGTGACTTGGAAAACTTTGCAGAAACTTCATTTATTTTCTGGACTTCTGACTCCAGAAACAAGGTAGAAAGCAGACAGGTAAATTTCACTGTGCATTTTGCATTTATATTTTTCCAACATTGCTTCATTATCATGTAGCCAAATTTCAGTATCTTTGTTTGGAAGTCTTGTATGATAATTATTTAGTCATTAGTTAAAACATTTGCTTTTAAAACTGCCTGTGAGTGATTTGTGTGTGTGAAAAGGTGGGAAGGTTTATTCAAATCTAAGCCTGGCGGTTTAATGCAAGGTGTCACCATCACAACCAAAGACTAGAATCCTAGAAGTGAGATCTGGGTGCCTTAAGTGAGGGAAATACATAGGTCTCAGAAGGGGTCTGTAAGGGGAACTAGGTCACTGCACCACCCATGGGAGAAGACACAGTTAGGGTTATAGAGACAGCTGTGAAGAGCTCATATTGCCTGGGTCTTCCCCTCCCCAGTACAGCAACCAAGGAGGGTCTCACCTGGCTACAGACTTGAGACTGTATTTTATCCTTAGAGTAGAGAGCAAGCCCTGGGATCTCGTGGTGAGTGTTTAGTTGTGAACTCAGTGAACACTCTAGTAGGACATGAGGAGGGTATTCCTATTCTCCTCTGTCACAGATTGCACTTAGGGGTGGGAGCTGTCAGCTCAGTGGATTCAGCCCCCAGGAGGTTTATGACAAGCAATACATCACTGAGAGTGAGTTACTGCAGAGGTACTAATCTGTGAGACTCCTTGGTCCAGATGCTTTTCCCTGTAAAACAAACCCAAAACAGTGACTACCCAAACAACCAGCAGGCAATTACAAATGTGGCCACTGTGTTCACTGCAATAGTACTACTAATTTCGCACCTGAGGAAAGGTGTAATTTATGCATTGTTCTGTCCCTGTGTGCTTATGTACGTGGTCAGACAAACATGCTTTAAATGTTCGAACAGCAAGCTGGCCTGGTGGCGCTGAGGGTTGAGGCGCTGGACACCACACCTCATGTCACGTGAGGCAACCTGGGTTCAGGAATGAGCCTGGGCTGCTGGGGTTCAGCAGGAGGGAGAGAGGATTGAGCGTCTGGAGGACTGTTCCCTCTCTCCGGGGAAGGGGACTAGTTGTCCCTGCTGGCTGCCCTCTAGCGGTGGTTGGAGGGCAGTTCAGGAGGCTTAGAAGCCAACATGCTTATGTCAGAGGGGAGGGAGGGAGGGAGAAAACTGAAAAGGCCAGGGATCCACAGACTCCTGATGGCCCAACTGCTCCAGTGAATTCTGCCTCCCACCACCAGATTTGCCGTAGTGGTTAGCGGCAGATTGCTGGTGCTCTCCACCTGGCCCTGCCAGAGAGGGGAATCCATGGGGAACCTTGGGCAGACAAGCTGGGAGCCAGGCGAGGGATGTACCCTCCAAGGGAGGGGTCATAGCCCCATGGAGCCCACTGAAGGTGAAATTAAGAATAAAAAAAAGTTCAAACAGCTGAGCACAAAACAGCTATACAGAGTGGTAATGATAAATATGCCATGGCTAAGCATTTTAGGAAGCACAACATGGGTCAGTAATAGCATTAAGACTCTTGGGTTTGGAGAAAGTACAGCTGGATAGCAGAGGAGGGAGTTTAAAACAAAAACTTCTACGCCAAAAGCACACTGGATTATAACATTAGAGACATTATCTTCAGCTGGACTAAATGATAAAATACCGCTGTATTCACTGTGCCATGTTTGATATTTAATTGCTGCTTAGATTTGTCTGTGTATTAGATATATGACTTCATTTTGCCATTTCAAGTCTAAGTATACTATTTTCTGAATTAAGCTGACATTTTATCTATGCTGTGTTCTTGTTTTCATGCTTTGCCTTCTATGTTATACTGATTTTCATTTTGACCAAGCATATGGAATTCTGTTTTGAACTATAATGTTTATATCTCTATTTATACACTTCTATTTATACACTTTCATTATGAGGGTTTTCAATTATGTTTTAACTTTCTCACAGGTATGCATACTTTATGGGATTATTTATTAGTATGTATTATGTATATATTAGCTTCTCTACTGGTGTTTTAATATTAAGGGCTACTGCATCTTTTAGACGGTATTTAAGAGTGCACCCTTCTGACCTCTCCACTCTGATGAAGATGTCATAGTGACATTGTAACGTTAGTGGGTCAGGTGCTGTTTAGGTGTGTTCTAGGTTAACAGGAACCCATTGTGGATTGAAGAAAAGTTGGATTAATTTCTTGCCATATGGATCTGTTCCGTTTTTGCTCCATATATTGGATTTATTTTATCCTACTGATGTTATGTTACCCAGAATGTTAGCTTTTTGCCTGCTTATTTCTGCTGTGTGTTATAATAGTAAAGTGAAGTTCATGACTTTGAAATTTACAAAGGAGTCTTGGCCGTCTATGATGCACATTATTTTGAAAACTGTAAAACTGGGCTACTTTGGAGTGTTGACCAACCTGCTGTATTTACAGCTCTGTGCTTAAATATTTGTTCAATATATCTGCTTTTTGTTGGTCCTCTTCCACACAAACCCTCCTTCCTCTTTAGCCTTACTAGCCCCTCCTTTGGTCTTCCTTTTTCACTTATATACCTAAAGAATGTTTTATCCTCCTTTTTACTGACTTAAAAATATTCTCCTCCGTTTGTGCCTTTGTGCTGCTAACTGCTTTCCCTGTTTTCCTTTGTTTCTCCTTAAATCTCCCTATCCTCCTCCTTGTATGTTGTCTTGTACCTTCTAAATGATTACTTTTTGCCCTTACTTTCTCTGCTACTTCTTTAGAGAACTATAGCATTCTTTTTTTCTCTTGCCCTTGTTAACCTGTCTGACACAGAGGTTTGCTGCCTTCTTAATTCCCTCCTTTATTTTTGCCCACTGTTCCTTGACTCCAGCCAGTTTCCCTATCCCTGCTAGAGCATCTCTGAGTTATTTTCCCAGTTTCTTTAAATTGGCCCTCCTGAAGCCCAGGGCCCTCGATTTAATATGGTTTGATAATTGGCCCAGTTTTATTATATTAAACCACAAAGTATGATGATCACTGGTCCCCAGGTGACTACCCACCATGACGCCAGCAACACTGTCCCTGTTTGTCAGGGCTAGGTCCAGTATTGCCCCCATGAGTGAGTTCCCTAACTAGCTGCCTGAGAAGAGTCCCCTGCAGGGAGTTCAGGATGTCCTTCCTCAAACTGTTGCCACAGCTGGGAGGTTCCAATCCACATCTGGTAGATTGAATTCCCCACCAGCAATACCTCCGACTTCCTTTGACATCCTTTGGATTGCTTCCAACATATCCTTATCCACCTCTCCTCCTATGCTGGGGTTTGTAGATCACTTCTGGTGGTGCAGCCCCGCCTCCATGTCTCCAGGATGGCCCACAGTAACTCTGCTCCCCTGTATTTCAGTAGCTTTTATGTTTTCCCTCACATAAAGAGCCACTTCTCCCTCTTTTACCTACCTTGTCCCTTCTGAATAGGTATAACCTGGTATGTTGCATACAGTCCAGGTTTTCATCGCACCAGAACTCAGCAATCGACTATGCCCAGGTTCGCCTGCCATAGTGGCCTCTAGGTCTGTAATCTTATTGCCCAGACTTTGAGCATTTGCACACATGGTCCTCCAGATTGTACTGCCACCTCCCTCCTTTTCCCATTTGCCCTCCCTTATATCCTCCATGATTCTTCTTTCTATCTCCCGTTCCTTCTATCCCTTGGATTCTTCTGTTAATTGGTTCCTTTTGGGATTGTTCCTTCTGGATTCCCACTACTGACCTTTTAAGCTAGTGGGGGCAGTTTATGTCTTTCTGCCTCATTTCCACCCCCAGCTAGTTTGAATGCTCACCAATGTAGCATTTAAACCATTCACTGAGGACCATGGTGGCCTCCTGGATAGATACATGCTATCACCCCATATAGGCCTTCATCTCTTCAGGTGGGGCACCAGTCCCCAGTGAACCTGAATCCTCCTCTCTGTACCATTCCTTTAACCATGCTTTGAAGTTCTTGGTGTAGAGAATCTTGTCCTTCCCTGTTGTATACAGGTATTAATTACCTCTGAGAAGTTTGTAGACCATGTTAATTGCCCAAGACCCTGACCAATTCCTCTAACTCCTCCTGAACTATTGCTGGCTCATCCCTAGCCAGGTCATTAATCCCAAGATGGCCAATGACTTTCAGTTATCCTCTTCCTTCTTGCCCCAGCAATCCATTGGATCCTCTTTCCATGGCTTCAATCCATGGAACCAGGAAGGCACCTTATCTCCTCTACTCACCCCATCTGCCCCAACGGTATCTCACTCAGTATGGAGTTCCCCACCAGGATTCGCTTCCTCCTCTAGGGTCCTCTGCCACCCTCTTGGGGTCTCCACTATGGAGGACCCCACATCTACCCGGTCACTACTTTGGGTGCCCCTGTGGGACATTTCCACCTGGCCAGTGTGGCATAGGAGTTTGTAGTGGTACCAGATGAGGGAAGTGGCTGAGCTCCACCACCCTTACCTCTCTGAGCCCACCAATGTTTAGCCACTCCTCTTTCTTGGCATCCTTTGAGGTAACTGGTAGACTTGGTAGTCCCTGGGTGGGGAGTAGGTCCCAAACCCAAGCCAACTCAGCATTGAGTCTTGCAACCTCCTCCCTCAGCCCAGAGAGGTGCACACCGATGGGGCAGCAACATAGTCTCCAGAAGGTCTCCATGAAGACAGCCACCCCATGGCCACTGCACTGCACCACTCCAATCATCCTATACTTCCTACTCTCTCTGAAATTTTAGCACTTTGAATTCCTTTTTTTTGTCGTGAACTATATAAGAGCTAACTTAACCCCCACACCTTTTTATCCCTACTCCAGATAGGGTGCTTCACCTTTCCCACTATTGCTTTTTCTAAACCATTTCTACCTTACCCTAGATTTTGTGTTTTACCTATCCCCACTTTTGTTGACTTTAAGCCCTTTCCAATCCCTATTTTAAATAGAGTGTTACACCTAATTCCAAACGTTTAGCTTACTATGAATTTATTTACCCTACCCTATATTGAGTTTTTTCCTATACCCAGTTTCTGGCTTGACCTAACACTTCTCACTCCCTTGTGGTATGTGAGCTATGGTAAGAAGATAACAGGAAACTTAACTCCCTGTCTTCTCCTGCTTTGCACAGTCACCTAGATCACTCCTCTACTGGTTCCCCACCTCCGTTCTGTGGAGCAGAGTGTCTGACTGCCAGCTGTCTCGTTGGACTAATTCAGGTGGGCAGACTCTGACATCCTTAGCACATTGGTCCTTCCGACGTGGAGGGCAGCAGCATGAGGTGCTGCTTAAGAACTGGTAGGGTGCTCCTTACCATGTTGTGACTGGTTGGAGGCCCAAATGTTCTGCCTCCTCTCTTCTTCCGGTCTCCTGCCCTGTCAAGCAAACAGACACAATTCCCAAATGCCCAGAAAATTCCCTTGCTTGTTCAAACACTCACTGAAACAGCACTCCAACCCTCCTGGAGGAGTGTTCTCACAGTTTAAAAGTTATTTAGGCTTTTAAATGTCTGTACCATGTTGTGATTGGTTGGAGACCCAAATGTCCTGCCTCCTCACCTCCTCCGGTCTCCGGTCCTGTCAATCAAACAAACACAAATCCCAAATGCCCAGAAAATGCCCTTGTTTGTACAAAGTCTCCTGAAATGGCAATATAACTCTCTTGAATGACTGTTCTGGTGATTTTAAAGTAGTTAAGGCTTTTTAAAATGTCCTTACTGCTTACTGTGTTGTGATTGATTGAGGCCTGAATGTCCTGCCTCCTCACGTCCTCTAGTCTCCAAGTCTGTCAGTCAAACAAACAAAAATCCTCAAATGCCAGAAAATTCCTCTTGCTTGTACAAATGTTTCTGAAATGGCAATCTAATCCTCCTGTAGAGAACGGGGATTAAAACAGACACTACCCATAAGGGTAACCTGGATTATTGGAAGAGCAGTCCTCGACTTCTGGCGATGCACCGTGTGGACTAGCATCTTCCCTATACAGCTCCAGCTACCCGCTTCCAAAACTCAATTTTAACATATAAACCGCACTAATTAGACACTGCAACCAACACAAGAAAGCGATGGAATATCCAAAGACGAATAGAGGACACTACTTATCTCTACATGGAGGTGGAGATTAAGAAAATGCTGCCTAAGCGTACACCCCTGTTACGCCCAAAGGCCCGAAAAGCCTAGGGCTTTGGGCTCCAGTCAAATCTAAGTTCTAACTCTTCTTGGGACAGTGAGCTACTTACCTTGCAACAGCTTTATAATAATAATAATAAAATTTATTTAATTATGCTTTCAGAGTTTCAAAGCGCTGTACAGTATTAATATAAAACAAACACATATTCAAATAATAATATAAAATCAGGATAAAACAGGAAAAGCCTTTCCCCATAAAAAGTCTTTAGTGCCTGCTTAAAACTCCCCACCGTCCTGCACTCCTGGAGCTGACAGGGCAGAGAATTCAGAGGGTAGGTGCGCAATCCAAAGGCACAAGCGCCAGATGACTTCAAGTTTACCCTTGGACCTTAGCAACCCCTCAATAGCTGAAGTGGAGCTGTCGCTGAGGGGTGTAAGGCACCAAGAGATCTTTCAATAATCGATTGGAATTTTGGAGGAGTTTAAACTGTTTCATGATGACCTGCATAAACTGACATCGGATTTCAGTTCCCTGACTTCAAAACTGAATGAAGTCTCACAAAGAGCCTCTGACAATTCAGCTAGGCTCTTCCTGGAGAAAAACCTTTGAAGATCCAGAACAGCTGCTCCACAGCTTAAAGCTGCCTTCCCTGACCTTTTAAAATCCTGACTCTGACATCGTGAAGACCCTAGTCTGAGGAGTGGAGCTACAGGGATCAAAAGGGAGATGTCTCCTTTGGGAGGGATTCACATGGCCAGACTTATCTTCTACCTATCGTTACCCTGTAAGCATAATGGGGCATCAGGCCATTACATTTACTGTCACTCATGTGTGTAATGCATCCAGCCAAACCTAATCCTTAATGCTGGTGGGGCTAAAATAGACAGAGTTCCTAAATAATTTTTACATCAGTGCTATTCCTGCTCTGGTTCTTTTTTTTCTCGAGATGCTCTTTCTTGATTTTCCTCTCAGCAACTCAACACCTTTGCCGCTAGAGGAGCACTGACACTGCTACGGATGGCTGTTTTTAATTATTGCGAGTATCAGAACAAGTAAATCCTGTCTTGCGAGGTTCGATAGACTGACACAAGGCGGTGGACTTTTCAGTTGGATTAGCCTATTGTTCTTAGAAAAATCTGTGTGTTTTTCTCTTTCTTTCTTATTTCAAGGATAGGAGCCTTGTGGATTGTTGTGAAGAGCCCTTTTCAGCACTTCAACACTTCTGCCACGAGAGGGAGTTCTGACACCATTAAGGGCGGCTGTCCTGATCCATCGTGAGTTGCTAGAGTAAGTAAACCCTGATTTGGGTGCTTTGTTCGATTGACATTGGAACTGTGGACATATCAGTGGGATCATCTCACTGTTCTCGGATTAAACTGTTTTTTTCCTTCTTTTTGAGGATAGGGATTTATGGCTTATTTGTGAAGAGCTCTTTTCAGTTGGGATTAATGAAAAAACAGTTGCAGCATGTGGGAAAATGAGCGATAGACAGGATATTTTATTCTGTGTTGCTCACGTATACTTACAGTTCATGATATGAACAGGAACTGTTGATTTTTTTATTTGTACCTTACAACCTGTATGGTGTTTTCTAAAATATAGTTACTGGATAAAAGCTGTTGAGAAAGATATCTAATTCCAATTCAGGACACTTCTTGTTGTTAAAGTAGATAATTATGTGTGGGTTACTAGATGCTTTGATAACAACTTAACAGTATTATAGTTCTATTAGTATATCCTACATTTAATTTTGTAGTTTTAAAACTTTCTGGGCAATTTCTTGTTAAGTAGTTTTAGGCATTCTAACCAAGTTCATACACCTAAGTAGGTTGTTATCTTGTAGATGTTATGTTGTGTTTAACCTTGAAGAATTTTTGATTCTATTATTCTTCAATTGCTAGGCTTTGTTAGGGTGGCTGGAGCGGAGGGGATTTGTGGGGCATGAGGCAAAGGCTAAGTATAGAAGAGTGGGTGGGAGGTGGGCTGAGACCAAGACTTATTGTTCACACAGTCCATTATATGTATGTGGGGTTAATTAGGGTTGGGAGGAGACGGGAGGGATACTTCACGCAGGGACTGTCAATTGGGAAAGTTAACTGATATATGGCTTTTACTTCAACTAGCTTATAAACCTCTATGGCTGGAGCATTGAGAATAATTACATGGAATGTCGGGGGCTAGATGAAACTTAAGCAGTATCAGATCCTCAAACATCTAAACTTACTGGCAGCAGACATTGTGTTAGTGCAAGAGTCCAATTTATTGAATTCAGAAGCAGTTAAATTACATAGGCAGCAAACAGGTTAATGCTTCTCAGCTTAGGGTAATACCCAAAGTCGGGGTTTTGATCACTACGTAGGTCCATACCATTTACTCTCAATTTAATCATACCTGACCCAGAAGGAAGTTATATCATAGTGAAAGGAAAGCTCTATACCAGAGATATCATCCTAGGCAGTATATATGGCCCCAATATTGACTCTCCCAGCTTTTCATGCATCTACTTGATATTCTTACTCCATTTTAAATATCCCTCTCATTATACGGGGTGATTTTAATCTGGTTTTCGATCCACAGATGGACCATTCAGGCAAATTACTCAAAGGGCTTTCTCCAGCACAGTGGGCACTCCGTGATTTGTTAGATGGTGCAGGTCTGACAGATATTTGGTGCATTCTTCACCCCAGAGATAGAGAGTTTACATTTACATTACAGATTCATCATACATCCTCTCGTATTGATTACCTGTTGATCTCCCAAAATTTGATTCCTGGGGTGTCGGATGCTACCATACTTTCAGGTCCACTTTCAGATCATTCTCTACTGTCTTGTCTGATTTCCTTACATCTCTCCCCATCAAGGGTGGGCAATGGAAGGTCAATAATCAACTCTTTAAAATCCAGAGAATGTTAAATACATAGCTGAGCACATCACAGTTTTCTCCGATATTAATACTAATTCTACAGGAAGACCAGATATTGAATGGTGTTCCCAAAAGCCTATCTCCGTGGCTTTCTGATTGAATTGCATCCAAAAGAAAAGAACACAAAGAAGAGCAGCCTCAAACTCCTATTATCCCAAATTCGGCCTTGAAACACAGTTTATAATCCCAGTCTTCAGACCAAACTAGACAAGACCTAGTGAAATTAAAGGATGCATATTTGAATTTATTAAGACAGAAGGCTGAATTTTCCATCTTAAAACTAAAGCTCTCTATTTAGACCAAGGAGAAAAGGCAGAGGTGTCTCCTGGCTTTTAAACTTAAACAGCTTGAATTGTACAGATTTATCACTATGATCCACTACCAGGATGATGATACCTTAAAAATATCTCCACCAGATATTGCCTCTGAATTTAAGAAATATTACATGAAGTTATATAGCCCTATGGAAGAACCCTTCTTTATTACAACTCAGCTCCTATCTAACACAGTCCTCTTTACCTTCTATTTCAAATTCACATAAGGCCTCCCTGTTTGCTCCATCACTTCAGATGAAATAATTAGAGTCATCAAAGACTTGTCTGTGGACAAGACACCGGTCCAGATGGATTCTCTGCCAATTTTATAAAATCTTGCCTCACAACTGGCACCATCCCTTCTGACCTTATTTCATCACATTCTTTCTGGACAGGATTCTGATAAGTCTTTATTTGAAGCTTTAATTACTCTAATACCCAAAGATGGTAAACCCTTGACAGAACACAAAGCTATAGGCTGATTCCCTTCTTAATCAGGACCTCAAGATTCTCATGAAACTCCTTGCTGATCGATTAGGCCCGGGTTACAGGATATCATAGGCCCGGAGCAAGTAGGCTTCATGAAAGCCAGATCCTCGGTTGACCACCTTAGAATCCTGTCGCATGTCTTCTCGGCTACCAGGGATGCTGACTTAGCTGCTATTCTGGTCTCCCTGGATGCCGAAGGCATTCAACAAGGTTGATTGGAACTTTTATTTCAATCACTTCAGGCATTGGATTTCCCTCTGTTTATAAAGTGGAGAGGGCGTTGCATAAATCCCCAACTGCATGCATTGTCTGTAACAGGCTACTGTCCAACCCTTTCACATTACATGATGGAACCAGACAAGGCTGCCCATTATCCCACTTGCTGTTTAATATCTACTTAGAGACTCTTATCCATAGGATTATAGCAAGCCCGGATGTCCAGGGTATAGATATTCACCATCAGATTGTTAAAGTCTCAGCTTATGCAGATGACTTGCTTCTGCAACTATCCCACCTTAATACTTCAATACCTGCCCTGATTATAATTTTGGAAGAATTTAGCTCCATGTCCAACTACAAATTAAATAGAGACAAGACAGTGTTTTTCCTTAAATTACAAAGCGATGAAAATAGATGCTTTAACAGCAGGTTTTTCCTGGCAGACCAAATCCTTGGGATACCTGGGAATTAACCTGTCAAGAGATCCCATTAGAGTTATAAAATTAAATCTAGATCCATTAATTTCTGTTATTAGACAGGATCTTAATAACTGGTCCCTACTTCCCTTTCTCTCTGGGGAAAAATTAATATAGTCAAAATAATATTTTCCCAGGTTATTTTATCCAATTAATCTTTCGAATGTCTAGTTCTCTCTGGCGTGGTTTAAAAGATACACAAGATAATCAGAGACTTTATTTGGTCTGCTAAGAACCCTGGATAAGTTATAACAAGCTTTCGGCCTCAAAGTGAAAGAGGGACTACGTCTTTCGCATATCGAACTATATTATTGGGCCAGCCATGCAAGCAAGTACCTGAGATGGCTTATACCAGACCACTGTCCAACATCACATTTCTTTACCCCATATGGTTCAAAATAGAACGTACCCTAACAAAAGTAAGTGGATTATCCCGCTGCACTTTTGCACATAAACTTAAAATATTTGACCCCATTGCTCAAAGGTACCACTATTGCATTATCCATTAGAGTTCCTCTCAACTGTATTCTTTTCTGAAATATAAGCACATTACAGATCTTTCTCAACTGTGGTGGGGAACCCAAATCTCACTATTGATGGTAAACCTCTTCAGTTGAAATGGTTCTCCCAATTAGGAGATCACCCCTCAATTTCTTTATTCAGAATGATGGTTTTGGTTAACCTCACCTGAAATTTTACATAAAGCCCATATTCCAAACTCTGTTATCTTTAAAATATTCTAATTACGTCACCTGATTGTGAAATATTTTGGTTCTGTTCCACTGGTACCCCAAGCCCATCCTGCATGATAGAACTGATTCCCATTGGGGCCTCCCTCATGCCATGTCTAAAATGTATGGAATAATACACAACTGAAATGGCCTGATAGTTTTGGCCTGACTCAGTTTTGCTCTTCTTTTCCTCATCAGGAAATTAATTGGCCCTCTTTGTGGTTGAACTGTCATAAGTATGTTAAACAGGATAAGCTCTGGTTAATACAGTTTAAAATCTTGCATAACTTCTACTACTCACCTCAGAAATTGGCTAGGTTGGACTCCTATTTTCTTCCACATGCACTCGTTGCCCAGCAGGATGATGGTAATCTACTGCATATTTTCTGGGCATGTCCCAAGATAGCCCCCTTTGGAATGTGATTTGACAAAAGGCTGACCCCCTATTAGGCTTATCAGACCTCTTCTCTCCTGAAATATGTATACTGGGGATCCTTCTTCTGTCACAGTCACTAACAGAAAATATCACATAACCCTTATAGCTATGTCGGTCAAGAATCTGGTCTTAAGTCATTGGAAGGATATGACTGACATCACTTATAGTGAGTGGTTACAGGATTTGCTGGCAAATCTGAGAATGGAAAAGATAATTGCTAATCTACATGATCAGTCTCAGAAATTTCACAAGGTTTGGGGCCTGCTTGTGGCATTGTACTCACTCCAATCGCATAAAGGTTTTCTCTTCCAGTAGATAGTTTACCCTGGGTGAAGGGATGGAAATAGGGAAAGAGATGGGGGGAGAGTTGATCTAATTACTAGTACGTATCACTGTGTCACTTGTTTGTATGTGTTATTGGATCTTCTCTGTAACTGTATAAAATGAATAAAATTTGAATTGCAAAAAAAAAAAGGAAGAGCAGCCCTCACAGTGGAGAATATAGTGCAGCAGCTGCTAGGCTGGGAGGTAAACACCTGCCACCCAGTTAGGGTGTCCTGGTCTACTGAAAAGCACACCACACAGTGTAGGGTATATTTCAGCAGCTGCTGGGATAGAGATTAAAACACACTACAGCCAGATAGGATATCTCTTTGATTGCTGTGTGGAGCAGCTATAACAGCAGCTAATGTTGGGTTTAAGAAACAAATGAAAACACACTACACAGTTATGGTGCAACAAGCACAGCAAGGTATTCAGCACAATTGTGAGCAAGCTTGCAGCAAGCTGTTGTAAGTACAAACCCACACACCATTAAGGAAGTAGCCATTACCATTATGTCCTCAGCTCAAGCATGTTCAGCCACCGCAGCCTCTCTTGACTTACTCCCAGGTAGTCTCTGTGTTGTCCTTTGTGCTCAGTCCTTAGTGAGAAGGCTGCAGTGCAGAAGGGCTACTTATGTTGAATGAACTTTGTGGAGGGATGCAGATAGGCTGTGCAATCTGATTGGCAGGCTGGGCTCTGGGAGGCAGGGTTTCACGTCTGTAGTGGCCCTTTGTAGTGTTCAGTTCTCAGGACTCAGGCAGAAATGGTGAGTGTTTGTGGGGAGTCTGCTGAGTTTGCTGTACTTACTTTTTGGACCTCTTGTAAATCAGCAGGTAGGGCAGCAGTGAAGTGGTCCCCAGTAGCAGAAAGGTAAAAATTAGGAAAGCCAATTTCAAGTCAGCCAAAAGATGATAATTGTTTTAACCTATGATGTGAGCCAAACAACATTGTTTTGATAGAATTAAAATGCATTTTGACTGTATCATGAAATTCTGTAGAGAGTTTAAACCCATTGAGTAGTCTGTACTTGCAAGAGGGACACTCGGAGGCACAGAGCAGTGTCAGCATAAAACTGACATTCTATGCCTCTGAGATGTAAACCTAATCTGTTTAAATGTTACAAAACTAGAACAGGGTCCCATATTGATCCCTAAGAAATACCTTTAAGGACTTTGATCAGAAGGCATTCCACACCATTGATTATGATAGTCTGTGTTTCACATAGATACATATATACATAGACAGTGTTGGCAGATAAGGCCTACGCCCACCCATGCTGCCTATTTGAGCTTGTAAGTTCACTTTTATGTTTTCCTAGAAGTCTGCTACCCCTCACCCCAACCTCCAGAACCTTTTGTCTATCCCATGCATTCTTAATCCCATGATTGTTTCCAGCCCCACCACTTAGTCTGGCAGGGTGTTCCACTTGTCCACCACCCATTCTGTGAAGAAATTCTTCCTCACGCTTTCCTCTGAAACGTCCCTCCCTCCAACTTCATCCCATGCCCTCTAGTCCTGAAACATCTTTTTGCTAAAAACAGTGTATTCCTGCACCCTGTTCCTCCCTGTAAGATACTTGTATGTCTCTATCATATCCCTCTCCCCTCCTCTTCTCCAGGGAGTACATATTCAGGTCCTTCAACCTGGCCTCATAGGACTTGGATACAATCCATGTACCATCTTTTGTTGCCCTCCTCTGAACCTTCTCTACCCTGTCTATGTCCTTACATAGGTAAGGTCTCCAGAACTGTATACTGTACTCCAGGTGGGGCCTCACCAGAGTCTTGTATAGTGGAATTATGACCTCCCTTTTCCTGCTAGTGAAGCCCTGCCTATGCATCCCAGCATCCTATTTGCTTTGCCTGCTGCCTTGTCACGCTTGTTTCCTACCTTGAGTTCATCACAGATGATAACCCCAAGACCCCTTTCCTGCTTGGTGCATGCTATATCCTCACCCCAACTGATATATTGTGCCAGGGCTTTTGTGCCCCATATGTAGGGATGTAAGTTTGTCATGTATGAGGTTTTAATGACTCATTGTTTGTTCATGAAATCATTAGTAAACAGTAGTAAATGTTGTGGCACTGTCATCATTGCTACATTCTGATGACATTAGTGAAAGTCATGGAAGTTCTGAATAAAGATCAAGCGTCATGGAATCAATGACATGTAGTGACTTCCATGACAAACTTACATCCCTACCCATATGATTATCTTGCATGTCTTTGCATTGAATTTCAACTGCCAAACCCCTGACCATTCTTCAAGTTTCTGCAGGTCTGTTCTCATTCTGTCTACACCCTCTGGTGTGTCCGCTCTGTTACAGAGCTTTGTGTCATCAACGAACAGGAAATTCTGCCTTCTAGGTCCTGCACAATGTCACTGATGAAGATGTTGAATAGGACGGTCCCAGCACTGATCCCTGTGGTACCCCACTTGTCACTCTTCCTCTGTGGAGTGACAGCCATTTACCACCACCCTCTGTGTCCTGCTGCCCAGCCAGTTACCTACCCACTGAATTAATGTCCTGCCCACACCCATATTCTCCAGTTTGTGTAATAGCCTTCTATGTGGCACAGTGTCAAAGGCCTTGCTGAAGTCCAGATAGGCCACATCCACTGCCTTCCTCTGATCCACCTCCCTAGTCACCCAGTCAAAAAATTCAATGAGGTTGGTCTGACATGACCTCCCCTGGTGAAACCATGCTGCCCTGGGTCTTGTAGTCTGTTGACAACCAGATGTTCCACCAATCTCTACTTCAGTAGTGCTTCATGATCTTCCCCACTACTGAGGTGAGGCTGACTGGTCTGTAGTTCCCCACTTTCTCTTTGTTCCCACTTTTGTATAAGGGACTACATCTGCTGTCCTCCAGTCTTTGGGTACCTCCCCTGTTTCCAGTGATCAGCTATACAGGATTGCCAGAGGCTCAGCCACCACCTCTCTTAGTTCTTTAAGGACCCTGGGATGCACCCCATCTGGCCCTATTGCTTTATCAGCTCTTATTCCTTCCAATTCCTTCAGGACCCTTTCTTGTATCCATTTCTGCATCATTCCCACCCTTGTACTCCTTCAGGCCCATTAGGCCTTCTTCCTCAGTAAAGACTGAGCAGAAATACCTGTTCAATATGTTGGCTTTACTGTTGTCATCCTCCACGAGGCCCCCATCCTCCCCTTCAGTCTCATTATCCCTCCCTTTGCCTTTCTTTTCACTTATATACCTGTAAAGGTTTTGTTCCCTCTACCCACTGATTTTGCAATGTGCTCTTCTGTTTGAGCTTTGGCTTCCCTTACTGACCTACCTGCCTCCTTTGCTTCTCCTGGTACTGCTCCTATCCCCTTCTGCCTGTGTCTTTGTGTATTGCCTGAATGCAATCTTTTGGCTTGCATTTCTCCGCTACCTCCTTGGAAAACCATAATGGCCTCCTTCCTTTTCCCTTGCTAAACTGCTTAATGCATAATTCTGTTGCTCTTGTAATCCCCATTTAAATACTGCCCACTGTTTATAGACCCTGATTCCTGCCCCATTCCCTTAATGCCTCTTTCAAGCATCTCCCCATTTTCCCAAAGTCTGCCCTCCTAAAATCCAGAATACATATTTTCTGTGGTTTGGTTCTGCTCCTTCTGTGTTTTGTTCAATGTAGGCGTACCTACAGCAAACTGAACACATTCTGATTTTAATCATTATCTACAGGTCCTCCAAAAGGCAATGTTTTCTATCTCCATTTCCATTTGTTCAGATTTACAGCTATATGAAAAATTTGTTTACCCCACCCCTACCATGAAAGAAAAATTCTAATGCTCATTGGCGAAGCTAATCACATGAGTTTTCATCTAACTGAAAAGGCAATGCTGTGCTGAAGGGTTATTCAGTGGCAATTGAATACTTTTGGCATTTATAAGGATTCCTTTGTAAGATGTGCTAAATGAGAGGACTAACCAAGAGGTTTGCTTTCCCAGATGCCTGACAATTTATAGGATAATTGTGCCCAGATTTATGCCAAGTTGAATGGAAATATTAATGGCTATGGTATATTTATAGTTTGTTTCATTTTAGAGGTTTCGTGAAGATGGCAGTATTTTGTTTTTCGCCACATGAGAACCCTTCTTAAACTGAATCCTTGGAGAAAATTTGTATTGCCTCTTTGGAAACTGCAGATAATAAAGTTTTATAAACTTTCAGTAGCTACTCTTAGCTGAATCACACACATCAGGAGAAGGAGATGATGTTTGTAGTATGTTGATACTCTTATTTGAAAATAAGACAAATGCCTCTGTTTGCTTTCAGTGCTTTTATTCATTGCACAATCCTTAGCTGCTAACATAAAGAAGGCAACTGTATACTGAGTACTGCCATAAAAGCAACTGATGCATGCCACACTATCAACATGCTGCAAAATGAAGTGTTGCACTAATAACAAAGTCCACTACATGGTTTTGTTGACTGATACTGATGCAACATTACATCCCTCCTTTACCTTAGATCAGAAATGACATGTCTCCTTTTTGCAACTGATACTTTCTAAAAACAAAGGTATTAGTAATAATTCAGATATTGTTACCACTATCACATGTGGATAAGTTTAATTTTGTTAATTCTAGCTTTGTCAAAGAGAGTGTTTATTATACTGGTGCAGTAGCCCCAGTACAGTTAGGATGGTACAGGACTTCAATGGTAAATCCAACACTTTGCACCTTAATATCTTTGGCATACTTCTCCAAAATAGCCTGAAATTTGGCTTGTGTGGTCACTCTGCCAGAGTCTCAAGATGTGAAAAGTTTCGTGGTGGCATCTTGTATGGTTTTGAGATATACAGTGGTACAAAACTGAAAAAAACACTTTTTCCCATTGGTTAACAATGGGATTTTTTGTAATCTACAGCCCAGAAGGAATACAATTTTTCTCTGACATTTTCAGAGATGATGGAATCTGTGCTATGGGTATGTCTTTGGATGGTTGGTGAAAAATATGTTACCATTTTTGAATAATAACAATTTTGTGATAACCACCAGGTAGGCAGGCAAATGAAAACCATTCGAACTGTTAATTGTTAAGATTTACTGTCTCACTGCACGAAATTCACCTCCAAGCACTGGCTGGGTGAACTCCTCCTATCTCTCCCCTGCCTTTACAACCACCCCTCCTTCCCACTCCCTAAGATCTACCGACTCATGAACTCTGGTAATCCCATGCCACTCCACCTTAATTGGCCAATCGGGTTATTCTATCACCTCCCAAAATCTGGAATTCACTTCCCTCAAATTTTCCACTCATCCTCTTGCTTCTCCATTAACTCTACCCCAAGAACTTCCTTCCCCTTCCTGTGCCTACCATGACCCTCCTAATCCACCTTGCCATCTTCCGTAAGCCCATATTACCATGCCTACTCCTCACCACTCCCATTTCCTCTGATTGTGCTTCTCCTAATCCACTCTCCCTCCTCCTTAAGTGTTCATCCTCTTCTTTCTCTAGCCTTAATCTATCTCCCTCAGTGCAGGCAGGGATCCATAGCACACAGTGGGCACAGCATTATCCCCTTCCCTATTTCTCCTTTTACTGCATCCCCTTCAGTCACTGCTAGATCACTGCCTTGTGCAGGCAGGGTTACCAGCATACTGGTGGGGTACTACCCCCACTATAGTTGACTACACCCTCCCAACATCTCTTCCCCAACATCCCCTCTCTCACATCACTATATATAAATATCTCATCACCTATAACCAGTGTCCTACCAGGAGGGCTGTCCAATGCCTGCCCAGATAGGAAAACAGGACACTGTTGAATTTTAATTCCCCTTGGATACCCCCACAATACCTCTCACTCATCACCCAGCCACACTCTACCTCTTCTCCTCCTGCCCCCTTCCAGTTAACATAGCCTAACACTGGCCTACTCCTGCACTCAATTAAGCACTTATAACCTATGCCATACCCCTCTTATATGCACTTTAGTCCACCCTGTCATCTCTGTATGCCTCGAAAATCAAGTTTTCTGCTTATCTCAGTATATTACCTTTCCATTCTTCCATTCTTCCCTCCACTATTTTTGTTCCCTCCTTCCATTCTTTCTCTCTTTACTTTAATCACTGTAAATCTTGAATATCTATATTACACTAATGGCTACCAATTACTATTGGGTCACCTTACCAAATAGTTCAACACACTGTTGCCAAGTCATTATATGTGTCCAGTGTTACCAACTGTCACCAACTGTTGCCAATTTGCTATATATGTCTTCATATCTACTATACTTAAGTGTTGCATTGTTAGTCAATGTTATCCACCTGTAATGCCTCCTGCCTAATGTATGCAAGTAAACAAATTATATTACAACATTGTAGCAATTCTCTGTATTCTATCCCATTGTTTCCTACCCCAAGGTCTCATCAGGCAACCTAGCAACTTGTTGCTCAGCGTGCCTTCCTGGTAAAACATTTCAATAAATAAATAAATAAAATACTGTTTGTGATGTCAGCCGTCTTGTTTTTTCCCTTGTTTTAACAATATTTTTCTACCCAAGTTCTGCCTGGTAACTAATGAACAAGACCTGAAATTAGGTCTCCTATGTATACTTTGTTGGATTCTTTTATTACTATTTTAAAATTAACACTGCAAATATTAGTGTGGCCAGAATAATTTCTCCCATCAGTCACTTAGGTAAGGATGGTTCAATTGAAAAATAACCAATCGCAGTTCTTTATAGTTCAGACCTTATTGTTTGAACTGAAAAGACTGTGACAGTTCAAACTATCTTGGCTCCCTGGTGTCTAGTGGCACCCACCTACCCTCTGATTTCCTTTCCTAAATGAAATAATATGTCCCTGGTAGTCCAGTGGTCCCTTCCCCCTCTCCAGTTCTGCCATTGCACTCACCATATAAATAAAATATATTCCTGCTAGTCCAGTGGTGCCTCCCCTCTCCATTCTCTTATCACCGTCCTCGTAAAAATTAAATATATTCCATGGAAGTCTAGTAGTCCCTCCCTCCCCTGTTCTCCATTCACTGTCCCCATATAAAATATATATTCTCTGGTAGTCCAGTGGTCCCTCCCTCATTTTCTGATCGCCATCTGACCCTGTCCTAAAATTATAGATTCCCTGATAGTCCAGTGGTCCTTCCTTCCCATTCTCCAATCACTGTCCCTGTATTAAATAATAAATTTGTTGGTAGTTCAGTGGCCCACCCCATCCCCCTTTCTCTGATCACCATCCCCATATTAAATAATAAATTCATAGGTAGTCCTGTGGTCCCTCCCCATTCTCTGATCACCATCTCTGTATTAAATAATACATTAATTGGTAATCCATTGGTCCCTTCCTCTTCCCAGTTCTCTGATTGCTGTCCCCATGCTGCCATTATATGTCCCCAGTGTCTTGTGGCACCCCACCCATATTGGTGTCTGTGGCCATAATAAAAGTCCCTTGATTTTCTTTCCTGCAAAAATAAAACAGCCCCTTGCCAATCAGCCCCACCTCACCTACCTCTAGGCACCCACCACTCCACCCCCGGTACACCCACATACACCCTTACTCACCTGAACAGGTCCCTGGTTTGAGCTAGTCTCTCATCGAAGACACATCTTGCTGCTGGAACCAGTGATTGCAATATGAGAAACTAAGGTAAGTGTAGTTCAATGTATTTCAGTGGGGTTTTCAACTTTGATTCATAACTCAGTAATTTTTGACATTTTGACACCAAATTGCCATCATCGCCTTTTAGGGACCCCACCTCATGAACAATATGAGTAACATTACACAACTCCTCCTGAAAGGTGATTTTGTTGTTGCTTGGTGGATTCACTGTATGGGCAGGACTTGGACATTTTATCTGTACTAGTTCATGAGATATGGTCATAAGAAGGCTATGTTGAAAATTTGGGGTCACATATATAAAATGACAAAGTTATGACCATTTGTTGAATTTTTCTATGCATGCTTGTAGCTTTGGAAATTGTAAATATTTTGACCCCAGATTTTCAAAGACTTCTTATTACTCAACCTCATGTATGTCACAGCTGTTATTTTTCACATCCTGACAAAATGTGTTTTCACACCTGTGGTGTTGCAGTTGTGCAGAATTACGCTTTGTCGGGCTTCAAAAATGTTCTCTAACAGGTACATGAGGTGGGGTAATAAGATGGCTATGCTGACAGTTGGGTCACTGTTGTCATAAAATAGAAGTGCAGGGCCCTTCCACAGCTACATATATATACACATCTATGGAGGGATGGGAGCATAGGGCCCAGAGGGCCCTCCTCTCCCACAGGCAAATAAGGCTATGATTACACTATCTAAAAAGTAAGGAAATCTTTACAAAAACTATGTTAATGCATTAGTTAGGGTAGAGGATGAAGTGACAAATGTAGTGAAATATGATGATAACGTGTACAACCCTAAAACACCTGCCCCACCCTAAAAGCAAATGAGGGTGGAGTCTTTCTTGGGGTTGTCAACCCTAACACTTCCCCATTGTTTGTGCTCATGAAACATACACACCTGTCTCCATCACATCTTTGCTATTCTGTTACTGCAATAGGGTGAGCATTAGGGTTGACAACCCCAGGAAGACTGCACCACTGATTCACTTTGGGTGTGGGGCAGGGGTTCAGGTTGGAAGCCCTAATGTCATATATTTTTTTATTTATTTTGTTTTGTTGACCGGGTAAGTGCACTAGACAAATCCTGCCTATTTTCAGTCACGACCGGGGAGGGGATAAGATGAATGCCAATTGACCTTGAACCAGAT
Source organism: Neoceratodus forsteri (assembly GCA_016271365.2). NCBI lineage: Eukaryota > Metazoa > Chordata > Ceratodontiformes > Ceratodontidae > Neoceratodus > Neoceratodus forsteri. The sequence continues at coordinate 251,004,456 of CM028130.1, read as the reverse complement.
CAAGCTATTGGTGGTATTTTTAGTGAATATATATCAATCAATCAATCTTTATTTAACCAGGAGAATCACCATTGAGAAAAATTAATTTGCAGAGTGGTCCTGGGGAATAGCACCAATTACAACACAAAATGTTTCAAGCAAGTAATTAAGAAAAATACACTGTGTAAGTACATAAGTAGGAGTATACATTGATATGAGTTATAAATAATATATACAAATTGTGGAAGCTAGCAAGTTAGAGGTGTACATAAATATCAATTTTATACAATATATACAAATAAGGAGGGGAGAAAACTACAATATGAACAGAATGTACAGCTCAGAGTGGGTGTGGGTGATAAGTAAGGAGGAACATTAGGATACTAGAGATGCAACAGATTAAGGGAGTGGAACAGATGATGATGATGGCATCAAGCATGTAAGAGAGACAGGGAGGAGGTTAGCAGGAAGGGAGGAGGGAGCCTAATGAGAGGTGGGAGGCATGGAAGGAGGGAAGGACCTGGTGAGAGGATGGAGAGAAGGAAGGGGTAAGTAGGTATAATACTCACAAAGTCTAAAAACAGTCCTTATAGGAGGGGATGGCAGCTAAGCCTGGCCTTGGGGTATAGTACTCAGGCCTTGAGATAATAGAACAAGAAGAGTGTTGAGTGGGCTCAGGCAGAAGTACTAGGGCTTAAGAAAACAGTTACAAGTTGCATGTCATATTTCCCTACATTTGTCGCTTTATTCTCAACATTAACTGATGCATTAACGTAGTTTTTGCACTGAATTAATAATAACAGTAATAATACATCACGCTACAAATGTAAATATTGGTACTAATAAAAGAGAATTTGAAATATTTTTTGAAAACATATCTCTCTTAATATATAGTCTTTAAAGAGCAGCTGACACCTTCAGTAGAACTTTAACAAAACATAATATTTAGACACTATTTAGCTTGTATTTCACATTAGTTCTATATTCCTCCTCTCCATTATATATTACTGGTGTAATCTGCATGACAACAGGACCTTTGCTCCTGAAGAGTTAATCTATTTCTGCTGCTTTCTCCCTACCCGAGGTCATAATGTACTGCTTGTGACATCACAGTTACTCCATGGCAACACATTGTGATGCCACAACATAGGATTATGATTTGAAGTAGGGAGTAAGCTAAAGAGGCTGATGAACTGTAATGTATAAAGATCCTGTATTCATGCAGATTTTCTCAGTAATAATTAATGGAGAGGAGAAAGATATAGACTGTATATGGAATGCATGCTGAATTGTACCTAAATATTATGTTTTTCAAAGTTTTCTTTGTGGCATCAGCAGCTCTTAAGGTACATAGTCTTTAAGGCAGGCAGGCAGATGGCTGTTTATTATGTCTGGTTTGGGTACTTCTGGGATGGTGCATTGGTAGTTGGTCACACAGGCTCTTCATCATCCTGTTCCTTCAGGTTTGAACAGCATCATAGGGAGGTTGGTGTTTCATGAAGAATGAAGAGTTTAAACCTTAGGTTTTAAGTGTTTTCTTTGAAAATCGCTATTGGAGTTCCGGGTTTGAAAAAGCACTGGATGAATAAATTTGTATCTCCCAAATTATCAGGAGAGGAGCTTGGTACGAGGTCTGAGGGTTCTCTCACAATGGCCAGAGCTGGAACTCCTCACACTGTGCAGGTGTGCTTGGAGCAGGGCACCAAACCCAAACAGGAAAGCCAACTCTGGCTTCAATTCAGTATCTCTAAATAAATTTCAAGCAGAAGCATGTCAGTTGACTTTAAGGATTCAGACTTCACTGGAGGATATTATCTCTCACTGCCTGGTAATAGAAAAGGCTCAAGAATATGGAACTAGCAGTAAAAATACTGACAATGAGATTAAAGCTCTTGTTTTGGCCGTGAGCACTACATCTTATGTCACTATCAGGTACTGTGTCTCTTGCAGTCATAGCAGTGGGGATTTTAGTTCTCATTTTGTGGTTGAACAGGAGTTCTGCAGGGGGTTTGTCTGTGATGCTGTATGGTGTGGAATAGGTAGTCTCTGAGAAACTTGCATAGTTCCTGATTCCATGGTACACCTTGCTTCCCAACTACTTTCAGGAATTTTCCTATAGTCCTCATAAATCTCTCTGCAGCAGCGTTGGCTTGCAGCCAGAGAGGGTAATTTTCCTGTGCCAAAATCCCAAATATGTTGCAAATTTGCTAAACTGATCACTGTTGAACGGTGGGCCATTGTCCGCTTCACAATTTTGGAACGTCAAACAGAGCAAAAACATTGTCCAGCAGAGGTATGACAGCATTGACTGAAGTGGATCCAATGATTTCTACAATAGGGTATCTACAGAACTCAACTACGATGACTAGAAGGTATTCTTCAGAGGGTAGAGCTCTGTAAAAGTATCACAGTTATTCTGACATGCTGCTTCTGGTAGGTCAGACATCTGCAGTGGCGCAGATTTTGTTGTAGGCATTGTACTCTAACATGTTAGGCAGCGTTACCATAACTTCAGCACTCTGGTCTATGTTCGGTATCATACATTTTCATGAAGAAGTCTCTTTGTCTTCATTGTCCCTTGGTGTCCTTCATGGGCCAAGATAATACCTTGTGTAGAAGTGTAAAGGGTATGATTATTCTGGATCCTTGTAGGATTATGTCATTGCTTGTAACACATTGAGTTCATTGCAAACTCATTGGTACAGCTTTAATTCATTTGTGTGGGGCTTATTACAGTTAATGGTGTATATTTTCCACTTTGTATTAGTGTTTAAACTGTTAGAAGGACTGGATCCTTCAAAGTCTCTTGCTGTATTTCTTCCAGTGTCATTGTTTTAGGTGTGGTGTACACGCTAGACTGTTGATTCTTCTGCTACTTTTGCTGCTCTTGAGCTTTCAGGCATCTTTGCTCTAACTGGATGGCGTGACATGTAGTCAGCTAAATTGTCTTTTCCCTTTCTATACTGGACCTTGAAGTTATAAGGCTGTAGTAATTTTCCCATCATTTGATACATGCAGGTGGTTTAGATCTTGGGTTATTCCATGTCAGCTCAGAGGTTTGTGGTCAGTGACCAGTGTGAATGGATTGCCATAGATGTAAAGGTGAAAATGTTTGCAGCTCCATACTATAGCTAAAGCTTTATGCTCAGTCTGGGAATAACACATTTTAACATTGCTGGAAGACCTGCCTGCATATGCTAAGAGATATTGCTTTGAACTGATTTTGTTGTGGCGATGAAGGCATCTAGTCCTACAGGACTAGCATCTACAATTATTTCTGTTTCTCTGTTGGTTGAAATATGCCATAGTTGTTTCACTTTAAGGCTTTCTTTGACTGTCCTTAGTGCTATTTCTTGTTCCTTGCCCCAACACCATTTAGTTTCCTTTCTTATTAACTCCGTTAGTGGTGCTGTTACTGTTGAAAAGTTTGAAACAAAGTGAGAACAATATGTAGCCATTCCAAGAAGGCTTCAAATCTTGCTAGCATCTTTTGGATTGCTGGCTCTCTGGATGGCTTCTACTTTCTTTGGGGCAGCTGATACTCACTGGCTGAGAAAATGAAGCTGTAAATTCTAGCCTTGTTTTGTTGAATCCAATTTTAGGGCAAGTGAATGAGAGACCTCTTTCCTTAATCTCTGGAAAACTGCTGTAAGGTTTCTATCATGTTCTTCTTGATTCATCCCATACACATGAAGTCATCACTAGGTTCTTTACACCAGTAATGCCTTGCAATGTCTGATGTATAACATTCTGAAATACTTCTGCAGCCAATGATATCCCAAAATTTTGTCTGTTGTACCTTTGTAGCCCCATGTGAGTAGAAGAAATAGTGATATATCTGTGACCTGGATACAGCTCCAGTTGATGGTATCCTGCTTTAAGATCTAATTTTGAAAATAATGTTGCTCCATTTAACTTCTGGATGACATCAGCCATGGTTGGAGTGATGTGGCTCTTGCATAAAATGGTTGCATTGGCTTATTACATGTTGACCCAAATTCTCACTTTGTAGGGGTCTTTAGGTTTTAGGGCATCACTATTGGTGAATAGAGTTGTGCAAAATTGCAGAATTTCATTCCATTAAATATTTCATGAGTGCAAAATTCCACTGGCAAATTGGAATTTCACCACTTGCAGGCACACTACAAAGATACAAATAAAGTCAGTAAAGTCCAATAAGTGTCCTGTACATAAAAGCCCCAGTAAGAAAAAAAAATGACAAAATCCAAATGCTGTTAGAAATTAGGACAGTCCAGCGCCAGCAACTAAAATTATCAGGAAGTTCTGGCAGTACTCTGTATGTGTCTAAAAGGAAAATGGGTGGCAAAGAAAAGCCTCCTTGTATGTGATAAAGCTAGGGTATGCAAACTAGCTCTGTGTGAAGCAGAACAGACAATGAGGTACTAGCTGTTGCAGAAGCCTCCAACACAAAGAACAAGCGGTACAGTCCATAAAATGACCAAATAAAACTCAGAGAATGCCTCCATCCCAATCATCTCTAAGGGCAGAAAGAACAAATAAACAGTACAATTTTGAGTTGCACTGTGGTCCACTGACCAACAAAAATAGTAGCTATCCTTTTCAGTGCCCCATTAATCAAATAAGCAAATAAGAGGTAAAGTAATAAAACTTCAAATTTTACTTGTCCACAGAACAAATCTGGGAGACACAGGCATATGGAAGCGGTTCTAATAGCCTAGAGATGACTCGGTTGAAATTCAAGGGTCCCCGAAGAAAGCATAGATTCGGGTAGTTGACCAAGTTACTATTGTGAGCCTGCAAGTAAGACCCAACCACACAGCAAGCATGCTGTTTAGCGTCCAAGCCCATGAAAAGCTTGAGGAAAAAACACATTTCCAACAGTACATGCCATCCTGAAAACCAGTAGTGGAAACTTCAAGGTGCTTAAACATACAGTTGCAAGGTACATGCAGTGAAGAGCTGACCCTCTAACTTGTGAGTTCTGGAGGAATAAAAGTAAGGTAAACCACAGCAGAAACAGTTCCAACTGAAAAAAACAAATTCCTGCATCTGTGTACGTGTCTGCTTGCCGACAACATGTTGCATATTTCGTGCACTCTTTACCCAGTAAAATGTAACAAGAGATCATTTAGCCTTGTATCTCCAGTAATATTCATTGCAGTGGTGTAGTTTTCAAGTCTTTGAGCCAATTCGAACCTCTGCAGTCCCACAGAGCTGGGTTTAATGTCAAAATCAGAAGCGGAAAACTGGAATGGCTGGGCAACACCATTATGCAACATTTAAAGGTACTCACAGCTATTTTCAGCTGTTTCTCGTCCTTCTTGTTCAGTTTGGAAGTCTGGTCTAATGATATGGTTTCTCCAGTGTAGTTCTGAATCCTTGTCACCAGTGTAGTATTTTGATACTCTTATTTGAAAATAAAGACAAATGCCTTGATTTGTATTCAATGCTTTTATTCACTGCACACTCCTCAGGTGCTAACATACTGAAAGGCAACTATGTACTGAGTACTGCCATGAAGCAGCTGGTGTACACACACTAGCAAAATTCTGCAAAACTAAGTGCTTCAATAATAACTAAGTCCAGTAGGTGGTTCTGTTGATGATATTGATTACAACATTACAATATTTACCCTGTAAAGGTCCTAGTGAGCCTTATCTGGAGTACTGTGCACAGTTCTGGAGCCTGCACCTGTCGATGGATAAGGACCATCTGGTGCCATTACAAAGGAGAGGGATGAAGACAATCCAAGGGCAGAGAACTGGACGTATGGACAAGGTTGGCCAGTCTCTGCATGTACTCACTAGAGGCAAGGAGGTAATGAAAGAATATTGCTGTATATTGCATATACAGCCATGGTCTTTGCAGTATGGTGGTATGTGTGATTTTGTATTTCTTTGAAACTTGACTTCCTGGCCAGTGCCCATTGGGGTAACCATTGCCTCAGTGCTAGTGTGCAGAGGTTCTCTGTCTTTTAGCTTGTTTTGTTTTATTGGGTTCACCACAACATAACCCAGATAGACCATCTTAGGATAGCTGGTTCATTCCACTGGGGTGTCACACAGATGAGGCACACTTATGAGTCCTGGTAGGAGGAAACACATATATGTGCCTCTGTTAGTACCATTTGCAGACTGTGTGAGAGATCTTTTGGTACCATGCATTTCTGGTTAAAGTTGAAGCAACATACTATTCTGTAGTGATTTGCATATATAGCCCATGGTGTTTTACATTATGCAGGTATGTGAGATTTTGTATTTCTTGAAACTTGGCTTCCCAACCAGTGTCCTTTGGGGTAACCATTGCCTTAGTGCTGGCACACTGTGGTTCTTTGTCTTTTAGCTTGTTTTTGTTTTTTATTGGGTTCACCACAATATAACCCAGATAGACCATCTTATGGTAGCTAGTTCATTCCACTGGGGTGTCACACAAATGAGGCACACTGATGAGTCCTGGTATGCTGAAACATGTGTATGTGTCTTCTGTTAGCACCCTTTTGCAGGCTGTGTGAGAGATCTTTTGGTACCATGCATTTCTGCTTAAGTTGAACCAGCATAATATTCTGTGGTGATTTGCATATACAGCCTGTGGTGGTTTGCATTATGGGGTATGTGTGATTTTGTATGTCAAAGAAAGAATATGATTAAAATACAGTGGCACTCACCACATTTTCATGACAGGTCAAATCCCAAGAGTGAGAACCTGGGCTTAACACCTCTGAAGTCTCTTCTCACAATTTCCATGGCATTTGCAAAATACCACCTTCTACAGAATCTGTACAATACTGCAGAATATTGTCTTTTCTGCATGACAATCACCTTAACTATGGACTTTATGTAAACTGCAGGAACAAAGTCCACTTTCCAGTTATATTGTAAAATACAAAAACTATACAATTTACATACACTTAGATTTAAAAAAATCTGTGATGTACATACAGTAGGTTCTGTATATTTCATAAAAGTTTCTGAAACAAAATCACAGATTATAGTAAAAAGTAGAATTGGAAATTTTGTTGTAATCTTCTTGGTGTAATTTAATGTTTTTCACAGCTCTAATGATAGATAGCTTGACCCAGGGCCACATAAAAAAAAAAAAAAACCTAGTGTGCAATGGAAACATTTTTTCCTAACTTTGTACTTTTAATGTTCTATTTTCTCCCTCTGTCTCTTTGCTTTTTAGTCTGTGCTTTTCCTTTTATAATTTGGGTTCAGTCACTCTCTTGTCAATAAACAGCTGCAGATGGGAACCCTTTCAAAGCTGAAAATGTTACTTTCTGCTGGTGATCTGAAATTGATTAGCTGCCTTAATTTTTAGACCCATGAAGCTGGGTGAAAGTCATTTTATCAGTAGTAATATTTTGACTTGCAGCATCTGTGGGAGAGTTTGCTCCATTTGGAACACAGCAGTAGGTTGATAGCTTACAAACGGAGATCTTTTTGGCCTCATGTGGCCTCTGGGTCATATTATGAGAGTTGTGGCATTAATATACTGCAGCTGATAACTGTAACTACCATTGGTTTCTTGTTTATTTCAGAGTCATCATGTTCAGTCTCTCCATATCCCTACCTTCTCATTTTGTGATACTTTTGTTTTCAGGATCAATAAATATATCCCCACTGTTTTGATTACTGTGCAGCCTTCCTATAAAGATATCATTTACAGTCCATCTTCTAAATCATGTACAGATGCTCCCTGTTAGCTCTGAATTACAGTAAATCTCATTTCAGCACATTAACTACAGCATGAATCTCATTCTATCCTCAAGAATTGATTGGCTTGAACAGATCACATTACAACAACAATAGGACCCACATTGCTCCCCCTTTGAATTTTGTACTTTTTTTGTTACAGATCTCTATTAATGCACTTTAGAATGGTCATGTTTTCCAAATGGTGTGCCTTTCAGGTAGCACAGAACATGTAAAAATACTGAAGTACACTAGTTGGCCATATTATTTAAGTTGTAATGTACTGTACTCTTTAGAGAGTTGGGTCACTTACTACCAGCCTGATCCACAAATGGCAGACAAGGCCTTGTACTCCCATGATAGGGGTACATGGTGGGGACAGTGATGCACAGAGGTTCAATCTGCATATGTGCAGGCCTCTGCACATCAAAGTGCTGAGTGCATGCCTGTCATGCACCTGGTCAAATGCTGTCCACAAAGAGGCATGCACATGGATGGAGCCAATGCAGACATCTGATTTTCAAAATGGTGCATGTGTATCTGGTGGCACTTAGAGGCAACCAGCAGTGTGTGGCCAAAGGGGCTGTTGTACTGATGAATAGCCAGCTGCACAACACCTCCCCAGCACCCATACTTCTATATTTGGGCCACAATCATCCCTGTTGTTGGCAGATCCCAGCCCTCAAGTTGGCAATGAAGGCTGGGAGCTCTGTTGCAGATCATTTGGATTTGAATATTTTTCTGGCAAGGCCATTTATGGGATAAGTCAGTCAAGTGTTGCACCTTGAATTTGGCTACATGGAATGTGAGTCTCCATGAGTCACCCAGCTTGTCTGAGTGTTTCTTGTGTTTATCCTCACTGGTGTTCTTGTCATGCATCACAATGTCAAGTCCCTTGCTGAATCCAGATAGATTACGTGAGAGGCATATATATTTCATGAGAAATGAAAACTTATAAATTATGCCAGTTATTACTATCCTTTTAAATGTGAACTATATAAAAAGATGGCTTGCCCTCTAGTGGGTCCACTGAACACCACCTGATAAAATTCAATGTGGTTGAAGCACCATGCTACTTTGCATTACAGCATGGTGTGCCCTTTAATAAAATAAAATAAAAAGTAGGCTGATTTGCACCAAAATCATCACTGTAAATGCATTTCATTTTGGATTTATATACTGGGGTTTCTTTTGACCCTGGCAGAAGCACTGGTTCCATGTCCATTGGTACCTTTTGGTCTATTTCCGTTAGACTATGTCTATGGCCGTGATTTTTTCCCTGTCCTCCTCCTGGTCACTTCATGAAGATGTTGATCAGGTTGGTTTGGCATGCTCAGCCCTTCACAGAGCCATGCTGAGAGGAGCATTTACCTTGGCATCAACTTAGTGCTTTATTACTCTGTCCTTGATGATGACTTCAGGACTATGCCTCACACTGCTATCAGGCTGACTGGTCTGTAGTTGTCAGAGTCCAAGTTTGCCCCTTTGTGAAGATGGGGACTACATTGGCTATATTACAGTCTTCTGTCACCACACCAGTCTGGACAGACTCCTGAAAGATTTCTACAAGTAGTCCTGCCAATTGTTTTTACCTCCCTATGATCCAGGGGTATTTCAGACCCAGCCCTTTGGAATTTACCTGGGTTGGTCTTCTCCAGGAAGTGTGCTACAATGGCAGGTGTGGTGTCCTGAAGCTGCCTTATAACCACTACTTATATCACAGGCACTACCAAGTAGATTCTTCCCACACAAGAGACCCAGTGGCAGAACTGGGTGAAAGCTGTGAATTACCCTTTAGCTGAAAGCTGTGAAATTTCACAGCTTTGGTGGAATTTTCTGCACTTACACCTTTGGCGAAATCAGAAATCTTCTGAAAGTGTTTATAAAATTTTCACCGGTTCCATGGAATTTTCTTACTGAACTGCAGAATAAAACACATGAACTGCAGAACTAATACTGTAATCTGCAATTCATGTGACTGTTCCTCTGTTCAGTGATGAGTTCTGGACCATCCCCATAGAAGAAAAATGTATCTGGTGTCCAGTGGCACCCCTCACCCTCAATCGCTCTCTGCCCTTATTTATGTTTCTCTGGTGAATAGTGGCAGCTCCCCATCCCTTAATTGCTTGCCCTGTGTTGTTTCCCGCATCTAGTGGCACATCCACCGAGCAATCACTTGTCTAAGTCACCCCATATTTATGATTCCATAGTGTCTTAGTGGCATCCACCACCCTCCAATCACTTGCCCCATAATTATTGTTTCCCTGCTGTCTAGTGACATCCCCCACCCTCTGATTACTCTCCTGAGTCACTCCGATTTATGTTTCCATGGTTTGTAGTGACACCCCGCATCCTTCAATTCCTTGCCCCATAATTATTGTTCTCCTTGTGTATAGTGGCACTCTCTGCCCCCACCATCTGATCGCTCACCAGCACCACCATTTAAGCCCATAACCCATTAGGTCCCTGGCATCTAAGTGATTCCCCACTGCCCACACCAGGGTGGGTACACTGACCTTCCACCTCCTCTTCCCTACACAGTAATTGGTCAGATTACTCAGATGGGGAGCCCATATAGTGACTTGCACACTCTCTCTCACCATCTCTGCCAGTCACCATATGTAATGACAGGGACCATGCAGCCTATTTGTGTGATCCCTGTTGTTGCATATGGAAGCTGGCTGAGGTAGTGAGAAGAGGACTGTGCCAGTCACCATATTGGCTCCTTACCTGAGTAGTCTGAACAATGACTAAGTATGGAAGAGGTGTAAGTTGATGTATCCAGCCCACTGTGTGCAGTGTGGGGGGAAGCACTAAACACCAGGGCCCAGATATTCAAAGAGTTGAGCCATGCACAATGGGGTTGCGCCTGCGCAAGTCGAGAAGTATGCCATTCTGCGATATTCAGCAGGAGGCAGCTGTACTTTAAATCACACTGAGCAGCAGCGCAATGATAATGAAGGCATGTGCAACTGAAGTGGGAGGAACCATGCATAAATGGTGCAGTCGATATTCAACAACTTGCGCCATGTGCAATAGGGAACAAGCGGAAGTTGCACCATAGCGAAATGAGCCAAAATAAAAGGGAGCAAGGAGAGGCACAAGAATGCAGGGAAGCCACATGAGGCAGAACTCTAGCCACACAGACGGGGCAGGAGGGACACACAGGGCAGGCCAGGAAGGGCACCCTGAACACAGAGGCGCAGGGAAGGTGTGGGGAACCACAGCAAGTGCAGAAGGGCAATGCCACACAGCACAGAGCCACCACAGGCAGGTGTTCCTGGTGCAGAAGTAGCAGTGAGGACAGTGGGAGAATACAGTAACAGCTGCCGGGGGTGAACACAAGCCAGGGACATGGCCAGTGCCACCTTCCATATGGAGGCCATTATGAGGGGGGTGAGATGGCGAGCAGCAGGAGGTCGTGGCCATGGAAGGGTCCGTCGGTGGTATGCTCCCAACAGGCAGTACCGAGCCCACACCAGCTTCAAGCTGTACAGTGATACCAAGATTGTGGGCTGGTACCACCTGAATCAGGCAATTCTGAGGTGGTTCTGTGAGCTGTACAGTAATGTGATGCAGGCACCCACACGACAGAGCCATGCCCTATCAGTGGAACAAAAGTGACAGCTTGCATGTGCTTGCTCACCACGGGTACCTTCCAGAGACCAAGTGGGGACACCACAGGGCAACCCAGTTCGCCACATCATGCCACCTCACCCAGTTCCTCAGTGCACTGCTGCCACATGCTGCGGAGTACATCCATTTCCCCAACACACGGTGGGCGCACAGCAAACATACAGGACTTCCACAGAGTAGCACGTATGCCTGGCATGCTAGGGGCAATAGACTGCACCCTGTGGCCATATGCACACCACTTGGCCCCGAGGGGCCGCATACATCAATCGCAAGGGCTATGCCAGCATCAACTGCCAGGTGGTGTGCGAAGCCAGGGGCGCATAATCAATGTCTGTGCCACGCACCCTGGGGAGCACATGATGCCTTCATCTGACACCACTCAGCACTGTGCCACAGATTCAGAGTGGGGACATCCCCACTGGACACCTAGTGGGTGAGTATGCAAACCACATGGACAATCATAGGGCCTGGGGGCATGGCCAGAGGTGACATGGTGTAGCCTACATGGCCCAGGGCAGGGCGATGCTGATCACCAAACTAACCTCCACCCTCTACACACAGGTGACAGTGGATACCCACTCCGTCCCTGGCTGCTCACACTCTACCGGGCCCGCTACCCCATCGCAGCAATGCTGCAATGAGGACATGCCACCACACGTAATGTCATCAGTGGGTGTTCGGGATGCTGAACGCGTTTCTGTTGCCTGTACACCTCTGGCGGTGCTCTACAGTACAGCCCCTCAAAGGCCTGCGGGCTATTCCTGGCCTGTTGCATCCTGCACAACATGGCCAACAGAATGGGGATAGCCATACAGGTCGGCAGAGGGGGACAGCAATGGGGACGATGAGGACACCAGTGATGATGGTGATGGGCAGCCCCTTGGGCGACGGGACCCTGACTGATCCGGGCTGGCACAGCTGCACCAGGACACCATCATGGAGGAGCACTTCAGCCAACCCAGGTAAGTCATGGGGCCATGTGCAGCCAACAGTGGCTAAGGCACAACCCACAAACACGCATGGACACACACCAGGGGTGCATGCCGTCAAGGAAGTGGCAGGGCATGGAACCACACACACACCAGGGATGGGTGAGGACTAACATGCCACATGGACGGACACACACACACACACAATGCATCAAACTTGCACAAAGGGCAGGAGGCACACCGACCCAGAATGCCAACCCTAGCCACACACATGTCCACAGACCACCACGCCACTGCCTGTCCATGTGCGTGTGTCAGATGCTGAGCACCATTGCACATTGGTGTACAGTAGCAATGCAGGCATCATCATGCACACACAACTGTGGACAGCAGCTGGAGGTGTGCAGGTGGACTGTGTGTCCACATGCAGGGCGGGTACCACCGTGCACTGCCCACTGAAAGACACAATGCACACAGGGCAGCATCAGACAGTAGCCGCATTGGGAGACAGGTCAGTCATCACACACAGTGTCCCGACCACCATGGGTGCATGGGTGGCCCGCTGAGATCCGCCAGCACTGACAGGCTGACCACTGGCCTCATGGGGTGGCACCGATGGTCCCCAGGGGTTCCACTGTGTGACGCGACCTTGCTCGTGCAGGAGTCTGCAGCACACGAACATGGCTGCACCAGGCATGCACGGGATGCCCACAGCTGAACCCAGTGTCGACAGGGAGGGTGTCACATGATGCAGGGAATGGGGGTGGACAATGCACTGCGTGGTGTCTGTGATGCATGGGCACATGACTGTGTGCCCATTGTGGCCATGACAGCAGTGAATGACTGTGCATGCCTGTCAATGGCAGCGGTCACATCCTCTCGCAACCAGTCCATCCCTGCCAGGATCAGAGTGGTGTCCCTGCTGCGATGCTCTTCTGCCTACTCCAGAGCCACACGCAGTGCAACCACTGATGTCACAAGCCGCATCTGCTGCTGGACTGATGCTTGCAGTAGGCAGGTGTGCTCATCCAAGAGGTCATCTGCCCCTCGGCATCCTGTCCCTCAGGGTGTGCACGGCCCTGATGCTCAGCACCCCTCGAGGGTGGGCGCTGCACCCAGGACCAGGTCTGGGCATGTCCACAGGCGGTGCACAGACGCCGCTGTTGAACCCTGTACCCCCAAGCCCATTGGGCGACTGCTGATGCTGCCCCTCTGGCTGCCGCCTCCCCAGGGCTCAGTGGTGCTGCCGCAGGGGCCGCAACAGTCCCACTGTCCTGAACAAACACCAGTGCTGCCCACTGGTGCTGACAGACAGGCTGGGACTGTGCTGACATGCAGGCCTCCATGGCAGCACCACCCACAGCCATGGCGCGATGTGTCCTGCTGTGTGGCCATCCTGGGCACAGCGTGTCACTGCCCATGATGTTAGCGACATCATCATCGGTGATGGACTTGGCACCGCCCCAGGCACAGTATCTGGCATCCGTGGATGCGGCATGCTGCACACAGGGCAGGGCTTCCTCCGCACCTGTTACAACAACATCAGTGTGGATAGCCAGGTGGCCCCACTGTCGCACTGAGCCATGTATACCTGTGGAGGTGGATGGGCCCTCCTCCATCTCCAGCTGACTGTCCTCAGTGGACAGGCCCACCACCACTGACCCATGCAGATGCTCAGGATCTGTAAGGGAAAGCAAAGTTGTGTTACTGCATGTGACCTACCCTGCCCCCCATAGACAGACCATGACTTACCATGAAGTGATGGGCCACCACCCGTCTGGAAGCCACCACCGGAACACCCTCAATGGCACTACGCTGCATGCTTCCAGCAATCCTCTCCTCCTGTGGGGTCAGGTGTACCACCTCCAGCTGTCCCCCACCTGTTGCAGCTCATGCTGCTCTGATGGCAGCCACCTTCTCCTTTGTCCTCCCCTGTCCGTGCCCATCTTTTCTTGCACTCCTGCATGGAGCGCTGGTGGCTGCCATGCAGGTTCACAGCATGTGCCACCTCCTCCCATGCAGCAGCACGGGCTTGAGGTGTTCCCTGACATCTGCTGAGAAGTGGCTCCTGATCCAGGTAGGCCTCAAACAGGGCTTCGGTCTCGGCCTTGGTAAAGTTAGGCCTCCTCCTCCTCCCACCTCTGTGTTCCTCCTCTCCCACAACTTGCTCGGTCATTATTTAGCCTGTAAGAATGGCGGTTGTTACCTGTGACTGTGCAGTCTCATGCATGTCTCTAAATCCACAGTCCACATTCCCAAACAGCATGCAACTCACCAATAGACTGCAATAACCGACTTTTGGCCACTGCAGCCCAATGTCGCACTTTTATAGCGCAACCTATGCAAATGGGGCGAGGCAACTTTAAGTGGATGCAAATTGCAGTGCTGCGCCATTGAATGGCTGATTAGATGATTTGCATATGACGGCTGAATATCGTGCTTTTGAGCTTATGCAATTGTGTTGAATATGTCTGAGACAATGGCGCAGTTCTGTGACATGTGTGAGTACACACCTCACTGCGCATGCCCGGTTGCTGGCGCGGGCGTCTGCTGCACTGCTGACGTGCTGTGCATGGTAAGCAATGCAGGTCACAGCCACCATTGTGCCAGTGGCGCTATAGCAATGGCCACCTACATGGCGCTGTGGCACTGGGCCATCATATAGGTGCACTGGGGCAACTGGCGTGTAGGCTGCTACTGGCAGTAGCACACAGGCAGCCAATCACACTACATGCATTGGGTTCCAATGGTGCTGTGCGTGTCTGTGTGCCAGAGACCCTTGACCCTGTGCCTGACCTTTGTCCCTAGGGTGCCATGGCGCCAGGCATGGGTGCACCTCTATCGCGCTGTTCGGTGTACTGCACAGCATCTGCACGCGGGGAGCAATGCTGCAGAGAGCCATATTTGCAGATTGAGCAGAGAGCATGGCGCGCAGAGGGCTGCTCAGTGGTCACAATAGAGCTGGCCAACCTAGTGGCCATTGTGGAGCCACACCATGGGCCACTGTTTGGGAGGCACCCTGGACAGGTCCAGAACCTAGGTGTGGGAGGAGGTGGTCACTGTGCTCGAGGAGGCCACAGGATGGGGAGAAGTGCAAAGCAGTGCCGCCACAGGTATGGGGACCTGCAGCGGAGGGGCCGGAGCTGCTAGCCCGCCTGTGAGCACGTGCCAGGAGGGTCATGGTGCCATGGCCAGGTAGGTGTTACGATCAACACACTTTTATCTTCCATATGGGTATCACAGTTGTATGTGTCTAGCACATGGGGAGGGACCGTCCAGGGTTGACTGTGGTGGTGTTATCAGGGTGTGGGGTGGGTGGGTCTGGCTGGGTGGGAGGGCACACACCTGGGGCAGGGGCTTTGCTATGGGATTGTACTGATGTTCTCTCTCCATGTTTGCACCACAGGCCTGGAGGAACATCACCTTGCCCGTGATCTTCGTGGCAGGAGGAACAGAGGGAAGCCAGGTGGGGTGAGGGCCCACACTGCCCAATGGACCAGCCCAATGATGGTGAGTGCCATAACTCCATGATTTCTATTGCATGCTGTGTAACAGAGTGGGCAGCAGGGCATGGCTACCATCCATCAGACACCACTGCCATGCGCAACTTGTTACAGTCAACACTGTCCAGTGGCAATGCAAGTCTGGGAGTGCATCGATGGTGGTCCAGCCATGCACCGGGTTCATGGCTGTGCCACTGCCTTTGCACCACATAGCCATGTCACTAAACAGCCACAGTGGTGCTGTGCGTGACTTGGCCAGTGGTGTGTGCAGCATTCCGCATGGCTGTATGCACCTGGGTGGGCAGGTCATGTGGGCGTGATCACTGTGGGTGGTCACACACCATCACAGAGGTATGTCCCATGGTCGTATGCATGCACAGTAGGCAAGCTGTATGGGGCTGTGCATTCACACCTATTGACTGTGCTCCCTTGTCCTAGGTACATGCCATCTCTGAGAGATAGGGAGGTGCTTCGGGAGATCCTGTAGGTGGCAAGGGCATCACTGGACATCCTCCAGGGATTGATGACACGGGTCCTCTGGAGGCACTGACAGAGCGGAGCCAGAGTGGGAAGTGGCACTCCCACTCGAGGATCCCTCAGCCCTGTTCCCTACCCGGACCCACCTCACACCCCTTCTTTCCTGTCCCATTTGTTCACCCCTGCCCTTACCCACCCCACCTTGTTTGTGGCCCTCACCAGACCTTGTATATATTTTGTAAATAGTTTTGTAAGTAGTTAACTTTTATATGTTTTTCAATACAGATATTTTGATATGAATACTGTGGTGGTCTCTGATTTGCAGTGGTCTATAGGTGCTCAGCTGCAGTGGTGTGCATGGCGTCAGGGGGGTGCAGTCATGGGTATGTGTGTGTGTCCATGTGGAGGTGACTATAGGTGCGGAGGTAGCTATCCGTCAGTGTCTGTGGTGTGTGTGGTTCCCTGTGCACTGGATGACTGTGTGCAGTAGTCCACGGTGCGTGCTATGTGTCCATGGTGCCTCTATCAGCCCATCCATGGCCTGTGCAGCTGACACACATGCATGTCTGTGACCTGCACGGTCCGCTGGCATGTCATTGGTGGCAGTCCTGCAGGGCAGCCACTGTACTCGTCACACTACTGGGTTGCCTCCTGTCACTGGTGTGGTGCATGTCTGCCTCGGGTGACACTGTGGCCTCCACAGTTGTCCCACCTCCATGCTGTGCCTTGTGTGTGTTGCAGGGGATGTGCACCACTGTCTGTGACTTGTGCTCTAGGAAATGCTGGTGGCGTCACGGGTCCACAGTGCCTGTGCAGGGTGGCTGGCACTCCAGTGCCATGGAGGACTGCGGGTGTGTGTACACAGTTTACATGGGCCCACGCTGGGGCTTGGTGGCCCCACCACTGCCTTCCTGTGTTGTTGTGCCCTTAGGTGTGGGTGGGTGTCTGTCCATGCACTGTGTGGCATCTGGTGTGGTGCATGCTTCCACACACCACTGTAGGTATCTGTGCTGGCTGTTGTGGCCAGTGCTGGGTCAGGGTGTGTCATTGGGATACTGTGCAGGGTGCTGTGACCACTGGTGGTGGTGTCCAGGGCATGCCCTGTCCCGTGTGGGGTACCTCATGTGCCGACACATGGTTGGTCTCTCAGCAGTATCTCGGGGGACTGTGCATGGTGGCACTGTGTATGCCATTGTTGCATCGCTGTGTGCTGCCACCCACTGATGGGTGCTCATGGTGGGGCTGTCTTGCATGGTTCTGTGGTGCACAGGGTTGCAGTGTCACAGAGGGGTGGTGGCATGCATGGGGTTTCCTGCAGTGGTGGTCACTGCTCTGGGCAGGGTGTCTGGGGTCACGGTGCAGGGTGTGCTCTGTATTGGGGTGGTGGTGTGGCACAGGGTGGTCAGCCCTCCTTGTGTGCCAGTTATAGCTTGCCGGGGGGTGTGATGGGGCACCATGGCCCAGCTGTGGGTTGTTTGATTGTCTCCATGGGCCAGTGGTTATTCCAGCCCTCCGCCAGTTGTGCAGTGTATGGGGTGTGGGGGACAACGTCTGTTCTGCTGTGTGTTCCTGTGCCCATCTGTGGCATGGGTGGTGGGCCCCTACCTCCCTGGTTGTGCAGTTGCATTGCTCTGCTGCTGGGGGGCATCCTGGTTGCGCTATGGTGTCTCTGGACTGCTCAGCTGAACATCCCTTGTTGCGCTATGGTGCATCAGATCTGCTCAGCTTCCTCCTAGTTGCGCTATGGTGCAGGTGGTGCGATATTCAGTCATCGGCTGTAGGTGCAGTTTGGCCTGCTCTGTTTTGAATATCATGCCTCTTGCACATGGGCGCAATGGACTTACTGCTTCTGCTATTGTGCACTTTTGGGTGCAGTTTGACTATCTGGGCCCAGGAATTTGAAGGTTACAGGACTTAAACAGTAGTGCTGGCAAGTGATTGAAGGGTGAGGGCAGGGTGACACTAGACACCTGGGAAACAATAATTAAGGGGTGAGTGATCAGAGGGTGGGGGTTGCCACTGGACACCAGGAAAACAATTACAGGGCAAGTGATCAGAGGGTGGGATTTGTCACTAGACACCAGGTAAACATAAATATGGGGAAATTCTGGTGAGCAATCACAAGGTGGGGTGCCACTAGACACCAGGGAAACAATATGGGATGAGTGATCGGAAGAGGAGGTGCCAATAGGCACCAGGAAACATAATATTAAATTAATATTGGAGCCAGAGATAGGAGGGTGTGGGGTGCCACTAAACACCAGGGAAACAAATTAATATGGGGCTAGTAATATATTGTTCATACTTTCATTCTGCGTTCGGTGACTTACTGAATTGTGGAATGAATATCTGAATGCAGAGTAATGAATGTATTTAACTGCCAAAAGAAATTCCTAAGCACTGACCTCTGACAATGATCAGTTCTGCTGAATTTTTTCTACAGTTTAATACATTGGTCTGCTGTTCATACATTTATTCCACCATTCTAAGATGGAATTTCTGTGAAAGTTGCAAATTTGATTTCCGAACTTTTGCAGAAGAGAAAGTCCATCATTTGTACAATTTCTGTCTGGAGAAGGTTTTTTCACATAGCTCTACCCTGTGGTGAATACAGACAGAAGCAAAGCATTCAGTCAGCATCTCAGCCATGGACCTGTGCTCTCTCACTGGTTCCTCCCTGATTTCCACTGTTTTCAGATGCACAGTCCCTCCTTTACTTCACTCCTTTCATTTACGTAATGGAGGAAGGCTTTGGTGTTGCTTGCAGCTCTTACTGCTATTCTGTTTCTAGCCCTCATTAACTTTCCTAAGTCCGTGCCCCCATGAGTTGATTATAATTAGTTTGGGGGCACAGAATGCCCCGCTAGAGGGGTAGGGGAGTAAACATATTATAATTTTTATTCTTGTACTAAGCAACCCTTCCTATTTGGGACGGTCGGTGTATGTGTTGTCGCCCTGTTCTTGTCGGGTGGTTTTTGTGTCTCTTTGTGGTCGGTGACTAGTCACTCTTATCACATAAAACGGAGCACTAGGGTGGTTAAGTGAGTTGCTCAGAGTCACACAGTATGCAATTGGAGGTTGTGGAATCAACCCCAGGTCTACTTCATGTACCAAGCTTATTTACATCTTGTTACTCTAACCTGTAGGCTATACTGCTAGCCCAGACCCTGAGGACCTAGACACATTTCTGGGCATTTTAGCTGCTTTGGTGGCTGTTTTTGTTAAATATTAAGTTTGTCTAGTGATGTATGCCTAATACACAATAGTACATCAGATTATAATTACTGGTAACCATAAATATCATCTGGATTGTTGTTTTGTTAAAAATGCATATCAACTGATTTTTGGGTTATTATGCTCCAAAGGAAATAATAACCTGAAATCCAGTTGATATGATACTTCATAATAACCTGAAATCCAGTTGATATGACATTTCTCAAAAAACAATTGCATTTCATTGTTTCAAAAAAGTATTTCAACTGTGTTTTATTCAGGTACAGTTCACTTTCTTCAAAAATAAAACTGCACTCTAGCTAAAAATGTCTTTTTCTTTCAAGCTGCTAGAAATATAGTCTAAACCTCCACACCAGTAATTATAAAAATGAAAGATAGGTAAGTTTGATGTCATGGATTCGCTCTGAGGTTTATGGGTCATCACATACCTCGGGTGTGTGAAAAAATCCATAACACACACTTATCTATCCATTATTCTCTATTTATTGAGGCTTCTCTGATTTTTATGTGCCATATCTTCCATTTTTTTTGTCTTTGTTTTGTTAGACAGCATCATAACTGTATATTTGCCAGCTGCTCACTGTTGCTAGAGCAACTGTTCCAGCACTATGTTCGGGTTCTGTGATGGAATCAGAGTGGCATCACACTGAGTTATTTGATTTCACTCAGTCCACAGAGTTCTAGAATATTAGGAATAAAATTCTTGAATACTAGGGGCCCGATTCCAGACATTTGTTGCAACTCACGGCGCTTGAGTTGCAACATATGCTGTTATGCTGGGGACTGTGCACCAGATTCCATAATAGGCAGGGTCCCCAACGACTTGTCCTGTAACTTGCCGCACCTCCAGCATTGCACCACAAGAAGGGTGCACCTGACCTGGGTGCTGCAAAGCCATTGACATCCCTAATGACAGGGCACAGCCACCCTCAGCCCCAAGCCCCAAGCCCCAAAACATGCCCACAAGCTCTGATGAGCCATGGGGAGTTGGCAGAGGCACACTGGCAATGGGGGTTGGCAGTACTGCACTACGGTACTGGGAGCTGGTCGGTGGAACCCCATTGCCGCAGATTGGGGGCTACTATGCAGTGAGGGTCGATGTGCCATGGTAGTGCAGGGTTGAGTCCATGCGAGGGGCAACAGGCTGTTGGGCACAGCTGAGTCCCTTTATGCCAGCACATAGCTGGTCTAACCTTGCATTGCTGGAGGTCCTCCTGGAATGGCATTGTGGGGTTTTGGCAGTTGCACTTTCAGAATAGGGAGCAGATGCTGCTGTAACCCCTTCCACTGTGCTGTAGGGGCTTTGAGTGGTGTAAGTCCCCTGGGTGCAGGAAGCCTGTGCCATGGAGCAGGTCACCTCTTGGAATCCCGTAGTGGTACTCATGGCACAAAGTGCAATTTTTTTCCAATTATGTTTATAGCCCTCAGCCTGGAACTGTCTCAGGCCCCTGTACTCACCACCTTGCTCTACCTCCCACTGTGTTTCCCCAACCATCTTCAAGTTTGTTGTGGTTCCCCAGGTTGGGCAGGTCAACCTGGAGAAACCACGGGGGCAGCGTGGGAACCACATTGGGAGTGTGGCAGTGGCACTGGCAGGAGCTGTTGCTTATCCAGGGCTTGAGGGTTATTTCATAGTGTTTACACTCCCAACATGGGACGGGCAATGCCACACAGCCTGTGATGTGGGTGCAGCCACCCGATGTCTACCCTTAGCTTGCTAGTGAGTCCTTGTGTGTAGCAGTGCTACCGGTCTTCACCAGGGCCACTGCCACACCAGGCTTTCCTGGATCCCACCTTGAGTGAGGAGAGCAGTCTTTTGACACTTGATCCTCTCTTCCCTGCCAACCCCGGCAGTCCAGGCTCATTCCTGAACCTGGGTCACCAGCATAGCGTGAGTGTGGCATCTAGTGCTTCAACCCTCAGTGCCACCAGGCTGGCTGCAAAGTGCAACTTACCTCATATGTGTTGGCACAGTTTGTACTACCACTGTGTATGTGTCTTGGAACTGGGCCCCAAGTGTTCTATAAGTCTTAAAAGAAAATTTTGCTCATTATTTGTTTTAGCTTTTAAATTAAGTAAGGAATAAGGCATGATGAGGTGTGGTTTATGGCCTACTAAGAGCACACCTCAGGTGCATAATGAGGCATGAGGCACTTGTGCCAAGTGGCTTTAACACCTGGGAAGTGCTCTCATCAGGTCATAAACCACAACTCAGAGTGTCGATTCTGCTTATAAAATGGGTCCGTCCAGGAAAAACATTAAGTAAAATTGCACATAAAAGTGTACATAAAGAACAAAATATATGCTGATATCAATAAAAAAGTAGTCTTTGTCACTGTATGGTAATTAGGGCTGGTTGGACTGTTCCATGGGAGACCTGGACCTCTCGATTGAACCTGCAATTCACACACCAAGATAAATATGGACTTTGCCATAGAAGTCCAGTGCGGGTCTGTGGAGATGCCATTTCCATGATTTTGTTGCCTGTTGCCATGGGGATGCCTTCATCATACAGGCAGCTGGTGGCATCCAGTCAGGCAACAGAAGGTCACATGACACACTATGGAATATAAACTTGCTGAGTGTGCAACGTGACCCCAGACAAGTGAGGAGGACTGGAGAAGCAGAAACTGTGCTCAGCAGAACCAGGCAGCCAGCAGACAGAGTTACCAAACAAAAGCACCCCCAAAAATGCAAAACAAAAGCCCAAAATATATGAGCCAGTAGGGAGGAAAGAGAAGAAATTAGGGAGAGTGAGAGACAGGAGGAGTAGAGAACTGATCATTGGGTGGGTGAAGGTGGGTCAGGAGACGTGACTCAGGACTGGGGAGATAGTGGTGGCCTGAATGGCTGCTGGAGGAATGCAAATTGCAAACAAAGGCAGTATGGCAGTACTGTGTGACTGTATGTATGAGTAAGGGCAGGCTGGAAAATCTTTGACTTGTGCCATTCCAGATCCAGGCGAGTGAGGGAGAGACTACTGGGGGCCTAAGAGAAATTTTAAAATTACAGAAAATCCCAGATGAAAGTTTTTTTTCTTTTCTTGGCCTCAAACAGTGTAGCTGACTGTGTGAGAAGGGCAGGATGGCACTATCTTGATTTGTGCCATTCCTGGTCCAAAGGAGAGAGGAGAGATACTGGGGTCCAAGAGAAATTTTGCAGTTTCATAAAATCCCAATTTTTTACCTCTATTCAGTGTGGCTGTGTGTACAGGCAATGGCAGCAGGGTGTCAAATAAATCTTTGACTTGTGCAAACCAATTACAAATCACAATCACTTGTTAACATTTATTACAATCTTGTCCGGGGAGGGGAGAGAGAGAGAGAGAGACCGTAGAGGGGCTGATAATAAATGTAACAGTCCCAGAAATCCCAAATAAAAATTTTTTCCTTGTCTTCAGTGTGGCTGTGTGTGGCAAGGGCATCAGTGCAAAATAAATCCATGACTTGTGATGTCCAGAGTGGAGAGAAAAGACTTCAGGGGTCCCACAATAAATGTAACAGTCCCAGAAATCCCAAATATTTTTTTCCTGGCTATGTGGTGTGTACAGGGCAAGGGCAGCAGGGTGACAAAATAAATCTTTGACTTGTGCCATCCAATCATGAATCACGATCACCTGTTAACAATCATTCACAATTTAACTTATTAAAAAATACTGTTCAAATAAACAACATTTAAGTTGATGTGCCTGCTGCTGGCTGTGGGTGGTCCAGGGGATAATCTGACTTTGTGACTTGTAGCAGGCTGTTTACTGTACACACAAGTGTCATCATCATCACTCATTCCCATTATTCCTCATTAGTATCATTAGTTGTATAGTACATCATGTTACATTATGTATAAGCATTAACCGATCCTCAGTGGGAATGTGTTGCCTGCAGCTATACCAGATGTGTCTGCATCTCCAATCGAAATTCTGAGGCACATTAACAGTTGCTGAATTTGGTCACTTAATAGTAACTAACAGTATTGTACGTGTCAGTCCAGTAATCTTGAAGGAAGTGGTAGTGGGCTGCTATGCTGTTGGTGTGCTTTGTACAGTCATGAGTCGTGACAGTAAATTTGTTCCTGGCCTGTGGGTGGGAGTCATCAGAAGGACATCACATTAGTTAGAGGGATATTTTTACAGGTTAGAATATTAAGAAAAATGGATCAAAGTGTTGACGAGGCACATTCTATTTCTCAGGTAGGCAGTGGCACTGCAAAGACAGCAATCAGCCTGAAAGGAGAAAGCAAAATCAAACCCCAAAATGTGTTTTTTCATGTCTAAGGTTTCATCTTCCAAGCAAATGCTTGATTCCAAAAAGGTGAATGGCTCGGATCATCATCAGTCCTAAGTAACAAAAAGTTATGTAGTTACAAAACTAAAGGCATGATGGTTACCACCCACAGAGGCACCCAATGGTATGGAACAATTGCATACAATGCTACTTACTAGTCCCTCATCAGATTCTTCTGAGGTTGAACCCAATGAGGGTATTAATAAAGATGAAGAGAATGATCAGGAAGCACAAGGTTTACTGAAGGGGTTGGAAATTGCAGATGAGGAAGAAACAGGCAGAAATGTTTTGTTGTGGAGGGGCAGTGGGAATTAACCACTAGAGGAACAGGTCCAAGAAAAATCCAGGGTGAAGACCTATGTTTCCCTAAGGTGTGTGCACGTGCACCCACACAGCAGTCAGAAATAACCCGCATGGTTTCAGTAGTAGCACACAAAGCAGCTGATAGAGATCCTCATGTTCGTGAAGTAGTGACTATAGTCATTCAGATTTTGGACTCAGACAGCAGGACATGAAAGTGAATGGGAAAGAAACAATGTATGCCAACCCCTGAGGCCACAACCATTTAACTTTAACAAGCCAGCAGTCTCACTCTGCTCCACTTATTGAACAATGAAACTGATCTGCAACATTCCAACCAATCGGCTTTGCAGTTACAGCAATGTTTTCAGCTTGACACCTCTTTTTCAGTAAGACAGTACTTGATAATGAACAGTATTCCCCTGCTGTTCACAGAAATGGAATGTTTTATTTGTTTGGTAGATTCCCCAACAAAGCAATGTGAGAGATTCTCTGATACAGGGTATATATTATTCAGTTTTAAAGTTGCACAACTTCAGTGTAATCTGCCTCCCCAAGCAGCATCTCACATACAAAATGTGTTTATAATGGATTTAAAGCCTCACCATTGAAAGCGTGTTAATTTTTTTTTCAGTACAAGAAAATGGAAAAACTATAGTTTTTTTAAATAAAAACATCAAAGCAACCTACTGTTTGTGTCATTTTTATGTATTTGTTGGGGTCCAGGATGGGTATAACCTTCTCAATTAGCAGGCTGACACACTAACTGTACATATGTCTAGAGAGATGAGATTGCTTCTCTTTAAAACAGGGTCTCATATATATATACATTTGAGATTCAATGAATAAGTGCTTGTAAAGGTTGTCCATGTTGGCTACATGGGGATAGTAATTCTAAATGGACAACAAGAAATAGCTAAAAGATTTCATTTAATTTCATAAATTCAGACTGCTTAGTATGGATCCGAATGGAATAGAAATACAGTCTCCTAAATGCATCTCTTCTCTCACTTCACACTGACTCACTCACTACATTGCAAAATACATTTTAAACCCCCACTGAGCTTGACAATACCCAGCATAGTCATTGTAAACCATACATAGTGTAAATGACATCACATACAATTGTGCATGCATCCATCAAAGATCCCATTGCTAAGTACTGCTTTAAGAAGCTGTTCAACCCTGAATACAACATTGCCATAACCGTATTAAATGATGTACTTTTAGAGTTGGCAGAGTTGTCTAAGATGTTTCAGAAAGTGGTCTAACAACAGTTGAAGCTGTACAGGTTGCTAGGGCAAAATCAAAAGATCAGAAGACAGTATCTGGGTGAAACTGTCTACTGGAGCCAACCAGTAAAACTGCTTTTGGCTAATTGCACAGCAGAAGTAAGCACAACACAACAGCAATTTTGCAATTCATTGGCCTGTTATGTGACCATCTGGGCAGCTGATTTCCTACAGGTAAACTTTCTGACTGATCTGCCTTTAATTTTGCAGCAGTGCCATATTGCAGCTTTGAGTTTGGCTTATCAAATATTGAAAGACTGTACAGCAAATATCAGGACTATTTATTTTCATCAGTGGACTAGGCAGAAATTGTTAGCCAGTACAATGACTTCAGATTTATAGTTGCTGAAAAATAAAGGAGGATCATTAAATTCCTTTACTGACATGATCCACTTTGCTTTGACTAATGTGCAGTACAGCATGGTGGCTAAACTTATTGAGGTATGTGCTACATTCCAAGCTAAACATGAAGCTATCATGTATAGAGGTTCCTACACAGTCTTATCCTTCCCAAGAAGAGATTTTCCATAGGGAGGTGCAGAGTGAGAAGGCTACGATAGCACAGAGAAAATCTTGGGAGTGATAGAGGATCACGTACTGAAGCAAAGAGAAGTATGGCTGAGTAGGACCATAACTATCTTTGGGTGGAAGGTTTCACTCAAGGATTCTCATAGGAAAGTTAGGAAGATTTGTTGCTGCTCTTGGAAAGAGCATTAGGATTTTATATCTCCAGAAACATGGTGGAGTCCATAAAGTTATATGGAGATCCTGAGCCCACAACACAGATTGATATTACATTTAAAATCCACATACAGCTAGAAGCTTGCTTTCTCTGGCCAGGAAGGTGGATTGTTTGGGAATACATTTGGTTAACACGTTAGACTTGGGTGAAGTCTTTTCATGGTTTAAACAGACTAAGGATAGTCCAGAATTAATCTTAGAGGCAGATAACCCCGATTGACTTTGGAAACCTAATTGACCTAATACCTACTTGCGCTGACAGTTATTGATTAAGCCTGACAAATGCAGCCTGTAGATAATATCAAACAAAGGAACTTTGAATGCCAGCTGGATCTGGATAAGGGAGCTGGGGATTGAGATGTGGATGCCCTTTCTATACTTTCATGGAATATTGAGGCCATCCATCTTAAAATAATTGACTATGAAGTAGTGAGATTTCTGGATAATTTGATATTATTGGACTGCAAGAAACATGGTGTACAGAAAATGTAACTCCAAATTGGCTGGATATTCTGACTTTACTCTGCCAGCAACTAAAGATAAAAAGTTTAGATGGTTTAAAGGGGGTATTTCCTTTTTATCAAAACTTTGCTAAATTTTCAGATCATTAACATTTCTACTAAGTTAGAGGGTATTTTGGCTCTAATGATTAGCAAGGGACAAGAGAAGATCATTCTCTGCAATATATACTTTCCCTTGCAATAGAGCTACTGATCCCGCTGACCTTTCATACAGAATCTGAAAATAGCACTTGACAACTGTCAGATAAGAGTATACCTTGTCCTATAAATATTTTGGGAGACTTTAATGCCAGAATTCCTTCTCATTTCTTGGAGGATGTATATTCAGATATGATCCATACAATATCTATAATTAATCCAAATATCTCATATTCTAGGACTGCTCAGGATCTAAAATCTAACCTTAGAGGTAGGGAATTGCTAGCTGGCTTGACCAGTAGAAATTTATGTATTTTAAATGGTAGAACTCAGGTTGATCTAGTGGATCCTTAACGTGTAGAGGACCTACTGGCTCTTCAACCCTGATCAGGTTTGGACCAATTTGGAAGCAGTAAAGCTGATCCAAAAGTTAGTGGTCATGGATTGATTGGAATCAGCACACTGTGCTATTGTATTTAACATCAAATGCCCTTTTGGAACTTTAGGAGTGAGGCACAACAGGAAGAGAGTCTGGAAGTCATAAACAAGAAGAATTGGATGGGAGCTGATTCATCAAGCTAGTTTCAAAGAAATTCTTAGTACAGGAGTCGTAGGTGATATTCCGAGTTGGTCCTGGACAAAAGTAAGACCTATAATATTTTGGAGAATTGGGAAACTATTCATTCTTTTTCTTGGACCTAGATGTAAAACAATGTACTATCCTAGGTCCCTTTATAAAAAGTCTTAGTTTAATTCAGTATGTCTACAGGCAAAGAAAGAGTTTGGAGGAAAACTAAGACAGCATAAGAAGAAAAGAAATAAGTCTGCAGCAGATTTTAAATTGCTAAAGACCGAAAGAGAAAAATATAGGAAAATTCTCAAACAGGAGAGACATAAACATACTCAGGGACTTTGGGAAAAACTGAGGCAGGCTGTTTTGGATAGGGACAGAAGGCATTTTGGAATACTGTTGCCCAGTGATATAATAGATATGCCAATAGATTGAAGCTTATATTACACCTGAAGTTTGGGCATCTCATTTCTCCAAGCTCTATTATTCTCATGAAAAGCAGGAGACACCTGATGCTTTCAAAATAAAGGAGGATGACATTTTTCAAGACTTATCTTAATCCAGAGAACGAAATCCAGATGGCACTGATTGGCCTTAAGGCAAATAAAGCACCAGGGCCGGATGGGGTCCTAGGTGATCTCTATAAGGTTTTTACCAACTGATGGATTCCTTTCTTCTTTTGCTGTTTAATGGCCTGGTTCAGGGTCCTCTTACCCTGCCAGTTGGGCAGGTAGTGTTATCTTCCCAATTTTTAAAAAGAGGATCCGAATGACCCAAGGATGTATAGGCCTATTAGTTTGATAGATGTTTCATGGAAGATTTTCTCTAGGATCATTTTGGGCAGATTGCTATCATGGGTCAAGGAGAACTCAGTATTGAATGAGTCACGGAACGGTTTCGGAAGGACTGTTCTACAGTACAACACTATTATGTGCTTCAGCACCTGATCTGGAAGCATACTAAAGTGAGAAAACAGACTATATTGTGGTTTTGTGGACTTCTCCTCTGCCTTCGACAGCATTAGTAGAAAAATCTTTGGGCTACAGTAAGGGATCTGAAGTTGAAGCCTCACTTTGATGTTATTAATAGACTCTATGAAAATATGTGGGCAAGGGTTCAGCATAATCAATATGGTCATCTAACTGATAGATTTGAGACAAATGAGGGGACAGACAGGGGTATATTTGGCCCCCATTCTATTGAACATCTACATTAATACAGTCTTGGATCAGCTAGGTAACCCAGATTTTCATACTCCAAAATTAATGATCAAAGGCTTGAATGTTTAGCATATGCAGACGATTTGTTCTTGCTCTCTACTTCAGTCCTAGGTCTTAAAAGAAAATTGGCTCACTTTGAATCTCTCTGTTCTCAAAGGAAACTAAAGTTAATCTTGGCAAGACCAACATTGTAGTTTTGGCTCTCAAACCAAGAATACGGTAGGCCTTAGGCTAAAGGTAACTATATAGCCCATTTTGTCTATAGCCTATCTTGGACCAAACATTTGGAGGCTATTCAATTTAAATGGGAACTTCTGTAACTACACTGAAAATATTTAACAGCAAGATGGGTAAGTCATCGGTGAGTGGTATTAAGAGTTGTTAATGCCAAAATACCAACGAGCATGTTATGTGCCTCTGAAATCTGGGGTTATACTAAGGTTAGAGAATCAGAAATAATTCTGAATAAACTCTATAGATACATCTCAATATTTTTAAATGGAACTCCAGGCTGTATTCTTGCCTTGGAGGTAGGACAATGTGAGCTGGTGTGGGATAGTAAGACACTCGGACAAGATTAGCAGTAACCAAAATAAAGATTTATTTTATATAGCGGACTAGTAATGACAAAATAACAAAACAAGTTATAGAAATCAAAAATCACAACTCAGAGCTAGAACTCACTAACTCAGAACAGGTGTTGTTAGCTTCACACCCTCCTTCACACTGTTTGATTTCACTAGGCAGTCATCTTAAATAGCAGCCCCACAAACATGTGACCTAAGAACTCCGCCTTTAATGTTACTATGATTAAATAATCTCAAAAATAAAGCTTTTAATTTAGTTTACACACACAAATTAACATGTTTACAGTATATTCAAATCTTATCAGTTGTTTTTAACAATTTTATGTACTTCTTTAACATTTTAATATTCTCAGAAGGACACAGAAGGGTTGTCCTCTTAGTAGGGAGATAAAGAAAGGAAACTGTGGCGGCCGCTCATAAGCAAAGCTGCAAAAGGAAGATAGAAAACACTCGCACCGCAGGGTTTTGCTAACATAATTTAATATTATCCTCGTAAAAGGAGAGTGTAATTTTGCTCAATTATTCCTTTTAAAGGAAGAGGAGGTAAGCTAACCTCACTTAAATCATTTTCGCTTGAAGTTTTAAATAAAACGCTCTTATTTTAACTTAAGGTGTTCCTCTGGGAAAAGTGAGTGTTTGAGGCAGTTCAATACTGTACTAACTAGCACTACCGTACATAAGGCTCGGTCACCAACTTTACAAACGAGTACCCCTTCTGTTTCCTTTAATAAATTATTGTGTGAATACACATTAGTCTCCAGGGACTGCCAGAAATATGAATTTGGCACCATAAACTGACCTTTATTTACAAGCTGCTAATTTAATTTTCAGTTGGACTGCAAACAGCACAGAATGGGCAGGTCTTTACCTAGACCACAGTCCGTATTTCATTAACTCCCCGACTGTCCAGGATTATCACTAGGATTACACCGCTGGAAGGATGATGCTGCAATTCTTTCTTTCTCCAGAAATGTACCAATAAATACACTTACAGGCAGAAACAAAACTATAGAGTTTTGCTTGGGTAGTGCAAGTGTTCACGCTGTAACTTACAGAAGCTCCTTAGTCTTACTATCGCAGTTTTACTTTCTAACCACTTGAACAAATGCCTGAATGTGGGGAAAAAACATTTTATTCAACAATAATTCTGTTTCTTCACTAGTTCTTTCATTATTACTGCTTTAGTGGTTGCCTTCTAACTTAAAATCTTACAGGAAAACTAGAAAGAGATCCGAAGTGTACACGGGTTAAACAACAAAAACGAACATAACACAGATTTTGTGGGTGGCCAGCCCAACGGACAAGATGAACACCAGCAGACAAGACATAATATACATTCCGGACTCTTTCAGGACACCTGCAGCAACCATTTTAAGCACTAATAACAAAACAAAAAGTACTAAAGGGGGTTACTCTCTCTCACAGACAACATTCCTTGAATTTTCTCATCTGTGAACGACAGATTTTCTTTCTGTTGAAACTTTTTCTTTTGCCCCAACAAAGATATCCCAGAATGCGTGGTGGAAGCCATCAATTTGGCCAGCATGGGATATGTACATCCCTTTATTCAACTTATTAAGGAAACAATAATTCCGTCGGATTGGGCCACCTCCTATATAAAATTTACACAAGAACATTTGAGGAGATTAGGCAGGATGTCAAATTGAGGCTTATTGACTTATGACATAAATTCTTTTTATGTTCAACTCTCAAGCTTAAGCTATATGGATTTTATAAAAAGTAAAGATTTCATGGGGATATGAGCATATCTCTTTTTTTAACCTGTCCTAAACAAAGAAGAATCTATACAAGATTCGGAACTGAAAACTATAATGCTCAATGTATTCATTTCAGACAAAGAGAGAGGGTACTTTTCCATATTGTAAATGTGGAGTGGGGACTATAGATGATCTCAAACATGTGGTACTCTTGTGTCCTAGGTACGAATCAACTAGGAAAAACTGCTGGGGATCTCGGCCTCCCCGGAGGATCTTTTGGAATATTTATTTACTATGAAAGAAGAACATGGAAAAGATCTTTACAAGATTTTTAATCTCAACTCATTTTGAAGTTTATTAGGGGTACTTGAAGTCCTGTGGAGGTTTCTTATGTGAACAGGTACTCTGTTAAATTGAATTGCACTGTAAAGATATTTAAGTTCCTTGTTGATATATTTATTGTCTATTTATATTTACTATTTATTTTGTCCTGATTTTAGTATATTATAACTGCTTTATGCTGAACAATAAATTGTACTACTACTACTACTACTACAACATTCCAAGCTTCTAGTGCTGACTGTGAAAGAGGCTTCAGCCTCATGAACTGCATTAAGAGCAAACAAAGAAACCACTTGGAAGAAATCCATTTAGATATGCTGATGCGAAAAAATTGTTTTAACATCTGGTAGAAAATGGATCTTAATAAAATGTAAGTCCACTGGAAGAATGGGAAAGACAGGAGAGAAAAACAGTAAATGTTGATTTCTTAGCAATGCATCATCAGCAGCACCCCTATTAGATGCATGCAAGACTCTTTAAAATGTACATAGTTTACACATGTTTCCAGTTCATACTGTTATGGCGCACAATGCACATCCAAGCTTCGGACTGTGTCAGAATGTACATTTATACTTTGCATTGAGTATTTGAGTGTTTGGTTATATTTTCTACTGTTTACTGGCAATAAAATATATCACTTGTTTGGGCCACCCAATTTGTGAATATGAATCAATTTTTGCACAAAGTGCTGCACACGCATATCAGTTGCCCACCCACAGAGACACTAAAATTAGAGGAACATTGGTGAAGACCCTGAAAAGGTAACTGAGGTGTCATGCCTTTCTGGGAAAAACTAAAAAAATATCATCTTTTGTTTGGTCATACTTCTCATTAGTGCTACCAATGAGTTAGTAGCAACATGCACTATTTGTAAACAGTAAGTCAGCAGGGGTAAAAGAAAGGAGCATTGGGAACATCAGCACTGAAAAGGCACCTAGACAGATGTCATAACATTACTGAAAAGTCCAGTTGTGAGTCCTGAAGAGAAAGTGACAGTGATAGCTCACTGCACACAGGATAATTCCCATAGATGAAAGCAGTGGCAGTTCCTGCAGCACTACTGAAACAGTTCAGCCACCACTTCTCCCCATTCGAAGGACTCCTCTGACTGTTACTGAAAGTGACTATGTGTTCAAAAGCCCTCCTCCTTCAAGGAGACACTTTACCATCTCAGAAACATATAAGCGTAAAGTCAAATATGCCACGACACATCCTGTTGCTGTTACAATAACCAAAAAAGTCAGAAATTATAGTTGTTGATTTGCTACTATACAACATGGTTGAACATATAGGATTCAGGCAGCTGCTACCTGAGTACCTCAAAGCTTGATAAAGTATACCATTGTGGAAATACTTCTCAACAACAGGGATTCCAGATCTTTACGATGTCGTATGTAAAAAAATTAAAATCGTCTTCTGGAATGCTGTTGGGAGAGTGGTATCTCACAACAGATATCTGGACAAGCTGTCAGCTTGAACCCTTCATGTCTATCAAGGCACATTGGGCATATTTTGATAATTTACATGGGACTGGGGACAGTGAAGCACCGCAGTTTGCTGTTCTAAGAATGTTTTATTTTCCACCTAAACATACCTCATACAACAATTCAGAATCAGAGCCGCACAGATAACCACTGGGTGCTCTGTGACAAGAAAATGCACATATGCATATGAAGTCACAGTACACCAAGCAGACCAAAAAAGGGGCTTACCACAGAAATTACAATAAATTTGCTTTTATTTCTCCACCAGCGTGGTGCATAAAAACAGGATCAAGACAGAAGAACACACACAAACTAGCATCTGATGTTTTGTGAAAGCCAATGGATTGGTGAAACATCAGATGCTAGTTCATGTGTGTTCTTTCTGTTCTGATCCTGTTTTTATGCCACCACGTGAAAGCCCCCTTTTTGGTGTGCTTGGTGTACCATGACTTCGATACATAAACCTCATACAACATCAATGAAGAGATCCAAAACCAATACAGAAATGGCTCGCCTCACAGGGACTGTCAGTTGACTTTATAGTTGCAGATAATGTGTCCAACATAAGGAAGGCCTTGGAAGAGTGGGGCTTTATTCACATCCTCTGCTTTCGCATTGCTTAAATTTCATAGTTCACAGTTTTCTTGATGAAAACAGGGAGATTAAGGCTCTCGTTAGCACTGCTAAAGAATATGCACTCATTTCAGTCACTCAAGCAAATCCTGTCACTTGTTTGAAAAGATACAGCAGGAGCACAGTTTACCTTTGCAGAGACTGATCCAAGAGATTTCTACTAGATGGATTCAACCTTTTATACGTTTCAAAGACTGAACAAAAGAAAGCTGTCAGGCAGTACACTTTAGAAAATAAAATTGGTGATGCAGGCATCTATATTATTCCACCACAGTAGGCCATGCTGGAGTTTCTAATGTTCCTGCTCCAGCCATTTGAGGAAATCATCAGGAGGTTAGTGCAAATATAACTCTCAGCCAGGTGATACACCTAATAAAACTTTTAAAATTCAGACTGAATCTGATTAGGAAAAAATTAGAGAAGCAAGACAGTTCCATGTTCACAAAGGCTGCCAGTGGTGCTGCTGACACATGCAGGTTGCCCCCAGAATACAACAAGATCTAACAAGATGTATAAAAAATTGAAGATGACGAACTATGTAAAATGCTTCATTCTGAGTACTACATTAAAGCAACAATCTTGGACCCACGATACAAATCAAAGCAACTATCGAAGTGATGATGATGACACTTGTTTCGAGATAAACAAATAAGAAATAATTGACGAGGTGCATGCTGTCATGGAACAGAGTACAACAGCAGCACCACATTCAGAATCTTCTTCAAGACACAGCACAGCATCAGGTGGCCCATCCTCTACTGTTGCAGCATTTTTCCCTCTTCCTCCTCAGCCACTGCAGCCGAATTTTCTTCTTTACTAAAAGCAAAGCAAAGCATTGTCCCACAGTCACTTGGTTCAGCTTCATGTCTCTGGAGTCACTTAGAAGATGTAATTCTAACATCTTCTTCATCTGCCTCTTGTAACACAGCCTCAGCACAAACCATTGGTGAAATGTACCTGGCAGAGCCTAATATCAGCCAGAATGCTGATGCTTTGCAATACTGGAAATCCAAACAAAATATGTGGCCTGCTTTAGTAAACATTGCAATGAAGTACATGAATTGCACCTCCGACTATCATATGTTCAGAATGATTGTTTAGTTCAGCTGGTAATGTCACTACTGACACACGATTCTGTTTGACACCAGAAAATGCTAAGCACCTCACATTTCTCAAAGTTAACATTCCTCACTTTAATTTCAAATATGATACCTGAATAAAACATACACCTACTGCTCAGAGCAGGCCCTATCGACGAAACACTTGCAAGAATTCATGCCTGTGGTGAAAAATCTTTTGTGAATAAGGTCTACTACATGAGGTAGCAATTAACTGCAACAAGTCAAGTCAGGATGGACTCAGGCTGGCCGGTTGTGCTGAGGTTGAGGCACTGGGCGCCACACTCGTGCCATGCTGGCGACCTGGGTTCAGGAACAAGATCTGGATGTGGGGGTTGGCGGGGAGAGGATGGAGCGTCCATAGGACTCCTCCTCTCCTCTCCTGGGAGGGAGGGAGAACTGTCTCAACAGACAGTGGCACCTAGTGGAGACCGGTGCACTGCAGCTGTAGAGAACATGCTGGGAAGGAGTTAGCGGCCATCTTCCAGTCGTGTACAGAGCACTCACATAGTGGGCTGGATGGCATTGCATATCCCACATTTGGGTGGAGGGTACTAAGTGAAAATCCCCATCCTCAGGGATAGGGAAGGCACCCTGACCCCAGACCACACTCCCAATACCAGGTTCTCTCCTCTCTCCTGGTCCCTCCCACTTAAGCCTGGCATGGTATACTACAGATAGAGCACCCTAGGCGGATAGAGCAGCCCTCCCTGGAGGGCTCAGATCCTGGGGATGTGTCGGATGAGGCAGAGGAGATAAGGAGAAGCATCTCAGGTGGGAGGTAGGACCGTGGCAGGAGGATGCTGGAGAGAAATCCCCAAGGTGAGGTGCAAGAAAAGAATTCCAAAAAGAAAGTCAGGATGGACTAGGCCAGGCCACTATTACTTGAATGTTCACATGAGCAGCACAGAATAGTAAAAAAATAATAACATCAGTGGGTTCAGAGTCTTAATACAGCAAACAACTACTATACATCTCATGTCACAGACTTACTTGGTGGTACCTGGTACAACTATCTCATCTGGAAGGTAGGGTACTGCTGTCTACTACTACTATCACTTTTTGTCCTCATGAGTCATGACTACTATTTATCACTTTTGTCCTTACTCCAGTCCATACTACTACTTGTCACTTTTTTGCCCTCAGCAACTGATCCTAACCATATTGTTTTAATTTTCATACAGTGCATGGCTTAGCAGATGCCTGAAACCCAGAAACTGAATACTTTTGTATATTTCTCATGCCCCCATATTTGGCTGTGAATACTTCACAGAAAAAATGTGACTAAATTGAAAATTCATATATTTTCTTTATTGTTTGTGTGTGCATGGTATGCTAGCTTGGTTACATCTCACTTACATTACCTGGGCTGAGATTTTTATTATACCATATTTTATTTTGATGCTAAAATTACTTGGCAGTGGCTGGCAACAACCGTGGAACTAGGAAGGATGTAATTGTGTTGTGTGTCTGTCATTAGGTCTTCAGGTGGCAGTTGTTAACTTTCTTATGACTGCACTGCACTTCACTGATGTGATGTGTGACTGGCTGCCTGCCTGGGTGGTGGTGATCACTATGTCTTTCGTTTTTCTTCTTTAAGGATTCAGTGTGTTTATCAGATTCAGCAGAAGTAGTCATAGTACTAGAAAACATTACTACCTCTTGGACCAGGTAGTGTACCATATACCACAGTACACTGGGGCATGTGAAGCAGTTACATCATTCACAGGGGTAGGGTGGGTGAGATCTCTTATTGCTGCTCATTTGATCATTCATATCCATTTCTTTGGCCTGTTTGGTTATGACTGGAACACCCATCAAAATAATATCCACACAGTACCTTTAATAAAAGAAATCTTAGCTGCCTGGCAGTGCCTGCAATGCTTGGTGGTGCTATGATATAGGTATTTGCATCTGTCTGTCTCTCTCTCTCTCTCTCTCTCCATCTGTCTTTGTCTATCCCAGCACACTCATGTCATGGACCAGAGCAGGATACGCCACCCCACCATTATAGGCCAGCCATGAATGGGCTAGTAGTGAGTGATTGCTTTTTCATGTAGCAGCTTTACATTAATATTTATACAAATAGGCCATTAAATTATTTCCTTTGAACATCTGTGTCAAATGTGACTTACTTTGGCTGCTTTTATGCATTTTCACTTTTTCAAATATTTGTCAATAAATCAAAACTAATCAGAACAAATCAGAACTTCACTGTGTTCTTGTTCTTATTTAATAAGGGTCAGAACTTCACCGAGTTCTCCCAGCCCTAATTGTAATGTCATATAGATGCTTCATTAACCCCACACACACCCACACTATACAAAACCATCTACAGTATGTTTTAAATTTTTTTCAGATGTTACTTATCTGTTTTACAGTGTATTCCTAAGTGCTTACTTAGTTTCAGTGAGAGGAAGTAGGCTGCCCCCACACACACATATACACACAGATACAAAACCATCTACAATATGTTTTATTTATTTATTTATTTGTTTTTCACATTTGTAATTTTGACTGCATTTTATAGCTCTTCCCAAGTCCCAACCTAGTTTTGGTGAGAGCAGCCAGGAGCAGTATGTTCTCTGTCAGCTGCGTAGTTGGCACTTTTGTTAATAATGCTTTGCCAAAGTCGATGCCGTCTGATAAATTTCTTAATGTTTCTTGTTCTAGGTTTTAATATAACTGATGTAATAAAACTGAAATTAGGGAATGGCAGTGTTAATGAAGAATTGTGCCCCACATGCCATTTGAAAGCCACTTCCTGGTGGCTCGTGTATTGCTCTCTTGATTGCGGTCACTGTTGTTCACTGAAGCAGCATACTGTAGGTCATATTTTCATTTTAAATGTTTTCTTTTACCCCAAAACTGAACTGGCTCATAAAATGAAGCTGTGCACTTGCGTGTGTCTGTGTGTGTTGGGGGATATCTTCTGCAGCTCAGCCAGCCATGTCCACTTCTAAAATTGAGACAATGGCACAGTGATACCAGTATCTTAAATGTCCTGAATGGCTGATGAGGTACTGTTGACAATATGCCCTGATAAGAACATGGCTAAGGGTACCTCTCAACCAATCAGGAGGCAGAAAACATCTGACCCATTTTATAACCAAGGTTAAGGGAGTAAGTATAGTAAGGAGGTTTAAGAAATATGTGTGTAAGTGGAATAAGTGCTGTAGTTAGGTCTTACAGCTACGTCCTAGCTGGATGAGCACTACAAGTTAATTTAATACCAGTGTATAGTTAGCTTCTTGACTGCAACATATATCACTAATGTTATTGACAAATAAACAGTGTAGTTGCTGTATTGGTCCCAGTAAGAACAGATCTAGAAGCAAATGGCTCGATACCATTTGCTTTTGGATCTAATGTTATTGAGGCTTTTGACCAAGATGGCTGCTGCACACTATGTGGTTGATGAGTAACTACAGAAGCAGGAACTGCCTAATGCCCTCTGAGCTTTTATAACAGGTATTCCACAGTTGCCTGAATGGCACTGTAGGCAACCTTTCCACACCAACTTTGTAGCCAGTTTGGTGCTGTTTGATCTGCCCTGTTGTGTTTGTGTTTCTGTTTCCCAGGAGCTGTAAGCATCTGAGTCTGGTGGTGAAGGAGCCAACACTGGTTAAAGGAGAAGCAGCATACCTTGCAGGAGGTGCTACACTGGGCTGAACAGACTGAGAGTGGAAAGAGTGTGGAGAGGGTGGAGAAGCTTGGTGAAGACCATGATGAAAGGACATTGGAAGGCTTGTATTGACTGCTACTGTCTGTTAATGTCTGTCTTCATTTGCTTTGAACTACACACTGCTTCCTGTCTCAAACATAATCAATCACAATCCAGATTTTACCTGGGCTGCTCCTGATATTGGCTGATAGTGGACTCTGGGAGGTTACTGATCTACTGAATGGAAGGCTTGTCTTGAAGCATATTGGAGTATCGCCTTGTGTTTTTGAGTTAACGTCAGAAAAAAAGGAAAATGTGCACCTGCATTACTGTTTATTTGGTCCAATCCCAGCGTAAAGGACTTTACATGTAAAAATTTGACTAAAGGTCTGATTAAGACCTGACTGACTGCAGCATGTAAGGTTGTTGTTATATGACTTATGTTTATGCTAATCTATTTTATTTAATCTGCAATTCATTTTGACTCCCCAGAACTTGGATGCCTCATCTATTTTAGGAACTCAATTGTTTTTGGAAAACTAACCCAGTCCTCTTTAGTGTGGTTAAGTGTAGTGTCTGACAATAACAATTAAATTATAACTATAATAAGTATATTTTTAATAGAGTTGAAGAAATCACCTTTTGTCATTGGGAACAAGGCCAGTCTTGTGACTGGCTGAAACGTCACGTGAATACAAATACATACAACTACAGTAGTAGCCACTGACATTGCTAGCTATTTCCAGATATTTCGAAAATTTCTGAAGAGTTTCTCTGCTGGCCCAACTGTAGAAATGGGAAAGCATTAGATATATCTGGAAATATTACAGAAATTACATGAAATAGCTGGCAGTGTCTGTGGCTGCTACTGTACATGCAGGTTTTAGGGCCTCAGGCTTCAGGTGTACAGGTGTAGCTTAAGTGCCTAAACTGAGCATGTGTGACATTCTCTTAGCAGAATCACCATTATCTATGAGAAGCTACAGCTTCAGAGTTCTGACTCAGAGGATTCCTTTTATTTTAAATTGTCTGTGACAATGAAATAAGG
Source organism: Neoceratodus forsteri (assembly GCA_016271365.2). NCBI lineage: Eukaryota > Metazoa > Chordata > Ceratodontiformes > Ceratodontidae > Neoceratodus > Neoceratodus forsteri. The sequence continues at coordinate 250,965,368 of CM028130.1, read as the reverse complement.
TACAATAGGCAGGTTTGTTGTGAACTGTTTGTGTGATACCTTGTTTCGTACATATATACAATTCGTATAAGGAATTTTACAATAAATTTTTATTTTTTATATTAGCTAGCTAACTGACAGCTCAAAGGTCCATGGAGGCTAATTCAGCTGTGCTCAGCATTTTGTTGTATTCAGTCATGACTTGTTGTAGTATGAGGAGTTGCATTGAATTCTTAATATACTCTCTGTCAAAGATGAAGGTTATAAATTTTAATTTAAATTAATAGCTAAATTAGAAATCAGAAATAATAACTAAATAATTTTCTTTTGGATTGATATTTTTAAATATAGTTATTTTCTTTTGTTTCTTCTTAGGTCTTTTATATTGTGACACTTTTTACTGAAAACAAGCATTCTGTACTTTGGAAGGTCTAGGAACCAGCTGAGTCAATCTGATATTAATGTCGCAACTCATTTGGACTGTGATATTTTACCTACTAAACAAAATAGGAGCTGTTTTTACCTTTATATTTACTTTTAGGCATTTTTATTAACTAAGGCCTTTTATGACCAGTCGCTCATGAAGAATGGACTAAGATATTTATTGTTCTTGTGTCTTGTTTAATCATACTTAGCTTTTATTGCTATATTTTATACATGTACTTTGTGGTCTTCCTCTAGTCCCTAATTTTAATAGTACTGTGTAATTAATTATTGGGAATTATTGGGTTAATTGAGGCTAATTACCTTTTGGGCAATTACAAAAACTAAAACCCTATAGCATAGTATAAACAGAGTGTGTAGGACCTCAGCTGAAGTAAAGGAATTTACCTTGGATGTAATGAAAACTAGAGGTGGTAAAATGGTGCAAGTCCAGGAAACTGAAGTTACCATGAAACAACATAAGAGAGCCGAGAAAAAAAGGAATGCCAGGGAGTATAAAAGCATACTAAAACCATAAGTAAAACACAAAATTCAAGGTTAAAAAGCACAGAAATACAGTCAACACTAGAAAGTAATTATGCCATCATCTTTAAAACTGAATGACGACAAAACCAAAGCAGTCCTGTTTGGGACCAGACGGTTCAGCGTTGACAGAAGTGATCTACTCCAGCTCACCTCCTCCCTAGGGAAGAGGGTTGAGGTCCTAGATCAGTTCAAGTACCTAGGGTCCTCCTCGACCAAGAACTAAACTATAAATCACACATCCTCTCCCTAACCTGAACTGTCCACCAGAAGATGGGCCTCCTCACTGCTTGAGAAACTCCTCTCTGGCGAGGCTCATCGTGCAATTGCAAACTGCAATCTCCTCCCTTCAATCCTTTATGGAGCCCCTTACTGCAGTCTCTCCAAGAAACTGAGCTCAACAAGCTCACCACACTCCTACCATAAAGTGGCTCACTTTGCTATAACTTCAAGCTCCCCAGGAGTCATCACTAGAGGTACTAGCAGACCTAAACTGGCCCTCCCGACACAAGCTGACCTACTCCCTGCCTGCCTGGCTTTCAATCCACCTCCTTGGCCTCCTCCTCACCTGTGTGACTACTCACCCCAAGATCCAGCAACGCACCTTTGATCCTCAGCTAGATGCCACCTTGCCATACCCGGTTCGTTCCAACCAACAAAGCGCTCTTTCCCTTTATGCTACCCTCTTATGGAATGCCTCCTGAAACTCTAGTCAACAAGCCTTCTCTCCTAGTGTTTAAATCAGGCCTTAAAGTGTATCTCCTGGAGCTGAGCCTCTGTGGCTGTAACTGTTAGCCCGGGTCAACGTTCCCCGTGACCTCTGGTGACTACTTCTACTGTTTTTCCTATAACTCCCTTGCATGCACTGCTAAGGTGCCTTGAAACTGCCTACACTTCTATTAGCCTAGTGGCATCCTCTGTTCTCTGTGCCAAATGATGTACCCTATTGTGGACTATGTACAAACTATAAACTAATGTATGTTACTACCCATCTATGTACCCCTTGTGTCTAAATAAGCATTCTGCTAAAGCTGCTCTACTGTTGCTCCTATGTATCACACTCCTGTTATGCACTTTATCTAATGTCATCCTACACTATTCTACTATGTATGAACACGCTGAATCTTCAATGTATTTTTCTAAAACTACTGTGTAAAGTTGCCAAGTTATGTACTCTGTAACTAATCCCGGTCACCCTGAAAAGGGACCACTGGTCTCAGTGGGTTTACCCGTTACCAAAATCTAAATAAATAAAAATAAATGTTGTATGTGACCCCATTCAGACATTGATTATCCTTCATCTAGAGAAAAAGATTCTATTATAGAACAAAATTAGGTTAGAACTACTTCAACCCCATGTCAGTTAGTTAAAAAAAGAATTATAGAACAGAATAAGATGGTGCCCACCCAGCTGATAGCCAGGAGTCTATTTGTATTTATGACTCAGACTCAATAAATTGATCCCCAAGCTTGTTTTTGACAGCCAAAATGACTGTATATCCCTAGTAAAGGACAACATAAGGAAAAAACTAAAAGGTCACCTTTGGGAAAATCATAACACAGGTGATTCTAATACATATTTTCAATAATTTCTATCTTATAATAGCCTGCCTGAAATTTCTACTATGCAAGATACATCATTAGCTCACAGTAAAGCTGTTAGTGAGATTAGGGATAAATTGCAGGACATTACAAGTGGGTTAAAAGAACTGGTAAATCAAAGTATTCTAAACAATTGGAATAATGTATGTCAAATTGCACATACTCTATTTATAGATGAGAATCTTCTTGAAGCCTTAAAAACATGTGGCAAATGTTGCTATTATGGAACAACTAGTTATGATCAAGAACAAGCTTACTAACTTATGGTGGAAAGTTGCCTTAAATGCTGTGAGACTAGAGGAATTACTTGCTATACAAAAGAAAATCAGATAGTGTCAGAATCTGCCTCTATAATTTGTTGTGACCCATTCAGCAAATCTTGAACCCAGAGGATACATTTATTGATATTAACAAGAAAAAATGAATGATGTCAATAGGGACATTGAGCTAACATCTAATTCATTCAGAACAGTGGGGTGGAGATGGGGAAAATAGGCAGTTGACTTCCAAAAGGAAAAGAAAAAGAATAAAGCAATGACTGACAAATGAGGTCTTCCTTCTAAACTGAAAACTTGTCAAAAAAGGAACAAGAAAGGCAATGTAGGGAAACTTAAGAAAGAGGAGTGATAGAACCAAGGGTGTGATGTGTGCTAAGAATGGGAACTTAGATGAAAAGCAAGTTACCCAGAATCAACAACTTTCTAGCATAACAGTCTTCTGTAATTGACCTAGTTAAAGTTATAAATCAACAAAATCTCCCTGGTATTGAGAAAATATATTTTCTTACCCAATAACAATAATGGGATATGCCAACTGTCAGATATTTAGGCAATTGTCACACTCAGAAGTATACCCTATGATTCTGTGGAGAACACAGATGTGCTTAGAATTATGATTACTATGTTATGTAACAATCTTCTGATGTTGAATATTGATATTGATGACATTTGTGATGTTATAAATAAGAACATATGGGGGAGGGGAAATTGTTTAACCAGGAAAGACACACAAAGCTGGAGCTTGTTTCCAGGTGCGACCTGGGGAGCACAAGGAGTTAAGTGACTTGCTCAGGGTCACACAGTATGCAATTGGAAGCTGTGGGATTCAAACCCAGGTCTGGTCTGCTGGATGTCACCAGATCTGCAGCTCAGAGCCTTAGACCACTGCGCTATACTGCCTCCTGGTGTTTATGAATGTGAAGGCATACCAGGAGGCATACCAAACTGCCCTAAGGGAAGCAGTAAAGGCAGTAAGGCAGGCAAAGTCCCAAACTGAGGAAACACTAGCACTAACAGTAAAAGAAGGTGACAAGACTTTCTATAGATACATTAGTGAAAGGAGAAAGTCCAGAGGGGTATTGCTGCTTAATGGAGAAAAGGGAGCATGTGAGGAGGAGGACCTGTAAAGGCATCTATCCTAAATAGATACTTTTGCTCAGTATTTACTGAAGAGAAGGTAGGCAGGCCCACAGCTCAGCATCATGGACACAGGGGGGAGGGAGCACTACTCCTCTACACAAAGAAAGGTCCTACAAGAGCTTGCATAAGCTCAGGGTGGATAAGGCAATGGGACCTGATGGCATACATCCCAGGGTACTTAAGGAGCCAAAGGAGGAACTAGCAGAGCCATTAGCAGAATTGTTTAGTGAGTCTCTGAGCACAGGAGAGGTCCCAGAAGACTGGAGAAGGGCTCATGTGATCCCACTCCACAAGAGTGGTAGCAGGGAGGAGTAGGGAACTACAGGACCGTCAGCCTTTTACTCAGTAGTGGGTATAGATTATGGAGGCACCTTAAGGAAAGGATAGTGCAACACCTGGAATCCATAGGGCACAGGATCCAAGACAGCATGGGTTTACAAAGGAAGGTCCTGTCAAACTAATCTCATAGATTTCTTTGACTGGGTAACCAGAGTGGTGGACCAAGGGGAGCAGTTGATGTCGCCTACCTTGACTTCAGCAAAGCTTTGACACTGTTCCACATAGAAGATTGATAAATAAGCTAGGTAGGCTCGGGGTGGTCAAGTTGGTCAACTGGGTGGCAAACTGGTTGACTGGCAGAAAACAGAGAGTGGTGGTAAATGGTATACAGTCAGAAGAGATGCAAGTCACAAGTGGGGTACCTCAGGGATCAGTCCTGGGGCCAGTCCTATTCAACATCTTCATTAGTGACCTCCGCAGATGGACTAGAGGGTATGGCTTGTCTGTTTGCAGATGACACCAAGATCTGCAACAGAGTAGATGATCCAGATGGGGTGGGCAGAATGAGAAGAGATCTGGATAAACTAGCAGAATGGTCAGAAGAGTGGCAACTGGGATTTAATGCAAAGAAGTGCAAAATCATGCACATAGGAAGAGAAACCCTGAAGCCACTTATAGGCTGGGAGGAGTTGCTAGCAGTCACAAAGGAAGAAGAGACTTGGGCATCATCATCACTGATGACCTAAAATCATCCAAGCAGACCCTCTAAAGCAGCAGGGCTAGGGGGTGTTAGTGTATTAGTAGGGTATCACAAGTCGTAAGAGGGAGGTAATAATCCCTCTGTACAAGACATTGGTTAGGGCTCCATCTGGAGTACTGGCAGTATTGGAGGCCACACCTTCACAAGGACATTAACAAATTGAGGCAGTCCAGAGAAGGGCAACAAAAATGGTGCAGGGACTGCATCAGAAGACATATGAGGACAGATTAATGGAGCTCAATATGTATACCCTGAGCAAAAGCGGAGAGAGGTGATATGATCGAGACATTTAAACACCTTAAGGGCATAAACAAGGTGAAAGAGTCTAACATGTTTAAATATAAGAAAATAGCAGGACAAGAGGACACAGCATGAGAATAGAGGGAGGCCGATTAAGGGGAATGTGAGGAAATTCTTTTCACAGAAAGGGTGGTAGATGCATGGAATGGCTTACCACAAGAAGTGGTGGCTATGAATACAGTGCAGGGCTTCAAACAGGCATGGGATAGGCATAAGGGAGCAATACAAATGACTATGAATAGATAGGTCACTGACAGAGCAAAGGCGATGGCACATTTATAAGGTAGAAAAAGAAATGGGCAGACTGGATGGGCCTTCTGTGTCCTTATCTGCCGTCAACTTCTATGTTTCTATGTTTCATGTAAAATGAAAATTATATCTTGCTAGTATTCTTCAAAAGTGCTCGTGTTGCTCACTATGTCTGGAGGAACTCAGAAGAACTGAATAACTATAATTTAATTATGGATTATCCAGTACTATAAAGCATGAACTCGCAAATGCAGATTGGGCATTAATATCCACTAAGGAATTGGCTGATAAATTGCTTAATTACGTTAACATTCAAGATTTGGTATTTCAAAATGAAAATCTGAATATTCCATCAGATGTGGTGCTATTTTAGGCTGACTTATACAGATAAATACAGTAATACAAAACTAAAATCTTTGGTTACCCACTTGTTTTGTAATATTTTAGGGATTAATTTTATGAGAATGACATAGTGAATGTAGAAAGGATGTTTAGATTAGATCTGAAGGCAGTCACATTGATGTTACTTTGGTAAAGAACAAGTTGGCCAGATGTTTACTGGCCAGCGGTGACAAAATTGACATCTTAGGGATTTTGATTACTGACCTTAATGATAATGAGATAAGCATAAAGTGAATCACCTGCACTTAGAAGCTGTGAACACAAATGTAAGAACTTCATTGGGGTGAAGGTTAGTGATAGATTTCAACTGCTTGTTGACTAGGACAACCGACTGGTTGAAAACAAGTTAGTAATGAAAGTGAGGAAGAAATAGGGCAAATGATTATATGAATATGGATAATATGGGATCTAAGAACTGGATGATTTAATGCTTAAAAATTTAAATGAATTTAAAATTATTATATGGAATGTTGCTGGACATATTGCTAAAATGGTAGATTCCACTATATGGATTTTATTTAGCAATTTAACATAATAAATCTAAAGGAAATGTGGCACATAGTGAACAACAGTAGGCTATACATTTAAACAGTTTTCAAACTATACAAAGTCCTGCAGTCAAATTGACCAAAATGGGTAGATGTTCTGGAGGTCTCATTACTTATGTTAAAATCATGTGTAATGTTAAATAATCCAATATAATGTATTTAAAAATTACATTGTGGTGATACTAAAGTTAAATTAGGAAATATTAATTTTAGTAAATGTGTATAATCCTACAAAGAAGTCAGCAAATCATCAACAAGATTTATTTAATAACTTAATTGTTGACTGAAACCTCTAGATCCAGTCATATAACACCTGTGCTGTGTGAACTGCACTGGCTGTCAATGCAGTGGTGAATTACCTTCAAGGTCTCATTGCTGACCTATAAAGCCCTACATGAGCAGGGACCCCACTACCTGAATGAACTCTTATGCCCTTAAAGTCCCACCCATTCACTCCAATCCTTGGCGAATGAATTGCTAGAGATTCCCAGGGTATCCCTAAAAACATCAGGAGGAAGATCATTTGCTTTTATGACACCTACCCTGTGGAATTCCTACCCGCCTGATATGAGAGCACCAGACTGTAGAAGGTTTTAAAAGTTATTGAAGACCCACTTGTATAACCAGGCATTTTCAGGATTCTATTGAGGGTGTACTAATATGTTTTATTTGTTTTAAACTGTAATATTGTGAGTTCTTTTTAATGTGTATTGTAAAGGCACCCTGAGCATAGGAAGGACACCTCATACAAATAAAGCATGGTTGTGTTGTTGTTATTTGTTGTTAATAAAGGAAATTGTACTCTAACTACTGTATTTAAATGCAGAGGTCTGCATTATGGGAGATCTGAACATAAGGTGGACACCTTACTGCTTAATCAGGTATTGAAGCTTTTAAGTTAGAAAACTGCTAGAAGTCCATGAACAGGCTTCATCTGATAAGAAAATACAGATAACAACCATAAATTAGAACATTTCTTAAGTTAGTTAGATCTAATAATTTATATTGGAAGATCCAAATGGATAAAGATGGGATGTACAGCTATATTAAAACTGAAGGTACCTCACTAGTAGACTATGTTATTATAGCACCATTTGACTACTGCAAATATTATGATTTAAAAATAGTAGTAAGATCAGACAGTGATCATTTCCCAATAATTACTGTAAGGAAATTAGAAATAAAGTTACAGACTGTAGATGAGCCTAACATAGAAATAATAAACAATAGAAGAATCAGGTGGAATATGTTCAACAATGAATACACAGTAAATTTAATGTCTCTTTTCAACAACAGTTTAATTCCCTGTGGACAAAGAACTGGACACAAAAAAATTATAAAAATATCCTTAGTATATATCATGGGATCACAATAAATTATAAGAATATAAACTAAAACAAACTCCTAAATATGAAAATTGGTTTACAAACATTGCAAAAGAGAGAACTTGCCAGAATTACTAGAAAAGCTAAGCAACAACCAACAAAATCTAATCTTATGGAGTTGAGAAATTATAGGAGGAATATAAAGACCATGTGAATATGTAAAGATCCATACATCAAAAAGAATTATGGGTAAAATGATGGATGGCTGTTATTGATGAAAAGGATCATTGTTTCTTTTGGAGATTGGTTTCTCAGGGCACAAATCAATATAAAACTCAAAACAGATTCCCATATTCCACCTCATCAATGGGTTAACTATTATTATGATATCTTTAACAACAAATCTCAACAAACTAATGCTCAATTTAATACTTTAAATATTCCAATGGAAATAGATGAAAATTGTCATTGGATTCCTTCACATGAAGTTTATATTGCTCTTAATAGCTTTAAAAAAATAAAGCACCCAGCCCTGATAGAATCTCTTTAGCTTTCTATGTAATTGACATTGAATGGTGGTCAGCATTGTTATCAGATTTTTTCAACAAATCTATTAAGTATGCATATACACCAGTCTCTTGGTCTGATAGTCACATTATGCCAATTAAAAAAAGGGGAACAGGTCCCTACCAGAAAACTATCATCTGATTAGCTTAATTGATTCATTACTTAAAGTGTATGCAAATGTTTTATTGAACAGACTGCTAGACTGGTTGCAAAACATGCAAGTATCTCTCCTTTTCAGAGCTGGGTTTAAAAAGGTTGTGGTACTATTACTTAAATATTTTGTTGAACCATTTACTCCAAAAATATTAGGTAATGGGGAAACAAAAGTTATTTGGTTGTGTTTGTGGATTTTAGGTCTGCTTTTGATTTAATTGATAGAGAACACTTATGGGTACAAATGTACAATATGGGCATAGATCCAAACCTAATAGTCTTGATTAAATGACTATACTCTAATACCTGGACAAAGATATAGTATTTTAATTCTGGTCATATAACTACAGAAATCCCAACTATCATGGGGTTCATCAAGGTTCATGTACTAGCTCCAACCTTTTCAATATCTACATAAATGAATTGATACTCACGTTATGTAGCTCTGATTTCCCTCACCAAAATAGGACAACAAATAATATCATTAATTGCTTATGCTGACAATTTAGCCATTATTTCATTGTCTTGAGTGGGACTACAGAGAAGCCTGAATAAATTAGATATTATTTGTAAACAACTGAATCTTAAAACTAATCCTCAGAAGGCAAAAGCAGTAGTTTTGGTTCAAGGAAGACATATAGTAAGTTATTTTGGCAGGATCCTCTATTGAGTTTGTTAAGAATTTACACAGTTGGGCGTAATATATTCTTCAAATCTGCAATGGAATAAATGCATCTAAACAACTGTGGACAAAAATGAATAAAACAGTTCTGTGTTTAAAAAGGTTCAATAATAGATGTGGTAGTTGTTCTATAGTTCAGATGATCAAAGCCATAAATGCTAAGGTGATTAGCCAGGGGCTATATGCTGCAAAATCCTGGGGTTCAGCTGCTGTAAAATATCTTAATACAATGGTTAATAAAGTGTACACACATGTATTGGGGCTCCCTTTTGGAGCCCCCAAACTCATTAGTAAGAACACAAATAGATAAAATAGACATAAAAGCTTGGGATCATATCAGAATGACTAGGTTTTGGATTAAACATAATTCAAACATAGATCACTTATTATTAACAGATGCCTTAATGGGAAAAATATGGACAAGAAGTAATAAGCAGAATTGGTCATCACAAGTTGAAGAACTTTTGAAGTATTATAACTTAACATATTTAAATACCTGGATAAGAAAGGGTATTACTATTAGTTCAGCATATTTCAAAGTTATAACTGTCACAGTTACAAAATAAGCAAAGGAAATGGACTTACAGTTAATTAAAAATTTAAAGGTATTTACATGGTTGGCTAATAACACTTAAGAACATAATCTAAAATTCTATTTAACCCAAGTACATAATCCTGAATATAGAAAGATCATTACCCAATACAGGTTTGAAACATTTCCTAGCAAAATTCTTGCAGTAAGATATACATGGGATTCTTCAATGTCAGTAAATTGTCAATGTGATGTAAAGAACCTGAAAATCTGCACTGTATAATTTTAAATGTTCATGGTATAAAGACATAAGAAAGACTACACTTCCTTAGTTATGCCTACAAGGTGTATTCTTGACTTGCTGTTTAATTCCAAAACTTACATATTTTAGAGAAATTGTTTATATATCTAATACAAGCAATACAGAGCAGGAAGAGGAAGTACACCTTTTGGGCGACTGAATGAAAGAGTTCATCAACTGGCTGAAGTTTAAAAATATTGTATTCTTGAGATGAATACATAGATCTATCTATTGTATTATATAATGAATTATAGTATATGATAATTTTGTATAATTAATGTTTTATGATGAATTTGATATTTTATATTATTTATATGTTGTCTTGTCTATATTGTAATGGCAATATGCCAACAATAAGCTTTATTTACCTACTTGGTTAAGCCATACAACAACACCCTACCTAGGTGTATCTGTATGGGTTAATTTAGTACTTATATTATAGCTGAGTCTTACAGCTGCACCATATCTGGGTGACCACTATGGGTTAATTTAGTACTTGTGTTATAGTTGTGTCTTACAGCTACATCATATCTGGATGAGCACTACAAGGTAGTGTTTATCGCTGTTTCCTAATATAGCTGAAACTAACAGCTGCACCCTACTGAGGTGAACACTGTGAGCTGACTCAGTGTTTTGTTATCTGTGAACCTGTTGTTGGAAATCCACATCAGCTAGGTTTAGCCTCATTCAGTGGCCTGTATAGAGATGGGTTCAGAGGGAGGCAGTCAGTTGTGGTGGCTGTGGGCCACTGTTTTCTAGGGATATGCTCTGAAGGAGGGTAGTGCCCCATCTGCATAACCATGGCAGAACTCTAGGTTCAGCTGGTTGCAGCAAGGGAAGAAATATGTCAGCTGCATCACCAGCTTAACTGGCACACACCATCCACATCCCCACTTCCACAGAGACCCAATGGTCCAGGAATGGAGAGTGGCTTGGGAGCAGGAAAGGGAGGGGGGGGTAGCCATAAGGAGTTTGGCCAGCCCAGCACCATCCAGATTGCAACTGCTTCTCACCTACACCTTTAGATCAGGCTGAGGCACCTGACTCTGCTGGGGAAGACTACAAATCATGGGAAAGGGCAGGACAATGTGATGGCACCCATGGGAGCAAGTCTACCAGGAGAGTCTTGGTGGCCAGAGACTCAGTGATTGAAGGAAGAAAGGTGATAGGGAGTTGAACAGAAGGGGTATAGTCTGGTGCCTTTCTAGTGCATCGGCTATCAGGGATTTAAACATGAAAGGAGGATGGCAGAAGGGGACCCTGGGATGCTGATACACCTGGGTGCCAGATTATGTGTGTGAATCAGTCAATAGAGATGGTGAAACATAACTTCCATAGACTAGGGAACAAATTGGTGGCACATTCAGCCTCCTTCACCTTTTCCAAAGTCCTCCGTGTGGGGGGGAAGCAAGATAGGATAAGTAGTGATGTAACTGAGACATTTAACAGGTGGTGTAATGGAAGTTTTATGAGAAGGGAACCAATTTGTGGGAGATTGGGGACTTCTGGGAGAAGAGACTCTTCAAGGGTTGAGGACTTCACCTGACAAGAGAGGGGTCTGTGCACTGGGTCAGAAGTCTGAAGTCTATATCAGATATTTAAACTGACTAGCGTGGAGGATGGAACTAGGGTAATCATGGTGACAGGTGAGAGGAGGGGTAAGCTAGCTAGTACTCCTACACATCTGGGGGCTTGTAGCAACGCAGCAGGTGCAAAGGGGTTGTGGCTCCAACTGGACTAGGTGAGGAGACATTAGACAGGGGTAATACAAAGTATACAAACACAAAATGAAAGCAAAAGGCTGAGAGGCAGAAAGCACAAGGGTAGTAGCGATGGAAGATTAGGGTCAGATGGAAGAGGAATGTCTTAATCCAGGAGCCAAGTAACAAAATCAGTGAGCACCAGGCATGGATGGTGAACACTGAGGTGGCCCTGTGGCCATCATTGAAACATGAGGCCTAGAAACAGATTACAGGGATCTGATGGTCCAGTACTCACTGTTTAGGGAGAGATTAAGGAGCAGGAAGGAGAGGAGGATTAGCCCTTTTGTCAAGGAGGGCATTGCGGTGACAGAAGATGGGGTAGTAATGGAGACTGAGTCAGTGTGGGTGCAACTCATGGTAGCCCAGGGGTGACCTTAGGGGCAAGGAAAAGACAGACACCGAGAGCTCAGGAAGAAATTGAAAGAGGAGTAACAAAAGGGAAGAAGTGGCGGTGAGTGATCTGAACCTGCCAAATAGCAACTGGGATATTCCAGTGTAGTGCTGTGCAAAACTGACATATTTCCCCTGTGACAATGTTTGCAAAATTTATGAGATTTATAAAAATTTTCTCCAGGCATGTCAATTTTGTCTATGGCATATCCCCATCCCTGATCGATCCCCCACCCAGTATGCTTCTAAACATATTTCCTGGTGGTCTAGTTGCCCCCACACCCCATGACCACAGCACAGCAGCTCTCCCACCCCACTCCCTACTCCATCCTGAAAACAAAGCAGGCTGCTGGCACAGCCCTCTGCTCTCCTCCATGGCTGGCAGCCCACTGACATAGTTATTTTTTAAATATTATTCCCTGATGGACTAGTTGCTGACTCCACCCCCACCCACCAAGTACTGTCCACCTGCTTTCCCCATCCTGAAACGGAGCGGGCACTGGCACAGCCCTCCGCCTCCTCTATGGCCAACAGCTCACTCAGATGTGAATGAATGAGTGAATGAGTGCATGCACTCATTCATTTTCATTCATTCATTCATTCATTCATTCATTCATTCACCTCAATTCTTCCGATGGGATCACTGGCACTTTTACCCTCATAAGCACATGAACACAGTTCCCAATAAAACACATAACCACATGGACTTTATAATAAAATTTTATCTAGACATTTTTTCATTTATTGTCAGGTCCTGTTACATGATCTAAGCGGAGCTTCCTTGGATACTCTGCATGGTTTCCTGATTTTTGCCTATGGCAACAGCAGTAATGCACACCACAGGAACAGAATATCAGCCAAAAGAATTAGAGGGAAGGTGTCCTCTTGGTCAAAGTCCTTGTCAAAAAGGACAGGCCACCACACAAAGCTTTATTCAGAACAAAAAGAACACACTAACATCAGCTGTTACTGCTGCACCACTGACAGTGTGCTACTGCAAAATGATGAACTGTTCCACATTCCAGACTATGCACTATCAAACAAATGACTAACCTTTCTCAGACAGCAGCCCCTACCTACCACCCACAGCAATCTTCAAATAGCAAGATATACCAGTCTGCAGTTTTCAGGGATAGATTGCCTGATCCAGTACCACTTGGTAAACAGACAGCCAGTGTTGCAATGTTCTTTTGACCAGGAGATGTGTAGATCATTTCCAACCCGGCACTTATTGGTCTGCTAGTGCACATGCTATTTTTAAAGGCTGCAGTTATGAATGTATGTACAGTATTCTAATCGGCAGTAATTCAACAAATAATGGGGCTTCCTCGAGATTCAAGCTGAACCCCCCACCATCACCACCACATTTAGAATAGTAACATCATCAACAGAAACAAAGAGGAATAGGAGCAGACTGAACACAATAATGTAAACTGTAACTGAATTTACAGTATTTCCCTATACCAACTAACAAAAATACAAACAAAAATTGCGATACAAGTAAAATACTAATGCTGCATCTTCAAAGAATATCACAACAGTGAGGTGAACAGTACACTAGTCAACATTCAATGTATGTCGTTGGACACTTACAAACTAAAAATTGATTTCAATTACATTAACACATCAAGCTAACTAAGTACTGCTTCTTCATTGCCATTACAAGTAAAAATGAATTTGCTTGAGCTGACTGCTGTTCTGGTGCTCAATCACTTTTGGTCGAGGATTTATCTGCAATGTCATGGACAGTGTTGCAGAGAAATTTGGCAAATTCACAGCTTGGTGAAATTCTGCATTAAGCCCTAAAATGTGGAATTTTGCTTATGGAATCACATTTCAAAGACAATAAAATTCATCGGAAAAATGAGTGAATTTCGAAAATGTTTCACATGGCTAAATTCACGATTTCACTGAATTACACAGGCAAAATTTAATTTCGCAGAACACTATTCCAGCGCCAGAGCACCACACATTAGGCCTTGCTGACACCTTCAGGATTTCTGCTGGTACAGCTAATTATGAACCCACCAGGCAAACTGCAATTCTCCATGTGGTACTACTAACTTGTACGTGATTGGAGCTGGGAGAATAGCATAGCCACTGAGGAAGAGCGACCATAACTCCATTTGGTTTGAACTTGCCTTGGGTCTGGAAAACTCCAATCAGAGCTGAAGTCCTGGATTCGCAGGCGGTCTTCAATAGGTTAAATCAGCTGGTCAGGAGAAGTTAGTCAGGGTGGACAACATGGGGGGTGAAGAGAGAGATGGGGACAACTAAGGCAGCCATGTATGATAATGGCAACCAAAAGGAACAGGTTGAAAAGACTGTTATGGTTCTTAGAAAGAGTCTAGGAAGCAGTGTGAGCAAAGAAATGGCCTTCTTCAATTATAAAGAAGAGAAGGCAAAGGAAGAATGGGGAATACATACTGAAAAATAGGGAGGAAACAGGGTGGTTAGGAGGCAAAACAGACACACAGCTACGTATCACAGAGGGGTCAAAGTGGAGAAAAATAGTTTTGATATATTAGGACAAAAGGGAAGAAACAAGGGGAATCGTGAGTTAGCAGAGGTGGGTAGAGTAATAGAGGACAAGGAGCAAATGCGCTGTCCTTAATGATTACTTTAGCTAAGTTTATAAGGAGAGTGGTGTACCTTGACTGAGAGTGGCATCAAAGCAGCCACTAAGTGGGTCCTAGAATAAGACAGCCAATATTTACAAGCAAAAGAATCCAGAAAGGGATGGTAGCACTAAAAACAGATAAGGTTGTGGGACCAGATGGGTTGCATCCAAGGTTACTAGGGAGCTGGTAGCAGAGCTGGCTGAACCCCGATAGGTCTATTCAACAGCTTTCTAAGGATCGGGTTAGTTCTGAATGATTGGAGGGTGGTGGACCTAGTTCCGCTCAATAATAGGGAGGACAATGAGCATGCAGGAACCACAGACATGCCAGTCTTACCTCTGTTGTAGGGAAGCTGATGGAGTCACTGGATAAAAGGACCTTACAGACTACTTGGAGACCAACAGGTTCCAGGACAGTAAACAGCACAGATTCCTAAAGGGATGTCTCATCATAGTAACAGGATAGGTTTCTTTGACTAGCTGAAAAGGAATAGAGTAGGGGTCACACTGTGGGTTTGCTCTACTTTGATTACAGCAAGGCTTTTAACTAGGTGCCTTGTAGACACTTGATGATGAAGATGGTGGATATAGATGCAGCAGGTCATAATAAACTGGCTAGGTAACTAGCTAAAGAAGAGGCAGTGAGGTTGTGATCAGTGGATCAAGGTCAGCAGAGAGGGATGTTGCAAGCAGGGTATGACAGGGATCTGTTCTTGGACTGATCCTCTTCAATATGTTCATTAGAGACATTGGTGAGGGCATCCAGGGCAAGATGTGTCTCTTCACAGATGGCACTAAGCTCTGTGGGAGGGTGGATAGTGACAAGGGAACTAAGAAAATGCAGAAGGATGTGTGAAAGCTGCAGGAGTCATCTAAGGTTTGTCATGCTGAAATTCCTTTTTTTTTTTAGTTACTATTTCTCCCTCCTTCCTGATCGGCCCACCTTCCTGCCGTCCTCCCAGCCCCATCCCTGACCTTCAGGGTTACCTTCCTTCTTCTCCAGTGACTTACCCTCCATAGCAGAATGGTGGGGAGCCCCAACTCTACCACCAGGAATGGATTCAGTTGAGGGAGGTGCCTTCTTGGGGCGGAACCTATGGAGGACAGCCTTCATCCATCTTGACTGGGACCAGTTTCCATTTTTCTGCGAAGGGAGCATGCAGTGCTGACAATGGCCAAAGCGGCATGCTTCCCATGTAGCACACGGTCAACTGCTCCGCGCCAATAAAATATTCCTCTGTGTTAGTTTTAAACTACCCCACCAGTCCTCTTTGTATATCCATGCCCCTTCTTTGTTTCCTCTTCCCTCTTGGTTTGGTTCTCAATCAAGTAATATTTTTACTCACAGTGTAAAGCTGCTTTTGAACTAGAAAGATCTGCTTGACTATTAGTTACATCACTGTTACATCATCAGAGATTTTAAATTTAATTATGTGTATTTGACTGCATTAGCTTTTGAGAAAGGACCTTGTCTGAAATGTGTCAATCATGCAGTTAAGTGTTTTGGAATAAAATTCTACTTTCATGGAACTATTTTGGAGCCAGTGTGATATTTACAAAAGTTGGTGAGTGCCCATGTCCTTTTTGTGGTGCAAAACTGTTGATAGGTTCAAGCATGGGTGGGATAGAATGAAGGGTATAGTGCTTGCTTGAGGTGGCAGAAGCTGGGAATGAAATTGGGAGAAGGATGGAAAGGATGACAACCTGGAGGAACAGTAGGTCCCAGTGCAAAATCGGAAGTCAGGCAAACTGGATGGACTGTTGGTCTTTTCTGCCATCATTGTCTATGTTTCTCTTTCCTCTGACTCTACCTAGAGGAAGTCTATTACACTTTCCCTTGATATCCTGCTTGCTCTACATCAGGACTCCTCCCTAATGAAGATGGCCATCCCATCACCTTTCATGTCAGGTCTATACATTTGAAATAGTATGTATCCCTCTGTACAAATGTCTCAGTCATTTGCATCCTCAAACAGATCTCAGTGAGTGTCACTAAATCCTGGAGCTTGATTTTCAAAAGGGCCAGGAGACTGATACAAGCTGCAGAAAATAGCAGCTTGCACCAAGTTATGAAGTGCCAGGGACCATGCACCAGATTTTGGTACAGGATGGATCTTGGTGATGAAGTCCCAACAGTGGCTGCAATGTCTTCCTAGCATCCAATACATGGTGAACAGAAGGGATTTGATGGATGCTGTGGCATGTGGGCATTGACAGTCCAGCACCCAACAGAACTGCATCAGAGCACCATCCTGGGAAACCTCACTGGTATCAGACATGGACGGCAATATAGTGGTGGAGAAATACCAACATGGCTATGGATGGGGTACACATATATGATACCTACTACACTTGACAGCTCCCAAATGGCACCTGGCCACATCATGGAATGTTCCAACATTGAAAGGCTGTTGTCAATTATACTGCCTTGTCAGACATCTGAAAGGCATTACACCACATAGTGACCTACAGGACCATGACAGTTCACCATATTCACCATACTACTGTAGCAGGATATGTACGAGTACCTAACACTGGCAGAGTAGTAGACCTGTACCCAAGCCTCCTAGAGACTTAAGGTCCCACTTTGACATATGGATGACAAGTGGCACGCACAGTAACTTTCTCAGAAGTGCTACCTGTCCATGGCATAGGTGAGGCTAGGGTACACCACACCATGGGATTCAATGAGTGGTTGAAAACTGGTGCAGAGCTCAGAGATTTGGCTTCATTGGGGACTGTGGGTCCACCTGTAGGATACAGGTCTATACTGGCGTGATGGTCTGCATCTGTCTGAGAGGGAACCAGGATCCTAGGTGATAGGTTTAAATGCTTCATTAGCAAGCATTCAAACCAGCCATGGGTAGGGCACGGAAGAGAAGGGAAAACTCTCGTCTCCACACAAAACAGGGTAGTTAGCAAGTAGACACAAAGATAGAGAAGTCAACAGGGAGCAGGACAGGTGTAAATCCAGAAAACAGAAAAGGCAGTAAGGACAGGGATGGGTCTAAAAGGGTAAGGCCATCAAAACATGGAGGGCGATGAGTACCAATGCCTGTAGTCTGGGTAACAAGCCCCTGAACTGGTGGCCTTGATGGAAGAGGGATGCCTGGATAATGTGGCAATCACATAAACATGGTATACAGAGAACCATGACTGGATATCAACATATCAGAGTACACAATCTATAGGAGGGTCAGGAGGGTAAAAGAGGAGGAGGAGTAGCTCTCTGTATGGGGAAGGAATCAAAGCAACAGAACTCAAAGGTAAACAGGGAGGGAGGAGGCACTGTGGTTCACCCTGGAGACAGGAGATGGCCCCACAACCACACAGGGCTTGGATACAGACCCCCATCTCAGGGGAGGCAGTGGATAAGGAAATGATTGAATGAAACTTTGGAATGGCAGAAAAGGAGAGATATTGTTGATGGGGACCTGAATATGCCGATGTTAACTGGAGCACCATTACTTCAGCCACACCCAAGAGCAGGGTCATTCTCGATGCCCTATTGGGTATGCCTCAGACAGTTAGTATTGGAACCCACTCAGGAGGGAGCAATCTTAGACCTGGTACTCTCAAATGGGGATGGAAGAGGATCTCAGATTTAGAAGTGGGTAGCCATCTGGGAACAAGCAACCACCAAACAGTGTGGTTCACAATAAACACAGCTATAGAGTAAAGCTGTACAAAAGCAAAGGTGTTGGACTTTAGGAGGGCTGATTTGGCAAAATAAGAGAGTGCCTAAGAAAAGCATTAGCAAACAGGCAAGAAGGAGGGTGGAAGAACAATAGGGAAAATAAAACTGCCATTATAGAGGCAATACGCCTTTGTGTAAAGCAAATCAACAAACTAAAATGAAGGAAAAAGCCACTATGGTTCTCAAAAGAGGTGTCAGGGAAGGTTAAGAAGAAAAGGATAGCATTCAGGTAATACAGTATAAGGAAACGTGGAAAGAGTAGGACAGAGAACTATATCAGTTAAAGCAGAAGGAGGCAGGAAAGGCAGTCAGAATAACAAAGGCCCAGACTGGAGAAAAGATAGCCAACTGTGTTAAGAAAGGGATAAAACCTTTATAGGTACATTTGGGAATGAAGAAAGATCAAGGAGGGATACTGATACCTAATAAAGGGAGGGAATGTGAGCAGAGGTGACAGTGAAAAAGCAGGGATACTGAAGGAATACTCTGCTCAGTATTCACTAAAGAAGAGGAGGAGCAGGTACCTAAACCAAACAATAGAAACACTCTGGATAGGGTGGTCGATACTAGTCCATTCACAGATAAAAGGGTTCTGAAAGAACTCTAACACTGAAGGTGGACAAAGCAATGGGGCCTGACAGGATTCACCCAAGAATTCTAAAAGAACTAAGGGAGAACTAGTGACACCACTGACTACCCTCTTTAACAGATTATGGGAGGATGGTGTGATACCTGAGGACGGGAGGAGGTCAGATGGGATTCCTCTTCACAAAAGTAGGAGCAAAGCAGAGGCAGGAAACTACAGACCTGTTAGTTTGACCTCAGCAGTAGGGAAAATTATGGATTCACTTCTGAAGGAAAGAACTGTTGAGTACCTAGAGGAAGTTGAAGGCATAGGACCCAAGGCAGAATGGATCTACAGCTGAACGGTCATGTCAGATGAATCTAATAGATTTCTTTGACTGCATGACCAAAGAGGTGGACCAGGAGGGGCTGTGGACATGGCCTACCTAGACTTTAGCAAGGCATTTGACACAGTCCCACACAAAAGATTACTATTCAGTTAGACAGCTTTGGAGTGGGTCCCAAGGTAGTAGCCTGGGTAAAACATTGGCTGGACAACATGACGCAGAGGGTAATAATAAATGGATTCCACTTCAAGAAGGGGGTTACTAGTGGGGTAACGCAGGGTTCAGTATTGGGATTGGTCCTCTTTAACGCCTTTATAAGTGACATTGCAGAGGGACTGGAAAAAAGTATGTCTTTTGCAGATAACATGAAGATCTGCAACAGGGTTGATACATAAGGTGGGGTGGAAAGGATGAGAAAGAACTTGGCAAGGTTGGAGGAATGGTCAAATGTATGGCAGCTTAGATTCAATGCCAAGAAGTGCAAAGTAATGCACCTGAGAAACAGAAACCGAGGGGAAGAGTGCATGATGGGGGCTGTGATACTAACAACAATAAAATGGAAAGGGACCTGGGGTAGTTGTATCAGATTAACTAAACATGGGAAGCAATGTGAGAAGCAGTAAGGAGGCCTGGGGATACTAGGATGCATAGGAGAGGTATCACCAGTAGAAAACAGGAAGTTGCTATCCCTCTGTACAGACAGTTGGTGAGACCCCATCTGGAGTACTGTGTGCAGTTCTGGTGATTCCATCTCCGCAAGGACATAGACAGGATGGAGGCTGTCCAAAGGAGGGTAATTAACATGGTGCAGGGTCTGCACCAGAAAAACATATGAAGAGAGACTAAAGGAGCTTAATATGTATACCCTCAAGGAAAGGAGAGAGAGGGGGGACATGATAGAACTTTCAAGTACCTCAAGGGAATCAACAAAGTCCAAGAGGGTAGCATCTTTCAGAAAAGAGTTGTACAAGAACAAAGAGGGCACAATTTGAAGATAGAGGCAGGCCCAGAGGTAATGTGAGGAAGTATTGTTTTATGGAGAGGGTTGTGGGTACATGGAATGGCCTTCCTGAGAAGGTTGTGGAGTCAGAAACAGTAGGGGAATTTAAGAATGCATGGGACAGACATAAAGCAATTCTAGTGGGGGTAGGAGGAAGTAGGCTGTTGGTTAACTAGGATCTGCAGCTTATCCATTAGGTAGGAAAATGGGCAGACTAGGTGGGCCAGTTGGTCCTTATGTGCCATCAAATTCTATGTTTCTATGTTTCTATGGATGCATAGCATGCACTGTCCCCTACTGATTGCAATAATCCACCTATCTGTGCACACAAACTTGTACCTTGATGCCAAGTAGTGCCCTGTGTCCTGGATTTAACAGCCATTTCCCAGATGTCTCTGCATGCACCAGTGTTTCTGATACATACATTTGGTGTGCTAGTTGGAGCACTTGATCAGTGGGCTTTAGTTACCATAAGCTCCTGATCACCACAGGTGGGCAGGGATTGCCTGCCACCCAGAGTTGTCACACAGAGCGGTGCATGGGAGGTTAGACTGGCTTTGTCTGGTCTAACCACGGGCAGGACCTGTGGCTGTGGGGAGCTTCTATCTCAACATAGGGAATGCTACAGCTGGGTTCTGTGCAAGCCCCATTCTACAATACAGTACCCCATTTTGGGTGCACAGCTGGTGC
This sequence comes from Neoceratodus forsteri, assembly GCA_016271365.2. NCBI lineage: Eukaryota > Metazoa > Chordata > Ceratodontiformes > Ceratodontidae > Neoceratodus > Neoceratodus forsteri. The sequence goes on along the minus strand of CM028130.1, from coordinate 250,944,234 downwards.
AGGACTAATTTGGCACAAGGGCACCCGATTTCAATGCTGGCTGTGTTCAAAATTAGAAATGCCACAAGTTTTGATGCAAGGTGCCCTTGTGGCAATTCTGTTTGATACAGGCACCTTGCATCAGTTGTTGGGCTCTGAAAATCAAATCCCTTGTCTTTGAAGTGCACTGGGCACTCAAACTCACCCATTTTGCTTGGTGTGCCTCATATTGGACAACTGTGACTGACAGCAGTTTGCATTTTATCCTTTTTCAGTTGTTCTTCTCCTGGAACTCATCAGTTATTCTGTCCTTTCCTCTGTCCTTTCCTGTGTCTGCCTTCTACCCTTTATGAACCCTTTTACCAGCCCTCCATCTACCCTCTATTTTAAGGGTCTAGTATGATCTCCGACATCATTCTTTCTGACTAAAAATAGCCTGTATTTTACTTCCTGCTTCAAATCTTCCTCTGTTTATTTTTTACCGACACTGATTATCCTGACAAAGTAGCTAACAGCAAACACAGCAGCACATACTGGCAAACTCTTTAGGTGCAGAAACTAACAGTTGCACTTCTCTGAGATTAATTAAATTAAGTGCAGCTGGTAGCTACAACTAAGATAACGACTGCACTCAAGCAAAAGAATTCCAAATCTTGGTGCCATTTCTTCAGAAGCACCTGCTTAGGCTCTCCATTATTAATTGGTAATGACAGAAATGCTTTGTATTTGATTTTAGCAACTAACTGTGCTTGTTCCCAATTGCTCTTTCCACCTCCCAGCATCTGCAATTTCTGCCACCCAATCTGTGCTTAATTGAGCATTTTAGCTCAGTTCTCATGCCTGGTTTGTCTCTCTGCCCCTCTCCTCTGCTCCCCTGACCACCCCAGCCCTGCAGTAAGCTGATCTTTTCCCTCATTCTGAATCCTCCCTCCTCTTGCTTCATCATCCCCTTGCCTCCTTCTTCAAATAATCTTTCCTGCTATCTTTCCTTAGGCTGCGCCAGCACTGATTGGGCATGAAGAACCTCCGACCTCCTGCTTTGATCAGCTCCATCTTCAAGCCCACCACCCACACTCCTAACTTCAACTAAGGTAATGGCTGAACTCTGAGGAAAAGAGTTCATTGCAAATCTTAAGCCAGCAATGCAGACTCATTTTCCTGTGCACATATTATTTTTACTGCTACTGCTAACTTAATATTGTTTAAATTGTAGCCAGAGATGCAGCGGCTCCTTCAATGCTGCAAGCTCCATCGGTAAGTGGAGTAGATGGTGAGTTCCAGCTTGAAGCCTGTGCAGCAGCTGTGGCATATACATAGCATGTTGCTATAAATAGTTACCACGAGATGGTAACCAGCTTTAAAAACACATCAGTAGTGGTTTAAGGCTCTGAGCTGCAAATCTAGAGACCTGGGTTTGAATCCCACAGTCCCCACTTGTATATGTTGTGTGACCCTGAGCAAGTAACTTAGCTTCCTGTGCTCCCAGGTTGCACCTGTAAACAAGCTTTCAGTTTAGTTTGCCACCCTGGTTAAACAATTAAACAAAAAAAACCGGAATGATTACTATCAGTTTGTTTTTGCCGAATTTAATCATGTCAGCAAGTCAGTGCCAGTGAATTTAATGGCAGGAAGTTTAAAGTTGGGCAATGGTACTGATCCCTATGTTAATGCCTACCTAATTGATCTGACCATTTTCCTTGCCAGTACCTCTACGTACTCCTGGTGCAGGTTAGCTCCATTCCTGAGTACATGTCATCCACTGACCAAGAAAGCCCTCCAGCTGGCCAGAAAACAAAACTCTCCTACTTACACTAGACTCTTAGCCAAGCATTAGCAAGCCTAATAGCCCATTGCCTCTCCTCACTAGTCCCCATGGACTGGAGGATAACAAGAAGATATGAATACTATTGGTGCTCAAAAGTATCCTCTCATATGCCACTGGATATCACTGTTTTCACCGGATGTCAGATGCCATTGGACATAGATGGCATCCAACCATGGATCTCATCTCCGGATTCAAAATGGAATGAACAGGGTCAAGGATATGATGGATTTGATGAGAAGATTGGGGATCACATGGTTAGAGCACAACTATCTGAGGGTCGGATCAAGACATTCAACCACATTGGAATGGTTATCCAACACACAGGCTCAATCAGAGGTAGAATAGGCCACTCACCAATTTTAAATCAGATTATTTTATTCTTGAAAGTCAGTAAGAATATTGTTGTGCATCAATTCCTACGTTTTGGAAAACCTCCTTCTTCAGGGAATGCACACTTTAATTACTTGACTGTTATTGGTTGTACCAAATGGTAATCACTAGGGTTTCACTATTTCTTTAAATTTTAATGTTTTTTTTAATTTTGGACCTGCTTAGCAAAGAGAAGCAGACTGAGGTGGGGCTCCTTGATGCAGAATAGACCAAAATAAAAATAAAAAACACATGAAAAGTGAAATGCAGGAGCAAGCACTTAGGAAAGTGTTATATATTTTAAACATTTTCCAAGGCATGGTCTGAATTGACACATAAACTTCAAAATTTAAAGAAATAGTGAGAACCCTAGTGATTACCATTTGGTAGAACCAATAGCAGTCAAGTAATTAAAGTGCATTCCCGAAGAAGGAGGTTTTCTGAAACGTAGGAATTGACATACAGCAATATTCTTACTTGACTTTAAAGAATAAAATAATCTGATTTAAAATTGGTGAGTGGCCTAGTTTATCCAATAAGATGCTCTTCTGTTTGTTATGCCTAGATTGGATTGTGGCTACCTCAAAGTCTGTTATTTATATCTTTATTTGAGGTTGACTGATCTGGGTAGCTAGTTTCTGTCAATCTGATGGGGTCAGATTCAGCAGCTGGATAGCACAGCTATCTATCAAAGGATGTTTGGATCCTGCAGAGTAGCATCTGAGCACCATTACTTGAAGCCTCTTGCACCAGGAACATGCCCATTTCCATGAATGACCTCCCTCATGACCTCAGAATTTGTGTTCGATGTCATTCATGCCAACATAGTCTATGATATATCCTTTCCTCACTGTGTTGCATGGCCCTCCAGACAGAATTTTACATCTGAACACACACACAGTAGGTTGAGAATAAAAACTGCAAAATGTATCATCCAGTTAAGACTCATCAGTGCAGTCATTTTTAAGCCATTGCTTTGGGTGAGCAGGAAATAGATTATGCCTATTCCGAGAAAAATAAACAAATAAATAAATAAATGGAAAGCTCCTTTGCAGGAAAAAAAACTTTCTCTATGATATGAAGCAGCTCAAATAGTTTCTGCTCACTACACAAGAATAGATATGGAGGAGCTAGAAGTTTGCTAAACTGAACCACAATTATAGAGAACCCAGGTATTGATGAACTGAACTTTTTTTTTTTTTAAAAGGGAAAATATGGGGAAAATAAATATATAGTAAAAATATTTCCATTATTTAAAATTGATTGGCTTTAAATTAGAAAATGCCAGTTCGATGGTCAGCTCCTCCATCCATGTGATCAGATCTCATCCTATGAATACCTAGGCATAACCTTTGATTCAGCCCTCACTTTCCATGCCCATATAAATGCTCTTTCATCTGTGACCAATACGTGTATTGGCCTCCTACCAGCACAAACACTGCCTGCCACCTGAATCTGTATATCCAGCCATCACCTCATTGGTCCTATCTTTAATCAACTATGGCCTGTTGGTCTCATGTAGCTGCGAACACCACTCATCTGCAAGACAAAATGTCTATTAATAAAGCATGCAGGCTCCTGTCCAGTGCTGATTGACTAAGCCACACCTGCACACTCTATTCCTCACTCAAGTGCTCAACTTTGAGGAAAGAATCCAATACCAGTCCTGTCTCATGGCCAAAAAATTCTCCTCAGACCAATGCCCCTGGTGTTGCATCATCTCTTCATCTCTCAACTCCCTCAGTCTCCACTCACAGCACCTCAAGTCCTCTCTCAACGGTCCTGAGGGTGAGGACTTCACTAGCCCAGAGGTCCTTCTCCTACAGGGCCCCATCCTGGTTCAACTCCTCCTCAATGGTCACCAGTGTGCCAAGAATTGACACTTTAAAGTAGCCCTTAGGAAACACAATCTCACAACCCATTGCTGTAGGTGCCCCTGCAGTGAGCCAAGAGCCACTGGACTGCACCCACCTACACTGAACTATAACCAGGTTGTCACCTGTGACAAAGTCTTGCATCTACACTGCCTATGTTAACTGCCCTTCCAGTCATATGTCTGTTGCAATGTGAATAAATAAATGCATAGCTAAATCACTGTATAGGCTTCTGTCTATGCTCATTGCTCTCCTGTGGACTATATTCATTGCCCAGTACCTAATGTGTAACAGGCTATATAGGCTATATTAATGTACTGATTGAACTGTACTGTCTTCATGTTCCTTGTTCCATTAGTTGATTGTTTATTAGCTGTTTGTAACTGTTCTCACTATGTATTATGATGTGGAGCTATTGAAAATGAGTCTTTGACTCAAAGGATTATAATTCCAATCTCTGACAATAAAATAAATAAATTAATAAACAAATATGTAATATTATATTCCCACTTGTTAGCTTGATTAGATTATAAAGTGGATTTTCTGTTTTGTTTATTATGGCACCACTATCTTTATATTATCTACTTTAAACAAATGTCCACCATAATACTTAAGTCTTTACCATGCCTTTTCTAAGCATAATGTAGAGCCAATATGTCTGTTTTCTTATTACAGTATGTTAAGAATATTAGTAGTTGGAGATGCTCCTAAATTGGAATTGTGCTGAATTTCATAATTAGATTGCCGTTATGTAAATGTTTTATTTATTTATCAAGTTGATAACTGGGAGAAGCACACTGAGCCAAGGCTCATTCCAGTTGACACCTAGGGAAGGGAGGTGTTGAGTATTATATATATATATATATATATATATATATATATATATATATGAGCAGCAGGCAGGTTAACAGTGGACATAAAGGCAGGTTACAACAGCCTGAATGGAAGACAGGAACCGTGATTACAGTGTTTCAGAAAGACATGCAGGTTACAAAGATGCCTGAGGGGTATTTAGCCAGAGGATACAATGCATACAAGCATGTAATAAACTGGAGGTCAGTAAAGGTAATCAAAATAAGCAAAAAAGTAACAGTAAACAGTATATTTAAAACTAAGCAACACAACAAAATATAATTGAGTCACAACCTAATATAATATATAATAAATATTTGGTAACTATGTAATAACATTTATTACAAGTGTGTGACTATAAATTAATATTATGAAATATAACTTTTCAAAAATGGAAAGCACTGTTGCTTTAGTTTATTGTTCTGCAGCCTATAGCCACAGCTCAAATAGATTACAATTAGGTAGCCACATGTACATTTGATTCCAAGTCAAATTCTTTTTAACTCAGAGAATAACAAAACTTGTCACCACACTCCCAAAATGAAATTCCACCAGCAGAATTACTGTGAAAGTCAGAATCTACCTCCATGAAATTTCGAATGCATTTTGGCAACTTTCGCAAAATTCTGACTTAGAACAGCAGAATGAATGTATGAATTGCAGAATACAGAGCATTGTCTATGGGGAGTCATTCACAACAAGGATATTCTCAATTGAGAGGTCTCCTTGGCATTGCTAGACCTTAGAGTGAAACTCGAGAGGTTGTCCCTTGACAAGGAGACCCAGAATATCCTTTGTCTGTGAATGACTCACTATAGACACTCTTTATAGAGTATGGTGAGTACATAACAGTATTTGGGAGTACCTTCATGGCACGTGTTCATTCAAGTGGCACTTGTTTCCTTGTCCACTGTCACTGCTGTGGCCCAACATCGTGCATGCACAGATGCATTCGATCTTGTTGGGCTGCACCGGTGACATACTACAGTACAGCCCAACAAGATCATGATGCACTGCATGAAGAACAACACGCTGTTCTGAGCATGGATTTCATGCTCAACAGCTTTCTACCATACACTATAATGTGTTACAATGCAGAAAGAAATTCTGCAGAGCTGAACAATGAACTGCAGAATGATTGCAGGTATTGTGGATTGATGTGTTAAACTGTGGAATGGAATTCCACAGAACTGTCATTCAACAGTTTATGTGTATCATTCCAAAATTCAGCCAGAAAATTTCATGGAATGGGGTGAAAATTTGCCAAAACATTTGGAGGATTCAGATTTTGCCAGTGTTGGAATATCAGAACATTTCACAAAATTTGTGAGAATTGTGCAAAATTTCCTGAATTCAGAATTTATAGTTTCTGTCCAGCGCTACTTCCAAGCAAGAACACAACATGGTTCAGTAAGTCTAACCCTTTGTTTGTGACATGGCAGTATATGTACTGTATATGTATTTGTATGTATCAATTCTCCTTTATGGACCACATTCTCATTTCCCCTAGATATTTCCTACTGCTTCAGTTCAAGTCAAATCTTTTTGTTTGGCTCATTCACCTTTACAAACAAGAACTGATAACTCATTATATCACAACATCCCTAAAGACTCATGCCTTAACACATCATTCATTTAACAGGATTGCAAATAATAAAACCAACATCCTTCAGTATTATATCAAATATTATGTTTTACAATATAAACAACAGAAAACATGTTTCAGGCTCATAGCATTATTAATTCATTACGCCTCTTCAATGGAATAATTTAGTACACCATGATTACGTAATATATATTATTTAGGTGTGGTAGTGCCAGTATACTTAGGATTGAGTAAGGTATTTAATCATTAACCACAATTTTGCATGCTAATAACTTTGGTGGCATGCAATGAAAGGGCCCCAAATTTGGCAAATGGTCTGGCTTGCAGAGTCTCAAGATGTGGAAAGTTTTATGATGGCATCTTGTGCAGTTACTGAGCTACAGAATGTTGATTTTTAGTGAAGTGCAGTGTTTGTCCTATACTTAATACACACTTTTACTGTCACCAACAGCTTAGATGTGATATTTTTTTTCTGTAACTTTCAAGGTAGACGATCCTGTACTAAGGGAAAACCTTTTAAAGATTTCATGAAAAAATATTCATTGGTTCCAGAGTTATAAGGATTTAAGTTTTGTTTTTCTCAGCTTGCTCAATAGGTGTTTTGGATAACCCTGTGATGAGAAAGATAAATTTTACTGCTCACGGGCATTTGCCTTTCATAAAATTAGTGATTTATCATTTTGAGAAAACAAATATTGTTTGTGATGGCCACCTTCTTGGTTTTATTCAACTAAAAACTGAAAATATATTAAAATGATGCATTTTCAAAAACAAACACATGAACCTAGGTAGACAGACATGTTTAGCAAGACTGAAGCTGATGTTTATATATATTTTAACTTGATAGGGTACTAGGTGAAAAGCCTAGTCTGTGTACAAACTATTGAAGTTACAATAAAAAATATAACAACATATAGAATGAAATAATATATACATTATTCATGTACAAATACATAGAAACCTAGTCTAGTTTAAAGACCTACTTTAAAACTGTTGTAGGTAGGTACATTTTGTAACTTTAGAGGCAGGGAATTTCATGCTGTTGTTGTTATAACATTAAATGACATTATACCTACTGTGCCTTGATTTTGCTTTTGTGACTTGAAGGTCCCTTCCAATTACTTCCCAAAGGGAATATGGTGAGGATATTCTGTTGTCGTTGTTTTTAAAGAACACTGGAAATAAGGTTTCTGTGCACCTGAAAGTCCTGGGTGCCCAACTTAGCAAGAGGAGCTGTTCACCCATGTTCTCTGCATGAGAAACAAGGGACTCTGTTGATTTCGTAGCACAGATGGGTTGATACTGCTGGCTTGAGAGGCAGAAGTGAGCTGTGCTCTAGTGAGCCATCAGACAGTCCCAACTGTTGAGTTTTATCTAATCTTATCTATTTGTCTGTCTGTATGTCTCTCCATCTCTGCTCTCATCTGTGCTATCCATTGTATCTATCTACCTACCTAGCCTATACATCTAACCATCTTATGGGGACTGGGGTGCCAACCCCCAGTACCACTACTTTCTACCCCTCTCTCCTCCAGGCCACCCATCTTCCGTTCCCAATATGTAAAATAATATAACAGCAGATAGGGGTGCTCTGCCCTGGTACCACTTCTTTACCCTCCTCTCTAGACCCTCCAAAATTGGTGGGGGTATCACGGTGCTACCCTGATGCTACTGAATAATATCCTGACACTGGAGTGCACAGTCCCCTGTGTGGACTTGGGTCCCTTAAATAAAGAAAATCATCCTCTTTGATTTTTTTAACAGAAGCTTTAAAGAAGAAATGGTCCCTTGCCAATCTGACCTCCCACACTCCCACCCACACCAACCCGACCTCCACTCACACCCACCACCCCACACCCCACAGATCCTCGCTCACCTAAATGTGCCTCACACTGTAGATTTGCTCTCCAATTGATAAAACATCTTGCTGCTGGAACCGCAACTGTGATATAAAGCTAAGTCCATTTTGAACTTTCACCACAAATTTGTTATTTTTAATATTTGTACACCAACTTTTCAACATGGCTATTTTGTGACTCCATCTCATGAACAAGATAGTGACAGTTGTCAAATCCATCCAGAAAGGTGCTTTTGTGATTGTTCAGTGAAATCACCTTCCAGTCAGGATTTGAACATTTTTTCACATACTGGTCTAAGGGTGGGGTCATAAGAAGACAATGTTGAAAATTTCCGGAAAAATATGGTAAAATGACTAAGTTATGAGTGAACACTGAACTATTTTAACGTTCACTCAGAACCTTGCAAATTTTCTATATTTTGACTCCAATCTTTAGCTGAGCAATTCTTCTCACCTCATAAACATGACTAGTGTCATTTTTCAAATCCTAGATGAGACGTGTTTCACACTTGGAGTATGCAATGATGCTTTGACCACTATGCTATAAATGCGACATGTCATGTTTCTAATAAAGTGGCTGTCATGAAAATTTAAAATAGAAACATAGACTTTGATGGCAAATAAGGACCGCTTGGCCCACCTAGTCTGCCCATTTCCCTACCTACAGGATAAGATGCAGATCCTAGTTAACCAACAGCCTATTTTTCCCTACCCCCAACAAAATTGCCTTATGTCTGTCCCATGCATTCTTGAATTCTCCCACAGTTTTAGACCCCACAGCCTCCTCAGGAAGGCTGTTCCATGTGTCCATCACCCTCTGTGAAAAATACTTCCTCACATTGCCCTGAACCCCCCATCTTCAAATTGTGTCCCTTGTTCTTGCACATCTCTGTTTCTGAAAGATGCTACCTCTTGGACTTTGCTTATTCCACTGAGGTACTTAAAAGTTTCTATCATGTCCACCCTCCCTCCTTTCCTCAAGAGTATACATATTAAGCTCCTTTAGTTTCTCCTCATATTGGCTTCTCTTGCAGACCCTGTACCATTTTAGTTGCCTCCTCTGGACTGCCTCTATCCTGACTATGTCCTTGAGAGATAGGGTCTCCAGAACTGGACATAGTACTCAGATGGGGTCTCACCAACTGTCTGTACAGAGGGATAACAACTTCCTGTTTTCTGCTGGTGATGCCTCACCCTATACATCCTAGTATCTCCCCCAGCCTCCCTACTGCCTTCTCACATTGCTTTAACCTTAAGGTCATCTAATATGATTACCCCAGGTCCTTTCCATTTTTCTTGTTTTTACTACCCCATTTTGTAATCTTCTCCTGGGTTTTGTTTTCCGGTGCATTATTTTGCACTTCTTTGAATTGAATCCAATCTGCCATACTTCTGACCATTCCTCCAATCTTGCCAAGTCCTTTCTCATCCTTTCCACACCTCCTTGTGTATCAACCCTGTTGCAGATATTTGTGTCATCTGCAAGAGGCATACTTTCCTTCAGTCCCTCTGCAATGTCACTTATAAAGACATTAAAAGGACTGGACCCAGTACTGAACCCTGCAGTACCACTAGTAACCCTCTCTTCTTCAGACTGGACTTCATTTACAATTACCTTCTGTGTCCTGTTGTCCAGCCAATGTTTTACCCAGGCTACCACCCGAGACCCATTCCCAGGCTGGTTAATTTGACAACAGACAGAACACCAGGTGAAAGGAGTTACTGGTATAACTAAACTTCTCCACTGGGACTATATTGCCCTCCTTCCCTCCCCTCCACCCCCACCCTAAACCAGTTCTACTTTTATAGCAGAGATTTAACTGACAACAGCAACTTCCTGTTTCGGAGCAGGAAGTGAATGATCACAGAACCACCAAAGACTCACCATTCTTGAAGGGCAAGAGTAGCTCTCCATCCCCCTAGCTGCTGGAGGTCTGACTCTGAGCAAGTAAGGAGACTACTGAGAAATCTAGGAACTTTTGTCTCAGAACAGGAAGATCATGAGCTAAAAGGGCACAGAGGCAGTAAGTAAGTAAGGAGAGAAAAAAGAAATAAACAGAGGAAGAGTAAGTATTCCAATCAACAGTTAGGGGCCAGAAAAAGTCATGATGGGAGTGGTGCAGTGCAGTGGCTGTGGAGCCGCAGTCTTCCGGGAGGCGTTCTGTAGGATGCAGTGTTGTCCCATCTGCAGGCACCTCTCTGGGCTGAGGGAGGAGGTTGCTCATCTCCAGGCTGAGTTGGCCAGGATTTGTGGGACCTCCTCTCCCACCCAGGGACCACCAAGGCCACTGCTGTTGCCTCAGTGGTTGCCAAGAAAGAAGAGTGGTTGGACCACAGTGGGCTCAGGAGGGTGAGGTGGTGGAACAGAGGAGCAGCCCTCCAGTTGTACCACTCACAATTTCTATGCCATTCTGGAAAAGTGTGGTTCCTCTATGGAGGCACCCACAGTGGAGACCAAGGAGGATGCTGGGAACCTCCATGAGGGAGACCCACAGGAGGATGGCATGGGACCACAGGGAAGGAAACAACTCCTGGTGGGTGATTCCATTGTTAGGAAGGTAGAACTGGGGAGAAAGGGAGAGGAGGTAAGGTGCTGGCCTGACATTGTGGCTTGGAGGGACAGGAAGTGAATCCCCAGGATCGCAGGAGCAGCTGCACACGGAGGGAGCTGGATGTCATTGTCCACCTAGGGACAAATGACCTGGCTAAGAAGGGATCAGAGCAGTGCAAGAAGCATTTGTGGAGATGGGAGGCCTTAGACAAATAGCACACATGGTAACCTTCTCAGAGGTGCTGCCTGTCTATGGCATGGGTGAGGCTAGGGTGCTCCATACCATGTTTTTTCAATCAGTGATTGAAAACTGGTGCAGAGCCTGGACTTGGCCTTATTGAGGACTGGGGTCCACCTGAGGGATGCAGGCCTATACTGGCATGATGGTCTGTATCTGTCCAGGAGGGGAACCAGGATCCTAGGTGATAAGTTTAAATACTTCATTGGCAAGCATTTAAACTATCCAAGGGGAGGCACTGGAATGGAGCATGGAAATACTAGTCACCCAAAAATCAGGGTACTAGTGATGTAGACACCAACATAGAGATGTCAATAGGAGAAGTGCAGGGGTAAATGGAGAAAGTGACAAATGCAATAGGACAGGGATGGGGCAAAAGGGGTAAGGCCATCAAGAAATGGAGGGTAATGAGTACCAACGCCTATAGTCTGGGCAACAAGCCCTGAACTGGTGGCCTTGATAGAAGAGGGATGCCTGGATATCATAGCAGTCACAGAAACATGGTACACAGAGAACCATGACAGGGATATTAACATACCAGGGTACACAACCTACAGGAGAGACAGGGAGGGAGAAGGGGAGAAGCTCTTGTAAAGGAAGAGATAAAAGCAACTGAACAAAAGAGTCAACAGGGAGAAGAGGAGAGAGGCACTGAATCACCTTAGAGACTGGAAATGGCACCACAATCTGCACAGGGTTGTATACAGACCCCCATGTTAGGGGAGGTAATGACAAGAATATGATAGAAGGCATACTTAGGATGGCAGAGAAGGGGAGATACTGTTGATGGAGGACCTTAATATGCCAGATGTTAACTGGAACACCTCTGCTGCAGCCACATCCAAAAGCAGGGCCATTCTTGATGCCCATCAGGTGGCATGCCTCAGACAGCTAGTTTTGGAAGCTACTCATGAGGGAGCAATATTAGACCTCATACTCCTGCCCTATTTTAATAGGGTAAGCCTTTTAAAGGCTTTCAAACATTTAGCACACATCTTGCAGCAGAAACCGAGTATGCTTACGATTAGTGCTTCTGGTTGACCCCTGCATTAAAAGAGCTGCTCTACGAGCGAGCGGGTCGGCGTCATGGTAGGTGCATGGAGACACGCTAGAGATACACGCTGCTTAGCAAGATGTCTATCATGCGTCCATCGGGACAAAGGGACAAGAAGGCAAATGCTAAGGCTCTGATTAGCATAAGACACAACAGGTAAACCATTATATTGTGCTTTCAAGTAGTACTTCAGTATCCACTTTCAAAATGAAAACTAATAAATATTGCTCAACATGTAAGATGTATGCCTCTGGTAAAATAACACCTAACTACATCTGTGAAAAGTGTATTTTGATAGGTGATTTACAAATGGAAATTACTCGACTACAGCCCAAAATGTCTTCAAAATCTGAAATAAAGCACTAGAAGATTATATTGACCAAATGTCTATTTTGGTAGAAACCAACACATCTCCAACTAAAAGTGTGGATGATGCTAACTATTGGGAGTGTCATTTATATATACCACAAGTCCCTCTATTAAAACACCAAATCATTACATCCACTCCTTAAATGCAGCCACTAGTTGGCAACAATTAAATACAACTAAAGTTGATTCCTGGATTACAGTATCTCAAACAGGGTTAAAAACCTACAAAAATACCTCCCCTTCCACCTGTATATCAGATCTCTACTCATAATTCTTTTGAACAGCTTTCACAAATGATTGATGAAACTGTGTCAAGGAGCCCAGTATTTGGTATGAATGATGAAAATAAAGCAAAACTTAACTAAATATCTAGTGAGCAACTACTCACTGCCCAGGTCCATCTTCATAACTCCTCCCTGTATCTACCCATGAGATAGTACCTAAAAAAGAAGTATTTGTATTGGAAGACTCATTATAAAATATATTGATCGGTGGTTTGCAATCCTGACAAAGAACATCTTACTTGCTCCAGTTATCAGGGGCAAGGATTTCAGATATCACCTCAATGGTTAACTCAATCCTACAACCAGCTGGAGATAATCCACTGGTGGTTGTACATGTAGGAACTAATGACATTTCTAAACTATCTTTGCAACAAATAAAACAAGACTATGTATCCTTGTGTAACTTACTACTTGAGAGGGTTGTGACATATGTCTATCTGAAATTCTACCAGTTCAACGAGCTACAGAATTTTTACAGCTAAAATAAAAGCCTTAAATGAATGGCTTCATAAATGGTGTCTCAGACAAAGTATTCCCTGTCTGACATTTTGGAAGAATTCCATTTAAAGTCCATCCCTCTTTTGTTGGGACTGACTTACCTTAGCAGATGGGGTAGTGCATTACTGGAGATAAAATTGCTACCTTTATTCATACCCATTTAAACTAATGAGAAAGGGGAGATTGAGACCAACCAATTCCCTTATTACTGGATTCACTTTTCTATTCAGCAACAATTGAACATATTGTCTCTTAATGCTCGTCTTTAAACATTGCTAAGTTAGCAGAGTTGGAACTTAAGGCACAAATTCTTGACTTATCATTAATAGCTATAACAGAAACTTGGGCAATACTGATAAAACCTGGACAACTGAAATCCCAGGATTTAATCATTACTTCAAAACAGATCAGATAATAAAATAGGTGGTGGGGTCTGCCTTTACATCAGAGATAACGCTACTCTTATCAATCTTCAGTGAATGTTCAGTCTGAGAGTGTATGGATATATATTCAACCCAAAGGTTCTTCCCAGATACTGATTGGGACTTGTTATCGCCACCATCATCAGATTATAACTCAAAGTTTACAGCTGGTCAATGAAATCTCCCAGCTAGCAAAAAATGGTTCAGTTTTAATTTGGTGACTTCAATCTTCCCAATATAAACTGGGATACTTTAACAGGTTCAAACCTTCATGACCAAAAATGTCTTGAAACCATTATTAATTTAGGACATTATCAATTGGTTAAGGAGTCACATGGGAAGTAGAATTTTGATCTCATCATAACCAACATTGATATACCTGTAAACAATATATTAATATCAGAACCACTTGGGAACAGTGACCATATGTCCTTATTTTTACTATCCCTTTCTCAACCCCAGTAAGGAATAAGCGTAAAATTAAACAATATAACAAGGCAGATTTTCATAAAATAAACCATCATCTAGGAGCATTAAATTGGGACAACATTTTTTCCCTCTTAATATTGATGAAGCATGGAAATTTAAAAAACAAATTCAAGAACTCGAACATCAGTTTATTCCGAAAACATAAATACAAAACAAAGGCAAAATTCCTTGGTTTAACAGAACTATAAAAACAAATCTCCCATAAACAAAATCTTTCTCATTACTAAAAAATGTCCCTTACTCAAAAGAATGAAATATTAATTAAATACAGGGAATCAGTTAAAACATTAAAAATTCAATTTTGTTAACTAAACGTAATTTAGAATTTCAGATGTACACACTAAGGACTCTCATAAAGCTTTGTATGCTCACTTAAATAGTAAAAAGGAAACAGCAGGAAAATTGTTCCATTAAATATAAACAACACAGTAATTACTTCAGACTCCAAGACTGCTACAGCTCTAAATAACTATTTTTCATCAGTTTTTGTCCAGGATCCATCTCACATTTTCCTTGATAGACACCTCCCAAGTCATCCAAAATTTACAATTTCAATGAATGAGGTATATGATTTACTATCAACATTAAAGAAAACTACTAGTCCTGGTCCAGACAATATATGTACCAAATTTCTACTGCGTTAAAGATACTATAGCCTTACCGCTTGCTATTATTTTTAATAAATCTCCATGAATCAAGGGTCCTTCCGATTGGTTAACTGCATTAGTGACTCCCATTTTTAAACAAGGTTCTCATTCTAAAGTAGAAAACTATCATCCAATTAGCTTGACTTCTATCCATTGTAAATTAATGGAAAGATTAATTAAAACTTTTCTTGAAACAGAGATGGAAACTTTGAAAATACTTGATACAACCCAGCATGGATTTAAGACTGGATTTTCTTGCACTACAAATCTGCTTTCATTTTATAATTATATTAGTATGAATCTCGATTCAAATATACCAACTGATGTAATTTTATTGGACTACAGCAAAGCATTTGACAAAGTGTCACACAACATTCTGATTAAAAAACTCATTCATCTAGGATTTTCATTAACATTAGTTTCATGGATTAACAACTGGCTAAGTAACCGCACTCCAGAGGGTTTGGGTAAATGGTACCTTGTCAGACTTGGGAAGGGTGGCAAGCGGAGTTCCTCAGGGTTCCATTTTGGGACCCACTCTGTTTAATGTTTTCATCAGTGATATGAAAATTTGTTCTCCTAATATACTCATGAAATTTGTTGATGGCACCAAAGGGGTGGCACTGTGAACAATGCTGATAATATACAAACTTTACTAGCAGACCTTGCATCTATTGAACATTGGGCTACCAAAAGCAAAATGCACTTTAATGTAAAAAATGTGCAGTCTTACACATAGGCAAACAACCCCAGACAGGTATACACCTTAAATAATATATCTATTAGAAAATCTTCTTTAGAAAAGATCTCGGGTACTAGTAAATAATAAACTTTCCTCATCTTCCCATTGCAACAAAATAGCTAATCAAACCAATGCTCTTCTTCATAGGATAAATAGTACATTTGTTTCTAAGTCAGAACATTTTATTATGACCCTGTATAGATCTCATGTCAGACCTTACATGGATTATGGCTCCTCCTTTTGAGTCCTTATCTAGTATCAGACATTAATAGAATTGAACAAATTCAACGAGGGCCACAAAAATTATTCCATATTATGCTCATTTGGAGTATGACACTAGATTACAGAAGACTGGCTTGTATTCACTCAAACAGAGATGAACAAGAGGTGATCTTTTACTGTTGTTTAAAATTATGAAATCTCCTTTACTAATGGTGCAATGTGGCTTAACATTATCAAACAGAAAAATTGTTGCCAGGTTATATAATAAACAAATTGACATCAAAAATGCAATACAAATAAAAGACAAAACTTTTTTCTATTAGAACCCTACGATATGGAATACTTTGCACAAGATATTGTTGATTCACCTACTATTATGATTTTCAAAATCAAAATAGACAAATGGTTATTAGAATAGTACCAGATACAATGATCCACAAATGTGGAGGACAATCTCGATGGGCTATGGCCTTCTTTTGTCCAACGAACCAAGTTACCAAGTTACTCTCAAATGGGGACAGTGAAAGGATCTCAGATCTAGAAGTGGTAGCTATTTGGGAACAAGTGACCACCAAACAGTGTGGTTCACAAAAACCCCATACAGAGTCAAGCCATACAAAAGTGAGAGTTCTGGACTTCAGGATGGCTGACTTTGGCAAGATGGGAGAGTGCATTAGAAAAGAACTAGCAAACAGGCTAGAAGGAAGGGTGGAGCAACAATGGGGAATATCAAAACTGCCATCACAGAGGCAACAAGCCTTTTAAAGCAAATAAATAAATCAAAGTGAAAGAAAAGCACTATGGTTATCAAAAGAGGTGGGTGAAGATTAGGGAGAAAAGATAGCATTTAGGAAATATAAGAAAACACTGAAGGAGCAGGACAGATAACTATACCAATTAAGGCAGAAGGAAGCATGGAGGGTAGTCAGAATAGCAAAGGCCCAAACTGAGGAAAAGACAGCCAACTCAGTTAAGAAGGGGATAAAACCTTTATAGGTATATCAGGGAGCATAGAAGAAAAACAAAGGAGGATAGTGACAATGAATAGAATGGATGGTGGGTGGGCAGAGTGACAGTGAAAAGAGAGATACTTGAATGAATACTTCTGTTCAGTATTCACAAAAGAGGAAGTGGGGAGGTGCCTAATCCAATTAACAGAAGCACTTAGAGAGGGGGTTGATCCCAGTCCTTTCACAGAAGAAAGGGTTCTGAAAGAACTCCTAAAACTGAAGGTGGACAAAGCCATGCGGCTAGATGGAATTCACCCCAGAATTCTAAAAGAATTAAGAGAACTAGTGACACCACTGACTACACTTTTAACAAATCATGGGAGGATGGTGTGGTACCTGAGGATTAGAGGAAGGTGGAAGTGATTCCTTCACAAAAGTGAGAGCAAGTCAGAGGCAGGAAACCACAGACCTGTCAGTTTGACCTCTGTAGTAGTGAAAGTGATAGAATCACTTGAAGGAGAGAATTGTTGAGTACCTAGAAGCAGTGAAGCACAGGACCCAAGGCAGCATGGGGTTCACAGCGGAAGTTTATGTCAGACAAATCTAATTGATTTCTTTGAGTGGGTGACCAAAGTAGTAGACCAGGGAGGGGCTGTGGACAAGGTCTAAGATTGCTCCCTAACTAGTGGGTTCCAAAACAAGCTGCGTGAGGCATGCCACCTGTAGGGCATCGAGAATGGCCCTGCTCTTGGATGTGGCTGCAGCAATGTGCTTCAGTTAACATCGGGCATATTCTGGTCTCCCATCAACAGTATCTCCCTTTCTCTGCCATCCTAAGAATGCCTTTCTATCATATCGTTGTCCATTCCCTGACATGGGGTTTGTATACAACCCTGTGTGGATTGTGGCTCCATTTCCAGTCTCTAAGGTGACCCACAGTGCCTCCTCTACTCCCTGTTTATTCTTTGTTCAGTTACTTTTATCCCTTCCTTACATAAAGAGCTACTCCTCCCCTCTTCTCCCTCCCTGTCTCTCCTGTCGGTTGTCTACCTGGTAGATTAACATCCCTGTCATGGTTCTCTGTTGACTGCTATGATATCCAGGCATCCATCTTCCATCAAGGCCACCAGTTCAGGGAGCTTGTTACCCAGACTGCGGCATTGGTACTTTCACCCTCCATTTCCTGATGGCCTTACCCTTTTGCCCCATCCCTGTCCTTATTGCCTTTGTCACTTTCTCCATTTACCCTGCCTTCTCCCTATTGACATCTCTAACTTGGTGTTTAGCTCACTTACTAATTCTTAAGAAATGTATGTAGTGCCTGCCTGTACCCCAGTGAATAGTGCTTTGTGATCCCATGCCAGTGAGCTGAGTTTGTGGGTGAGCTCACTGAGCCAGCTGGATGCGATGAATCTGGGGATGGTGCTGTTGTTCTACACCACCAGCTTGTGATGGAAAGGCAGAGTTGCCTGCAATGGCCCAAGTACCATATAGTGAATAGTACTCTTCATTTGGCATAGGGCCCTGTAACTCTGCATCTGTGGGTGACAGAGGGTGCTGCACTTCAGCTGACAGGACAACTATTTGCCCTGTACATCTGTATCTGTGGTCAAAGAAGCATGGAGCTCAGATGACCCTGTGCTTCCACAGCACACTAGACAGCCCCATGAATTGTTGCCTTCCATAAGTAGACAGAGTCTTCCTTGCATGTCTGCATCTGAGGATACAATTCCACTGTCTCAAAAAGAAAATTCTTTGCAAAAAACTGCATTAAAGCACCAGTTAAGGTTAAACTTAATATACAAAAGTAGGAAAGTAGTGTTATGGTTTCAACACTAACTCCCATCCACCGTTACAAACAAAAGGACAAGACCCACACAAGAACCACAGACACATCATCTGTAAGACAAACAACATACAACTGTTTCCAGAAGACACAAATGCAGTAGCACTGATGTTCCACCTTATGGATTTGTATCTGTGGCTGCATAAGCACAGGCGCAGCCACACTGATGTGTTTATTGTATAGCATGCATGAGTACCTGTGACTGCAGAAGTACTGTTGCAATTTGAGTTTCATGGTTTCAGCAGTATAGCTAGAAATTTTCAGGGGGTCAATTTTGTTTAGGGGAGCAAGTTCTCAAAAAGTAAAATTTTACATTTGAAAGCTCAGATTTGGTTATAGAACAGCTACTTTATGCTGGTGTGAGAGGGTAGCAGCTGAGGAAACAGTTGCATGTTGTGTGTCTTACCTGAAGATGGCTGTCTGTGGTTGCTTGTGTGGTCTTGTCCTTTTACTGCTTGGAGGGTGGGTGGGAAGTTAATATTCAAAACCCTAACCACATTCTTTACATTTTGCCATTTATTTTACTGGTGCATTATCAAAGTTTTTTGTTGTTGCAAAGAATGAACATATATATATATATATATATATATATATATATATATACACAGTTAGTATTCAGATATGACAATGTTTCAAAGGTTTAAATAAAATGTATTAAACAACAAAGACTGTCCATAGACTAGTATGCTGGGTCAGCACCTTCAATTTCAAGTTGCCACAGTATTTTACTTAGTTTTATCTGCAACAGTCATCAATCTCAACCCTTTGGAATTTAATTGTATAGTTTATTTAATTGACATTCAGTTCCTTACAGGTGTAGCAGCATTATCTCTTTTCAGCCGTCATACATTTTAAGAAGCACATTGGCAATGCTAAGTGGTTTTACATAAGACTTTTACTAGCAGCTACTCTTACCTTGCAATTCCTGGGACATAAAGAAACATAGTAGATAAGAATCTATTGGCCCAACTAGTCTGCCCTATATTCCCTACCTACTATGCCATCACAGACCCTAATTGATCTCTGACCCCCCACCCCGCTCATTCTAAGGTCCTCTTGTGTCTATACTCATGTATGCTTGAATCCTGTTACCATTTTAGCATCTACCTCTGCATGGAGGCTGTTCAGGCATCCACCATGATATTTCCTCACTTCTCCTCTGAGTCCCCACCCTCCAGCTTCATAGCTTGACCTCTTGTCCTGGAGCATCTTTTTCTATGGAAAATGTTACCTTCCTGTACCTTATTAGTACCAGTAAGGTATTTGAATGTTTCTGTCATATCCTCCTTTCCCCTTTCCTCTCGAGAGTACATATTTAGTTCCTTGAGTCTTTCCTTATAGGATTTTTGATGTAAGCCCTACAACATTTTAGTAGCCCTCCTTTATACCACCTCCACCCTATATATGTCCTTCCTAAGGTGGAGCCTCCAGAAATGGACAAAGTACTAAGGTGTCTTACCAGTGATCTATGCAGGGTAGTACTACCTCCCCTTTTGCTGGTGATGCCTCTCACTAGGTACCTGAGCATCCTGCTAGCCTTCCCACTACCTTATCACACTGCTTGGCTACTTTCAGCTCATCAGAAATGATTATCCCAGGTCCCTTTCCTGTTTTGTGGTTGCTAATACCTCCCGCTCAACTGGTACAATGCCCTGGTTTTCTGTGCCCCAAGTGCATGATTTTGCACTTTTTTGCATTGAAACCCAGCTGCCATTCCCTTGATCATTCTTCCAGCTCTTTCAGATTGTCCCTCCTTCTTTAACCCCCCCATCTCTCCTGACCACTCTGTTGCAGATTTTGTGTCATCTGCAAACAGGCACAGTTTCCTTCCATTCTTCTGCAATGTCACTATTACGACATTGAAGAGGACAGGGCCTAATACTGACCCCTGTGGCATTCCTGGTCACCTTGCCTTCTCCTGAGTGGACCCATTTATAGTCACAGAAAAGATATTGTCAGATAATTTCTCAACTTTCTGTGATATTTCTAGAGAAATCTCCTGCTTTTTGCATTTCCACAGTAGGGGCAGCAAAGAGAAACTCTTTAGAAATTTACAAAATATCTGGAAATATCTGACCATGTCTGTGGCTACTACTGTGCTACCACCCTCTGACTCCTATTGCTTAGCCAACCTCATATCCATTTTACTACTTTTTGGACCCACCCTAGGTTGCCCAGCTTTCTCACTAATCTTCTACGTGAACGGTGTCAAAGGCCTTACTGAAATCCAGGGTAGGCCACATCACTCCTTCCTTGTCACCCAGTCAAGAACTCAATCAGGTTTGTCTGGCAAGACCTCCTCTGTGAAACCATGTTGCTTGGATCCTGTAATCCACTGGTTAAAAGGTATCCCCAATCCTTTCCTTCTGTAGTGATTCCATTATTTTACGACTACCAAAGTCAGACTGACAGGTCTGTAATTTCCTGCCTCCTCCCTACTTCACCTTTGTGTAGTGGGGCCACATCTGCCCTCCTCCAGTCCCCCAGAACCTCCCCAGTTTCTAGTGGTAGGTTGAAGAGCATTATCCTTTTCGTTATCATATTTTCAAAGCACAAAGCAATTCCCCGCGGACACAGCCATCCTGTCTGAGTACAGGCTCGCTTATACCATTTCAATGTCACTATGACATCTTTATCAGAACTTCTAATGAAGATGTCATAATGATGTTAAAACATTAGGGCATGGTTGTTCTTGGACACAGATGGCTGTGTCCATGGGAATTGCAATGTGCTTTTTGAAAATGGATGGTGGCACAAAAGGATAATGCCGCTACATCTGCAAGAAGTGAATGTACTGTAATATATCTTTTGACCAGCTAGCTGTTTGTCTGCAAATTTTATGGAGTGTATGTCAATTAAATAAACTGCATGATTATTTAAGGCTGAGATGTGATTGATGACTGTTGCAGAGAAAACTAAGTAAAATACTGTGGCAACTTGAATTTAAAGTTGAAAGTGCTGACCCAGCCTGCCACTCTATGGACTGCCTTTGATGTTTAATGTGATTGTATCCCCTTGGGAGGTACGTACTTCACAGTAGTAAACTGAGCCAGTTTGCTGTATTTTTTAAATTAAATGCAGTCTTTACCTCTGCTGTCCCTTTGTCTGAAGTTGCTTCTAGAAGAACACCAGAGGGACATTTCAGCATACAGCAGTATTCAGGGTTAAAACATACTACTGAAAAATAAAAGACACTAATACTTCTACTGCAAGAATCTGTAAACATAATTTTTGCAAGAAATCTTTTATTTCAGATATAAATGTGGTGCAGCAAGACTTGACACAGAGAACAATCCCACAAGAACCTACTGTTTTGTGTTTTCTCAGAAAGTATCATGAGAAGACAAGAAACATTGAGATTTTGAGAGTTCATTGCATTGTATTGTTCCTTAAGGAACTACTGCTGTTTCTATAATAAAAATTTATTTTTGTGTGCAAAAGTTGTGGTTGCAGAGTTATTGCTGTAGCATATGCCTTCCAGTCTGTCTATTTGTCTCTTATTCTCTTCAGCCCATTAAGGTCCCCATTCTTAGTCATTACTGGGAGTGGTGCTACAGTGGCAGCCAATGAAAAGTTGTGGAATCACTCTAAAACTCCTATTAATTTTAATTGGTCTTCTGGTTATATATCTAGATACTGTATATCAAAATACTGTATATATTGCTATTTATAACTGGCTGCGATTGTAAATGTTTGGATAATGGTTGCATGATTGCACCATGACCAAATAGTGCTATATCCCAAATGAGGCACATGCTTCCAGGGAAAGAATTCCTCCAGTGACAAAAGGAATTGCAAATGGGCCATCCAGCTGTTAATGGATACAAATGGGATTTGCAACCCCTAACCAACTAGTATGCAGCCACTACCAGGTAATGGCATGGCACTGTGCCAAATACATGGTGCCATGCAGTGACCTGGTTCTACTGTGTGGAACATGGGCAGCCTGACTCCCACTAGGAAGTGTCCTCTAACTTACTCATGACTAAAGGGCCATTATGGGCCAGTGGTTCCATATCTGTGGCATCATGGACAGTTACATAGTGCTACTACAGTGGACCAACCACCATGTCCCCAAAGGAGTAATAGTGCTAATAGACCAGTAATAGCTGCTCCTGAGATTCCACTGTACCTCATACCCTGCAGTTCAGTGAAATCTTCCTGATCTCAGTCCATTGTCCAGTCAGCTACACTTGGTAGCAGCACTACACCTCCAAACACTGCCTGCTTTTACCTGATGGTAACCTGGGAGGGAGGGACTGTAACAGTGGGCTTTGCTCCTTTTCCTGACAATTGCAAACACTTAGAATGGGGTTGTGAGCTAAATGGCTGCACAAATATCCAGGGCAATGATTTGTGACTGAAAATGGGACCAAAACACTCTTTCACTCTTATTACAAAGTTATACTTTTTTTCTTTGCCTTTAATGTCTAACCATATGCATCTTGTCTTGCAGGTCCTTTTGAACCTTTCATTGCGACACCATCAGTAGCTTTACCACCGTGTTTTTTCTAAACTTGTGAAGCCTTTTGTGATAACAGCCTGTGTAAAAGATACTACAGAAAAAATAAAATCATATTTTATTACATTGTACAGTACAGGCTACATTTAAGTCATTTTTCTTTTGCTGGTAGTCAGCTTCAATTAGAGCTGCAAATACACTAACAACAGGAACAGTAGGTGGCTTACATGAGTTGTGAGTGAACTGTACTTTGCGCCATTGCAGGCAATGCAATCACAGTTAAACTGACCATTCAGCATTCTTCTTTTGGGCTGGCAGTATAGCCCAGAGGTTGGAGTAATGAGCTGTGAATGAGCTTGGTACATTCAGCAGACCTGGGTTTGATTTCACAACCTCCACTTGCATACTGTTTGACTCTAAACAAGTCACTTAATCACCACAGTGCTTCTGGTCACCCCTGAAAATAGGCATTTGTGCCTAGTGAGCCTTATCTGGTTAGCAAAAGAATAGAAAAAATATTCTAAGAAACCATTTTGAAAGAAATTGTCTTTCTGATCAGTTAATGAATTGGCAATGTATTGTGAAGTTTATTTTATTTTATTTATTTTATTTATTAAATCTCAGATTAGAAACACCTTTGAGTTTGGGGCAGCTCATTTACAAAGGTTCCACATCAAAGGAAAGGGTTACAATAAGGTAGGGAGGTATACACAACATTCATGGTGTCAACGGAGGTACAGACAACATTCTGAACTGTGTCATATAGTATGAATTATGTGCTGCTCATAGGTGATGTTATCTCCGAGTCATATATGAAAAAGGCAGTCTTTGCTTAGTGTACCTACCTGGTTAAGAAAACTAAATAAATACAGTAAATACATTTAATTGTTATGGTGCAATATGGGACAGTGTTTATTTATTGATTTGGTGGCCAGGTAGGTAAACTGGACCAGAAGTTATTTTACAGGCATGCCCGAGGCTGCTATAAAGTGGCACGTGCATAGAACATTAATATATATTGGGAAAATTGAGTACAGAGTGTGAGGATTTGTGAGGAGAGCGCTTGAATTCACTCTGAGATGGATGGCCTGGAGACATATTTGGCCCTCTGAGGGTAGAATCAGCTTTAACTCTGAAAGCTTTACATATAAACTGTTCCTGCATCTCTTTGCCATACATTTTAACCACAAGCAGGTTTTGATAAATGCATCAGTTGCATACCAATATGTCAGTCTCTTTTAGTCAGATACCTTCTGGGAATCTATATGTAAGAGTTGGTAAGACTATAAATAAAGCTCCATGTGCAAGTGTTCTATTTAAAAGAAAATGAGATATAATTTAAGAAATATTTCAGTGGAAAAAATATTAAAATTCACCAATTTAAAACTTGATATTTTCCCAGTGCAAGCAGTTACCCAGGATTCCCAATAAGGAGAGAAAACTTGAAATTCTGTATTTTGCAGGACTTCCTAACAAACATTTTACGACTTTAGTCATCAGACTCAGCTATTTGTTTAGGGCATCTTTCTATTACTGGAGGGTAAATTCATGTGTCCTCTCATTTACCATCCACTTTGAAATTAATATTTTTATCCAGTTCCTCCAATTCATTCCTCAGATCATGGAGAACATTATAGAATGATCCTCTTTGAATGTTTACTTGTGCATGTACAAAGCAAACATGCACAAAGTAAACATGTTGTTACAGTAACAGGTTTCAGATGTGGGTCACTGTTGGGTCAAATGCAGCTCAGACTGTAGGGGGCTCAACTAGTGACAACTCAATGATCAGTGAGACTGAACATGACACTGTTCTCTGCTTGTGGAGTGAAACTTCATGTAGTTAAAAAGAACAAGCTGCTCCTATTACAGAGTGGCTTAATCCTTTCATCTGCATGATGCTGCCAAACTAGCAGCTGAACTATTCAGCCTCACTGAATCACATTGCACTCCATAAAAAGACACACATTAATAATTCAATCAAACCCAAAAGCAACAAATGATTAAATTGCATTTGCAATAACTCTGTGACTCACCCTCAGCTTACAGGTCCACTCTGAGGATCAGGACCCTGGTTTGGGTGAGAGTGTCTGATGTATTGCCTCTGAAGTATAAATCTCTCAGTGCTGGACAGAATGCTTAGTAATACAAAATCCTGTCCTGATCAGCACACGTTTGTAATTGTAGTGGTTGTCAGTTCCACCTTCTTTCCTCTTTGGATCACAGGGGCTTGGCTGTGGCGTGATTAGTGAGGTTACCCTCCCAAGTTTTGAAGCTATGACCCTACCAGATCTATCAGTTTCACTACACTGAGTGAGTACTTTCCTTGTGATGAGAAACAAAGGAGGAGGGGCCATCACTTGTTGTGTAGGCCGATCCCACTGCTGGGGCTTTTAAGGAACCAGAGCTACACTGTAAGGCAGTAAGGTGCTGTGGTTCTTGAACCCAGAGAATGCAGATGAGCAGGTGGACTCAACTGACAGACAGAATGGATGAGCAGACTGACAGACTGACTACTCTCCTGGTGCCAACAGCAATTTGAACTAGGGTTGCTCTGATACTTCAAAATCCAATTTGAGCTTTGATATTCAGATATTAGGTAATCCTTGTTCAAATCTGACACCAAAATCAAGCTGCCAATGCCATCAGATGTCATATTCAGATATTCTAATGTTCAACTATCCTAAATCCTAGCATTCACCTCCCCTGTAACTGTTAGTAAAACCCCATCCCAAACTGCCCCATAAGCCTCAGCTTCCCTCTTCCCCAAGACCCTATACACATACTTAGGCAAATTATTCAATGCTGTTCCTTCAAGTCCTCATAAATCCATGGACTTTTTCCCCACTTACTTACTGTAGGCTTGTAATTCTACTTGTCTTATAAAAAAAGCCTCTTACCCATGATAAACCAGGAGCACTCCCTCCCACCCTGGCACAAGCTACCTCTAAACCCCCAAGTTCAATTGGGCACACCCCTCCAAACACACTGACTAGTTCCCACTTCCTCCAACACTTATAGTACCCCTAAAATGATTACATCTTCAGGTTGTGTGAGAATAATTTGCCTCAGTCACAGATTTGTTGTCCGCCTGTGGAGCACCTTGCACTCATCTTGGTTCTGGTTAATGATTTAATGGTGACACTCTTCTACAGTAATACCTGATTGGCTCCTAATGGCCTATCAGATATAAACCATAGGGGATGTCACCATTCATTCACTTACTGACCAAAGATGAGCATAAGCTGCTCCACCGCAAGACTGCAAATTTTTTGACTGAGGTGAATCTGACTATCATCTTACCCAAAGAGGTATGCATAGGGAGGGGGACTATGGAGGAAGTTGGGAAATGCAGGCAATTGAACTTTGGGAACTGGATGGCAGCTTGTGCCATGGGGGAAGGCTACTGATTTAGAGTGTTTTTTTTTATTTTAAGGAAAAGGGAATTACAGAAACATAGTAATATAGAGAAATAAGTCAGCAGACTCAGAACATGAAGGAACAACACTGAACTAATCACTTAAATATAGTCTTCCAGGGGCTTGGGAAGAAGGGAGGTTGGGGGTATATGGATCATTTGGGAGGGGATTTCACAGATGGACAGTTAATTACAATGCATGCCAAATCAGATTGGTTTCTGTATCCCAATCTGATTTGGTATCCTAGTAGTTGAAAATCTGAAATCCAAAATTTGCTAAAATCTGAGATATCTGTTTAGCAAAATTTAGTATTTGAATAACCTTAATTTGAATGTGGGGGTTCAAACGTTTACAAAAAGGTTGAAGGGGTAAATTTAGCTTGGCAGTGGAGCTCGCAATGCACAGCACCAGGTTATTTATAGCATTGTGTGATTGATACAAAAATAAACCTCCCTAGTTCTGTGACTCCAAGCTGTAGCCTGTGTTGACACATGGTCAGGGCATGTGGCACTAGATGCTGCATAGGGAGTTGTTGTGGGTGTCTTAGCATAGTATGTCATCTCCGTGTTTTGAAATCAAATCCAAGTGAAGAACAGATGAAGATCCAAGGTGTACATCATGCCACTCATTCTCCTTAAACACTGAACCGACTGCCTGTGCCTGGATTTTTGTGCTTTACTTGCTGCGACCCCACTGAAGTCATCAGACCTCCTGCTAAAGACAACCGATCCCCTGAAGTTGCAGATCCTCTGAAGCTGCTGAACTTGTTTAGCTGCAAGACCACCTGCTGAAGATGCTGGATGGTCTTTCATCCTGCCAGACACTCCCTGATGCTGCCGACTTCCTGGAGCCACTGACCTTCCTGAAGGTGTCAACCTACCTAAAGCCACCAAATCCCAGAGACTCCCTTACCCTTGCTGAAGCCACCAGACCCCTGGAAGTTGCTTAACATCCTAAAGCCACCCAACCCCCACTGAGGCTGCCCGACCCATTCTGAAGTTATCGAATATTGCTGTCACTCTGACAGTAGTCAGAGAACAGAGAAAAGAAACCAAGTAAGTCAAAAAATGTTACAATTCCAAATATGTTCAAATGTAATTGCAGTAGCTAGGCTGATGCTTTCATTTCTTGGAATTTTCTGAGGAGCATATTGGGGAAGGCATATAAGACAACATGTGTACAATGTGTAAAACAGCAGGTAAATTGGGTGATTTGGACCAGTGAGTGTGTGTGCGTCCATCTGGAGAGGACGGCCTTTACAGGGGGTGATGGCCTGCATCCATCCAAGAGGGAACTGCAGTATCAGTGAATGGTTTAGATGTTACTTGATGAACATTTAAACTAAAGGAGGGGCGGTGGAAGGAATCAAGGAGGCAGTAACTGTGCCCCCACAGGTTGAAGTAAAAGTAGGAGAACCCGAAGGGAGGATTTCAGGGTGGAAATTAATAAAGGAAGCATGGCAGTAGAAATGAAGGGGAGTGGGAACAGAAGCACTGAAACGAGAGGTGGCAAGGAGGAGGACAAAAGGAAAGAAGGGTAACAAGCAGAGTAATAACAAAATCTAGAAGGCCATGTATGCAAATGCTAGAAGTCTAGGAAATAAGATTTCAAACTTAGAGGTCATAATGGCAGAAACCAACCTAGGTATTGTGGCAATTACTGAGTCATGGCACACTGAAACCATGAATGGGACATGTCCATACCAGTGTATACTCTGTTCATTTCTATGACAGGGTGGGAAGGAAAGGAGGGGTGTGGTGCTTTATGTAAGGGAAGGCATAAAAGCAATGGAGATACAGGTAATACACGGAGAGCAGAGGTGCTGTGGGACACCCAAGAGATATGGAATGGAGCCTCTATTTGCCTGACATGATCTACAGACCTCCAGCACAGGGTGAGAAGTTAGATAAGGTACTGTGGAAGCTACTGGCAAGATGGCAGAAAAGGTGAGGGTGCTGCTGGTGGGGACTTCAGTCTGACAGTTATAGATTGGAACCTCCCATCTACAGCTTCAGCTACAAGCAGAGACATCCTGCACTCCTTGTAGGGTGGTGTTCCTCAAGGAACTAGTCAGTGAACCCACTTGTGATGGGGCATTACTGGACCTGCTACTCACTAAAAGGGACAGTGTTGCAGATGTCAAGGTAGGAGGCCACCTGAAGAACAGCGATCACAATTCAGTGTGGTTCATTGTAGGACAGCTGCGGAATTAACTACACAAGGACGTGGGTCATGGACTTCAGGAGGCAGAGTTTAAAAAGATGGGTTAATGCCTCAGGGATTACCTTGTGGTGGGGGATGGCTTGGGTGGGGTGGAGGAAAATGGGCAAAGATAAAAAGGCAATATGGAACACAGCAAACCTCTGCATCAAGCAAGTGAGCAACAGCAATAGGAAAAAAGATGCTATTGTTCTCGGAAAAGAGGTGGCAGAAAAGGTGAAGGCTAAAAGCATAGCATTCAGAAAGTATAAGGAGACACAGAGTGAGGGAGACAAGGAGGTATAATGGGAAACAGAGGAAGAAAGGAGAGCAATAAGGAGTGCAAAGGTACAAACTGAAGAGACAATAGCCCGGCAGTGATGAAGGGAGGTAAGACTTTTTTACGATGTAAGTGAAGGAAGGAAGACCAGGGATACAGTAGGATCATCAGATAGAAAAGGGAATGGGAATTGTGGAGGGGACTAAGAAAAGGCAGAAATCCTGAACACATACCTTTGTTCAATGTTCATAGAGGAAGAGAAGATGAGGGACCACAAAAATTAAGAGGAGCATTGGAGGGAGGGAGGTGGATGCTAGCCCATTTTCAGAAGAGAGGTCCATAGGACCCACTAATCTGAAAGTGGACAAAGCATAGTGCTAGATGGGTGCATCCAACGGTATTGAGGGAGCACAGGATGGTACTGGTTTAGCCTCATACAGTCCTATTTAACCGCTTATTGGAAACAGGAGTGGTTCCGGAGGACTGGAGGAGGACAGACGTAATCCCACTTCACAAAGTGGTAGGATTGATTAGGGTTCAAAATTATAGGCTTGCCAGCCTAACATTGAGGTGGAAAGTTAAAGGAGTCAATGCTGAAGGAAAGATTGTGGAATATTTTGAATTAAATGAGTTACAAGACTCATGCAGCATAGATTCATGGCATGGGGGGTCCAGGTAACCAAGGTAGTAGATCTGGGTGGAATGGTGGAAGTGGCCACCTAGATTTCAGAAAGGCTTTCAACATGGTTCCACATAGGAGGGTGTTAAGCAAGCTGGGTAGTTTAGAGTGGGTCCATAGGTGGTAAACTGGGTAAGAAATTTGTTAGGGGATGGGCAGCAGAGGGTGTTTGCAAATGGAGTTAACTCATAGGAAAGGAGGGAGATGTCCAGCAGGGTGCCTCAGGGATTAGTGCTGTGATCAGTCCCTTTAATATCTTTATAAGTGACATTGCAAAGGAGCTGGAAGGGAAGGTCTGCCTCTTTGAGGATGACACTAAAATCTGCAGTAAAGTGGAAACTCCAGGGAGGGTGGAAAGGATGACCAGAGACCTGAGAAAATTCAAGGAGTTGTCAAGGGCAAGGCAGCTGGACTTCAATGCTAAAAGAGCAAAGTAATGCACTTAGCACAGAAACGAGGGGCAGAGAACAAAACAGGAGAAGTGAACTGATGACCACCATGCAGGAAATCATATTGATGACATGCAGGTGGCTGGGCAGTGTGACAAGGTATATGGGAGGGCCAGTGGGATGCTGGGGTGCACAGGGAGGTAACACCAGCAGATAGAGGGAGGTGATGTTGTCTCTGTATAGAGTGCTAGTAAGACCCCATGTAGTGTACTTTGTCCAGTTTTGGAGATCACATCTATGGAAGGACATAGAGTGGAGGCAGTCCAGAGAAGGCAACTGAGAATGGTGCAGAGTCTGCATCAGAAGTCCTATGAGGAGAGGCATAAGAACGTAATATGCACACCTTGGAAGAGAAGAAGGAGAGGAGGGATATGATGGATACCTTTAAATACCTCATAAGGATGGGGGTATTAATAAGGTATAGGAAGGAAGTATTTTTAGAAAAAAGGTATTCAAGAACAAAGGGACATGATAAGAAGCTGGAGGGGTTAGATTAAGCAGAGATGTGAGGAAGTAGTTCTTCACAGAAATAGTGGTGGATTCCTGGAACAGTCTTCCAGCAGAGGTGGTGGGGCTAACACAGTGGTGGGGTTCAAGAATGCATGGATAGGCATTAGGGAATCTTAGGAAAAGGAATTGGGAGATGAATTGGCCATAGATTAAGCAGGATCTGTGGTGATACTACAGGTAGGGAAAATTGGTAGACTAGGTGGGCCAGCAGCCCTTATCTGCTGGAAAATTCTATGCTTCTATGTGTATGTGTATGTGTATGTGTCTGTGTGTGTTCAAGGACAGAGTGAATTTTCTGCACCTGACAAAAATTTGTCTTTAATAAACTCCCCCACCCCATATGATGTCTTCGGATGTGATGGCTCCCACCCAGATTGAGGGAGCAAAACATGGTTCCAGCCCAGAGTGGCTAGGAGTGAACATGACATGGCTCTGCTCCTGATTGGGGTAGGGGCCAAAGCAGGAGGGCACAGCTGAACTTTCCTTTTTTTCCTCAGTAAAGCCTTTTCTGTCCTGGCCTGTGTGAGTGGGCTTTTCATCTTGCCCCTGCTCCCCCCGAGAGACATCCACCTCCATAGCTTTCATCAGAGCAGGGTCTCCCATATTCTGATGCTCCATGGTGGGGCCAGGAGGGGAAAGGCCATTCTTTCCACCCAGTATTCACATCTAGATTCCAGCTAGTGAGGCAGGTTGGGGCAAGTGGGCAGATTGTTTGTGTATGTGTGGGGATGGAGACTCTCTCAGTCTTACTGGTACGAAAGAACATGTTATGTGGAGAACAGAGTGATGATGAGCTAGTGTGAGCCAGTGTGTGTATATGTGTGTGTGTGTGTGTGTGCATTTGTGCGTGTTGGGAGGTGTACTTTGTGTCAGACCGCTATGATTGGGCAAACAAATGTAGACAAAGTGAGACTTTCCTCCTCTCTCCTTTCTTTCTTTCTTCCTTCTCCATCTAACCACACCCAATTTGGTCCTGAACTGTACTTCCCTAACAGACTTACACTGTCATTCTGCCTGGCTCAGCACCACAACCCACAACCCTCAAAATCAGTATCACTCCATTTGGTGTCTCCATTTAAGGCCTTTTAAGTCCCAGTATGACTGAGTAGGGAGGGGCACAAGGAGTGGGAAGCCTGCAAGCAAACATTCAACACCAACAAATGCTTGTTTGGCAATGTAATAGGTTATTTAAAGAAGCAGTACAACAAAATGGGGAAAATTAACCTTACTTTTTTACTATAAAGGATTACAGGCATCTTCCAGCTTTATTTGGTGGTAAAATGTTGTAGTTTCACAAAAATGTTTGTATTTTGTAAGTGCTTTAATTGACTGTTTTTCAAGAAAAAATGGCCACCACATTGACTTAGAAATAGCACTGCAGAACTGGCAAGGGCTAGGATCAAAAATTAAAACAAAAACATCAACTGACAGTGCAAAGCATAAATGGTGCCTAGAAAGGCAGCTTAGGCAAGTGTCTAGTATTTATATTAATTGAAGCAGAATATGGCTTTTTTGAGAAAACAAATGTCATTGCACTGCTTAATAGGTTATTGATCTTTATTTAACAGGAAGTAAAAGTCATGCCGTTACATAGCATAGGCAGGTACCTGGATATAAAAATTTGAATGTACAGTCTAAAACAGAAAAGATACACGGGATAATACTGTTTGTTTATTGGTAAATGAGAAAACATGAGGAGAATGAACCCATTTTGAAGGAAATAAGTATTATAACTCAATTTAGAAAAGGATAATAGGAAAATAACAGACTTAATTTATGTATAGTAACTATGGAGGTCAACTAAGTACATCCCTCCCACATTACTTTTTAAGCTAATCATGTTTGTGGTTCAGACTATGCATTAAGTTTTTCCTGTCTCAGAGATATGGTACATACACACTTTAAGGCTGGAGATAGTATATTATCTGCCTCAACAGGATGAGGAAACGAATGATGGGGGACAAGATTAAGCAGGTAGCTATGATGGTGGTGTTGGTGATAGTGAGTGATTTTAACATACCCAAGATAGATTGGGGATATCCATTGCTGGCTGCAGCAGGAGCCAGTTATTTCTCAATGCAGTCTAGGATGGGTTCCTAATCCAAGGGTAAATGAACCTACTTGGGATGGTGCCATTCTAGATTTGGTGCTAACAAAAGATGATCACGTTACAGATAGAGAGGTAAGAGAACCAGATGCAGGTAATGATCCTAAGACAGTGGTTCCACATTGGCACAGGAAAGAGATTCTAAATATGAAAATATGGGTACTGGATTTCAGAAAGGCTGGCTTCAACAGAATGGGTGGGATACTAAAAGAGAGTCTATCTAAACTAAGAGTGCACATAAATGTGGACCAAACATGGACTATGATGAAGGATAGGATCAGGGAAGCCTCAGAAACTTGCTTTAAAAGAGAGGAACAAGGCTACATCTGAGAGGCCAGTTTTGTTCAGCACAAAGGTCAACAGAATGAGGAAGGAAAAGAAAGACTCAAATAGGAAGTATAGATGTCCAGGAATGAAGGTGACAGGGAAACATATGTGGAAAAGGTGAAGGAGGCTGTGAAAGTGGTCAGTCAAACAAAAGCAAAGAAAGAACTACAAATTGTGGAAGAGGTAATAGAAGAGGATAAGGCCTTCTTCAGATACATTAGGAAAAAGAGGGCTACTAAGGACAGAATAGTTAAATTAAGTAGGGAGGGTTGGTGGAGGACAGTAAAGATCAGGCAGAGGTGTTGAATGATTATTTCTGCTCTGTATTTACTAAAGAGAAAGATGGACCATTACCACAAGGGAGGACGGGGGTATCGGTATGTTAGATGCAAAAATCACAGGAAAGTCCCCAAAACTGGATGGCATACATCCCAGAATTTTGAGTGAACTGGCTACACAATAGAGTGGAGAACAGCATATGAGTTCTGCTAAATATGATAGACCTAGATAAGACCCAGGGCACTAGAGGCCTGTCAGTCTGACATATACAGTGGGAATCTAATAGAGACCACCTTGAAGTAGCAGTTGGTTGAATTCCTACAGGTAAACAGGCATCTGGATAATAGATAGGAGGGATTCATGGCTGGGGAGATCACGTCAGGCCAACTTGATTAGTTTCTTTGAGTGGGTGATGAAGGCAGCTGACAGTGGGCAGGCAGTAGACATAGTTTATTTAGATTTTAGTAAAGCCCTTGACTTAGTACCACATAAGAAGCTAATCAAAAGTTGGATGACTTAGGGTCAGGTAGTAAACTGACTAGGTGAGTAGCAGACTGGCTCAGTGGGAGGACCCAAAAGGTGGTGGTGGGAGGGAGCTCTCAGAATCAAAGGAAGTAATCAGAAGGTACAGCAGGGATCAGCATTATAGCCTGTGTTGTTTAATGTTTTAATAAATGTCATAAGGGAGGAATAAGTGGTAAGATCTGTCTCTTTGTGGAAGGCACCAAATTCTGTAGGAGTGTGAATACCAAGGAGGAAGAATGAGAACTAAGGGGAGACCTTGCAATGCTAGAAAGGCAGTCAGGCACGTACAGGTAACTGGGGTTTAAAGTGAAAAAGGCAAAGTCATGCACATCGACAGCAAAACCTTAGAGCCAAATAAATACTGGGTGGTAAAGGTCACAGTAACTGAGGAGGAAAAGATCTGGGAATAGATATAACCAGCAACCTTAAGCAGAATACTCAATGCAAATGGCTATAGCTAAGGCAAATAGAAAGTTAGGTGTATAGCCAGGTGGTTCAAAGCAGAAAGAAGGAGATGATCCTTCCACTGTACAGATTCATGCTGTGGATGCATCTGGAATGCTGTGCACAGTTTGGGGTCCCTAAATAAAATAAGCAGTTGTCAATGCCGATGTTTGCTTGTTGGCATTGGCACTGGTAATGCAGGAGTTAGAGAGATGCATAATAGAAATGGCAGTGAAGTACTGAACTAATTAGCTTCCCACCCTGTAGAGAGTGAAAGGCATTGGGGTATGCCTTTGTCATCATCCATAATGCTTATGCCATTCCACCTTTACACCACCCTGCAGACACCAACAGGTGTTGTGGTGCGCTTTGGGGTCTTCAGCCTTACACTCACCCCACACGCAAGGAAATAAGCTCAGATGGGTGCAGTATAGGATAATGAGGTGAACGAAGCCAAAGACCCCAAGGCACACTCGATGCCTGTCAGTGGCAGCAGGGTGGGGTGGAATGCCGTGAGCATTACGCCGAAGAACCTAGTCACACACCACCACGCCTGTCGGCTCTCACAGGTGGTACATTGTAGGAAACCCTAATGTCTCAGGTGTTTGTTGGAGTATTTCGCCCAAATTTTCAAAATGAACTTTTGGGACCCCACCTCATGAACATTGGCATTTTCATTTCTTACTCAATCCTAAAAGCTGATTTTGCACTACTTACTGCGCCTATTCGCACCACAGGTGTGGAAACACATTTTGATAGGATGTGAAAAATGACAGCTTTACTGTTCATGAGGAGGTGTGAAAAAATGTCAGTGTTGAAAAATCTGGAATGAAAATATGAAAAATTGGCAAAGTTAAGAGTGCATAGATACTGAGCAACGTACATCTGTAAAGCAATCATTTTAGGAATAGTTCCACCAAATTTTCAACATGGGCATTTTTGGATCTTTCCTCATGAACAGTGGCACTGTGATTTTGTTAATCCATCCCGAAAGTTGATTTCCCCAGCAACAGCACCATTCTGCGGACAGGTGTGGAAACACATTTTGGGCAGGATGTGAAAATGACAGCTGTACTGTTCATAAGGAGGTGTGAAAAAATGG
Source organism: Neoceratodus forsteri (assembly GCA_016271365.2). Lineage (NCBI taxonomy): Eukaryota > Metazoa > Chordata > Ceratodontiformes > Ceratodontidae > Neoceratodus > Neoceratodus forsteri. The sequence continues at coordinate 250,908,777 of CM028130.1, read as the reverse complement.
CAATGTTAAAAAATCTGGAGTGAAAATATTAAAACTGGTGAAGTTACGAATGTGGTAGAAACTGCACAATGCATGCTCATAACACAGTCATTGTTTGGAATTTTTCACCAAATGTGCAACATAGGCTTTTTGGGACCTCTGTTAATGAACAGTGGCACTGTCATTTATTAATTGGTCCTGAAAGGTGATTCCCATGCGACCCCAAAATAACCTTTCAGGACCTAGAAAAAATTACAGTGACAGTGTTCACGAGGTGAATCCCAAGAACACCATTTTGACAATTTTGGTCCAAAATTTTAAAAATGGCTGAGAGATCAACCTAAATTGAAACCCCATTGACTCACTTATACAGCTTGCCTTGAACTCTTCAGTTTGCCGATCAACTTTGAAGAGTTCAGAGCGTCCAGTTCAGAGAAGATTGTGCTACCAACCTCTGAAGGTAAGTATGGAGTGAGGTGGGGTGCAGGGATGGGTGCACAGAGGAAGGGAGGGTGGTGATGGGGAGGGGATGGGGAGACAGTATACAGCAGTGGTTTAAGGCTCGCTGCAAATCTGGTGACATCCAGCAGATCAGACCTGGGTTTAAATCCCACAGCTTCCACTTACATACTGTGTGACCCTGAGCCAGGCACTTAACTTCCATGTGCTCCCAGGTTTCATCTGTAAAAAGCTTTCAGCTGGTATGCTACTCTGGTTAAACAACTAAAAAAGAGACAACGATGGACCATTTTCTTTTTACAAGGAAAAAAACAGAAGGATGGTTTTTATTCATTCACAGGAGAATCAAATTATTATTAATGTGGGCACACTGGGGTGGGCCCCAGTGTGCCTACAATGAGTGGGGAGGCATGCCAACATAAGGATTGGGCAGCGTAGTCGGCAAATAATTTAGATGGGTTTGAGGGAGGGTGCATCCGGCACCGAGTGGACATCCCGGTGTTGGAAATCAAATAAAAAGTTTTTGGGCACACTTTGTGGGCTCCCAGTGTGCCATACATTAGTGGGGGGTATGCTAACATGGGGGATTGGGCACCTGATATTGGTAAATACTTTAGAGGGGTTTGGGGAGGGGCACATCTGGCACCAGGAGTGGCGATTCCATTGTTGGAAATAAAATAAAATAGTTGTTCGCAAACTTTTGTGTGCTCCCAGTGTGCAGCATTAATGGGGGTACATACTAACACAGGGATTGGGTACCTGATATCGCTCTGCTGGAGTGTGTGGTGGGCGGCAGTAGTTGCCATTGTGGGAAAGCCATGCTGTGGCTACTTTATTTATTGAAATGTTTCACCAGGAAAGCCACACTGAGCAAACATGTTGCTAGTAACTCTGGCAACAAACATTACAGTGTATGGCCTACTGTGCACTGTAATGCACTTGATTGATATGGGAAATCAAATAAAAGTTTTTTGGCACACTGGGGTGGGCTGCCAGTGTGCCACAATAGTGGGGGGTGGGATGCCAACATGGGAATTGGGCACCTCGATGTTAGCAAATACTTTAGAGGGGTTGGGGGGCACATTGACACCAGGAGTGGGCATTCCTTTTGTCGGAAATAAAATAAAGTTGTTCAGCACACTGGGGTGGGCTCCCAGTGTACCACATTAATGGAGGGTGATACATGCCAATACAGGATTGGGCACCCGATGTTGGCTTTGTGAGAGTGTGGTGGTGGCAGGAGCAGCTATTGGAAAGCCATGCCGTGGCTACTTAATTTATTGAAAGGGTTTCACCAAGAAAGGCACACTGAGCAAACATGTTGCTTGTAACTCTGGCCATGTGCATTACAGTGCATAGCCTACTGTGCACTGTAATGCACATGGCCAAAGTCTTGTCACATGATGCCGCAATGAAGAAACTGTACCTAATTGCAGTGGCAGATTTCTTTAACTTTTGATGTCTTTGAAGCTGCTGTCATCGGCAGCATGCTCACTGATTGGTAGATGAGGATGCACCCAATAAAGTGGCGCTGCATTGGCCACAACACTGACACATCTCTGAAATGCGTTATTGCTACAAGATGTTTGTTGCAATATGTGCTGTGCATGCACGCAAACAAACATAAAATATGTAAATCATCTCCAGGTGGTACAGAGGAGAGCCACAAGAATGATTCAGGTCAACAGCATAAATCATATGAGAACAGGTTGAGGAGCTTTAGTATGTATTCACTGGAAGATAGAAGGGAGAGGGACATAACTAAAACCTTCAACAATCTAAAGGGTATAAACATGGTAGATCTTGGGAAAACATTTAATTTAAATGAGAGAAGAAACACAAGGAGTCACGTTACAAACTGGATGAAGGAAGTTTCAAGAAAGAAGTCAGAAAATACTTTTTTTTTACAGAGTGGGTGGTGATAAGGTGGAATGTACAGCCTTCAGAGGTTGTTAACCCTAAAACAGTTGAAATATTCAAGAGAGTGTGCAACAGATTCAAGGAGAGAGCTGTTAACGTGGAAGGGGGACGGACTCACTTTAAAAGTTATACAGTGTACACATATTAGGCAGATTCAATAGATCATATAGCCTTCTGCTGGCAGTTTCATATGTTTTCTGTTCATATGATTAGTGATGTAGTTCCTCCAACTGGGAACAACCCTGATATGCAAGCTAGAACTCAGAATGTTACCACTTAGGAAAATCGACAAGTTACCAGTCACCTCCTCCAAAATGCATATACAATAACACAATAGTACACACAAATAAAAGGCAAACGATGGGTAAGGTTTCTGTGTAACAGGAGCAAAGCTGTGTGGAAAGAGGGGAGTGTTGAGCAATAAACAAAACAGCACATCTAATCTATTTAGCAATACCACAATATCGCTTCACATCAGACCCACAATGTCTCGGCTATGTAATGCACCAGAAATACCATCATAGTCCCTATGGAGCTTTTATTAATTTAATTCCATATCACAGTTGTAACATTGTAGCCTCAAGGCATGGGAGACAAGGATAAGTGAAATGAGTCACCATATTGAAGAATTAAATGCTAACAAGCAATGTAATCCCAAAGGTATGTTGGGATAACACTGGCCTTCTGCCCAAACTAGAGGTGGGTGAAGTTGTCAAAATTCACTTCAAGAAAGCTGTGAATTTTGGCTACTTTGATTTTTATGATGACTGCAATTGGTGTATTTTTCACACAGTTTGTATGGCAGACCTAAGCAAATTGGAAAGTTGCTGAGACAATTAGGCAATTTGCATAGTTTTGCCTGAAGTGCTGTGCCTGTGAGCATTACAGAATTAATGGACCAAACAACACATAATCTCCAGTAGGACACACTGGGCACCCCGAGAAGCCTATTCATAAGCAGTACATAGAGGTTGCTAACCTGCATTGTCTAATTTTGCACAAAATTAAAACTAATTCAACTGAGGCTGGTGTGTGTGCTGTTTTTTTGTTTGTTTCAGATATATTTTGCACAGCAGCACCTTTGGGGAGAGAGGTGTGCTCTCTACTTTGCTGAAGTTTTTCATCTTAATGCCTACGTTTTTTTTCTCCAACTGTAGATTCCCTGGGTCACCAAAAACATGTGTTTATGCCCCCACACTCACACACTCCAACTGCCTCAAGCACTCATGCTGCTGGGACTCCCAGTTGTGTCACCATCTGGTCATCACTTGGTGGTGGCCACTGAGTGGGACGTTCAACCTCCCTTCCCCAATGGGGGCAGTCTGTCAGATGCTTGATTCTCCTTTCCTGGCTGACCCTCAATAACCAGAGTCTGCACCTGAATCCTGTTCATGGACATGGCAGGTGGAAACATTACTGACAAGTCACTGGGCTTTGCACTGCTGCTTCAAATGCTGATCTTGATTTCTTCAATTACCTGTTCAGTGGAGCATGTAGTGTGGAAGTGTTACAAAGTGATGCACTATTTTATAAAACGTATTTTACCCTGGATAGTCTATCTAAGAAATGTCTGATTTCTAGTGGGATCCTGCTTATAGCCATTTCCACAGCTGGGTGAACTGGAACACTGGAAGATTAAGTGACTTGTCCGATGAGATTTTGTCTGTAGCATGTTTCAAAACTATGCCCTTTTGGCCCACAAACTGGTGCTGTAGCCACTAGTCCAAACTGCCTCCACTTGCTCTCTGGGAGCAGCTAGAGTACTATATATTGCTCAATGACCTCAGTGGCCAAGTAATAAGTGGGAATATTCATTTACTGATTTATCTTTATTTTACCAGTAAAAACACATTGATGCCTCTCTTAAGTACTCAGTCTCCTTAAAGTGCTAGTGTACTGCCTAAAACTAATATCAGTTTTTAAAATCAGTCAACCACTACCTTTATATCTGAGGTATTTTTTATTTTCCTTTTGGATAACTAGAATATTTGTTTTTACCTTATGTCAGTAGGTGTGATGTGTTGGGACAGCACTCCGGCCGAGAGCTGACATATCTATCTCTATTACCCCACTACATTAGCAGTGGCATTGCAGCCTCACTGATTGTGACATCACTACTGCTTAGTAACAGCAATCAATAAATCACTCAATCTTTATTTTACCAGGTGAAACATCATTGAGAAAACTCATTTACAAGATGGACCTGGGTCTTGACACAATAATGTACACGCATGATACATACGATTTACAGGCAACTCAGTGATTGCCAGGTCAGTCACCTGTGATATCACTATTAGTGAGATCACACTGCTGATGATGTGGGGTGGGGGTAGAGATAGATGTGTCAGCTGCCATGCCGAGAACTGGTCCACACTTCCAGCACAATATTATCACATAAAAGACTTTCTAATGAGCAAAGGAAACAGAAAAGTACTTCAGAAATAAAGTTACAGCTGACTTCTTAAAATTTGCAATATTTTCCTGTCTTCCTGTTTGTGCTCCACTAGCTCTTTAACAGTGACATTGCTACCATTTCACTTTCTTGGTTAGTATTAGAGACGTGCAAGTTTAAATTTGCTATCAAAGTTATTGTGAAGTGGCTAATATTCATTGCAAAGTTCTCTCTCTCAGCAACTTCCGTGTTCACTCTAAATCACAAAGTTGTCCATACCAATGGCAGAATTCTGCCTGTGAAGTGCAGAATTTCACCTGCAAATGGCAGAATGACACCTGTGAATGTGAAGTTCCACCATTCACGAGTGCAATTCCACCATTTGTGGGTGAAATTCCTCACATTGCATGTGCAATTCCACAACTAGCAGCAAAATTTCACACTTTGCAGATCAATCTCACTTCACAACTGGGATAAAGTTGCAGATTAATTCACAGAGCAAATTTAGCCATCTTATGTTTTCTCTAGTTGCTTTGCTTACCTGGATCAACGAGGTAGTCCTCTGGTTTAAAAGCTCCCCCTTGTCTCCTTTAGCACAGCAGCCCTCTTTCTTTAGGTAAAGCCCATCACGTCAATATAAGCTCCCCTAAAGGGTTACTGGTGTCCCAGGAACTAAATCCTTGCAGCCTGAGTCATACACTGAATTCCATTATCACACTTTGCCCCCAAAGTGCATATGGCACTGGTAGTATTTCTGACAATATTGCCTTTGAAGTTCTACTTCTAAACATATCCACTAAATTGTTGCTGCAAGACCTGCAGCTTGAGCATTTCTAGGTCATTTGTGCTAACACAGACAACAATCTCAGCTTTGCTCAAGCCCTTTCCAACAATGTTCCACACACAACTTGAGAGCTACCACCCTTGCACCCATCAAACAACTGATAAAACCATTCCCTAGATAATTGCAATGCATTATGGTTCTATAACTCCTCATTACATCCCCAGCCAGTATTCGAAGGGGGGGCAAATCTGAAGATCCAAAAGGGGTTCTGATTCCAGAAAAAATAATGCTGGTGAACTGGAGGATCAAACAAGTAAATGAAACTACAAGATGGAAAAGTATTTTACATTACAAAATGGGTCAAGCTGTCTGCCACAAATTGGATGGATCAGGTCACATGCTGGGTCTAGTATACTCACAAACACATGGTGCTGAAATCTCATGTCCACAGTTGTAATACTTGACCATTTATAACTGTAATAAGACACTGCAGGGTACTGTATTCACTGTGAGATATACAGTATGCACTCCTCCATTAGTGGTGAGAATTCTCGACCTGAGGCCTCATGCCTGAGCATGCACCGTACGCTTACTGAGAATGCCTCTATATCTGAACAAATTCACACACTGTTGTGTGTTACTGACCACATGGCAAAGGTAATTTCAGATTGTTTTGTGCAGTAGTTTGCACTGTGGGTGAATCATAGAAATATAGAATCTTTGGCAGAAAAGGGTGTAGGCCCATCGTATCTGCTCAGTCCTATCTACAGTAAGTAATGTGAATGAGAGGCTCTCGAGACTCTTCAGTCTCCCCTCCTCTTCCCTTTCTGCCGTGGTTTTAGGAAGCCCACATATCTGTCCAATCCTCATTTGAACTCCTGCTTGATTTCACAGACCACCTCCTCTGGCAACCTATACAGCCCTCCAACACCTACTCCATTAAAAGTACTCCTGTCATTATCTCTTTTAAACTTTCCACCCACTGGCTTCAAGGACTTGTCTGTGGCATTTGTGTTACTACCAAGTCTGAACAAATCCTGCTGCACTCTTTAATTTCCCCAGGGATTGCAGGGAATTAGTTCAGAGTGTGATCACAAATATGAGGGTAACTCCATGAAGCCATTTCTGGAATGGCGCATCCTATTTGACAGTTTCCTGGAGACCTGGATAGAGCACTCTACAAAGAGATTTGAGTCACCTAGCCAGGATAGTTTTTTGGATAGTACAGTATCCACTTCATATTTACTGCTACAGGGTTTGGTATTATCAAAACCATCCCAAAGAGTATAAACAGCCCCAACCACCCCTGCGGTGGTTGCAGTATGTTTTTCTTATGTTATGCAGTCAGGGATTGCCAGGCCAAACATTTCTTCCTGGAAGTGCCTAACTACATACTCTTGTTTACGTTAAAAGACACGAAAAATCGATCAGAAATGTCTTAGAATTGTAGCATTTATAGTCTATGATAAATCAGTTCAGTTGTTGCACTGCCAAGGATTATAGGATAGAGCAGTATTGATCTGTTCCCAATGAGCAGCATTGACTGGACGCAAGCAATTTTCCACTTTCCTTCTTTCAGCTGGAGTCCTCTAATGTATTTGTGAAATGGATACTAATTTACAGCAGGAAGTCAATGACATTCACTGAAGTTTGTGCTAGTAACCAAGCATCACAGCAGACTTTTAAGTACTCAACAGCACTATAATCTATGTGTGTTGTACAGTATACAGAAGACTCAGTTCTCATCAAGCAGTTATTTTCTTTGTCACTAAAACTATGAACAGAAAACTGAATTGTTAGCACAGCAGCTTCTCAACTCATTCTAACACAGATACACTTGTATTTCTTAGCTGCACTCTAAAAAAATAGGGGTGTGCATGGACCAAATGAATTTCTTGAATACCACAAATAGCAGAGATCCTGAATATTCAGGAGCCCTTCAAAAATAGGGGACTATTTGTATTTGGGAACTGCTATCCACTCCCAATTGCAAAACTAACTAACTAACTAACTTAAACCTAAAAGAGAAGTGTTCACCCCAATGTTGTTTATTTTCAGATGCATCTCCCACCCTCCCACCCTCAACCAGACACATAATAATGTACACTTACCCCATCTCCCTACTAGCTGTCTGTACCCCATACCTCCCTCCTCCCCAGCACCCACAGTAATGTAAGTATTATATTGTTTCATCCCATGGTGGATGACTGGCACAACCCACCAACTATCACAGCCAGCTGCCATCTTAAAAGTGCTTGTTTGTGTGAACACATGGAATCCTGTAACCTCTGCCCCCGGCCCCTCCACCTTTACTTCAGGTTGCAAATTCCAACACTTTTGAGTTGGGTGATGGAGGCTTCTAGTAATATTGCAATATATTAAATTAAAGCTGGAAGGTGGACCCCTCTCTCAATTCATAACCAGAGATGAATATATGTGCTGTGCAAATGTGTACTAATTTATTTATTTCATTTATTTATTCATTCAAAAGTTGATAACAGGGTAAGGCACACTGAGCTGAGACTTGTTTCAGGTGTGACTCAGGGAGACAAATACAGGGTTAGAAACACAAATGGAGCATAACAGATAAAATATTTGGGTACAAGAGGTTCAAAGGGCAAAATAGATACAGGTACAGATGTGTTAAGCCAGGATGAAGTGTAGAAATGCTGCAGAATATCACAGGATACTACAATTTACTGAGGGCCATTTTAAGTCAAAGGCAATTAAGCACTTTTGTAATGCAGGATTTTGTGACATGCCATTACTGCAAGTTACTGCACTTCATCGTGGCTGACACATCTGTTTATACATTGCAACATGATATTACAGTATAATGTAACATTATTTGTTTGATAGATGCTGACTGTACTGAATAAGTGCAGAGCAAAGTGGGTAGGGAGAATGAGCTTTAGGACAGGCAAAATAAGGGATAGTAAGTGAGTGGTAGTGGGCCAGGAGGAAGATGTCAGACCTGTGAGGAAGGTGTGACATTGGCTGACTAGGAAGCAGGGCCTGTGTGGATGGGGTAGGGGGAAGGGGGAGAAAGGGAGGGGAGCAGGTAAAAGGAACTGCAGGAATGACACGGAAACAGGATTTTAGGATGGAGAAAGTAACGTCATGATTGGTGTCCCATGGAGTTGGTGCCAGAGGTGAGGAGCCAGTAAGAGTAGCCAACTGACCTGCACAAGAATGAGAGTGTGGAAGAGCGAACGTTCTGGCATCACTAGAGTGAAAGGAATACAAGGAGGAGCTTAATCGGTAAAAGACAGGAGGTGAGGTAGGCGGGGAAAGACCCAAACCAGAATTTGCCAATGAATGTGAGGCAGTGTATCTCGCCTCCCAGCATTTAGAGGAGTGAGGGAGAGAGGAGCAGAGAGGGTACAGTGGTGAGTTGGGGGAGAGGTGCAAAACAGCAGAATGAGTTTAGCAGGGTGTCAGGTCTGCCTAATGAGGTAGCAGGAGCAGAGGCATAGAACAATATCACCATAGTCAAATATTGGAAGAATAGTCTTGTTGGAGTATGTCACAGTGGGCATTGGGACATACTTTTGTGTCGGTAAAGGGCACTGCATTTAGGGTGGAGCTTGGAGCAAATATAGTATGCTGGTGTAGAAGTCCAGGCTGTTGTCCAGCCAGATCCCAAGGTATTTGAAAGAAGTGACAGATTGGAGGGTGAACTGTCAAGGGTGGAGAAAGTAAGGCATCATGTTTTGGACCATTTTTGCCTTGTGCCAAAGAACATGGAAACTTTTTTTTTTAATTAAGTTTCAGCTGGTTCTGGTGGAACCATTTTGAACTTTTATAGGATTTGACTTCCCATCTACTATCCAGAATACCCTGTGATTCCCTAGTTAGCAAGCAAGAATTTGTCCAGGCATAGACTGAAGGACTCTGCTGTCTTCATAGAAACATAGAAGTTGATGGCAGATAAGGACAGCTAGGCCCATCCAGTTTGCCCATTTCTTTTGTACCTTATGAATGTGCTATTGGCCTTTGCTCTGTCTCTGAATGGCATATTTATTCATTCTCATCTGTATTGCTCCCTTATGCCTATCCCATGCCTGTTCGAAGCCCTGCACTATATTCATATCCACCACTTCCTGAGGTAGGCCGTTCTATGCATCCACCAATTCTTTCTGTGAAAAAGAACTTCTCTCACACACTTTAATCGCCTCCTCTAATCTCATGCTGTGTCTTCTGTCCTGTATTTTCTTACATTGAAACATGTTGGACTTTTTCACCTTGTTAATGCCCTTAAGGTGTTTGAATGTTTCATCATCTCACCTCTCTCCTCCTTTGCTCTAGGGTATACATACATGTCCATTGTCTCTGCTGGTTCATGGCACTCTAGAAAATGAAGTGCCTCCTAAAGTTACTCCTTAATTTATGACGTTCTTCTGGAGGATTCTAGCCTAAAATCTTAGTCTGTTCAGCCTCAAATGCTTTAAGTCTTTTTTTTCCACAGTGAATATGTCTTGCTACCAGCAGCCACCTCATAGATCTTGTCCTCCAAACCCCTGATCACTTTGGTGGTTCAGCACTGCACCCTCTCACCTGCCCATTTGGTACTAAGGAGAACAGAACTGTGCAAAGCACTGTACTCCACTTTGGGTCCCACCAAGGCCTTGTGAGTTGGCAGAGTTACTTCCCTGTCCTGCCTGTCACCTCTCCTTTTATGCATTCCATCATTCTGCTGATCTTCTTCACAGTGGCTGCGACCTGTTTGTCATTCTTCAGTCCCTTGTTTGTTATGACTCCCAGGTTCCTTTCCTCCCCAGCAACAACAAGGGATATCCAAACATAGTGTTGATCTTATCTCTGTTTTCCTCCCTTGGGTAGCACCTTCTTCAGGATAAAGAGTCAGACTGTTGTAAGGGCTCAGACGGGTTCCCAGTCTGTACTCTGAAGGGTCTATTTACTGCCACAGCAGTGCTTCAGTTAAATCCCTTATACTGCAGAAGTATTTGGGCCCCATATACAGTCACGATGGACTGTTATCAAGTGATCACAATGACCTCATAACATAAGCTCCTTATGAGTGATCCTGTTGTCGGATGCACAAATGGAGTCAGAGCCTTTTCCTGCACAGTTACTATAACATTGGGATTACCTGGGGATAGGGGCTGGAATCACCATGGCCTGAAGACAGGTGGCAGAGGGTGTTGCCATGCTGCACTGGTGTTACAAGGGGTCAGTGAAGGACAAATATTGTCACAGGACTGGAAAGTACAAAAAATGAAAGTGCAACAGAGTGCAGCAACCACAACTGTTCAGGCAGGGGCAGTAGGGTGCAGTGGCCATGATTGTTCAGGCAGGAGATGGGGCAACAGGGTGAAGCAGCCCCTACTCTATGGGAGGACAGTGGGCAGCAGAGTGCAGCTGCCTCAAATGTGAGGCAGGAGACAGGGAGCTTGTGGGACAGGTGACGGGAAGCAGAGTGCAGCTGCTTCAACTGTAGGCAGGAGATGGGGCATCAGGGTGCCATATAGTGTTCCTAGTTATACATATACATGATGTATTTTCATACATAAATCATCAATGAACTTAAATTTATGAGTTCATATAGTACACATGCTTGATATAGCAGAATGTGGCAGACACCTGTTTTTCAATCTGAGAGGAAAACAATTGTTCTTACATGAACCACTTTATTGAGGCTTCATTAAAGACAAACTACTTGTATGAATTTACAAAGTTAAATTTATTTTATATCTATTAAATAAACAACCCAGTGTTATACAGCTATTAAACAAAACACAGAGTTTTGATGGGACAGAACTCATAGCTTTGATACAGACAAACTGACTTCACAAATGCATACCACTTCAATTCAGCTCTGAAACTCAAATAATAAGCTTTTAGGACCAAATGATAGATTTTCAGCTAATTCATCTGAACACATACCAGAGATTGTGTTAGTAAAACCCTACACAGCAAACAATTAGCACTATAGACTGCTCTAATTAGGAAGTTTACAGTTCTTCAGTCGAGCTAAAGCAGTAGCTTACTCCAATATGATGTCATCACTATCCAAGGTTCAGTCAGAGGGACAGAAACAGCCTGTTTCTGGCTAGTGCAGAACAAGTTAACAAATGCTGATTTAAAGAAAACCACAAAATCAAATAGCATGACATTTTCAGGAAAACTATCCATGACACAAGGAGATGAATTCAGGCTTTTTTAACAATGTGTAATATGGTTGCCATTCATCTTTATACCACTGAAAGGTTACAGAATAAACTTTGTACACTAGCTATTTTTAACCATATATCAAGAATAAGTACTATAACAATGATGGAATCAATTTGAGGACATATCCCAGCAGCCTTATTAAACGATTTAAATTATTGTGCTGTCTTGGAACCACTATAATTAGGGTTGAGCAGGGTCTTCTATGTTAAACCCAGAATTTGCACTTTAATCACTTTGTAACAATTCAATGAATTTGTACAAGCGTTTGCATGTGCTGTCTTGGGGGCAAGATGTCTTAAAGTATAACGTTTTGTTCCAGTCAGATGTGCATATTCCGAGATCTGGATAGTGAAAAAGTGAACAAATATTTTTTTGCTGTGTTTTTGTCATCGCTTAGCCCTCAAAGGGTCTGGAATTTTGCTCTGAAATTTTCAGGGTACAAAGGGCTTGGGCTATAGTGGGCGCCTTTCACTGGTTTGATGAAAAATATTAATCTATTCCAAAGTTATGAAAATTTGAAATTTCAGTTCTGAGCATGCTTGGAATGAAAAATAAATTGGTCCATATGAAAAAGATCCTTTTTCATATGGGAAACTGTTTCATGAGAAACAAATCTTTTTCATATGGCTGACATCTTGTTTCTGTTTTTCCCCAAACGTTTTTGAAAACTCATAAAATGAGATATTGCAGAGACACCAACTCATGTATCTTGCTAATTGGGACCCTGTTAGGTGAATTCTGGAGTTACTTTTAAGGAAAATTAAACAGAATTTTTTTTATTCATTTAATTTTTTTATGACTCGCTTTCTTTTAGCGTATGGCCATATGAAATGAAATTGGACCATACGAAAAGGATCTCTTCATACAAAAAATCATTTGGACTTAGTTTTTTCAGATTCTTTTTTCATATGAAGGCATCCTTTTGGTATAAATATCACAATCTCACAAAATGATCCCTTCATTTAAACAAAGAATCTGAAAAAAACTAAGTACTGTAAAATTCTCTTTCCTACTGAAGGATCCATTTTCAAGAGTCATTTTCATTTGTAGAGAAGGATCCTTTATATGAAAAAATAATTTGGACTTCGTTTTTCATATTCTTTTCATATGAAGGGATCCTTTTTGTGAGGTTGTCTTGTTCATAGGAAAAGAATTTGGGCTTAGTTTTTTCCACATTTCCACTTCAAGAGCAATAACTCCTCAATATTTGCAGTTAAGGAACAATATATCAAAATAACAATATTAATGAATACTACAAGAATACCACATAATACCCCAAAATATTTAGGGGCCATATAAAAAAAATTTTTAATAAAAATATCCATAAAATATCATTGGAAGTTTAACAAGCATTACAACCAGGCAAATAAATTGTTTTTGGAAGAACTGGAATTGCAGGGCCCTCACACCAACATGGATGTATGTATGTAGTTAGGATTCAGATTAAATTGACAAAAGTAGGAAATGTGGTGTTAGGGTTCCCAATCCTAACACCTCATCCCTACCCTGTAGGCAGCAAAATGAAAAAAAAAAAAACATTATGGTTTCACCTCTCATGAGTCTTCATAAATCAGCCTGGGTGTTCCTTGGAGTTGTCATTCCAAGCACTCAACCCATTCTCATATAGTCTGCACATCTTAGCTTCTTTACTGATGGAATGTGGTAGCGCGTTAAATAAACCCTAGAACACCCCAGACCTAATTTGTGAACTCTATCACCACATTTCTACTTATGTCAATTTAATCTGAACCATAACCGTGCATTAATAACATTGTTTGCAAAGAATATGATAGATGGATAGATAGATAGATAGATAGATAGATAGATAGATAGATAGATAGAGAGAGATAGAGATAGGAAATAGTAATTTATGAATTTATTTGCATTGGAATGGATGCCTTATGGTTGGTGAGAAAAATCACTGAGGAATTTGCCTTTTCCTCCTTTACAGAAATGTACTGCTTGCAATTTAATGTAAAGTACATACTGTATATACAGTGTGTATGTATAATGTATATACACATATATATATACTGTGTATATATATATATATATATATATATATATGTATTATACATACACACTGTATGTACAGTATATACTTTACATTAAATTGCAAGCAGATACAATTTGATAATGGAGGAAGAGACAAATTCCCAGTGGTTTTCACCAACGAGCTGTTTGAATGAAAATAATAATTTGTATAGATATATATATATATATATATACATACACATACACACAGCATATTAGTTCCTCCACACCCTGATGTAGCAAAACCTTGTTGGGAAGCACAGATATTCAGGATATATGTGGTTACCTCACAGCAATTAATATTATAGTTGCTTTATGCATTGATGAGTGAGTCTCTATGGTCGATATTTCCCTGATATTGTCCAAATTCTTCCACGCTGGATCAGTCTTTTCCTCTTGTGTTTTTATCTTGTAGTACAATAAAGCTACCCTGTTCATTTGGCTGGTTACTTCCCCAAAACTGGAATGACTTGCCAGTTTAGACCTACAGTAGGTAATGTTTTGTCTTGTAGTTAAACAAAAAAAACTTTATCTGAACCTCTTTATACGTACATACAATATATGAGTAATGCATTAGATATATGATTTCACATGCTGCAGACAGGATTGACAGACAGAGAGACAAATAGTTGTCTGTCCTCCTGAGTTTATTTAAATTACCACCCCTGAGCTTGTCACGGTTTTCCCTCATGCTTATCAAAGAGGGATATACAGTACTTTATCTATTAGCTTTTGTAGATAAGAGACCATTTAGTTCAGCATATTATTTCCCAAAGCCCTTTTCATAAGAACTAAAAATATACTCAGCAAGAGCAAATCAGTCCCAGTTAGGTCAAAACAACGGATATGCAGTAAACGATGAAAGTTTAATTGTGCCACTAATGTTGCTCCGAGATTAAACCAGTAAATTGCTTATTCTGTTAGGCTGATAATTAGAAACATAGAAACATCAAAGCTGATGGCATATAAGGATCACTAGGCCCATCCAGTCTGCCCATTCCTCCCTCCTAACCCCCAAGACTCAGATCCTAAATGATCTCTGGCTCATCTCTTCCTTTGAACCCCAGGGTACTCCTACGCCATCCCATGCAGTTTTGAATTCCCCTCTGTCTTCACTCCCACCACCTCTACTGGGTGGATCCCACCACCCACACTTTCTGTGAAGAAGTATTTTTCACGTTGTCCCTTAGCCTACCCCTTTCAGTCTCTCTCATGCCATGTCCTCTTGTTCTAGACCATCTTTTTATGTGAAAGATGCTGCCCTCCTGTACCTTATTTATTCCCTTTAGGTACTTGAAAGTCTCAATCATATCACCCTCTCTCTCTCCTCCATCATATACATGTTGAGTTCCTCCAGTCTCTCCTCATATGATCTCTGGCGTGGGCCCTGCACCTTATGTTGCTCTTCTTTGACCTACCTCTACCTTGTCTATGTCCTTTTGGAGATGAGGCTTCAGAACTGGGACGCAGTACTCCAAATGAGGCCTCACTAATAACCTGTACAGTGGCATTACCACCTCCTTCCTTTTGCTGGTAATACCTCTCCCTATGCACCCCAATATCCCATTAGCTCTTCCCACTGCATTGGCACATTGCTTAGCTACCTTTAGGCCATCAGATATTATCACCCCATATCTCTTTCCTGCTGTGTGGTCTCTAGCAATCATCCCCATCCTGTAATCATCCCCTGGTTTCTGCTCCCCAAGTGCATGATTATACACTTTTGGCATTAAATCTCAGCTACCACACTCTTAACCATTCCTCCAGCTTTGCTAGATTGCTTCTCATTTTTCCACTCCTCCGGGCTGTCTGCCTTATTGCAGATCTTGGTATCATTGGCAAAGAGGCATACTTTCCTTCAACCCTCTGCAATATCACTGATGAAGACATTAAATAGTACTGGTCCCAGAAATGATCCCTGTGACATCCTGATTGTCACCTTTGCTGCCTCAGATTCAACTCCATTTACCACCATCCTATGCATTATATCCCCAACAAATTCCAAATCCAGTTTACCACCCTGTGACCCAGTCCCAGGCTACCTAACTTGTTCACCAGCCCCTATGTGGAACTGTGTCAAGCGCCTTGCTGAAGTTAAGGTAGGCTACAACCACCACTCCCTGATCCACCTCCCTGGTCACCCAGTCAAAGAAATCTATGAGATTAGTCTGACAAGACTTTCCTGACGTGAATCCATGCTGCCTTGATCTTGTGCTCCTCTGGCTTTAAGGTGTCCACTATCCTCCCTTTAGCAGTGATTCCATTATTTTCCCTCCACTGAGGTCAGACTGACAGGTCTATAGTTACCTGTCTCTTCTCTTATCCCACTCTTGTGGAGCGGGACTACAGTACATCAGCCCTCCTCCAGTCCTCTGGATCCTCCTCCATATCCAGTGACTTGTTGAATAGTGATGTCAGTGGTGCAGCCAGTATCTCCCTAACTTCCTCAGTTCTCTAGGGTGTATCTCGTCTGGTCTCATTGCCTTGTCCACCATTAGTTTAGTGAGTTCCTTTAGGACTATCTCCTCTGTGAATGGACTTCTGTCCATCTCAATGTCAGTCCTGTGTCTTAGCTGTGGTCCCTCCTTCCCTTCCTCTGTGAAAACTGAGCAGCAGGGATCAACAAATCCCATAGCCTGATGTCCTGAGCTACCAAATTTCTGCCTGGGACAAGCATTTTTCAGTCAGCCACTTGCCCATGGACAAGCATCAATCTGCACATCATTTTTTGGGTATGTACCTCTGTGCTTTGGCATCCAGCCAGGAGGGCTTGCAGCGTCTGAGGCGGTGGAGCCGATTTTTGCAGGAAGCGGTCAGCTGGGTGTGCACAGCGCTGCAGGTAAATATGTTGGAGAGGAGAGCTCTTGAATGCAGAGTTGAAGTGGTGGCTGAATGAGCAGGCATGTACCAGGATCGGTTGGGTGATGGCAAGTCATGTGCCGTGTCTTCTTCAGCAGGTAAGGGTAAGGGTAAGGGCACGAGGTGACTGAGGAAAGCATGGATGTTGGGCGACTAGGCAGGGGAAACTGCAGGCCACGCATGCTGTCAGGTGGATCATAGTGATATTATGACTGGAAATAGTTTGCACAGAGGTTCGTCATCAGAAGAAGTGCTGTGAGTGTGCTGGGCAAAGGGGAGCTGGGAAGACCAAGTCAAAAGCTGCATAGTGGTATGAAATTGTGCTGGGGCAGCAGGCCTGGCCTACTTGACAAGAGATACAAAGTGGTGTACTGAAGACACCAGCGAGCTAGCCAGCTGATAGCAAGTAGCACTAGTGCTCTTGGAGTGAGGCGAGTATCGTGTGAGGCAAAGGGCAGAAAAATGAATGGATGGAGTCAGTTCTCCATTTTATTCTCTCCTAATTACCTTGCTTGTATTGCCCCAGAACACTAGTGCACAGTTTCTTGTATGTTTCATTGAGGTGAAGTTGCTTTTGCTTTATTGGAGAGAGGGTAGATAAAACTGCATGACAGAACTGAGACTGAGGTATCATACAAATGTTTCTCAAGTGAAGAAACATGATACTACTATCAGATAATTACTACAGTAATTCATTTCTTAATAGTCTTACACTTAGTTGTTTTGTGGCATGTATCCAGAAGCAAAATAGGTAAATAGATCGTAACCACCATCCCCAACCCCCAACACTGCTATAGATGTGTGTGATAGTATCTTATGCACTAGTGTCTCCCAGAGATATACAGATATATATATTTTTTACTTTAGAAAATCTGATTTAAATTAAATAACCAAAAATAAACTACAGGCTGTGATTTAAAGCATTTGTGATGCACACACCAGGGGTTTGTGAGGTATAGGCACAAAGGCTAATTGTCCTTACACCCCTGGGAATGCATCATGTGTATTGTTGGATTTATAAAGTGGATTTTTGTGATATCTGCTATAGCATCACACTGCATGGTGTGTTTCTAATGTGCTCTCAACTGATAATTGTGTACAGTAAGCTGATTTTCTTGGTACTGCTTGGGTGGAAGGGGACCACTGAACTTTACCAGGTGGGAGACCAATACCGTCATGTCTTATTGCTTGTATTCTGGTAATTGAATCCGACTGACTCAACCTGTAGTAACAGCAGGGACTGACAAATTTAAAACATACATGATCTTTCCTGCTTCCTAATGTTCTACATCCACCTAGAATTAATGGTACAACCCCACACCATGTACTTTGTCGTTACAGTAAGTTTCTGTAATTTCCTTGAAATACAGTTTTCAGACCATGGACTACCACTCAAAACACTCGGACTACCATTTTAGCAAGGCCAGTTGTCCTGAACTAGCATGTAATTTTGAAATTTGTCGATCCTCGCTGAGCAGAAGTATTTGTTAAGGATTGATGCTTTATCCTGTTCACCTTCCACTCCCTCTTCCCTCCCTTTTAGCCTAACAATACCCATCTTGGTCTTTGTTCGCTAAGATTTCCATAAAAAGTCTTGTACCCTTCCTTAACCTGTTTCACTAATTTCTCCTCTGACCTTGCCTTGGAACTTATTACCACTTTCCTGCTTCCCTTTGCTTTTCCAGATACATTGCCCAGTCCTCTTCCTTCTGTAACTCCTTATATTTTCAGAACACCACTGTTTTTGCCTTTACTCTCCGCCACTTCCATGTGAACCATAATGGTTTTCTTCTCTTCTTGCCTTTGTCTACTTGCCAAATGCAGAGGTTTGTTAGCTACCCTATGGTCCATTTAGATGGGCCCATAGTTCCTCTACCACCCATTCTCTCCTTTGCTGGGCATACCTAAAACACAGTGCCATCTTTGTGAAGTCTGTCTCTTGAAGTCCAGAACCTTTGCTTTTACGTGGCATGACCATGTTGCAGTACTCATGTTGAACCTCACTGTGGAACGATCGCTGGACCCCAAGTAGTCACCACCCTGACATCCAAAATTTGACTCCATTTGTTAGAACCAGGTCTAAAATAGCTTCTTCCTGGGCTGGCTCTAGCGCTAGGTGTTTGAGACCTGCCCCTATTAGGGAGTCCATGATGTCTCTGTCCCTGGCTGTTGTAGCTGCTGGAATGCTCATTCAATTTCTGGTAAACTGAAGTCATCTACCAGCAACTGCTCCCCTTTGCTGCCATCTTATGGATGGCTTCAATAGATCTCTGTCTCTTTCCTCCCTTTGATCAGGGGATCTGTAGATTACACCAGTCTGTACGGCTAGCCATTGCCTGTTTCAGGGTGACCCACAGTGTCTCTGCCCCCATGCAATACTTGTGCTTCCATTGCCTTTATGCCTCCTTGATGTAGAGAGCCCCAACATCCCTTCTTACCTTCTCTGTCTCTCCTAAACAAAGCATAAGCCAGTATAGCTACATTCTGTCATGGTTTGCATTGTACTATGTCTCTATATAATGGCCACAATATCCAGATCATCCTCAGCAATCAAGACTGCCAGATCTGGAATTTTGTTCCCTAGGCTATGGACATTTGCACAAATAGACCTCCATGTTTCACATGCTCTCCTCCTGTTCTCTCCCCAATTCCCTTGCTTCCCCTCTCCTCCCTTTTCTGCCAAGTTCTGTTCTCTCTGTCAATTTGGTGACATTTGTGTTCTCCTTACTGGTTACATTTCCCTTTGGGGTGGGTGGTATGATTTACCCTGCTCCTTACACCACCTCTTGGCTAGTTTAAATGCTTGCCAATGAAGCCTTTAAACCACTCACTAAGGACATTGGTCCCCTTACTGGAGAGATGCAGGCCATTGCCTCTGTACAGGTCTGCATCCTGGTGGGTTCAATTCCCCAATTATGTCAAACCTGCTCTCTGCACCAGCTTTCCAGCCAAATGTTAAAGTCTTTGGTGTGAGATCCCTAGCCTCCTCTCGCCATGGACAGGCAGCACCTCCGAGAAGGAAAAGGAGTTTGCAACCTGCTCCAAGCCCTCCCTGTTCTCTGAACTCATTCTGCACTCTTGCTGTCTCTGCCTTGTTCCCAGCTAGGTCATTTGTAGCCAGATGGACAATGACATCCAGCTTCCACCTCCTTGCTACTGCCATAGCGCTCCTCTGGATCTGCTTTCCAGCCCTCTGAGCAGTGCTTCCTGGCAGGCACTTTGTCTCCTCCTCCCTGCTCTTGCTGTTCCTAGCTTAACTCCTAGGACAATGGAGTCCCCCACCAGAAGTGCCTTCCTCTTTGGGGTCCTCCTCCACCCACCCTTGGGGCTCCATTCTAGAAGTCCCTCTCATCCTTCCTGGGTGCAACCTCAGGTGAACAAGTGGGGCCTTCCTGTTCCTCAAATACAGTTTAGATC
The DNA here is from genome assembly GCA_016271365.2 of Neoceratodus forsteri. NCBI lineage: Eukaryota > Metazoa > Chordata > Ceratodontiformes > Ceratodontidae > Neoceratodus > Neoceratodus forsteri. The sequence goes on along the minus strand of CM028130.1, from coordinate 250,888,738 downwards.
CAGAAGCAAATGATTTGATACCTTTTAATGGACCAACATAGATGTAACAACAAGACAAAGTGCTCTGGCTTTAGAACAACCAGTCCTTCTTCAAGTTCAAGCTTCTCAAGGTTGAGCTTCTGAAGAAGGACTGGTTGGTCCAAGCTAGAGCACTGTTCTTGTTGTTACATCTATGTTGGTCCATTAAAAGTATCAAATCATTTGCTTCTGGATCTATTCTTGCAAGGACCAATACGGCAACTACTAAATCTAGATTTCAAATACAGTTTAGAATTCTGTAGTTGCACTGACTCGAGGATGTGCCTCTGACCCACCTCCTTACTCTGAACAAGCCCACCATAGTCCAACCACTCCTTGCTGGGCAACCTTTCAGGAAGTGGGTGAGGATATAGTGGCCTCTTGGGGGGAAGGAGCCTTCTAAATCCTAGCCAACTCAGCCTGGAGACTGGCTATCTCCGCCCTCAGCCCAGACAGGTGCCTGCAGACGGGCAACACCACATCATCCAGAAGGTTTTCCTGAATACTGTTGCTCCACAGCCATTGCACTGCACCACTCACAGCATTTTCTCCTTCTAGTCTGCCTGTTACCACACTCCTGGCAAATGCCGTTACCAATAAACCCCGTATCACCTGAATGCCTAATCTTATTTCAGACCTTATCGTTTATAAGTTCCTACTTCCCTTCTTTAGGTACTCCTTCCTCCCCTTCTAATGTGTTAGGGCTGGCTTTTTCAGCCCTTTCCTGATCTTTACAGGAAGTAGTCACAGCAGAGTAGGTGAGGCCCTATAAAAGAAGACAAATACGGGATGGGGTTCATGGTTGTTATGCTGTGCTAAAAAAGAGAATCAAACATAACCAGTCACACAGTTAGTGCTTGGAGCCTCCCTGACTTGTGCTGCCTACAAGGGAGCTCCTCTGCAGCCACTGACTGCACTGGTTCTAGTCACTCCCACTGATGCTTTTAAGCACCCAGAAGATTCAAATTATGGTGCCCTCAGAGCCTGCCTCTCCAACAGACTGCTCAGATCCCTTTGTCCCTGAACAATGCTTTACCACTCCTTCTACATCTGTCTGGTACACGGACAGTAAGTAAAAATAAACAAACATCTTTCCTTCAACAAAGAATAGGCAATCAAATACAGTATAACCAGGAACAGTACTAAATCCGCTTATTCCTGCAACAGAAAAAGAGTAAACAGTTTGGCACTTCCAGTAAAGTTAGTCAGTTTCAGTCCCCAGCTGCACCGGCTTATCGGAATCCCGTTTCTCCAATGTAGTCCCTGCAAATTAATCAGAAATCTTCTTCTGTCCTGCAAACATGGCTGCTACACTATGCTAAAAAGAACCAACAAAAAGATAATCAGTACCTAACCAGTCACACAGTTAGTGCCATGGGCTGCCCCCAACCTGCACCTGCGAGGAGCTCCGCTGTACCACTGACTGCACTGGTCAAATAGGTTGTGCTAGAAACCAAATAGTTTAAAGCATTTCCTCTGACATTAAGGCAAAATTATTAAGTGGCTAGAGAAAATCTCCTGTTCCTCAGTCTCATTAGGTGAATAAAATACCTGGCTCCTAAAGGTATTATCATCATTTCGATTAAAAAATGTAATAAGATCACTAAATGAAAAGAAACTTTGAATTGCTAATATTATTTTGCACTGCTCCAGAGGAAATTTAGAAAAGAACTACGTCTCTCAAATCCTGGTTATGTCATCTTTTTATTTCACCCTACTACAATCTAGCAGTAAGGGACACACAAATGTCATTTTTTCTTGTAGTTAAATGCCCAATGTTGGGCCAAAGTTTAAGCCACAATGGAATAATGCTCCATTCTGTAATAAAGCTTCAGAAGACAAAACGTTTACATCAAGTGCCTCAGTGTTACATAGAAACATAGACTTTGACGGCAGATAAGGACCACTTGGCCCACCCAGTCTGCCCATTTCCTACCTACTTGGATAAGCTGCAGATTCTAGTTAACCAACAGCCTACTTCCTGCCACCCCCACTACAATTGCCTTGTGTCTGTCCCATGCATGTTTGAATTCCCCACTGTTTTAGCCCCAACAACCTCCCCAGGAAGGCAATTCCACGCATCCACCACCTCTCTCCGTGAAAAAGATTTCCTCACATTAACCCTGAGCTGCTCCTCTATCTTTAAATTGTGTCCCCTTGTTCTTACACATCTCTTTTTCTGAAAGATGCTACCCTCCTGGACTTTGTTGATTCCCTTGAGGTACTTGAACATTTCTATCATGTCCCCCTGTCCCTCCTTTCATCAAGGGTATACATATTAAGCTCTCTCAGTCTCTCTTCATATGATTTCTGATGCAGACCCTGCACCATTTTAGTTGCCTTCCTCTGGACTGCTTCCATCCTGTCTATGTCCTTGCATAGATGAGGTCTCCAAAACTGCTCACAGTACTCCAGATGGGGTCTCACCAACTGTCTGTACAGAGGATAACCACTTCCTTTTCTACTTGTGATTCCCTTCCTATGCATCCCAGTATCCCCTGGCTCTCCTTACTGACTTCTCACATTGCTTACTCACCTTTAGATCATCTGATATGACTACCCCAAGTCCCGTTCCATTTTGTTGTTGTTAGTACCTCCTGCTATTGTGTACTCTTCTCCTGGGTTTTGTTTCCCAGGTGTATTACTTTGCACTTCTTTGCATTGAATCTAAGTTGCCATATGTCTGACCATTCCTCCAACCTTGCCAAGTCCCTTCTCATCCTTTCTACCCCTCCCGTGTTACTATTAAAGCTTTTTTCCAGTTTCAGGAAAACTGTTTAAAATATAATTCACTGAACTGGTGGTAGAGCAACTGCTTGCAATGTCGGCTTACCAAGGTTTGAGATTGGACAGGTCTTGCTCAGGGCTGGCCACAGGAGGGATGATTGAATATCCCTAGGGCAGCTCTCCTCCTTGGGAAGGAGATGAAAGTGTCTTGCTAGGCAGCTGCCAGCTAGAGAAACCTGGGCAGTGCAGCAGGACTGAAAGGGCAAGGATTTATTTATTTATTTTATTTATTTATTTATTGAGAGTATCGGAATTACAATTCTTTGAGTCTGAGACTAATTCACAAAGGCTCCATGTCAACATGTGCAAAAATAACATACAATCTGGGTGCAACCAGGGTACAATTAACTGTAACAGCAGATTTAAATAATACAGAAAAGCACAGAGTTATTAACAGGTATATACAACTAATAAGCAAAAATACAGAACACAATATTTAGACACTGTACAGTACGGGTTGCAAGCAAAAGGAATAGAGACAAGGTGAGTAGACAAAAGGTACTGGATATAGTGGAATTATGGGGGAGGTAGGGGAAGAGCAGAAAACAAGAGGAGGAAAAGTGAGGTGTGCAATAATGGGGAGGAAAGAGAGTAAAGGGAGGAAATAGAGGGAGCTGCAGTCTGAGAAGACATTGTCTAACTTACTGCAAGTTCAGGGTTTGGTGAGTTATGTAATGACATATATGGAGATGCTAGAAACAGACACAGTGACTGGAGGCAAGGAGATGCTGTCTGAGCACATCTTTGAAAGGGTCTAGTTTACAGATAGAAGTGATCTCTGAGGGCAAACCATTGAGTCAGAGAGGAGCCTTATAGATGAAAGCCCTCTGCCCCAAGGAGGTCCTACAAAATGGGACTAAGAAAGAGGCTTTGGAGGAGTTTCTGGTTGTGCAGGTAGCTGGGGCCATAGTAAGGAGATGTTGGGCAGTAGAAGGAATCCCACCCACATCGTGGGAATCCCACCCACATAATGCAGATGTGGAGCTTGAACAATGTGTCATTGCATGCACATTTGGAATGGGGAGAAAACTGGTGGAAGAAAGTCCAATCATGGCTAGATTATGGCCTAGTCCCCTGCAGGACCTGCACTTAAGACTGGGTACATCCACAGGTCCTGTGGCAGAGTATGAATGAGTGTAACTTATGGAGAACCCAAGTGACAGGGTTGTGGGGACAGGTCTGAAAGGAGCAGATCATGTAATGAAATATTGATAGAAAAAAAAATATATATATACAATAGAGACAGAGAAAGAGAGATAATTTCAGACACAAATCAGCCAATAGTTTAGAAATTTCCATAGCAACAGATGATGCACAGTATGTCCCATACAGAGAATTATGACTATGGGGGTGTAACCTGGAGGATGAGATGAAGACTGGAAGACAAAGATCTTGTTTTCATGTAAATGTTCTCAGTAGTAATGACTGAGGGAGACAAATACAGAAAATTATGGAAATATACATTGAATTGAGTTTGAATATTATGTTGTAAAATGCTTTCCTGGATGCTTCAAAATGCTTTAAAAGTATCTTAAAAGAAAGATAAACCCTGTTGTTTACATCTGTTTGGACATTCTTGCACCAAAATTTGCCTACCCATGATGCCTTGTACTGGAACTGGGATTTTACAGTATGTGCATGGTTTGGACTAAGAAATAGAAAACAAGCAATACGGATATCTTCTCTCCTTGCACCATTTGACACATCTTATATAGGGCTCTTCCTGCAGACTTCATCTTGGGTATGCTCACTCTGAGTGTAATAAATATGGTTCTGACTGGATATCTGTGTAAGATAATGACTGGCATGTACTAAGGAGTGCCAAGGAGCCAAACACCTGTCTGCACTTTGTCAATCTTATTTTATAGTGCATGAGCTATATAAACCTGTTTGAAAGTAGCTATTATACAATGGGAGCTTCAAATCCTCATTCCTGATTGGCTGACTGGCACGATTTACCCATTGTACATCATGCAATATACCAACGGGTAAGGGTGCCAGTCAGCCACATCTCTAAAATCTATCTAACCCCAAGTTCAAACTGGACAACCGCCATGTTGAATCCCCACTAAATGGCCATCTCACACAATTCAGTACACAACACATGTCTGTCTCTCACAACACACAAAATAAAACACAGTGGCCCAGATATTCAAACTGTGCCAGGCTGTGGCACAAGCCTGGGTGTAGCACAACTTGGCTGTGCAGGGGCTTTGACTAGGCGATATTCAGCAGAGCTGCTCCATGGCACAGCATCATTAGTGTGCACCCTGGCCACCCACAGTGTCATGGCGCGTGGCACTGCGCCAACGCAAGTGGCCAGAGTGGAGCAGGGAATGCACTAGCACAGGTTCCATTGCGCTATGCAAAGCAAACCGCGATTTTCAAAGTGAACATGCAAATGGGGCCATAATGTATGCAAAGGTGCAAAGGAGGCTATTTGCATGTCATTATGACCCCATTTGCATGCAGAGCACTGATCCCTAGCGACTTGTGCCTGGCGCCCTGCCAGGCAGCAATAGCAAGGACCAGCGCCACCTCCCCAACTGGCAATGTGCCCCACAGCCCGATCGTGGCTTCAGTTTAAATAATAGAATTTCCTATATCCTGGTGGTCCAATGGACGCTGTCAGTCGATCATGGGCTTCAGTATAAATAAAATTATTTCCTATATCTCTGGTAATCCAGTGAACCACTGTCAGCCGATTGTGGGTTTTTGTAATAAATAAAAATTCGTCCAATATCCCTGGTGGTATAGTGGTACCCTCCTCCCCACCCACCCACTAGCCCCACCGCCCTGCTCCCACCATCAGTGGCAGGCGGCAGCACCCCAGCTGCCTGCCACCCCGCCACCCACCGACTGACACCATAGGTAGGGCTGTCGCCCGATGGTCCACAAGCGTGACCCAATGGGCGGCAGCTCCATATCGCATTACTACATTCCAGATATGTGAATGGATCCATTCACATATCTGGAATGTGTAGGTATGGTACGGAAGGCATGCCCATTGGCTCACACTGTGGACCAATGGGCGACAGCCCTACCCATGGTGTCAGTCGGCGGGAGGCGGGTGGCTGGTGGGTGAGGTGCTGCCACCCGCCACTGACTGGGGGGACAGGGCAGTGGGGCCTTGTGTGGTGGGTGAGGAGGGGGCACCTTAGACCACCAGGGATATTGGACGTAATTTTGCTTTTTTATTACAAAGCTCACAACCAGGCTGACAGCAGTCAACTGGATCACCAGGACATAGAAACCTATTATTTATACTTAAGCCCGCAATCAGGCTGACAGCAGTCCACTGGACCACCAGGATATTGGAAATCATATTATTCATACTTAAGCCCACGATCAGGCGACAGTGGTCCACTGACCACCAGGAATATTGGACATGATTATTTGAACAGATGCCTGTGATCGGGCATGGGGCTGCCAGAAAAGTGCAGCTGGAGCTCGGGTGGCCACCCACAGGTGGCATCTGCCGGTTACGCCAGAGGCAATATGGCAGCTCACCTGTGGGTGGCCAGCCATTGTTCCTTTTTTTTCTGGATCAACTTTGTGTGGCGCAAGTAGGGGTTGCGATGCATGGACTCAGCACATCCTGGGCTGCATATCGGGATATGTGCAGGGTGTCATGGGCACGCCCCCACCTGTGCCGTGTATATTACTGATGCGCTCCAGCGCATTGTGATTTGAGTCAGGCACAATTCCCATTTGAATATCGTGCCAGGGTGCATCAGTGGGTTGTGCATGGCTCAACACTGTTGCACTATGCGCAACCCCTTGAATATCTGGGCCTGTATCTTCCAAAATTAAAATACACAGAAAATGGCATTTAAAAACCTCTTCCATCAAAAGACGATGATGCACCCGACTGATGTATTTCCACATGTGTCACTATCAGTTCCGCTTCCGTTTCCTGTGACATCTGTACCTCACATGTTCAGCATCCATTAACTGCAGCAAAACAAAAGTGTCATTTTACTTTGCTTAAAAAAGGAAATCTATACCTTTTAATCAGGCAAAAGAGCATGGCACTGCCAGTCCAAGCCAGAAAGAAAAACAGAAGTGGACAGTTCAGACTGTTCTTGGAACCATCAAGTGCTGCACCATCACTGGACGCCGAGCCACTACAGGTTGCCATAGAAGTGCGAAATGAGTTGAACAGCAAAGAGGTGAGCAATAATCATTTAACATTTGCTTTCTTGCTTTAGACTGTGACCTTCAGTTGATTCTTTGTTATTTCTTTGACTGGGTGACCAAAGCAGTAGATCAGGGAGGGCTGTGGACATGGCCTACCTAGACTTTAGCAAGGCATTTGACGAGTCAAACACAAAAGATTATACAAGTTAGCCAGCCTGGGAGTGGGTCCCAAGATGACAGCCTGGGTAAAGAATTGGCTGGAGAATAGGACACAGAGAGTAATAGTAAATGGAGTCCACTCAGAAGAAAGGAGGGTTACTAGTGGGTACCGAGGGTTCAGTATTAGGACGGTCCTCTTCAATGTCTTTATAAGCGACATTGCAGAGGGACTGGAAGAAAAGTATGCTCTTTGCAGATGACACAAAGATCTGCAACAGAGTTGATGCACAGGGTGGGGTGAAAAGGATGAGAAGGGACTTGGCAAGGTTAGAGGAATGGTCAAATGTATGGCAGCTTAGAATCAATGCTAAGAAGTGCAAGGTAATGCACCTGGGAAACAAAACCCAGGGAAGAGTACATAATGGGGTGAGATACTAACAACAACAAAATGGAAAGGGACCTGGGGTAGTCATATCAGATGACTTAAAGGTGGACAAGCAATGTGAGATGGCAGCAAGGAGGGCTGGAGGAATATTGGGATGCATAGGGAGAGGCATCACCAGTACAAAACAGGAAGTTATTATCCCTCTGTACAGACAGCTGGTGAGACCCCATCTGGAGTACTGTGTGCAGTTCTGGAGACCCAATCTCCACAAAGACATAGACAGGATGGAAGCTGTCCAGAGGAGGGCACTAAAATGGTGCAGGGTCTGCACCGAAGACATATGAAGAGAGGGAAAGGAGCTTAATATGTATAGCCTCGAGGAAAGGAGGGAGAGGGGGACATGATAGAAACTTTCAAGTACTCAAGGGAATCAACAAAGTCCAAGAGGGTAGCATCTTTCAAAAAGAGGTGTGCAAGAACAAGAGGGCACAATTTGAAGATAGAGGGAGGACGGCTCAGAAGTAATTTAAGGAAGTATTTTTCACAGAGAGGGTTGTGGATGCATGGAACAGCCTTCTGGAGGAGGTTGTGGAGTCAAAATCAGTGGTGGAATTCAAGCCATGCATGAGACAGTCATAAGGCCATTCTAGGGGTGGGGTAGGAAGAAGTAGGCTGCTGGTTAACTAGGATCTGCAGCTTATCCAGTAAGTACGGAAATGGGCAGACTGGGTGGGCCAAGCGGTCCTTATCTGCCGTCAAATTCTATGTTTCTATGTTTCTATGTTAATAAGGGGGAAAAAGAAAAAGGCACTCCGCAGCACCAATCCAAGTGACACTGAGAGACGGACTGGGTGCTTGTGAAGTGTTGTTGGCAGCATCAATTCAGACAGGGTGGGCTGGGGTCAGAAAGTGCATGTTTTCAGTAATCTCAAATTGCTTTTTTTTTTTTAATTGTTTTGTTATTTATCTCAGTGGATCAAATAAGGCATGGAGAAAATTAAGATTGTAACAACTAGGGCAAAAGGAAACAGTTTTAAAAGCGGACCTTAGAAACCCAGAACTATGTGTTCTGGCAACAATACATTAACTAAAAGTAATTGAAAATGCAAAAAAAGCCATTTTTTGTGTCACAAAATAAACTCGCAACATTGTATAATCACAATATCCACTTGTAGGTGTGGTGATGGCAGGATTTATCCACGCTGGGTGTTTTTAGACACTTGGCCTGTGGCCTCATGACCAAACAACACACCAGGCTTGGGTAATCCTACCATTACCCACACCCACTCATGGTATATTGCTTAAACAACCCATGAATACAGTAGGTCTGTGTAAGACTAATAGGCATAGCATAGTGCTCACTGGATTAAGTGCACCTGAACAGGGTTGGGGTATATTGAAATGGGCCTCTGGCACTGTGCACAGCGGATTGCATTGTGCCTCCTTTCATGAAGGGAGCACTAGTATGTTCAGAGGGTTCTGTAAGTACTAACAGGTTGCCAAGTTAGCACTAATTAATGCTTACAAAACCCTGTTCCAATCACCATGCATGGTGATGTGTGTCCCCTCAGTATCACCATGCACAGTGATGTGTGCCCCTGTCCACAGGCAGCACTGGTGCCATTGACTCCTGCTTCCTCCCACCCAAGCACTGCTCACACACACTCCAAATGCTCTTAGGCTTCCCTGGCAGCCCACCTGTTTCTACAGCCACATGCACTTGCTCCTTGTCACTCATATAGCAGAAGGTGAGGTGGTAAGTAAAGGATCTGTTCCGTCACCATCCTAAACTTGCCAGTAGATCATCATCTTTAGACAGGTGAGTGGATGGCTGATGGCTGATTTATGCTGACTGGGTGGGCTGGAGTAGGGATGTATAGATATATAAACAGTGGTTGTGGGCACTGGACCATCAGGGATATCTAATTGTATTAGAATATGTATAATCAGGGACTTGACGGAGGGACCGGTAGACTACAAGGAATGTCTAATGCCATTGGATTATTTATGATCAGAGACTGGGCAGGGAGAGAACCATTAGACTTCCAGGGACTGCATAGGTAGACAGGGCACCACCAATGGGGAATAGCATACCTCTCAACCTCTCAACATTAGAAATCATACCATTGGCCTTCAAAATCATAGCAATTGGCCAGAATGTGTAGCATTTTCTTATTTTAAACAATAATATGTCTACAAATAGTGGGTCCCATATAGTCAGTGATATGGAATGCTGCTATCAACTTAGTTTAATGATGTAATAGTTTGTGTTTCCAGAAATAGCTCCAACATTATTAAGATCATTAGTATACCTGTGCAGAGCAAGGGTAAATCTGAGAGTGAAAATCATAGCGCTATGTGAAATTCATAGCAGTTGAGAGGTATGGGAGTAGTGACTGAGACTCTACACAATGCCTTCCCACATTTGCATGTGGAAACATTATAAAGAGCCAATAATGAACACAAAATGACTTTCAAATCTCCCCTTAGCACCATGCATTGCATATGTGGTCATTTGAATGCTGGCCACTGAATAAGGTTCCCAGGATTGACAGTACTATCCAATTTGGAATGTGCTAACTCCCTTTGCTCCTCAGAGTCTGTTGCCAGTAGAGGGCATTGGTAACACCATGCATATATATTATGTACAGCACTATCACTGTCTGATATTTCTTCACTCCTAGCATCTTTTTTGGGGTAAAATATTGTTATTGGCATTTCATATATCAAACAGGTTACAAATTGACTAGAGAAGTTTGTCAGAAATTCAATGCATGTAGTACAGGGAGCACGCAATACTCTCCGACTATACGCTCTCTGATATCTCGCCTCGCACAATACATCCCAGTCATTTCATGCCTTTAATTACCCGCTCCCGACAATACGCCTCCCTGTGTGAAATTTCAGCAGTGTGTTAAATCAAACAAATTCTACGAGCAGCATACAAAGTTAAATGATTTCTGATTTCAAAAGAATCTGCGGTCAACTCTCGCTCCCAGACTCCATAACAACAGAACACTTCCATAGCTCAATCCTCTTAAACACCTCATCTCCCTAACACAACCCACTTGTCGACCCTCATGACCCCCAGCCAATGTAATACACCTGTCATGCACGCGGTCAACCTAATACACCTGTTTGCAGCAGAACCAGCTCGCTGCAAGTGCAGACTCCATGACTGTGTTGCTGTAATCCTCTCTCTGTTATAGCGTTGCTGTCACAACAGCATACCATCCCCTTCTACATCCACATCTTGTCTTTCCTCTTCTGGTTGTTTGCCTTGTCCCCAGATGCTTCATCTCTTCCTGGACTGTACTGTGTCTTTTCAAGGTCAAAAGACGGTTACCTTGTTCTGTGCCATTTTGTTTGGAGTAGCATTATTTCTTGAATTGGCAGATCTTTTATTACCACTTTGTGATGTGCATCAAATATGTGATTAACTAAAACCCACTAGTTAATTTAAACACTGAGCAATTATAGGCAGACTTAGATAAAGTGCTGCAGGCAATGTACTTTGTCAGTTTCAAAAGCTCCTTGCCGACAAATGACAATGTCCATGAAGTCAAGCAGTAAATAAAACTGAATTAACAAAACCAAAGGTTGCAAGATGATTAGTTAATTGTAGCTTACTCTATTCACAGCGGAGCAGGGAGCGAGTTTGAGTAGGAGCGAGTTAGAAAGCGGGCGAGTTTGACAGGAGCGAGTTGTCGGGAGCGATTATGTAGGGAGCGTATTGATGGGAGCGAATTGTCATGCACCCGTAGTACAGACATTTACACTTTATGAATACTGTGGTAGACACAGTCTATGATTAAACATCTAAAAATTTAAGACTAATAGAAATGAGCTCTTATTTTACCCAGAGAGTGATCAAACACTGAAACAACTTGTCTCAAGACATCATTGATGCACCACATATGGATTTTTTTTAATTGTCATACAAATACCTGAACACCTGGGAAGACACGGGTCACCACTGTACAGTGTATGTGGGGGTGGGAGACAAGAAGCACCTTTGGTGCACATCTACTGTATTTTACCCAAGTACCTAAAATAGGTTACCCACATAGGAATAATGTCCCACATAGACATGGAGTAAACGCAAAAGGTACAAAGTAACCCCATTACCTTCATCCCTGTCTTCCTCTCTGGGATGTCACATAGATTTAAGTTGAATCTGGGTGATTCTCCTCATTTGAGACAGTAGAGGAGATGCCAGCATTTCCACCTTAAAGGAAAGTCATTCCTCTCCAGGGCTTGCAACATCAGCCCCACTGCTGTTCAAATTGTCTGTCATGGTCATTCGCTTTGTAATGGACTTTTCTATTTTGAGGTGGTCAAACATGTTTCTCACCCACTAGGAGATCATAGGGTTCACAGCACTGACCCCATTCGGAAGGGCCACTCTGGGCATGACTGGCATCCTTTATGTATGTATGTCATTTGATATCTTTCCTACAAACTGATTCTTCCAGAATGTTCAGTCTGGTTCCAATTCTTCTAATGAAACAAGAGTGACAAAGAGCAACTGATGAGATTCAGAACTGACAAAAGCTTTTGCCTTCTGGACTGCTGTTCAGGAAATGCTCTCAGTTGCCTCATGGAGTCTTATATGTTGACCCCAAGGTGGGCTTATATGCAATACATGTCAATCACTGAGGTCTCCATCAGAATAGAAAAAGAAAACCAAGGTTGCAGAAGGACCTTAAGTTCCTGAGGTGGATAAGGCACCAGGGCCAGATGGAGTGCATTCAAGAGTCCTAAGAGAGTTAGCAGAAGTCCTGGCAGGTCCACTGGAGGACTTATTCAACACCTCCCTGAGTACTGGGTGTGTGCCAGGGACTGGAGAATGGTGCATGTGGTGCCCCTCAATAAAAGTGGGCCCAGGGACGAACCAGGGAACTACAGACCAGTGAGTCTTACCCTCATTGTAGGAAACCTAATGGAGACTATCCTCAAGGGAGGCTGGAGAAATTTCTGGAGGAAAATGGTCTCCAGGATGGCAGGCAGTATTGGTTTGTCTTGGGCAGATCCTTTCGGACTAACCTGGCTGACTTTTTTATTGCGTGCATGTAGACACTGGGTAGAGGCCATGCAGGGATGTCCTTTCCTGTACTACAGCAAGGCCTTTGACTCGTGCCTCATGGAAGGCAGATCAGAAAGTTGTGCAACCTGGGGCAGGGAGGAAACTGGTTAGTTGGATTAAGAGTTGGTTACAGGATAGGCAGCACAGGGTAGTCTTGGGAGGTGAGCTATCAGAACCCAGAGCTGTAACATGTGGGGTCCCACAGGGCTCAGTGCTAGGACTGCTACTGTTTGACATGTTCGTTGCTGACATATTGGACGGATAAAAGTAACATCAGCCTCTTCACAGAAGACACAAAGATCTGTACAGAAGTGGATGGGGGCAGTAAGTACTCCAAGAAGATTTAGCAAGACTTGAAGGCTGGTCAACCACATGGCAACTAGGGTTCAATGCCAAGAAGTGTAAAGTCATGCACTTGGGGACAGAAATTCATGGAATAGTTAATTGGTGGGAGTGCAGTTATCTACTTCAACAGAGGAAGGATCTGGGAGTACTAGTAATAGGGAAATGAACCACTCAGTGCAGTGCAGGAGGGCAGAGGCAAAGGCAGATATAATTCTGGGATGCATTGCAATGGGACTCACCTCTAGGAGAGGGAAGTCATCCTGCCCATGTACAGGTCCCTGATGAGGCTGCATTTGGAGTACTGTGTGCAGTACTGGTGCCATTACTTGAAAATGACATTAAGCTACTGAAGGGTACAGTGCAGGAAAATGAAGATGATCCTTGGATTGGGATAAACCATATGGGAAGAGACTGAGGGAGCTCAATATGTATTCCCAGGAGGATAGAATTGACAGAGAGGATATGACTGAGACCTTCAAGTACATAAAGGGCATGAAGAGAGTAAACCCCATGGGTTTGTTTAGATTAAAAGGTGGGAGGGAACCTGGGGACACAGTCTGAAACTGAAAGGAGGAAGATTCAGGAGGAAATAAGGAGACACTATTTCATGGAAAGGGTGGTTACAGGGTTGAATGTACTTCGGAGGAGGTGATATTATTGAGGTTGGTGAGCAGCTTTAAGAGGGGTGGGACAGGGTCAAAGGCAGGGTCCAAACTTAGTGTGGACTGTTGGGGTGAGACAGAAGTAGGAGGAAATACAGTGAAGGGGGGGCAAGGGAGGGCAGCTGCAGTTTGAATGGCTGAAGTGCTGCACACTCGAGCAGATTAGGTAGACCATAAGGCCTGTATTTGCTGGCAGTTTTATATGTTCATGTGATCATCTGTACACAAACAACTTTTAAGGAAGAAATCCACAGCCCTTCAATGCTGGGTCCAATAGCACCAACCTGACATCCTAGCTCGTGGAAACCTGGCTCTCAAAGTCCACCCCTGACTCCTTTGTTGCCCTCCTGGGTATACTCTATTTAGGGAGGATAGAGTTGGCATATGGGGAGGGGCTGTGCCATATTTATTTTATTTTTATTTATTTATCTGTATTTGGATGACACCTTAGAGCCGAGGGCTCTTTTACAAAGGTTTCATGTCAAGGCAATAAGGACAATAAGGTACAAAACATAACATGATCATTACAATGGAACTTGCAAAAAAAGACAAATAAGGTTACAATAATAGCAGCCAAAGGCATTGTCAAGGAATTGTGTTGCGAGTTAATTATTCATTACAAGTCATAGGCGGCTTAGTGAAGCTCTGTTAGGAGTGGGTTAGTGGGAAAAGAGAAAGAAGAGTGGTGGTGAAGGGGTGGTATGGGAGATAGAGAGGAGGGAGGAGGGAAGAAATAGGGGCGGAATTGTGTTGGGTATGTGGTAGATGGGAAACAGCAACGGAGGAAGAAGGGAGGGATGAAGAAGAAAGGAGACAGATTCTTCCTATACCCAGTAATGAGGTAGAGAGGAGGAGGAGCTGAGGCTGTGAGGAGGGATGCTTGAGGAAGTATGCCTGGAGGGGATTATAAGAAGCAATCACAAAGGCACTAGCCATGAGGTGTTGATGCAGTTTACACTTAAAAGCACCAATCGTGGCAATGTTGGAAATTTCTGTAGGTAGCAAGTTGAACCAGATGGAGGCTCTGACAAGGTAAGAACGCTGAGTTTGAGAGGTCTGACAGCGAGGTATTGTAAAGGTTAGACTGTCCAATCTTCTAGATAGGCGGCAGACACACTGCGGGTTAGTACTGATTGGACTCCAGGGGCATAAGGCACAGTGATGTCTTCTTAGCTAGGATGCAGGTCTGGTACTTTAGCCTGCCGGATAGGCTGGAGTCAGTTAGCCTGCTCATAAATGTCACACATGTGAGAAAGACGGGCAGCTGAAATAAGAAGTCTACATGCCTTATTAAGGGCTACAGCTATGCACCGGAGTGCAGTATCAGTAGCGGATCCATAGATAACAAGCCCGTAGTCAATAGCTGAGATGACAGAGCTCTGGATAGCGAGGTTCAAGGCTTCAGCCGTTAGGCAATGTTTATTCTTGTATAGTAGCCCTATGCGGAGTTCACAGTTTTAGCGATATCATCAATGTGTTTGGTATATGAGAGGGAGCAGTCAAGGGTCAGGACCAGATATTTAAACATATCCACCTGCTCAAGAGCGACGCCTTGTGGTTGTTAATTATGAGCTCATGGTCCTTGTACTTGTTGTGGGTTCCATGGAACAACATTGTTTTAGTTTTTGTGGTTAAGGATGAGTTTATGTGAGCAAAGCCAGTCTTCCACTTCTGTGAAACTTTTCTGTAGTTGAGACTGAAGGGAGGTGGGGTAGGTGGCAAGTGAAGATTACTGCATCATCTGCATACAGTAACATTCTGTGTCATGGCAGTAGGCAGGAGATTGTTCAGGAACAAGCTGAATAACAAGGGACCCAGGATAGAACCTTGGGGTACTCCAGAGTGGATTGGTAAGGATGAGGAGAGGAATTCACCAATCCTGACCTATTGGGTCCAGTTACTGAGGTAGCTTTGAAACCAGAGGGTAGTTTCACTTGAAAGACCAAGGAGGGATAATTGTTTGAGGAGAATGGAGTGATTGACAGTGTCAAATGCCTTAGTCAGGTCAATAAAAGAGGTGTCGACCAACTAGCCCTGATCAAGTGCATGATGGATATGTGTGGTGAATTCGAGGAGTGACGTGGTAGTGCTGTGCCCTTTGTGGAAGCCATGCTGCTGGGAACCTTGCAGGCTGTATTTTACAAGGTACTCCGTGAACTGATCAGCCACTATCCATTCCAATGCTTTGGATAGAGGAGGGAGGATGGATATAGGCCTGTAGTTGTTCGTAAGTGTCTTGTCACCACTTTTATGGACTGGAGTCACCACTGCCAGTTTCCACTTTTGGGGAACTGGGAGAGCATGAGGAACGTTGAGGATTTTGGTTAGTGGGAACAGGACTTTGTCAATGGCGAGGGTGAGAAGTTTCATAACCAGTGAATCGCCACTGACCCTAGACTTTCCAAGCACTTTAAGAATGTGTTTTTCTAGGCTTTCTGGGATTGCTTTGAAATAGAAAGGAGGGTGCCGGGTGGCAAACCTGAACTAACAAGAGCTGGGTTGACTGTGGTGGGATCAAAAAGTTAGGAGGTAGCACATGACTAAGGTCAGCAAAAGTGGTGTTAAATGCGTTGACAATGATTACATGGTCAAGAGTGATGGTACCATCTATGTTCAACATTGTGGGTGTTGTTTATATATGAGAGACCTTGCTGGGTCATGCCCTACCTCCCAACACTGGATCATGGTGCCCAAGATTTTACCCTCAAAACTACCCTGACCCTGCCAGGACCCCCTGTACATCAGAGCTGCCTACTTTCCCCATGACACCAGGCTGCTGCCATCCTCTCCCTATTGGAATACCTATCTAACCTCCCCACAAATCAGAGCAGATCCTGCTCGGGGCCTCAACGCTAACTGGGTTGCCAATTCTGCCAATCATGCCAAGGACACTTTCGCAGCCCTGGACCTAACCCAGCTGGTAACACAATCCACCTGATACAATCCCCAAATGGAACTCAGACATTGCTGGACATCAGCCTGCAAACCATCCCCATAAAATTGCTGACATTCAAGTCCTCCCAAACTCACTAAGTGACCACTGTCCAATCAGCTCTCCTGGTCCTGTTGAAGCCCAAATCTAATGCCAAGATGTGGAATTCCACCGACGTCTCCTCTCTGGATGCCTTAAATTCAGCAGCATCTTGCTCTCTGGGACTGGTCACCCATGAACTCTGCTCACAATATTGATGATGCACTCGACTTCTTCTCTCGCTCCTTTACCACAGCCTGTGACATGTTTGCCCCCACCAAGACACTCCACAAAAACATAATTCTCCTGGATCACCCCTTCCTCCACAAACAACTGAAAAACACGGACAATCTGGCATAAAGCCATCTTCTCTGGTAAACTGGCAGATCGACAGGCCTTCAATGCCGCGAACAAATACACTCGGCCATTCACAAGGCCAAGGCTCACTATTATAGGTCAATGCTAGCCTCCTCCTGGGGTCTGCCCATAATTTCTGGGACAACATCAAAGAACTAAATGGAAAGTCCCGCACTCCCCCACCATCTCTACTAAACATCAACGGCACTCCATCCACACACACCCAATGTATCGAGATTGCCTCAACACTGCTTTCACTGACCTCTGCTCGGTCCTTCCCAGCAACTTTTGACCCAATTGACCCCACCTACCTTCCACCATCCCTTGACCTCCCTTCCACCTTCCTACCATCTCACTGCAGGAAGCCCGCCGATCCTAGTTAAAGCCCTGAAAGCCACCAGACCTAGCATCGATTCGCTTGATCTATGTCGCCTCCGACAGGCCTTTGACGAAATGCTCACCACTCACTGCCCTGCTCAATCACTTCCTATGCCTTGGCCAATTTCCCAAGGCCTGAAAACAGCAGTCATCACTCCCATCCATAAAAGCGGTGACAGCTCCTTCCCAAGCAACTATCAACCTATTTCTATTCTCCCCATCACAAAGCCCTAGAAAAATAGCGGCAAACCAACTTACCGACTACCTTGCCATCCACAACATACTCTACCAGGAGCAACATGGCTTGGTTGGGCCATAGTACTACCACCACTCTCCTTGAGTTCTCTACCTTCCTACACTCTGCCCTGGACAAAGGTCACCTTGCGGATGCGTATTCATCGACCTGTCAAAGGCCTTTGACACAGTCAACCACTCACTACTGCTGAACACCTTCTACAATCTGGTCTCCCCAAGGACCCATTGGACTGTTTCACTAGCTATTTAACTGCCAGATCCCAATGCATCAAACTTAACAACACTCTCCAGCTCCTGCACGGTCCATTCTGTGGTTCCTCAGGGTTCCATCCTTGGTTCTCTTCTTTTCAGCCTTTATCTCAACTCCTCCCCAGCTCCTGCCCCAGAAAGATCCTTCTCTATGCTGACAGTGCAGTCCTCTTTGCCTCTGACCCAAGCCCCACTGCTCTCCTATCTTTCCTCCAGCACTCCTTCAATTGGATCGAGTGCTGGTTCACGGAATGAAAACTGGTCATCAACCTAAAATAAAACAAATCAATGCTTTTTCCCCACCACCAAAGCAAACATAAAGACTACCCCTACAGGTCTCCTCCTGCTCTCTCTCCATCCCCTAGAACAAGTATCCTCCTATAAATACCTAGGCATTCACTTTGACTCTGCTCTCACATTCCACCACCACATCAGAACCCACACTAATGGCCACCAATTCACAAATTGGTCTCCTCTATCGGCACAAGGACTGCCTTCCACCTGAAGTGCTCAAATTAGCCATCACCTTGTTGGTCCTCTCTTTAGTTGACTACAGCCTGCTCATCTATAGTGCAGCTGACAATACTGCCCTCAGCAAAATTAAATTGTCCATAAACAAGGCCTGTAGGTTCCTGACCGCGCTGAACACCGCATCCATTTCTGTGCACTTCACTCCCTCACAAATGTGCTTAATTTTGAGAGAGGCCCAAATACCAGTCCTGCCTCATGGTCAAAATATATTCCTTGGTCTCATCCTCCAGGAGTCACCTCTACTCTTCTCTCAGCCATCCCCAGTCAATTTCCGAGTGCCTGCAAATCGTCCTCGTAGTCTCTAATGTCAGAACCTCCCTAGCGCAAAGGACATTTGGCTATAGGTGCTCAACCTGGTTCAACTCTCTTCCATTTCAGCAACTAGTCTGCCCAAGCTAGGACTATTTAAAGAGGCCCTCAGGAATCATATACTCTACTTGCTCTTGTGTTTGTACCTCCCGTGAACCCAAGTCCACTGGGCCCCTCCTCCGTCACGACTCGATTCTATGACAATGGCTTCCTAGCCAGCTTAATCAGCCTTCAGTCTCAAAATTGGTTAACTGGCAAGTTTGATAAGTGTCCTTAGCTACCTCAATGAATAGGCCTGTAACCCCACCTGCATACAATTTATAACAGTTTTTAAAACCTGCTGTGTTTCTACTATATTTGTACCCTGTACCCTTTGTATTGTTTATGTCTATAATGAATGCTCATATGTAACTGACTGTACTTTCTGTAACTCTGACGTGGGGCTTTGGAAATGAGTCCCTGACTCAAAGAGTTGTAATTCCAATGACTACAATAAATAAATAAGTAAATAAATAAAGGAATGTTAGTATTTTTATTAATTTAAAGAGGAAGTGCTTAGTAAGGATGCATATATTAAAGAATGTAGGATTTGGGCCATTAGATGCTTCTGTAATCATTTTGTTTGCTTTTACTTGTTTCTTTAATTACCTTGTTATCATTTTATTTCCTTTTGGCAACTACTAGTAAATGAATCCTATGGTATTCTTGTATTACGATGTTAGAAAAGTTTTACTGGCAAGGCTGGCAGACAGTGTATTTCAATGGCAAACTACAAACCATGCAGATTTTTATAGACAAATTACACTTTCTACCACCAAAACATTACATATTTCATAGAAAGACATGATTTCTGATAACCTGTAATATTTTGTTATAAGTTGGCAGGCACCATGTTCCTCCTAACTAGATTTCACTTGGAAAGAATAAAGAAAAGCAAATTATTGTTTTAAAATGTTTTAATCATATAGATGTGCCACAACTGTGCAAACATATAAAAGGCAGTTTCCTAATGAAAAAAGTATTTCTTTGAAAAAGGTGAAAAATATATTTAGTTTCTCATTGAAATACATGGAACTCGCCAGCTCTGTGGCGCTGAATAAAGGGGTTCCCTCGGCTTGCAGGAGACCTGGGTTTGCACCCGAATCCGGGTATCAGGAGCAGAGACCAGCAGGGAGGAAATCAGAGCATTCTTTGGATGCTTCCTCCCGGGGTGGTAGGGCCTTGGCACCTGGAGACAGATTGGGAGTCATGCTAGGAGTGTGTAGCCTCGACACACCCCTGTATGTCCCAGCCTCAGGTCGCCATCCCCATGCAGGCTCAAAAGGGTACAGTGGCAGGCCAGAAAAGTTGGAAAAGCCCCTGACTGACTAGATGATGGTCACCAGTCCCCAGCATGCTATGGTAGACCAAGATAGCCCATGCTGACCCTCACCAGCCCCCGAGCTATCTGGTTGTGCCTAACGGCACTTCTCCTCAGAATGGGACCCACCTGATGAAAAGTTATGATGGGTAACCCAGGACTGGCAGTAGCATGGGTGGAAGATGGCAACTGGGAGGAGGGTGGCCATGGATGCCAGGTGACCCAAAGAAGTGGCCGGTCGGGGAGGAGGAGCAAAAAAAAAATGCATTGAACTAGTAAGTATTTGAGAGTTTCTGACATCACAAAACAGGGCCAAGATATTCAAAAGTTAGCTAATGGGTGTTTGCCTGTACTAATCAGGTTCATGTATGGATTTTGGGGTGGAGTCTATATTCACAAACCCCTGTAGTGTGGGCCAAACCCATTAGCGCCCAGGCACTAAAATAACACTGTGCCCATGCAAATGAGGGTCTCTACCTGTATACAGGCACTGTGGCAATTTCAAAGTTTGCATTAGAGGTAAATAGCACCCAAAGTGGCACCATTTATCACCTGCAAAAACTAGACTTAACTGGGTGCTCTGCCCATATCTGTACCCCACCGATGGCAGGAAAGATGTACTGCACCCACCCGCTGCCCTTCACCTGTCCCTTTTTTCAGATAGCCCTGGTGTCCAGTGGCACCCCACACCTTCTTATCCCCTTTCCTGGTACATGTAAGGATTCCTGGTGTCTAGTGGCACCCTCCACCCAGAACACCTGTCTTGGTATATGTAAAGGATATACTGGTGTCTAGTGGCACCCCCACCCTCCAATTCCCCATCCCATAGAATACAATATCAACTGTCATGGCTACTGGCAACCCCCACCCACCCATCCCCTGTCCTGGTATGTGTAAAGATTTGGCAAAACTTGTGGCACTCATGGTCTCTCAAAAAGTTAAGGATGAAATAAAATGACACCTCAGCAGCTCACTGGATGCAAAATGCAGTTTATTAACTGGAGAACAAACGAACCCTAGCATCTCAGCCCTACAATTGGGCCTTCGAATAGGGTCCCTGGTGTCTAGTGGTACCCCACTTTCCCATCCCCTGTCCATATAATACATGTTTATTCTGATGGCTAGTGACACCTCCTCCCCTGATCCTCTGACTTGTGACACCAATAATAACCCTGGCATCCAGAGGTACCCTTGCCCTCATCTCTGACTGCCAGTCAACATATGGACCAGTTGACATTGGTGGTCTGGTGGACCGTACCCTCCCTGCCCACACAGACCTCACCCATCACCCCTCCACCATTAACCAGGGATGTGTTCTGACACCCATCCAGTGACAGGCACAGCCCCCCTCCACCTTCATATAGCCAGTTGCCATATGAGCTTACAGTGAGTGTGTTTACAGTACACAGTATACTCTATGTGTGCTCACTGTCAGCCCATATGGTGGCCTGCCATGGAGGTGAAAGAAACTGTGCTGGATGCCATCTTGGGTGTCATCACATTCCTGGCTTGCAAGTAATTGGGAGGGTTGGATGGGTGGTGTCTGGGCATGGCTGGGGTAGGTAGGGTCCTGGACCACCAATGCTCGCTGGTCCATATATGAACTCAGAATGGAAGTCAGGGGTGGGGTAGTAGTACCTCAGGACTCCAGGGTTCTTATCAGTACCACAGGACAGGAGCTCAGGGAGGTGTTGCCACTAGCCATGAGGGTTGCTAGCATAGTCTGTGGGATGGGAAATTGGGGGACGAGGTGCCACTAGCTACCAGGGTAAGCACATATTCTATGGCTGGGGATTGGAGGGTGGGGGACCATTAGACACTGGGAATCCTTTACAAATACCAGGATGGGGAATCAGAGAGTGGGGATGTCACCAGACACAAGGGTATTCTCTTCTGTAACGAGGATGGGTGTTTTGGGGTGGGTTTTACACTAGACACCAGGGTCAACTAACACTGTACTGGGATAACTGTTCCAATGGTGAGGGGTGCCACTAGACACCAGGGACAACTAACACTGTAACACTGTAAGGGGATGGTGGTTTGAGGATGTAGAATGCCACTAGACACAAGAGATACCGTGATATCCACCAGGATGCATGTTCAGAGGACAGGGAGTGCCACCAGACATCAGAGCCCTGACAGACAACTGGGGATGGGTGTATGGGAGTGGCACTATACACCAGGGATGACGTCAGGGCAGGCACAACTGAGTCACTGCTTCCCATGCAAATTAGTCCATAATGAGCATGCAAATGGCTCCTTAGAGCCTTGCATGCCCAAAAGGCTCATTTGTATAGTGTGTCTAAATGTTATGGTATGGTTCCTGCCACAATCCTGTCCCAGGGTGGAATTCTGTATGGGTTGGATGTGATACAGGTCCTAGTTGGGGCAGCACAAAGTGACTTAGAATTGCATCAACACAAAATGATAGTCAGTCAGATAGAGCCAGTCCACTATCCGACTGAATATTGCATCCAATGGTCGGTACAGGCGCAAGGGCAGTGCAAACCTTTGTGCCCTTTTTACCCATTTTGAATATTTAGCCCCATAATTCTGCTGAATTCTTTTTACTAGCAGTGAACAAAGCAAAGGTGAAAACCCACATTCTTAACTGCACTAACAAATATTACATTATAAATGGTAGAAAGCAATTACTAACACATAATACTGTATGCTAAATACAGAAGTCAGTTGTCTATTTATTAGAAGTAAGCATCAGCTCTTTAAGTTGGTACCTTTAAATCCATTACGTTGTTCCACTGTTTTAAGACATTAAATTCAATTGTTTGAAAAAGGAAGCTAAGATGCATGGCAAATACTAGCATATTAACATTGGCAAGGAACCAGACATAAAATCATGGAGAATGTTTTATTGTTGCAAACTCCTGCTTACCAGATGCAAAACAGGTTTTCAAGGGGTAGATTTCACACTATAATTATGTCCTTCACATACTTCTAATGAGTTGTGAAATTCAAAATTAGAAATTGCTAATTGAATGGGTAATGTTCTCATCTGCATCAATTTAGTAAAATAGCCTCTCAGAATAGAAGGATGTACTTGTTCTAGTAGCCTGTCATGTGTTTAAAATGTAAAGCTTACTTTTAGTTTGGGAAAGAACCTTGAAGGCTATGATAGGCATTTTAAGATAACATTTCTAATGAAGCGAAAGTAATTTTCATAACAAAAAATATTGTTAAACATTTTTGTGCATTTCATTTACTCCAGATATTCCAGCTGAGATTTAACATCATGTTTCTAGTGGGCTCCTTCTGCTTCTACTCATTTCTGCACCTCAGTGGAATGGAGCACTGAAACATTAAATGACTTGCACAAGGCCACACAGTTGGCCCTAGTGAGATTTAAACCTGGAATTTTTACTTTCCAAGCCAGTGCTCTAACTCCTATCCCACAGTGTATTTAGATATACATTGCCAGGTTGTACATGTGCATTCACATAGCCAGGCAAGGTTAATCCTTTACAAAGCATCTAACCTGACACAAAGGGTTGGATGTCAGACCGTGGTCATTTTGCTGCTACTTTTAAATCTGATTGAACAAAAACACTTCTTGATCCAGAGACTAGCGTTTGTCTCATTTTGGGGAAGGGGTGCAATACCATGAGCTTCACTGCCAGCTGCTCAGTCATCATCTTTTATTTGTGAAATGACAGCCTGTTGCTGTGAAAAGGACTATGAACTCACCAACAGATGACTAGGCAAAGCCTAGAGGAACTGATTAAGTCTGAAGCAGAGCTGTACAGCGTGTGGAACTACACCAGTGGAACAGCAATTCCACTACTAAAATGCTTTTCGAATTTAATTTTTAATTCCATGGAGTTCTGTAATGCCATGATTCTGTGGATTATGTAATACACCGCTTTGTGGAATATGAATCTATGGTTTACGTAAGCTGCAGAATACTATTTCATTATTTCTTTAAACCACTGATTACTAATCTGCAGTTAAAAAAAAAGCATTCCTCATATGGAGTTTTGAATTCCATTTCCTATGGAATTCTGTTGAATTCTGGCAGAAGCAGAATGTGATAACTCTGCACAGCTCTAGTCTGAAGCATCAAGTTCCAGTATTCTCTTTCAGATGTCCTCAGTAACTAGAAATAAAGGGAGAGAAAATACTGCAAATAAATGAAATGTAGCTGCTTTGTGTCTAAATGTTTCCTGGCTAGTGAAAACCCTTTAAGAAAACCAGTAGCAGACTGCCCTGATAGTCCAGTGGCAGTGGTCATGTTGCTCTACCATCGACATAGCTTAGGACCGGGCTCGGGTCAACACATCTGCAGGCAGTCCAGGCTGTAGTTGCTGAAAGTCAGTGCACCTTGGCTGGGTAGGGTTGTGGAGGGTTCTGGCACCACACTGAGCTCTGTGGACAGGCCACGGGCTTGCTCTACTGCAGGGAATGCTGTGCTTTCTGTGGCCAATGCAGGCATTGCTCATGCCTCACACGGAGGCGTGATATGGGAGAAAAAACTGGAGTAAAATCCTGATTGCCATTTGTATGACGGTTTCAGCCGAGAGCCAAGTATATCATTTTCAACAAGAGATACCTCTGATTGAATGAAGACAGCTGGAGCTAGGGATAACATCATATATATATATATATATATATATATATATATATATATATATAGATAGATAGATAGATATAGATATATCTATATATATTTTAGAGGCAAAAACTCTGTTTAATGCATTATTTAGGGTTGTTCCAGCAACAAAGCTGAGGAAATTCGGTGTTAGGGTTGAAAGCTCCCCTTGGACCCCGCCCACACCCCAACTGGCATCGGGTGTGAGTTGGGGTTGCCGGACCTAACTCTCACTCCATCAGATGTGTGAAGAAGCAGAGGTATAGGAGAATGGGGTGAGAGTTAGGACCAACAACTCCAACATGCACCCTGAAGCCAGTTGGGGTGTGGGCTTGGGTCCAAGGGGGCTTAACCTAACACTGAATTCTCGCTTTTGTTGCTGTGGAACAACCCTAACTAATGCATTAAACTGAGTTTTGCCTCCATTTCCTTCTTTTGAGAAGGATAATGAGAAATAGTGAATGTAATGCGTGCGGGACCGGTGGGTCCTCAGGGCCTCGTGCTCCCGCCATGTGATGTCTTGTCACATAGTAACACGGTGCCCGCAAATGCAAATGGTAATGCGCATAGTGATGCAAAGCAAAACAGAAAGATAAACAATACTGTAGACACAAATAGTTAAAATAATGCAAGCGCAAGTGCAAATGAAAATGCGAAGGAATCGCACATGGTGCCATAGGCGGGAACAGTAAGTGAAGCAGTTACGTAACCACAAGCAGAAGCAGTAAGGATAACAGTAATGTAAGTGCACAGGCTGTGTTTCCCCAAAAGCTGCATAGAGAAAGACAGTGAGTACAAAGAATGTATACATAATAATGGGTCTCGAGCAGAAAATGAGGAGTTGGAATACTAAATTGCTTATATCTCAGGAACCGCACGTAAAAACATTTAAAAGTCATATGATTTATGACTTTTGGGCTAGTTTCTACTTAGCTCCCCATTGGGGGCTATGCATTTTCTGACTAAAAGTCTGTATCTCGCACCGTTTCCAAGATACGGGCCCTGAAAGGTGCAGCTAACGGCGTAATGTTATCCCATGGGAAAAAAGAGATGTTCGAGTGCCATAACTTTGGGTCCCTGTAATAATTTTTCACCAAGCACTAAAGGCACATCTGTGGGATGTTGGCTTTCTTCCAAATTTCAGCCCAAAAGACCAAACCGTTATTTTGCAGCAGGGCGGCAAAGGATTCCTGTAATGTGGCGGATGCTGTAATGTTATCCTAAGGAAAAAGCATCAGTTTGGAGTGCTGTAGCTTTGCCTCCCTGTAATATTTTTCACCAAAACACTGAAAGGCACATCTGTGTAATGTTGGCTGCGTTCCTCCAAATTTCAGCCCAAAAGACCAAACCGTTCTTTTGCAGTAGAATGGCAAAGAATTGCTGTCATTTCCCACAGCCTGAAAAGTACTGTCAAACTTTGCAAAAGCTTTACGCCAAATTCATCGACAGTGGCAAATCGAAAGTACTTTCTTGATACTTTTCAGAAATTTGAAAAACATATTTCTGGGGTGTTTTACCTCAAAATAAAGACATGCCTAGCATCCCCAGGGTCCGACTAGGTGAATACAAAAAGAATTAGGTTGCTAGAGGGTATCAAATTTAAATGCCAAGCATTTTTCTGATGACCAACTGAAAACAAAATGGCAAATCTGCGACAGTAAAGGGCCATTTGAAAGTAAAACTGCATTTGCTACACTGTCGAACTTTTTGTTAACTTTTCCCATTGACTTATAATGGGAAATTATTTTTGAATAACTTTTGAACCATTTAATATTTTTCACGAAATCTTCAAAAGGCACATTGGGGACCCCGGCCGACATTCCCTGAAGATTTTGTACTGGTCATGCAAACCATGCGACCTGTAGAGATGAGCAAAGAATTCAAAAAGCATAAACGCGCATGCAGATCACACTTAATAACTCCACAGCTGTATGTCCGAACAGTACGAAAGTCGGCAGATCCCAAAAGTATGGTTCTTAATCATGTATTCTAAATTTCAGGCAAATCCGTTGAACACTTGCAAAGTTATGAAGGTGCAACATTTTAGGTTTAACATGTAAATGGCTCCTCAACTTAACTATGGTAGCACTACAGTGCTACCATAATATATGTATTATATATATATGAAAACAAGAACATGAGCAGCTTGATCTTAAAAACAGAGATTATACTATTTCTTTGACACCTGAATCTTTTGCTCCTCTATTCTTGTTGATGTTAACTTATTTTATTTCATGCATATAGAGTCTATCGTTAATGGTTAGATTGCCTACATGCTGTGGATCTGGAGCGATGGGCATCCCTAAGTGAGAATGCTACTATGGGAAGGGTGCTGCAGACCTCCAGTGGTATTCATGGAAGGATGTGCACCTTCCATACTTGATGCCCCAGTGTTTCATGCAGGTACATGTGCAGATGGTATGGGGAGTGTCAAAGGGTGTGCTTGAAGTCCACACCATTCACAAAAGTGCAGAATGCCAGGTGAGGGGCACAGGATACATGGGCAGGCACCTTGCTGTAGCTGTTTCATGCCCCTCACATAGCATACTGGCCGCTGTAGCAAGCCTAATCCCTCCCCACTATTGACTCCCCAACCCTCCGACAAGCAGGGAGGACTGGAGGTGGCCATTTGGGAACTCTCCTATTCTGGAAATGATAGAAAGTATACTTAGAATGGCAGAAAAGGGAGATATTGCTGATGGGTGATCTGAATATGCCAGATGTTAACTGGAGTGCAGTTGCAGCAGCCACTTCAAGAGTGGGGTTATTCTAGATGCCCACAGGGGCATGCCTTAGACAACTAGTATTGGAGCCCACTCGAGAGGGAGCAATCTTAGACCTGGTTCTTTCAAGCGGAGATGAAGAGGATCACAGATGTAGAAGTGGGTAGCCATCTGGGAACTAGCGACCATCGAACAGTATGGTTCACAATAAACACAGCAATAGAGTCAAGCCATACAAAGGCAAAAGTACTGGACTTTAGGAAGGCTGACTTTGCTAAAATGGATGAGTGCCTAAGGAATGCACTAGCAAATGGGCAGGAAGGAGGGTGGAAGAATGATGGGGAATAATAAAAACTGCCATCACAGAGGTAACAAGCCTTTGTGTGAAGCAAATGAACAAATGGAAACAATGTAAGAAACCACTGTGGTTCTCAAAGGAAGTAGCAGTGAAGGTTCAAGAGAAAAGAAAGCATTCAGGAAGTACAAGGAATCACAGAAGGAGCAGGACAGAGAACTGTATCAGTTAAAGCAAAAGGAAGCTGGGAAGGCAGTCAGAACAGCAAAGGCCCAAACCGAGGAGCAGATAGCCAACTCAGTTAAGAAGGGGATAAAACCTTTTATAGGTACATCAGGGGCGAAGGAAACCAAGGCAGGGATAGTGAGGCTTAATAAAGGGAGGGAGGGTGGGCAGAGGGTGACTGTGAAAAGGCAGAGATACTAAACAAATATTTTGCACAGTATTTACAAAGGAAGAGGGAGGTACCTAAAACAAACAGTAGAAACACTCTGGATACAGAAGTTGATACCAGCCCATTTACAGAAGAAAGGGTTCTGAAAGAACTCTTAAAACTGAAGGTGGACAAAGCAATGGGGCAGGATGGGATTCATCCCAGAATTCTAAAAGAACTAAGGGTAGAACTAGTGACACCACTGACTACCCTCTTCAACAAATCATGGGAGGATGGGGTGGTACCCAAGGACTGGAGGAGGGCAGATGTGATTCCCCTTCATAAAAGTGGGAGCAAGGCAGAAGCAGGAAACTACAGACATGTTAGTTTAACCTCAGTGGTAGGAAAATGATGGAATCACTTCTGAAGGAAAGAACTGTCCAGTATCTAGAGGCTAGAGGGCACAGGACCCAAGGCAACATGGATTCACAGCGGGAAGGTCATGCCAGACAAATCTGATAAATTTCTTTGACTGGGTGACCAAAGTAGTAGATCAGGGAGGGCTGTGGGCATGGCCTACCTAGACTTTAGCAGGCATTTGACACAGTCCCACACAAAAGATTAATATACAAGTTAGCCAGCCTGAGAGTGGGTCCCAAGATGACAGCCTGGGTAAAGAATTGGCTGGAGAATAGGACACAGAGAGTAATAGTAAATGGAGTCCACTCTGAAGAAAGGGGGTTACTAGTGGGGCACCGCAGGGTTCAGTATTAGGCGGTCCTCTTCAATGTCTTTATAAGCGACATTGCAGAGGGACTGGAAGGAAAAGTATGTCTCTTTGCAGATGACACAAAGATCTGCAACAGAGTTGATGCACAGGGTGGGGTGGAAAGGATGAGAAGGACTTGGCAAGGTTAGAGGAATGGTAAAATGTATGGCGCTTAGAATCAATGCTAAGAATGCTAGGTAATGCACCGGGAAACAAAACCCAGGTGAAGAGTACACAATGGGGGTGAGATACTAACAACAAAAATGGAAAGGGACCTGGGGTAGTCATATCAGATGACCTAAAGGTGGGCAAGCAATGTGAGAGGGCAGCAAGGAGGGTTGGGGGATACTGGGATGCATAGGAGAGGCATCACCAGTAGAAAACAGGAAGTTATTATCCCTCTGTACAAACAGCTGGTGAGACCCCATCTGGAGTACTGTGTGCAGTTCTGGAGACCCAATCTCCATAAAGACATAGACAGGATGGAAGCTGTCCAGAGGAGGGCAACTAAAATGGTGCAGGGTCTGCACCAGAAGACATATGAAGAGAGACTTAAGGAGCTTAATATGTATAGCCTCGAGGAAAGGAGGAGGGGGGACATGATAGAAACTTTCAAGTACCTCAAGAGAATCAACAAAGTCCAAGAGGGTAGCATCTTTCAAAAAGAGGTGTACAAGAACAAGGGCACAATTTGAAGATAGAGGCGGGGCTCAGAGGTAATTTAAGGAAGTATTTTTTCACAGAGAGGGTTGTGGATGCATGGAATGGCCTTCCGGAGGAGGTTGTGGAGTCAAAACAGTGGTGGAATTCAAGCATGCCTGGGACAGTCATAAGGCAATTCTAGGGGTGGGGGTAGGAAGAAGTAGGCTGCTGGTTAACTAGGATCTGCAGCTTATCCATTAGGTAGGGAAATGGGCAGACTGGGTGGGCCAAGTGGTCCTTATCTGCCATCAAATTCTATGTTTCTATGTTTATTGAAATACCAAAACAGATGCATCCCACAACCCGCTGATCTGAATGGATTAGGGAATCCACTATGGGGCCAGGTCGAGCAACTAACTGGATGCCTGCCTGTGTCCTCCAATCCACCATGCAGCATCATGCTGAGGAACTGGGGCCTCAGACAGGCACCATATGTTGTACATTAGAGTATGCCATGCCTCTCATGCCTGCACGTGGGTGCAGAGTTGCGTGGCTGGGTTTGTGCTTTTCATGTGTACCTAGCTCACATTCATGCATAGCCCTCTATTGATTGTCTTAACTTGTCATTTCTCCTTTTCATTTTCTCTTACAAGATACAGTATTTATGATTTTGTGTAAAAGAGAAAATGAAGTTTTATATATATATATATATATATATATATATATATATAATATATATTATGGTAGAGGAACCCTTTTAATGTTAAAGGGTCAAACTTTGCACCTTAATAACTTTGCCACTGTTCAACAGATTTGCCTGAAATTTGGCAGGCTTGGGGCATAACCATAGATGTTGGGATCTGCCCACTTTTGTACCAGTCAGGTATACAGCTGCGGAGTTATTAAGTGATGTCTGTGTGCGATTTACGTTTTTTGTGCATTTTTGCTCGCACCTACAGGTTGCAGAGTTTGCGCCGACCAGTCCAAAAACTTCAGGGAACGTGCAGCCAGGATGCCTGATGTGCCTTTTGAAGATTTTGTGAAAAATATTGAATGGTTCAATAGTTATTCAAAAACAAGTTCGTTATAAGTCAAAGGTAAAAGTTAACCGTAAAGTGTCGCAAATGCAGTTTTTAGTGTCGCAAATTACCCTGTGGTGTCGTGAGTCAGCCATTTTTCAGTTAGTGGTCACAGAAATGCTTGGCATTTAAATTTGGGACCTCTAGGGACACAATTATTTTTGTGTTCACCTATTCGGACCTGAGGATGCTAGCCATGTCTTTATTTTGGGATTAAACACCCCAGAAATATGTTTTCAAATTTCTTGAAAAGCAGTGTCACAAAGTAGTTCGCAGTTGTGACACTTCCGCAAATGTTTGTGAAAGCTTTCGAAATCACACTACTTTTCCAGGCTATGGCAAATGACAGGAATTCTTTTGCCACCCTGCTGCGAAAGAACGGTTTGGTCTTTGAGCTGAAATTTTGAGGGAACGTAGTCAACATCTCACGGATGTGCCTTTTAGTAGTGTGGTGAAAAAATATTTCATGGCTGCAAAGTTACAGTACTCCAAATTTGGTGTTTTCCCCATAGACTAACATGGTGGCATCGTCGCAGATTTCAGGGCTCGTATCTCAAAGCGATGCGAGATACAGATTTTTTGTTAAAGGGCTATGTAACAACAAAAACCTAGCCAGGAAAATCATGATTTCTGTGAATTTTTTTTTTCATCATGCGCAGTTGCTGAGATATTAGCAATTAAATACTTCCAATGCTCGTTTTAAGCTTCATGCCCATTACAATGCATACATTCTTTGTACACACTGTGTTTCTCATGCACCTGTTCAGGAAAAACAGGGTATGCGCTCCATTACTGTTACAGTTACTGTTTCCACTTGTGTTTATATCCCTGTTTGCATTACTGTTCCTGTGTACGCCACCGTGTCCGTTACCATCTGCATTGTCATTTGCACTTATGCTTTTATTACTGTTACCATTTGTATTTCCACTACTGTTTCTGTTTGTGTTTTGGTTTGCGCTACTGTGCGATTGTCATTTGTCTTCTGGAAGCCCTTTCGCTTGTGTTTGTGTTTCTCTTCGCTTTATGCCTTCCTTGCTGTTACTGTTACCATTTGCGCTTGTAGTTACAGCATTGTGCCCATGCACATTACAGTTTGCAGTTCCATATGCACTTGTGTTTCCTTTCGTGTTTCTGTTTTCTTTGCTGTTATTGTTGCTGTTACTGTTACCATTTATGCTTATAATTGCGGTACTCTGCCTGTGCACGCTGGTTTGCATTTCCACACGTGCTTCTGTTCCTGTTTCCATTTCTGTTTCCTTTGACATTATTCTTCATGTTAACTTTACCATTTGCATTTACAATTGCGGTACTGTCCCTGTGCACGTTACAGTTTGAGTTTACGTGAGCTTGCATTTGCGTTTGTTCCCTTTCATGTTCTTTTGCTGTGATACTTAACATTTCCATTTAAAATACTGCTGCCATCACTGCTCACATTACTATTTGTGTTTTGTACATGCTTCAATTTCCGTTGTGTCACTGTTCGCTAACGCACTTTGTGCTTGTGTTTCTATTAATGTTTCCGTACCATTTATGTTTGTGTTACCATTTGTGCCACTGTTGGTGCTTCTGTTTGTGTTGCAGTTCCTGTTACTATGTCACAAGACATCATGTGCCAATGGGCCCCATGCTCCCACCGCTGGATTACACTCACTATTTCTCGTCATCACTCTCAAAGAAGTGAAATTAGAGCAAAGAACTCCATTTAATGCATCAGTTAGGGTTGTTCCAAAGTGACAAAAAGCAAGGAAATTCAGTGTTAGGGTTGAAATCCCCTTTGGACCCCTCCAGACCACCCCCTCAACCGCATCGGGTCCGCGTTAGTAGTCGGGTCCTAACTCTCACTCCATTCTCCTATTCCTCAGCTTCTTTACACATGTGATGGCGTGAAAGTTAGGGCCAATGACCCCAATGCACACCCCAATGCCAGTTGGGGTGGTGGTCTGGAAGGGGTCCAAGGGGCTTTCAACCTCAACACCGATTCCTCGCTTTTGTCACTTTGGAACAAACCTAAGTGATGCAATACATTAAACAGAGATTTTTGTCTCTATATATATATATATATATATATATATATATATGTATTCCATTTTATGCAATGTAGCAGGAAAAATGTGATTAAATGTTGAAAAAGGAAAGCTAGCAGTCCGATCAAGAGCAGATGGTGCAATAACAATCATTCAAGTTCTCGAACTGTGTATTCCAACATCTGTATCAGTTGATATAATGCCATGTAGAGAAGTGCATAGATCAGAAAGCTGTGCAGACAGCTCTGTGTACAGTGCCATGGGGCCCACCATGTAGGGATGGGCCAAACCTTTTGGTCTAATTAGATTGTCAGAAGATTCTACAATGTTTTCTTTTTAGAAGCTGCCAATCTGTTCACATTTTCACTTAAATTACATTCTACTTATTTGTATTTCAATGCTCTTGTACTATTGTTTGGCAGAGATTTTTTTGGGGTGTAAACTGTACAACTGGAAATGTTTCAGGGGGTCCTTATTTTATGTCAATTGAACCCATTCTTTACTGTGGTGCATACATTTTTAAACAAGGTAATGTTATCAACTTCATTTTCTCTATAGTACAAATGAGGTGCTGCTGCTGTTGGTGCAGCAACCTGAGCTGCAATGCCAGAGACACAGGTTGTTTTACAACCTCAGGTGCTTCACCTTGCACCTAGGGAAGATGTCATGTTTTGTGGTTGTGATACCACTGACATCTGTAGAGGGAGAGTGTTGAATGATTATGTAAGCAATAAGCCATGCCAGGGTGTGCACTAAAGGAGTTAATGCACCCCCAGTGTTGTGAGGTATATGGCTGAATGATGAGTGTCCTTACAGCCCTGGGAAGTGCATCCAAAACTCTGAACACATACCCTGGAGGGGCTTAATGTGCTTATAAAAGAGCTTGCTGCTCTTGTGTAATATCTGTAAAGTGAAACTTTTTAATGTGATTTTGTTTTACAACAAATTAGTTACATAAATACATTTTAAGTGGCAAAGCTATATGCATGAATCAGTCCCTAATTTTGTAATTGATTAAGCTTTCTTCCTTGGTAATGAGATTGGCACCTGAATGTGCATAGCTACTTTACTAATGCACACTCAGGTGATGTCTCTGTTAATGAGTTTTCAGGATTTTTCCTTGTTATTTTATAAATGGGCAATAAGTTATAACACACAACAGGATATCTGTTTGTTGGGAGATATAAGCACTCTTCTGGCATCTGTTGATGGATGAGGCCACAGGCAGAGTACCCTCAGCACACACCATAGGAGTGCCTGTACCTCCTAATGAACACAGCATCATGGAGTATGCTATTTCACTTATAAAATTGCCTGGCATTAAACATTTAGGCTTAGAAAATACAGCACCATGCATTCATGGGTATTGTAGCCACAGTATAACAGGGCCAACTGTTTAGAAAACTTGAGCACCTAACCCAAGACGCACAGTGATATTGTGAACATGTGAATGCAGGCCAGACATCCATAAAGGTTTACAACACTACACATACCCCAATAATGCAAGGCATCATGGTAAGTATAAGAAAATCATCATGAAATAATTTAGACTGGTTCTGCTTATGCCCAATTATAGTGGCAAATGGCCTTTCACACAATTTGGGAAGGCTGAAAAAGAAGACTCAGACAAGTGTTGCATCATTTGGAGGGTTCATCAGTGGGCCTCATTTGTATCTCAGCCCAGAGGAGGAGGAATCATCTTCACAAAGGTACATGTATGAGTAGTTTTTCTGTCTGAACTTCAGCAGCTTTGACTTTCTAATGTTCTCAGCCTCTAAACAGAGCTCTGCCTTGTTTCCAGAGATCACATACCCCATGGTATTTATTTTGTCATTGTACTCTCCTCTTGCATTTTACCAGATGTGACACACAGTATGTTTGAAAGTGACTGCATTCTGCAATATCCCAGACAATATTGATGATGTCATAAAGCCAGGCACAACTCATTTCTGTACCTTCAGGTTAGTAACATCACCCTGGCATCTAATACAATTCAGATACAGTGCAAATTGAAAATACGATTCTAGATTTAGCATCTGAATAACCCTCATCATTTTCATAGCTACCTAATTAACACCTCAGATACAGAAAGTGTGAAATGAACCAGTTGTTACACATACCCTGCCAACAAGAGCTATTTTAGAAATTCTCACCAGGTGGATAAGTAAGTACCTGAAATACGAGCTTTTGTTTCTACTGATTTGTAATCATTTAAAATAAAACAACCCCCCATCTAATATGCAGTGTAAATTATTCATGTGTATGCCAGACAGTTTGCATACTTTTTATAACAGTAGCATAGGGCCATGCTCCTATGTTATAAAGATAGAAAATACAGGTACAAAATGAAATGTATGTATTTTTTTTTTCTTTGGTAACTGGGTAAGGCTCTGTAGGCCCAATTGCTTCTTTCCAGGGGCAACCTAGAAGCACTTGGGAGGTTAAGGACATGCTCAAAGTCACACAGTATGTAAGTGGAGGTTGGGGAAGCAAACCCAAGTCTGCTGGATGTACCAAGCTCATTCACAGCTCATTACTTAAATCTTTAGACTATACTGACAGACTGTCTTCCAATATTTCCAAGAGTGATTAACATAATTAATGGTCTGAACATGATATAATAATTATCTCTACAATCAACAAGCCAGGCTTCACCCTTGCCAACATATTCTGTTGTCTGATTGGCAGCTCTGTTTTCCATCAGAACAGACATAATTAAAACTATGAAGCATGACAAGTTGTACATTGTAGTTGGATAATGTCATGTCTCGGTCTCAAAGTGCTCAGGGACAAAGTCAATCTAATCCTAATAGCTCAAGACTGTCCAAGGCATTTCTGGTAGTAGATCTCCTCAGCTTCAGCAGCAAGTGCCCGTGGTAGTTTTTGCTATGTTCAGACCTGCTGAGAAGACAGAAGGGAGTGGTCCAACTGCTGGGTTTTCAGTCCTCATATGTCTTGGCCTGGTACCTGAGCAGCTAGAGTTCCAGGCCTTGGGGAGCTCAGAAGATGTTCTTCATGTTATGAAGGCATCCTTTATTTATTTATTTAACTATCAATTTATTTATGTCTTTGATTACCATGCAGGTGCACTGGTCCAAGGGACCGCTTCAGGCATAACCTCGGCCATACAAGATGGCAATGTTAAACAACAGTTATAATCATAGGAACAGGATATATTCAATTAATCAGAAGTCAAGCACTTTAACATACAGAAATATAGATACAGGAATATTGGCATCAGGGTACAGATGAATACATTTAGGATTAAGTAGCCATACTCAACATAAGAGGTTACGTCAGTCCTGCACCACCCCTATTCAGCACACCTTTGAGCATAACAGCGATATGGAGAGCGAGAGAGGGAGAGAGAGAGGGCTTGAGAACAGCTTGAGTAGCATAGATAAGAAACTCCTAACAGAAGTCAGGTTAGTGTGGGGTTAGACTTGCTGAGTGTGTGGGGATGCTACCCTGGTGAGCAAGAGCACTGGGCCCTGTTTTTAGCCAGGTTTTGAAGAGGGATTTGAAGGCTGAATGGGTGCTGGATGAGAGGAGGGAGCAGGGATCCCATTCCAAAGTGTGGAGGCAGCAACTAATAAGGTTTTCCCACCCATGTTGGTAGAGACCCTTGGTACCTTAAGGGTAGGGATGGTAGATGAGCGGAGATGCCTAGGTAGTGTTCTAACCCTGAGTAGGGAAGCAAGAGGGGATACATCACAGCTTCTGATGGTACTATCCCCAATACAGCTGAGAGCAAAATCAAAGTGGTCTTGGAGGGGTAGCCAGCCAAGGGTTCTGTAGAGGTCTCAGTGATGGGTTGAGAAAGATGCCATAAGAGCAAAGCAGCATGCACTGTTGTAGGCAGACATGAGTCTGGTTCTGAGGGCAGAGGATGCACGAGAGTAGATGGAGGAGCAGTAGTCGATGATAGGAAGTAGGTTACCAGGGATGGTTCTATATCATAATGGCGATTGTGGAATAGCTTATCGCCATCTGGGCAAGTGTACATAGCCGAAAATGAATTACGACAATGTACACTGTCAACGAACTGCAGGTGGCGACTGAATATACACAGTATGTGTTCAAAGGCTGTGCCTCCTGCACCCCACTACTTAAGGATTCTCAACTCGGGGGTGCATGTTGGGGGGGTGAAATTCTTAAAAAAAAAAAAAGCCGGCTGCCGAGACAAAAAAAAACACTGCTCTGGACCCGAACCTGCACCCTGCACATCCCAACCAACCACCCTCCACACTGTGCTAGCTGACCAGCTCTGTAGCCACCTGCAACACTCCCTCCCACATACCTCCTTGCCTCTTCCTCCCCAACTCATATGTGCATGTGTATGCTTCCTGTCACCCTACCTCATCCACCCAGGTATCTGGTGGCTACCCTGCCAGGTAGCCCTGAACACATGGGCAGTAATTGAGTCACTGTTTTGTAAGCACTCAGTTGCGTTTGCCGTGTTCGCTGGATATCACCCTGACAACTGCAATTCAAGCCTCATGGGTTTGTAGGTGGCATAGATGGTATGGCCCCTAGTTTTTGATTTATTCTGTGAACCAAGTATTGATGTGGTCCAGGAAGGTTAGTGCTGGGCAAGTTATCCCCAGGTATTTGAATGAGGCAACATTTTCTAGAACTGGACCATCTGGGGATAGTATTTGTAGGGAGGAGCCAGAATTATGAATCTTAGCGAGGTGGGGTTTTGACGCAATTAGCATGTTTGTTTTTTTTCCCCATTAACCAATAACAGATTAGATGTGAACCAGCTAAAAGCACTGCCATAGTTCTGGGTGAGGACTGAAGAGACCTGGGCGACTGACTTATCGCTGTGGTATATAACAAGGTCATCTGCATACAGAAGCAAGTTACAGTTTAGGCTATCAGATGGGAGAGAATGAATGAAACGGAGAAAGTAGTGGTCCCAGGATGGAATCCTTGGGATGCCAGTAGAGACAGGAGGGTCAGAGAGATGGCAGAACCAATGCAAACTGATTAGAGAGGCCTGAAAGGTAGCTCCTAAACCAATCAGTGGTCTTAGGGAGCAAACCAAGGATGTGCAGCTTGGAGAGGAGGAGGCGTGGTGGACCATGTCAAAGGCCTTAGTAAGGGACATAAAGACAGCCCAGTAGCATACCTGCAATCCATACTAGT
This sequence comes from Neoceratodus forsteri, assembly GCA_016271365.2. Classification (NCBI taxonomy): domain Eukaryota; kingdom Metazoa; phylum Chordata; order Ceratodontiformes; family Ceratodontidae; genus Neoceratodus; species Neoceratodus forsteri. The sequence goes on along the minus strand of CM028130.1, from coordinate 250,851,087 downwards.
AAAGACATGGTCAGTAAAGAGTGCAAGAGCAGAGGTGGTACAGTGATTTTTATAAAGCCATGCTGTTGGTTATACATAAGATTGTATTTGTTTATGTGTTCCAGCAGTTGGCAGTGGACAATTTTTTCTAGGAGTTTGCTTTGTGGGGATGATTGAAATAGATCAGCAGTTATCAGATGAGTGGGCGTCCTGGCTTTGAAGTGGTGCACCCTTCAGGTTGACACCCCAATGGCAAAACACGAAAAAAGACCATTAAGGCAACAATTGCTGTAATGGTCCTTTTCTGTGTTTGCTTTCTTCGATGTTATGCCCTCCCCAGACCAACTCCGACCAGGAGTTGATAATCCTAAAGTCCGGAGGTGCGGGGCAGATCCCACATGGGGGGGGTGGGGGTGCAACCCCCACAGAAAACACTTGTTGAACGGGGCACAATACTCAGCGCCGGTATTGTGCTGTCACTTTGCTGGAGGTCGGCATTTTCACTGTTGACCTCCCTTGGTGCTTCCGCTGAAGATACTGTAGGATACTGTAGGGTGCAGGGTCTGCACCAGAAGACATACTGAAGAAAGACTAAAGGAGCTTAATATGTATACTCTTGAGGAAAGAAGGAGAGAGGGACATGATAGAAACTTTCAAGTACCTCAAGGAATTAACAAAGTCCAAGAGGTAGCATCTTCCAGAAAAAGAGGTGTGCAAGAACAAGGGGCACAATTTGAATATAGAGGGGACGGCTCAGGGTAATGTGAGGAAGTATTTTTTCACTGAGAGGGTTGTGGATGATGGAACAGCCTCCTGAGGAGGTCATGGAGTCAAGAACAGTGGGGACTTCAAGAATGCTTGGGACAGGCATAAGGCAGTCCTAGGGGCGGGTAAGAGGAAGTAAGCTGTTGGTTAACTAGGATCTGCAGCTTATCTGTTAGGTAGGAAAATGGGCAGACTAGGTGGGCCAAGCTGTCCTTATCTATCGTCAAATTCTATGTTTCTATGTTTCTATGTTTCTATGTTAGGGATAACTTGTAGATTTCCAGGTATCAGGCATGGATGAGGTAGACAGGGCCTAGTTGAAAATAAAAGTGAGAGGCTTGGAGATAGCAGGTCCATGAATTTTATGTTAAAAGACTGAGCTACCTCAGACTGCTTGGTTAGAGGGTCAGAGGAGGAGTCAAGTTTGATAACAAATCTGTTGGTACGGGGTTGGTAAGGGACCTAAGGGAGGCCCAGAATTTCATGGGATTACCTAGGCTGTCCTTCTGAATGTTTATGTAATAGTTCTGCTTTAGGGATTTGGCCAGCTGTTTACGTTGATTTCTCAGACAACTATATTTGTTCCACAAGGAAGGGAGGTGACGATTTATGAACAGCCCACTTGCGATCTTGAGCTTTCATGAGTGTTAGGAGTGCCATAGTGATCCAGTGTGTGCATCCTCCTCTTACCCTCCTCGTCTTTAGGGTGAAGTGCCTGTCTTGAATCTTCATTCAGGATGACAGGCATCTGGACTGCAGAAATTGCAGAAGGAGTGGTACTTGGGGTGGGCGTTTAGACTTGATGGACCAGATGATGTAGGTGGGAGTGGTCACTTATGGAGTTGGTGAGCATCCCACCTGAATTACAATGTCTTCCTATTTGTGAGTATCCAGTCCAGCAGGGTATGTGACGAGGTGCATGGGTTTTGCCTGGTAGGAATTGAGATTGTCTGAACCAGGTTATGTTTTTTCAGTAGATTGGCATAGTTAGATTCCTGGGTGCTTAACCAGTTAAGGTTAAAGTCACTGAGGAGGATAGTGCCTCTGAGGGGAGAGACAGTTGAGACCAGACAGAAGGTTCTGAAGGCCATCAGTGCCCCTGCTGGAGGTTATAGCAACACCCAGGAAGAGCTTTTGAAGGAGTCCTAAACCAACTTGGCAATGAGCCACTCACTAGGAGGATGGATCAGAGCTGAGTGAGATGGTGGCAGAAAGGGATTTCCTTTAGGTAAATTGCTACACCACCACCCTTTTCTTACCCACCCTGTTGTGGCGGAGCATGGTGTAGCCAGCCAGTTGACACATGGCATCAGAGATGTGTGGTTTTAGCCAAGTTTCTGAGATCCTGATAACATGAAGTTTGTGGAGGGCTACCCAGACTTGAAGCTCCAAGTATTTAGAAAGGAGGATGCATATATTAGGTGGGTGATTTTCAGTCCAAGGGGTTGGACCAGATACTATGAGAGGAGGTGATAGGGATGTTTACTGGGCAAGGGTTGATCTTGATGTCACCCGCAAGTAATAGCAAGGAGAGTAAGAAAAGTAAGGGTGAGCTCATAAAGTTTTTATCTATCTATTCTATCTATCTATCTATCTATCTATCTATCTATCTATCTATCTATCTCATCCATCCCATGAGCTGTGCTTGCTGGCCATCTCAGCAATCCAGGCATGGGCCGTATGCTGACAGTGACTCAGGAGAAAGTGGTCACTCACTATATCAAAGGCTTGGATCTCCTGTCCCCTCTGGGGTGAGAGGTTCTGCCATTGTGGGACCTAATGCTGGGGCTTGCAAAACTTATTGATAAACAATCTGAGTCCATGAACAAGTGTGAGATGGTACACCTGTCACAGATGACCATGTTTTTGTTACCGCCACCTTGGCCTGATGAGTGAATGAGTTCCAGATGCTTTCAGTGAAATCTCCATATCTGATTTTGTCATTTGCCATCAGGCAAAATTCCTACATAAAGTGGTTTTGGGGTTTCACCTTAATCAGGTGATTTATCTCCCATCTTCTTCCTGAAGCCGCAGATCTTCAGATGTTGAGCATGGCCTCCTTACCCTGGATGTATCCCAGGTACTACTGTACTACAAAGACTGCATGGCAGGGTTTCATGGCAAGGCTCACCAGCTATTTTTGACCTGCACTGAAGCCTGTCCAGACAGAATGGCAACTAAGCAGATGTTTAGCAGTTGGATCATGTCCTTCATTGATCTATGCTACAGGTTGACTGGGACAGAGCTGCCTGAGATGTTGAATGCTTACTTCACCAGACATATGGCTGCCTCTGTTGCTGCTCCTAGGTAAATCCCAATCAAGGAGATCTGCAGGATTCTACTTGGTGCAGGGCACACATGTTCATGTCCCACTAGAACACTGATGCACCCAGTTGTCACAATGTTTCATTTAGGATCTCAGCCTTCCATTATCTATTCACCTAATTTACATAGAAACATAGAAACATAGACTTTGATGGCAGATAAGGACCACTTGGTCCACCCAGTCTGCCCATTTCCCTACTATTGGATAAGCTGCAGATTCTAGTTAACCAACAGCCTACTTCCTGCAACCCCCACTATAATTGCCTCATGTCTGTCCCATGCATGTTTGAATTCTACCACTGTTTTAGACCCTCACAACCTCTCCAGGAAGGCGGTTCCATGTGTCCACCACTCTCTTCATGAAAAAGAATTTCCTCACATTACCCCTGAGCGCGTCCCTCTAACTTTAAATTGTGCCCCTTGTTCTTACACATCTCTTTTCTGAAAGATGCTACCTCCTGGACTTTGTTGATTCCCTTGAGGTACTTAAAAGTTTCTATCATGTCCCCTGTCCCTCCTTTCATCAAGGGTATACATATTAAGCTCTTTCAGTCTCTCTTCATATGGTTTCTGATGTAAACCCTGTACCATTTTAGTTGCCCTCCTCTGGACTGCTTCCATCCTGTCTATGTCCTTGCATAGATGAGGTCTCCAAACTGCACACAGTATTCCAGATGGGGTCTCACCAACTGTCTGTACAGAGGGATAACCACTTCCCTTTTTCTACTTGTGATGCCCCTCCCTATGCATCCCAGTATCCCCTGGCTCTCCTTACTGACTTCTCATATTGCTTACCCACCTTTAGGTCATCTGATATGACTACAGCCAGATCCTTTCCATTATTGTTGTTGTTAGTACCTCCCTGTTATTGTCTACTCTTCTCCTGGATTTTGTTTCCCAGGTGCATTACTTTGCACTTCTTTGCATTGAATCTAAGTTGCCATATGTCTGACCATTCCTCCAGCCTTGTCAAGTCCCTTCTCATCCTTTCTACCCCCCTTGTGTATCAACTCTGTTACAGATCTTTGTGTCATCTGCAAAGAGGCATACCTTTCCTTCCAGACCATCTGCAATGTCACATATAAAGACATTAAAGAGGACTGGACCCAGTACTGAGCCCTGAGGTACTCCACTAGTAACCCCCTTTCTTCAGAATGTGTTCCATTCACTATTACCTTCTGTGATATGTTGTGCAGCCAGTTTGCTACCCAGGCTACCACGCTGGGACCCCCTCCCTGCTCTATTACTTTGGTCACCCAGTCAAAGAAATTGATTAGATTCATCTGACATGACCTTCCTGCTGTGAATCCATGCTGCTTTGGGTCCTGTGCCCCTCTGGCCTCTAGGTACTGAACAATTTTTCTTTCAGAAGTGATTCATTATTTTCCCACCACTGAGGTTAAACTAACAGGTCTGTAGTTTCTGCTTCTGCCTTGCTCCCACTTTTGTGAAGGGAATCACATCTGCCCTCCTCCAGTCCTCAGGTACCACCCCATCCTCCCATGATTTGTTAAAAAGTGTGGTCAGTGGTGTCACTAGGTCCTCCTTAGTTCTTTTAGGATTCTAGTGTGAATCCGTCAGGCCCATTGCTTTGTCCACCTTGAGTTTTAGGAGTTCTTTCAGGACTCTTTGTTCTGTAAATGGACTGGCGCAACCCCACTACCCAGAGTGCTTCTATTGTTTGTTTAGGTAACGCCTCCTCCTCTTCTTTGTGAATACTGAGCAAAAGTATTCATTCAGTATCTTTGCCTTTTTACTGTCTCCTCTGCCCACCTCCCTCTCCTTTATTAATCTTCACTATCCCTCCCTTAACCTTCTATGCTCCCTAATGTACCTATAAAAGGTTTTATCCCCTTCTTAACTGAGCTGGTTATCTTTTCCTCGGTTTGGGCCTTTGCTTTTCTGACTGCCTTCCCACTTCTTTCGGCTTTAATTGATACAGTTCCTCGTCGTGCTCTTCTGTGATTCTTTATACTTTTGAATGCAGCCTTTTTTCTCCTTAACCTTCCTGGCACCTCTTTTGAGAACCATAGTGGTTTTTTATTCCGCTTTGTTTTCTTTATTTGTTTCATACAAAGGCTTGTTGCCTCCATGATGGCAGTTTTGATTTTACTCCAGTGTTCTACCACCACTCCTTGCTGGCCATTTGCTAATGCATTCCTCAGGCATTCACCCATTATGCCAAAGTCAGCCTTCTAAAGTCCTGTATCCTTGTCTTTGTATGGCTTGTCTCCATGGTTGTGTTTATTGTGAAGCACACTGTGCAGTGGTCGCTTGTTCCAGGATGTCTACTGACTTCAAAATTTGTGATCCTCTCCATTTGAGAGTACCAGGTCTAACATTGCTCCTCCCGAGTGGGTTCCACCACTAGCTGTCTAAGGCATGCCCTGTAGGCATCAAAATGACCCTGCTCTTGGATGTGGCTTGCAGTCCATGTCGGCCAGTTAACATCTGGCATATTCAGGTCCCCCATCAACAGTATCTCCCTTTTCAGCAAATTTTGAGAATGCCCTCTATCATTTTCTTGTCCATTTCTCCCTTGAGACTGGGGTCTGTATACAACCCTGTGTGGATTGTGATACCATTCCCTGTCTCCAAGGTGACCCAGAGTGCCTCTTGTCCTTCCCATTACTTTTTAGTTCTGTAGCTTTGATCCCTTCCCTTATGTAGAGAGCTACTCCACCTCCTCTTTTACCCTCCCTGTCCCTTCTATAGATTGTGTACCCTGGTATGTTGACATCCCAGTCATGGTTCTCCATGCACCATGTTTTTGTGACTGCCACAATATCCAAGTGTTCCTCTTCCATCAGGGCTACTAGCTCTGGCAGCTTGTTTCAAGACTATGGGCATTGGTACTATTGCCCTCCATTTAATATTGGCTTTTATCCTTTTACCCCATCACTGCTCTTATTGCCCTTCTCTATTTTTCCATTTGAAGTATGTGCCTTTCCCTTCTTCCAGTTAGGTAAAAATAGAGGGTATTTACCTGTAATCAAAGTTCTACTACTAGTATTCAATTCACATCCACATATCCCACCTGAGCTGCCTGGCAAGACTTGCTTGGATTCCTGATGCTAGCATGCAGATCTGATGTCAAATGGGTGGAACCAGAGGATGACAACACTAGTGGTTAGAGGACCAAGCTTGAAGACTATTCTTGTAACTTAGCTATACCCAGTGAATACTGACCTCCCTTCAATGCTGTTCCCCAACTCACCAACAAATGTTCATGTCCCTCAATGCTGCTCCAGCCTTCTCTCTCTAAATACTGAGCCCTTGCTGCTGCCATACTTCTTAGGCCACTGCTCAATGCTGCTGCTCCACATGCAACCTCCAACACTGAAAAGTGAATCACTGTAGCTGCTCCTCCTCCTTTATAGGGCAACCAATAAAGATGATCCAGCATTCTCTGCAGCCACTCTCATGCCCAGCAGTGTGGTAACATGCACCAGCGTGCGTGCACACAACCACACATATGCAAAAATATTAGCATGCAGTCACAAATTATTATAATTGTAACCCATAACAAAAATCAAGTGTATAGTTATACACATAACAGGGGTATATGCAGAAGTAATACCATTTTGGAGCTCTAAGCAACTAATATAACCACTTTAAACTCCAGGTTCTTGGTATATGAGTTCAATAACTCCCTTGAAGGTATATGTCTCTTATATACATGTGCTAATAATCATTTATAAATTGTTTTTGCTTACATGAGATCTTAGGCAACTGTTTACCAAAACAGTAACAGAAATTACTCATTTAATGACATAATGAAAGGTATTTTGGTTTAATAGAACCAAGATTCTTTCTTTTATAATGATTTAGTTTTTGACAGGAAAATTGAGTTATAAAACATGAAAGTAATAGGAAAGAGTTGATAAAAATAATTTGCTGTAAAAAAAGAAAAGCAAGACTCCAATTTGTTAGTTGGGAATTAGACTGGGAGTCAAAGCTCAAAATCTTTGAGAATTTACAGTGATGGAACTGTAAATGAGATGTGAAAATTAAACAAAATGTGAGAATGTCAATGCTAGAGGTGTTGGAAGTGAAACTATTTTTACAGGCCATCTAGAGGACTGTAAAGTAGTTAAATGTGTTTTATTAATAGCCAGTGCCAGCAGGTTATGATTAACAGGCAAACAATTGTTGTTTAGGGAAATGAAGTAATTATATTGACACAGCACTTTCCAGTTAGATTTATGTAATATAGAAGGTCTGGAAGGTACTATAATTTTTTGATTAAAAATTGAAGGTCTAAAAGTTAATTAATGCTCATTGTTTGAAAAATTAATTGAATTAGGGATGTTATATAGACTGAAGCATTTTTTTTTATAATAGAGCCTCCACGTGGTGTACTCTGAGCATGAAGTTTAGGTGGGGACTGCAAAATGAAGCTGAGCAGTTCTGGCTGCCCAAACCTGACAAGAGGAGTCTTGTATACAGTACTGTGGCATCTTGGTATTTGGTCTGCCACTAAGGGCCCTACCTTCTCCAGTATTCTGCTTTCCCATCTGGTGCTTCTGCAATAGTCGACTGTAGGTACCGAAAGAACTGAGTCAGACGATAAAATAATAAACAAAATAAGGTTTGTTCAGGAGCATAAGCAGGACATCTCATCAGTACAAGGTACAGGTACAGACTGACTGAAGAGGAAGCAGAATGGGGTTTCCTAACCCCTGCTGGAAACTAATTAGCATAACATGTGACAACTATCTGGCTGCAACATTACTGTCCTTGGTTAAAGGGAGGCAGCTAATCTTGAACCCCATGCTCAACCACAGTATACTCCACATCAGCCTGGGATTGAAAATGTAGTACCACTCAGACAGTAAAAAAAAAAAAATGTTATGCAAGAACAGCAATAAGCATTAGCAAAATGTTGTTAACATTAATACCCTATTTAAACATTAATAGGAACAGGTATTAGCAGCATGGAAGAAATTATTAAGATAACTTTTGATTGATTGAAAGGCAAATACAATACAATGCTGCTGTAGAGGGAGGAAAGGATCTGGGCAACACTGGTGGCCAGTCAGTGTAATGCCAGTGGAGAGGGGGCACCAGATCACTTGAGGCTGGCCATGCCACAAACACAAAGGTGCAGGGAAAGGAAAGACAGGAAAAGGAGCAGCACTTATTACCCAAATGCAGTTTGATTTTAAGTTACGACTGGAACAACATCAGCATGCCTAAAATCTAGGAGAGAAAAATGTTAGATCAAACAGTAATTCTGAAGTAATATGCATATGGTTAAACACAGAATTTACAGAATCACCACACTGTCCGAATAATAAAGTTCACTTAGTTCTGCGACTTTTACAATCAGTTGGGATTGCGAATGGGTGCTTGAACTAGTTCTTGAAAAGGTGTAGTCAGGTCACAAATGTGGACCCATGAGTTCTGAGCACTGTCATACCCATACCATTTAACACGGTATGATCAAGATCCATTAATGTACTTTTTGCACAAAGTCTTCTCAATCTAGTACACTATTTAGGGTACTTGAGAGTCCTGAGAAGATGCAAGAGGCTGAGAGTTCCAGAACGTCTCAGGATCTGGCAAATAAGTGTCAGTAGCGTGAAGTTCTTGTGAAACTGGAGTCAAACTGTCAGCAGGAAGTTCAGTTTCCAAAAGTATTGCAGGTTCCAAAGAAGCTTCATCACTTGGGGGACTGGGATCATCAGGAGGGTATCATGCAAGTACCCATGCTTCAACCTGTTGATGTGAATTTTATCGTGTACCAGCTTTCCATCTGACTTGCGCGCTTAACATGAACAGGGGAAGCTTTTCAGCAATATAGAAGGGCCCAGTCCAGGGGCTGAAGCAGTTTTCTTGTGGTGCCCAGAACAAGAACAGGTCAATACAAATATACAATGTCCCCACAGAAAATGAAGGAATATGACACTTGGCAGCTGACATTTTTGCACTGCCATTTTTCTCTGTCCCAGAGTTTCAATAGTAACCCGTCTGGCCAGTTCAAGCTGTTCCAGCATTGGGATGATAAAGGACGAAGCTGACTTTGGGACCTCTAACAGTGAGAGATATTTATCCAGAGGTGTTCTTGGGTGAGTTCATGGACTAGGAAAAATGAGGTATATTCTGTGCTGTCAACACAAGGACTGGAGCTGTAAGCAAGAAGGGAACAAAACGGTCCCAAGTGTCATGAGTCTCATCCAGGTGCTTGGATAGTGTGTTAAGAATGGTCATCATTCTCTCACTTTGTCCATTACACTGTGGCTGGTAACTGGTTGTAAAGTCTTTCTGATGTCAAGAAGTTTGCAGGTTTCTTGCACAATAGATAAGAGGTAGTTAGTGCCTCTGTCTGAATGCAGGTATGCTGGGGTACTGTGATGGCAAATGATTGTATTGAGGAAGGCACTTGCCACTGTGGCAGCTTTAATGTCTTTAGTGAGATCAATTCCAAGTACTTAGGTAGTCCACAAAACAAGAATGTACTTTGTTGCGGAGTCAGGGCATGTAGGCAGGGGGCCAAGAATGTCCATGCTGACTCTTTGAAAAGGTTCTGTGGCTTCGGCATTTGAATTATGTATACCTTTGTTGGTTTGGCAGGAGGTTTCTTTGGTAACAGTGCTGGCAGGATTTGATGAAATGGACAATGTCTTTGTTCATGTGAGGCCAGAAGAAGTGGATCCTTGTCTTTTGAGAGTTCTGTATTTCCATATGACCTCTAGAAATTGGAGAGGCGGAGTGGATTGAAGAACTTCGGAGACTAGAGAGGCTGGCACAACTAACTGTACACGAGTACTATCCCTGCAATGACCCTTGCCTTCCTTGGTCTAGATGTGGAAAAGCACCTTCATTGAGAAAATACTGTGATGCAAAGAATTGTACATCCTGGCGGTGTTTCTTTTGTAGTGGTAAAGTTCCTGACTCGAGATACGTGATGATGTCTGTAAACTGAGGATCAGTTCTTTGCTGAAGCTTAATCGTCACCAGGAGATATCGGTATTAGAGGTTGAAAGAAGCTCTTCGGCTGCTTGCAATAATGTGAGGCTTGGTGATTTTCTCTGTAGAAGCAGTTGGTAGCAGCAAAGCAACTTGAGGTGTTGTAGAAGCATCCACAGGAGCTCATCTGTGGACTGGAAAGAAGAGCTTGTAGGCAGGATTCTTCATCTAGACAGGCTTGCGGAGGGATGCCATCTCCAGCTTACAGCATCAGCATTGGCATGGACTCGACTTGGTCAGTACTGAATCTCAAAACTCTAGCAATCCATCTGGAAAACTTTCCTACTGGCTCCTTCATTTCAAACAACCATCTGAGGGCAGAGTGATCTACAATAGCTGTGTAGGAGGATTAGTGAAGGTAGCAGTCAAACTTCTTACAGCAAAGACCACGGCTAGGCATTCTTTCTCTGTGATGCCATAGTTTTGCTCAGCTGAAGAAAGAGAGTGTCCAGCATAGGGAACAAGTCATTCTGTTCTGTCTTGGATTTGACACAGCACGACACCCACTGCAAAGGAACTAGCATCTGTGTAAAGCTTGAATGACTGGTCTGAACCTGGGATAGGCCAATACTGGGAAGAAATATGTTTTCTTTCAAAGTTTCAAAGGCCTCTTTGCATTCGGAAGTCCATACGTAGTCACATCCCTTTTGGTGAGAGCGTACAGTGGAGCTGCAATCTTGGCATAGTTGCAAATAAATTTTCTGTAGTAGCCAGACAAGCCCAGAAAAGCTCCAAGGTCTTTGAGATTTGTAGGTTCTGGATAGTCTTTTACTGCAGAGAGCTTGTCTGGGTCTGGCAAGATGTCTTATAGCTGACCACATGTCCCAGGTAATGGATTTGATGCTGAGCAAAGCAACATTTCTCTGGGCAAAGTTTGAGGTTGGCTTGCCTGAGATGTTCGAACACCTCTTTGAGATGCTGAAGGTGTTCCTGGAAAGTCTGCTGACAGCAATAACATCATCAAGGTAAACTAGGCAAGATTTCCAAGACATTCCACATAACACAGCTTCCATGACACATTGAAATGTGGCAGGGCTGTTCTGAAGTCCCATAGGTAGATGTTTAAACTGGAAAAGTCCCAAGTGACAGTGCCAGGCCATGTATGGGCATGAAGCTAGATAAATAGTGACTTGGTAAAATCCACTCTAAAGTTTTTTTTTTTTATTATTTAATCATTTGTTAACCGGTTGGGACTCTGGACAATGTCCTATTTCAGGTCCGACCCAGACACACCACAAACAACAATACATATAAACAAACATCAACAATTACATTTAGACCTACCTAACAAAAATGATTTAAACATCCTCTTAAAACAATCCAGAGTGGTGAAGTAGGCTGGGCTGGCTGCACCAAGGCTTCTAAGGCATCCTCTGTGATAGGTAAAGGATGGGTGTCCTGTACCTGTAGGCATTGAGCTTTCAGTAATCCACCATGAACCGATATCCTTTGTCTTTCTTTACTACCAGCAAGCAAGTTGCACCCCAGGGACTTGTAGATTCCTCAATAATGTCCTGTTCAAGCATGTCCGTGATTAAGTTCTCCATGACATGTTTTTGTTTGTGTCCCACTTTGTAGGCTCACTGATGAATTGGTTTGTTGGGCTGCACCTCAATGGTGTGTTGCAGGATATTGCAGCATCCAAGTTTGTTATCAGGGCCAACAAAGACATCTGGGTAGTTTTCCAGAAATTCAAGAAGTTGCTGTTTCTCTGGGGGACATGCTGGAAGTTTTGAGGCAGATACACGCTGACTGAAGGATACTCCTTTGAAGCTGGAGTGGTTGTGATGGTACTGACAGGACAAATGTTAGTGGAACCAGGCTGAGGTTCATGCAGAAGCTGAAGCTGGTCCCCTGAAGACAGACAAATAAACTTTGAATACTGGCACCCTTTGAGATGACCACTGGCTCATCCGTGAAGTTGTAACATTTTTGGAATACTGAGCCACCGTGCACAGCAGACAAGGTGTTCCTGGAAGGAGACCTGAGGAGTGCAAAGCTGAGATCCCATGATGATGCCAACAACACCTTGGGAGAGTGGGTCACCTCAAATTTGACAATTAAAACCATCTCTGACTTAGGAGGTACAGTGACTGAGTCTATAGCTGCAAGTTGCCTCTGGGGATCTAGTGACAGTTTGTTTGAGGCAAAGACTAGGATGGATTTGTGCACTTTGAGAAAGTCCAGGCCAAAAATCACATTCAGTTGTAGGTTCAGGCACTAGGTAGAATTTAACAGTGGCTTGCTGTGAGCCAAAGTGGAGCTTAAGATGGACTATGTCTGTGATAGGTACTGTAGCAGTGCTTGCTGTGATGATGTACTTTAGGTCTGCTTGAGCAACAGTAGGTACATGATAAATAGCTGGATTGTCTAGTGTACTGCTGTGGATCACAGAGATTTCTGCTCTGAATCAACCAAGGCATGGTGGCCTAATTCCCAATCATGACAGGGATGTAGTTTGCAAGGAGGGTGACCTGATAACAGGAACCTTGGCTCCTTTTAGGTGAGAGTCTGCCTGGCTTAGTAGTTGGAGGGTGTAGTTTTTTGAGTTTGATCAGTGGGGCTGTCAGTTGCTTCCTTTCCTGCTCAACAAAGCCCCTAGTTTGTTGGGCAGCACTTGTTCTCTGGTCCTGTGAATAGTTGCTAGCATTTTGCTGATTGCACTGTGGCAGATGCCTTTGGCTGTCTTGACTTCTTTGAAAGTTTTTCAGTTTGTGGCAGACCGCAGCAGTGTGATCCCTGAATCTGCATCACTGACAGGTCACTGGCTCCCGTGAAGGTGGAGGTGGCTCAGGTTGCTATGGAGGTGGCTGTAGGGCATTAACAGGAGTTGTAGGTGAAGCTGCAGTTTTGGAATGTAAGCTGCTGACAGTTGAAATAGCTTCCCAATCATTATTTGTTACAGTTGGACTCAAGTAGCAAGTGCAGCCAATTGTGAGGACTGTGGCTCTTAAACAGTGTGGAAATAGACTCCTGGACTAAGAGTGCAGCTTGGATCATGTCCATCCAGGTGGTTGGGTTTTGCTGGATAAGATAGGTCCAAAACTGCAGAGTCAGTCCTCAGACAAAGGCTGTGATCTGGTCTTTCTCTGACTTTTGTAGATGTTTCCGCCGTGATTCAATGTCCACTATAAATGCTTCCAAGGACTCAGAGGGTTGCATGGTGCTTTCCCACAGTTGCTGTTGTAACAACCAGGGTGGGTGTGCTTGTAGGAAATGGTCCTTGAAGGTGGAATACAGGGTGGCAGTGTACCCTCTCATCTGGTCTGGAAGGGCATTAAACCATGAGATGGCCATTCCTCTCAGGAGTAAGCTTGGCATTGGAAATTCACAAGGGATCCGTCCAACCATTGAATGAGATCCAGGCTTGAAATTGTTCGAGCTAGTCAACAGCATCTTCATGGGGTAGTGCTGAGAAAGGGGCTGGCTGTAAGCTGGTGTGGACCGTTGAGAGTGGGGAAATAGCTTTAATGTAGGCAAGGTCATCCTAAATGGCCTGCATAGTGGGTGTCTCTTGGCTGAGATGGACTGACTGAAGTCATGCTGAATAGTTTCAATTTTGACACCTCATGCTCTCAAGGCAGGTGAAGGTGGAGCCCTAGAGCTTGCAGTGCTCAAGACAGCATTGTCCTCAGACCTCATGATCGGAGATGAGCGGCATGGCACTGAAAGAAGATTGTAAGAATGAGTAGGAGTGTTTGTCATGTAGAGATTAAGATGTCTTTGGAAGAAATGAATTGCCAATAAAAATATTTTTGTAGACAAAAGTACAGTTATTTGTAAGCAATTTTCATCAATGGACATCTTAATAAACAATTTCACTCTGTTTTGGTGTTGTCTGTTATTTAAATACACTTTATCAAAAGATCAATTATTTGGTGTACTGTCTCTTTAATTGCATATGCTTCCCTTGAGATGTATTGAAAACCATTCATTTGCCTTGAACTGAGAGAAATGCAGTGCTTGGTTGTAGCAAGATAATGCCACTAGCGGGAGCAACATCACTGTGAATGATACAGCTTGCTTGACAACAATATGGAGGTTCCTTGCCTTGAGGTGGCTGTGCAGGGAGGAATGGTGATTCGCCAGGCGCAGGTTTCTTCCCCACTGAAATTTTGGCAGGCTCCTGTGGTGAGTGGCACAATGCTGGGAGAGAAAGAAAAGCTGCTTGTATTTATGTACAGTATTTCATGTGTTTATTGTACTGTTCTTTATTCTATTTGACTTGCCTTTGCCTTCCCTCCTTTTATATAGACTGTGCTTTAGTCATTGTGGTTGCCCCCAGGTTAAGAGTCTGTGGTTCTGATGATTTTGTGTGCTGCCCTTGGTTTATGGAGCTGATTTTCTTTATTTTTCTTATAAGCACCAACTGTCCTGAGTCTTCTTCATAGATAATGCCACCCAAGTAGAATTTCTGTTTGTCTCCCAGGGCTGTTTTGTATTTAGATTGTACCCCAATTGAATGATTTCTCCGGGATGCTTGCACGCTTTTGCTTCATTTTTTTTTCCTTTGCCCCAATAATTCCTGGCTTGCTCTGATTACCTTCCCTTCTCATTTCCTCTGCCCCTTACAATAATGTGGTTGAATGGATCACTCTGTGAAGCATGACTGAGCAGGGAAGAGGAGTGCTCCTGCAGTTGCGTGGCGTGTGTTGAGTGGGAGTAGAAGCACCACTTTGGTACAGAAGCAGCTGAGTGTAGAGATTATGGTGCATCACTGAGCATAGGGAGCAGCTGCTGGGTTTGCAAGTGAGAGCAGAGCTCCATTGTATTCTGAGGCTGGGGGTATTCGGACTTGAGGAGTTGTGCCGTGGAGCAAGAACAAGGATTACAGGCTTGATGGCTCTGTGTTGCAGGCCGCTGGGAGAGTGGCACTTGGAGGAGCAGACATGGCTGTGAATAGAGCCACAGGGAAAATACAGGTACAGCTGATTAGAAAAGGGGGTTTAAAGCCGAGCTGCTGGGTATAGTAGATTGCTGGGCCATGGTTTGTGTGCAATGGCTGAATGGGAGTTCAAGCAGCTCATATGGTGCTGGACAATTTGTTGTTTTATTCTTTCCCTGGGTATTCCTTGTGGAGGGGTCCCGAATGTTTCAAGCTATGTTGCACTGAACTTGAAGTGGGAACAGGGTGGCTGATTGCTGGGGAGCAGACCAAAGCAGCAACAGGTGCGTCGACTTAAAATTTCTGGCGCCTTTTTGGTTTTTTTAGTTTGTATTTTGGTGGCTGATCCCTGCAGCAGAGGGAAGTTTGGCAGGGGTTGCAGTGTAATTTCTGTTCCTTTGCTGGTTTGGAACTCAAGTTTAAATTTGACATGCTGTCTGGGCACTGAGGTTGTGGAGGCCATTGGGGCTTGCAGCATGCAGCTCCATGGGGTTTTTGAAGGCATAGAAATAACTTTTATTCTGTAGCTGATTAAATAGTGTCCCACACTGAAGCACATTTATATGTAAGCATATATATATTTCCTGAGGCAGATTGCAAGAGGCTTAAATTAACAGGATACAGTTCAGTTTTATTTTTCTCTCTGCTGCCAGGTTTATACTTTCTAAGCATGCAGATGGTTCAGGCACACTTGGGTGATGACTCTGGGGTACACAACAATGCAGATAAGTGAGATGGGGATCTGAGCAGAAGAAGGGCGATTCTCCACTATGTGTGGCATTTTGGTATTTGGTCTGCCACCAAAGGACCTCCTACTTTCTCCAGTATTCTGCTTTCCCATCTGGTGCTTCTGCAATAGTCAACTGTAGGGTACCGAATGAACTGAGTCAGATGCATAAAATAATAAAACAAAATAAGGTTTATTCAGGAGCATAAGCAGGGACATCTCATCAGCACAAGGTACAGCTACAGACTGACTGAAGAGGAAACAGAAATTGGGGTTTCCTAACCCCTGCTGAAACTAATTAGCATAACATGAGACAACTCTCTGGCTGCAACATTACTGTCCTTGGTTAAAGGGGCGGCAGCTAATCTTGAGCCCCATGCTCAACCTACAGTATACCCACAGTACCATAAGTGTTACTCTCACAAGTCCTACTGACTTATTATAAATCACCTGAGTTAGCTAGACAAATTCATAATTAGTTTCAAGTCTTTTAACAGCTAAAAAGTCTGTCCTCCGCTCCCTGCAGTCCTGTAGTGGACTGAACCACTTGCAAAATTCCTGCATGAGAGACCACTGTATGTAAGACAGGAAGAACAATACCTCTGTTTGCTGACTGGCTAAAATCTGATAATTGATATATATTTTTTTTGATTTATTGTAATATTCAAAGACCTTTGAGTCAGAGACTCATTTACAAAGGTTCCACGCCATACATAAAAGGTACATTGATAGCACATGAAGGACAGGTTACAGCACAATAACAAATCACATTCAAGAGGTTACATAGTTGTTCAGTAGGTGGCTAACAAAATTAGGTACATTAGCACAGCCAGAAAAGTTAAGAGAGTTCTGTAGAAGGCTAGCTAGTCATGTAGTTTTATGTGGGCTTTTTAGGTATAGGGACCGATAATAGTTTGTTTGAGAGTGGCAAAGTCAGACACAGGTGCTAGGGGCAGTCACACTGGTTTGAAGCCCATAGGTATTCCCTTAGCTTGGATTTATAAGGGCCAAGCCTTATTTCATCAGTTGTATGGCTTGGGAGGTGTTTGTCCAGGAGGGGCTCTGAAACTGAAAGTGCATTGGAATTGGAAGAGCCGACTATGGGGAACCCATAGTAGCCGCTTGCTTGTACTATGTGTTGTTTTGCCTGGGGCGTTGGGTGGATAATTTGGTCTAGGGTAGGTGAGGTGAGACCTAGCAATACCTTTTTAGTCATAAGGCAGGTGGTACCTGATTCTGCAATCCAGGTTTAGCCAGTTTATTGCTACTGTAAAGGAACAGGAGTGTGTGAAATGATCACGTCAAGAATGAGATGGCAGGCTTTGTTTAGACCAGTCGGAGTCTATTTAGGGATGGGTGGTGCAGCACTGTATATTTGGATGTCAGAGTCTAGCAGGGAGAGAATAGAGGAGTTTATGATGAGTTGTAATGCTTCAGGGTGAGGCAGTGTTTGTACCGGTAAATACGCCTAGTCTGGAGCTAAGGGCAGCTGGCAGGTGTAGGATATATTAATTAAAGCTAAGAGCATGGTCTAATGTGATCCCTAAGTATTTAAAACTTCTTACTTGCTCTATGGGGGTCTGATTGGCAGTGAGAAATTGGGGCAGAGGTTCTTATGTAGGTTCTGAGGGTGGGCAAAGATCATGACTTTAGTTTTATTATAGTTGATAATAAGATGCTGGTTGGTGAGCCAGTTTTCAATTTCACAGAAAGAGTGCTGGAGAGATTGGTGGAGTTTGAGGGGTGCTGGGTCAGAGGCGAACAAGACCACATCATCCGTAAGAGGAGCAGGTTTCCAGGGCATGAAGATGGGAAGGAGTTGAGGTATAGGCTAAAGAGTAGGGCCCAGTATGAAGCCCTGGGACACCGGAGGCGGATCGGTAGGCGGAGTGACAGGACAGGGCCTACCTTGACTATCTGTGTTCTATTGAGAGATAGCTAGTGAACCAGTTTAGGTGTCATTGGAAACCCTGTGTAGGCCAGGGTGTTCAGTAAGGGGGCATGGTTTATGGTATCGAAAGCCTTAGATGGGTCCACGAAGATGGCGCTATGAGGTGGCCACGTCCAAGGCTGAGGGACATGGGAGGTGAATTCAAGGAGGGCGGTAGTGGTGTTATGGTCCCTATGAAAACCGTGCTGATATCTGGATAGTAGGTTATATTTATTTAGGTGGTAGTGAGTTGGTCACCCATATGCGTTCTGGTGCCTTAGACAAGGGGGTAGGAAGAGATGGGGTGGTAGTTGTTTGTGGATGTCGGTCACCACTTTTATGTATAGGTGTGATGCAGGCCGATTTTCAGTAGTGGGGAATTCCACTTGGCAGAGGGAGCAATTGAGAATGTGGGTGAGTGGAGCCAGGACTTCCTGGAGGGTGAGGCGGAGAAGTCTGAGGTCCAGGGAGTCGTGACTATAGTGGTTTTGGCTGATAGCCATGGTGAGGTAGGGTTTGGCTGTCTCTGGGGTAAGGACTCGTAGGTAGAAGGGTGGAGCAAGGGGAGGATGAGGATACGGGCAGGGGGGATCAAGAAATTTGGGGTAGCACATGGAGAGATCAGTGAAGGTGGTATTTAGGGCTGAGGCTACCTTGAAAGGGTCGGTGAGAGGTTACCATCTATTAGTATTTGGTCAGGTGGCAGATTTGGGCCTTTGTCACAGAGTTCCTTTATGTTATCCCAGAACTTGCGCCCAGTGCCCCAGGTGGAGGTTAAGGTTGCCTTGTAGTAGTTGCTTTGGTGGTGCATATGGCCCAGGTGCACTTGTTTCGGGCCTCCCAATAATGCTGTCTGTCCTGAGGGCATTGAGTCTCATTTCCAGGTGCCATAGTGCGTCATGCTGATGTAGTAGGCCTTGGAGGTGGTCTGAGTACCATGGGGCATGATTCCCTTTGGTCATAGTTTTGGTGAGGGGGCTAACTTGTCACAGGCTGCGTTAAAGGTGTTTATAAACAGTTCAAGGGCATGGTCTGGGTCGAGGGTATTGGTTAGGGGTGTCAGTCCCATTCTCTGAGGTGGGCTTTGAGATGGGCTAGCTTACCAGGCCAAAGTTTGCGCCGGGCAGAAACTTTGGGAACCGCTTTGGGGGTACCAGACCAGTTGCAGAGTACTGGTGAGTGGTTGCTTAGGGTGCCGGGAGGACTTGGGTGCTTGTTATTTTGTGAGGGCAGTTGGTGAAAACTAGGTCTAGTAAGGAGGATGTCCCCCTGCGGACGATAACTGGGTGGGGGTTTTGATGACCTGAGTGAGATCGAGGCAGCAGCCTCGTTGATGTATGGGGTGGCTGTTTTGGCCAGCCAATTTATGTTGAAATCCCCAGTAGTATTTTTTCATGTTTGGGGTAGGGTGGAGGTAGGACATGATGGCTTGGAAGGCTGGCATCTGGTCCCTGGGAGGACATAGGCCGTGATGAGGAGGAGAGGGATGTAGATTTACCTAGAGTTAGTTTTAGGGTGAGGACCTGTGCCCTGGTTGTTAGTATGGGCAGAGGAGTAGGTGGCCAGTGAGGGAGTCCTTGAGGTAGACAGCACAGCCACCTCCTCGCTTCCACTCAGTCGGAGGATAGAGGTGTATCCTAGGAGGTTGACAGCTGAGTCGGGGACAAGAGGGGAGAGCCAGGTTTCATTTAGGGCAATGATGTCTGAGTCATACTGGAGTACCCAACCATGAAACAAGTCCCATTTTTTATATGCTGCAAATGTTTAGTGAGGCAATGCGCAGGCCATTTCCAGGAGATGGGCAGGATGGTGGTGAAGTGAGGGCTGGGTTTGGGTGGACATTGCCTGTCAGTAGAAGAAAAGAATGAGGGACCTGAGGTGGTAGCAGTTTGTGCAGGTAGCAGGTGTTTGGCATTTATGCTGTGTGGCTGATGGTGGGTATTGGTAGTTTCAGGGTGAGGGGCAGATAGGAGGAGTAAACGGGGTGGGTGTTTGCTGTGTTGGGGATGTGGAAGGAGGTTGGCAAGAGAAAGGAGGCTCCAGTGGGTTACATGCCATGGGAGATGGCATCCATGGGTGAGGGTGAAGGTGTCTATGTAAGTGTTGTACTGGGGGGTTGTCGGTAGTTTTACATTCTGGGTTTGTAGAGGCTTGCGTTTATGTGCAGTGGGGGAGGGGTAGGGCTGGGAGTGCAAGTCAACAGGTTGGTAGAGGGATCATTTTGCTCCCTATGTTAGCGTTATAGGGTGTACGGTGAAGGTGCCTGAGGGAATTGTAGGAGTAGAATGATGAGGTAAGTGGGAGCATGGTGGGGTAGATAGTTCAAGTAAAATTACAGGACAGGAGGAAAGGGAAAGAGTGAGAAAAGTAAGGGGCCTCTGGTGGTGGCAAAGATAAGCTGCAGATGGAAAAGTGGCCTGATAGGTTATTTCATGATCATGTGATCCAATGTCAACCTATTCAACCTATATTGGGATGCCAACCAAGGGTGGTGGTGGGAGCTGTGGGGAGCTGAGCACTAGCGTTCGGTGGGCAGCCAGCATCCAGCACCACGGTCATGATCCGCAAGCTGCTTCTACAGCGTGGTTAAGTACCTGGGCAGTGATTCCATGGCTGGGCTCTGGATTCGGAGGTGGGGAGAGCAATGCAGTGCAGCCTCTCAACCGCCGGTAAGCTGTGGAGGAGAGAGGAGAACAGAGGCAGTTAATATAGGCTACGGAGGAAGATTTTACTGCTGGGGCGGGGCAGGGTTGTATCGGGATACCAGAGTGAAAGAAATGCAGATTTCAATGGTCGAGTTTTAAGCAGGTTAACATTGCAGTTTAACTAATTTGATGCAGTAAAGGCACAGATTTTATGAGTAACATCTAAAATGGCTTGAAATGTTCCTTTAAGAGGCAGTTGTTGCAGCAGTTTAACTAATTTCATTTAGTAAAAGCAGCAGAAATGTTCCTTTAAAAGGCAGTTGGTATGCAGGGCAAAAATACATCAAGGCTGAGACTACACATAAAGGCAACAGTTTTTAGGAAAAACGTCTTAAAGGGGCTTGGAAGTTCTTTAAAGGCAGTCGATATCTGGAGGCAAATATTACAGCTAGGCTAGGCTACATATATTAGGAGAATAGCCTATCTCACTATTGGGCTGATAGATTTACAGTCTTCTAAGAAAGGTGCAGAAATTCAAATTGAAAAAAGCAGCGGCGTCCAGCACAGCAGTCGCGATCCGGTGAGCTGCTTCTACAATCGCGTTAAGTACCTGGGCAGTGATTCCTGTGGTTGGGTTCCGGGTATATAACTGATGTATGGAAGAACAGTGTCAATCCAGGTCAGACCAAGAAACTCCATACTATCAGCTGCAATTGAGCAGCTAAGAGTTTCACATTCTGTTCAAGGGTCTTTGATTACTATCCAACACTGACACTGCAGTGAGGCACTTGTGGAATGTTGGCCTGTTTGAACCCCTTTTCTTTTGATGACAAATTAAACAGGTTCCTTATGTTTGTCTCTGGCAACAGCCTGGTAGAAGGGACTTTTCAGCATTTATTAAAAGAGTAGGGTTATTTCTGTACCCACTTCCCTTTCTGTAACATGGGTTCTAATGCATTATGGATCACTGCATATGGTTTCGTGCACTTAGAGAACAGCAAAGTGTGACCACCAGGAGCTGATACCACCAGAAAAAGGTGGAAAAACTGTAATCTGTAAACACAGTTGAGCTTTGGTATCTAGCTTTGTATTATTACAGAGATCATGTGCATTAAAACAGGATTTTTATTTACTGAGAGCACATCATAGAAACATTAACATAGAAACATAGACTTTGACGGCAGATAAGGACCACTTGGCCCACCCAGTCTGCCCATTTCCTCACCTATTGGATAAGCTGCAGATTCTAGTTAACCAACAGCCTACTTCCTGCAACCCCCACTATAATTGCCTTATGTCTGTCCCATGCATGTTTAGAATTTCCACTGTTTTAGACCCACAACCTCTCCAGGAAGTCGGTTCCATCGTCCACCACTCTTCCAAGAAAAAGAATTTCCTCACATTATCCCTGAGCCATCCCCTCTAACTTTAAATTGTACCCCTTGTTCTGTACATCTCTTTTCTGAAAGATGCTACCTCCTGGACTTTGTTGATTCCCTTGAGGTACTTAAAATTTCTATCATGTCCCCCCTCCTCCTTTCATCAAGGGTATACATATTAAACTCTCTCAGTCTCTCTTCATATGGTTTCTGATGTAGACCCTGCACCATTTTAGTTGCCCTCCTCTGGACTGCTTCCATCCTGTCTATGTCCTTGCATAGATGAGGTCTCCAAAGCTGCACGCAGTACTCCAGATGGGGTCTTCACCAACTGTCTGTATAGAGGGATAACCACTTCCTATTTTCTAGTTGTGATGCCCTCCCTATGCATCCCAGTATCCCTGGCTCTCCTTACTGACTTCTCACATTCCTTACCCACCTTTAGGTCATCTGATATGACTACACCCATATTGTCCATAAACAAAAAAATGCAAAGCACAGTTTATCCCAGATTGTCAGATGCTCATGATTCTTCCCCATCTGATGTCATAATAGTCTACTTGTGACATGACATGTTCATAAACATAAGAGGGCAGAAACAGTCAGAAAGACCATCAGAGTCTGTCCCAAGGCCCTGCCTCACGTACTTTCTAAAGCAGCCCACCCTCCTGTCTCCCCAGGAGCCTTGCTTTCCATTTGCATCCAACTATTACCAATAATCCTTGAAGAGGCCAGGAAATGGTTTCTAATTGGCCACTGTTTATAATGTTCTTATTTTCATAAAGAATATTTATATCCCTAAAATATCCATATGCATCTGTACCTAAATAAGAAGTGATGCAAAAACTGTGCTTGTATTTTTTTCTTTATGGACAATATTCTGTTATTGTTCTCTTTATGGAACCAATAATTTAGAGTTTTAACTATGTTATGGTTTGTGCACAAAGCTCACGTTTAGCATTCTGTACACAAACTGGGACATAGTAAAATCTCAAAATTACTTGTTCTTCAAGAGAACTGTGCAGAATGTTGCCCATAAAAAGAAAATGATTGAAAATGCAGTTTTTCACATCAGTGTTTATTCAGGTATAGTTAAATATGGATCATTTGTGGTAGAATTTTATTTCTGTAAATAGGAACATTACTCACTGCTACATAGTAGCACAAATGTCCCATCTCCCTTAAATTTATCCCAGCTTGTCTGTAGCCCAGCAATGGGTCTCCACACTGAAAACATTGCTTGGTGGACTACATCATCCATCCACTACCCACTATGAAAAAATGCTTTCTACTGTCCTTCCTGATCTTCACACCTGCCAGCTATGCCTCCTGGTGTTTGAGATTCACTCAGATGTATATCTGACAGTATTTGAATAGCTATATCCGTGTTGCTTGTTCCCTTATGGCCTTCAGGGACTACATATTGAGATTTGGCAGCCTCTTCATAGGACCTCCGTGCACCATTCCCTGGCAACAGATGGTGACATCCTAACAGAGGACTATGACTTCAAGAGGGAATAAGCTGTACAAGCAGATGAATTTAAGTGATTGGGATCCTGTTTTCATGCAAATTTCCTCAATAATGAATAAGGGAGCTCAATTCACAAAAGATATGAAATAAGCTCATTTGTCTCTCCAACTCTTTGCCTTTAAAACATTTTAGGATACATTGTATATCAAAGGTGCAATTAAGCCATCAGCTGACATCGCTTAGAAAAAAGTTCTGAAAACCTAATATTTATATAACTCAATAAATATTACATATAGAATAATTCATGGGGTGGTGTATTTAATGAGATTTTCAAACCCTCAAGGTGTTGGATACTTTATTTTAGCATCCTACACTGAGGGATGTGTAAATCTCAAATTAAACACTACTTATGTTTTATTTATATAATTGCTTGGGAGCCTTTTCTCACCATAGCAACTATATAAAATAAAACAGCCATGGTCTAGCCAGAATGAAGCAATGTCTGTAGTCTGCACCATGGAGTGGCTGCTGAAACCAAAAAAAAGCATAACCAGGGATTACTTGTTTAAATGCAAACTCAAGTGATGATAATTGTTTTTTCACTCCACTTGACTTACACGCCCGTGCTGAGTGAGAGAGCAAGGCAGGCAGCTTTCTGGCACTGTGTATGGGAGGCGGTGGCAGGAACATATGGAGCGAGGGAAACCTGGTGCATGTTCACTGTTATAACTCTGTGGGTTATAATGTTAGAATTATAACTAGGTTTCCTAATGGGAGAAAAAGGTTCCCCAGTTATTATATGCAGTTTCTGTATTTCTCTGTCCCTTGTTCTTGTACTAAGGTTATTTACATGTAAACAGGACTGTGATCCTTACACTTCATAGAAACTTAGAACCATTGAAAGGTGTCAGCAGAAAAAGATTCATAGACTATTCCTTCTGTACATTTTCCTGATGAGCCATATCAACCTACTCTTGGTCATTTACACTGAATGCCCATCGGTAGTTCTTCCTCCCTCCTCTCCACCCACTTCACTGACTTAGTTTTCTACAACCACTTATAGCTTTCTTAAGTGCTCTTTAAACCTGTCACCATCCTGGTATTTATCACTTCTCTTGACAAACTGCTGCATGTATACACCACCTTTCGGTGAGGAAGTATTTCTTTATGTCCTTCCTGAATGCACCAACCCTAGTTGATAGTCATGTCCCTAGTTGCTGATCATACTCTATGCCTGAAGAGCCCATGAAACTTTACCTGTTCATTCTTTTGATATATTTAAGGGTTTATATTATGCCTCCCGCCACCATCTGGTCTCCAAGGAGTAAATGTTTCAACTGACTAAATGCTCCTTTATATAACTTAATCTGTTCAGATTGCTTATTCCCCACCTGAAGTCATGATCTTCTGCTTGTGACATCACAGTTGTTTCCTTGGCAACAGATTGTGTTGTCACTAAGACAGCATTATACGTTCAAAAAGGAAATGATCAGCAAGAGTAGGTGAGCTCTAAAGTGAACAGTCCAAGTATGTGTAATCATTCTTAGTACTAAACAAGGGCAGATTAACACCAAAATATTTCAAATATGTAATTTTATTGTGTTGTATTTTTGAACAGTTATCGCTACACTAACTGTGCTTTGCATGCCCAAAAGTGGATTAGCACAGAAGGTGCCATATTGAAGGCACTATTAGCATGTGAACGCTTAACTGACATCAGGCACACATGCAACTGAGGATAGTGTTAGCACTGGTGTATTTGAATGGTTTTAGTGAACTAGTAGGTTGCCTGCATGTGGTTTGTTTATGCTTCCAAAACCATATTTTTAGCAAATTCACAGTGCACAATAACCATCCCCTACTGCCAGCACCATCAATACTTGTCATCTAGTGGTACCCCTTCCTCAAATTCCATCCCCAATAGCTATAAATGAAATGCCCATAGTATATTAACCCCTCCCCTCATCACTTGCCAGCATCATCTATACCTGTCATCTAATGGTTCCCCACCACAGATCCTGGTCCAGGTAACTGTGTAAGCAATAAGACATGACAAGGTGTGTTTTAGTCCCAATGCACAGCTTGGAGGGTGCAGTGAGGCACAAGGCGCAGGTCAAGGGTATCCAGCTCCCTAGCCATGTGTTAGAACTAACTCACACCCCAGAGTGACTTCTTGCACTTATAAAATGGGACTGTGTATTCTACATGGGGATTCTAATTTTAGCTGTGTGTTAGATACTTCTAATGCACGACTAATGATCAATGAGAACAGACAAAATCCTTCCCATTTTATAATAAAATGTTAATCCCAAGCTCTGTTAGTCCCCTTCTCCTGATACCAGTCCTGATAACAATAAATATAAATCGCTGGCTCTAGTGGTATCTCCCACTGCACCATGCCCAAAGTTATAGGCCACCCTTGAGTCCAGTTGTACTCACTCCAGACCAATGCCCCCATGGCTCCTACAGAGACTGTCATTTAAAATTCTCTCCCACTCCCCTTTGCCATACTATAGTGGTCAATAAAGATTCTCCTGCTCCCATCCTTGATGCTTTTCCTTGTGTTTCTGTGCCCCATACCCATTAATTGTCACCTAACCTAACTACAGTGCTCCCTGAGATCCCGACCTGTCCAGGTGTGATGGCTGGCAACAACCCTCTATGCACACCATTATGGTCAACCAATGTCTGCCTTTACAAATACTGCAGAGATCTGCTATAAAGTAAAGTATAGTGCTACAGGAAGAAGTCCAGGCACCTGCTGCCACTGAACACACAACCAAACTGCTGGTTTTAGGCTAAAACTCTCTATTTTAAAGGGAGTACATTTTGCAATATAAGAGGTACAATAACAGTGACTCTGTGCTTTGTCAAGGGTGGAGAGCACTGCAACCCATAAGGCATTAAAAATGAATTTGCTATTCACTCTAAGAAATATAAACAGAATTATGCAATTTAATTTTGCCTTTTCCTTCTCTTTTTTAGCTTCTAGAATCATGTTAGCATTTTGCCTTCTTGTACAAACACGTGACATGTAATATAGCTGATGTCTAACTGAATCTGGAAAATATTTTCTATCCTTGGACACAGATCTTTTGCAATCTTTGAACAACTTTAAAAATGAATTGATTCTTAAATAACCCATTGTTTCTAATAAGTGTTTAGTACTGTTTTTTTTAGCTGTTTAACTAGGGGTAGTACAATAAACTGAAAGCTTTTTACAGGTGCAACCTGGGAGCACAGGGAAGTTAAGTGACTTGCTTAGGGTCACACAGTATGCAAGTAGAAGCTGTGGATTCAAACCCAGGTCTGGTCTGCTGGATGTCACACCAGCTTTGTAGCTCAGAGCCTTAAACCACTGCACTATACTGCCTCCCAAATTTGTTTGTCACACATTCTAGTGAGAAAGAAATAATATGACCTACTAGGAACTGAACCCAGGCCCCAGAATACTGTCTCAGTGTTTCTAACCAATGAGCTGCAGACAGTTTGTCCAGCTGCACAGCACATCTTGGTTCTGATCCTGTTTGTTGTTTTCTGCCATATAGTTGCTTAAGTACTTGCAGAAATTTATGAGATATTCTGAAGTACAGCATCTTCTCTGAGGGTATGTGGGATATTTAGGAGAGAGTGTTTTATTGCTGGATTCATTACGATTGTATGTTATTGGAAACTGATGTTTAAAATTGATTATTTCCACATGCATATCCAGTACATTACAATGAACTTTGAAAGTTTTAGTCTCCATGTGGAGAGCTTCTGGATGTGGTGTGACTTCTGACTCTAAATGACACCAAATGTAGCTAATCCAGATACCTCTGACACTAACTATAATGGAGGCGTGGCCAGGAAACATAAGCAGTCCAGAAGAAACTGTAGAAAACCACAAGTGGTGATTTATTATTCTAAATCACACACAAAAATAAACAAATTGGAAAACATTTCACCATCTCTTCTTCTTCAGGTCAGGAGAAAACAATTCAGGTCATGGAAACAACATGTCCTGTCTCTTTTCAGGTTAGTCTTCACACAGCAAAATAGAAGACAATTCAGGACATAAGCAACATGTCCTCCTCTCTCTCTTCAAGCCAATCTCTCACCTTCTCAGTAAGACAGGCTTTGTATTTGTTGGTTGCTAGGTATACTTAGAAACATAGAAACATAGACTTTGATGGCAGATAAGGACCACTTGGCCCACCTAGTGTGCCCATTTCCCTACCTACAGGATAAGTTGCAGATCCTAGTTAACCAACAGCCTATTTCTTTCTACCCACCACAAGAATTGCCTTATGTCTGTACCATGCATTCTTGAATTGTCCCACAATTTTAGACCCCACAACCTCCTCAGGAAGGCTATTCCATGCATCCACCACCCTCTCTGTGAAAAATACTTCCTCACATTGCCCCTGAGCTGTCTCTCCTCTATCTTCAAATTGTGTCCCCTTGTTCTTGCACATCTCTTTTTCTGAAAGATGCTACCCTCTTGGACTTTGTTGATTCCACTGAGGTACTCAAAAGTTTCTATCATGTCCCCCTCTCCTCCTTTCCTCAAAGGTATACATATTAAGCACCTTTAGTCACTCCTGTATGGCTTCTCTTGCAGACTCTGCACCATTTTAGTTGCCCTCCTCTGGACTGCCTCCATTCTGTCTATGTCCTTGTGGAGATGGGGTCTCCAGAACTGGATGCAGTACTCCAGATGGCGTCTCACCAACTGTCTGTACAGAGGGATAACAACTTCCTGTTTTCTGCTGGTGATGCCTCCCTGTACATCCCAGTATCCCCCAGCCCTCCCTACTGCCTTCCCACATT
Organism: Neoceratodus forsteri; assembly: GCA_016271365.2. Lineage (NCBI taxonomy): Eukaryota > Metazoa > Chordata > Ceratodontiformes > Ceratodontidae > Neoceratodus > Neoceratodus forsteri. The sequence continues at coordinate 250,823,197 of CM028130.1, read as the reverse complement.
GCTTGCTAACCTTAAGGTCATCTTATATGGTTATCCCCAGGTCCCTTTCCATTTTTGTTGTTCTTGTTACCACCCCTCCCCATTGTGTAATCTTCCCTGGTTTTTGTTTCAGGTGCATTATTTTTGCACTTCTTTGCATTGAATCCAAGCTGCCATACTTCTGACCATTCCTCCAACCTTGCCAAGTACCTTCTCATCCTTTCCATGCCTCCTTGTGTATCAACCCTGCTGCAGATCTTTGTGTCATCTGCAAAGAGGCATACTTTTCCTTCCAGTCCCTCTGCAATGTCACTTATAAAGACATTAAAAAGGACTGGACCCAGTACTGAACCTTGCGGTACCCCACTAATAACCCTTCTTTCTTCAGAGGGACTCCAGTTACAATTACCTTCTGTGTCATGTTGTCTAGCCAATGTTTTATCTAGACTACCACCCTTGGACCCACTCCTAGGCTGGTTAATTTGATTATTAGTCTTTGTGTGGACTGTATCAAATGCCTTGCCAAAGTCTAGGTAGGACATGTCCACATCCCTCTCTGGTCTACTACTTTGGTCACTCAGTCAAAGAATTCAATTAGATTCTTCTGACATGACCTTCCCACTGTGAACCCATGATGCCTTGGGTCCTGTGCCCCACTGGCCTATAGATACTCAACAATTTCTTTCCTTCAGAAGTGATTCCATCACTTTCCCACCACAGAGGTCAAACTGACAGGTCTGTAGTTTTCTGCCTCTGTCTTGCTCCCACTTTGTGCAGGGGAATCACATCTGCCTTCCTCAGGTACCACACCATCCTCCCATGATTTGTTAAAAAGGGTAGTCAGTGTCACTAGTTGTCCCCTTAATTCTTTTAGAATTCTGGGGTAAATTCCATCAGGCCCCATTGCTTTGTTCACCTTTCTTTTAAGAGTTCTTTGAACTCTTTCTTCTATGAAAGGACTGGGATCAGCCTCTATCAAGAGAGCTTCTGTTAATTGGATTAGGCACCTCCCTCCTCCTTTTTGTGAGTGCTGAGCAGAAGTATTCATTCAGTATCTCTACTTTTTCACTGTCCTCTCTGCCCACCCACTGCCCATTCTATTCAGCCTCACTATCCTCCTTTTGTCTTTCTATGCTCCTTGATGTACCTATAAAATGTTTTTCCTTCTTAACCTGAGTTGGTAATCTTTTCCTCAGTTTGGGCCTTTACTATTCTGGCTTCCTCCTGCTTCCTTCTGTCTTAACTTGTACAGTTCTCTGTCCTGCTTCTTCTGTGTTTCTTATACTTCCTAAATGCTATCTTTTTCTCCTAACCTTACCCGCCAACTCTTTTGAGAACCATAGTGGCTTTTTCTTTCATTTTGATTTGTTTATTTGCTTCACACAAAGGCTTGTTGCTTCTGCTATAGCAGTTTTGATCTTTCCCCATTGTTGCTTCACCCTCCTTCTAGCCTGTTTGCTAGTGCTTTTCTAAGCACTCTCCATCTTGCCAAAGTCAGCCCTCCTGAAGTCTAGTACCCTCACTTTTGTATGGCTTGACTCTTTAGCTGAGTTTATCATGAACCACACTGTTTGGTGGTCATTTAGATCCTCTCACTGTCCCCATTTGAGAGTATGAGGTCTAAGATTGCTCCCTTATGAGTGGGTTCCAAAACCAGCTGTCTGTCATGCCACCTGTAGGGCATCGGAACGGCCCTGCTCTTGGATGTGGCTGCAGCAAAGGTGTTCCAGTTAACATCTGGCATATTCAGGTCCCCATCAACAGTATCTCACCTTTCTTGCCATCCTAAGGATGCCTTCTATCCTATCCTTGTCCATTCCCACCCCTGACATGGGGTCTGTATACAACCCTGTGTGGATTGTGTGCATTTCCAGTCTCTAAGGTGACCCATTGTGCCTCCTCTCCTCCCTGTTTACTCTTCTGTTCCATTGCTTTTATTTCTTCCCTTACATAGAGAGCTACTCCCCACTTCTCCCCTCCCTCTCTCTCCTGTGGGTTGTGTGCTCTGGTATGTTAACATCCAGTCATGGTTCCTCGTGTACCTTGTTTCTGTGATTGCTACGATATCCAGGCATCCCCTTCCATCAAGGCCACCAGTTCAGGGAGTTTGTTGCCTAGACTATGGGCATTGGTACTCATTGTCCTCCATTTCTTGATGGCCTTACCCTTTTGCCCCATCCCTGTCCTTACTGTCTTTGTCATTTTCTTCATTTACCCCTGCCCTTCTCCCTATCGACATCTCTGTCTTGGTGTTTACCTCACTTACTACTTTGGTTTTTGGGGGGTAAGATTTCTTGCTCCTTTCAGTGTCTCCCCTTGGCTAGTTTAAATGCTTGCCAACATTGTGACCCAGCTAGTAGCTGGCCAGAGCATTGTGACCTAGCTAGGAGCTGGCCAGAACATTGTGACAGATTCCATCAGTCTGAGGTCACACTGTCTCACAGCTGCCTCTGCAATCATTTCAACTATATCTAGATTAGACATTAGGCAACCCAGTTTCATACATATGCCTTGCAAACATGCATAAGCAAGGTAGAGATTAAAAATTAGAAAGTACAGGAGGTAAAGGTAAGATTTGACTGCACTGTCCAATAGAAAGTTGAAAAGACAGACAGTATTCGTAATCCTTGCTTCAGACTCCTCCTACATAACTCTACTGTCCCACTCCAATCATGAAATGTATACAATTGCTCATAAGGGACCAATATTTAGCAAGCTGTACACACATCACCTGCTCCATCTTTTGAAGAAGTGCTTGAGAGACATGAAGCACAACTGCATTGAGCATTGTCATGCCTGCGAAAGAAGCCCTGCTTCACACTTCATTTGCCTCCACAAGTGCTCTGTTTGTTAATGCTTGGCTTATGGCAAACCCTCCTATAAATTCTGTACCCTCCTGTCACACAGATTGTGCACTGCCTGAACCATGGCACATCTTCCCTGATCCAGGTACCAATGTAACTCCACAGAAAACTATGATTAGGTGGCGGAGGCAGATAAGAATGGCAGGGGATGGGTTGCACATGCAGTTGGGGTCCAGGGCCAACCTTGTCCCTCTGCAAGGACATTCTCTGGTGTTTCTGCACCCCATGTCAAATGTTTAATTTTTTGCTCAGTACATAATGTTAATCTAAACATTTAAAATACATAAAATAAGCCACGAGTGGCTATGCTTGTTTTTGAATGTAATGTGGAGACTTCCTGCCTCTAGCTGGGTAAGTCCAATAAGAGGTCGATTCCTTTTAATAGTTACAGCATCATTGTTTTCAGTGTCAGCATAAGTATGAATGAAAAGTAAAACAATGACAAGATTTGTCATTACGTTGTCATTATTTTCTACTCATGTAAATGTAACATATATTTTACAAATACAAAGACGGTTTCTTGAATGAACATTATAAAAATGTGAGAATGTTTGTATTTTTGAAGCATAAAAGCATGTAAATCCCATGTCATTGTCATAAAACATTTTTGATTGATGCACAGTATGTTTGTGAATATAGCAACAGAAAGAAAAAGTAATAAATACAGATGTTGCCATGCTTCTTGGTTTGGCGCCTAAACCTGGTACGGCAGATTCAGAGCTGGTTGACTCAGGGCAAAAATAAATACAAATCCCAATGAAAAATAAAACATGCCCAAAAGCCATTCAAACAGTACAAATGTACGTACAGGTTGAGAAAGACTTTATATTAAAGAAACAAAATAATAAAAACAGACAGACATATACATAAAGCATCATGAAAGATGCCAAGGGATATAACTCTGGGAGTTTATTACCTGTCATTGCATTTAGATCCTTAACTGTACATACTGTAACATTTATTTATGTATTTGTTTTATTTATTTGTTGTTTGTTTAGTGGGTGAAGTACACTAGGCAATTAAATGTCTATTTACAGATATGACCTGGGACATACTGCAATAAGGTAAATTATTACTCTAGTAAATTAGAGATGTTGCAATGTTTTAATTCACTGTGAAGTTTCAGTGAAATGATGAAATTCACTATCATGAATGACTTTGCAAAGTTTCAGTTTTGCCCCAAACTTCACACTTCACTGCTTTGTAATTGGTTTTCCTGGTGAACTGGCTCTTTTTTCAGGCACAGTTATCATGAATTTGCAGGACTTCAGATGAAAAAGTATCACTTCACCTGCCAAAACATTGCAAAGTCTGCATTTCATGAAGTTGGCAATGCAACAAATTAATTTGTGAAGCAAAGTTTGAGAACATTGCATATCTCTGCCGATAGATCTGTATGGATACTGTACTGCAGAAATGTATGTATGCCAGTAAACTGCCCTTGAAACTTTTGGGTGCATCAGAAAATGTGACTGTAAAACCAGGGAATGCCTTTAGTGACAACTGGTCGTACATGAGCCTATGCACCCTGTGTAAGTGGTACACTGGCATAATGGACAGAGAAGAGGGAGGGAGGGAGGGAGGGTGGAGGAGTCCAGACACAAGAGATGGTCAGAATTTGTTTTAAACTTTTCATTTTATGATTTCTTAATTCATAAATTGTATAATTTTCTCCCATTCATAATGCATAATTCACTAATATAAACAATGGGAAAATATCTATCTAAAGCTTTTATTATGAATTTTACAAAAATGTCCACAAGAGGGTGAACTGTGATGCACATTGGAACCATTAGGGCAAGAAACAGCTTTTTTTTTTTTTATCTGAAAAGGTCAGGGCAACATGGAATAGTTATATCACTAGAAACTTATCACAGTGTTAATCAATTATCAGTATTTTAGAATTGCATCAATAATTATAAAAACTTAGTGGTAAATATTTTGTCATGATGCTTTTTAAACTGTTTTTAATTTTTGTTTAACGTTTTAGATTTTTTACAATCTTTGCCAAAATTATTGAGGTTAAGCACACAAAATATATTAGTGGCATCTATCAACAAGAGTCACACCTTTCTAGAACCTTTTTCTTCATTTTGCCATCTTGGCTACAGCGGTTCCACACACTTGCCTCTGGTTGAAAGTGCAAGGAATAGCTATCTTCACAGATTAAGGGAAGAGAAGGAGAAGCACATTTATAGACTTTTCCCTATACATTGTATCTCAAAATACTTTACAAGCAGTGTGAGACTGTTAGTGAAGTGACTGCAAACATGCAGTGGCCACCATTTCACACACCAACACCCACACACAGTGTTGAACGACTGTATGAACCAACTTTAAGGAGAGGGAATGTTGGCTAGACACTAAGGAACATCTCATTCAAACAACATGAAGTCTTGCTATATTATGACATATGTAAACGCCTTTTTCGGTTCGGTTTGAACTGATCAGGTTGTTTTAAAAACTTTCTAGTCCTTAAGAGTGCGGTTCCCGGTTCTTATCGGTTCTAAAAACGGATTTCATTACAGTTTTTTCACAACCCGTGACACGGTTGGGAACCAATAAGAGAGTCTTGCTTGGTGGATTGCCACTAACAGGCAAGTTTGGTTAGGCTGGCACTATGTCTGAGAAACCCAAAAGAAAACTGGCCCGCTTGGTTTCAGCACTGTGGTCTCTGTGGGGAAGCCTTTGCTAAGGCTGACCCACACACCACCTGTGTATATTGTCTGGAGTTTGACCACCTCAATGCAGACTGCCAGATTTGTAAGAATTTTCCTGCTGCCACCATGGAAAAGATAGTTGGTAGGCTCAGGAAAGGAGGCCAAAAGTCCGCTGACCCAGATGGCTATCCCGGTTTGGTTCCAACCGAACTAGAGGGAGTGCCCTGACCAGGGTGATACTTCGGCAATGAAGAGCCAGCTCTGAGGAGCCGGTTCCAACTAAAAGGACTAGGAAGTCAGCTAGTGTGGAGCTAAAGTTCTTTCTCCAACCGCTGAGGAAATAGCTGAAGCAATTCAAATTGTCCAGTCTCTTTCCTCGGTTCCGTCCGAACTGACATCATCAGGAAGCACTTTGTTCGCCGGTTCCACCAGTTCAAGATTATGATTTTGAGGATTTTATGAACCGGAGGAAGGGAGGAGGGTATGAGGAGAGTGAATGTGATTTTGAAGGTCTGGATGTGCCCATTGAACCGGACATCTCCAGACAGACCGTCTGGGGTTCCCCCAGGCTATCTGAGTCCCTCTCACTTTATGTTCTATAAGAAAGTTGCTGAAACTCCAACTCCCTGTTGAGGAAGCTGTTGATGACCAAGAAGAGCCTGATTATGTAGAAATGATGGATATTCCAGAGTCTAGGAGACTGTCTATTCCTTGCACAAACTTTAGGAAACAGGCAGTAAAATTTAAAACTCCTCACTCTATCCTTCCTGTTGATAAAAGGATGGACAAGAGGTATACATTATCAGGCTCTGATATGGAGTTTCCTCTCAGCAATGCAGCCATGTAGGGGTAGTGCAGGCTGCAGCCTGTGACAAGGCAAATATTCCTCTAGCATCTCACCCTCCTGAAAAGGATTCCAGGAGGATGGATGCTATGGCAAAAAACAGTACATGGCAGCATCTTTAGGACTCAGACAGGCAAATTATATAGCTTATGTTGCTAGGTACCAGAAATCCAGATGGGATACTGTACTGGCCCTAGCAAAACAGGCCCCTGACCAGCTTGCCAGGGAGCTGGAGCAGGTGGCTGCGGATGGTATTGAGGCATCCAAGGTGCAATTTCATGCTGCAGTAGACTCTAATGATGTATCATCAAGAGTCATGGCTACATCTGTGCCTCTTCGCAGAATGGCCTGGCTCAAATGTACTACCCTGTCACAGGATACCCAGTCTAAGGCTATGGATTTTCCTGTTGTGGGCAATTCTCTGTTTGGGGAGCAGACTGAGAATTATATGAAGAAAATGGATGAGTATAGGACCACCTATAGGAGTGCACAGGCCAAAGAAAGGCAAGCCACCTCAAAGGCAGCATGTCAGGGCAGGAGGCTTTCATAGGCCTTTTACCAAGCCCAGGCCTCCTCTTCTGCTTATGCCCAGATGGGGTTCTTTAGAGAAAGAGGCAGACGGGTTCAAGTAAGCCTGCTTCGACCCTCAGCCCAAAGTCCCTGCCAAGCAGGCTCCCTGATGGGTGGCTAGGCTGATTCTCCACCACCGAACTGTGTGTCCGAACCGAAAAGTCATTTACATATGTCATAATATAGCAAGACTCCATTAGAAGAAACAACATTACTAAGGTGAGTAATTTTTCTTCTCACGTAATGTACCATTGGGTTGATTTACTTCCACTAGGACACCAAAGAGGACAGTACCAAATATGGGCAGAAGATACCTCATTAAACATCTTTTTAAATGACGACACACCCCAAAAGTACCCTCCCAATACTGCACTCAGGTCCTGCATATATGGTATGAGTTCAATCTTAGCATGGGACTAGACCCCATGACTTCTTTCTCAGAGGCAGATGTGCTATCAACTGAGCCCCACTGACATCTGGCATGATAAGGTGTGTGTGTTACTGTGGGATAATGGCACATCTTGGAGAAGTGAGGCAGGAGGTAAAGCCAAGTACTTTGCTCACCCATGAAGTGCATATATCACACAATTATGCACATGATAGCATAACCTATTGTGATTGTAAATGACCCACTAATTTTAAGACCGAGTGATGTTGTTCTGAATGTAAAGGATTTTTATCCTTCACTGTTCTTCTGAATAACCTAAGGTCATGTGATTGCAACTGACCAATCAAATGTGTTGGTTTCTGTACCCACTTCATGATTAAGCAACAATACACAACAGTGTATGATATGTCATGGAATATCATCATGCCTTGGGCAATGCTAGAGGCATGAGGCCACAGGCCAAGTGACTCATGCACCCATTAAATGATGCTATCCTTTTATTTGACACACCTTGGAGTGCATTATTTCTATCATACAATAATAAAGAGGGCTTAAAACAGTTATTTTTTCCATACAATGGAATGTGGAAAAAATAGTCCCAACTTTAACTTTGTTAACAAGTCACAAAATATTCAATTACAAATTAAATAGTTAAATTTAATTTAGAATTGCCTTCTATGATGTGACTCTTGGCCATCTAAGGTAAGCTCATGTGAAGAGAATGGACATGTAGTGATTTTTGTTTGTGTTATGAGGTCAGTGACTGGATCTTTTTGTCACTATTATCATTACAAGAACAAGGGACATGCTATGAAGCTGGTGGGAGGTACATTCAGGAATGATGTGAGAAAGTTCTTCTTCTCAGAACAACAGGCAGATTCATGGAACAGCCTTCCTGCAGAGGTGGTGGGGTGGAAACAGTGGTGGGGTTCAAGAATGCATGGATAAGCACAAGGAATCATAGTGGAAGGTAAAGGGTGGAGAAAAGCTGTAGATTGGGCACAGTCTGTGGTAATAGCATAGGTAGGGAGAAATGGACAGACTAGATGGGCCATGTGGTCCTTATCTGTTATCAAATTCTATGTTTGTATGTTATGTATGTGGTTTATAACAGCAGTTTTTCTTTCCCTATAGCCTCTGTATAATTAAAATTAGAAAATGAAGATCTGAAACGTTTCATTTTCACCGTCATGCATGTGCAGTAAATATTTTGCTATGAGAGTGGATTTTGAGGGGTGTGGCACTGTCGGTCCAATGCAAAATTGTCTGCAAAGGCCTCATAAGTGTCACATCAGTCATCACCCCATCCTAATGCCCAGTGCAGGTACAACTCCCCACCCTGCCATTTTCATTGTGTAACACCAGAGAGCCCACCTCTGGTCCCACTAAACATAAAGAGCCTCCAATTTCTATTCCAGCAGAGGGTGACCAATCTCCTGTTCCAGCTGCTGCCCTCACCCTTGTCATTTTTATTTTGCAATACTAGGGATCCCACTCCTGCTACCACCAAACTAAACACTGACAATGGATGCCAAATCTCCAGTGTTGGAACCTGAATAAAAGAAAACAACTCTCACAGTTTCTTTAAACACCATGTAAAACAGAAAATCATTCATCAATGTCTGTTGCCACCGCCACCATTACTCTCCCCACCTGACCCTCCCACTCAGCACCCACGACTCCCCCCAAGCCCTTACTTACCTAACGGGGTCCAACACCATAATCCTCTCCAGACCAGAGACACATCTTCATTCTTCAGTGCTGGACCATGATCTGAGAAAATCAGGCATGTGGCTCCATGTATTTCAATGGAGTTTGAATTTCTACATAACTTGGTCATTTTTGAATACTTTTGCCCCAGATTTTCAACATGCCTTTTTGGGACCACTCTTCATGAACAATGACAGTGTAATTAGGCAAATCTGTCCAGAAAAGTGATTTTGCTGTCACTGTATGAAATCACCTTTCAGGCAGGATTTGAAAATGTTCCCGTGTTCATTAGGTGGAGCTATTAAGAAGTCTATGTTTAAAATTTTGGTAAAATATTAAAAATAACAAACTTATGAGCCTACATTGAAATTTATGAATGCAGGCTCATAACTTAAGTAATGTTCAATATGTTGACCCCAAATTTTAAACATAGCCATTTCTTCATAGCACCTTATGAATATGACAGCTGGCATTTTATGTTGGCGTGCTTACACAGCAAACATCTTGGGACAGTGCAGCTTTGGAGGCATGGTCATTGTGCAGTTAATGCAGAGCACACACCAGTAGATGCGTCCGCATTCCCCAATCAGCCTGCATGCCGGCGCCACACCATGCATACATAATGTGGTGAGCACGTCTAAGAAAAGGTCCTCCATAATCCCAGCAAAGCTTGTCAGATGCAGCGGTCCTTTTTCTTGCCATGCTCGCTGCCATTATGTACATGGCGGCACTGGCCGCCCGAACGCTACCGACTTGGTGCCCAATCCCCCTGTCGGTTGCCCCAGGCCCTGTGAATGTACCAGACGGAGGAAGCCTACCCTGTCAGCATAAACATCCCATTTGTGATATGCCGAGGTGCCCAATCACCCTCGCTCTTACCCCCACCCCTCCCCTGTCGGCAGAAATAACCAATAACTCCCCACGTTGTTTGCCGACTGGTGTCCAATCCTCTCGCCACAGACATCCCTCCCAAAACAGTTAGGTGGCATGCTGGGAGCCCATCCCAGCATGCCAATCCTGCAAAAAAAAACTGTCCCGCATGTTTTTTTAAGTTTTGAACCTGTAAAGGAAACGGTCCCTCATAGTCTCTAGTGCCCCCTCCCCACCCGCACTCCACTCACTGTGCACCCTGCCCCCACACACCCCTCACTCATACTTACCTCTGGAGTCCAGCGAATGATCTTCGGTGGACTGGGAACACGCTCTGCACTCTTCAAAGCCGACTGCGAACTGAGGAAATGCTGGTAAGCTGTATAATGGAATAAATAGGGTTTTTCAACTTTGCTGCATATCTCATGCATTTTTGTGATTTTGGCCCCAAATTTTCAATGTGTGGTTTTGGGACCCTTTCTCATGAATTCTTGCACTGTGATGAAAGACTGTCCCGAAGGTGATTTCACAGTCACCGCGTGAATCACCTTTCAGACCGTATAATGAAATGTCAATGCTACTGTTCATAAGGGGGGCTCTCAAAATCCCTCTGTTGCAAATTTGGTGGGAAAATCCAAAACATGACTGTTTTATGAGCTTGTGTAGCAACTGCGCAATGTAGCTCGTGAGTTAGCGAATTCACAATATTTTCAAGCCAGATTTCAACATTGGCATTTTACCACACCTTCTTGTGAACTATGCAACTGTCATTTTCACATCCTGGCTAGAAATGTGTTTCGCACTTCAGCAGAATAGCACAGTTGTGGTGCAAATCAGTGTTCAGGACACATTAAAAATGACAGTGACACTGTTCATGAGCAGAGGTGCTAAAATGCCTGTGTTGAAAATTTGGTGACAATACTCCTTAAAATGACTGTTTTACGAGCGTGCATAGCAACCGCAAAAGCATGCTCATAAGTTAGCTAATTCACAATATTTTCAAGCCAGATTTCTCAACATTGGCATTTTACTATATCTTCTTGTGAACTGTACAGCTGTCATTTTCATATCCTTGCAAAATGTGTTTTCACACTTTCAGTGCAGAATAGCATGTTCACAGCGAAATCAGTGTTCTGGACACATTACAAAAATGACAGTGACACAGTTCATGAGCAGAGGTCCTAAAATGCCTGTGTTGAAAATTTGGTGACAATACTCCATTAAGTGACTGTGTTACTAGTGTGCATTGTGCAGTTTGCAAGCACGCTTGTTCCCAAACTTCTAATATTTTCACTCCAGATTTTCAACAGTGCCATTGTTCTGCACATTCTAATGAACAGTACACCTGTCATTTTACATCCTGACCAAAATCTGTTTTCACAGTTCCAGCGCAGAATAGCATGGTCGCTGTGGAAAGCCCGTGTTCAAGACACATGATGAAAATGATAGTGACACTGTTCATTAGCAGATGCTCTAAATGCCTATGTTGAAAATTGGGAATGAAAGTCAATAAGATGAGTGTTTTATGAGAGTGCATTGCACAGTTTGCATGCACGCCATGACTTTGTGAATTTGTAATACTTTCATTCCAGCTGTTCATCATTGGCATTTTTCATACCTCCTTATGAACACTATAGCTGCCTGAAATGTGTTTTCGCACGTCAGCACAGAATTGACGGCCACTGTGTGAAATCAGTTTTGGGACAGTTTGAGGAAATGACAGTGACACTATTCATGAGCAGAGGTCCTAAAATGCTTATGTTAAAAATTTGGTGCCGAAACTCCATACAATGACTGTGTTGCAAGCGTGCATTACGCAGTTTACAACGCATTTGTAACTTCATTAATCTACAATATTTTCATGCCACATTTTTACTACTGGCATTTGTGCATATCTCCTTATCAACAGTCCAGTTGCCATTTTCCAGACTGCCTAAATGTGTTTCCACAGCTGTGGCGGACAATGGCGTGCTCGCTGTGCAAAATATTAAAAAACAAGAAAGTTATGAGTGTACTGTATGTTGACTTTTCAATGCACAGTTATAAATGTGGTAATTTTCAGTATTTTGACCTCAGATTTTTAACATAGTTATTTTTTTTACACCACTTATAAATGTGATAGTTGTCATTTTTCAAATCCTGGCCAAAATATGTTTTCACACTTGTGGAGCGACATCAACTTTTGGGCACGATTTGAAAATTTTTCTCCTCCCTTGTTCATGAGGTGGGGTCATTAGAAGGCTATGTGGGCTTATTTTTTATTTTATTCTTTGGTAACTGGGTAAGGCCCACTAGGCACAGGTGCCTGTTTTCAGAGGTGACCCAGGAGCACAGAGGGAAGTTAAGTGACTTGCTTAGAGTCACACAGTACGCAAGTGGAGGTTGTGAGAATCAAACCCAGGTCTATCTGCTGGATGTACCAAGCTCATTCACAGCTTGTTACTCTAACCTCTAGGCTATACTGCCAGCCCCAAGTTATAAGAAGGCTATGTTGAAAATTTGGGTACAAATATTAAAAATAACAAAATTACAAGAGCATGTTGAAATATTTCAATGTACACTCATAACTGTGGTAATTTTCAGTATTTTGATCCCGGATGTTTATCATACTCATTTTTCATTCTACCTCATGAATGTGACAACTGTAATTTCTCCAACCCTACCCACAATGTGTTTTACACTTGTGGCACAAATGATGTTTTGGACATTGTTTAATAAATTACTCCTGTCATGCTCTGAAGGTGTGGTCATTAAAACATGTTGAAAATTTGGGGTAAATTGTAAAAGACAACTAAGTTATGAGGAAACACTGAATTGCTCCAACATTTACTAATAACTTTATTTTTGCCGATTTTGGTCTCTAATGTTCAGCATAATCCATGTGTTACCCTACCTCTCAACATGGCAGGTGCCATTTTCAAATCCCTCCAAAACATGCTTCAACAGTGACACAACAAAATCATCTTATGGATGGGATTTTAAAAATTCCACCTGTCTTGATCATAACATCATGTAATAAAAGGCTGTTGGACATTTGGGATGAAAATGTAGGAGCCACATAAAAGTAGGCATTGCCTCCTCAGCTGGCCCATCCTGTAAATACAATCTAACAATCTGTAAAATTAGAACACCACTGAAACTGTGACATTGTATCTTATCTGCTCTATCCTGTGTAAATATAGACTAAAAATGTGTACAAGCAAGATGTGTACAACAGCAATTCCAGCAGCAAAAATGCATCATTGACAAACACTTTTTTTTTTTTGCTGAGTAGGTGTATGTTTTAAGAAAAGCATGTTGCTGTTGTTATACTGGCCAGTAGATGGTGCTGTGGTGACCATACTTTGGTTACACTTTATTGTAGGCGTCTGTTTCAGTGTAACTAATCAATTAATAACATGCAGCAAAGTGCTTGCACTGTAGTTACGTTTGTTGCATTCAAGTACATTGCATTTGCAATGCAATTACAGTGTAGTTACACTGCAACTACAGTGTAGTTAATTGACACTTAAAGTGTAACCCATGCTTTCTACTTTTCTACTGTCACTGTAGACTGGCTAATGATATGCTCCTGCAGACACCACACAAAGAGGATAGTGATGAAAGGCAGTTGACTGCAGCTGCTCTTTAATACTGAAAGGTAACTAATGTAAAACATTATCAGTTCTGCCCTCCCTACCATCTCAGTTCTGCTGAGTTCAGTGAGAGAAGAAGCTTTGACTAGGGATAGCAGCAGGCAGGGCAGTGGCAGTAATGGTAATTGTGAGTGGTGCATGGTCAAACTAAGAGTCTGTTTAAGCCACATGGTGGCATTCATTTAATATGTGGTGGGGGATGGGATCAAAATTTATTTTTTGTCCATTGAGCAGTTTCAGGATCATGAGCCTTATGGTGACTTTCATTTAGTCTGTTCAGCGGGGGTGCTATGTGAGCAAGCTTGGGGACTTCGGCTGTATATAACTTTAAATTTAACACTGCAGCAGCTGGATTGGATGGAGAGTCAGTGCACTGCTTTTCCATGAGAACAGGTGTGAAAGGCTGCAATGCTGGGCTAGAAAGACATGAACAGTGATTTCTGGTGTGCTAATTGATGTAAAGTGGTTTTGGCTGGAAGAACTAATTTTTACCAGTGAGTTATAGTATGATAACACCACTGGCAAAGCACATTTGAGCCAATCAAGTTTCTTTATGTTTTCTGTTAGTGCATAATACCACTTATTGATCAGCTCTCAAAGGGTGCATAACTGCCAGGTGCTCAGTCCCTTCCTCCCAGGGAGCCAAGTGGATAGCTGGAAACAGTGTAGGACTCAGTGACAGAGGGATCACACACCACTGCCACCAGGAGTACATGCACTACTGCCTCTCACTGATCAGAGACGTGAAATGTGGAGGGCTGTGAGCTCTGGTTTTATGAACAACAAGGCCCCTATTTATAAGTAAAGTTCAGAAGTCAAACTCAAGGGAAACATGATGAGTTAATAGTCAGTTGTTAGTAAGATAATGTGAAAAGTGACAGATCATTCCAGACAACTGGATCATGCTAGTTGAAGGATCTGCTGCAAACAATTAAAAGGATAAAATGTGAAAATGTAGTTTATCTCTTGTCATGCTAAGTTCAGTTACTTTGAGGAGCAGTTGTACATGCAAGGTTTAATCAAATGCAGATGACAAGTTCCCAAGATTTCTCCTCTGTCATCACAGTTGATAATGAGTGACAATTGATGCATAAGTTGATGTCAGTTAACAAGATTCTAGTAACTTCAAAAAGTGGCAATAAACTGCATATGATGATTGATCACAATTTAATTTGCAGTTCTAAAGGTGTTACCAAAACTCTAACAACAAATCAGAAGCTATATTTAATGCACAACTAGGCCACCCATGATCGCACTACTGATCATCTCAAGGACTAATTCTAATAATTGTTTAAACAAAGGTTGCTGACAGTCAGATAAGTGGTTCTTAAGGCAGTCTGATATGGCCAGACTGTCAGCAAAATGACAGTGTTGACACTTGCTAAACTGATTGCCTGAGCCCAGAAGCTGGATCAATCCTCCCAATAGGAGTTTCCCTTGAGAAAGGAGGGTCACTGCATCTACTGCTACACTCTCTCTGGGCACCCTTGCAGTAAAGGTATCCTGAGATGCAGGATGCCAACCAGGCTACAAGTTGGCATTGCTACTTGTGTACAAGCGTGGAGCTCCTCAAATCTCAGTATACTGAGATCTGGAAAACAAGATGGAAAAAGCACCAGTGGGAGGAAGGATGAGGCAATGCACTCTTGGACCCCACAGATGGGTGGCTTCCTCACCTAGACTTTCAGTGGAGAGATACAACCCTACATGTTTATTTTCAGATGAAGTTTATGTAACCCTTATTTTCATGTGAAAGTTCATAATTATAAAGACAAAGGAAACAAATATAACATGTATGTGAAATACTATATAAACTGAAATACGCTAAATATTCTAACTTTTCAAACTGCATCTTGAGATTCTGGGACTCAATAACATATTGCCTTCAATGTCATTGTGACACACAGCATATAACTTGTTAAAAGGTGCAACATCAATGCGATAAAATATTTGATTAAATACACAGACAATGGGATTATTTTATTGGCATCTGATATATTGAATTATTTCCATAGAGGGATAGCTAATCCTCCCATCTCAATTATGCATCCCTAATATGTGTTAATGAGAATCCACCCTTTTAGGGAATAATTAAATCCTGATATGTCACTGTGTTTAACATTCCATGAACTCTTCTCCAGTCATTGAATTTCAGAAGTGGATGATATACACTCAACAAGCTTTAGAAGAGCCAGTACAAAACACAACAAAACCACTACCAGTCAATGAAACCCAAGCATGTAGCTTTGCAACTCTTTGGTGACATCATGTGCAAACATTCAAAGGTGTCACTTAATGCAGTTAAGTGTAACTTGAAAAGCATCAACTGTAAAAGAGATCTACAACAAAGTATCACTTGAATAGAGTGCTTGTAATACAGAAACTTATATTTTATTAATCAAAGTATAATCAAAGCAGCTATCTGCTGGGGTCCATTTAATCTTATCAGGCATTTGAAATTTGAATCCATGCATCACAGAATGAAATCTCTCTCTACTAATGAAAGCTAATTTAAGAAGAATTATGCCCACTCGTTTATTTCAGTGCAATCCAAGCAGGGGAACAAAGCAGGCAGATGTCTTCATGGTGTATAACAACTATGGACATTGCCATACCTTTAAGGTCACCAGAAACTTGAACTATACAGTACTTTGTTTCAGTTTATAAGCAGTGTGTGCTAGCAATAAGAACTTGGTTTAAAATAACACTTTATACAATATACATTTGCATTTTCAGGTCAAATAAAAACACTGGCTATTGTGTGGAACATTAAGTAGCTAAATAT
Source organism: Neoceratodus forsteri (assembly GCA_016271365.2). Lineage (NCBI taxonomy): Eukaryota > Metazoa > Chordata > Ceratodontiformes > Ceratodontidae > Neoceratodus > Neoceratodus forsteri. The sequence continues at coordinate 250,806,892 of CM028130.1, read as the reverse complement.
ATTTTTTATCTTCACAGTAGTGTCATTACATTTATCTAGCTACTTGCAGTAGGTACATAACAAAAACATCTGATTCTGCCACCTGTGTCCTACGGTCTGTGCAGCGCTCACTCCTGCCACTGCAAGCAAGGTAAACTTTTTACTAAAAAAAAAAAAAAAAAAGGCTAATGTATAAACTGCCCATATGATGGATGTTCATGAGATATGGGGCTTGATTTTCAAAACCCAGAGAATGCTGTAAGCCCTTGGTGAGCTAATCATTTGGCATACAAGGCTTGTGACATTCTCACAGCTGGTGACTGAGATTTTCAAACCTGAGCACCAAATGCCGCAAGTTAGACCAGGTTTTCATTGATCTAAATCACACCATTTGAGGGATCCTTTTTATGAGGTCTGTGCCAAATCTTAGGCACAAGCTGCTTTAAAATGAGGAAACTGTCACAATTGTACCCGATGTACTAAAATTGGGAGCAGTTATGGGAAAAGAAGTTTGGCACAAGCTGATGCTAAATAATGGTGAGACAGGGCTCTGGACACGCGGCCCTGCATCACACTTTCAAAATCAAGCTTATGATATTTATATTCATTCATGATAAGTGACCTCTTTAGATCTCACTCATGGGTCAAACATTAACTGCCTGTGAAAATGGCCACTTATCTACAATCACGGGTGAACTGTGGCATTAAATCCTCTCATATTCACTGTTTAACCCTTCTGACAATGGGTTTAAAGTGCATTGGACAGTAGCATAATATGTCCCGAACATCCGGCAAACTTTGAGGGAAAACAACAGCTTACTACACTTTTTCTCACATAGTGAGTTTGTATCAGCACTCAGTCAGTCTACTGAAATGGGCACTGCGATGCTGGTATCAAGTTCAGTTGGGCTGGCAATCACTATATATGAGGGGCACCTCACACAGTAACTGAGCCGCATAACTTGGATATAGCTACCATGTGTGTTATGCTGCAGAATATTACTCTGACAGTCTGATATTAAACAGGACATGGCTGGGCTGAAAAGTGTTGTAGATGTCATTAAAATGAACTCTGAGAAAACAAAATTAAAGCATAATGGAGGCTGAGGTGAGGGTGGCAGCAGAGAAGGAATCCATGTTAAAACTAAGGGATAACTCTGATTTTATGCACCAGCAAATTAAAATTTTTCTGGCAAAAGTGGACAATCTTGAAAACAGGGTTGGAGAAATAACCTTAGGATTGTTGGGATACCTGAAGGTGTTGAAGGTCCAGACATGGCTATGTTCTTACAGGAAATTATACCAAGTGTTTTGCAGTACAGTTGGGGCTGGCCCTTGGAAATCAAAAGAGCGCATAGGTCATTAGCTCCCAAGCCCAAACCAGGTCGCCCCAGACCAATTGGGGCATATTTCTTGTGGTTTTCTGTAAAGGAGGAAATATTGATTGGCAAAGGAGAAAAGTCTTTATTTTGGAATGGGAGTTGCATTTCTTTTGAAGATTGCTCTTCAGAGGTGGTCTCACAGAGGAAGGTGTTGACTGAAATTAGAGGGTTCTAAAACAGTTGGAAGTGCCCTATGGGATAAACTACCTGCAACTCTGCTTTTGTTGTTTAATGGGGGCTCACATGCTTTTAAAACACCTGAGGCTGCATGGAACGTCACTGACACAAAGATAAAAGATAAGCATAATGGGCCACAGCAATTTGAATCTCTCAATCTTCCAAAGCTCCTCAGCCGTGACCTGCTGAGCATGAGGCACCCTTAGACCTCAGCAGAACTCTCAGATTGCAAGCAGTCCTAAGTTCAGAAAAACCTCCTTGAATTTTCTCAAAGAAAAGATTGGCAGATGATAAATAAAAACTGTAAGGGCCTCACCAGGGGTTGTCCATGATGTTCATCCTTAAAGGCATTGCTGGCAAAAGATCAATTCTGCTGCTGTAACCCACATTGTTTTGCATGCCTGGCAGATAGTGTGGAGTTCCTTCCAGAGGAGGAGATTACGGATGACCAGACAATCAACAGGAGCACTGCTGGGAACCAATTGAGGATTGCTCTTTCCCTGTGACCTGGATGTCCCATAATTTATTTATTTATTGAAATGTTTAACCAGGACGGCACGCTGAGCATCAAGTTGCTTGTCTCCCGTGAGATCTGGGGGAGGGGCACAAACTGAGTGACTGACTAAACATACAGTTTTACATTTACATTGATGAGAAAAATAACATACATACAGTACATAAATACAATTGCATTTATGATAAGACAATACAGTTAATAATTAACAGACAGCTAATGTTAACATAACCACAAAGTAAATAAACAACACATTTGATATAACTGAGAATTAACATACAGAATTATGAACTGGATAAGTGATGAAGCACATCCCTGAAAGATTGCATTGCCAAAATAAGAAGAGATGATACGGCAGCACCAAGGGGCACAGCAAAAGAGGTAATCTAAGAGGAGGGGTAGATGCCAGCTGGGGGTAGGAGGGCTAATAAGATGTGGTATCATAGCCAGAGTAAAAATGAAGATTGGCTTTGAGGGGCATATTAGCAATGCCAAATGCAAGCAGGAAGTAGCCCAGCTAGATCAATGGTACAAATAAATTAGCACAAGTGAGGTAGTACCAGTTCAAGTGCAATGGAGTGGAGAGGAGGGCAGGAGGTGGTGGGAGGGGGTATTGGGTAGAGACAGGACCCTGCAGGAATGAACAGAACCCCTGCTATGGCAAGAAAGGGGATGACTGTGAAGGGGGCCGAGGGTGGAGGGACAGGGAAAGGATGGGTTAGAAGGAAGGTATGTATTTGGAGGCTGATAGGCATAGTGAAGAAGAGAGGAATGAAACTATCCAGAAAAACTAGGCCTTTCCAGGATGTTAAGGCGCCATGCCAGAAGAAGGATAGGATGGGTAATAAGAATACAGGGGATGGTAGTAGCTTGTCTTTGACTAGGCCTCTCAAGAATGCTGAGAACCCTTGCCAGAGGCATAACCAGTGAGGAATATGTGGAATAGAGGATAGAGAGGGTGGGTGGGGTTGCCCATTTCTGGACCCTCCATGATGCTGAGAACCCTGCCAGGGGCACAGTAAGCAAGAGGTAGTGGTGGAGATAGAGTGGGGGAAGGAGTTGAGGTGAGGATTAAGGAAGGAATTGGGGATGAGAGGACTTGACCAGTGCTAGACCCCACCAGGATGCAGAGAACCTTCCAGGGTGCAAGATTAGCAAGGACAAGCAGATAGTGGAGGGAAAGAGATAGAGGTAGGTAGCAGTAGGGACTGGGGAGGGAAAAAGTGGGTAGGTGGGTGGGTAGCAGTAGGGACTGGGGAGGAGGAAGGGGTAGGTGGGAGGGAGCATGCTGGGGACAGGCTTAGAGGAGGAAAATTATTTGGGAGGGTATGGGAGGTGCAAAATAACATATTTAATAAGAGGGCAGTTAGGAGAGCTAAAGCACGAGCAGGTAGAAGAAAGAACGTTATGTGAGGCAGGGGCTAGTGAGTGGAAGGAGGAGGGGGCATATTTGGAGGGAAGTGTGTTCCTGATTTTTTGAATTGATGAGTGAAGCCTGACTGTCCAATGATAGTGGTTTGAGGGGACCAGTAAAAGTATCTGTGGACCTGAGGGCATGGGAGGGAGGAGGAGGTTAGTAGCAAGTCAGCATAATAGGTAGGGTGGAAGTTCACATAGTCAGAATTTCAAAGTGAGTTTTGCACAGTGAGCGATGCATCTGTTGGCAAGCTGGGGAAAGGACAGAACTTGGTAAAGGTAACAATGATGAGTATGAGATGGAGCATCAAGGGCAAAGCAACAGAAGGAGTTAAAGAGAGTGTCCAGTCTGGTTAGGGAGGATTTGGGAGCAGCACCATAGACTACATTGCAGTAGTCAGAATAGGAGGATCATCTCCTGGACAAGTTCACACCATGCCATAGGAGGAATGCAACTATGGTTCCTAAATAGAACACTGAGCTTGGGGTGCAGTTTTCTTAGGATGGCATCAATGTGGCCAGAGAAGTTGAGGTATTGGTCAAGCCAGACACCTAGGTATCTGAAGAGGAGGTGTCCTCTAGGATTGTCCCATCAAGGCTATGGAAAGAAGGTAAGGGTGAAGCCTAGAGAGCTCTGCCTTGTGCCAAAGGTCATAGAGACAGTCTTTTGGCATTAAGTGATAGTTGATGTGAGACAAACCAAAGCTGAATGCTCTGCTACACCTCCGATATTGATTGCTGACAGTGTGGGTTGATTCTACAAGTCATTTTAAACGTGGTTCTCAGTGCTGTTCTTTGCCCAGACATCATACACCAAGTGACCTCCTCCAGACTATGCTTTAGGATTCATTGTACAGTCTCCAAGGATTACCTTCTATCCACAGAAGATGCCAACTCTGCAGACTATGGTAAACTGCTTATTGGATGCGTATGCTCAGAGTCATTAGTTGCAGCCTTGTGAACACAGTGTCCTGGAGTTGCAATGCTTCAAATACAGCATAAAGAGCAACTGAGAGCACTCTGGCCAAAAGTTCTACATTGTAGAATTAGAATACACATGCCCCCAGTAATCTCATACCAAAACTGGATTTCTACATTACTTCATTGTAAAGTTATAAACTATTTTGTAAAACCTGATTTAGCTACCTGTTCAAAAAGCCTTTGGCAGTGAAGAGCTGCTGCCAATGTCATCTCAAGGAACTCACAGTCTAGTACTGCCTGTCAGCAAGCATATATGACATGTTTCTACACAAAGTTGTAAAGATCATGTGCAATGGTTTTCACAAGTAAAACAGGCAGCACCATTCAATAAACATTGCTTTAAAAGCGATGTGTGTTTCAGCTTTTGTAACTAAGCTGACAATGTTTTGTTAGGTGCCTTTTGTTTGGACATTTTATTCAGGGTTGCTGGATGTTGGGTCATAGCACACTGTTATGAGTTGTGCAGACTGACTGTGGTGAAAGGCTGAGATAATTCACACCTGTCATTCAATTGAGGTAATTTCTAAGGATGGCACTTTACAACAATTATTCTATCTCCTTGTTAAAGAAAAACAATAGAAAAGACATAGCTTTCCTCAGACACTACAAAAATTCTCAATTGGTGCTTTCAGACAGTAACAACTTTATTTAATTATTTAGAACAGCTACCACAATTTCCATTTTGTATTGCTGGCAGCACATCTCATGAGCAGCAATGAGCTTCTTGAGCTCACTGTATGCTAATATGTCTGTTTGACCTCTGCTATTGGTTGGCAGGACATATTTGCATAGAGTGAGCTCAGGAAGCTCTCTGCTGCTCATGAAATGGTGGCTCTCAGCAAAGAAAGTGAAGGTTGAAAGCACCATTTAAATCACAATAAAAGCAATTGGAGGAATTAAAAACTGTTACTGTCTGAAAGCACTAATCAGGAATTTTTGTAGTGCCTTGTACAGCTGTGCCTTTTCCAGTGTTTTCCTTTAAGGAGTTGGAGAGGCAATGCTGTTTTGAAACCTTACGGGTTTCTTATTTAGCTGGCCTAATGTGTTCTCCTGTCAAGCTGTTTTGACCTACATTCAGTGGCTCCAGGGTTGCTGGATGCTGAATCAGCATGCTTCCAGGCTGCTAATGCCATTTGGAGTATGCCATTTGGAGTGTTACTCTACTGTGCCTTATTGCTTCTAGTATTGTAATGTTGGTAACTGCACTGCTGTTTGTCATTGTCTGTTTTATAGTAAGTTTTAATAGGACCTTATACATGTTAATTCCTACTAAAGGTGGATATTAGCTCTGTTAAAATGATCAGTTTAATTTAGAGTAGAGCATAGCTGAGCCTGAATGTAAGTCAAAACAGCCTTATAGGGAGAAAATATTGGGCTGGCTAAATTAGAAACTCCTAGTATGTTTTCAAACATCATTACCTCTCCCACCCACATTGCCAAGGTGATGGGATAATTGTTTTAAAGTGCCAACCATAGAAATCACCTCAACTGAATGATAGGTGTGAATGATCTCACCCTTTCACCACATCAGAAATGTATTCATTCTGCAAATCTCACACCAGTGTGGTATGACCCAGCATCCAGCAACCCTGGAAAAAGGACCACAACAAAAATGCACTTAAAAATATTGTCAGCTTTGTTACACAACCTGACACACATAGTTTTTAAAGCAATGTTTTTGAATGGGGCTGCCTGTTTTACTTGTGAAAACCATTGCACATGATCTTTACAGCTTTGAGACACAGGTCCTATAAGCTTGCTGACAGGGAAGTACTAGACTGTGAGTTTCTGACATGACATCATCAGCACAGCAGCTCTCATTGACACACGCCTTTTTAACAGATAGTGAAATCAGGGTTACAAAATAGCTCATACCTTTAAAATGAAGTAATGTAGAAATCTAGTATTTGGTATGTGATTTCTGTGTATGCTTATTCTAATTCTGCAATGCAGTAGAAGTGGTGTCAGTTGCTTTTAAATCACCACTAGCTGTTTCTATACTGACTGCCAGTATCTCATATCTGGGTACCTAGTTGCTTAAGTATAGATTAACATCCTTGGTAGTGAATATACTAATTGTTAACAATTACTTTTCTTATGCTTATGCACATGTCGCAATGTGCTAATCACCAGTGTTGATAGTGCTTAGCCTTCATAGGCTAGGATGTTGCTTAGATTTATACAGTACAGACATGTTTTGTTTGAGAGAGTTTCAATATTTTACATAGAGTCCCTCTGATGCACTGCTGATGGTTGTCACGTCACATGTTGTGATGGGATTAACTGTTGTCCTACTTCATATTTACTCCTCCCATTTCCATTATCCCTTCACCCCACTACACAACCAACCCTTTTTCTATTATTGTCCCTTTCTTATTTGGTCTCCCCTGTACCCTCTCATTTTCTTCTCTCTCTTCTGTTTCCCCTACCTCTTTATATTGCATAATGTTGCTCAAAACTGCACTCAAGATGGTTTATGAATATATACATATTTACTGTTTATTGTCAGTTAACCACCACTGGCAGTGCTTTTAAACTTTATTATTCACATGTGTGAGTTACAGAGTTCTGTAAACCATGGTTAAAAAATAGCCATGAGTGCACCTGAGCAGGTGTCTGAGAAACTGTCCTTGTGCCGGGCTGCCTTTGCACCCTTCAGAAAACCACCAGCATGAGTGACATTCTTCTCTACTAATTAAATGAACAGAAAGCTGGGCACAGTTTCTTCTCTCACAATGGCTTTCATCTAATCCCAGACACTTTTGATGGAGTTCACAAGATGGGCTGAGTGGTGGAGACAATGGCAATGTCTTGCACAGGCACAATAGCCCCACGGGATCAGCCAGCAGAGCAGCTGCAGCAGTGGGCTGAAAATTGGCAGTGTCTCCCTCAGTACCAGCTTTCTTGGGACCCCAGAGAATACCTGAGCACTGATATTTCCCAGGAGGTAAGTCTTTTTTGGGGACACACAACACAAAAAAATAGCCTTCTTCTCACTCTTACTATACTAATCAATGGGCACAGAAACAGAAATTTCACTACTCCTGTCCAGAGATTGAAACTTCACTGCTGCTTCCCCTAGCACGACCGTAACCAGTAAACATAAACAAAACATGGGAAGTATCTAAACTCTGATGTTATGTACACCTCGGTGTGTGATGCCCAGATAAACTCCTCGGGCTTCGCTGCTGGGATTTATGAGGCATCATACACTTCGGGTGGATAAAACTTATTAACTCCACATTCCCAAGAAGTATTCTACATATTTTTATTGGATTTTGCAAGCGAAGAATAGAAAGAATTTTGGGTAAAAAGTTAGCACATAATCTTAGAGTGCTAAATGCTTTGGCTTTGTATATCCATATGTAACTCCTAACAAAAGGAGGTGTTGTCTGATGCAGTCTAATCTGAACCACTAATAGACACTTAGTACTTTTGTTATTGTGATGGTCTGATTACGTATACTAATAATAGCCTGCTTTCTTGAGATCTAACTAATGGAACTGCACGCAACTCACAATGGGCCCTAAGATTCTACAGAGGAGTATTTCAACATGCAATGCTTTATTTTATGCTACCCTCATTTACTACATTCTCTAGGGATTTTTTACCTGTTCCATTCCTGGCTTCCACTTTAAACCCATCCTAGTGCCATTACCTCCCCATCTGGGGTACATCTTGTATGTGATCTCTATTATGAGAACTTCACATGCTATGTGGTCAAGGATTACAGTATATCTGCCAAATAATGCAGAGTTCTACCACGTTAGGAGAGTTTATCTTTTACTGACTCTTGTGACAGAGTCTGAAACCAGTGCCTATGGGAACTCCCTGGTTATTCTGGATCACAGATTCATGTTGAACTTCTTTATTTATTTATTATAGAAATGATAATTAGTAGTTTTAAACCTTGCTGTGCCGTGGATTGATATGTCAGTCCAGAATTCCTATATGTTCTAATTTTGTTGGCAGCCCAAGGGTTAATAGTTCTACTTTAAAACTCAGTGCTCGCTCCCACCGCCTCCTGTGGCAGACTATTCCATGTGTCCACCACCTCTGTGAATAAAAATTTCTCACATTCCTTCTTAAACTGTTCCCCTTCAATTTCATGTCATGCCCCTCCTTCTTGTACTCCTCCTGTATAGGCAGATGTCTCCCCTTGCACCTTGTTTATGTCCTTGAGGTACTTGAATGTTTCTATCCATGTCCCTTTCTCCTCTTCTCCTCAGGCAAGTACATACTGAGGTCCTTTAATCTCTCTTCTTATATTTTGTGGTGCAAGCCCTGTACCATCTTAGTCAGCCTCTTCTCTGGACCATCTCCAGTCTGTTACTGTCCTTTAGAAGTTGAGGTCTCCAGAACTTCACACAGTACTCCATGTGAGGCCTGACCAGGGTTTTATACAATGGCATCACTGCCTTCCCCTTCTGCTGATGATAACCCTGCCTGTGATAGTCCTGGGATACCACCCAATAAGGGTGTTTTGTTATGTCTTATGGTTCTGTTGTTATGTAATTACTTACCTAGTTGTAGGTCAGGATATTGTGTTTTGTACTTCATCTTTCTATTTATGTTGGGTACAATGTTCAGGCTAAGAATGCTTTCTGTAAGGGTTTATATTTTCACAGGACTCATCTTGTGCAGATATTTACCACCCCTAAATACTTGATGCCAGTAATAAAAGTACAGGAGGTTGAGTTTACATAGTTTTCATCTATAGGCATGTTTAATATTAGATATGTTAGACAAGGGTTTTCACTTCCCCAAGAGTTCTGGATACCCACTAGGCCTAGTGGATATATTTCACTGAATGTTACTGTTTGGGTATAGAGATGTTGCAAAATTATATTTCACCATTAAAATTCCTACAAAATCATAAATTTTGCTGCACAAAATATTTTGCAAAATTCAGCTGGTTACACTAAATATTTTGCGGGTGCGAAATGTGAAATTTTGGCATAAAAAGTAGCAAAGTTCGCCAGTGAGAGGTGAATTTTGTTGTTTCACATGTGAAATGTCACCTTCTGTGGGTGAAATTTCACATTCCGTGAGCAAAATTTCAAATTTCACTTGGCAAAATTTCGTGAATGGGCAAATTCAAAAAATATTTAGCATAATGAACTTTGCTAATTCTTCACATCTCTATTTGGATAGCAGGAATCAATGGGTGATAATAGAGTTATTGTAAAGTGTATCTTTTGGGATGTGAAGGGACTAGGAATGCCAATTAAAAGGAAAAGTACTCAGATATCTTCACAAACTTATGGCAGATGTAGTCTTGATGCAGAAAACTCACTAATCAAATCATGAGGCTGTTAAATTACAAAGGTCATGGGTAGGGAAAGTCTTTCACAATTCAGTCAGCAAGAAACAGAAGGACCTGGCTATACTAATTAGGAAAACACTTAATTTTACCTCATTATCTCATCAGTGGACCCCAATGGTCGGTGGTAAATCCTAGAAGGTTCAAAAGATGGTGTAGAAATCACCATATGCAATACCTAAGCTCCTAATGGGGAATCTAGTATATTTTTTTTTACAGAGTTTTTTGTTGCGGTCACTAAGCTTTCAAGTAAGAACCTAATGGTGGGTTGGGATCTTATGTTGTTTTAGATCATCTGATGGACAGAAGTAACCCAAGTAGTACCAAAACCAACTCTAGGGCTAGGAAAATCATGGGTGATAGAATGAAGGATTTTGGCCTGTCCAGATGCATGGTGAATGATGCACCCTGATTAAAAGGATTACTCTTTCTACTCTAATAGACATGGTGCATATAGTAGAATAGACATGATATTACTGTCTGTGGTCGCTTAATGGCATGATTAAAGCAGATATTGATACAATCTTATTTCAGATCATGCTCTTGTTTCGTCATTTTGAATTAGGACCCTAATGCCATAAAACCCTTCCACTGGAAGTTTAACTGCAAAATACTTATTGATTTTAATTTCAAACCCTGAATCATTAAAGAAACAAACAGTATTTAGAACTAAATGACAATGGGGAAACAGCACATGCCATGGTGTGGGAGGCCTATATATATATATTAGAGGAAGAATATTAAGCTATTCTTCCTTCAGAATGAAAGAAAGAGAAATTATGTGTTCAAAAGGGCAAGAGTTACAGGGCTTGGAGAGGGTGCTCAAAACAAACAAGGGGATGGTAAGAGCCTTCTCAGGAAGATAATTTTTCTAAGGTATGAAATTAAGAAAACGCTTACTGGGAAAGCTATATTTGCACTGTTTAGAATGCAACAGAACTATTGGGAATCCAGGAGAAGGTTGGCAGACTACTGGCCTACAGGCTTAAACAGGTCCAAAACAGGAATAATATACTGGGTATTATGGATGAGTCTAAGAATACCTTTACTAATACTAAATGTATTAACAATGTCTTCCAAAATTTTATAAAGATTTATTTAGGAGTAAAGGCAGCAATAATTCAGACTTGATTGGGCATTTCCTATCTAATGCTAAGCTACCAACAATTTTGGAGTGTAAACAGCAAGGCCTAGATAAGGATATTTCACTTAATGAGCTTAAAGGGCAATTTGTGATATGCCTTAGGACTAAGGATCAAGGGTCGGATGGTCTGCCAGCCTAATTGTATGCAATTTTGAGTGATGAGGTAGACACAACTTCAGAAGGTTTATGCAGAGGCTGAGGCTAATGAAGGTCTGCACAAGACAATGTCAGAAGCAATTATAACTGTTCTATTGAAAAAGGTAAAAAACTTTTACCAGCAAGTTATCATCCAATATCTCTCCTAAGGTATCCAGTGATAAGGGTTACTGGGGAGGGCTAATGAGATAAGGGTGATGATAGATGGGTGATAGTGGAAATGGCACAAGACCCTCAACTGTGAGCATCATAATCATGACTAGACATGTGGGCAAGCATCATAATCATGACTAGGCAATAAAGCGACAGGAATTATGGTGAAGGAGGAAAAAGGGCAGTGGGCTGAAATGGCAAAAGTCAGTCAGTGCAAATCTAGTGAATGTATAGTGGGTGGCAGCAGTACAGGAGGAATCCCCCACCCACCATGGATTACCCAGTGGAATACAGGTGCACCCCCAAAGTGCCCCTGAGCATTCCCCCAGCGACCCCCACCACAGAGCACCTATCTGTGTCTGGAGCTCACCCCTCATGCACTGAAGTAGCACAGCGGTGGGTCTGCCACCAAACTGCCATTGTAGCACACAAGGACACATGCTGCCAATGTAGCAGTGTAGTGGTGGGGCTGTGTGTCAGGTGTTCAGATCCTGCACACAGCACAGACTGCTTGAGGCGGAGTTAGGCTACACCCTTGACTGTGACAGATGGGCCACTTTTCATCTCCTTATTTTCTAGCAACAGCTACCACTTTTCTCTTTGCTTTTCTTCTTTTTCCACGCCTTCCCTAGGTTGGCCACCTAGCTTAGCTCTTTACTTTCCTACTAAACTTCCTACTAGTTCTCTCTTTTCATTCTTTTTCCATTTCCATCCATCCAGTACCTGGAATGATGCCAAACACCCAGAAAGGTGTTGTTAAAGTGCATAAGTGCATTTTGTGTACAAAAAACATTTAGGTTATTTTAAATTTGAATGAATACAGTTAAAAAGCATTTTTAAAGAAAATGGAGTCAGAAGTTATATAAAACAATAATAGTGTCATGATTAGTACAGTTATAAGAAATCCTAAAAGGTATTTTCCTAAATTTACATTATAAACTTGTTAGTGTATAAGATTCTATGTATAAAAGAGCTGAGTCCTGTGGATCAGAGATATAGAAAGTCAGTATCTGTGGATATATATATATATATATATATATATATATATATACACACACACACACTGTACCTTTAACTGAACCAGGAAGTCCCCTGAAATAACCCATCCCCTTGGTTTTGAAATAACATGTTCAGACATAAAGCAACATATCCAGACTTGTAACTAGAAGAGGGCTCAGTCAGGTGATTCCACCAAAATATATAAATACCTCTTCAGTGAGTTTATTTCAGTTCAGCCCAGAGGGCTCAGCCCTAGCAGAGGGAGAAGAGAGGAGACAAGCTGTTGAATGCAGATGAGAAGGGTCTTAGGAGCAGTAAGATTCAGGACTGTATTATTTGAGAAACTACTGATGTTAAGTAGTGAATTTCTTTGCAATGTTTTTGTTTTCATTTATTATTTTTCTAACCTTTGAAAATAAATATCACACCAAGATGTGTTTTAAACCTGTAAATTTGCCTCATCTGAAGTTTATTACCACATGCTGTGACACCTCCCAACACAACACCAGTACAACAGACCATGCCACACAGTAGTAGTGGTGGAGAGACAGTACAGTAACCGCACAAGACTGTACACAGTGTGCAGCACCACAGTGCACAATGTACTCACCATGGAGTTCTGTCCACTGTCCTTCCACCATTTGCTCCACATAGCTCATTGCTGCTGCACATGTGGACCACCCCACAGCACAATCTCACTACCACTATGGTGTGCTGCCCACACATGACCATTATTTTTATGCATTATGACAGCAGGGTTGGGCAGCACACATGCATACAGGTGTGCAAGCAAATGACTCCACTGATCCCTTTAAAGGGTCCTGTCGTGGAAATGCCAGCATTCCCACAGAATGGAGAACTGGTGTAGAGGTGCTGTGGGATAACAGATGGACCAGACACCGAACTTCAGGTTCAACACACAATCTCTGTGTGATGTTCTATTCAAAATATAGGAAATAAGCTTCAGCAATGTCATATTCATTCTTTAGTAAATCAGTTTATAGCAACAGGCTATGTATGTCCTTTCTATGTACTTAGCCAACACCTACTGACACTGATCTCTGATCTAAAATTTTTGTGAAAACCCTTCATCCCTATATGGGCCTTGTTTGCTTGGGTAGTAAAGGCTTAAAAAAAAAAAACAAGTTATAGAGAAAGAACCTCAATGAAGAATCACTGAAAAAGGGTTACCCAAAGGGCATTGGCATCAAATCAAATTTCAAAGAAATACAACGTCATGCATACTTCCATAATGCAAAGCATTATGGAAATAACAAATCACCATGAAATTTCAGACTACGTTCAGCTTACAGCAATTTACATGCATTTTAAAAGCACACAACTAACTTAATATCTATAATAGCCACCTAGTACTTTTACTATTATGAAAAACACCTGGTGCCATTGTATTTTCAACATTTACAGGTTTCATAAACATAAGCTATATACATCAAGATATTTTATGACATAGTGCTATTACATACTAAATCCAACAATGATAAACACAACCCATTTTACATACACTTGGAGGTCACCACAATAACCTCTCTGTCACGAGAACCTGAGAGGGAAAAAGAAAATTAAGGAGGACACTATAGAATAGTCAAGAAAGGGAAGGGAATGCCCATAGGTGGCCAACCTCATGGACTAGAAATGGTAAAGGATAGATTAGGCTAAGAAATAGAAGAACTGTTGCAACATATTTAAGGAAAGGTCAGTCTTCAAGAGTGGTAGACTGCCTGTCACAACTGGATGATAGGCAGATCTAACATCTTATGTGAGCCAGAAGGAAGCAGCTCCTTGCACATGGGGAGCTTTATGTACGGGCGTGACAAGGTCAAGATGAGGTCTGCTGGAGGTGCATGCAGGACCACAAATACAGCTGTTCTGCACAAGTGCACACTGTAGCAGATCATGTTGTGAATTCTGGGTGGCCACACAATTACATCCCCAGAGCGGTTGAGGTGGGGTTCTGTGAAGTGATGGCAGAGGTACAGGAGTGGGCATGCACAAGTGTGGACAGCACATCCCAGGTGCTCATCCACTGTACCATGGGTGTGCTAGATGCAGTGTCTGGCAGGCTGCCACTGATGAAAGGGACAATGCCATGGGTGCAGCAGGCTACCGGGGCCCCTGTTACACCATTACTGTTGGACATGTGGCTGCCCTTAGAGTACACCATCACCGGGGCACCTTCCTGCAGCATGGCAGTGGTCCTGTGGAGGACCATGTCTTGCTGTTTGCCACCCAGCAGTCCCTAGAGTACCTGACTGGGTGTGATGACTGATTCCTGGATGGAACATTCCTCTGCTCACTGCCACTGTTTGGTCAACTGTACACCATTCATGTGATGCATGCTGGAGTGGTATTGCCAGCCAGTACATCCTAATGCTGGCATGGACCAAATGGGCATATGTGCAGGTGTTTGTGGAAGTGGGCAAGACTTTGCGAGGGTGCTTTCAAAACAGCGTTGCTCAATTTTGAGTTGGCAGCCTGGTGTGCCTTCAGTTCTGTCTTCAATGGCACTATCCTCAGGGGTTGTTTCTTCCACTCTGCCAGGCCTCTGGTAGAAGATCCAGCAGACCCCTAAAGTGCATGCCAGGTATGGCAGGGAGGAGGAGTTGCACTCAACATCAGGATGCTCCTCAACCTGGCATTCGTGATCATGGCCACTGTGGAGGTGGCATACTGGGAACTGTTGGACCAGCCCTTTTATAGGACCCACAAGGAGATCCTGAGGTCACAGTTTGAGTACCTGGAGGTGAAGTGGGTCAGTCGGGGATGGGCAGTATGGCTCTGGTGGTGACCACTGTTCCCAGTCAACACCTGGAACTTGTACAAGCTGACTCTCACTGGGCTTGTGAGAATGAACAATTCTGTGGAGGGCTGGTACCATGAATTTAGCACCAGGCTCAGTGCCAGCCACCCATACCTATGGCGGTTCTCAACTGCCTCAAGGAGGAGCAACACCTGACAGAGGTCAGCATGGAGCAGCTGCTCTCTGGGTCCAGGACTGCATCCCAGAAGAAAACCTAGGGGGACCTGACAATGCTGCTGGAGGTGATCATGGCTGAGTTCAGCAAGCTCAGCACATCCGACTACCTGTGTGAGCTCACCTACAACTTCCATCTGTAGGTGCAGACGGGTGTGCCACCTGTTGGATTACCTCCCCGCTCCGCTGTTCATCTTGCAGCCTGATCCATGACCTACATGCTCCTGTGTCTCATGCCTGCGTGTTGCTGTGGGCCTCCCCGTAACTCTGCACATCCCGGTGGCACCATCTGTGGTGTACCCTGCTGCATACCTCCAATTCACACCTCTACACTGTGTGCTGCCGTGGACTGTGACCCCGCTGGTCATGCTCTTGTAGTAGTGATGCCAGTTGGTGCTCCACCTGGTACCACTGTGTCCCCTTGTCACCACTTCATTCTGTCCTCTGCATGTGGTGTCCATCCTCCTTTTCCCCTTGTCTCTTGTTGTTCACCCTGCATTTACTGGTGGTGGTGGCAGCATTTTTTAAACATGCCCCATTCACTGTTCTGATGGTTGTGCCTGTTTCTATGCACTGTCCTGGCTTTGGGGCTCTGCCTCACGCCCACTTGGTTATTTCGCGATTCGCCTTCACCCTTATCACATAGAACCCTCTCTAAACATTGATTATAAAATTTGGGATAAGATTCTAGCAAATAGATTACAGAATGTTCTGATTCACCATATACTGTATGTAAGGATCAGGTGGCCTTTATTATAGGGAGGGCAGGCTTTAAGAACATTAGATGAATCTTATCCAAATTGTGCCCTATTCATGAATCTGCACCTCAAAGGCGTGTATCAGGGTGTGCAGCTCTGCACCCTTGGTATTTTAGCATGAGGGCTGCATTCACAAACACCGATCCCCATCCTGCTCCCATACACAGTACCTGCCCCCTCATGTGCAGGTCCATTTGGGGCAGGCAGGTGAAGAGCAGAGATTCAGGTGGGCAGCCAATTGGCTGCCCTAGCAGGGTCCCATAGTGGATCCCTTGTGCCCATGGAGTGCCATGCTGTCGGCCAGTGTGCAGAGTGTCAACTGTGCCATTGTGGGGAATACCATGGCCACTCAACTCCTGACCTCCCAGTGTGCCCCAAAGGTAGGGGCTACATTGTGGGGGTGTCATTGCCCCACCGTGTCCGCTGTTTCTGGCAGCAGCTCCCCTGGGAGCAGGTAACTGGCCCTTGTGATTTATGGCTGCCTTTTAAATGTGGATCCAACAGCCCCAACACACAGTGCTCCATACTGTAGTAGATTCATGGAGTGCTGACTCACCCACCCTGCACTGCCCCCAGGTCCACCCCATGTGAAGCTCCATGATCGGCCGGGGATCAGGTGCATGGGGTGTATGTCACCATGAATTCCCACAGAGGCCAGTCAGGTGCAGAGTGCGCTTACGACCCAAGTTGCATGGCACATAGCCCAATCCCA
Source organism: Neoceratodus forsteri (assembly GCA_016271365.2). Taxonomy (NCBI): domain Eukaryota; kingdom Metazoa; phylum Chordata; order Ceratodontiformes; family Ceratodontidae; genus Neoceratodus; species Neoceratodus forsteri. The sequence continues at coordinate 250,790,206 of CM028130.1, read as the reverse complement.
CCTTTGTGAATAGACCCAATACGGATGACCTCTAAAACCAGGATGAGTCACTTTTATTGTCACTGGATGCTCAAAAAGCATTTGATTCAACTGAGTGGGAATACCTGTACAAAGTATTAAGGGGTTTTGGATTGGAGTAGCTCATTTCAAGGGTGGCCATACCTGGGCCTTACTGCAAGAATTTGCACTAACAGAGTTCTGTCCGAAAAATTCTCACTCAGTGAAATGGACATGGCAAGGTGTCCACTCTCCTCTCCTATTCATCCTAGCTGTAGGGCGCCTATTTTGCCCAATTAGGCAAAATAATAACATTACGCGGTGTAAACTATGGTAAAATGGAGCACAAAAGTATTGCTTATGCTGATGACCTACTTCTATCCCTATCTGACCCTTGCAGATCTCTTAAACATACCATGGAACTCCTAGAAAACTTTAGACTTCTGTCTGGCCTGTCTATTAATTGGCTAAAGTATGAAGAACTCCTCTTACAGGGCAATAAAGAATACCTTAGAGCTGTAAACAGGAAAACAATTTGAAATGGCAGGGCAACTTTATTTCTTACTTGGGGTTTAGTTCCATGCAGGTTGGATAGTATGGTAGTTATGAACATGAAACCTATATTAGAAGACATGAAGTTGAACCCAGAGAAATGGGGCAAACTTTATTTATCTTTCTGGGGCAAACTTAATGCTTTGAAAATGATGTTGGCACTCAAAGTACTTTACTTTCTGAATAATGACTATGGTACCTATGTACTTTCATCCTATATGGTTTAAGAAAATTGACTCCCATTGTAGGTCCTTTTTCTGGGAAGGAAAGAAAGCAAGGCTTAGTTTGGTTAAACTTAAGAAGCACTTTCAACAAGGTGATATGGGCCTTCCTGACTTTAAACATTACTAGTAAGCCTTTCTGTTTAGACAAACATGCCAGTGGTTCCTACCTAACAGAAGTACTCCTCATGGGTGAAATATGAGTATTCTAGTGTTTATCCTCACCTACTCCATCACATGGTTCTAGGTATCTATCCAACATCAGTGGGTTCCCATTCATTTTTGAAGAACTCAGATAATTCTGTAACATATTTTGCTAAATACTTGTCTTCCCTTCAGTACTTTTGAAATATGTTCCCATATGGAGAAACCTGAGAATTAAGAGTAATGGTAGGGTGTTGGTTAACCCAGTTTGGTAAAAGAAAGCCAGCTGTCTACTGGAGGATATAATAGACTCCCAAACAGGTGTCCTTAGGTCCTTTGTTGAATTGAAGGAGATCTACAGTTTGCCTTATATGCAGTTTTATTTCTTTTTGCAGATAAGAAATGCATTAACAAACATTTTAGACAATAACTTAGCCATTCCAGTGTCTACAGAATTTGAGACCTTGAACACAGTTGCTAATAGCAAGGGTGGTGCTGAGAAATTATATCAACTCTCCATTAAAACAGGGCCTGACCTAACAGGTACAACCAAGGCAACATGGGAAAAGAGCCTGAGATACCGCATCCTTAAATATATCGTGGGAGCTTACATGGTAAAATACATAAAATCCAGCCTGGACCTGTAGGGTCTTTTAGTCCAGTTGAAAATTTCTTCACAACTGGTATTTTATGCTAGAGAAATGCACAAGCTGGGCCTATCTTCAGATAGTAATTGCTAGAGATGTATCTTCATGGATGCCAACCCCCTATATGATGTGGGTCGCTTCACTGCTTATTCTGGCTTGGGTAGCCATTTGGGAAACCTGTGAATTAGTCCTTCAGATTGATGTATCCATTGATCCTGGACTTTTGTATTGGGAGATTTAAGTTCACTAATATTATTGACCTTATCAGAAAATAGATTGTTTATGATGGCTTTCTTGTGTTTTAAACACTAATCTTAAGTCATTGGAAGGACAAATGCCCCTGACTTAGATGAATTAATTAGGGCCTTATCCAAGGTAGCCATAAAATAGAACAATATTTATTTATTTAATTTTCTTAACGGTAAGTCTACTGAGACCAGAGGTTCCTTTTCAGGAGCAACCCGGATTAGTTACAACAGAAGTTACATTGGAAGTTATATACAGTAGGTACAATAGATACATACATTGGATGGGCATTGAGTAGTTACAGAGTGTAACAGCAGGCTCACAATATGTAAGAAAAGTGCATGGTACATGTGACAACATTACACAAGAGTATTGTGAGTGAAACAGTATCAGCAGTAAAACTGAGAGGCATAATAATCACAACCTCAAACACAGGCAGGAGGCTAGTGATTGCAGCCACAGAGACTAAGTTCTAACAGGTACACTTTTAGGCCTGACTTAAATCCATGGAGTAGACCTGTCAGCCAGATTCACTGGGAGGGTGTTCCATAAGTGAGAAGCAGCACACCAAAAGGATTGCTTGCCCTGGTTAGTGCATACCCACGGGTGTCAAGGGGTGGCCTGCTGAGGATCTCAGGTCGCTGCACTGTACTTTGGGATTGAGAAGACCATCAGATGGGGAGGAGGGCCAGCAGTGGTGAATTTAAGGTCAAGCATATAGAGGAGTAGGCCAATTTATGCCATATAGTGGGCCAATGGAGGTCACAGTCGCATGCTCCTGGAGGGAGTTAATAACGGCATGTGCCACTCTATGGTAGAGCACAGTAAGTTTTCTTAGTTCCCCTCCTGAGGAATTGAAGCAGGGGAGCCCAGGAGGAGGGTGGGGAGTAGGGTTGGCTGTGGCTCGCCGAGCCTCATCAGAAAGAGAGTTTCCCAGCCGGTAGAGGAGTCCAATCTTCTGGTGGGTGGACTTTGTTAAGGAGTCATGTGAAGTTTATAGGTCAGCTCCTGGTCAAGGAGGATCCTAAGGTACTTAACCCTGTCAATGACCTTGACTGTCTTCCTTTGAGCTGTGTGGAGCTGGAGCAGGTCATGCCTGTCAGCACCACGGTGTCTAGTCCCAAACAGGACAGCCTTCATCATCTCTTCATTCAGCACAAGTGAATTGCTGGAGAACCAGGCTTCAAGTGCAGAGAGACAGGCCTGGAGTTGGGCAGAGATGATGCTAGATAGCGTATCACTGCAGTAGACAACAGTGTCATGTGCATAAAGGCTGAGGATGCTCAGCCCACAAACCCCTCAATGTCATTGACAAAGAAGGTGAATAGCAGGAAGCCGAGGATCAAGCCCTGGTATGCTGGAGACCACAGGTCTAGTGCTACTGGGTTTCTCTTCAAATAACTTTTGGGTTTGGTTGAGCAGGTAGCTCTCAAACCAGGAAACTGAGAGCCCATCCAGTCCTAGTAGGTGGAGTTTTGAGAGAAGTAGTTCATGGCTGACCAAGTCAAATGCCTTGGACAGTTGGATGAATAGAGCCCCGTCAGGGAGCCGTCCATGGCATCAAGGATGTCAGACTTGAGCCAGATAAGGGCTGTGTCAGTGCCATGGCCTTTCCTAAAGCTATGATGTATGTTGGTAAGGAGATGGTGCTGCTCAAGGTAATCCTGCAATGGTTGTAGACCAATCTCTCCTGCACCTTCCCAAGAGGGCAGAGAATTGAGATAGGCCTGTAGTTCCTCACTTTGTCCCTGGGCCTTTTTATGGACAGGGACTATGGTCACAACCTTCCATTTACTTGGGACTATTCCTTCGAGGTGGGTCTTGTTTGATGAGCATAGTGACAGGGAAGGTGATAGCTGGGCAGCGGCACTCAGCAGCCTTGGTTCAAGCAGGTCATGTCCTGGGGAAGAGTCGGGGTTTATTTTAAGGTGAAGGGAAGTACATCTGAAGGTTTGACCAGTTTCAGGTGAAACTTAGGATGGGCATGCTCCCAATTAGTACTGCCACTGCGGGGACACCAGAAAGTAAGGGGGGTGAGATCCAATTGATTGGAAAATGAGGCATTGAATGCCTCTGCTACTGCTGAAGGGTTAATGGTCAGGTATTCCCAACCAGAAGTGCTCCATCTTGGGCATTAGAGGCACCCTTTAGAAGCAGATTTATTTGGCCCCAGAATTTCTTAGGATCCCATAGGTGTATAGTCTGGAGAACATGCAGGTATTTGGACTTTGCATGTTAGGAAGCTTTCTTGCATTGATTCCTTAGCTCCTTGTACTTCTCCCAGTCTGATTTGTGTCCTGAGGATTTGTAATGTCTTCAGGCCCTGTCATGGAGCAGCCTACTTCATTTAAGGCTAGGGTTAAGCCATTTATGGCACTTCCCTGTGCCCTTAGTTTCTTTTCAGGGCATGTACATTTGCCACAGACATAAATGAAGTTGGTAAAGTAATCCAGCACCTCGTCCAGGGTGGGAAGGGAGACTATAGGATCCCAGTCTACAGCTCAAAGGTCAGAATAGAAGTCAGCCGGTATGGTCTGTTGTAGTTTCTAGCTTCTATTTCTCTGGCAGCCAGTTTAAGGAGCTTATTAGACCAGGTGCAGAAGACTGGTGAGTGATCACACAATGATCTGCCATGATACCAGCTGTCAATATATGGTCTAGGCATGAGACTAAAGCCCAGTCAAGTAAGGAATGATTGCCAGACTTTGTGTTGTGCCTTGTAGGCAGGTCAATGACTTAGGTCAGGTAGGAGTCGAGAACAGGGTTCTTACTAACAGAAGTCCCCAGGGTAATACAATTCTGATTGAAGTGCCCAAGGAGAATCATCTCCCCAAGGGGGTGCTCCACCAAAGCATGGGTTAGAGATTCAAGGGAAGAGGCGGCCGATTGGGGTGGGAGGTAGGTGCAGCCTATGTACAAGGGTTTAGTGTCTCCAAGGAGCACTTTCGTAAATATGATCTCATTTACTGAGTAACAAAGGGAGGGTGGTCAAGCTGTGTAGCATTTAGATTTGTGCAGGTGTAAATGAGAACCCACCACCTTTCTTCCTTGCTCGATCCTTTCTAAAAGCATTATAGATGACCAGATCAACTTCATGAGGAAGGATTTGTGGCTTGAGCCAGGCTTCAGTCATTATAGTAAATCGGGTTTGTATAGTGCTGTCCAAGTTTCAAAGTCTAGGACTTTATGTCTTAGGCTGCTGATGTTCATGTGAACCAGCTTGAGACCCTGCATCGGCCCAGTGAGGGTTAGTAGGGTCACTGAGAATGAGCTAGGGAGTGGGAACCAGGGTTTGATTCAACGTCCCCACCCAGTGCAAGCTTAAGCCTGGCAAAGTATCCAATGAGTTTAGTGGGAGTAGAGAGGAACCTTCATCTGTCATTTGTGTTGAGGTAGTAGGATAGGCTATAACAATTTCTGTATCAGGTTAATCCATACATGGATAGGAGTAGTGCATTAATCCCCTCCACCTGAGTGTTGAGGGTCTGGGGGTGACCAGTGTTCCCACCTGGGTCCGAGGATCGTGACCCCAGGAGTAGAGCTGGTTGGTCCCCAGTATTAGAGCTATATAAGCAAAAGCTGCCATGAGTCCCAAGCACTGCATGATCTCGGATCAGGAGAGGATATCCAGCTTACTAGGTTAGGAGGAGGTGTTTAGGGTAAGACAGGGTCAAATAGGTAGACCTCAGAAGGAGTTCAATTCTGATGTGGGTGGAATTGACTATGTCCACTCCTGAGCACAGGCTACGGTAGAGGGAGGTACAGTGAGTCCTGTCTTATATGGTATGAATTTAGCCCACTCGAGTGGCCGGGTGGCAAGTTGGGACTAGAAAGTACAGCAGATAAGATTCAGCATGTAACTAGAATAACTCAAGCACATCAGTAAAGGAGTAGGGTTATAGGTTATTCAGCAAGATATCACAGTGTAACAAGTTAGCTATTATATGAACCCCAGGAATAGTTGAGTCAGCTGTATGACAAGAGGATACCAACAGCAGATCTAGCACCTATAGGACTAATGACTTTAGTGATTAGAGGTTGGACTATATAGGTGCAACTATTCAAAGCAGTGAACATCAGTATAACAAATCAGATTATTATATAAACCCCAGGATAAGACAAGTCAGCTATATGACAAGAGGATATCAGCAGTAGATCTAACACATTTAGGACTAGTATCCTTAGTGATGGGAAGTTAGACTATACTGTAACAAATATTCAAGGCTGAGAATATCATTCTAGCAAGTCAACTGTCATATAGACCCCTGGATAGTCAAGTCAGCTATACGATAAGAGGATATTAGCAACAGTTATAGAACATTTGGGACTAGTAATTTTAACGGTTCAGAGTTAGATTAAAAAGTTACAACTGTTCAAGACAGTACTGTCACAATGGGATAGGTCTTCTAGGGTTAGTGGGAGGGTTTAAGTGCACTTAGCGGAGGGGCAGGGCAGGAAAATTTGTTTGTCCTGGTAGATGCAGGCTTGAGGTAGGTCCGCCTGTGCCAGTTCCTTGACCCTGAGGAGAATTCTTCAACAGCAGTCCTGTAGGAAGGTTCATGGCAGTGGGAGGGGACCTGCAGCAGTGGGCCACCCTCTCAAACCCTGAAGTAGTCCTGATAGTTACTGAGGCCAGTGGGACTGGGAGTCAGCTTTAGTTCGAGCCATCTGAGCATCATTGGCTGTTTGGCAATGGGCTCTGAAGTGCTACTTAAAAATTTGGCGCTCAGGGATTATGAAGAAGGCTCTGCTTTTGGAGCAAATCTGATAGGTTTTGGTAGTCGGAGCCAACCAGAACAGAAGCAGAAGCCCAGGATTGAGACCCTCCAGCCCGGTAAGTCACTCCAGTAGTCAGGATCAGGCGAGGATGCAGCAGAGAAAATCGTTTCATTTGTCCCGTAGATGCAGGCAAGATGCAGCAGAGAAATTCATTTAAAAGTTTGTCCTGGTAGATGCAGGCTTTGGGGAGGTCAGCCAGTGCCAGCACCTTGACCCGAGGAGAATTCTTGAAAAGCAGTCCTCCCCAGTGGGCCACCATCTCAAACCCCTGAAGTAGTCCCGATAGTTACAGCCATAACACTAAGATCCTACATAAATATGATGCAGCCTGGGACCCTTTCTTCCTGATTAAAATCTTCTATAAGATAACTATTTGCCTCTAAATATCAATCAAACTTTATACACCATTGTTACATAAATGAATATAAAACCTTTCTTGACCCAGAGAATTACAAAAATCTATTGCTTTTTTGTTTTGTATTTTATCAGTAGGTTACTATGTCATCACTTGTACCCTGTCTATTTTACCTTGATGTATATACCTTGACCACATTATTTTTCAAAATGTGCTGCATACGTATGTATTTTGTGTTATGATACTGTTACACCTGTGTTCCCTGGGGTTACTAGAACCCCTTCAGTATAGTGTAGGCAGGTGTGGCAGCACCCAGAAAGGAGAAATCCATGCAGTGCACTGTTAAGCACATCTTGCTCAGTCTCTACTGAGAAGGGAGAGCTAATTACCATATGGAACTCTCAGGCACCATGACCACCTAGCTCCTGAAATCTGCAGTGTGACTCATTAGTCAGTTTAAATTGGTTTGGAGTATGAACAGGTGGGTGCCTGCTAGCTAGCAGCCCAACATCCAGAGGGAGAGCCCCTCTTGTCTTTTCTTCACTTTAGTGTGTCAACGATCAGTCTGTGCACTAGGTATTGGTGGAGACCATCTGTTGCAATGTTCTGAGGGTGAATTTCTTCACAAGAGTGTGATCAACTGGATTGGTATCAGTGAGTAGCTGTTGGGGTAATCCCCACACCATGTCACTTCGTAAGTGCTGCCCAGAAAAAGCTGTGTGTGTTTTTACATCAAAACTCTAGCCTTTGAAAATGTTAATTGCTTGGGATTCCTGTCACATGAGTACAGTACTTCAGAAAGCCCAACAGGCTGGGGACTTATGTGTGATTACTGCGCGACCAAGTGTGGTACTGTGGGTGGGTTCAATGGAAGAGGACCCCTACAGGTTGTGAGAAGTGTTAGTTCTTTGCAAACGTAACAAATGCCTGGTGGGTACACTTCTGCCAGATCTACGACACTAGCGTGATGACAAATACATTGACAAATCGATTACATTGGGAACCCGTTGACACCCCCAACCTCGGCGCGTCCCCAGAATGACCACTAACACAGTGACGAGCAATGCAGGGGAAGGCCTTTGCCCCTACATCCCCTCTACTAAAGATTTCTAACTCTATGTCGCACAGACAGTGGAGTTAGATATTTACCCACAATCACCGGAATAGTCGATTGAAGTGAAACACCTATCAGGCCGACATTGGCACAAGTGGGGGTTTCAAAAGCAGTGTCACTGTAGCAATGGTATACCACTTCTGCCTAGTACAAAGGTGCATTTACTGTTCACATTGGGTTCACTGGTGCCCTGGCAAAGGAACACAACAATATTCAGAATGGGTTCACTGGTCCCTAGCACAAAAGGTGCATTTTGGAATGTCTTCAGAGGCCAGCAGTGAATGAAGAATCTGTAACTGTTGTAATTTCAGAGGAAGTCTGACTCTGGCCAAAACTGAGTTTATGACTCAATCCAGATTGCAGAGGGACCCAATCTGCTTACAAGTGTGGGGTGGTAACATAATTCACCCATGGTTATAGCTTAGTTCACCCAGCTAGTCTGTGCTCACCAAATAAAGTGCTATGAAACTTCCCATTGATTGTGCACTTATGTAATCCTGGTATCACCTGAAGCCCTTGTTTTTCCATTTGATCCCAAAACAAAAATGGAAGCTTGAAAGATGTTTTTGTGACAAGTTCTGTACCTGCAAATGAATTATATTCTCTGTGTGTTCTGTACCTGCAGAAGAGTTCTGTGTACATTCTGTGTTCTGTACAGTACCTGCAAAAGCCCTGGGAGCACCACATTTTCTGACTGACACCTTCTAAAAAAATAAAGTCATACAGTACATACAGTACAATTTCATTCCTGTTGTGAACATTCCATCTATGAGTGACCTGTGTGACATTTTTAGGGGCACCCTCAGACATATTGTGACACACAATAGCCCAGATAACTATCCCCGAACTCGGTAAACAGAAATGCTGTTTTGTACCTCCCTTGACCTCTGAGGTGCCCGAGCCAGGTGTTGCCCTAATGCCAGGGATAATATAGATTTGTGTTTATGTCTGTTGCCTTGCTTATAAAGGAGGAGGTAGGTTACAATACAATAAAAATTGTTTGACAAAACAAGACCTCACTCATGGCTTCACCCTTGTGAGGTCAAGAGGTCACTGACCACTCATGAAGATAAATAGTATATCTCATGAATGCACCTCACATATACCATATATGCTGTTTAGAATTATTAGTCATAGAGTTGTGCCAGTGTCCTCTGTCATTGCTGCCACTTTCCTCTTCAGTAATATTCTAATGACCTAAGTTTAGTCATTTGTATCTAATTACTTCTATGTTCATAGCTACCCTGCAAAATGTCAGTATTATACTTCATATAACACTAGCATTTTACAAGGCAGGTACAGTATGAGATGAAAGCACTGTCCAATAGGAAAGGCCAGTGTGATATGATACTGGAAGAGGGCTATGCTACAAAGCTGGTAACTGTGGGAGCTGAGACCTGCCAGACCAACCAGAACAGGCAGTAGCAGGGTCCAAGCAGTACTGGGAGGGAAGGAGGGCATTAAAAGGCCCCAGTGCTACCCTCACCGCTGGCAAGTCAGGCTGGAGCAATGGAAGAAAGGGGCGTGTCGAGCAATTAACAGAGATGGCAGCCTGGTGGGTACAGTTTGCAAGACAACACAGCAGCAGATTGTGATAACACTAGGGTACATCAGAAAGTCCCTCAAATGTTGATGCTGGGTGTCTGTTTTTCTATTTTTTTTTCACCATTTGTGAGGTTGTAGCATTTTTGTTTCATTGCTCAAAAACTGCAACTTAAAGTTGGCCTGCTTAAACTGGTTCTCCTAGACTAAGCCATGTTTAACTTGAAGCAGAAATGGAATGAAAATGATGGAATGAAAAAAGATTTTTCCAAAAGCTAATTTCACCTACAATTAACAAAAAAATTGACCTACATATCAAATCTATTGTCCCAGGTACCTCCCGCATTGTACACCATAACAGTTTTTGTGTGTGTGTGTGTTTATTTTCTCCTAACCCTTGCCAGGTCTGCAGTGCTATTTCTATAGTCATCTTTTTTATCTTGAGAAAAACAAAATTAAAACACTTATAAAATACTCACATTTTGGTGGAACTAGAACATTTTACCACCAAATAAAATGGGAAGATGTCTGGAATCTTTTAAAGTAAAAAGGTTGGATCAAATTACTTGGCTGTATTTTGTTGCTCTTTTGCTTTAACCTTACCAGATGTTTGAGTGGCTCTGTAAGTGTTTAAAGTCACTGTTTAACCTGTTCTCACATTAGACAAAACCAAATTTGCAGTTTTAATGTGTTGTTGTTCTGAAGCTGTGTGTGTGTGTGTGTGTGTGTTGCCAGAGGGAAGTGGAGTGCACACTTCCATCTTGAGTCTCATTTCAGTGTTATTTCAGTCCAGACTGACAAAGCACTGCTTTTCATCAGTGCGCTGTTAATACACTGCATTGACTTTCTGCTACACTGTTGTACCACTGCTCAGTCTTTCTTATTTTTGATGCAGACTGTAAGAGGACTGCAAATAATTAGTAGATTTTCATGCACACTTCTTTAGCACTGTATTTCCTTCACTAATTTTTGCTGCACACTGCAGTAGTACTGCTCAATCTTTATTATTTTTGATGCAGACTGTAAGAGGACTGCAAATAATTATTAGATTTGCATGCACACTTCTTTAGCACTGTATTTCCTTCACTAATTTTTGCTGCACACTGTAGTAGTACTGGCAACACTTTATAATTGTTATCACACTTCTTTAGCACTGCATTGTCTCAGTAATCTGGTTACCCTTACTGAATTTGTCACAATGGCATTACGGTGGTATAGCAATGGCAATACTGTGGTCAGTCAGACAATCCACAATGGTACTACCCAGTGGTACTCTGGTAACAGAGTGGTAGGTGATATATAGATTTTCCTCTGTGCATTGGTAGTGCACTGGCAGAATGGTATCCCTATGCATTTTTATCATTTTCTGTCTCTCACATATACACTGATAATACAATGGTATCACGAATTTTGAGATTTTGTCGGCTCCCACAAATACTGGTACTCTAGTAGCACAATGGTACTGCGTTATTTTGACATTTCAGTATTTGGTACCTCTCACAGCAACCCTAGACTCATGTGGTAGCACAGTGGTACCAGTATTAATCTCATTATACTCTGTACTCTAACGCATTATTAAGAGAAATTACATTATCAACCTCATGGAGAACAGCTCTCCATTCCATATTTTTATTTGTTCACTTGTCTTTATCTTACGGTAATGGACTGTTATTGTTCACATAGACCAGAACATTCAAAGAGCATTTCGATCACTAAAGGAGTAAATGACTCTCAAACAACACTTTGCACCCCAAAACTGGGTAGGATCACAAAATGATATCTTGAATAGCATAATTAGTGAGTCTCTGACCAGTTGGTGAATGACTCTAAAAGATGTTGCCTCCTAAACCAGATATTATCACCTCTGCCTCCTACCCCTGCCCTTTGAGCTCCCACCATCAGTAATATCGCACTTTGCCTGGTGTTCAGTGGTGCTGCTGTCCATTCTGTACATCAAAACTGCCAATACCTACCTGCCTACCCAGTCCTATCACTCCTACCATTCATGGCCCCCATCATATGTTTACACACTCCCACAGTAGCAATTGGCAGAGACACTCTGCTAACCTCTGTGACCAACTGAGGACAGAATGCCAGTTTTGCACTCATGTGCCTACTGTATAAACAGCTGTGTACAGTTAGCACATGATTGTGAACTATCATCAATTTTGTACCCAATCAAGGAGCTGAGAGGATGGTCTGTGCCAAATGTAGAAGGGTGTCAAATATATAGTAAGCCTGGGGACCGGGGTAGTATTGCTATAAGAACTAGCTGGGTCATGGTGGGGACTTTGTATATAGGAGGCAAGGGCTTTACTCAACACACCACTGCTCACTCTATCAGGCCATGGGCTGGCTTCCTCCATCAGCCCAACAGACCTATCTCCTGGCCAGCACAGTCAATAAGGCCATCCAAACTGAGCTACCTCTCCATAATCCCACCTCCTTTGGCCAAAGTGTTTGTTTGAGAGCTCTGCCTCACTGCTGGCCCCATGCTTGTGTGCCCCTAGTCTCCACCTGTATGGGTAAATGTGCATTCTCATCTGCAGCGCCTTTCCTTTGAAACAACCTGCCCACTCCACTTAGCACCAGTGACTTCCAGGAATCTTCTACTCTCCTTGGATCTCAATTCTGTCCTCCACTCCTTGCTCCTGCCCTCCCAACTATTATCACGCTCTACTTCCTTCCTCCTTTCCTTCTTGGTCCATACCTACACTGCCGTGATGCACTTTTTCCTTTACTCATCTCAGATCATGCCTAATTTGTATTACAACTTGGCCACTACTGTACCTCTATTGTCATAAATGTTATTTATCCATTGTTCTTCAAGTTTATATATACTTCATATAAATATCCTGTATATTTTAATTACTGTCTATTGTATGCCTTGTCCCAGCCTCCTTTGTACTACGTATTCCTGTGCCATCCTCAATGGCCCAGGTCATGCCTGAAAATGGTTCTCAGACCAGTGCACCTACTTGGTAAACAAATGAATAAATAAATAAATAAATGGAACCACTGGACATCAGGGATAGTAACAATCTACTGTACATCTGCAGGGTGATTGTAGGATGGGGTAGGACTGGAGAACAGGTAAATTAAGAACCTGGACCTGTGGGATAATTAGGAGGGGGCCCAATAGAGACTGTTTCCCAGGAGAGTGCTTTGATGGTGTAACTCCGGGATATGTTATGCCTGGTGCAGTAATGTGGCCTGTGCTGTAATCGGCATCAGCAATATGGCTGTCACACCAGCATGGGCAAACCTTTCTCCACACCCTCCTGAGTGTCCACCCTGTAACAGGTTTTGGTGGCATCTGCAAAAGACATACCTTCTCATTCAGTTCTTCTGCAATTTCACTTATGAAGACATTGAAGTGGCCCAGTCCTAGTACTGAGACCCACCCACACCATGCCTTTAACCAACTGCTGAAAGCCAGTGTGGAGTGCTATCTTCTCCCCAGATGTATATAGGCAACTTTTGGCAAAGCCACCATGCATGCTTGAGAACCTCCCATCCCTGAAATGTCCTTGCACTACCCCTACCCTGTCCCTTTGCTAGATCATTTGTCCCCAGGTGGACAATGACATCTAGCTCCCTCTCATCTCCTGCTGTCTAATGATCCACTGTATCTGCTCTCATCCCTTTAAGCCAAAGTACCTCTCAGGTATTTCACCTCTCTCCTTTACCCCACCCGCTCGCAAGTCTATCCCCTAATTAAGTCCCCACCAGCAGTTGCTTCCTACTCAGCTGGTGGCCTCTTCCCTCCCTCCTTGTAACTGTGGAATGGTCCATGGACAGTGCTTTCCTTAGGAAGGCTCTCCAGGGGCTGAAAGGGTGGTTCAGCTGCAGGAGAGTGGTTGGCTGGGCAGGGCCCATTTCAGATGCAGGAGAGTGGTTAGTAAACAAAGCAGGTGAACTGGAACTCTGACAAACAAACCGGCACAGGGGCAGAAAATGCAAGCCCCATAGGAAAGAGCACAGTGAGGGCTACAATAGGTAATTTACCAGAGAAGCCACAGGTCAGGGAACTACAGCTGAAGAGAACATGGAGAACAGGCAGGCATCGGAAAATGATGCATGGGGGCAGCGGACGGATGTGCACTCATGGCCGGCATGCATGGACAACAGATGCCGGGATGCCAATGCTGGGGGTGCAAAGGCCAGCTTAGGTAGGTGGACACTGACCTGTAGGTAGAGTGCACAACACACAGGGACCCTTGCATGCTGGACAGCAGAGAAATGTACCATGGAGCATAGCCCTGCTGCAGCACAGTAGCTGATGGGGGCCCAGGACACTGTGACACAGAACTTGAATGTGACCATGGTGCACAGCACAGCCATGAAGTACTGGGACTGTGGGCAGACAGTAACACTACAGTACCAGTACAAACCACCACAGACAAGTAGCAGCTGCCACAGGTGTGGTCCATGGAGTGTGATGTGTAAACGAGTGCAATCACACCTGCATGCCTGAGCTGAAACCAAAGCTAGACAGTGTAGCACAGTCCTCTGGCACAATGGAGGACAGCGTGGAAGCCATGGAGGGGCCAGGGTGCTCAACTGCAACCCCAACAACAGGGACAATCTGTGGGTGGTACCATCCAGGAAGGAAAGTCCAAGCTGAATGTGAATGGCTACCTCTTGGTCCATGAATGGACATGCAATGAGACAGTGTACTGTTTTTTATCATATCATATTTTCACCTGCTGTGGCACACACTCTGGCTTGGGGCATCCAGCTGCCAGCTCCACCACCTGGAGAGCTGGGTAGCTCAAACTGCACCCAGGAGAATCAGGAATGGCCATAATGCCATCCTGCTGGAGGATCCCCTCTGCCTCTGCCAGCCAGGACAGCCCCAGACCCTCCTCAACAGGACTCCACCAAAGTCCTCCGGGTGGCTTGGAGAACAGCCATCAAGCTGCAAAGTCATGCCCAGCCATTTTCCTTTGATTGGCCACAGTAGCATGGACGTGCAATGACGTCCAGGCAGAGCGTGCCGACATCTGCTGTGCTCCCCATCTAGTGTCACCGACACTAGTAGTGCCCCTGGGCATCCCTAGGGGCTGCTACAGCACATTGAAATTCCCAGCCCACCCCAGGACTGGGAGAGTAGTCTATGGATGTTCAATCCCAGTCCTCCCTGCTGACCCCTGACGGCCTGGGCTCAATCCTGAATCCGGGTCACTGGCATGCACAGGTGTGGCATCCAGTGCCTCAACCCTCAGCACCACTGGGCCAGCCTGAGACAGTGTAATGGTGCTGCCAGCACCATAAGTCCAAGTCCTGCCTCGGCCAGGCCATCACACTGCTCCGGATGGCCAGCACCACCTAAAGAAAAGAATGAGGACAATCATGCTCTGAGGTGACAGATGCTCTACCAGCACAGGTGCTGGCTGGCATCAAGTAGAAGGCACACAGCACCATGGTTAGCCCTGCTTAGCTACTGCAGAGGTGAGGCAACTGCAATGACCACTTAGCTGTGGCAACAGTTGCCAAGCAAAGGGCCTGTTGCAGATTGTGAACAGGACCCGCTGCAAGGACCTCTCACCAGAACCAGTGACACTGGCTGACCTCACTATCCCCAAGCGGCTACAGACAGTGACTGGATGGCCATGGTACAGCAGGATCACCGGCAGCACCACCCACCAAGTCCTTCTACTCACCACAGAGGACAACATCAGGGACCTGGCTCAGGCACCCTTCTGGGTGATGGATGGTATGTTCGAGACTGTGCCACACCTGTTCACTCATTGTACACCATCAATGCACCCATGGAGACGGCCTAACAACCTCATCATGTCATTGGTGTATACACTGATGACGACAAAGAACTTGCAGTGTTACTGCATGTTGTTCCAGGAGCTGAATAAATATGCCAGTATACAGTCCTGCACTCTCAAACCACCTCGATCATCACTGACTTTGAGCAGGCTGCGATCAATGCCTGTAAGATAAATTTCCATAAGCCATAAACAAGGGTTGCCTGTTCCACTTTGGGCAGATTGTGTGGTGGAAGGTCCAGAGCTTTGGCCTTGCACCACAATACAGAAGTGACCTAGACTTCAGCCTAAAGATCCATGAACTCGTGGCCCTCGCCCATCTCCTGGCACAGGACATTCCAGCAGCATTTAGCCTCCTGAAGCCAACCATTCTGCCCAATGCCACCACACCCTCTATTGTTTTGAGCAGACACATGCTGGGCAGGATATAGCTGTATTGTAGAGTGGCCAAGGTGCCCACGAGATACGACCCATGTTCCCCCTCAGCTGTGGTTGGTTGCGGATCTCACTGAGCGAGGTATACTGTGGACCCAAAGCAATGTTGAGCCCTAGCACTGCCATCTCCATGCCCTGCTTGGGAAGGTGCATGTAGAGGTCATGACAATGCTAGCAGAGCTCCACAGGGAACAGCAATGGACCCATGTCACCAGCGAAGGCATTTGTTGTGGACTGCCATGGACACCATCCAAGAAGAGCTATGAGGAGTGGATAAGGATGGTACTGGCATCCAAGGACAAGGGCAAGCTGCTGAAGTTCCTCTGTGGCATGGCACAACACCACCCTGTAGGGTTTCCATGGTGACATGGTACCTGACAGTTGCACACTCACAGTACACATCATGCACAGCCACCAGGTTGCCACTGTGGCCCCTCACTGTTGAATAAAGTTTCACCCCCACATTTCACATGCACCTCAACCTGGTGGCGATGTCTCATCACAACACTGCTGGGTATCGCCAAGCAGCCCACTGCACACTGCCATGTCTGCACTGTGTGTCGATGTTGCACAGGCCTGACTCTGTGTGAGTCCCCCAAAATCCTTTCAGCTGTTCATGTGTGCAACATGTTGCACAGGCCTGAAGCTATGTGAGTGCCCCCAATCCTTCCAGCTGTGCTACTGTGTGGCAACAGCACTCCATAATGGGCCTTGTGGACCCCCACAACACACCTGGCAGCCTTCATGCCACATGGGCTCCTGTGGCACAGGCCCCCAAACACCTCCAGACTTTTTCTGTGTGCTTACTGCAAGCCCATAGTGGGCTTGCATGACACGCCACATGCACACATTGCATGGTTGGTGCGATGGCATGCTGCTTTGTGTCCTGGCATCCACATGTGGTGTTGCTGTGGACCATTTCCTGGTGCAGCTATCCATGCTCTTGCTGTGCCAGTCTGCTGTGTGCCTGCAGTGTCATGCCTGCACTGACCAACAGGCATGGTATTCCAATTCCTTCATGCATGCCCAGCTGGTTGGCTGTCAGCTGACATCATCATGCATGCAAGGATGCATGGACAGTCCGCCATGCTGTCTGGGATGGCTGGTCAACACACTGGGGCATGCACAGCTATTTGTTTCATCCCGTCCCCGGATGGTGAGACAGTCATTCTTACCAGTGGTCTGTGATCAGGTCAGTGTGTCCTCAGAGGGTGCACCACATGGGGGGTTTTCACATCATCTGTGCTGTTCAGTAGTGGCTCAGGTCCTGGGATGGGTGGCGTAGGTCGGGATCAGGTGCTTCATGTGTTTGTGGAAATCCACTCATCAGCAGCACAGCATCCCAACCTCCTCTGGTCTGACAGTGTGTCAGGCATTGTCCTGGGTCAGGCCACTGTGTGTTGGGCTGCTGGGGCTGTTGTGTTGTTGTGTGTGGGATGCAGCATGTCAGACTAGTAAGTGTTGGGATTATCAAGGGTACCTAGCAGGGCAGGGTTTCTATGTGCAAGGAGAGTGGTCAGTGGTGGGATGGGCAACTGGTATCTGGGCAAGATGGGTAGTCTGGGTGGGTCAAGCTGCAGAAAGAGTTGTTATCTAGGTGGTGCTGGTCCAGCTCTAAGGAGGGTGCTTTGTTTGATGAGGCTGGGAGGTTGGTCCAGCTGCAGGGAAGGTGGTCTACTGAGGTGGGAGGCAGGTCTGGGGGTTCCATCTGCAGTGGGATCTTGTCTGAGGGTAGGAAAGACAGCCTGGAGCAGCCAGCTACAGGAGGTGATAGTTGATGGGGAGAGGCTGGTTTGGGGCTTATAGGTGGACTAGCTGCAGGCAGGTACACAGCTTGGGAGAGGTCTATTGGGATGTTGATATGGTTGTCCAGCTGGGTGGTCATCTGGGCAGGGGTGTTCAAGATGTGAGTGGTCATGGGGTGCAGGCCCAAAGGGCTGTACTTTGGAACCCTCACTGAAGTCAAATACTAAATTTAGTATTAAAGCATTCATTAATTTGCCTTTAAAGATTAAGTTTAGTCATTTTAATAATCTTTAATCATCATTCAAAAATACAACCACTAAGAATACAAAATTCTAAGAAGTATTTCAGCAGACTAGTTGTTCAAGAGTAAGTTATTGCTAAGTGAAGATTAGAAATAGATCTGCAATGCTTTTAAAAGTACATTTTTTAATACAACTGTATCATAAATGAAGATTACAGTCAGCGGAGTAGTTTTAGGATTTAAATTAGCCAATCAAGGCTGGGTACATTACTCGTGCATTTTCAGTTCTACTAAGCAAGGAGACAGATAAAACAACCAACAACACTAATGAATTTTAGAGAAGGTAAGCAATCATAAAATGTGGGTTTTACCTGAAATAATATGGTGCAAAAAGTTGGCAGTGTCCTTTAAAAGTCTATTCTAAACTACTTTTCCCATAAGTCTACTCAGTCAGAGGTCTACATTTCCCAGCTCACTTCCTGTCTGTGCCCAGTCTGATGAAACTGCACGAGCTCTGTGGTCTCCTATTTTGAACAACTGGGGTTTTCTACTGCTAAGGATTTACATGTTAAGGTAAGAGCTTATGTTTAAAAAGTACATCTTTTAACTCCCTGAAATGTTAAATGCAGTAAAGGAATTATCACTCAGGTGTTTTTTTTTCTAAATGAAATGCTGTGCAGGTTTCACAGTCAATGTTTTGTCTTGAAAACATTTTCTCTCTGAACTCGTGGCTGAACTTTGAAATGCACATTTTATTTTCAATCACCCTCCCTTAAAGTGTCTAGGATGCATTGCCTCCAGATTACTTGTTATTTGTGGAATTTTGCTGATTTAGTTACTTTAAAGTAGTGGGGTGAGGCGAGAATGAACAGCAGGAAGATTGAATAATTGTGCAAATTCAGAATGCATTTTCTGTGTGTATCCATTTAGTAACCTAATTAACTATATGTACAGAGAAAGATTACAACTTTTTAATTTGAGAAAATCTGGAGTTATCTGCAGATAAAGGAAGAATTATTTACTGCAGATATTTGAGCGTGTTTGTGGGGAACTTTTTTGCATTTAATATTTGTATTTAACAGTTGCATGTGTTAATCCATTTTGTAATCTAGGATCAGTGCATTTTTTTTCTTTTACTGAAGACTGCATCAATTTATATTTTATGTTTATTTTGTTTTTGTTGACCGGCTAAGTGCACTATACAGATTCTTGCTTGTTTTAGGCATGACCGGAGGGGGGGATACATGAAAGCCAACTGACCTTGAACCAGATTAAGCTGTTGGTGGTATTTTAGTGAATTGAAATTTGGCCAGGGCACGGGAAAAATTCCTGCTTTTTCCGAAAGTGCCATGGGATCTTTAACATCCACCAGAACTGCCACCAGAACAGGCAGATGGGACCTCGGTTTAATGTCTCATCTGAAGACAGTGCCTCAGGGTGCAGCCATCCCCTCATGCTGCACTACAGCATCAGTATTGAGATATTAACATAAGTGCCTGGTATGGGAATAGAACCCACTGCCTTCTGATCTCCCAGCCTCGAGGTGAGTGTGCTTACCTCTGAGCCACTGACACTGCAAATGCAATATGTTAGTGTCATGTATTTATTTGTTAATACTACGTTGAGAAGTATGGGGTCCATGGTTGAGGAAGGATGATCGGGGGTCTAGGTGTAGGGAGGTTTTGCTGTGGACAGACGGGTGTGTCCAGCTTTTGGAAAGGGTGTTTAGCTCTGGGAGGTTACTTAACCTGCAGAGGGGGGGGCTGGTCTGTGGGTGGGAATGAACACAGGGTCCAGCTGCAGGGAGGATTGTCTGCTGGGGAGGCTAGTCCAGGGCATGAAGAGTGAGCCAGCAGCAGGGATGGTGGCTGGTGGTGGTGGGGCTAGTCTCAGGTTGGAAGTGAGGTCCAGCTGCAGGGTGGGTGGTTGGATGGTGAGGCTGTTATGGGACTTCTGGTGGATCTAGCTGTAGGTTGAGTGGTTGGGTGGAGAACTGCTGGTCCAGGGGCTTGAGGACAGCTTCAGATATGTGGTCTGTTAGAGTGGAGGTTTGGAGGTGCTCAGCTACATGGAGGTTGTATAGAATGTAGTTGGAGGTTGGTCCAGATGTAGGTAGGTGGCTGGCTGGAAGCAGCTGGCCCGAGCCTTGTGGTGCTCTAGCTCCAGTGCTCATTATGTGAAAGGCTAGGGCTAGAAGGGTTGTCCAGCTGCATGGAGAATAGTCTGGTGCCTGGAAGGGTGATCTAGCAGAGAGGAGGGTGGTTGACTATTTTTGGGGGTGGGCGAGGCTAAAGAGTTGATCAGCCTAGGAGGGATCCAAGTGGTGAAAATTAATTAGAAACTGGTTAACATGTATGCTTTTCAGCTTAACAGTGGCACTATGACCTGCAGCGGAGGTGACCTTAGTTCAGGAATGAGCTTGAGTCAGGGCTCTCTGGGGAGAGGTGGAGTATCAACTGTTATACAAGAGGCTGTCTTCTGGGGAAGGAGGACAGCCAGCTCAGCTGTAGTACTGCCAACTGAGTGACCACAAGTGGCAGTGCAGGTGGGAACAGCCCATGGGTGGGAAGACATTGACTGGTGCTGTGCCACACGTGTCTGTGCATGTGTTTGTGCACCCTGCCACTTATGTCCTGGGGATGGAAGAACATGTAAACATATCCTGACTCACCTAGGCAGCCGCTCTGCTCCACATATTGGATTCATTCTACGGTGGAGCAAGTCCTGTGAGATGCCAGAGTGATGGTGTGGTTGGAAGACAGAGTAGTAGCTGGGGTGGGGGTTAGGTGTCAGAGGGTGATGGTTAATGGCACTCATTACAGTGACGGTGAGCAGCTCAGCTCAGTCCTGGCACAGATCCTCTTCAGTGTCTTCATAAGTGATATTGCAGAAAAACTGGCAAAGAAGGGATGCCTTTTGCAGACAATACCAACATTTGTAGGGTGGGCACTAAGAAGGGAGCAGAGAGAATGCACATGCCTCTTGGAGAAACTTGCAAAGTGGTCAAGATTGTGTAGTTGGGGTTCAATGACAAAGTGCAGAATCGCGCACCTAGGGCATAGAAACCAGGAGCTGCTTTATAGGGTTGGGGTGGTGCTGATGATCACTAAGCGGGGACCTATAGTTATTATGATATTAAAGAGACTCATCAAGATACTACCCTGCACCATACCCATGATTGCTGTGCCACCAGAAGACCCCAAGGAGTTAATATGTCTCTAAATTAATAAAGCTAGAAAATTCCTGTCCTCACAAAATATACAAATCGGGTCCCAAGTGACTTCCTGTTTTTTTTTGTTTTTTGTTTTTATTCGCTGCACTAGTTTAGCTTTAGTGCCATAGATGATGGTGATGCTGCGTGTGGGTGCACTCATTAGCGTACGGGTGGTAGCGTTTACCTGACCATACCTCGTAATGCACCGCTCAACCAACAAGGGCCTTGTTCTTGATCGATGCCAACGCCATTGCCAGGTGGCCACTAGATCATTAAAATCATGAAAGCTGACTTCCATACAGATGGGGAAGAGTGTGCCCTTCTCATTGCATCTCGTCACCTGCTAGTGATATGAGAGGGAGCTGGGTTACAACTGGAAGTTTGGACCTGGTTTGTATATTTTCAAGGACATCTTTTAACGCTAAAATTTGGGACATATAACTTCCTTGGGTCCTCTTGCAAGGCACTGATAGGATGGTGGTGGAGCTGACTCAGTTACTTTGGTGAGTCTCTTTAAAGTTGTTGGCTACAGGACAGCAGGTAGGGCAGGAGGATTGGGGCTGCATAGGAGGGGCATCAGCAGAAGGAGGGACGGATGGTGTTGCAAGTAATCCTATTAGTGAGATCTGACTTAGAGTACTGTGTCCAGGTTTGAGGCTGCACTTAGAAAGGCCATAGGTGATGGAATAAAGGGCAACTAAACTGCGTGTTGTTGCAAACCCTGTAAGGAGACTGGGATCTCAAATATAAAATCTGAAAGAGGATATGATGGAGACCACAGTACCCATGGATGAATGGGTTGTGGGGTCTTTCAACAGGAAAAGGACCGTGCATGTGATGAAGCTTATGAGGGTAAGATAGATGAGGAATTACTAATTCACTGACAGGGTAGACACCTGAAACAGATTAGATTATATGTTGGAGTCAGGTGGAAAATGGAGGGGGGCTGAAACATGTGTGGTATATAGACATAGGAAAATATCTGTAATAAGAGGAAGAGGAGGGCATGGGGCCACATGCGAGATTATTTAGAGTTTGCAGAGAAGGACTCACAGGAGCTTGTTTGAGTTGGTGGTGAGGTCTGAACCAGAGCAGGATCAGTGGGGCTCATCAGCAGGGTTTCCTACGTGCAGTTTGCTGAAAAAACATCTGAGTTTCTAGGTGCTGGGGTAGTGGTGGCAGTTGTAGGAGGTTGTGAAACCAGAGTGGAAGAAAGAGTAAGGGCTTAGTTTTGAGGCTAGTAAAAAAAAAAATGTCTGTTTTGTATCGAGAAGGTATGAGGACATGGCAGCAGTATGCAGAGGAGTGCGATAGCTGCTGACAGCTTGGAGCAGCCAGTGAAAAGGTTTTAAAGCAAAACTAAAACCATTAAACAGAAACAATGATGACTGTATGATAGTGAAGAGTGGGGAGAAGAAGATTAAATGGCAGGTGGCGGTTGAGGACGTCAACCTGAAGCAAAACTAAAAGCAAGATACTAGTAAGTGCAGCAAACAACGGGGTGGGGATGGGATGTGACTAGTCCACCAGCACATTGAGGATGACATAATAACTATATGTATAAATGTAAGATTCATGTATACACGTATATGCTCAGATAAATGATTTATCACATCATTTATGTCCACCCCTATTGCATAAATTTACTTAATATTTATAAACCCATCAGGCTCTTTTTTCTTATCACTCAGTTTTGCATCAGAACTGTCCTGACCTGCTGTTATTTTCCCCAAATCCTTTCTGTTAGCCCCTCAGATTTTGATTAGCTGCCAGCAGCTCTATTGCATGGAAAGCTTTCTGCTACTCCATGGTCCCCCTCAGGAGCCCACTGATTTCTGCTTGCCTCCCACCCAGCGCCACTTTTAAGTCGTTTGTGGCATTGCCTTTAGGCATATGGATTTTCCTTGGTTCTTATTTTGTGCATTTGTTCTCCAGTCCTTTCTACCAGGCCCTCTCGTATTCACAGTCTGCCACCATGTGGTGGCTTTTCTGTGGTTCCTGCCACCTACTGCTGGTTTTTCCCATGCCCAGACCTCTTACCTGTCCAGTGGGGTTTTCTCACATGCCACTTTGTGGTTGATGGGTAGAGGAGGCATATTGCTCAGCCTCCCCTTCCCAAAATATCCTATCTCATTCCCACACACATGGAGCAGGCTACAGCCTATGGGCTGAATCATAGACATATGGACCTTGATGGCAAGTTAAGTGACTGCTTGGCCGACTTAGTTGGCCCATTTCACTACCTGTGATAGCTGTAGATCCTAGTTATCCAACAGCTGACTCCTCACCCACTAATAGAATTGGTTCATGTCTGTCCTATGGTTTTTGAAGTCTCACTATTTTTGACACCACTACCCCTCAGAAGGCCATTCTGCCATTCACCATTCTGTCTGTAAAAATATCATGTTACCCTGAGCCATTCTCTATTCAAATTTTGCCTTGTTCTGCACATTTCTTTTATGAAAGATGCTACCTCTTGACTTGTTGATTCCTTGAGGTGTTGAAATTTATCGTCCCCCACCCCTTTTCCTACACATTCAGCTTGTCTCTTGTATTGTCTTTGGTGACCTTCATTTTAGTTGCCCCTCAGGCTGGCAGTTGAGTGTGCCATTGTCGTCACTGTGGTTCAGTACCAAACTGGCTGGTTTGTAACAGCCGAGCACTTCTGGTCAGCAGTTTTCTGAACAGCCCGCGGTTACATACAGTCTGGGCCCATGACACCCCCACACTAGGTTCCAGGAAAGATAATAGAAAGAAAATTGCCACTGTCCGCGAGAGTGACCATTATATCACCAGCATAGCTTAAACCACTGGCCTCCTGGGACAACCCAAAGACTTGAACCACCAGTGTCCCCTTTAATAATATAGCCACTAGCCAAATTATTCCCACTTGCCCATCTGATTATTACTTAAATTTATTTGGCTACTTGCAGGTCACCTAGGGGCACTATGTAGTTTTGTGAGTCCCAAATACACTTATTTCTGTTTTGCTGTCTGTATTTTATTACATCTCTAGTTTCTCATTTGATCTAGTTTGTCTTTTTCCTCTAAACCTTCTCCTTTACTCCTGTGGTATACCATTTTGTATCTCTTACCTGCTACTATAACTTCCATACTGATCTATTTTTCCTTTATTTCTACAGGTCTGGCCCAACATACCAATCAGATGTATTTTGTTTAATCTAACACTTAATCTCTCCTCTAGCACTCCCACCTTTGTGTCCTTTCAACCTTCTGTTCTTCCCTTCAGGTCCTACTAGAATAATTTCAACCAAGGACACCCCACTCTGACTTTACCTGATTGAGCAGGTAAGTCCTAATTACTTAACTGCTTTGAACCATAGAAATCTGGTGACAGAAAAGAACCATTTTGGCCACCACTGCCCCTTACTCCCTTCCAGCAGTCATCATCTTGTCAAGACACCCCACCTGCCCACTGGTCAGCCTCGGTGTCTGTCCCATGTCTCTGAACCTTTACCATTTTTATGACACCACTTCTTCCTTAGTCTGTTCCAGGACTCACCACCTTCTCAGTGATGAATGCTCTCACATTGCCCCTAAACCTTCCTTTTCTAATTTAGTTTATGATCCGTAGTTCAGCACTTATTTTCTTAATAAGCTTCCCACTCTCACCTACTAGTCTCCAGCGGGTACAGATCTGATTCTCCACCTCTCCTCATAGGGCTTCCATGCATAGCGTGCACCATCTGGCTTCGCCCTTGTCTGAACTTTCAACCGTCTTGTCCTGTGTATGTGAGGCCCCGGAACTAAACTCATACTCCAGGTTCCAGTGAGGCTCACCATGATTTTAAAGATCAGCACTTCCCCTTTCTGTTTTATAACCTCCCTTTGCCACCACTGTTGTACTGATTCTTAAGGATATCTGAAATTATAATCCTCAGATCTCTCTCCTGAGTTTCCTTACCCTCCTCGTGTGAAATGGTTTTCGGTTATTACACCCATGTGCATTTCTGTACACTTTTAGCATTGAATTTCAGCTGCTTTTGACCACCTCCAGAATCTTTAGGCCTCCCTCACTGCTTTCACCTGCCCTACCAGGTGTTCTATTGCAGATCTTCGATCCTCTACAACAGCGTGTCTTCCCTGCAGTCCCTCCACTATATCTAACATACTGTGCCAGCAGAATAGGCCTTCGATGGTCTGCTGCCCTGTTTGCACAGCTCCCATGGTGTTTTTCTTCCCAGCCCTAGAGAGGGTCATCTTTCGATTCAGTTTACCCTACCTGTCCCACCTCTTGAAGTCTCCCACTGCCCTCCTGACCAGACTTGAACAGTGTATTCCGGGTCTCTGCCTCTCAATGAAGTAATGTCTCCGTATTCTCCCGAAATCCCCTTAACTTCCACTATGTCACCTGGTTGTTCCCCACCTTCTTAGTCTGGAACATCTTTTGCACATGAAGACCCCATCATGTCCCTTATGTCTGCTTTCTCCTCCAGCGCAGGCTAAATGCAGCTCTTCCAGCCTTTCTCATAGGCCTTCTCCCATTCTCTGAAGCATCCTGTTGCCTTCCTCTGGACAATTTCTCCAGCAGTGTGCTACGTCCTTCTGAGGTGAGGTTCCGAACTGCATGCAGTACTTGAGATGTGGTCTGACCAAGCATTATTAGAAGGAGATCACCTTCTCCTGGATATAACCCCCGCTATGTGTATCCAGTTTGCTTTGGCCGTAGTTCTTCTGAAATTTCAGTGTTATTCATTTTGACATCTACCACCCTCTTAGATCCTCTCACTCATTGTGGTTTGTATTGACCCCAGGTGTATACAGCCTGTTTTTGACCCTCTGGTGCCCCCTCACATTTCCTGCATTCAACCTCAGTCCCACCTCCTTAACCACTCCTCCTGGGTATCCAGGTCCTCTGACTGTCTCTCTGCTCTTCCTGTCCACCACTGCCCCTCAGTTTGTCATCCAAAAGAGACTATCCTACTTAACTGCCTCCCATATCCAAGACATAGGCATTGAACAGGAGGGGTCTCAGTACCGAACCTTGGGACCCCATGAGACCTTCTGGGTGAGACTACCCATCACTACCTCTGTATTCGCTTGTTAGCCAATTTCACCTATCTGAGCAACTGTCCTCTCACCCATCCTCCAATCTGAGCAACTGTCTCTCACCCCACCCCCAGTTTTATTAGTAGCTCATTTTGGGGTACCAATCAAATGCTTTACTGAACCAGGTATAGGACGCTCCGTCTATCCGTCCAGGATCCCAGTCATAAATTTATGGGTTGGTCTAACACGATCTCCCTGGATGAAACCATACTGTTTGTTTATCCGTTACCCCAACCTTCCAGCTGCCTCTGCTCATCCTTGATACTGCCTCCATTACTTTGCCCACCAGGGACGAGACTGACAGGTCTGATTCCCTCACTCTCTCTAGACCACCCATTTGTGAGGCACCACATGAGCCACCTCCAGTCTTAAGCACCATCTGTCAGCAGAGAGGTGTTGAGTGCTGCTAGTCATCCAATTTTCATAATACTGATGCAGCCATCCGCCCCAGTGCCTTATCAGTTTTAGTGTCCGCGGCCTCACCCTTCACTGTAATTCTCCTCCCAGCCCACCCCTGCTTAACCACCATCCCTTCTAGACTTGGCCCAGCCTGAACCCCAACTTTTTTCAGCCTCTAGACTCATCTGACCTCCGACTTGCTGGCCCTTCATCCCATTGCTGAGGGATCCCCCTCCCCTGTAAATATCAAGGCAGTACCATTTAGCACCTCTTGATTCCCCGCCTCCTGAGTCCATCCCTCCTCAGTCCTAATATGCTGATCTGTACCTCCTTTCTCCCTGTGTATCTATAGAACTTTTCCCTCTGATATCCTTTGCGGTTTTGCCCTCCTCACCTTGGCTCCCCACCACTGTGGTGACCCTTCAGCCATCAACTCATACCCCTCTCCCTATCCCTAGAGCACTTAAAACATGGCTAGACAGCCTTTACCCTCACCACCTCCTGCACCTCCTGGTCCACCAGCACGTTTGTTGGCTCTACATGCTTATGTTCTTCCTTGTACAGGAGTTAGTAGTCCTCCCTGCACCCCTTCATCGGCCTTCCCACAGCTGCTTAGCATCCATGTCCTGCCTAATCTTGCCTACCTCTTTATTCACCAGTCTTATCACCTTACTACCTAAAGGTCCATTAACATAAAACACTTCCCTGCCCCCTGCTGTTCACCTCTAGTAACCCACTCACCATAAGGTTTTTCTCTCCATCACTCCTGAGGCTTCAAACTCTGTACCTTATGCTCCAAAGGCAGTGACACTAACCACTACACTATCTGGTAGTCACATCTACTGAAGACTCTTTCCAACTCTTTAGCCCTCCCTCAGAATATCCCCACTTCTTCCTCCCCCGATACTTTGTTCACTTCCTCTGCCGATACTTTGTTCATTCTCTCCCACTTTTGCTCCCTGACCCAGCATGTCACTCCTCCAGTTACTTCACCCTTCTGTTTCTTTTCTTCCCTCCTTCTCCCCCGCTCCTACCCTTCCAGACCTCCTGGTCCTATATCCCCCTTCCAATCCTCCCTCATCCTCCCTTCCACCTGCACTCTCCCTCTCACACCTTTTGACTGTCTACTGCCCCTTCCTCAACCCTCTCCAGACTACTTCATGCCGCCACTCAGCCTGCCCCATTCCCTATACAACACATTGTTTCCTCTAAATGTACTAACTTTACTTCTTGCAAACACCACAGAACTAGAAAAAACAAGCTGGTCCCCCTCATCTCTACCCTTTCCAGGGCCCTCCTCCTCCTCCTCCTTTCAGGAACTATACACCCCAACCCCCGCCCGGGAAATCCCCTCCCCCCAAACCCAGTGCCCCTCTGTAATAATAAGAAAAATATCAGCTTCCATACACCTTAACATTCAGGGTCTCCCTGTTAAATTTGATGCCTTTCAAGCCTGGGTTGTCTCTAAAAACTTGACGTGATCGCTCTTCTAAAACCTGGCTCTCTCCCAAGATCTCCTACAGAGAAACAGATCTTAGTGGCCACACCTGGTCAGAAAAGACAGACTGAGGAAAAAAAAGGAGGTAGATGCATGTTCTATATCTCCAACAAATACTCCTTCACCCAATACATCCCTAGAACAGAATTTTCCCTGTCTGAAACCCTCTCCATCCACCTCCTCCTTCACCGTAACAAAACTCTCACCCTCACCACTGCCTATCTTCCCCTGGTTACCCCGCTGTCTGACCTTGAGTCACTTCTAGCCCTTAAAAACACCCTCCCACTCAACAGAGAATGGATCCTCCTTGGTGACTTTAACATCAACTGGATCTCTGGTCAATCCAGCTCCACAAAACCTCTCATCACAAATGTTGGCCTCCACCAGTTTAACCCACCAGATCTAACTACAAAACAGTTATCCAGTCACTTATTGACTGGATTATTGTATCTCATCCCCTCCCATATTACAGACTCCGGAGTCCTGCCTGAGTTTATCAGCAATCATTGTGCAACATTCTGCTTTTGGTCAGCCTGACTACCCAAACACCCCCTCTCCTTTATTTTTATCAGGAGAATGACCAATCAGAACATTGAACTCATTACCCATGATATCAGCCATGTGGACTGGTCCTTTACTGAGGGCCCAGATGACTACAACTCTATCCTACAGAAATTCTCCAGCATCTTTGTCAATATCTGCAACAAGCATGTGCCACTCAAAAAAAATTAGAGTTGGGGTAAAATTAATGACTGTGGTACCCGTGATCTGATTAAGCTTATGAGAGCAAAGGACGAAGCTTTGGCCTGTTACTCAAAGCACAAAGACCCTTCCCACCTGTCCCATTACAGGTCCCTTTGCAATAAATGCAAACCTGCCATTAGAAACGCAAAAATTAACTACCTGCAAAATAAACAATTCAGTAATGCCTTGGAACCCCATCAGCTCTGGGGTACCCTGAACTCACTCCTGGGTAAAACAAAACATCCGATCCCAACACCCTGCACCACAACAGTAGTCACATTAACAATCCCACTGAAGTTGCAAACATTTTTAACTCGTTTTTCAGTGACCTCAAAAAATATAAACCTCCCCATCCCACCCTATCCAGCCCAACACCATGGTTCAGCCACCTCCTAATTTTTACTTTAAGGTCCTTAACCCTGGACACAGCGTCAAGCTCATATGCAGAAACAACCCAAAACCTTGCAAAGGGGCCGATGGTATCAACTATAAAATCCTGTAACTTACCATACTGGTCTCTTGCGATCCCAATTACCAATCTTCTTAACTGCTCCCTCTGTTCTTATTCCTTCCCAACACCTGCAAAACAGCCACCATTAAACCACTCTTTAAAGGTGGGTCCAGAAATGATTTCAGTAACTACTACCCAATCTTCCTCCTTGCCTCTCTCTCAAAAATCATCAAGAAAGTTGTACAGTCCTAAGTCACCGCCTACCTCAAAATCAACAACTTACTCTCTAGTGTCTAGCGTGGCTTTAGATCTGGACACAGCACAGAAACAGCTCTGTTCAGTTTTTCTAGCAACATTTTAAAGGCAAATGACAAAGGCCAGTACACCGGTTCAGTCTTTGCAGACCTCACCAAGGCTTTCGACCTTGTGGACCACAAAGTCCTTCTCGACACCCTTTGATGTTTGCACCTCTCCAATAATGTAGTCAAATGGGTTGGTAACTATCTTTCTGGTAGATACCATCAAACCTCCATACAAGGACATCTTTCTGCTGCATGCCCAATCAAATATGGAGTCCCCCAGGGCTCCATCCCAGGCCCTCTTCTTTTCTCACTGTTCATTAACAACCTCCTCACTGTCTGCCTAACCACTAAACTTGTCCTTTATGCTGACAATGAGGCCCTCTTCTCCAGCCTTGAAAACCCTGCCTCTATGCTTAGAAATCTGCAATTTGACTCTTAAACTCCACTCTGGTTCTCAGGAAATGGCGTGGTCCTCAACTCCAAGAAAACAAAGTTCATGATCTTTTCTGACCAAGGAGAGCCCCAGCATTCAGACTGATCCTACTGGACAACTCCAGTAACCTTATCGAAGAGGTGTCTGAATTTAAATACCTCGGTCTCCTCCTAGACCCCCACTTATCCTATAACCCTCACGTTAACAATCTCATTAAGAAGATTCCTGTCAGGCTTGATCTTCTTTACAGGATCAGAAAGTTCCCTCTTCCAGATTATGCTTGGCCACCTCTCTACTCCTGCCCTTGATTGACTATGGTGCCAACATCTACTCTCCACCCACATCCTCGCTGTTCTACTCCAAACTTAATGTTGCCTACAACAGTATAGCTCATTTTGTCACCGGGCTCCCTTGGAAAATCTACCACTGTACCCTCTACTCCTCCCTCAGCTGGCCCAACCTAGAAGGGAGGTTCCACCTAAAAATGCTCACCTTCCTTCATAAAATCTACATCAAACTACTACCACCTAGCATTGACTCCCTCTTTCCACTTTCTGCACCGGGGCGTTTGACTAGAAGTGCTGCCACTATGGTATTCGGCACCCCATTTTACAGGACCAAGCAAGCTCAGAACTCCTATCCTTCCTTGGCACAAAGTTGTACAACAAACTGCCCTCCAGAATTCAAGCCTGTAAGACCATTCTGTCCTTCAACTCCTCACTCAGGACCACCTCCTTACTTGCATCCACCTACAGCTGCCCTGGGTGGTCCCCTGACTAAATGCTTGTGTCCACTACCTCCCCTGCACACCCCTCCTCAGCACTATCTCTCCTTCCTTCCCTCCTTCCTTCCTTGTATTCTCTTGATTCCCCACTACCATCCCTCCCACATTCCTGCCCCTCAGCCTCTCCGACCCCCAATTTGTCAAACCCCAGTTGACTTGCACTCTCCCTTCATACCGCACTTAAGCATAATTCCCTCCCTGCCTCTCTGCCTTCCTCCTACTTAGTCACTGATTCCTACTTACCCTGGTTGACTTTTGTCACCTCTAGCTGAACTCTTTCACCTACTATACTCTATTTTTATGTACTCAGATTATATGCCTGGCACCGTGGTGTTCTGGATACTATAACCCCTTTTATCTGTTTATATGTTTTGCTTTACTGTGCTTTGATTATACTACCTGTAGATTGTATTAAAAACTGTTGATTTTGTAATCCCTTTTAAGATGTTGTTCTGTTCTGCTGTACTTTGTTATGTTTTTATCACCTGTTTTTCTTTTCTTTTTTAGCTCTCACTGTACATTTGTGAAAACTGGCATTTGTGCTCACATACTTTCCAGTATATAAATAAAACCTGATTGATTGGGCCAGATGCCTACATACCATGCAGTCCCCCCCCTCCTTTTTTCCTTGCTATAGTTAGTACTATGGCTAACCCACAGCCATTACACCCTACCACCCTCCCAAAGAAGCCCCTTGTCCTTGCAGGCTGTTGACCATGCCACATCCCTGTCACTGTACTGCTTCATCTATCCCTGCAAGTAGGATTCCCCTCCATACCTCCTATCTCAACCCAAGTCCCAGCTGTGTCAGCCCCTCAGCCTTTAAAGAAGATGATATAGGTCACTAAGAAGGGCTACAACTTAAGGCTGCTGTAATTGTACAGTGGTAGTGTTGCTGTCCCTGGTACCAGAGGTCCAGGGTTTGAAAGGTCCTTCACTGAAGCAATTTTTAGTGTCAGTTTCACTGGTATCAGACCCCCCGCCCCATGACACCCATACAAGTGGCAAACAATCAGCATTGACAAATGCTTGTTAGTTGTTGGTTGTGATTTGTTTAAACAAAGTATAAATTTAAGCAATAATACATGACAGGTGTGTGTGTCATGTTGGGATAACATCATGCCTCAGGTGGTTAGCATGAGGCCACAGGCCAAGTGTGTTCAACACCCAAGAAGTGACAGTATGCCACAACACATACCCCTGAAATGTTTTATTGCTATTATACAATGGTTCATTTGTGACAACAAAATTCAAAACATACTCTTTTTTCATTTTTAATAGATTTTTGCATTTGGAGATTTATTTGTTTAAAAAGTCCACAGTTTCTATTTTATGCAGTAATTGGTTCCACTGCTTCTTCTTCTGTCCCCCTTTCACCATTTTGCTTGTTCTTTCTGCGTGATGGTGGTGCCCCCTGATAAACTTGCTGTCTCTAGTTTTGTTTCAAGCAGGAAGGAAAGGAGGTATTTGGTGACTGAAGCAAGTGGTGTTAGCAATGAGAGGGAAAGGAGTCTTTCTGTGACTACTTGTAGTGCTGCCATTTTAAAATGTGTCACTATAAATTGGAAACAACTCGGAGCAGCCAGCTCCAGACTTTTGATTTCAGGTCCAATCTCACCCAGTTATTGGGAGGGAAGACAAATGTAAGTTGAACTGGCAAGAATTTTTTTTTTATTAATTTTATCTTGCTCCCTACCACCTCAGTTTTGTCTTATATCAGACAGTGACTCCAAATGGTAAATGGAGTGCAGTGCACATGTGCTTAGGATGCTTGAGTACTTTGTGAGCCAGGACATTGATGGGATCATTTGCTAACACTAAACTCGTGGACTGAACTAGAAAAAAAATCTCACTGAAAGCAATCACAGGCAACAGTTTCATAACCACAGAACAAGAGAAAGATGATAGTTCTGTGGTTGTAAAGCCGTTCACTCTGACAGCGTTCACTGAAATGAGTTTCTTTTTTTTTTTTACTTTTGAAAAGTGCATGCACTGTTTCTAATGTGCTGCTGAGTGGGGAGTGTGAAACTAATTGAAGTGATGGTTTTACTTTCAGTCTGTATCGTAGGGGATAAAAGTGAGAATTACAGTGCTGAAAGCTTTTAAACTGAAACTTGGGTGGAATTTTATGTACTTTTTGGGTGATGTGAGTTTTACAGCAAAAATAATTTCAAATTTGAGGC
Source organism: Neoceratodus forsteri (assembly GCA_016271365.2). Lineage (NCBI taxonomy): Eukaryota > Metazoa > Chordata > Ceratodontiformes > Ceratodontidae > Neoceratodus > Neoceratodus forsteri. The sequence continues at coordinate 250,757,326 of CM028130.1, read as the reverse complement.
AGGATGTGGAAGATGGAGTGATTCCTTTCTTTAAAAAAATGATGTGGTCATTTGTGTGCTGGACCTTGATACAGTGATGTTGTGCTGGGATAACATCACTGTACAAGGTGGCCACTAAAGATGCTGCGAAGTTTTACTTTGCTGGTAAACTTATGAAATTCACATTCACGAATAAGTTTGTGAATTGCCCACTATGTCACTTTCCATTGAGTTTTCCTGTGGAAATGACACTTTGCAGGTGAAATCAGATGAAGTTAAGATGATGTTAAGGTGAAGATGCAACTTTGTCAATGAATTTGCATAACTTCTTCTGAAAAAGTACCACTTCACCTACAAAAAACTTTGCAAAGTCGACATTTTGCATGTCTTTATGTAATGAAGTTTGCCAACATTGCATATCATTAGTGGCCACTGGCCAATCAGATATGTAGATTTTTTTCTAGCCATTGTATAATTAAGCAATAATGCATGACAGGGTGTGGTATATTATGGTATATCATCATGCCTTGGGTGGTTGGGCATGAGGCCACAGGCCGAATGTGTCAAATACCCAAGAAGTGATCACACCCAATGATATACCACACCCTGGAGTGCATTATCGCTGTTATGAACTGGCTTTAAAGTTTCATCAGTAAAAAAAAATCCTAAAAAAAACCTTTTTAAATGCCTGTTTTTGGCATGTCGGAAGAGTATCTTTTAAGAAAATCATTCCTGGATGGCTCTGGATAGCAGGTGGCACTGTTGTAAGTGGAGTTTGTGCAGCTGTGAACTCTGTCCCTGTCTCTCTGCCAGCACATCTCCCAAATGTGTAGTGTGTTTTCCCTGCATTTGACCTGATCCTGCTGCTTACTCTGGTACTGGGTGAACCTGTGTGGAATCTTCTTTTTGGTTTTTAATCAAAATCCAATTTGCTGAGAGACCTGATCTTCATGTGCACAATTCTGTTTTCGATGGAATTGGTAAGTCCCCCCCACCCCCACCCACGAAGTTGGCAGGCATATCTGCTAGTTTTATTAACACTAACTGATTTGGGTACTCAGACACTGAGTGATTTACAGGAAAAAGGGCATTTCATCAGGTTTAACATTACTGACTCGCCCGCTGTTGCCATGGAGTAATATTGCCAAAGTGTGGTTTCAGCACTGCTGACTGGGTGCCACAATCTATGGGAGAATGGCTGAGTAGAGTTAAACATAGTGGACTGTATGATTCCAATGGCAGTTGGTGTGGTTGTATGATGGATATTTTATTTTTTAGGAGGGGGGGTTGTTTTATAAATACTGTGGTGGTCGGCAGTGCAGTTTGTGGAAGCAGGGCCTTGTCCAGGAGTGGAACAATATGTAGTGGGCAGTGAGGAGGCTCGTGGCTGGAGGTTTTTGGAGCTGTGAGTATGTAGTCAGATGTAATCACAGCTTCAAATACCTCTCAGCCAATCAGCTTCCTTGAATTTGTTAATCCAGTTCATAATAAAACATATATCATACCCTATATACAGTAGGCTAACAGTCTGCTGACATTTTTATTCTTAAGAAATCTTTATTATTTCAATAACATGCTGGCAATTTTATTCTAAAGAAATCTTTATAATTACAAATTATAATAATCCTGCTATCCTTAAGGTTCTCCATGAACCTTTGGAAAACTTGAGAATCAGTATATTATATTGATCATGGTATCATGCTCCTTTACACTAACTCACCAGTTTTAGCAAATATTTGCCAACTTTTATGCTGACAAAAGAAATCCCATGCAACTCATGAAAAATGTTATGGAGCAGACAGTTTAAAAAAACTGTCTTCTACAGTCCATCCCACCATGATCCAGTACAATAATGATGATTTATTAAAAGTAGGGACTGAGAGAAGAGGTGGCTCCAGGCTGGACCCAGATAGGGGACATTCTCAGATATAATCTGAAGTATCAGAGCAATATATCTGACTAAGGGTCTAGTAACAAGGTCTCTATAACCTACAATATATGTGCACCAGACATCTTTAATGCTCAGTGGTCCAATAATAACAATATAAATGTTACTTTTAGTCACAGGATTGAACAGCAGGCAACTGAATTTCTAGACGTGACATTTTTAATGATGTTTGAAATTTGGTCCATACCAAAGATAAGAGTAAAACAGTGGCAGGTAATAATCCCTTAATGGCAGATAGTACCAACCTTCAAAAAGTGTTCTCCAGTATCCTGTGTGGGCAATGTTATGATGAGGAGGCACAATTTGTGGAAACTACTTGTCTGAGCTTCAGTCACTAGAATTGGAACAAGGCTTTAAGGACAGGAGCTACTCTGCTTCTGTGGTGAACAAAGGCCTACAAAAAGGTATGTGAGGTTAATAGAGGTACACTGCTAGTACCTAAACCCCACCCGCAACATGATACCAACAGAATTATGTTTGTTACTGAGTACAATGACAGTACACTACTAAGGAAATCAATAAGAAACATTGAAAAATGTTTCCACTGACCTAGAGTTAGCTTCTGTAGTGTGTCAATTCTCCCTAGTGTTACTTTCACTAGGCTGAAAAACTGGGGGATGAGCTAATAAGAATTTGTTATAATGGTAGATAACCAGCCATGACCCCATACCAGACAACAAGGTTTTTCTTTAGATTCTACCATTGCGATGTATGTAAACTTAAGCAAGGAAAATATAAATAAATAAAAAGGGTAGTTTACAAAATGGATGCAACCTGCTCTTTATGTAGTTACTTAGTTCTGTAATCCTGTTGGTATCAGGTTGCGGGTGGGGTTGGTATTAGCAAGTGTACCTCTATTAACCTCACATGCCTTCTGATATGCTATTTGCTGCCATTATAAATTTCTAGTAATTTATCTATGAGTCTCTCATTGCTTGCAAAGCACTTTGGGATACACTGTGTGTAAGAAGTGCTATTTAAATGCAAATTTGTCTGTAAACATTTTTGATATTAGCTTATGAAAGAGGCTGCAAGCATCAAACAGAAAATATTCTGTTTTTTCATTATGATGTTCATTACTAAACTAATTGCATTAATTTTCTGACTTGATAATTTTTTTGTCTGTCACTTTTCTGCCTTATTTACAGCTATTATATGTGTTCCATGCAATATTTATTTTTCTTCCTCTGTCTGCTTCTTTTTTTCCGAATTAGGGGATATATAGTGCATTACATTGATGGTTGGTTGCGTTTGACTAAAGAGTGCCAATAAGCTCATGCAGAAGAATCAGGCATATAATCTAACTGCAGGGGCTGCACTTTGAATTGTTTTACTAAGTACTGCAGTCAATTAAACTACAGGCTTTTCACAGCAAAATAAAATCAGTTATTTCTGGACTATAGGCGAGTCACTTGTGGCAACAACTTCATTTTTTAATTTTTTTTTGGGGGGTGGTGAGCTTTTTGCTATATGATGTAAACTAAATAAGGTCACTGCAATGCTGCTAACCAGGAGATAACATATATGGGAGATTACTGGACAGGAACTTTGTTGTAATCAACTAGCCACAGCTGAGCTTGGTTTTAAAGAGAAGATTAGCAAATTACATTCTGTAGGTAATTTTATTTGTTTTAGCTTCAGAGAAGAGGATTCATTGATAAAAAGCAGAAACTGATATGAAAGAACCTATACAGCTGCCTGCCACACCACTCTTTTTTTTTTCTATATTATTTTTTCTGTTTTTTCACTTTGCTTTTTCCCACAGTCCCAAGACCCCAGCACATGGTGACTCATGTGTGGAGGTTGCATCAAGCCTATGGCACCGGTTATGGCCCTTCTCCCCACCCTGGCAATTACCTGGGCTCCATGTTGCTGAGCCGCTAGCACTCATCCTTCACTGAGTAGTAGCCAAGAGCCAGAAACCCCACATCCCTCTCCTAGAGTGGAGAGCTGCCTCTTGGCAACAAGTCCAACTCTAACCATCCCCACCAGCTAACCCCAATAACCCAGGCTTGTTCCCCTAACCTGGGATGTTGGTGTGATGCAAGGTGAGGCATCCAACTCCTCAACCCTTAGTGCTACCAGGCTGGCTTAGCAACACCACTCATAGCATTAAATAAGGTGTTAGAGGAAAAAAAAGCTGTTAATTAATCAAACACTCCCAGGCAATGTAAGTCAGAGAAAGTTTTGGTTGGAATCATTGTTTTGGGTTCATGGGGAGGTCTTCTATTATTGCAAAAATGCGGTGTTGCTTAGTTTAGTGTGCTAGTTTTTAGATTACTTGTGTGGGCCACGATCATTGCACTTTTGAAACAGATCTGGGATGGGTGATAAAAGATGTTGCTGGCATCGAGCAGTAAATGTTCTGGCTTTATCATTACAGTGATCTTTACTAAACCGACACTACGTAAAAAAAACTGCTTACAAAAAAGTGACATCTTGTTAACCTATCACAGACTTAGATTGCAGAAATATGAATATTTTGTAATTTTACATGATGATGATGATGATGATAAAAAGTTTCTTTTTATACAGGATACAGATTATTGGGTTGAGACCCTTTTTCAACAATGTCCTGTGAATTCATACATTCATTTCAAACAAACATCAAACTCACTTTGTACCTACATTACACAAACATAAACTCCTTTCTCTTACCAATACACAATCACACTACACACATATGCATTAAAAATGTTCTCTCCACTAGCCCCACAGAGGCAGTATTCTAACTAAAACAAATACACTTCAACAAATAACTTTTTAGGGCTTTTTTGAACTGTGTATGGCCCTGAACTATTTTTAACTCTCCGGGCAATTTGTTTCAGTGGACCGCAAGATGATACTGTAAGGTAGTATCCCCAGTTTTACTCCTGGACCTTACATTGGGTATATATAATTCTGAAGACCTTAGGGAAATAGATACCAATCATGGGGGTGCTAATAAAACATACTGTTTTAGGGGATGCCTATTGTACAGTAAGTTATGACACCAGGTCAACCAATGATAACAACGCTTTGAAGCTAGATTTAACCAACCTAAACTTTTGTAGATTGTAAAGTGATGGGTTCCAAATTTTGCTTTGGTCACAAACCTGCCAAGCCTATGGTAGGTCTGATTTATAATATTTAAATAGGCGTGGGGAGAATTAATATAAACACTAGACCCATATTCTAGGACAGGTATTAACAGTTGATTAACAAACCTTTCCCTTGTTTTAACTGAGATGCATCCAGACACCCTTCTCAGAGCTCCTAGTCTTTGATTGACATTGCTAACTTGATTACAGATATGTTCAGAGTATTTTAGTCATGAATCTACTACCATCCCTAAATATTTGTATGACTCCACATTTACAAGTTGGGTGCTGTCTATCAGTCTTAATTGTGTGTCAGAAATATCAGACCTTCCCGCTCCCATTGAAAAGATCATATATTGAGTTTTCTTAACACTGATTTGCAAAGCAGAGTTAACAAACCACTCCTCCATGAGTGTCAGGTCTCTCTAAAGCTGCTTTCCAGCTGATGCTATCAGCTGATGACACAAGTACAGTGTCATCGGCTTATAGCCGGATCGCATCTTTAGATATTATTGACACTATATCATTAACATATATGTTGAATAATAGGGGACCCAGGATTGATCCCTTGGGGTACCCTCTTCCAACATCGACTAGATCTGAAACTGCTCTACCCACAGAGACACACTGGAATCTATCTGATAGATAAGATTTAAACCAGTGCAATGGTTCTCCCAAAACACCTACTTTACATAGTCTCTCCAGCAACCTATAATGGTCCACCAAATCAAAAGCTTTACTAGGTCCACGAACACGCACGGTCTTCAATCCTGAATCTAAAGATGTTGCAACAAGGTTATTAAAGTCTACTAGTGCGGTGTTTGTGGTAAAATAGACAGGAAGGCTATGGGCCTATAATTTGATGGAGCATGTTTGTCCCCTCCCTTATATACTGGAATACCCCCCCCCCAATTTCCATATGTCTGGAAAAGCAGTGGAACATAGGCTCCAATTAAGTAAGTGTGGCTAGTGTTGGTGTATGCTTAATGTTCATTGTGTTTGCATATTTTATGTGAACAACATGTAAACTTTGATTTTCTTTTGTTTACTTAGAGAATACATGCAAGCATTAATGAATGACAGAGGAGGGCTCTACTAGGGAATTAATGCCTGACTGGGGGGAAGGGTGTTAGCGCACCAACCACCAGCTGGGCATTAATTCCCTAGTAGTCCCAACTCTGGAGTGCATAACATGGCAAGCGCCATAAAAATTCATCTCAGAGATTTGCATTTTGAAAGAAAGACAGAAATGTTCATTTTGCCTGATTGCAAATTTTTTTCATGCAGTTGCTTTATGCCAAATGGGCCATCATTTTATATTTTGGCTGTTGGATACTGTTGTAGCAGTAAACATACAAAATGTGCAGGAATAAAACACACTAATAAATGTTGTATTGCTACATTTTACTACAATTTACTTCTAAATTGGCAAAAGTCCTCTTAATTAGCTAATGTTTTTGCTATTTGCAGGACATTGCATTGTGGGACTGCTGATTAACATACTCTGCTCCAACATCCCTGATCGCATACAAAATGGGTGATTACCACTACAAAGAACATCAACGGGACCACACAAATTAAATGGACCCATAGTTCAGCTACATTCAGATTATTTGCCTTGGAATACATTTTATTTTGCTCCAATTACAGTTGTACTACTGGTGCGCTTCACGATCTGCTAAGTAAGCAATTCTGATCACTGGCTGGATGGGTGGGTGGGTGGAAAGCAACTATTTTGGCTGCTGCTCAGCTAGTGATTCGCATGTGGACATTGACAGTACTGCAAAATGAGGTGGGCATTACCAGGAAATTAATGTCCACTTCATTTTGCATCACGGGTTGGCTTTCTACCTAATACAATCCTCTATTTAATGATAAGAAAAGTTGCCATGTCACAAACTGTATTAAGCTCACCTATAATTTATTCATATTAAGCAAACCTGGGGAAATCATATAGTTTATATGTTCATATAACTAGTAGTTTAGAAACATTTACAATAGTAGAGCAAAACTATGGAAAACTAATGTTTTCCCAATTCACCAGGTCCCTTCTTATGGAAGAAATTTTGTTTACAAATTTTTGGTATAACATGCAAACTGTGTGAAATTATGTTCTATTTTCTTAAGAAATTTTAAAAATACATACTTAGAAAACCTAATATTTGATCATGTTTACTGAACTAGACTAAACCTGTGACAAACATAAAGCATCCAACCCATGATTCACAGTCCCTATTATGGTGTATATTTTCTGTTTACTCTTCATTTATATAAATTGTAAACTACTATGTATGAAAGCATGCATTCCACAAACGTATGATTTCTGTACACATATTTATTAAACCTACAGATTGATAATGTTTACTACTGAGCAAACTTGGGGTAATCATAAACATTACATAAATTTTGCCATTAGACAACCTGTATTTTGAAAACATTTACTAATGTGGAGTGAAACGGTGGTAAACAGATGGTTTCCAAACATTTCTCTTGATCATTTTTCTTCTTCTTTTTCACCATCACCATTATCATCCTCCTCATCATCATTATCATCAGCATCAATTATGTTAATTGGAAATTCAAGTAATGATATCACAAACCATTGAGCTGAAGTTCATTTTCAATGGCGTCCTTCATGAAAGCTTGGTTATTTAGGTACAAAAGGTTTCACACTACTTGACTTAAAATAAAAATATTAAACAATGCCTTTACAATATAGCATAGCAAAAGAATATAATTCCAGTACAATTAACAGTTCCATTGCTACATAAATTAAACTTTGGAAGTAAATGGAATCTAGCATTCATGTTTAGCAGTAAGTGACAAAAAGGCACTGCACATTAATGGGATACTGATATACTGGACATAAACAAAGATTATAGCCTGGAAAAGTAGGTATGTAGGTATATCATTACTAGGCAGCCCTGTGTAAAGTAATAGGTTGTGTAAACTGCTGTTTTCTGAAGAGTAAAACTGGTATTGATATACACCAGGAAACACTCCATGATATTCATTCTAGTGGTTCTTCTAGGTAGAGTGCAGTGTTAGCCCACCTGCCAAACACAACTTATCAAAGTGTACCCAAATGAAATAGCTACTATGCCTACTGCATCATGCCACTGTGAACTACTGTCACAAACCTGGGATGCTAAAATGACCCTATTGCTGCAGGGCTATGCCCTTTGTAAAAGCCACCCTTCTTTCCAGACCTATAGCATACCTAGATAGGGTACAGCAGGCCAACCAGCTGTTAAAATGGATGCAACATGGAGGTTCTGGCTGTCAGTCCTCATACCTTATCAATCCACATAGTTTATCAAAAGAAAAGACTGCCACCCTAAATACCAAATCACTCTTTAGACAAAACATCCTGACCATGCTTCTCCTATCAGTGGAAGACATGGAAATAAACCTGGTTCAGTCCTGCAAGCACAGGTCAAGCTGAGTCCAACAACACAAGACCTAAGGGGCTATGCCTAAGCATCTAAATGTATGTAATCTGCTTTCAATTCTTGATGAGCTGAAAGTGTGATCACACCACATACAAAACAACATCTTACCTACTGTATCTGTGAGACCTGGTTCTCCTCTAACATAACTGAAAACCAGATTGCTATCCCAGGCTTCACTGTTCATAGAAAACATGGGTGGGCTAAGAAAGAGAAGGAGGTGCCTCACCCAGCATAGTAATTGCCTTATTCATTTCCCTTGCAAGTAATGTGGATTTAGGCCCAGTGGATTGAGTCAAAGCAACATTACACTTTTGGGGCCAAAATGACAAATGTCACCTGCATATACTATCTATCTGGGACAGGTGAAAATTCTCTGCCATTACTGGGCCAGTATATAAACCAAATCAGCAATGCAAGTGAGCATATTGTCCTGGGAGATACTAACATGAATGGGTAAATCTGCAATGATAATCACAAATTGTTACTGAACACTACAACTGGAGAAACTTAATACAGGGCTTACTAGGCTGAATGCAAAAGGAAAATGGCACAGCATAAATCTGGAAAGTTGTGGGGCCAAAACTATCACCAAAACTGGATTTGTAACAGTAGTTATGAACAGTTTAACTTGAGTACAGTAACTCTGTAGTTGATAGGTAAAAGCTTGATTGATCATTGTTACAGTGCATCCCATAAATAAATCATGCCCTCAATTACTTTCAAACTCGCTTTTTAGAAGTGTGCAAAAAGCACACAACTATAAAACAAAAACCCGTTAAAGGAATTGTCACAGAATGGTATACACCTGAGCTAAGTGCCATGCTGCAGGAAAGGGGTAAGTCATGACAAAGGTACAAGGATTATGGACTAGATACAGATTGCTGACATATAGAATGATGTGACATTGGTGCAAGCAGATAATGGAAACAACAAAGGCCAATCATTACCTAACCCAGCAGACAAGACAAAAGTCAGGCAAAGTCATGGTGAATTTGCAACATCAGTAGTGATGTGCGAAATTCAAAAACTTCACTCCACAAAATATTTCTTGAAAATCATGCATTTCGCGAAATATGTCGTGGTGCAATGCGAATTCCTCTTAGCGAATGTGGAATTTCTCACACCCTAAATTCCACATTTGAAGGCAGGGGATGATGAATCCATGGGTATTAAAAAATAAAAAGTGTTTTCCCCTCCTACTGTCCAGGCCAACATTAAAATACATGTTTATTGCCACAATCCCTGTGTCTACTGGTCCCACCCACCTGGTGGATTGCCGCCCAATATGAAGACTTCCTCCACCACCATACCCACCAAGATTCATCAACATGCTGTCCCTCATCCAGAATTTTAAATAAAATAAAAGATAAATGTCACTGGTGTCTAGTGGTACCACCTCCTGGCCGATCGCTGGCCCAATATGAAGAATGACCCCCCTGAGAGTCACACCCATCCCCCATTGTCCATTAGTGCTGCTAGCCAGCCAACTTCAGACATTTAATTAAAAACTTTCCTGGTGTCTAGTGGACCCCTCCCCATCTGGTAGTGACACCACTCTGTATCCCTATCCAGGACCCTGACAGGCCACCGCTAGCTCTCCACTTACCTCCATGGCAGGCAGCCCAACTGAGTGCTTTCTCAAATGAGCTCGACTTAGCCTTTTTAATGAATGAGCATGTGACCAGACCTACCATACTCATTCAGTGTTGTTTTTACTTTGTTACCTTCCCCCATCTCTGATGTGGTTCCACATCTTTAACATATGTCCCTTTCACCATCCTTTTTGTATTTACATTGCTCCTGTTACCTGCCTACTCCCCAACTAGTTGGTAGAGTGCTAGCTTGGTCTCTCTCTCTCTCTCATCTAAGTTCTCACTGCTGATGACCCTAGCCCCAGTACCCCCCAATTTAAATGCCCTGAAATGTATTGAAACATAGAAAATGATGGACAGAAAAATACCTGAATGGTGCAGTTACTCTGTCTGCAGATTCCCCATTTAGATATGCTGTAGTCTCCAACCTCCCTACCAGTCACTCCTTTCCTCTCATCACTTCACATCTGATAATTCCTTTATATTCGTTCTACTTCCTTTTGAACCCTGTTATTGTCATTTCTTCCACAATCTTGTCAGGGAGCTTGTTCTACCATCCACTACATTTTTCATAAAGACCACCCCCCCCCCAACTTGAACACATGCCCCCTGGTGGATGCACTGTTTCCTAATTTGAACAGACTTGCTGAGTCCACTCTATTGAACCCTTTCATGAATTTGAAAGTCTCTATCACCCCCCCTTCTGTCCATCCAGTGAACACATGTTGAGAGTTTTCTGTCTGCCATCATACACATTGCCCTCATATTAACAGCTCTTAGTCGCACTGTCTCTATTCAATCCATGTCCTTCCTTAGGTGTGGGCCCCTAGACTGGACAAAGTACTCTAGATACAGTCTCATCAATGATCTGTACAGAAGCAATATAGCCTCCCTTTACCTACTAATAATCCCTCTCCCTATGCACCCCTGCATTCTGTTAGCCCTCACATATGCCTGTAACTCTTAACAACTTGCATGAAGTTATATGATCATCCTGAGTTGTCTCCTCAGTGCTATATACCAGCATATAATCGATATATAGTACACTGTTCCCAGTTTTCCCTTCCTGTGCGCATCACTTAGAACTTTTGGGCATTCAGTTTCAACTGCCAAATATTGGACCACATTCCAGTCTCCTCACATCCTGTCCCATAATCTTAATCCCCTCTCATAATATTAATTCTGTCTTCACTAAAAACTCTCCTGCTGAGCTTGGTATTGTCAGCAAACAAGCTCATATTGCCCTTGATACCCTCTCCTATGTCTCAGATGTACATATTAATTGGGTAGTGCCAGGAACATTCCTGCAGTCTCCCACTTCTCACTGTCAGTTTATCAGAGAATTCACTGAGATCCCATATTCATGAGAACCAGGCATTGGTGTCTACTGTGAATGCAGCCTCAGGTATTGGTGTCTACTGTGAATGTAGCCTGAGGTTTTGGCATCCACTGCGACAGCAGCTTCAGGAATTGATGTCTGCTAAGAAAGCAGCTTCAGGCATTGATGTTTATGAAGAAAGCAGCCTCAGTCACAGGTGTCTGCTGTGAAAGCAGCCTCAGGCATTGGCATGTGCCGTGAAAGCAGCCTCAGGCATTGGTGTCTACTGTGAAATAAACCTCAGGCACTGGCGTGTGCTGTGAAAGCAGCCTCAGGCATTGGTGTCTACTGTGAAATAAACCTCAGGCACTGGTGTCTGCTGTGAAAGCAGCCTCAGGCATTGGTGTCTGCTGTGAAATCAACCTCAGGCATGGGCATCTGTTGTGAAAGCAGCCTCAGGCATTGGTGTCTGCTGTGAGACAAGCCTCAGGAATTGGTGTCTGCTGTACAAACAGCCTCCGGCATTGATGTTTGCTGTGAAAAGCAGCCCCAGGCATTGGTGTCCACCATGAAAATAGCCTCAGTATGATTTACTGTTGCCTATTGTGCTTTCTGTATAATTACTAGAGCATGGCCCTCAGGGCCCAACCTGTCAACTTAGTCTACATTGTGGTCTCTTAAACTGTTCTCGGTATCTCTTGGGAAGGGGGAGTAGGGGTAGAGGGGAGGTGGGGGTAATATGTGTGTTCTCTGATGCTATGTTATATTATGTTATGTACTGTTTGTATTGTTTTGTATTGTTTTGGAAAACAAATTAAGTGTATTAAATAAAAGAATAGCCTAGTATATGGTGTCTGCTGTGAAAGAAGCCTCAGGAATTGTTTGAATTATTTTGAAAGCTACATCAGACATTAGTGTGTGCTGTGAAAGCAGCCTCATACCCACCCACCCTATCACCTTCCTGGGCAAAGTTAAGTTGTAGCCAAGGTACCTTAAGTATTGGGTGAGGGACTGGGGATCCATAATTGGGAAATGTGGTTAAAAAAAAAAGTTCAAGAATTCCTTCCACCTGAAAGCCAGTCAGTGAAACAGTATCCCTAGGAGTGCAGTCCTGTATGAAACTGAATTTCTTACATCTGTTTCTAGCCACTTATCATCTTAGGCCTTCAAAAGAGATTAAAAAGTGGACAGCTTTAAAATTACAATTAGAGATGAGCAATTATGCAAAAAATATATGTGAAAATTATTTCATTGCTGAAAGCTTTTCTAATAGGTTTCACACTGACTAAATGAAGCTACCTTGTTCATTACCAGTAATATCTCATTACTGTAGTTTAATTAAAAACACACAGAGTAGATCGGATCTTAGTCAGGGTTCACCCTCTTAATTGCTTTTATCAACTGTTCTGCAGTAATCATTCCCCCACATACACTTAGAAACTTCACTTTCAAGGTCCTGTTATTATGAGTACTACAGATCTCTTTCAGCCTTTCACCAGCAACTAGTGATCAGCAGGTAGCAAAATACCCTACCCTAATTGTTTACCTGCAGGTATCTCCAAATTAACCTAAATTACCATAAAATTATCCTATGGCAAAAAAGGTGGTTCGTTTGGGAAGGGGAGGTGCTACGCTGATTTACTTATGGTCTTATCTTAAAAAAATACCATAGGATTTAAAGATCATGCCCATAGTGGACACACATGTTAAGAAAACAGGAATCTAGTGCTATAGCAGTTGCTTTCAACACAGTGCAGGTTCTAAACATTATTTCCACAATAGATACTCCCAAACTGAATTTATCATCTAGCCGAGGTTGTAGTGCAATACTCAATATAGCTCCAGGAGCAAGATTCTCAAAGAAAATCAAAAATTCAGCACTTGCAGAAAAATGGATTGCAACACTGCAAAAACGCGTGTGGCAAAAGTTCCACAGCTGCGGAAAAACTCAATAAAGGTGAGTAATGGAATTCCACAGTTGTGGAAAATGCTCACTTGTGGATCCACTGCTGTGTAAAAGGCTAGGCAGCCAGAACAACAGGTGATCAATATTAATTGGAACAGACAGGAGACTGACAGTCTTGCCATAAATGCAGCAGAAAGTACACACAGCGAGACCAACAGCCAGTCCCACAACTGGGACCACAACAGCATCAGCAGGACTGTACACCACCGTGGCATTCTGTAACTGTTGATTGTGTCTCTCCTTGGGGTGTTTATGTTGCCTGCTTTAGTAGCACTCACTTGTGGCTGTTACCAGTTATCCCTCTACTGCCAAGCTGTGGGGCTCCTTTATGGGCTGCACCGGGTCATGGGGTTTTGGTTTGTTGCCTTTCAATGGAAATGTGTGCTATTTTTATTGTAACAACTGACACTACCATACAGCCACCAGTTTGCTGTTGCTTGGTGCCTGAATACCCACAATAATTGTATCCCAATTGTTGGTACAATGCTTTTTGTTCTGGGCAAATTACACCTCACTCTTTGTGATGTAGCATGTGTGCAACATTGTTTCTGCAACTGTGGAAAAACAGTGGCTGAGAATAGTCTTTAAAGGGATATGCCATACTTTTCAATGGCTTTTTTCTTTTGCTCAGGAACTTCTGCAGCTGCAGTTTTTCCACAGTCTGCAGTGTATTTTTTTCTGGAAAAGATTAAGAGTTTGCACAAGGCTGTGGTGCTCCGATTATAACAGAAACATGTTTACTAAAAAAATCAGTCACACACCATCATTAAATGCTGAAACCACAAATAATCTTAGAGAATCTTAAAATGACATTTTATTAAAAGCATAAAGTCATGCTATTGCCTGACGTGCTCTGGGTATTGCTACCCTTTCTCAAAGGATAGCCTTTGAGAAAGGGTAGCAGTACCCTAAATGTGTCAGCCAATAGCATGATTTTATGCTTTTAATAAAATGTTGTTTTAAGCTTCTCTAAGATTATTTGTGGTTTCAGCATTTATTTAATGGTGGTGTGTGCATGATGTTTTTGGTAAACAAATGTATTTTTTCTGCAGCTTTTTCCACAGATGCAGACGTTTTGTGTATGTCACGCAGCACAGTTACCCCTTTATTTTCTGCAACTGTGCAAATTTTGGGGACTTCAAAGTGTTTTGAGAATCCAGCCCCTAGTTGCCAACAATCCCTGCATTTTCTAATTGAAGACGTAAATACCAAATTGTTCTCCCACAGCTCTTATTTCCCTCCATAATCCTAAACTCTAAGTAAAGTAAGTAAAATCAAAGATCCCCTTCCCTTATTCTCCCAGCAAAACAATTAATTTCCTGGTCTGGCCAGTGGTAACAGCTGGTAGTACACTGTACTTCTACGTGTGTGACCAGAGAATAAATATCACTACAGATTTCGAAGTCTGGAACTCTGGGGTATGAGAAGTGATGCAGAGACATTGTACACGGTCTGGTGGGAACATCCATCTGTCCTACTTGTTTTAGCACCCCTATGGTGGATTGATGTGGAATTAATGGTGACCCTGCAACTTCTGCAACATCTCGCCAAAAGGACCTCATTTAGCTTGCCTTCAGAATTGGACTGGGTGGTTGGAAGATAGTACTATGGGGGAGCACTGCCCCACAGTATGTGATATTAGCCTGTCATCCGCTTCAGGTTGATCAACCACTCTGGAGCTCCCTCTCACTGGTTCCATTTGTACCAGATTTTTTTCTTGGCAGTGTGCAGTGGTGCAGTGAAACAGAGAAACATAGAATTTGTCAACAGAAAAGGATTGCATGGCCCTTCCAGTCTACCCAGCTGTTCCCTGTCTATTCTGTTTCTGCAGACCCTAATGGTCTCCAGTGACCCCTCCTTCCTTCACTTATTTACTAGTATTCCCCTATGCTTATCCCATGCATGTTTATACCTCCTCCCCACACTGTTTATACCCCCATTACCTCTGCTGTCAGGCTGCTCCAGATGTCCACCACTCTTTCAAAGACATAGTTTTTCGTGTCCCTCCTAAATTTCACCCTTCTAGCTTTGCTGCATACCCTCTCTTGATCTGTTGCACTTTTTTATTTAAAACAGGGTCCCTACCTGTAGCCTGTTCTCCCCTGTGAGGTACTTGTAGGACTCTATTATGTCTCTCTCCTTCTCTCCTCCAGGGTATACATGTTGAGATCCTCAATCTCTGTCTACATGTTTTCATGCACTCTTGCACCATTTTAGTTGCCCTCCTCTGGACTGCCTCTGTTCTATCTATGGTCCTTTCTGAGATGCCTCCTACTGAACTGGACACATTATTCCAGGTGTGGTCTCACCAATGATCTACAGAGTGCTAATATCATGTCCATCCTTTGCTTGTGATACCTCTCTTATGCACCCCAGGAACCCAATATCCCTGCCCACTGCCTTGCCACACTGCCTTGTGACCTTGAGGTCATGAGATATTATTACCTCAGGGTCCCTTTCCTGCTTAGTGACTGCCAGTAACTCTCCCCCTTCCCATTTTATACTCATCTCCTGGGTTTCTATGGCTCAGGTTCATGATCTTGTACTTTCTGCCACTGGAGCCCAGCTGCCATACCCATGACCACTTCTCAGGTTGTTTTAAGGTCCCTACTCATTTTCTTCTCCCCATCCTGAGTTTCTGCCCTATTACTGATCTTGGTATCATCTGCAAAAAGGCATACCTACCTTTCAAGTTCTTCTGGAATGTCTCTTATGAAGACACTGAACAGGACTAGTCCCAATAGTGAGACCTGTTGCACTGTGCTGGTCACTCTCACCTCATTAGAGTGAGTTTCATTTATTACCGCCCTCTGCTGCCTATCCATTAACCAGTTTTTTACCCAGCTTACCATTTTGGCTCCCACCCCAGACTATTCAATTTCTTTATCCATCTCTTACGTGTCACAGTAAAGAAGGCCAAGTAGGCCATGTCCACTACCCTTCCCTGATCTATTCCATGTTCTCCAGTCAAAGAAATTGATCAGCTTTGTCTGGCATAACCTCCCCCTTGTAAATCAATACTGCCTTTGGTCCTGCAACCCACCAGATTCAAGACATTCTACCAGCCTTTCCTTTAACAAGGTTTCCATTAATTTCCCTACCACTGATGTGGTACTGACCAGTCAATAGTTGTTAGCCTCCTCCCTGTTGCCGCTCTTATGGGGTGGAACTATGTTAGCTCCCTTCCAGTCCCCTTGAGCCACTCCTGTTTCCCATGATATGTTAATAAAGGCTGTCAGTGATGCAACAAGATCCTCCGTGAGTTCTCTTAGCACCCTTGGATATATCACATCTGGTCCCATGGCCTTGTCCACTTTCAGGATTGTAAGTCCTTTCAGTACTCTTTCCTCTGTAAATGGACTTGTGTTCACCTCTCCTCTCCTGTGTTCCTGCTGCACATTGCTGGTCCATTCCCCTTTCTCTGTGCTGTGAAGACTGAGCAGAAGTTCTTGTCCAGGATGTCAGCTTTTTTTCAGATCACCTTTTGTGCAGTTATCATCTACCATCCTCCTTATTCTCATTACCCCTTCCCTTGCCTTCCTTTTCTTTCTTATGTAGCTGAAGAAAGTCTTGTCCCTATCTTTCTGGCTGTTTGCACTTTACTGCATCACTAACTTCCCTTCTTCACTCTGTTTTACCTGGTACTGCTCCTATGCTCCTCCTTCTGTGTTTCTTTGTACTCCTTGAATGCCATCCATTTTCCTTCACTTTCTTGGCTATCTCCTTAGAGTACCATAGTAGTCTTTTTTCCTACTACTTTTATTCACTTTCTTCACACAGAGGTTGGTTGACTTTGCTATGCCTTCCCTTATTTTTCTCCATTGTTCCTCTACCCCACTCTTGCAATCCATTGTTACTAGACTGTTTCAACTTTTTAAAGTTCAGGACCCTCGCCCTCATGTGCTTTGCTTCTGCACCCTTCTTAATACTGAACAATACTGTACAATGACCCATGTTCCCCAAGGGACTGCCCACTGTGACATCTGTTATACTATCTCTGTCAGTGAGCACGAGGCCCAGTATTGCCCCAGCCATAGTGGGTTTGCTGACTAGTTGCCTGAGAAATGTGCCATGTAAGAAGTCTAGGATTGCCCTGATTTTAGTTGAAGCTGCAGCTGGAAAGCTCCAGATCACATCCAGCAGATTTCCCCCTTATTTGCCACCCTGCCAATGATTCCCCTAATGTTCTGCCCAAATCCTCCCCTGTGTTATAGGCCTATATACCATCCCCATACAAGTAGTAGCCCCTGCTCATGTTTCCAGTGTGATTCAAAGCACCTCCAGTCCTTCCCCTGCCTCTAGATTCCCTTGCACTTCCAAAGTCCTGATACCCTCCCTCACATACAGGATAACCTCATCTCCCCTTTTCCCTTCCCTTCCCTGTCTTTGCTGAGCTGAGAGCATTCTGGTATGGCAATATCCCAGTCATGATTTTCAGTGCACCAGAACTCAGTTATTGCCACTGTGCTACTATGGGCAGGGAGTAGGCCCCCACTAACACTAAAATCCTGGATTTTAGAAAAGCAAACATCAGGAAGATGGGTGAGCTGCTACGGAATCACCTAGCAATCATCATCAGGGAGAGAATATTGGTGGCCACAATGGAGTCTGTTAGGCTCAAAGAGAGAACTTGAAGCGAATGCACACGTCTGGTTTAGTACTGAAGTAGCCCAGGCAGTAAGGGATAAAAGGTCAGCATACAGGAAGTTCAGGAAGACCCAGAGGGAGGAAGACAGGAAGAATTACCAGAAGATGGCTAGTGTGGCAGGTCAGGTAGTCTAGCAGGCTAAAATTCAGAAAGAAATGCAGCTAGTTGAGGGAATTAAGAATAGGGAAAGGTCTTCTTTTGCTATATTATTGAAAACATGGACAAGAAATATGAGATTGTTAAGCTCAGGAAAGGGAACCGGTATAGAGGAGAATGAGGGCAGAAC
Organism: Neoceratodus forsteri; assembly: GCA_016271365.2. Taxonomy (NCBI): domain Eukaryota; kingdom Metazoa; phylum Chordata; order Ceratodontiformes; family Ceratodontidae; genus Neoceratodus; species Neoceratodus forsteri. The sequence continues at coordinate 250,739,057 of CM028130.1, read as the reverse complement.
AGAGGTACTGAATGAGAATGTCAGTTCCGCCTTCACAGGGAGAGAGATGGACAGTGCCACTAGGGGAAAGGAGAGGAGAAAGGGGTGGGCTCAGCTGTTTTGATAGCGGTGTATAGGGTAAAGACAGGGTTGCTATCATTGAAGGTAGATAAATCTCCAGGCCCAAATGCCATACACCCAAGGGTACTCAAGAAACTGGTAGAGGAGTTTGCAGATCCCTTGGCTGGCCATTTCAATAGTTCAGTGGAGTCAGGCATGGTACCACAGGACTGGAGAACAGCACATGTAGTGCCCCTGTATAAGAGAGGTCCCAACCATGACCCAGAGAATTATAGACTGGTCAATCTGACCTCAGTCATGTACATGTTCATGGAGACCATACTGAAAAAAAGGTTAGTAGATTATTTGGATGGGAATGGTCTCTGGGAGAAGAGGCAGCATAAGTTTTGGGGAGGGAATTCATGTCAAACAAATCTAATTGACTTCTTTAACTGCATCACAAAACAGTGGACAGGGACCAAGTTGTGGACATCCTTTATCTGGACTTCAGCAAGGCCTTTGACTCTGTACCCCACAAGAGATTGGTCAGGAAGCTGGCAGATCTAGGAATTGGACAGAAGGTGACCAGATGGGTGGAAAACTTGCTGAAGGGCACACAGAGTGTGGTGGTAGGCAGCGAGATATCCATTTTACTGATTTAAGAAAACAAATACATACATTGTGGGTAATCTCTATGCTGGTTCCTTTTCATTGTCTTTTGGCTTTGATAACTGTTTGTTAGTCAACAGCAAGGGAGAAGCAGGCCTGGAACCTTTAGCCATTTACATGGCTTTTAGTGCTTTTTGAGTGAAGCAGGTCTCTAAGGCCTTCCAAAAGCATAACCTTATAGTGTGGTTAAAACATTGGCAAATCTCAGAGACCTCATCAGAGAAAGAAAGGCCCAAACAGCACACAGATTGTGTCATCTTGTAGATTTTATACCTATAAACAGAATTGCAAAACAAAAGTTCTTTGTCATTGGGTAGCATGCAGAGACAACAATGGAAAAAACAAAAAGAAAATAGTAATAGTAGCTTTATTTATTTATGGTGCCCTTCCACTGAGGTCTACAAAGGAGGAACTGGCACAAACATCAATGTACAACAGAACAAAGACTGTAAAACTACTTATTTTCATGCAAAGTAATTTTAGCAGAAGCAGAAATGCAACCATAATTGCATCAATAAAATTTAGCACTATGTCATCATCAGCACAGTCATTATAATGGACAAAATGATAACACTAATTAGCACACATTTATTTTAGCGTAAATTAGTGCTTCAGCAAAATCAAGCAATAATTTTACAGTGAAAATTTCAAGGTTTACAGTAACATAAAAGTATAAATTCTGAATAAACAACAGCCCATAAAACTGCTGATAACCAACAACAGAACAGCACTACAATACATCACTGACATTCATAATATAAGGAAGTACAGTATTTCATTCTCCAAATGCCTGAGAAAAAAGAGATGTTTTTAAACCCTTTTTAAAGGCCTCCACAGAGTGGACCTCTCTCAGGGCCCTCAGGAGTGAATTACATAGAACCAGTCCTGCTTCTTTAAAGGACCAGTCCTCAGAGGTTTTAAGTCTGGATCTGGGGACAGCCAAGAGACCTTCCTTGGTGGAGCAGAGGGGTGTACAGACAAGAAAGGGTGCAGGAGATCGATGTAGCCCATACCAAGATGGGGCTATCTGCACGATCTCCTTCACTCTTATCAGACAAACAGCAATGGCTTTTCGAGGTTGTTTCCATCAGCAAGTCTGACAATGATGACTGATAGAGAGAAAGAACTATGAGTGGTTGGGGCTGCCCACATTATATACATGTCGGCACATTATTGTGTGTGGTCAGAGCTACAAAGTTTCATTGTAGTCCTGATGTTGATGGCTTACAGTTCCAAAGGTGCAGACTAATGGAGGAGCTATCTTCAATGAAGATCACTCTTTAATATGTTACCAGATGCTATAAGATGGAGGCAAAGGAATTTTGAAAATATAACAGCCCCCTTTAGGTGAGCATGCTTTATAACACTCCATGTAGCAGTGGCCATCTTAAAATAATATACTGTTTTACATGGTGAACAAATTTTATCAAACTTAATTTCAATATCACACAATTAGTACACCATTGGAGTCTGTCATTACATAGACAACATTGTTCATTTAAAGTCAGCAGTAAATTTTCAAAACTAAAATATGTATAAAATACTCAAGTGTCTGCATTAGGATTCATACTGCCCTCCATGGTTCATAATTCTTTCTGATGCAGTATTTTCTGATCAGAAGGTAGCCTGCTTCTGACTATGAATACGTAACTTGAGTAAATAATTGTACTCTGTGACTATTCAGTATGATTCATGTAATATAAAGATACGTGTGTGTGTGAAAATATTTAATAAACATACATTTAAAAAAAAAGAAGGTAGCCTGCTTCTTTCGGGTTCCCAGGTAACGAGTTCTTTCCTGCAAGTCATTTGTTGTTTAGCTGGGAGGTAGTGAGAATATGCGATTCCATGTTCTCTGAATAGCTTCAAAGGAATACCTTCTCTCCTGCATGGGGAAACTAAGATCTGGGAACATGTGGAGCTGCTCCACCAATTCTAACTCTTATTTCCCTTCAGCATGTGCTGCAACTAGCAGACAATCTCTTTCCACAGTCCCCAAATTAATCAGTAACAAAGTCTGTGAACCAATAAAATTCATCTGTCTATGGCTGGGGGGGGGTTGGGATGTCATCTTGTGGGCTTTCAGGATCTGTGCCATGGCTTTCAAATGCAGCAGTTCAGTAATATATGAAGCCCCAAACTCCACTTTTCTGGTTCCATCAAGCTTTTCTATAAAACTCAGAAGACAAATATTCATGGCCCTGGAACAATTTGTCAAATGCTCCTGCCTCTGCAAGACCATCTTTTTTTAATACACACTACCATGCCTGACACAATGGTAAATGCTTCCCCAACCATCTCAGAGGCAGTACAGCATGGAGGGTTAAAGCACCACCTCCACTGTATTGTTCTGTTTTTTGTTTGTTTTTGCTTGTTTTGCTTTGTAAACAGCTTTATTTCCTTATTTAGGGTAAATGATAATGCTACCCTTTTCTCCGCCAGTGTCCATTTTTAATTATGTATCCATTATAGAACCTTGATATCAGTTGAGCAGAAGCCTAGAATGAAGAAGCCTTCTGCTCAACTGATGTCCCTGTATTTCAGAAATAATAAGTAATTACAAAAGTAATACTGGATGGAGAAAGTGGCAGAATAACCAGGGACCCTAAATAAGAAAAATAGAACTATTAAAAGAAACACTTGAAATAATACACTGGGGTTAATAAAACAAACTTCATACATGCCTAAACTTCATGTTATATTAAAATATTTAAAAGGGTTTGTGTTCCTTTAACAATATGACTTCCATGTGATGTCCTTACAGATAGAGAAGTGGCATGGCTAAAATCCTTATGGGCAGGACATGTGTATGGATTAGATATTTCTATTTCACATGCAATATAACTACCTAGAAACTCATGAGGTATTCTAAAAGTCTACATAGTAAGAACTCATGTTATTTAATATAAACATATGTATGATGCATATCTAAAATGCCACAACAATATAAAATGTATCTTACTGAACAGGAGCGACTGATTCAGACACTGACTGCCATCACAGTCCTATTTTTGATATGACTAGTACTGCTGAAAATTGAGCAACAGTCCGTCAACAATAGACTCTAATGACTGCCTGCCCTATCCACAAAGCAAACACAATGGCTACAAACCTACATTTATGAATTTTCTATCAATTTAGCAATTAGGAATAAAACCAAAAGCTGTTCCTTTACCAGTGCAGACAAATTCTTTCTTCAGTAGTTCAGCTAAGCTTAAACCCCTCAGCTGAAATGGAGCCATGCAGAGTGTGAACTGTCCAATAGATCGTCTCTGACGCAGCCAATCAGACAGCCAGGCCAGGTGACAGTCACAATATAGGTTATTGGAGTGCAGGCGCCTGGAAAATAATAGAAAAGAAGGATAAAAATCACTTTTGCATGTTTTAAACCAATAGATCTTTGAGGATACTGGAAATGTCAGGCATTGTAATTGGATTAAGGATTCCATGAAATAATGAGTTTTTAAAATAGTTTGTTTTTCTTTTATAAATGGCACTTACAAATCTATAGATTTTGTATGCTGAGAATTTAAAATATTTCAATTGAAAATCTAGGGCATTCATTCCTCCTTTACACACATCAGCAATACTGAATACAGAGTAACCTTCATATCATTATAAGGTAGTACCTAGGGCCAATGACCATATGACAGCCTGAAATGTAATATTGTTGTTTCCGGCCACCTCATATGTACCTTTTAGACAAAATTAATAAAGAAATAAAGTTCCAATATTAGACTTGATAGCTAATCTTTTCCTATAAAAGATAAATATTTAGGTAACTGGCAAAATATGCTATTGTAAGTGAACATTTGTTTAACTCAATACAACATCTTTTTTTGCAATGTTATCAACAACAGCAGTCAGTGAAGCAATGCCAGTTGGTCTGCTATGATCAAAGGGGATAAAATGCCTTGTTTAGCATACACAAAGCTGTTTCAACAAAAACGCTGATCAATATAAACTAACTATTGCCAGTTCTAATCATGGATGAGAAAGGCAATCAATAAAACTCAAGACAAGAAAAAAGGGACTGACTGTACCAGAAAAACAACAGAAAAAATGAATAGGGTAAGAAAAGAGAGTAAAAGATCAGGAAAAAATATGGAATGATTGAGAAAAAAAGCATGTTTTAAACCATAAAGCAACATAAGATATTCCTTAAAGGACAGCCCTACATGATAATAGTGTGACTGTAATAATGCTGACACACTGGTTTCAACCAGTGCATTTTAATGTGAGAAAGTCAAATTAAAATTAAAAGCTGAACTGGTTTACCAAGTTAAAGTTCAGTGCTTCTTCATACAGTATTGTGTTTTTCTTCAAAAGCCTCAACAATTCTGAGGCTCATATAGCATATTTTGAAAAGTACATATGTATATAGCAAATTATAAATTTGATACTCCAAGTGAAGTCATCCACAACTGACCTGTTGTGGTTGTTATAGTTACGGCCAGCTACTGCATTTTTAATATTTCTCAGTCATGACTTAAGCTTATATGAATGCCAATTACTCATTAGAAGCCAATACTTGCATGCCTAGTTACAGTTCACCTTCAATATCCAACTAGGGACTTATCTCCTTTGCTTCAAAATGTATCTGATGTTAAATTTAGCACCTTAGCTCCTGGTACATTAAATACTGTTAAAACTACCAACATTTATTTATTACATGCAAAGTATTCAACTCCCCAGGACAGTTCTATAATGAGGAGAAAACTTAGCTCTACAGCCTTCCATGCCCTCTGACTTACCTGTAAGCTCATGAAAGCCTCCTGCCTTTCAGAAGGTATAACCATTACCAGTATACACCATACACACGATAAAAACATGACAAGTTAAAGAAGTTTAGCAAGGCAGTTGTTAATAGGTGTACTGAATATCCTTTTTTGCCATTTTCTCCTCTTTTATTCCTAACATAGGTCAACTGAAGTGGTGCCTAGGCTGACATTAACCTGCGGTATGTCAAAAAACTGCTGTTCATGAGCCCCTCCCCCCACACACACGTAAACCAACTGCAAACTCCTGTCTTGGGATTTACTTTCCTTTATAAAAAGACACATTTCCAATTATCAACTCATGTTGACTGTCTCATCACCCTACTATGGTTGCTACTATGGCCTTTGGGTGGAAGTAAGCCTAAGGATATATGATGAGACTGCCCACACTTTATAGTGGTAGTCCCCTATAGTATTACCACCCTTTACATAGCTATCTATCTTTATAATTTGCATATACTATGGATCTGAATTAGCAAAATAGGTGTTTTTTTTAAGTAAGATGATTTCTAGTTTTTGATTCTTAATATTTCTTTCATCTAGTACTTCCTAAGTTCCTTGAAGTTAACACTGTGACCCCCAACATCTTGCGGCATTGAACTGTGGCATAATTGCATGTTTGTGTCCTTCCTGGGATATATCCCAGAGTGAAATCACTTCGCTTTTTTTGATTTTGGCAAGCTTTTCTGTTTCCTTATAAAGAAGTATGAATCCTTAATTCAGACTCAGTAATGTTATACATTAGTGTGTAGCACTATAGCCCTGAATCCTGCTTCTGTGCTAGTGAAGGTTAAATTGAAGCTTAAAGAGCAACTGCCATCACAATGAAAACCTTAAAAAACATGATAATTAGGTACAATTATACTTGCATTCCATTTATATTCCTTAGCTTTCTCCTCCACATTAATTATTAGTGTGGAAATTTGCATGACTATGTGACCTTTATCCCTTACAGTTCATTTAGAGTCCATCTGCCTCTACAGCTTACTCCCTACTTCAAGCCATAATCCTCTGTTGTGACATCACAGTCAGTTGCCATGAGAGTAACTGTGATGTCACAAGTAATGCATTATGACCTCAGGTAGGGAGAAAGCAACAGGAATAGATTAACTCTTCAGGAGTAAAGATTCTATTTTCTTGCAAGTGACCTCAGTAACAAATAATGGTGAGGAGAAATACAGACCTAATGTGAAAAAAACACACTAAACTGTGTCTAAATATTATGTTTTGTTAAAGTTCCCCTGAAGGTGTCAGCTGTTCTTTAACCTTCATGGTTAGATATTATTGAACAGAGATGAAGCAAAGTAAAACATTGTCAGTGAAGTCACCCTGAAGTGGACAAAACTTGTCTTCACAAAGCTTCACAAAGTTTCCATTGCCCTCAGCATCTTCGAGGTATATTTTGCAGGAATTCTGCCACTTCATCTGTTATGCCACCAGGGCTGAATGTCCATAGTCATTGCACAGGAATGCCATTATCACACAATAATATGCACCCTGCCATGCCTTATTGCTCATATGATATGCATAGAATACAAAAACATTAATTGGGCAGATACAAAACTATTGATATGCAGTGTATCATTGATATACAGTATGATGCAATAGAATATATACACTCATCCATTGTCACTTGTGTAACATTTATACAGTGGCTGTTGGGAAAGTCTGTAGCAGACTGGGACACTTTTCAAAGAGTCCAGGACTGCTAAGGATGTTTACAACAGCCACAGTGGAAACACTAACACAAGTAACAATGGAAGGCTGCTTACATCCTTTTACTTTAGCAGCTGAAATGATCAATCCCTTCTTGGCTAAACCCTTAAGAAGCCACCTCAAAATGTTGTGCACAAGACTTCTTTTTTAAAATACTGAGCATGACAGGATGTGTTCTTTAACTTTTAAGACGTATAATTCAATTATAGAGTCTAGTTGCAGTTACCGAATTGAATTAGTGGTCTAGTATCTGCAATATGATCAAAGCTTACTGCGGTATACTGCACATCAATAGTTTTGTCTTTCCCTTTCTTAATTAACCTTTTGTGTTGTAGGCATATGTTTAAGGAATAAAGCACAACAGGACGTGTGTTATTGTGTAATAATGTCATGCCTTGGGTGGTTGAAGAACGAAGCCACAGGCCATGAGTTGCTGTTCTAAGCAGCAGTATGTGAAGCGACAGCTTCTGAAATACTGCTCACTCAGACTTAGTGCTCCTGTGTTGTTTAGTGCTGTGGACAAATGAATGTGTGCTGTTAAGCCTGTTAGTGTGAGAAAAAGAAAGTCAGTGCATGTTTTAGTGGGCTGTTCAAGCACTGTATGTATTATGCTACTGTGGAGCTGCCAGTTCTTCAAAAGACGCATTGAAAAGCAAAACGGAAAATCAAAGGTGCTGTAGTCTTGCTTACTTTCAGGTTCAGAATGACATCAGGTTTGCTCTGAAACATCTGTGTTTTTAGGGTGAAGTTAAACACTTGTGGCTGTCAGGTACTATGGAGCCCTACTGAGCTGACTGGGAATACTTGTGAAGGTGTGGGCTTTGGGGTATGTTGAGCAGGCAGGAAAGCATTTCATTTAGTGTTCTGCAGCTATCTCATGCCTGGTTTAGATACAGTGATGTTATTGTCTAATAACATCACTGTGTTCAGAGGTCAGCAGCCAGTCAGGTTGCTAGAATTTTCTTTGCCATTGTATAATGTATATTAAACACTTTCATTATACTTAGCATACATTGCTTTATACTTGTAGTTATTATGAACTTTTCATAGGTTGTTCAAGGCTCTCATGGGTCAGATTCTACCTTCCTTCTGGACATGTCTCCTTTCAGGGGTAGAATTAAATGATTTTCCATTGTTTCTTTTGAAACTTCTGTTGGTTATTTATGATGTACTACCCTGTATTATTTTTGCTTATTTATCTTTTTGTTTTGCTAGATTATTGCATACTATTTGGCACTTTTGGGCTACTTTCTTCCAAGTTGTATCATATGTACTGTAATATTTTGTTCTTAACTCTCCCTACACTATATGTACTGCACTGGAACTTGTACATTTCTGGGTTGAGCCTGAAAACAGGTGATGAGTTTGTCTCGTTCTTCACAGCTAAGGTTGACAGCATCAGGTCGGAGATTTGTGCAGCATGCTCTAAAAGGTGTGGTGGCGGATGGTGGAGGTTGCAAGTGTCCAATTTGTCTGGTCTGACTTTGGCCAGTTGGCGCTCACTGATATTGTGAAGATCATCTAGAGTATACGGCCGACCTACTGTAGTCTGGACCTGGACCCAACTCATCTCCTTGTGGGGTGTGTTGAGGTAATCAGTCCGGTCCTGGCTGAGATAGTCTGGTGTTCATTAGAGACAGGTGTGTTTCCTGACACCCTGAAGGAGGAAGTGGTGACACCTTCCCCGAAGAAATCATCTCTCGACTCTGACTGTCTTGTCAAATACAGACCTGTCTCTAACCTGCCCTTTGTGGGCAAGGTTATTGAGAAGGTGTTCATGCTGCAATTGGAGGGTCATTTTACAATCCATGATGTCTATGATCCTCTCCAGTCTGGATTTAGGAAAAGACATAGCACCAAGACGGCACTGTGTAGGTACTTAATGATCTCCTGATAGCGAGACATCGGAAGAGCCATTCCATCTTGGTTCTTCTTGATCTCTCTGCAGCATTTGACACTGTGGATCATGGAGTGTTATTGGAGTGCCTGCAGCTGATCTGTGGATTGTCGGGGACAGTCCTCAGGTGGTTCCATTCTTACAAACATATGAATACACAAAAATGCCAGCAGAAATAGGCCTTATGGTTTGTTGAGTCTACTCGATTTTGTAGCTAGTCCCTCAACTCGCAGCTGCCCCACTCACTGCTCCTCTCCTTAGATTTAACCACCCCTTCACCATGCCTCATCCCCTCAAACTGCTCACTGTCTTACAGGCCACCACCTCCTGTGGTAGAGTGTTCCACTTGCCCACCACCCTTTCCATGAAGAACTGTCTCCTTGCCTCCCTCATGACTCTTCCCCTCTCCAGTCTGAGACTGTGCCCTCTCGTGTCCCTTCCTCTTCTTAATTGGAAGACCCCTCTGTTTGAGTCTTGTTTATCCCTTTCAAGTACTTAAAGATCTCAATCATGTCCCCAATCCTCCTCTCTCAATGAGTATGTATATAGCTCGCTCAGCCTTTCCTTGTAGGGCTTGCCTCCAATCCCTGGATCATCTTTGTCACTGTACGCTGCACCCTCCAACAATCTGACATGCTTCCTCAGGTGACGGGTGACAAAACTGCATGCAGTACTCCAGGTGCTGGCCTGACCAGTGACCTGTATGGGGAAGGACTACCTCCTACTTCTGGAGGAGATTCCTCGCTATGCAACCCAGCATCTTGTTGGCCTTCGCTGCTGCTTCCTATGCTGAACAGAGTTGTTCATGTTCCTGCTATAAGTACCCCAGGTCCTTTTCCTCCACAGTGCTACCCAACTGTACCCCTCCAAAATGATAGTTAGCAGTGTCAGTGGCTCAGCAGGTAGCACACTTGCCTCTGAGGCCGGGAGATCAGTAGGCTGTGGGTTCTATCCCCACACCAGGCACTTGAGTTAATATCCCAATACTGACACTGTAGTGCAGCATGAGGGGGGTGCTGCACTCCTGAGGTGCCATCTTTTGGATGAGACGTTAAACCGAGGTCCCATCTGCCTGTTCTGGTGATAGTTCAGGTGGATGTTAAAGATCCTATGGCACTTCTCGAAAAGAGTAGGGGAAGACTTTATTAAGGAAATCATACAGAACAAATCAAAATAATCAACAGTATCAAAAAGTACAGTCAGAGCACAGAAAAAGCAGACCAAAATTAAATAACAATGAAAATAATAAGAGAAACAAAATCTGATATTATCGTTACGTAATCAGAAAGCCATTATCAGTAATCCAGGGCAAGTTCTTCCAGAGGGCCATCAGATGGATTTTAGTGAGATTCTTAGATTCAGAGAAATAAACATCTAGTATGGATTTAAAAATATTACCATACAGTTCATGGTACGAAAATTCATGCTGTTGAAGAGTAAACAGACACCTAGAATGCCAAATAAACCATTTGATAATAGGAAAAATAACAGACAGCGATTTTATCCCAGATATCCCAACTACTGGGATAACTTCCATATAAAGTGCTGGATATGTAAGATGTAAAAAAAAAGGTAAATTGGACCTATCATAAAGAAATTTCCAAAAATCAAAAACATAAGAACAAGTAAAATATAAATGCAGCAGATTCTCAAGTTGGGTAATGCATCCAGGTCTGGAACAAATACTTTCTTCCACCCTCTTATGCTTTTGATTAGCCTTAACATTTAATTTCTCATGACAATTAAGCCAATGATGATCTTTATATTTTTGTGGGATACGCGACTCATTTAAGAAAAGAAATAAGGCTTCTTGATGCAGTACTGGACATTTGGGAAAAACTTCTAATGTACCAAAATGATTCTCCAAAACAATAGCATATAACTGCTTTTTAGAGAAGATCACTTGCCTACTCGTGATCCCCCAGGTTTTTAACTTAACAAAAACGTCCCTTAAATACTGAGGAGACTGAGCACCCTTGCCAACACAATGCAGAGTACCTAAGTCCCATGCTGCAAACCAAGGTGATATGGAGTAAACAAAGAAATCACACCAATATTTATCTGGGGAAAGAAACAATGGTCTTAAATTAGCATACAAAAATTGACAGAAAAAAAAACAAGACTGGGTTAATCATTTGTTGCCCACCCTTATTACGTGATAAATGAAACATTTCTCTTGATGGGATTAGCGACTGCCCCAGAAAGACTGAAAAAATAAACTATAAATTTTAACTTCCCATATCTTGGGAATAGGAAAACAGAACTAAGAAATAAAATAGAGGCACCAAATAAGTACGTATCAAGTAAACTCTTTACTATAACTCATTTTGTCCTGTTCCAGTTCTGAACCATACGAGATCCAAGAAGTAATTTTTTATCCAGTTATTAATATCCATTTGGGTAGACCCTAACTCAATACCTAATATTTTTAAAGGGCCTAATGTGCAAGGGAGACCAGCTATGTGACCCTGAGGGGCTAACTGACCCCCCAGAGGCTTCCCAATACTTTTCAATAAGTTCAGGCTGGTACCTGAGACTGTACCATAAGTGGAACAAAGAGATAACACTGTTGCAGCAGAGGGATCATTCCCTACTAAAAGAACTATATTGTCTGCATAAGCCAGAGCCTTATAAGGAACTACAAAGGTTGACAATTTGATTGGGTCAATACCAGAAGAGGAATTGAGAAGCAGTAATAACGGATCTATACTAAAGATATACAAAAGAGGACTGATCGGACACCCATGTCGAACCCCAGTTTTTATATGAACATGAGGGCCTAAAAAAAACATTAATACAAGGACGAACAGTTGCAGTATGGTAAAGAGCTTAGAGCCAGGTTACAAAAGTAATGGGGATGCCTTAGTGTTGCAAATGTGCCATAAAAGACATGCTACCTTATCAAAAGCTTGCCTCTGATCTAGAGAAAGTACATATCCAGCCAATGGTGAAGCTGAATCATGAGAGAATATGTCCCTCAATAAAAGCAGTTGGTCAGTGATCGAGTTCCCTGGCACAGTACAAGACTGAGCTGGAGAAATGAAGAATTTTGCTACTGTCAACAATCTTGTATTCAATAATTTGGAAAGGATTTTAAAATCAGTATTCAAAAGGCTAATGGGCCGCCAGGTTGATAAATCTAATTTATCGCCTTTGTCCTTAAAAAGAAAAATAAGAACACCTGTAGACATATCAAAAGGTACAGATTGTGTCTGTAAAATAGTATTATAAACCGCACTTAGTTCATCCAGCAGTTCACCTTTTAAAAAATGATAAAGATCAGTAGTAAGGCCATCTAGACCAGGGGCTGTACCTTTGGACAAAGATTGAATAGCAGTAGCAACTTCCTGTGTGGTAAAGGGAGCTATGAAACCTAAAAGTTGGGCTTGTGGAGTGCGTGGAACCCTAACAGCATTAAAAAAAAGAAGAAAATCTGTATGATGTACATGGGTCACAGAAAATAAAGTAGCAGCATATTCAGATGCTATACGTACAATGCTACCCTGATCCTCATGACCCACACCCTGTTGTTCATAAAGAGCTGGGACTGATTTAGCCTGTACCTGTTCCCGACGGCTTAGTAGAGGACAAGTATGAAAAAAAGGACCTTGTGTTTCATGTTGCTGTCGGGACTCTATGTCTTTAGACTGAGTTAAATGATATTGTTTCATTTTCTCTTGAAAATGAGCAATCTGGCCCGAGAAATCATGTCTGGTGAGTTGAGTAAGGCAATACAAGTGTTGGAGCTGTTTTCTGTCTTGTAAGTATGAAAAATATGAACCCTTCTGAAAACATCTACTGCGGGAAAAAAGAAGGGAACGGAGATCCAATTTAGTTTCCAACCACCAGATTACAGGGTTATCATATAAGGGGTATAATGATTTCCTACAATCCAAAAGAGTAGAGATAAGTTGAAGGAGATCCATTCTCTGCAAAAGTATAGAATTCAATTTCCAATATCCTGGGCCCTTAGGAGAGACAGCGACTCCCAAATTAATCAACACCAGATGATGGTCTGAGTAAGGAGTTGGTTCAACTGAGACCGATTGAGCGACAAAGGAATAGACAAAAGAAAAATCAATATGGGTAGATAAAGAACCCTAAAATGTAATGCCCTAACACCGTATGGGACAAAACAGCATCTTTAGGATGTGCATCACTCACAGCTTTTTTCAGAGTGGCCATATCACCAAATATTTTTGTCGTTTGGTGACTGAACCTCTATCCCCCTTACTTAAACCACAATTAAAATCACCTCCCCAAATCACATAATGAGCTATATGCAAAAAGGGACTGATTTGTTGAAAAAGAAGTGTGCGATCGGCTTTGGTCTGTGGTGTATGTGTTAATGAGTCTAAAAACAGTGTTCAAAATGAAATCTAAGGCAAAACCCTACCGGGACTAGGTCCAATACCCGAACTACAGTTGGTTTAATATGATGGAAAAGGATACCAACACCCGTGCAACGGTCAGGGCCTATGGACCAGTGTGAAACCCCAGAAATCCACTCTTTAGTGGAAAGAAAAAGTTCAAAAGTTGAGTGAAGCCTGTCTTGTAAAAGAAAGATACCAGAAGAAAAAGACCTTAAAAAGGAAAACACTACAGTCCGTCTAATTTTATTTTTAATACTATTGACATTGGAAGTCAAGATGAGGAATGGAGGGAAAAATCATGGAAAGAAAAATAAAGGAAAGGAAATCGACATTTTTTTTCCCTAGATTTACCCTTTCGATGTGAGGGTTGGGAAAAAGTACCACCATCATCAGTCAGGACAGAATCAGCAGTGTCCTTAGGCAGAACAGAATCCGCAGAAGAACAAACTGAATCCATGTCTGAGTGATCAGCTTTCAAAAGTACCGAAAATCTATTAGAAACATCATGAAGCAAGGTTTTGGACATTTTAGGGGTTGGCAAAGGTCCAGCGGACCGCTTCTGAGTCGAGAGTCTCCTGGCAGGAGGGTCCTCGAGTTTGGGGGGGGACATAGGGTCAGATTGAAGTGCAGAGTCCCTAACAGACACAAAGTCAGAAGAAAATTCAGCTGGAATAGCAGGAAGGACTGCCAAAGGAGAAGAAGAAGGTTCTTGAACAGCAGCCACAGGACCTACCACACTATCCTCAGGAGGGGGAGGGAGGATCAGGAATCAAGGTAACAGACAAAGTAGTAGTAGGTACATCCATTACTAACTGCGAACCTGTAGCATTGGTAACCTTCCGTTGGGCCAGCGAAATCAAAAGATGTTGTTCATGTCTATCTGCAGAAAGGGATGTCTTATGAGCTGCCTTAGGACAAGTCATATAAACATGGCCTTCTTCCCCACAAAGGTTACAATGAACTGAGTTAGAACATTGTTTACTAAGATGACCAGTTTTGTGGCATAGGGAACATTTTAGCTGGTCACATGCACTACTAATGTGTCCCGAAAGACCACATTTATAACAAGTCCTAGGTTGTCCCGGGTACAATAAAACCCCTCAGTCTCTACCTAAAAAAAACTATTTGGAAGATGACGGGGATTCCCACCTTCAGTATGCAGCAGGACATGAATCTTCCAACCACCCATCCAAATTCCCTCAGAATCAAATATAGCCTCTGGATGGCCAGACACAGTACAACGCTGTTTCAACCAATACAGTAGATCAGTGACACCGACCGCTTCATTACGAAAGAGAACTGTAATGGTTTTATGTGCAGGTCTAGTAAGAGGAAGAACCTCAAATGGGGTCCATAAGGAGTAGTTTTTCAATGCTGATAACGAGCCCAAAATTTTTCAAGACCGCTACCTAATTTAAAACTAACATCAAAATGGACTCTCCTGATACGTGAATAAGTGTATACAGTTCTGAAACATGAAAATGCAAACTGCACCTCAATAATGACAACCCACATAAACCTATCTGGAAATACATCCAAACCCCCTTTATAAATGATACAAACTGCATTATGATGTTTAGCAGAAGAAACAGAGTTAGAAAAAGGGAAGCATAAAGTTTGGGAGGGCAACGGAGGGGCTGAAAGGCCACCTTAGGAGAACCTTCTGTAGTATTCCTTAGTTCTGCAGGAATAGATCTTGGGATATCCGAAAACAGAATCATCACTGAGGGTTGCAGCCTCAACTTCACATGGCTGAGTACTAGCCCTTTAACTCCCCGTGGTTGAAATTCTGGGGTTGTAGAAAAAGCAAAGTCCGAGGATAGGTGGAGTGGAGAATGCTGGAGTTCAGAACAAAGTAGTGAAGAATCTTGTGCTGAAGTGATGATAGAGGAGCCAGGATTAGGTTTAGGGGAACCAGGATTAGGTTTAGAGGAACCAGGATTAGGGACACATCAGGCAAGACAGTGACCTGAGGTCTCGAAACTGTACTCACAGGCTCTTTAGTAGGGTTAGGTGAAGCAAGGTGAACTCCTGGAATCTTGATGGGCATAAAGCTGGAAATCCAGGAACCTGTGTCCGGGGAGCGCACCAGCCATCCGCTTGTAATGAGTCCTCTACTGTCCAAGTATCGCCCCTTTGCACAACGGAGTCTCCGCACAGCGCAGTTTATGGGGCTCCTTTGTTTCACAACTCGATCCTGGTGAGAAGAGTTGGCGGCCAGCAGAAAAGAAAACACCATTGTGGCCGCCTGATCCTGGCCAGCACGGTGAAAAACAACGTCTGTTGTAGTCGGTACCTCACTATGGGTCGTTTCCATGGTGACCGGCCGCATAGTATCAACAGAGCTCTCCGAAACCAAAGCAGTAGAAAACTTAGCTCGGGAGTAGTAATGGTTGTAAAGATCTTTCTTCGTATCCATGTAGCGTTGTTCTTCAAGCTGCAAAAGGTGTTGCAACTCCTTATTTAAGGAGATGTTAGACGAGAAGGGAGAATCATCTTCAGGTAAAACCACGGTATCAAGCGAGGCAGGTCAGACAAGTCGGATAAAGGAGCAGAATCCTTGGGCTGCGCGAGCTCTGGTTGTTCTAACGAACTTCCATCGGAAACTGCAAAGAAACTGCAGAGGAGACATTCTCCGCAGATGGCAACACATCCTTCCCTTCCAGCGGCAGCGCCTAACTGAGCCTCCATCCTTTGACGGCTCAAAGGGTCCCCCTACTGGCAAAGAGTAGGGAATTTCGTGCAATGACCAAATTTCCATTCACAAAAAAAAAATACCACCAACAGCTTAATCCAGTTCAAGGTCAGTTGGCGTTCATCTGTATCCCCCTTCCCTGGGTCATGCCTGAAAATAGGCAGGATTTGTCTAGTGCACTTACCTGGTCAACAAAAACTAAATAAAAATAAATAAATAAATAAATAGTCCCTTCCTGGTTCTTTGCTCTGAAGTGAATTACCTTGCACTTCTTAGCACTGAACTCCACTTACCATGTTTCTGACCATTCCTGCAGTTTAGTTTGGTCATCCTGTAGCCCTTCCATCCCTCAATGTCATCAACCACTGCCCCCATTTTGGTGTCATCTGCAAACAGGCTGATCTTACTGGATCCCATGTGAGATATCAGCTATGAATAAGCCAAACAACACCGGCCCCAGCACCAATCGCTGTGGCACCCCACTCATCACTGCCCTCAGTACAGACAGTTCTCTTCCCACTACCACCCTCTGCTGCCTACCATCTTCGCTCCCACCCCCACAGCTTCCAGCTTTCCTCTCAGCCTCCCATGTGGCACAGAGTCAAAGGCCTTGCTGAAATCCAAATAAAGGACATCCACAGCATGGCACTTGTCTAGTTCCAATGTCACCTAATTGTAGTACTCAATGAGGTTGGTCTGGCAGGATCTGCCTGAGACAAACCAGTGCTGATGCCCAGCCTGGAGTCCATTGTCCTCCAAAAAGGTCACCAGCTTGTCTTTCAGGATTGTCTCCATGAGCTTCCTTCCTCATGGGCAGGACTCAGAGAGTGGTGTGAGGGATTTATTCCTTGTCCTCATTGCCCCTATCCTGTGGGGTGCCACAGGGCTCTGTTTTATCACCCATGTTATTTGCAGTGTACATGCTGCCGTTAGGAGACATTATAAGGTATTATGGGCTGAGTTTTCACTGTTATGCAGATGATTATCAGCTGTACATGTCCTTTGTACCTGAATAGGGTAGAGCTGTCTAGACTTTTAACAACTGCCTCTCTAAGGTCCAAGACTGAATGAGTGCCAACTGGCTGAGGTTGAACCCTGACAAGACTGAGGTGTTGGTTGTGGACCCTGGTCATCAGGTAGAGGGGCCATCGAGGCAGCCAGCTGGTGACCTCTGACCAGGTGTGAAATCTGAGCGTTATTTTTAACAATGGGCTGACGAAATCTCAGGTGTCTTCTGTTGCCAAGATCTCATTTTACCATTTGAGAAAGATCACCCAGATTAAACATCTTGTCCCACCTGAGGATCTTCTGACATTGGTCCATGCCCTTGTGACCTCCCACCTTGACTACTGTAATGCCCTGTACCTAGGACTACCAGGGGTTGATATCTTCCTCTTGCAGCTAGTGCAGAATGTGGTGGCCAGGCTGTTGACTGGTTTACCTACAGTGGCGTGAAAAAGTATTTGCCCCCTTCCTGATTTTCTCTATTATTGCATATTTGTCACACTGGATGTTTTCAGGTCTTTAGACAAAATATAATATTAGATAAAGGGAACCTGAGGACAAATAACACTTTTTTTTACTTATTTCATTTATTTAATGAAAAAGTTAACCAACACCAACTGGCACTGTGTAAAAAGTAATGCCCCCTAGTTAAATCAACCCAATTAAGGGATAATTAGAGTCAGCTAATTGAACACAGCCAGGCTTGATTACAGCCAGCCCTGCTCAATATAAACCTCACTTATTTTGGCCCTTACCATCAGAGTCACATTGCCAGCACAAAGATTCAACAAGCACATTATGCCATGATCAAAGGAAGTTCCTGAAAAGATCAGAAAAACATTTTGTTGCCCTCTATCAGGCTGGAAAGGGTTACAAAGCTATTTCTAAGGCTCTGGAACTCCATCGAACCACAGTGAGAGCCATAATCTCCAAATGGAGAACACTTGGAACAGTAGTGAACCTTCCCAGGAGTGGTGGCCTGCCAAAATTACTCCAAGGGCGAGTAAATCATCCAAGAAGTCTCAAAGGATCCTAAAACAACATCCAAAGAACTGCAGGCTTCTCTTGCCTCAGCTAAGGTCAGAGTTCATGACTCACAATCAGAAAGAGACTGGGCAAAATGGGCTTCATGTGAGAGTAGCAAGGCGAGAAACCACTGCTAACCAAGAAGAACATAAATGCTCGTATCTCATTTGCCAAGAAGCACCTGGATGATCCAAGCCTTTTGGGAAAATGTTCTATAGACAGATGAGTCCAAAGTGGAACTTTTGGACAACATGGATCCCATAATGTCTCGCGTAAAGCAAACACAGCATTCCACAGTAAGAACACCATACCAACAGTCAAACATGGTGGTGGTAGTGTGATGGTGTGGGGATGCTTTGCTGCCTAAGGACCTGGATGACTTACCATAATTAAAGGAACCATGAATTCTGCTCTGTACCAGAAAATTCTTAAGGAGAATGTCCAGTCATCCTTCCGTCAGCTGAAGCTGAAGCGTAGTTGGGTCATGCAGCAAGACAATGATCCAAAACACAAAAGCAAGTCCACATCAGAATGGTGAAAAGAAGTAAATTAAAGTTTTGGAGTGGCCTTAGTCAAAGTCCAGAGTAAACCCAATAGAGATGCTGTGGCAGGACCTGAAACGAGCAGTTCATGCTCGAAACCTACCAAATGTTACTGAATTAAAGCAGTTCTGATGAGGAAGAGTGGTTAAATTCCTCCACAGCGATGTGAAAGACTGATATTGAATTATAGGAAGTGTTTGGTTGCAGTCATTGCAGCTAAATGTAGCATAACCAGTTATTAAGTGTAAGGGGGCAATTACTTTTTCACACAGTGCCAATTGGTGTTGGTTAACTTTTTTTCATTAAATAAGTGAAATAAATAAAAAAACAAGTGTTATTTGTTCACTCAGGTTCCCTTTATCTAATATTACATTTTGTCTAAAGACCTGAAAACATCCAGTGTGACAAATATGCAATAATAGATAAAATCAGGAAGGGGGCAAATACTTTTTCACACCACTGTAGATCATGCCACATCACACCTGTGCTCTGCAGCCTGCATTGGCTGCCTGTTCAGTGGCAGATCATCTTCAAGGTCGGTTTCCTGATCTATAAGGCTCTACACAGACAGGGACCGCATTATCTGTAAGATCTCCTTTGCCTCTACCACCCCCTCTGCCCACTCCGCACCTCTGATGAGGGATTGCTAGTGATTCCCAGGGTTCACTTAAAGATCTCGGATGCAAGTCATTTGCATTTGTGGCCCCAACCTTGTGGAACTCTCTACCTCACTGGGTAAGAGAGTGCCTGACTGCAGAGAGTTTTAAATCTACACTTAAGACCCATTTATTTAAAATTGCTTTTCCTGATTCCTGATAAATTCTGGCTGATGCTTGATTATGTTATTTTAATATATGGCTATGTAACTGAATATGCTACTAAAGCATATAAAAAAAAATCCTGATAATACTACTGCTATCAAACTAATAATTCAACAGTTCACCACTAATAACATTATCATTCACAAGTGATAATACTATTGTTCATCACCCAAATGATAATATTATCACAGCAGTCACACAGCGCAAGCACTGGAAAAGTACTTGCTGTGCAGCACAAGATACACTGTGCTGAAACCGCGGCACTCAGGTGAAATTCAAACAAGCATTCTGTCTGTGTAAAAAAACCTGAGAGGATTTTTTTGAGTGAAAAATGTCTCTGTCAAAGCCAATCAACACAACAGAAAATACACTGCATTTTGTTCAAGAACAGGAGAACAATAACACTCAAAAAACACCCAGTTTTGATCTCCTTCTCCTCAGAACCTATCTCAGAAAAACCAGTGAGTCCCGAGACATAGAAAATATACTGGCACCAGAACTAGACCCTATTCTTGCTGACCTTGTCTTTCAATTAAAGAAACAGGATGGCTAGGAATATGAGCCTACAACAATTCGAGGAGTTTTGCCAAGTGCAGACAGATACCTAATTAAAAAAATACTATGGAGCATTAATATTTCAAGGTCCTGCAGGCACATTTAAACAAACACTAGACATCTTTTTGGCCAAGCAACAGTACTTAAAAAAAATGGGTCTCAAAAACCAATCCAGGCAAATGCAACCTCTGCCAGCAACAGACATTAGCCTTCTATACAGCACAGGGACACTAGGCTACCACTCCTTGACTGCCTTGTTACACATGATGTTCTTTAACATCGGATTACATTTTGTACTGTGAACCAACAAATGATATCAGCTGAGATGGGGAGACATTGTTCCAGGGACAGATTCTGAAGGCAAACAATTTTTGAAATAAATGAAAGACAGACCAAAACAAGGAATGGGGTAAATGTCAGGGACATAATGCCAGTTGCTCCAAGAATGTATGAAAATGCTCAAAACACTAACAGAGACCTCATCACAGCATACAGAGAGTATGCCAGCCACAGATCACCTGAAATGCTGCAGCCAGATGCCCTGTTCTGTCTAGCACCGAAAACCAGACTAAAGCCAATCAGTTACTGGTATCAGTGCATAACTTTAGGGGAAAACAAAATTAGATCAATCATGAAGCTGCTCCAAAAGTCAGCTGGAATACCAGCTGAAAAATGGATAAATCACTCCACGTGGAAAACCACCATACAAATGTTGATTGACTCCAATATTCCCCCAACAGATGTTGCATAGCTCTCTGGTCACTAGACTATCTAGAGCATACATGCATACAGCACCTTATCAGAGCAGAAGCAGAAACAAATGTGCTCCATCCTATCTTGCGATCCCCAGCAGCCATTGACCTCTTGACAGCAGCACCCAGAACCAGAATTCTTCCCTGACAGTCCAGAAACCCCACCAGCAAGTCACCACATTCTAGTAGAAATACATGAAAATCCATCAACTTCTAGCAATGAGCACCAGGAAATGACATCATGCAACAAATTAACTAACATAAGCTCCCAAATCTTGGCCACCTCCAGAAACATATTTGAAGTCATTGCACTTTTTTCGGGATGTCTCAATCAATATGCACCAGTCTCCACAGCCACCCAGGAAATGCCGCTATGTAATATACTCAGAAAGTGACTCTGAATAAGTCTCACAAAGCAAAAAATCTCTCCATTGTTGCAATCATGGCGCCAAACATTTGCCACGAATCATTGGCACTTCGCTTGAACTTTTTCATTTGTTGTGCACGCTTGAACTGTTCTTACCATTGTTGAAAGTGTTCCAAACTCCTAAAGCCATTTAACACTTCACAGTGCTAGTGACACCTGACAAAGTCTACCAACAGCCAGCAAAGATAAGAAACAACAACTTGGATCCACATATTAAAAGCAATGGATAGCTCAGTGTGTATTACCGGTCAGCAATCCCATCTCGAGGTTCTGGACATGTAGGAATCTCTCGATAGTATTACTGACCTGTAATACACACTGAGCTATCCATTATTCTCTTTTTAATATGTCTTTTAGATATTTATAATTTTAAGTCTTCTATTATATATGGACAAGAACTTTGGTCATTTGCGAATTGTGCTTTTTACAAAAAAAATATTGATTGATATTGATGGATTTAATGTCTACTGCACTTACCTGATTAAGAACTCTAACTAACTAAATGTAATAAAGCATTAACAGCCATACACAACAAGGCTGTTTCCTCTGAGGGGTCTGATGACATCATAGGAACTTCAAGAGCAAATCACAAGAGGTCCCTGATATCATCAGAACCCTCAGATGGAAACAGCTGAGTTGCGCCTGTCTGCCATATGTTATTTTGTAGCGCATATGGTTTGAAACAAAAAATAAAAATATGTGGTGGATGGTTGATGCATGGAATGGCCTCCCTGTTGAGGAGGTGGGGCAAAAATGGTGGGGGAATTTAAGAATGCATGGGATAAGTATAAGGGTGCCCTAGTGATAGGGAAGAGAGGATAAGCTGCAAATCAACTAGGGTCTGCAGTATATGCAGTAGGCAGGAAAATGGCAGACTGGGTGGGCCAAGCAGTCCTTATCTGCCAGTAAATTTATGTTTCTATGTTCCTAAGAAAATTCTGTTTAATAGTTTATTATTAAAAAGAACTATACCATCATCCAGCTACTAACAAAAACACACACACACACACACACACACACACACACACACTGGTATCGGGTTCTTTTATTTATTTTTAATAAAAACATAACATTTTGCGCTTAAGGGAAGGTCTGGGTTCTGTGCTGGGGAAAGAAAGTTAAATGGCAGGGTACATGATTGTCCATTCTAAGTAAAGTGTACAACAGCATTCTCTAAACTTTGAACTGTGATGCAACAGCTTTTTAGATAGGATGCAAATCCATGCACAACAAGGGGCAACCACATACTGTAAATTAAGTAAACATTAGGTTGGTGGGGTCCCCCCAAGGAAGTGGTATAAACACAAAATATTGGAGTCTGTATGTTACTGGGGGAGTCTGTCATTTTTTCCCTACTGGGCTTTTTAACTAATTAGTACTATAAATGTTCTCTTTTTGCAGCAAACAGAAAATGCTTCTTAACTGCATCTAGTGGAGAACTTGCTTTCAGAGTTTTTCTGTGTCTGTATGTATGCATTGAGCATAGCATTTTCTCTTTGTGACCATTTGTGTATTTGCTGAAACTTTAAGCATCATCTGGTTAGAAGACGAGAGAGATCAGCATAATAGGGGCTATGCATCAATGGCTGCATGGTATGTGAGTGAGATGTATACCCTGCCCACATTGCTCACACCCATGGACAGATGCATGGTGGCCAGCATTAACAACTTCCAGCCACTGCAGGGAGTCTGTCTGCAACCCCACCCACCTGGCTCGCTGGTGCACGGGGGCGGATTGGTAGACACAGGTGGGCATCCAGTCAGATATCCATCCTGGTTCTATAGTGGGTCCCTGAAACATGTTGAGTAGTGGAGTAAGGGGCAGTGTGGGTCCAAAATTCAAAATCATTCAGCAGGTGCCTGAATGGGTACCTCCCAGCCCTCTCCACCTTACTGGAGGACTGGGACAGCATGGTAGGAAGGGTCCCTGTTGTCTCGCTGCTGGGCTGGTGGGAGTACTCTGTGGCAGGGCCAATGCTGCTGTATCTTGTGCCCTCCCACTTGCCTTGCACTCTTTACCTTAGGTGGATGGTGTGGAGTGTAGGCACTCCCTCTGACACTCCCTAAACTGTCTCTGCATGTAGCTGCATGGCCCAGCTGGAGGATTGAGTGTGGAAGGGTGCACACTTCCGGTGAAAGTCGCTATGGTCGGGGGACCCCTGGTGTGGCTTTGTGTCTAAATGCATAGGCAAATACATTTTCACAAATAGCCCAATGTGATTGTGAGGAGGTGTAATTTAAATATTGCAGCAGGAGAGAGTAACAGGAATGGGCGAGTTTAAATATGATTGTGGTTGAGGGATGAGGATGTACCTTTGAGTGGAAGAAGGGTGAATGCTAGTGCATATTTAATTTTTTTAACCATGGAAATGACATCAAAATCTATATTATGATTATATAAAGGTTTGATGAGAAATAGAAAGTCAACAAATGTGAAGTTAGGGTACTGGAGCTGATAACTCTGTGTCTCTTGTCTGTAATTATGGTAGTAGGGTTTCATAGTCAATAGGGTAACACACAATTTAATAAAGCAGCCCTTCCTACAGGATTTAGCAGAACAGGCCCAGATAAGGTTACTGACATGAGGAGATGGTAAATAGTTATTGGAACAGTATTAGCAACTGGTAAGCATTTGAAACATGTGAAACACAAGTTGTAGTGAGAAAGAAATGTTGTAAACTGAGTGGCCCTTATTTCACATTTCCTGTGTTTTTGTGCTTTGTTCAAACCCCTTGTTATCTTAAAGAGTTAGTAGAATCCAAAATAGACAGTAGCATGTTACACATTTTAATAAGTAGAAGTTGTAACTTTTATTTCGGAAGTATTTCTCATTTTCTTTTGCTCATTAGAAGGCACTGATTATCGAACAGACTGATAGACCATAGAGCTTACTCTGCTGGCTTCTTAGTAAGTTAGTAAGGTTTTCTATGTGATGGTATTGGGATGAATGTTTTTTTACCAGTATTTATTTATTACAGTGCTCCCTCGCTATAGTGAACCCCTGTATAAGGAATTTCTCATACAGTGAACACCAGTAATGGCTGCCATTGTTGATTAAGTAGGCATATCAACATCTCACTATAGTGAACACTTGCTATAGTGAACAAATCAATTGAATCCAGAGGTGTTCTCTAGAAGGAGAAAGCACTGTATGTGTCTGTATGTTTGTTTGTTTCTTTATTTATTTAGAAATTGATGATCAGGAAAGGCACACATAGCCAAGGCTCAATTCCAGATGTGACCCTTGGGGAAGGGTAAATGGGGCAATACACTGCCCAGACACAGTGAAATACCAGTGTTAATACATTGCAGATAGTACAAGTTACTGCAAGTGGTAAATGGTACAGAACTAGGATATGTGCAATAACAATGGTGCCAGTACAGTTAAGGTCACAGCACAGTTCAGTGTTAATCCCCATTTTCCTTACCTGCTATTTAGGAACAGGCAGACTTATGGGCTGAAAGTGTTAGGATTTGGGCTATTTACCATGATCTACAAACTCTGATTATTTTAACTTGAGCTATCCAGTCATATCTGAGTGGCAGGCATGAAGAAGTGATACTGTTGCAGGGCATTTTTAATGACTTTTGTGACCCTGTTCTCCTTATCTAGCATTAAAAAATATAAAACCTAAAGCTATGATGCTTTGCACATTGATACATTAAGGTGGAGGTATAGGGCATTTTGGGAGTTAAAATATCAACTGTGAAGTAGTGTTTGTAATATTCAACTGTAATATTGGTGGTATCTATGTATAAGCTGGGGACAAATTGCATTTTGCATTTCAAGTCTGTTACATTGTACTACTGTATCCCCCTTCCACTGGATCGCACCTGGAAATGAGTTTCGGCTAAGTGTGCCTTTTCCAGTTACCAATTTTCAAATAAACAAATAAATCAGCAGGAATGTGTGTATGCCGTACACTGAATGTGTGAAATAGCACTTTGTCTGGCACCTGACATGTAGTTCAGTTCCTCCCACTACATCGTGACCACTGTGACCTCACTGGTGGTGCCATCACAGGTGACTAACCTGGCGGCTACTGAGGGGCCTTTTTGAGCAGCTGTAATGTCATAGTCAGTGAGGTCACAGTGCTGATGTAATGGGAAGAACAGAGCTAGATATGTTAGCTGTCAGGCAGAATGCTGTTCCACACATCACTCCTACTAACATCAGATTACAAATCTTCTAATTGCCTAAAGGGAAAAAAAGTACCTCAGATATAAAAGGCAATATTGACTACTTTAAAAGCTAATATTAGTTTAAGGCAGTTCAGTAGCTCTTTAATGTTTGTTTTTGCAATAAATTGCAATTATGAATTTTTTTTTAATTTCTGTTATATAGTTTCCTAGTTTAGTTTAAAACTGTATTTTAAAAAGTACATTATCAGTTGTTTATATTGCTGTGATGTGATTCTTAATCTTAAATTACAGTGTTGCTTGTCAGGATCGAGGGCTCTTATCACAGTTTCATAAGAGCATAAGAAATGTCAGACAGGCTGAGGTAAAATAGCCCCAGAAAATAGCCCATCTTGTCTGTCCAGATATCTAAGCAGTGTGGAACCATTATTAGAAACACAGAAACATGCAATTTGCTGGCAGAAAAGAACCAGTTGACCCACCCAGTCTGCCCAGATGGTCCTTGCCTAGCCTGTTTCTGCAGACCCTAACTGGTCTCCGGTGACTCCCCCTCCTCACTATTTACTAATATTCCCCTATATCTAGCTAATGCATGCTTGAAGCCCCTTACTGTTCTCTCCTCCACCACTTATTCTCGCAGTCTGCTCCAGGAGTTCACTACTCTTTCAATAAAGTAATACTTCCTCACATCCCTCTTAACCCCCCGCCCCAGTTTCATTGAATGCTCTCTGATCCTGCTGCTCTTTCTCATACAAAACAGATGCTCTTCCTGCACCATGTTCACCCTGTGAGGTACAAAAAATTTCTATCATGCCTCTTCTCACTCTGCTTTCCTCCATGGTGCACATGTTGAGATTCCTTAATCTCTCCTCATAGGTTTTGATGCAACCCCTGTACCATTTTAGTTTCCTCCTGTGGACTGCCTCCACCCTGTTTATATCATTTCTGAGGTGCTGCCTCCAGAAATAGACACAATATTCCGGGTGGGGTCTCACCAGCAAGCAATACAGTAGCAACACCACCTCCCTTCTCCTACTGGAAATACCCATCCTTATGCATCCCAGTATCCCACTGGTCCTAGCAACTGATTTGATAAAAAGCTCTGTCACTTTTAGTTCATCAGGTCTGATAACCTGTGGTCCTTTTTCTGCTTAGTGACTGTCAATAATCCCCTATCCCACACTCTACTCCTGGGTTCCTATGCCCTGGGTGCATAATTTTGCACATTTTGGAATTGAATCCCAGATTCCATGCTTTTGACTCCTCAAGTTTCCCCAAGGTCCCTATGCATTTTTCCACCCATTCCTGATGTCTACCCTATTACAGATTTTGATGCTATTTACAAAAAGGCATACCTTCTCTTCCTGTTCTTGAGCAATCCCACTTATGAAGATGATTGGTCTCAGTACTGAGCACTGCAGCACCCCACTGGTCACTGTCCCCTCATTAGAGTGAATTCCATTAACCACTACCCCCAATCATTCACATTTTACTTATTTACTTGGCTAATCTATTTTGAATATATTTATTGTGGAACTCATAGTCACATGTTCCAGTAGTAAATTCAATGCATTGACTAACATCTATGTAATGAAGTATCTCCTTTGATCTCTTCTGAAATACTCCCCTTAGCTGAAGACCATAACCCCTAGTAAAACATGTTTTGTTTTAGTTTTAGAAGTAGATTCCTTAGCATACCCTGATTTTTATGACTTTATTTATGTATCAAAACCATACTCCCTCTCAGTCTCATTCTTTCAAAGCTCAAAATGACCAGTTCCTTCCTCTTCTTCTCATAATCCATCCCTCTCATACCTCTCACTGACCTTGCGACTCTTCTCTGCACTTTCTTATGCTGCTAGAGATTCCCCTTTGACCAGGTGCAACCTGATCACTGAACAGTATAGTGGCATCAGTACTGCTCCATCTATTCTACTGATATTTCTTTTTATGTACCCCTATTGCCTGTTAAATTTTTTAATTGCCTCACTACACTGAATGTTATGCATTAGCTCATTATTCACTTCTCACTGTAGATATATTTCAGTTGTAGATACTTTTAGAGCTGATTTTTTTAGCCTGTATGGCTTGCACTTGTGTTTTTTCAGAAGCACATTGGCCACATATTCAGGCTTGCCATGCCAAAAGAATTTCTGAGTGAGCACAAAATTAAAAATGAGTCTTGGAAACAGTACATTGCAGTTCTGCAGCCTTCCTTAGTTCTCAAAGCAATACTTGTATGGGGATGTGGGGGCAAGTGTGCCCCAGAGTCTATGGATATGATAGCCCTGCACATATCCCTGCATAAAGGCACATAGTTGCTTTTTTAGTCCATTCACAGAGTCTTTCCAGATCCTCCTGGAGTACCTTATAATGATATTTATATCTGTTTCAACCACATGCTGTATTTTAGTATTGTCCAGGAATTTCATGAGCCATGCCTGACAGTCAAAATCCCATGTCATTGCCATACAGTTTGAATATCAGTGTCCCCAACATAGAGCCCTGTGGTACTATGCTAGTCATGCTAGCACAATCAGGCATTGTTCCCTTTTTCCTCTAGCTCCCATCTTCCCACTTATTCAAACTCATTTAACTAAGTGGTCCAGGATTTGATTTTTTCCAGCTTCTTTTACACAGTTTATAATGTGGTACCTGATTTATTATTTTTTCATCTATGCAATTTTCTTTGTGGAACCTTATTTATTAATCTTTTTTAACTACTGAATTTTATTTACCGGGTTTCTTTTTTACACAGTTTGCAATGTGGTACCATGTCAAAACTTTACTCCATTCTAAATAAACAAAAAGAGCAATTTGTTAGAAAAACATGATTTTGTTATCGGTTAGCGGTAATGTGACCACCTTTTATGCAAGAAACTGCAATGTTCTACAAACATTTTGCATTCTTTGCAAAAATGTTGAGTTCATTTGAACCAGCACGGGTGTGACCCAAGGCAGAGTCTTCAGCCATCAAAGCAGTGTAGAGGGGATGTTAATTCAGCATAACACTTAAATCATGGAGAATGAGTGCTACAAAAATGAGTAGTACCAGACAAAACCAACCCAGAAATACATGGTATTCTTTTAAATATACTTTTTTTTTTATTTAAGGGAAATGTTTTTTCTTGTAAAGAAGAACTATAAACAGCTATAGTAAGGATTATAGATCAAGGGAGCACTCTCAACCAATCAGAGTACTCCCTTTCACTGCACATGGAACACTATTATTCTACAGAGTATCTCTAATGCATCTGCTCAAAAACATGCATGTTTGGGGAATTTTTGAAAATGTTTAAACAAAGTATTATCATATTAAGAAACAAATAGTGCGTACAATAGAGTCCCCAGGAGATGCGAGTGAACATATGGTAATATAAAAAGAAGATCAAATTGAGCCCATTTTGTTAGGACAAGATCATATACCTTTTAAACAAGAATGATATTATTTCTGGCTTTGCAAACCTAATACAGAATGTGAAAAATATGCCTGTAAATGATAAAACTTGTAAGGTGCTTGACTGCTTTGAAAGGATTCTTGATGTCATATTAGGGTCCCTATGTAGGGAGATAGAACAGAAAAAAGAGGTACCCAAACTAAATAACTGGCATAATGCTGAGTGTGAAAAAAACAGGAAAAACAGTGATGAGGACTAGTGAACTTAGTATAGTTAACAGTAATCAGAATACAAGAGAAGCCTATATCAGATTAAAACATAATATAAATACATGTTAATACTAAGGAAAAGCAATACAAATCGTATCTTTGTGCTAATGTGCAATAATGGCTAAGAATAGTAAATCCTTTAGAAATTTGGTGGCACATGGTAAAAGTAATAGGAGGTAAACACAGAGCATATTATGTCAAAGGCATGGTATGAGTTTTATAAACCTTACACATGCCAGAAAGCAGCAATAACAAGTAATGAAGAAACATTTGACAACATGGCAGGCCCTGGCCAGAGGTAGCAAGCAGAAGTTGTCTTCTGGGCAATTCAACAATAAAAGAATAATAAATCCGGACGTATCGGCATAGTCCCACAGAGATATATAAGTCGGCATCAGAATGGTGGGCAACATACTATATATATATATATATATATATATATATATATATATATACCCTATTTACTTATGTAAACAACAACCTTTTAGTACCACATGGATGGGATGAGTGATTGATAATTCCATTACTGAAAAAAGGAGATAGGCCAGTCCAGCTTGTTACAGACCCATTTTGCTGTTGTGTACTGTTATGAAAATGTATATGAGAATTATTTGAGTAATATTAGAAAACTGGGTCACAAGCACATAAGTCATTTGGTACATTAGATCACATATTTATATAAGACTATTTAATACATAAGTGTGTAGAAGAGAAGAAGGGAAAGTTATATCTAGCCTTCCTAGACATTAGCTCTGCATTTGATAACTTAAAAAAAAAATTGTTATGGGAAAGCCTTATGAACCTAGACAATGGCAAGACTACTTCTGATTCTCTAAATGCTGCATAATAAAACATCAGCTAGAGTAAGGATCACTACAGAGGGTGCTGTGACAGAACAAATACTTACTAAAAAGGGAGTAAAACTGGGGTGCTTATTAGCCCCCCATTGTTCTCCCTATATATTGAAACCTTAGTTAAAAAATTGCAACAGGTAGACACTCACTGACAACAACTAAAAAAAAATTGAAAAGGTGCTAATTCTGTTATATGCAGATGACATTTTATTATCAAGAACATGGATAGGCCTTGGAAGGCGCTATCAAGAACAGTTGATCACCTAAAGGTAACACATTTATCTATTAAGGAAAACAAGAGTAAAATAATGGTCTATGGGACGAAAAAATTTACGCATAATGTCTGGTCTGTGAATGAAATACTGATGGAAGAAGTAACAGAATTTACCTGTTATGGTGTTACATCATGAAAAGCCCATATGAAAAGAATCAAGGATAGGAGGCTAAGAGGTAGGAGTGACAAAGACCATCAATAGGTCTGCAGAGAATTTGGAGGAAGCTCCATTGTAGTAATGCACATAGCTTTTTAAGATAAGGTCCTAAGCCAGCTCCTATATGGAGCAGAAATGTGGGTCCTGAATAATAATCCAATTTTTTTAGAGATTATACAGAATTTTTCTATCCGGATGATGTTTGGTGTTCCAAATCATACACCCACAGTTCTGCTGAGACTATAACCAGGCATGAAGGCTATTGAACTACTGACTCTCAGCATAGCTGTTGGTTAATGGAACAAGTTAATAAAGGTGTTTGTGGACCTGACTAAGGCATTTGACTTGATTGATCATGATTTATTGTTACGTAAATTAAAAGTTATTGTTTTTCAGAGGTTGTGTTATCCTGGTGTGGTGACTATTTAGTAAATCATCAACAGTTTGTGTATGTTGGCTCGCAGGATTTCCAAATGGCTTTTCTTGAGTGTGGGATTCTGCAGGGGTCCATATTGGGGCCCCTGATCTTCTCTTTATTTGTTAATCAACTGCCTGTTTGTTGTGGATCCTGCAACTCAATAATGTATGCAGATGATCTGATACTCTTTTCCCAGGGTAAATTACAATATGAGTTGTTTGATGTTTTAGAAAGTGCATTTAGTAATGTGTAAATGGTTTGTACTAAATTCAATGATTTTGAACTCCAAAAGACAAAATTAATGATTTTTGGGACCCCTGCCATGTTGAAAAATTATCCGTGTTTGTTGATTATGGATGGGGATGGAGCTGCAATAGATCAGGTCACCCAATTCAAGTACTTGGGTGTGTGGCTGGATTGTGGCCTTACTTTTTCACTCCATATTAAGAATGTTAGTCAAATTATAAATCAGAAATTGGGTATTTTGTTTAAATTTCAGTCATTTTTTTTTCCATTTGAAACTAGAAAATCCATTGCTATTGGTTTATTATTACCTCATTTTGATTATGTTTATTATCTATATCAGAATTTGAATGCTAAGGACTATAATGTTTTGTCAGTGGCTTATAATAACATTTGCAGATTTATTTTGTTGGCCCTTTTAGGATGCATCATTGTTTACTTTATTGACAACTGGTTTGGTTATCTCCTATGGAAAAATTAATTATTTCTCTGGATGTTTGCTTTACAATTTCTTTTTTGTCCCTAAATTTCCTCTGGAAGATATGGTAACAATTTATTCTTCCCTTCCTAAACTACGGTCTACAAATGGGATTGTGTTAGATCTCCCAGTCATTAAGACAAGGATTGGTCAGAGGTCCTTTTCTATTGCAGCCCCATCCCTTTGGAATACCTTACCTCCTGATCTCTATCAATTTATGTCTTTGTATTGTTTTAAGAAAAGCTTATGTCTTTTTGTTGAGTAAGTCTACTTGTAATTGCTGAATTTGTGTGATGCTTGTATTTTTGTTATTTGTTCTGGGTCGGACCTGAAAAGGACACTGTCCAGAGTCCTAGCAATGTTATCAAATTATTAAATAAAAATAAAAAAAATAAATGGAAGAAATAGACTTCTAAATTATTCTAGGAAGAGGCAAAAATTATGGACTATAACAAAATGTGGTTACAATTGTTTGATAAAGAATTGGTACAAGTAGGTATACATTCTACATGGTATCTTGAAACATTTAAATATCCAGATACATATGCTTATATGGTAAAGAAAAGGCTTAGTGCTACATTCAACATTATTTAGCTGGGCTGTGGGATTTACAAGCAATGAAGTTATATAAGGAAATTAAATGTAATATGAAATATGAACCGTATCTCGCATACATGAAAAATAGAGTGTATAGGAAGGCTATATGTACAGTAGCTTATGATTAGGCATGATACGTGAAGCTAAAGGATGACACAACTATTGGATATCAACCAGTCAGAATAACAGTTGTAAATGTGATATAAATAAAAGAAAGATCATTGCACATTTATTGTTTGAATGTAACCTACTAGAAAAGGAATGGGGAAAGTACATAAGACCATCCATAAAAGTAGTTACAATGAATCAGTATAAAATAAAACTGAAAAACTGTTGTTTACTAAAAACAAGGTTACTGACTGTACTTTACTATGGCAACATTTGCACTTAAAATGTATGCTGGTACAAGAGATTGACTTCTGCTGTTTAATCAACCTTTTTTTACCTCCCCTATGTGCTCCATGGCCCGCAAGTCCTTCGAGCCACCAAGGTCCCCCACTTGCCTTCTACTACCCCTCTCAAGCCTCTTACCTCACATGGCAGCCATCCCCTGCATAACCTGGTGTAACCCTTCACTGGGTGGGTCCCTCTTCTCTGAGGGAGAAGGCACCAGAGGGGGGGCAGAGCAAGTACTTGGCCCCGGGGTGCTGCTGAGGCAGACGTTGCTCCTTATGGGGGTTTTGTTGGTGTCAGAAGACCGGCAGCCATCATCCAGCTAGTCATGGAGCCATTTCCATTTTTCTGGTGGTTCCTGTATTGTGTCACTCATGCAGTGCTCCTGGTCTCCACCAGGAGCCGCTGCCAAGCAATGCTACCCTGCTACCCACCTCAGGAGAGGAGAGCAGTCCCGTGGATGCACAATCCTCTCCTTCCCCTGCCAACCCCTGGCATCCCAAGTCTGTTCCCAACCCAGGTTGTCAGTGTGGCACGAGGTGTTGTCCAGCGCCCAACCTCAGCACCACCGGCCAGCTTTAAACTGTATTTTTATTAATTATGTGTTTGCACGTGGATAAACTGTAATGTTTAGTGCATGTTTTGTAATAAAGAAATCTGAATGTGATTCTGGTTCCTTGTTGAGCTTTAGTAAAAGTTCCCAACTGCTGTCCCAGCTCTGCAAGCCTCATCCATCCCCAAACACTCCTTTAACAAGCATCTGTCAAGGCTGAATGTTCACCACTTGCATTGCTGTTGTACCGGGTCTTGTTTGTACACATTTTTACTGTAAATGTATCATGGATAGACTAGAAGAGATGCAATATCTCATTTTAGTGGACTCCACATTTTGACCCAACTATTTTTAGTCTTTTTTTTTTAATTTTAGTTTTGTTGACCAGGTAAGTGCACTAGACAAATCCTGCCTATTTTCAGGCACGCACCGGGAGGGGATACAGATGATTGCCAACTGACCTTGAACCAGATTAAGCTGTTGGTATTTTCATGAATGGAGGAAGTTTGGCCATTGCACCAGGGAAATTCCCCTGCTCTTTTTGAGAAGTGCCATGGGATCTTTAACATCCACCTGAACTACCACTAGAACAGGCAGATGGGACCACGGTTTAACATCTTATCTGAAAGACGGCACCTCAGGAGTGCAGCACCCCCCTCATGCTGCACTACAGTGTCAGTATTGAGATAGTAAGCCAAGTGCCTGGTGTGGGGCTAGAACCCATAGCCTACTGATCTCCTGGCCTCAGAGGCAAGTGTGCTACCTGCTGAGCCACTGACACTGTAATTCTATGATCTGACATGATCAAGACAGGTAACATTTTTAAATGCCATCTGAAAGGTGATTTCACAGTCTGACTGTGAATAAAAGTTTTGAAGGATTTGAAAATGACACCTGTCATGCTCAGGAGATGGGGTAAAACAAGGATTTATTTACCATTATGGGCCAAAATCTGTAAAAATGAAGTTACAAATAAACGCTGGAACAGTTCAATGATTCTTCATAACTTAGTTGTTTTCTTTTTCTTTCACATTTTGACCTCAAATTTTCAACAAAGTAAAGTATTTTTATGACCACTTCTTCTGAACATGACAAGTGTCATTTATAAAATATTTGCCAAAAAGTCATTTCACACCACAAGTGTGAAAACACATTTTGGCCAGGATTAAATTAAAAAGACAACTGTCATGCTCACGAAGTGATGTGAAAAATCACTTTGTTGAAACTGTGCGGTCAACATTTTGAAAATAACCAGTTATGGTGTGCATTGAAAAATGTAACTGTACACTCGTAACTTTGTTGATTTTTTTTTTTATATTTTTACCACACATTTTCAACATAGGCTTCTTTTGACCCCACCTTATGAACAAGGGAAGAGAACATTTTCAAACCCCGCCCAAAAGATAGTTTTGTGCCACAAGTCTGAAAACACATTTTAGCCAGTCTATGAAATGGGACAGCTGTTACATTCATGAGATGGTGTGAAGAAATGGCTATGTTGAACATTTGGTGTCAAAATATTGAAAATTACCCATTACAAGTATTCATTGAAAAATTTCAATGTAGGCTCATAATGTTCTTATTTTTAGTGCTGGGCAAAAGTTGTGAATTCCAATTGAGTGGAACATTCATGAAGGTTCACCAACTTTTGTGGAATTTTCTGATCTTCCACCTTTGGCAGATTGAAAATCTTCCAAATGTGTTTGGTGAATTTTCATCCGGTTCGGCGGAATTTTCTTGCTGAACTGTGGAATGACACACATAAACTGTGGAACTAATCCACTTTTCGTGTAATTATTCTGCAGGTCAGATAGAAATTGTTTTTTTTTACCTGTCTCTAGTGGCACCCATACTCTCTGATCGCTAGCTCCATAACATTTTTAAGGTTTCCCTGGTATCTAGTGGTACCTCCTTACCTGTCAATTGCCGGTGTTGTCCCAAGAAGAAGAAGAATCAACATTTATATAGTGCTTTTCAAACACAGTATCCCAAAGTGCTTTACAAGCAATGCTAGACTGGTAGTGAAGTGACTGAATGTGTGGTGGTGTCCATATCGCACATCATCACCCACACACAGCCTGGATAATTACATGAACCGGTTTATGGGAAGGGGAATGTTGTCCAGGACACAGGGAATGTTCCCTGCTCTTTGTGAAAAGTGCCCTGGGTTCTTTTACTTCCACTTGGACACCCACCAGGACAAGACCAGGATGGGCAGAAGGGACCTAGGTTTAACTTCTTATCTGAAGGATGGCACACCCAGCAGTACAGCACCCCAATACTGCACTTGGATGCCAGTGATTTTAGGTGCAAGTCCAATCCCGGTGTGGGACGAGAACCCATGACCTTCTGGTCCAGAGGTGGATGTGCTACCAACTCAGCCACGCTTGACACCATAAGCAATGCAGAGACCACTGTACCAGAGTTCATATTAATATATGTTGTCAGGTACTACAATAAAAGTTGAACTTGGAAAACTAGTTATATTTTCCAAATGAGGGCTAAAAACACTTTAATCATGATCTGAAAGTGGAGCCATGGTACTGGGAATTATGCATAGTCCTACAAATAGTATAGATGCAAGCCTACTATCATGGCTTCATTTTCAGAGCACAATTAAAGGTTTCTTTAGCCCTCATTTTTTTTAAAAAACACCTTTCGTTTTAGTACCTGACAACATATTTAGCTGAACTCAGGTACAGTGATCTACAGCGGTGCTTATGGGGGTCCAGCACCGATGGGGGTGCCACTAGACACCAGGGAAACCTTAAAACTTTTGTGTAGCTACAATCGGAGGGTTGGGGTGCCAATAGATGCCAGGGGAAACCTTAAAACTTTCATGGGCTGGGGGCCATTGCTGGCCCTATGTCTTCACTTCCGCTCTCTGCAGCAACTTAAAGGAAACAAAAACATATTCTATTGGTCATAACTATTTATACAGTAGTACACACCACCAATTAGAAGAGGAACTCATGCATCTTTTGTCCCTCATATTTGTCTATAAAACTCAGCAAGCTTGCTCCAGTCACACAATTCTTATGAGTGGCATCACTGGTCTGTTTTATTTTGAATAACAACAGTAGCTATCCCCTAGTGGCCAACCTACTAGATGCAAAAAGTAACAGTGTATTCCTATAGCACTGCTTCTGGCAGATCAACTATGAGACCAGCGGGGCACAGGGACCCCTCAACAAATTTCCCCATCCACAATTTTTTCTGGTGTTCAATGTACAATTACTGCAGTGGTCTCATGCTTGAAAAAGTTTTTTTTTTTGTACAGAATTAATGGAATAGAAATATAAAGTTCAGTTTTAAAAGAAAAAAACTATTCTAAAGCAAACTTCATGGATTCTAGGACCCTTAAAAGTCCATAAAAGTTTTAAGATTTCACTGGTGTCTAATGGCACCCCAACCTCAATCATGGCCCCACAAAAGTTTAAAGGTTTCCTGGTGTCAAATGGCACCACAACACTCTGAGCATGGCCAGTGGCACCCCCAACCTCTGAACATGGCCCCATAAAAGTTTTATAAGGCCCTGAGAAGGTACTGATCACTGAGCACACTCGATAGATCATAGGGTCTAATCTGCTGGCTTCTTAGTATGTTAGCATGTTTTCCTGGTGTCTAGTGGCACCCCCCACCCTCTGACTGCTGGCACAGTCCCAATAAGCATGGCCATGAACCACTGTACCTGAGTTCAGTTAAATATGTTGTTAGGTACTAGAAAGAAAACTGAACTCAGGCATCTATAGTTATTTTTTTTTTCAAATGAGAGCTAAACACTTTAATCATGCTCCAAAGTGGAGCCATGATAATAAGCATGCATCCATGCATAATCATAGGAATATGCATAATGTCTAACACCACGACGCCACTTTCAGATCATGATTAAAGTGTTTTTAGCCTTGTTTGAAACAAAATAACTAGATGCCTAAGTTCAGCTTTCTTTATAGTACCTGACAAAATATTTAGTTGAATTCGAGTACAGTGGTCCACAGCTGCCCTTATGGGGCTGGCACCTGCAATCAGAGGGTGGGAGATCCCACCGGACACCTAGAAAACCTTATAAAACTTTAATGGGGCCATGATCGGAGGGTAGGGGTGCCACTAGACATCAAAGAAACCTTAAAACATTTATGCGACCAGCAATCAGGGGTGCCACTACACCCCAGGAAGAGGGATAGGAAATGTTAAACTGTTCAAAGAAATTCTGCAGAACTGAGTGTGACATGATAAACCCTCTAATGTTATTGTATAATATTTATATTATAAATAAATGGTCTGTGATTGTCTCACACAGGTCAGCAGTGAGTAAGAGACTTGACCTTTGACCCCAAGAGGTTTCAATGGTGCTGACAGCTGAAAGATGTATAAACAAGCCAGGGAAATCTAATTAACAAGCCTGCCTTCCAGAGGGACAGTTTATTGCCCTCATAACCTGTGTCTGCCTTTGAAGTTGTTTCATGTATGTATTTAAGACATGCAGGAAGAGACTTATCTGATTGCATGCTGGTGAGAAGTCATAAAACCTGAGCTCACTCTAGAAAAACAGGAAATCAGCAGTGAAACAAAAGAGAAATGTTTGATCAAAGACTGTCATATTTGGGAAATGGCTAATTGCTGATTTTTCACAATGAGAACTTACATCCTTGCAGATAAGTATGTTAAGGTAAATTATGTTAGGAATTAACTCTAAGGGAGGGTCTAACTGACCTCACAAAAGGGCTGTGGAAATGCATCCTGAAATTATCCTGCATCTGGTGAAAGTGTGATATATGATTTTTGGACTCTGAGAGAGAGAGACAGTCTCTGGAATTGAAAGCACTTAACGGTAATAGGTAGGAAAGAACTTAAGTATTTGAAATATGATTTTGTATTCTGTAACTTTCCATTATTTTTTTTATATGACCGTAGGATAATTATAGAATTGTTCTGTGTCTGATTTTTCCTGTTTTACAATTTTTAGTAAACCATATTTTCTTTAAAATACTGCCTGTGCTCTTCTACTTCACATGTGATTGCTGAACCTGGATTTAAGTCTGACAGCTGATAAGAGCTTGACTGGTGTTACTAAGCTTACATAAAGGTAAGAAATATCTAGGTCTCATATAGAGTTGTATGGGTAGACAGCTAGTGGTGGAACCCACTCGGAAGGGAGCAATATTAGACCTGGTACTCTCAAATGGAGAGAGGATCACAAACTTAGAAGTCAGTAGACATCTGGGAACAAGTGACCACTGCACAGTGTGCTTCACAATAAACACAACCATGGAGAGAAGCCATACAAAGACAAGGGTACTAGACTTTAGAAAGGCTGACTTTGGCATAATGGGTGAATACCTGAGGAATGCATAAGCAAATGGCCAGAAAGGAGGGGTGGAAAAACAATGGAGAAAAATCAAAACTGCCATCATGGAGGCAACAAGCCTTTGTGTGAAACAAATAAAGAAAACAAAGTGGAATAAAAAACCACTATGGCTCTCAAAAGAGGTGTCAGGGAAGGTTAAGGAGAAAAAGGCTGCATTCAAAAAGTATAAGGAATCACAGACGGAGCACGACAGGGAACTGTATCAATTAAAGCAGAAAGAAGTGGGGAAGGCAGTCAGAAAAGCAAAGGCCCAAACTGAGGAAAAGATAGCCAACTCAGTTAAGAAGGGGGATAAAACTTTTATAGGTACATTAGGGAGCATAGAAAGGTTAAGGGAGGGTTAGTGAAGATTAATAAAGGAGAGGGGAGGTGGGCAGAGGGAGACAGTGAAAAGGCAGAGATACTGAATGAATACTTTTGCTCAGTATTCACAAAAGAAGAAGAAGAGGAGGAGGAGTTACCTAAACCAAACAGTAGAAGCACTCAAGATAGTGGGGTTGACACCAGTCCATTTACAGAAGAAAGTATACTGAAAGAACTCCTAAAACTCAAGGTGGACAAAGCAATGGGGCCTAACAGGATTCATCCTAGAATCCTAAAAGAGCTAAGGGAGGACCTAGTGACACCACTAACCACACTTTTTAACAAATCATGGGAAGATGGGGTGGTACCTGAGGACTGCAGGAGGGCAGATGTGATTCCCCTTCACAAAAGTGGGAGCAAGGCAGAAGCAGGAAACTACAGACCTGTTAGTTTGACCTCAGTGGTGGGGAAATGATGGAATCACTTCTGAAAGAAAGAATTGTTGAGTACCTAGAGGCCAGTGGGGCACAGGACCCAAAGCAGCATGGAGTCACAGCAGGAAGGTCATGTCAGATGAATCTAATCGATTTCTTTGACTGGGTGACCAAGTAATAGACCAGTGAGGGCTGTGGATATGGTCTACCTAGACTTTAGCAGGCATTTGACACAGTCCTGCATAAAGATTAATAATCAAGT
This sequence comes from Neoceratodus forsteri, assembly GCA_016271365.2. Lineage (NCBI taxonomy): Eukaryota > Metazoa > Chordata > Ceratodontiformes > Ceratodontidae > Neoceratodus > Neoceratodus forsteri. The sequence continues at coordinate 250,699,621 of CM028130.1, read as the reverse complement.
TAGCCAGCCTGGGAGTGGGTCTCAGGGTGGTAGCCTGGGTAGCAAACTGGCTTCAACAGGACACAGAAGGTAATAGTGAATTGGAACACATTCTGAAGAAAGGGGGTTACGAGTGGAGTACCTCAGGGCTCAGTACTGAGTCCAGTCCTCTTTAACATCTTTATAGGTGACATTGCGGAGGGTCAGGAAGGAAAGGTATGCCTCTTTGAAGATGACACAAAGATCTGTAACAGAGTTGATACACAAGGGGGTAGAAAGGATGAGAAGGGACTTGGCAAGGTTGGAGGAATGGTCAGACATATGGCAACTTAGATTCAATGCAAAGAAGTGCAAAGTAATGCACCTGGGAAATCAAAATCCAGGAGAAGAGTACAGAATAGCAGGGGAGGTACTAACGACAACAATAATGGTAAGGGATCTGGGTGTAGTCATATCAGATGACCTAAAGGTGAGTAAGCAATGTGAGAAGTCAGTAAGGAGAGCCAGGGGTATACTGGGACGTATAGGGAAGGGTATCACAAGTAGAAAAAGGGAAGTGGTTATTCCTCTGTACAGACAGTTGGTGAGACCCCATCTGGAGTACTGTGTGCAGTTTTGGAGACCCATCTACACAAGGACATAGACAGGATGGAAGCAGTCCAGAGGAGGGCAACCAAATGGTGCAGGGTCTACATCAGAAACCATATGAAGAGAGACTGAGAGGCTTAATATGTATGCCCTTGATGAAAGGAGGGACAGGGGACATGATAGAAACTTTTAAGTACCTCAAGGGAATCAACAAAGTCCAGGAGGTAGCATATTTCAGAAAAGAGATGTGTAAGAACAAGGGGCACAATTTAAAGTTAGAGGGGATGGCTCAGGGTAATGTGAGGAAATTCTTTTTCACAGAGAGAGTGGTGGACGCATGGAACCGCCTTCCTGGAGAGGTTGTGGGGTCTAAAACAGTGGGGGAATTCAAACATGCATTGGACAGACATAAGACAATTATAGTGGGGGGTTGCAGGAAGTAGGCTGTTGGTTAAATAGAATCTGCAGCTTATCCAATAGGTAGGGAAATGGGCAGACTGGGTGGGCCAAGTGGTCCTTATCTGCTGTCAAAGTCTATGTTTCTATGTTTCTATTTTGGAAACTTGACCTGGTGCCCCTGGGCAAAGGATTGTACTGCATTTCTGAAGAGGGTACATATCTGAGCCTGAAAATTGGGTATGCTAGCATAAGGTTCACATTCTGACTCCCTCCAGAACTTGAGGCTAATAGGTGATTCAGACCCAAAACAGACAGAAGGGTTACCCTGTCTGTCACCTGTTCACATTATTGCACTCTGAGGTTGTCACTGTGGTAGCAGAGGGACTGACCGGCGGTGTGCATTTGTGACAGTTTTGGTTGGCAGCGGTGTGATTTAAAAGTATTTGGTAACACAACCTTTCACAGTTCAGTGTGTCAGATTAATACTGTACAGCTCACATGCAAAATAAGTCAGTGACTTTTAAAAAGTAAACGGAACTACCCTGTATATCATTGTGCTTACAGTCAAAGTTCCTACCTGTTTTATTTTTTTTCTGGGTGCAAGTTAGAGTAGTAGTAGTTAGGGAAGAAGATGGCTTCCAACTACAGCGAGCACACTGCAGAGTACCTGAGGCAGTTGTGGAAGGAAAGAGGAGTCCTGCACCAGGGGAGAGCCAACTAGCAGAACCTCATGGAGGCTCTGATGGCAGCAGATGCTCAGAACCTCAAGTCACAGTCTGTGACTGGAAGGACCGAACCCTTGGGCATGGAGGGGCCAGTGTCCAGAACAGTGTCCAGATCCAGTGAGGAGGACAGCAGGGCCAGTGCAAGCCATGGCAGCAGCAGCAGGAAAGGTCAACAACATTCTGAAGCCAGAAGCAATCAGGCAACAGATGGAGCTGCAGTGAAAGGAGCTGGAGTTTGAACAGAAAAGGTTTGAAGCCCAGCAGCAAAGGGAGCTTGAACAGAGGAAGCCGAAGATGGAAAGAGAGGAAAGAGAATGACAGCTTCAGTGAGAGGTGGAGTGAGAGCAGTGAGAGGCTGAGTGAGAACAGCGAGAAGCTGAGCGAGAACAGCGAGAGGATGAATGACAGCAGTGAGAACCTGACTGAGAAGAGTGTGAGTGTCAGAGGCAACATGAACTGGAGAAGCTACAACTCCAAACACCAGCACCAGAGCAGGTAAGTGGCCTGGGTTTAACTGGAACTACAGGACTGGGTTATAAACTAAATTCTAAATTGATAGCCAAATTTAAAGAGGGAGAAAATATGGATGCCTTTTTAAATTCCTTTGAAAACATTTGCATTCAGACAAATATTCCCAGAGGGTCCTGGAACTTCCAGCTATCCCTTACTGGGAAAGCTTGGGATGCATTGGGTCAAATGGACAATGAGGACAGTAATGATTACAGCAAACTTCAAGCTGTACTTTTAAAAAAGTATGACTTAATTGCAGAAGCATACAGAGCTAAATTCTGTAAGCTCAGGAGAAGCCCTGACATGAGCTACAAGGAGCTAGCCACAAAACAATGTCAGTTTTTAAAACGTTGATGGAAAGGATTTGAAACAAACTCTGTAGATAAAATTGAAAATGCTGTACTGTTAGAGCAGTTTTTTCAGCATGCTCAGCAGAGCTGAAAACCTGGCTGGAGGACAAAGATCCAAAAACAACGCAAGAGGCTGCTGAACTCTCGACTGCTATGCCAGGAGCAGACCTGCTCTGAGAGTGAATCGGGTGGGAGTGGCAGCGAGAAGTGGAAAAGTGCACCTTCAGGGCAGCTAAAACCCTACTACCTCCACCAAAACCACGAGCCCCAGGTTTCAAAGAAAAGATTTACCTGAGAAAAGAAATGAATGTTGGGTTTGCAAAGAAACTGAGCATAATGCCAGACAGTGTCCCAAAAGGACAAGCAGTACTCAAAGTGGTGCTCGAAAAGAAGTGTGGTTTTTGTGTGTCCCTGAAAGCATGCCAGTCAACATGAGGGAGCACATGCACCCAGTCACTGTGAATGGTGTACAGACACATGGGTTAAGAGACATGGAGGCATCCCTGACTTTGGTAAAAGGGGATCTGGTAGAGCCTGGTCAGCTTATACACAATCAGTTTGTGACTGTGTGAGGATTCACTTGGGAGGAGAAAACCTTGCCACTTGCTAGTGTCCTCCTAGACTGGGGTGAGACAAGGGGGACTGTACAAAAGGTTGCTGTAGCTGAAACTTTAGCTGTTGATGTAATCATTGGCAACAATCTCAAACAGGGAATGGTGTGTGCAGTTACCCGCAGCCAAGCAGCAAAGGAAAATTGTGGTTCCCTGGACCCCATAGAAGCCACTGTGGAAACCACTGGGTGGCTGGTTCCCCAGCCTGGGTCTCCTGATATGGAGACTAATGAAAGAGGAGTAGAAATTTGCCAGGTAGCAGTTAACAAAAAAGCTACTGAGGGTTACTGCGAGGAAGGAGGGGTGACCCATTTTTAGAGGGTTAGGGATGGCAGTGATCCTGAGTGCCCTGATGCTAGAGCTAGGGACCATAGTTTAGACACTGAAGGGGACCTGTCCAATGCCTTGGGAATGTGTAAGGAGTTTGCAGCTGCTTGGAAAAGTGACCCTAGTCTACAGAAGCTGAGGGCTTGGGCAGACTCTGACAGACCACTGGGAGGTGACAGGAAAGATAAGATTTATTGGGACAATGGACTGATATATACTCAGGATGCTAAGACAGAGGGAGGAGTATAGGCAGGCAGCTTGTCGTTCTCGGGGTACCGTGGAGCAGTTGCTCAAGATTGCACATTATATTCCTATGTCTGGTCATCTGGGAATCATGTGCACTATGCAGTGATTGGCCCAGAATTTCTATTAGCCCAACTCACCCAGCAGGTGAAGGAGTATTGCAGGTCATGTCACCGTGCCAAGAAATAGGGAAGGCGGTAAGAGAACCCAAGCCACCCTAATTCCATTGCTCATAGTGAAGGAGGGTAGGAATGGATATTGTGGGGCCTTTAAATACTCCCAGCTGTTCTGGGAAGAGGTTCATCCTGACTGTGGTGGATTATGCCACCCGGTACCCAGAGGCAGATGCCCTATCCTCAGTGAGGAAAAAGTGGCAGATGCCTTACTAGGGATTTTCTCCCATGTTGGGTTTCTGCAGGAGGTTATCACCTTCCTTCATATCGGACCTGATGAAATGTTTGTGGGAGAAATGTGGGGTGGTGCAGATATGCATGCCACCTTATCACCTTCAAGCCAATGGGCTTGGAGAAAGATTTAATGACACCCTATATCAATGCTCCAAGTGTCTGCTGAACAGCATGGGAGGGACTGGGAGAAATACCTTCCCCACCTGTTGATTGCATACAGTGCGGTGCCCCATGAGTTGACAGGGTTTTCCTCTCTCAGTTCTTATATGGACGAGGGCATGGGCCCCTAGACTTGATCCGGGAGGACTGGGAAGGCAAGCATGCCACCCAGGGAACTCCCATAGTGGATTATGTTCTTAGGTTTGGGGAAAAACTGAAGGAGCTTATGGGTACAGCCCAGAGCAACCAGGCAGTGGACCAACAAAAACAGAAGATGTGGTATGACCACAGAGCCAGAGCTTGCTCATATACTGTGGATCAGGAAGTCATGGTCCAAATCCCAGTCCGGAAAGACAAGCTGCAGGCCGAGTGGGCAGGATTGTACAAAGTAGTCAGAAAGGTAAATGATGTAAACTACATTATAGAGTTACCTGACAGATGACATACACAAAAGATGTACCATGTCAACATGATGAAGCCATATGCTAATACAGCTGACATGGTGTGTGCAGTGTCTAGTCCTGGGAAGGGGATGGACAAAGGAGACCTTCTTCTGGACTTGCTGGAAGTAAGCAAGCAGGAGTCCTTTGTGGAGGCAATTAAATTGTCACCCCAGTTGGCCCCAGACCAGATCCAGGAAGTAAGGGATGTTTTAGCAGACTGTGCCCCACTGTGTAGTGCCAAGCCTGAACTAACCCCCTTAGCAATGCACAATGTGGAGAAATCCTGAAAGTGGCTTTACCCTTTTCTCCATGTTATTTGTTCTTGGGGATACATCCAATATCCAGGGGTAAATATGCAGACCAAATATTGATTTTTAACAGCAGCTCTAGCTTATAAAAATCTTATCATGAAGGATTGGAAGAGGTTAGAATTCCATCATTAAAGTAGCAGGTAGATACTCTAGGAGAGATAGCAAATAATTAAAGAATTAGTTATACACGGATTGATAAAGTGAGATCTTTAATACTGTTTGGGAACCATTTTAGCTTACTGCCTAATGTAATTTTAGTTTCCAGTATTAGTAGTACGAGTGTCCAATTGATTGTACTTAGATTTTAAATATGGTTCTCAATGTTTGTGATTTTATTTACATTTTCATGATTGTTCAATCTTTCTTGATGTTAGATTGCTTAAATAATCATATATGTTGAATGTTCATGATATTCCTGCTATATTCAATTGTATTATGTTTTTTTGGGGGGGACTTTTTTTTAACTTTTAATTGAAAAAAAGAGACGGACACAGGTGCCCATACGGCGAACAGCATATAGGGTGTCAGAGGCTGTCCAAAAGTACATTAGGAGGGAGGTGGAGGGAATGCTGTACTTAAGAGTAATCCAGAAATCCCACAGCCCCTGGGCCTCACTCGTAGTCCTTATTCCCAAGCCAGATGGCTCTACTCGTTTTTGTGTTGACTATTGTAAACTGAATGAAGTCACAAAGTCAGACGCCCACCCAATGCCACGGACAGACAAACTCCTGTGAAAAGTTTTTATCAGACTGAAGGAGGCACTGTGCAGTGCTCCTGAATTGACAAGTCCAGACTACAGCAGACCCTTTGTAGTCAAGACTGGTGCCTCAGATGTAGGTATTGGGGCAATGTTGAGTCAGACATCCAACCAATAGAAAGCTCACCCCATAGTGTACCTGAGTAAAAAGTTACTCCCAGGGAGCAGGTTTACTCTACTGTGGAAAAGAGTGTCTTGCCATGGCGTGGGGCCCATAGAAGTTAGAGCCATACTTATACAGGCAGCAGTCTGAGGCACAAACTGATCACAACCTCCTGGTCTGGCTGGCACAAATGGGTAAAACAAATGGTAGACTACTAAGATGGAGTTTGGCCTTGCAAGGTATGACATGACTGTATCACATAGGGCTGGGACAGAGAATGCAAATGTAAATTGTTTATCTCGTAGTTTTGAGATGTAAACCGAAGTTGGGGAACTCATCCCATGCAGGAATAGATCCTCAAAATTAAGTCCAAGGAGGGAGTGTGACGTGATAAACCCTCTAATATTATTGTATAATATTTGTATTATGAACAAAAGGTCTGTGATTGTCTCACACAAGTCAGCAGTGAGTGAGAAACTTGACCTTTGACCCCTGTCTGTCAGCTGTTCACACTATTGCACTCTGAGGTTGGCACTGTGGGAGCAGAGGGCCTGACCTGTGGAGTGCGCTTGTGACACTGACCACTGACAGTGATCAGTTCTGTGGAATGTTTTCCCACAGTTTAGTACATTAACCCGCAGTCCATACATTTATTCCACCATTCTAAGGCAGAATTTTCTATAAAGTTGCCATATGATTTTTGAACTTTCGAGGAAGCAAAAGTCCAATGTTGGTGCAAATTCTTCCAGAGAATTTTTTTTGCACAGCTCTAGTTGTTTTTAACATTTGCAACCCAAATTTTCAACATAACATTCTTATGACCCATACAGCCTTCTTATAATCCCACCTTATAAACAAGGGTTGAGAAAATTTTCAAATCTGCATGAAAGGAGATTTAATTCAACAAGTACAAAAACAAACCAGATTTGACCAGGATTTGAAAAATGAAAGCTATCACATTCATGAGGAGGTGTGAAAAAATAGTTATGTTGAAATTTTGAGAGAAAATATTGTAAATTATCAAAGTTATGAGCCTACATTGAAAAATGGCACTGTACACTCATAACTTTTTTGTTTCTAAATATTTTTACCTCACAGTTCCACATAGCCTTCTTATGACCCCACCTCATGAACAAGGGCAGAGAAGATTTTCAAATTCTGCCCAAAAGGTGATTTTGCGCAATGACCACAAAATCACCTTTCAGGGTGGATTTACATAATTTCACTGCAATTATTCATAAAGTAGGGTCCCAAAAAGGCCATGCTCAAAAATGACCAACTTATGAGGACAAGTTCAAAACTCATTAAAATACATTGAACCAGATACCTAATTTCCTTAGTTCCCAGTCCAGCTTTGAAAAGTAAAGACATGACTCAGGTCTACAGAGGGTTATGACATTGGACTCCTGGTAGGTAAGTAATGAGTAAGGTGGGTGTGGGGTGATGGGTGTTGAGTGGGAGAGTCACATGGGGAGGGTAATGGCAGCACAACAGACATCAATGGACACTTTTCTGTTTTATAGGATGTATAAAGAAAGCCTATGAGGATGGTTTCTTTTATTTCAGGTATCAACACTGGGGATTTGGGCACCCCAGTGCAGTGTAATGTTTGATGGCACTAGAGTTGGGCTTCCTGGTGTCACACAATGAAAATGGGCAGGGTGGAGGATAGTAGCCAACACTGGGGATTGGGCACACCAGTGTCAGAAAATGAATGGGTGCTGAGTGGTAGGGTCAGGTGGGGAGAGGGTAATGGCAGTGGTGGCAGTAGACATCGATGGATGTTTTTCTTTCTTAAAGGGTGTATAAGAATAAACAAAAAGACTACAGGGAGAGTTTTCTTTATTTCAGGTGCCAACACTGGGGATTGGGCTACCCAGTGCCAGTGTTATGTTTACGCCACTGGTGTGCTCCCAATGTCACACTATGACAATGGGTGGGTGGGGTAATAGCTGACACTGGGGATTGGCCATCCCAGTGTCTGAAAATTAACAAGGAAGGGTGGGATTGATTGAGAGATGGTTTCTTATATTTGATGACACCAGGGTGGGCTTCACTGTATCACACAGTGAAAATGGGTAGGTGGGGTGGGGTGGGGTGGGGTGGAATGTGGAAGCCAGCACCTGGGATTGGGCACCTCGTGTCAGAAAATTAAGAAAGAAGGAGTGGAAGGGATTGAGGATGGTTTTCTTATTTAAGGTTATGTTTGGGGAGGTAAGACCACAGCAGGCTTATAGATACAGCTTCTGGGATACAGTTCAAAGGAAAACACCCATAATTGGGCCAGCACTTCCCTTGAACTACATGAAGTTTCCACCCAGCAAGACCAGGACAGTGTCATGATCAGCTTGCTGATGATTGATCTGAAACTGATGAGCCTTTGCAGACTGTGCTGCATTACACTGATAGTGACATGCCTCTCAAATCCCAGCCATCATATCAAAATAAAAAACACAGTAGATAGGTGGCTTCAAGTAAAATAGATGGAGTCAATAAAGATACTCACAAAGTGACAGTCCAAAAAGCTTGGGTCCCCATCCCTGCTACAGTAAGAATGCACACTTGCGATGAGAAAGGTTAAATCATGAAAAAAAACAAAACTTTAATTTTCTGTAGAACGCCAACCTACAGATGGAGACACCCCTCCCCACAAACAAGCCAAACATTTTCACGTGGTCAGTGTAATTGGTGCCTTGAGCAAGCGTGGATTGACCGCACAAAAACGTTTGGCTTGTTTGTGGGGAGGGGTGTCTCCATCAGTATGTTAGCGTTCTACAGAAAATTAAAGTTTTTTTTTTTCATGATTTAACAGTACACATCGTAAGTGTGGATCCTTACTGCAGCAGGGACAGGAAGCTGAGCTTTGGACTATCATACCAAAATGTTTGGCCTTGAGCGCAAGTGCAAGGGTAAACATAAAGACCAGGCTAGCACATGAATCTGAAAACACAGGGTGGGGGATGATGCACTGACAGACCTTGGAAGTGCCTCAAGCACATGTACTGTACCTGTAACCTGCCACCAATTTGTTTATTTGGCATTACATACATGAATAAAACATCTTATGAAATGAGCTATGAATTTGAGCCCACTGACTGGTTGTTAGCTGTGCACTGAAAGTCTTTAGCACATGGCTAACATCAAGTACTGGCAATGTGGACAAAGCACACAAAAGAACAAATTTATATGTGCTAGGTTCTTTCCCCCACCCGCTCACTCTCTGTCCTGCTCATAATGGCCAACCTCACCTGCCCGCTTGCTTGCTCTCTCACCCGGCTGCCAGACAGAAATCACTGCAACCCAGCTCTGTGTAACCCCTTCCCCAACTAAGATTCAGTTTAAATATTAAACCATTTAAAAGAAATACCAGCAGCTCTATAACGTAAATGTTTTGAGGCTTCCAGCCTGTTCCATTCTTACAGCAGGCACACTCACTCAGTGACGGTTGCTGTGGCTCTGCTCTGTATGCTCCCTCACTCCTTTCTCTCTCTGCCCAGCTGTCAGACAGAAACTATCACAACCAAGCACTGTGTAAGCCCCTCCCCACCTCAGACTCAGTTTGAATAATAAACCATTTAAAAGAAATACAGGCATCCCCATAATGTGCTTTATGGATTCCAGCCTGCTCCATACTCACAGCAGGCACACTTACTTGGTAACAGTTGGCATGGCGTTGCTCTATACACTCCCTCACTCCTTGCACTCTCATTCCAATTAGAACCAAAAAATGAAAACATGAATAATGCCATAGTAATAGAAATAGGTAATGTGGATGAAATAAGGGAAATGTGTGTGAGGGAGGGGGAGCCATGACAACCACCACTTAAAAAAACTAAACGAAAAAAACTACACCTATGGCGGGCCACACAAGCACAAAAGTCCTTAAGTTAAAAAAAAAATAAACCAAGTCATGCAAGCAGAGGAACTATTTTATCACAAATAAAGGCAGATTAATTTTTTTTCTTACTCAGTCTAATTAATTTTAATTTTGACATGCATCTACAATACAATGGCCCATAAGACACTCAGAGGGAGGGGAAGGTGCCCTAGAGACTTCTAGCATGTGGCCAGGGGCAGAAGATGCTCAACCTGCAGCCTTGTGCTTCACTATGTCCCTGGCCATGCACTAGAAGTGTCTAGTACACACCCCATTGTGTCTTAGTGCTTACATAGCATTTGGAATCCTGGTGTGTGCTGTTCTTTGTATCTTTTAGTAATATGATCCACCATTGAGAGCGAGGGCCCTCAAGAGCTCTACATGGACTCCAGAGGTGAAGAACTCTGCCATCTCTACTGTGCCTGATTGACATCTAATTGCTGGTATTGGTAGAGGGAGGATCAGATTCCGAGTCATTGAGACCTCCATGGGCTTAAATAGAACTAAATTCCATCTCTACTTTCCAACAGTTTGCACAATGTTCGTATTGCTAAAGCACAGTAGAGCAGTACTTTAGTGCATGACTATATGCCCTTGAGGCAGAACAAAGGCCTATGGCTCATGCACTTTGCTCTAAAGTTCTGCCATTCTGTGTTCCAATGTTACCCCCTCTGCTGATACCAGCACATGGCTGCTGGCTGGTGAGCATGGAAAGGGAGTTCTTGATCTCCATCTAAGCCCACTGAGGGCTTTTAGTAAGTGTTAAATGGTCACAAACATCTGAGCTGACTGAAGGTGATGTTTCATACCAGAGAATAGTGAGTCAGGAACCGTATGGTGGGTTGCTGCATCCCAGAGTGAGGCTTGGGTGAAGGGTACACTGGACACAAGGGAAAATGAACATGGTGGACTGATGAATGTAAAGGGGAGACTGAACACTGCTCAGTAGCAATCGATCTGGAGCAGGATGCGGTACCAGTGAACTGGGATTGGTAAATTTAACAATGCCAGACCAATACCCCAACTCTTAGTCCTATCTGATTGGTGATGATTGGGGCTGGGGGATTGCTAGGTAACCAGAGAATTTGTGGACCATGAGTGGAATGCTAGAAACTATGGAAGTGTTCCCTGGCTGCACAATTTTGCCTACATAAACTGCATGTTTTGCACCACCATTGAATGAGACTAAAGCAGGCCCTGGTTCTATACAGTACCTTTTTTTTCAGCACATGCTAAAGATAAATTATATTCTACAGCTATAATCTGCAGTACTGCAAAGTAGATCACACAGTAACAGTTTACAGCTCACTTACTATTTGCAAGATTTATTAAATAAGGAGAACAAAATCATGTGTAACAGTTTTTACATATTTTTAAGAAAAGCTTGAAAAGCTGAAATTCAAGTCCCTGTGTCATGATTGTTTCCTGAAAATGTCATGCTGTTTGGTTTTGTGGTTTTCTTTATATCAGCATTTGTTTACTTGCTGTACAGTGGCTGAAAACAGTGGAGTTATTTCTGACCTCTCAATCAAGCTTAGAGAGTGATGACATCATTTGGAGTAGTTTGGTGTTTCAGATTCCCAATCAGAGCAGCACTCTATAGAGTTAATGGTTTGCTGAGCTTTCCAGGTTTCTTCAGACTCAGTCTCTGGTTTGTGTTTAGATAGATCAGCTTAAAATCTATCATTCTCTTCCTTTAAAAAGTTAATCATTTGAGTTTCAATGCAGAATTGAAGTAGTAGAACTCTTTCTACATGAGATATCAGCTTTTATCTAACACAGCTCTCAGTTCTTTCTAAACAACTCAGATTTTTTTTCTAACTGTATAACGCAGGGCTGTTTAATGCATATAAAATAAATCTAAATTTTGTTTATTCATAGAAACAATTTGTCTTTGATGTAGCCTTCATAAATACATTCGCGTAAGAAAATATTTTTTTCTTCTCAGATTGACAAACAGGTGCCTGTCACAATCTGCTACAGTATTTCAAGCACATGTACTGTCTGAAGTCACAAACTTCAGTTCTTTAGTGGTTTCTGTGTGAAAATACATCACGTATGTGTATAACTAGAAACACTATATGGCATCCTGATGCACCATGTCTCTACCCCATAGATGAGGTTGCTGCAGTCTACTGCCACCTGTTCCCTGCAACACGTGCCCTTGCCTTCTGCTCCACATTTGAGGCTGCTGTGGCCTGCTGCCCACTGTCATCTCCCACACAGACAGGGATTGTGCACCCTGATCCTTTCATTCCCTGCCCATAGAATCAGGGCTGTTGCACCCTCCATCCCCTGCCCAAACAGTTGGGGTTGCTGCACCCTGCTGCTGTCTCTCCTAGACCCTTACAGTTAGGGATGCTGTACCTGTTGCCCCCTGTTCCTGTCTCTACATTCAAGGGCTGCTGTGCTGTACAAAGCCTTAGAGTGCCAGGTTCCCTGCCTCCACAGCTGGTGCTGCTGCACCATGCTGCCCTAGCCACCAGACATGGGACATTTGCTGCACCCTGCAACCCATTTCCATTGCCCCAAATGGGCATGGCTGCTACACCACATGCACCCCATCTCAGAGTCAGGGTTGCTGTACTCTGATGCCCCCTGTGTCCTACACCACAGTCAAGACTTCTGCACCATGCTGTCCTCCATCCCCTGTCACCACAGACAGGACTGCTGCATCCTGCTCCTTTCTACACAGTTGGGGTTGTTGTGGCCTACCATGTTCTAGAGCCCCATGCCTCTGTAGTTTGGACTGCTGCACCATGCTGCCACTTGCCACAAGATTCAGGGCATTTGCTGCACCTTGTTGCATGCCTCCACAGTTGAGGCAGTTGCACCCTGCTGTCCCCCTGCCACCAGAGTTAATTCAGCTTTTCAAGCTTTTCTTAAAAATATGTAAAAACCATTGCACGTGATCTTTAAGTAAATTGTCACATACTGTATCTTTACTGTGGCACTGACATGCTGACTTCCACTTCCTTTTAAAATGAACATATTCAGATTTATTCATTAGCAAGCCCTGGAAAATTAATCAGAAACAGCCAGAAGACACACAGCAATAGTACATTTTGACTGCCTAATTATTCTAGATAAGCAGGGCTTAGAAAAGTAATTTTGTTCAGGTAATTCCCAAATTTCCAATTTGCAATACTTAGGGCACACTCTAGTCTAAGATCATCATATAACATACAATATGTATTAAGATGTGTATTTGATAGCACATCAAAAACTAAGATGACACTGTAATGTAACCCAACATCATGTAATGGTTTGAGTAGTGGTTCTGTAATTCTGATGGTGCAATCATTACATTAACAGTTTTTTTATTAAAAATAATAAAATAACAAATCTGATCATTCAACTAATTAAGGACAATGAACACTGTTCATAAGACACTATTGGAAATGGTCTACCAGTTACCTCAGAATGAAAGGGGAACAAACAGCATTAAAAGCTCTATAGCCAAGTATGGGGCTGATCCCAATTTGCGTTTTGTGCAAAATATTTCTTTACTTACTCTTTACTGCAGTATAGTAGATTTTATCAGGCTAATTCTGCTGATATCCAAGCTGAAGTGTTCTGTGACCAGAAATCCCGGAATGCCCTGGGGCTGACATTAGAGCAGGGCTGCAGCAGAGGAAGATTTAATAGCCTGCAGTGCATGCTAAAGCTTTTTTTAAGATCATATCAGCTGTTTGCCAATCCCACTATTCTCTCAGGGCTTGGTACAGTCTTCTGTTACTATACGTAGCATGGGAGGGCAATGGGGCCAGGAAACAAAAGAGCCAACCTTACAAAATCTCCAACATGCACTGTAGGCTATTGAATCTCCCATTACTTCAGCCCTGCTCTGATGTCAGCTGCAGGGCATTCTGGATTTCTGGTTACAGCAAATGCTTGATAGTAAATAACTTCAGATGGATCCAATCTACTATACTGCAACATACTTCTCAACTGCTATGAATTTAACATAGTGTTATGATTTTCACACTCAGATTTACCCTTGCTCCACATAGGTTTACTGGTGTTCTTAATAATGTTAGAGCTATTTCTGGACATGCAAACTATTAAGTCATTTAACAAGTAAATAGAAACATTCCTTATCACTAACCATATGGGCCCAGTATCTATAGACATTTTATTCTTAAAATAAGAAAGTGCTCCACATTCTGGCCATTTGCTATGATTTTGTAGGCCAGTGCTATGATTTTTATTGCTGAGAGGTTGAGAGGTATGTACTGCTATAAACAGTAAGCATAAAAAAGAAGGTTTTGCACTTAGAGTGCAAATCGGGACCAGCCTCCCTCCCTCCCTCTCAACTAGTGTGTGAAGTTCTTAGTGCTGACTGTTTCCTTTATGTTTGAAACTGCAGCATTGGTGTTGAGCTTTCTCTGCAGTGAGCTCTGCAGCAACGGTAAAGAGCAGCTGGCAACTGTTTATCTCCAGGCAAGCAACTGATACTCGGAGATGCCCTCCCAAGGAGATAAAATAGCCACTATGAGAACTTTTTTTCAGTATGCAACAAGATATTTACTTTACTGTGCCACATTCACAGCTTCCAAAAGCTACTGTAGCTGAGTGGCAATGGAGTGTTGCAGCTGTGCCCTGGAAAACAACGCTTTTTTGGTTTGTTATAATGTGAAGAGTGGAACAGAGCTCCAGAAGTGTTAATGGGCAATGAGTGAAAAATCAGATCAGTGAGGAGGGCTGTCTAAAGATTAGACTTTTGCAACTTTACAGCCAATTCTACATTTGTGCTGCTAGTATAGTCTGTAAATGTAAAACTAGCCATCTACATATTGAATGACCTGCAAAGTGACACCATACTGTATGTAGTTGACATATGTATTTGATAGCACATTACAAAATGAGTTCATAGTTTAATCCCATGTCATGCAATGAGTTAAGAAGCTCCTCTGTAATTCTAATGGTGTAATTTTCAAAAGGGTTTTAATGGATTTTTTTTTTATTTAAAAATGATGGATTATATCAGAACATACAGGATTTGAATGCTGAATCTTGCCAACATACTGCATGACACTAATTTAAACTCTTGTTTACTCATGTCTGCCCTTAGAAGCAGTCTAAAATAAATGATAAATTTAAATGAATTTAAAAAGCAGTTATGGATCCACATGCTAATGAGAGATTTTACCACTTCAAGTCTAAAGAACTTGATAATTCTTGACAGCAACAAGATAACACATTTGAATACCAAGACAATTTCACCAAAACGGTAGCTGTACAGAATGGCCATGGTCATGACTGTTTGAAGATGATGTAGAAATCAAAGGGTGGTAATGTGGACACATTTTTATGTTTAAGAATCACTCATGAACAGAGTTATAAAAGTGAAAAGTTGACTCAAACTGCAAATATAGATGACTATGCAACGAGAGAGAGTGACTGAAAGAGATTATAGAGCAGGAATTATTTGATATTTGCAAGATGAACAGGATTACTTAGAAAAGGTATATGTGGTATCCTAGAACAAACTCACATTTCTAACAAATATGATTATCTCATAGCAAAGAAATGGACTGAAGTGTTATCAGTAGAGAAGGGACCTAACTAGTGTCAGATCTCTTAAACTAGTGTTTCAGCATAGCTGATATCCACCATCAGTAAGATCAAGTGCAAACATCTAAATTTCTGCAGTAATTAACCTGAGAATCATAAGCATAGCTAAGACAATACTGCCTAGACCATGTTATATTACAGGTGACAGGGAGGATGTTCCTGTAACTAAATAACATTGAAATCCTGTAAATTTTGTAGCTATGTATCTTGAACAATATTTGAAAATGAGATTTTCCCAAAAAACTTAAAATTGCCCTTCATATTGTTTGATGAAAGCTTTTTGTTTTCAGTGTCTGGAAACACTTCTAGCTCACTTAAAGGGCACTTAGATATAAAATATATAACACAATTACTTACAAAACTATGGCACACTAAAATAAAATAACTAATAATGCTGAAGTCACCCATGAGATTAGTGCATTCTTTTAATCCACACCTGCTTGTCTATCAGGACATCACAAGATGAATTACTGTATATACATTAAAGATCCAAATGCTATTACCTCCCATGACATTCAGATTTGTATACAGTTGAACAAAACAGTAGCTTGCCATCTTTGAATCTTGGATTGTTGTTTATGGCAAATAATTTAAGTGTAATTCATTATCGTGACATTAAAGATGATAAATGAAAAAATGGAAGGCTTTCCTTTGGAGCATCATTCTGCACAAATCCCTAGTTCCTTTAAATATAATTTATAAAATAGTAAAATTAGATCAGAAGGGACTCTAGAGTCCATCATGTAGGCCTGCTCCCCTCACTTCATAAGAAGGTATGAAGATGTATTTACACTCAGATCAAGGATACCATTTGGAGTGTTTTTGTTCTTAAATTTAATATTATTCTTTGATGGTTTTATATTAGTTTACAGTGAATTACTTGTTAGTAAAATAAAAGCAATTGCTTTGTTTCTTACAGTCCAAGATTGCTTTATTCAGTTGTTCTATGGTGCCTGGCAACTGCTCCTAACTAAAATATGGCCTCCATTATTGACAACGCTATCTTTAGAGAACATGAAGTGAATGAATACAAATGCCAGTGTTTTTAAAGGTGCCCTTTTAGCCATAGCTTCTAAATTAAATTTCCAGCAAATCCTTTTAGAACAGTTCATCATTCATTTTCTACCAAACATGGCTCTGGAATTCAATAAAAAAAGAGTCCTTTTATAAATCCTCTTTATGATTTCTTCCTCTTTTTTTGCTTTAATTACAGTGAAGGGGGATTAGTCGGTTTGTGTCTCCAGGGAGCCATATAGAAAACCATCTCAGAAATTAAACCAAAGGGAAAATGGCAGTGGGCACTGAGCCCTAGTAACAGACAAGACTGATTGATTGATTTCAAGCAGCCAGCAGAATATTCTGGCTCATTAGGGAAAACAATAAAACTTCTACTTAATCAGGTAAATTAGTGCTGACTTCCATTAATGTCATCCTCCTAAGCAGAACAGAAAATGGTAAAGTAAATATAAATCAGAGGCTATCATCCTGCATAAATCAGGCTGTCATATACTTCAGCTGATGGCCATTTGTCTTTCTTCATTCACTTCTTTTGTGATTTACAATCAGGCAATAGTTTACCCTCTTATTTTTTATATGACAAAGGCTCCCTAGCACTATGCCATCTTTGGTGAGTTAGTGTTAGTGAATGTTAGCGATATACGTTATGTACATAAAATACCTGGGACTGGATTTCCAAAATGGAAAGCTAATGATACAAATGCCTTTTTTGCTTCCCTCAGCATCTGCTTGATTTTGCACACTTTACATGCCGTATTCTCAAAGCAGCCTGCTTTTTCTGACCGTTTCTGCAATTTGTGATAGCTTGCATAACAAAGATGCATGCAGTATTTCTTGTTTACTCAAGCTCTGCTCATTTTGCTGCATTTTTCCACAACTGTGCCTAAATGTCATACTTTGCAAGACCCTCAATTAGGTAGTCTAGCAGCAGTCAAACTCTGGATGCTGTAGCAAGAGGTATGTACAAAAAGCTTGCCCTGGGACATTAAATGGGAGAGGCATTATAGCCTAGAGGTTAGATACCAAGCTGTGCCAGTTTTGTGGCACCGAGTGATGGGTCACCACACTGGCATGCTGGAGACCTGGGTTCTAGACCCAATCCTAGGTACCAGGAGAAGAGGTTGGCAGGGAGGGGGTTCACCACATCCCTTGGACACTTCCTCCTTGGGTGGGTGGGTTGCTCAGTGCCACTTGGTGGTGGCTCCTGGGGTTGTTAATGGGAGGTGTTCTTGGTGTGGATGACCACATGACAAGCTCCCTCACTCCAAAACCGCTGCTGCAACACATCGCAGGGGTGGTGGGCAGGGCCCCAGAAAATCGGAAAATTACTGACCTTGGCCCCCAGATGACAGATTTGGGTAGCTTCCTTTGCCACCCCAGGTCATGCAGCCTCCACTTGGTTCCTGCCTCTCCAACTAAATTATAACTTATCCTCCAGCTGGGAACTTGTCAGACCAATCAGCTTACCTGATGGGTCAGACACGAACATGGGGTCTGATGGGTGATAAGTGGATATGGAGCTGTCACCACCCGGGCAGATAGATGAAAGATGCATGAGCACCTGAATGAGTGGGGCCATAAAATGCTGCAGGAAGGTGGCAGAAAAAAAAGAGAACCAAGCTGGGAAACTGGAGACCTAGCAGACCAGGGTTTGAAACCCAAAACTGATCCTTGCATACTGTGTGACCTATAGGCAGTCACTTAACCTCCCTGTGCTCCTGGGAATGAGATTCAGATCAATGTGTCTAGCCCGATTAATAAAACAAAACAAAAAAAAAAAGGTTTTCCAATTATAGATAATGATATAATTACTTTGATCACACTTATCACTAAACTTTTAATTTTGCACAGAGATATATGAGACTAGTTCATATTGTCTTAATGTGTTTCAGCAAGTACTTTTAGGTAACACTAATCAGATTGTCTTACAAATGATGAAGCCCTTTAGGTGTGAGTGTTAAATTCCCATTTAGTAACATTTTTGGTTTATTACATCAGTAGTTTTATATCTGTTTTGCTTATAAGCAGAGGTAGCATAAAACAACTTTAGAAATTAGAACAGAATAGAATGTAGACTGGTTTAACACTTTCATCATACATGAAGTATATCACAAAGGCATGATTGTACACAGGCCAATGTGACAGCCGCAATGCACTGAACAACTATGTCACTGACACTTTTAATCGGAAAGGAAAAGCTGAACAGAACACTAAGGAAATCCCCTACATTTTCCAATAATGCCACATAATCATAAAAGCAGAACAGGGCTGAACATGTAAGTCATTTTTGTTTTTGTAGAAGCTGTGTTTTAAATACTGGTTTGCATTCTGTTATTGCCCATTCCTTACTGGCCATTTCATAAATTAAGTGGTGTTCCTGGTTTACACTGGGGTGGTAAGAATGATCTGAGAAATGAAAGACTCTACATTATGTCCCTTTCCACTACAAAGTTGAATACTAAAACACAGATGTATTGTGATTGCAATGAAAGAGTGTAAAAAAGACACAAACTGCATCTCACAGTTGTACAACGGTTCTTACCATTTGAGTGCAAATCAGAAACACCCCATGAATGAACTAAAAGGTCAGTGAACATGGAACAAAAACAGAATGCAAAACAACATTTGAAACACAGCTTCTTCAGGAAACACATACTTGCAGGCTGTTCTTTGTCTGCCCCTTTGTTTTCTTACTTGGGTTGCTGCATGTCCCTCATCTTGATGACTGCAGCTGCCATGGCTGCATACTTTCTGTGGCCAGAAAGAGAGGGAGGGGAGTGATTGGCTGCCTTCACAACCATGAGCCAACATCATTGTCAGCTGACAGGGGGGTGCTCAAATGTTGGAAGGTCTGCACCGTGTCTCCCTCCCTTCCTGGGAGTCCAGTGCTTTGTACCTCCACAGTGCACTGAACTTCCATCCCAAATTCTCAACTTCAAAACTCCAAATTCCTGGCTCCATGAAGAGAATGTTGTCCATAAAAAGAAAGCAATATAAAAACAATTTTTCACATCAACACCTATTCAGGCACAAATAAATGTGGATGGTGTATGTCTATCAATATAATTTCTAAAAACACGAACATTTCAAACAGCTGTAATTTAACACAAAGTCCCAGTCCTTTTTGTCCTCTCTCTCTATACTTATGTGGCAGATTCAGTTTTCTCCTTAATTCATAGTGATACATACAGAAATTCAATCTGTCCTAGAACTTCAGCCATCTTATCAGGGGCATTTTTAAAGCGATACCATCATTTATTTCATGGATAGGTTTGATGGTTATTCTCGTATTCTGAATGTGGGCTATGCACAAAGGTGCACCAGCTATGCTGGACTCATGTGTACCCAGCCTGCATACCTACACACCCACAGACAGGTGCAGGGTGTGTGGTGTGCACTACCACAGACCTCTGTAGGACATCTGTCCATGGCCTTCCCTCCCCAGCATGGAGCTTTGTGGGGGGGGGAGATCAAGGGACACAGGTGGGCATCCAATCAGAGGTCCCTCCTGACTCCCAGAGTGGATCTCATGCTGCACCCGAGCAGGGGATTGTGGGAACATGCAGGAGAGACAAACTAGATGTGTACAGGTGAGTGCCACAGTGGCTTCCTCCAGCCCTCCCTGTCTGCCCAGAAGACTAGGACAGCATGGTAGGTGGGAGTGATTGTGTACTGTGGAGCCAGGAGTAGACATCAGGGGGAGGTGCACAATGGATATGGCAGGGACCCTGCTGCCATATCCTGAATCCCTCAACTAGCACACTGCAGCTTTCTGAATACCACAGAGTGTGAGCAAGCCCCCCAGGCATGCCCCAGGACTGGTCACCTGTGTAGATGTGTGACTGGCTGGAGGATCCCATATGGAAGGGATGCACATCCCTTTCATGCATGTGTGCAGGGGTCCATGGGACTCCCAATGTGTGGCATTGTCATGTAAGATTCCCTACACACTCCAGATCCACAGCATATAGGAATTCTGCCCTTTTACATATAGTAGCCAATAGGCAATCTGACCCTTCGTGCATAGGGGCCAGTATGTGTAAAACAGTAAGGGTGCCGGCATTAGAGCACCTGCAATCAGAGCGCCAGGCAGAGGATGCTGGCAAGGACAGCACCGCACCACAATGCAGCAGTGAAGCAGGAGTGCAGCCCAACCGAGAGGTGCAAGGCACAGCCACAGCTGACACACCCACAAACCCACCCATAAATGTGCACATGGCAACAGGTGCTGCCGCAACAGCATGTAGCATTCTGTGAACAGTGCAGCAGGGATAGCGGCCTGGTGGGAACCATGCAAATGGCAACAGGCTGCCATAGCAGTGGCACAATGGTATGCACACCAGCCCACATGCGCAGTGCCACTGGGCAGAAGCGTGCAACAACAGGCGACCCACACGGCCCGCACATGCGACCATGGGGGCAATTGGATGACACAACACTTGACAGGGAGGTGCAGCACCAGACAGACAGGGCACTGTGGGGCTGAAGTGGTGCACAGCACAGGCCCCCATAACCAGTGAACACCATGGCAGTGTGCACGAGGCAGGCAGGATGGGCAGGGTGCCATGCACACAGTGGCTTACAGGATACCAGCCACCAGTGGCTGCATAGTGCGCCTGCACAGGCCAGACCCACCTGTGTGGCACCCATGGACAGCATACACAATGGGGAGGGGTACAACAGGGGAACATGCACTGCCAAGAGCACAACAGCAGGGCTATGGGCACGTGACATGGGCATGGGCAGGCAGACCCCATGGCCCCAACAGTGGCAGCCCACAACGCTAGCCACAGTTCATGCACCAACCCCCTGACAGATACTCTACATGGCCAGCGCCACCCCAAGTCTATGCCTACAGCCCTGGCATTGGACCCGCCACAGCACAGAGGCAGACAGGTGGTACACAGCATGCACTGAGACACCATGCGAGTCAGGCAGACCACACCACAGGGGGATACAGAAGCAAGTGAGAATGGTGTCCCCAGTTGGTGCATGACACCCACACACCCGGCACACAGTGCAGCCCCACACATGCACTGCAGGTGGACTGTGACCACCCCAGGGGACCAGACAGTCATACATGTACCAACATGTCACATGTCATGCAGGGACCACATGAGGCCGGCAGTGGTGGGCTGATTGGCAGGTGATGGCAACCCAGACCACGGCAGTGACCCATGTCAGGGCATGCATGACTGTACCCCACTAGTGCTGGATGACATTGCAGGCATGCATGCAGGGGGACCTTGGATAGGCAGGGGCTGTGTGCAAGGCAGTGACACAGCCATGACACATATGTCTGTGCAACATGGCAGAGCACCAGAGCCACAGCCTGGGCCAGTGAGGGGGGGGCAACATATGACCCATACAGGCTGCACGTTGGTGTGTGGCGATGGGCCACATCATGGCACCGACCCATGCATGACCCTGCGCAATGGCAGGGGACTGGCAGCACTGTGCCGTGGTGCTGCAGTGCAGTGTTGGGTGCACAGTACTGAGGCCTGGCTGTGAACCACAGACAGACACACAGTGCACAGTGGCAGTGTGGCCAGCACAGGCACCTGTGCCCGTGCACACCCATGACACCACCTACCAATGGCCATACACCACCACACCCACACACATACCCACACATGCACAGGCACATGAAAGAAACAGTTATAAGATGGTACTGTTGTTCACATACTTTACTGGTAAGAGGGGAATGTGTTAAACTGCACACTTCCCCAGGGGTTAGAGCACTGTATGTGGGACATGCCAGCATGGCCAATCGCATGGTCTGGTGGACTAGACCTGCAGCTGAATGTGCATGTTGATGCCCTTCAAGTATTCCTGTGTGCTGGGTCCCCCATACCACTTGACAAGCTCTATTATCCACTGGCTCCTGTCCCTGAACCTGCGGCGGGGTGGTGCAGCATGCTCTCTGGACATGAACTGCTGCACCTTGATGTCATTCAGTTGCTGTTTGGAATGCAGGCAGTCGAGAAATGTCCATATGCTGGGGTGTTCTGACCTCATCAGGGAGTTGAAGCCCCAATGCCACCCTTTGACCGCATTGATAGTCCATGGCAGTCCAGCTCATGCAGTGTCATAGCAGTTCCATACCTTGAAGGCTTACCCCTGTGGAGATGGTAAAGTACCACCCTTTACGAGACATTGACTCTGAAGGCCTTATAGCGGTGCTTGACTTAGCATCCATTCCATGTGCAAACAGCGAATGCAGAAGACCTCGTGATGGCCTATAATATGGCCATTATGATGGCCCTGGATGTCATTGCTCCTGTCCGTGTTCTTCCTCTCTTCCTTCGACCCCAGTCTCCATGGTTTGATGGGACCTTGAGGGAGATGCGGAACAAGGTCAAAGGTTAGAGCACTGCTGGTGGAGATCTGCCCTTGATGCCAATTACCTTAGATTGATGGACCATTATCAAGTCTATCGATCAGCAATCACCTGTAAGAAGGAAGAGTTCCTGTCCGGGGGAGATTGCAGTCACTCGGAACCGACCAGCTCAGCTTTTCCGAACAGTGGACAGGCTGTGCAACCCAGCTTGTCTTCAAGTTTGGAAAGCGTTTTCACAAATAGAGTGTGATGAACTTGCTCAGTTCTTTGCGACTAAGGTGGCCAACATCAGGGCAGCTCTCCATCCAGCACTCTCTATGGGCGTTGTTGATGATCAATGCTTGGCTACTGGCCTTCAGTTTTCCTGGAGTACCTTCAACCACCCGGAGTTCATAGATGTCATGAGGACTGTCCAGGATGTGCACCCTATGTACTGTAGTTTGGATCCAGAGCCAGCTTCCCTGATTTTGGGTTGTATTGATTCCATTGGTCCAGTCCTTGCTCGGATAGTTTGGTGCTCCTTGGAAACAGGTGAGTTTCCAAAGCTCCCTGAAGGAGGCAGTGGTAACACCCATCCTGAAGAAAGCATCCCTGGACCAAAACTGCCTTGCAAACTACAGACCAATCTCTAACCTTCCCTTTTTAGGGAAAGTGGTTGAGAAGTTAGTGGCCATATAGTTGGAGAACCATTTAACCATCCATGACATCTATGAACCCCTCCAGTCCGGTTTCCGAAAGAGGCATAGTACAGAGACAGCACTGGTTCGGGTGCTCATTGATCTCCTGATGGCTCGAGATTGGAAGAACTGTTCCATCTTGGTTCTTCTTGATCTCTCATCAGAGTTTGATACTGTGGACCATGGGGTTCTTCTTGATCATTTGAGGTTCATCTGTGGTCTGTCTGGTACAGTCCTCAGGTGATTTAAATCTTTCCTCACTGGAAGAACTCAGAGGGTGGTGTCTGGGATTTATTCCTTGGACCCAATCCCACTGTCTTGTGGGGTTCCTCAGGGATTGGTGTTGCCCCCCATGTTGTTCACAGTATATATACTGCCCCTCAGAGACATTGTAAGGAGGTATGGGCTAAAGTTTCACTGCTATGCTGATGATACCCAGCTATACCTAGTGGAGCTCTCTCAGTCTTTAATAACTGCCTGGTGGAAATCCAGGAATGGATGGATTCGAGCTGGTTGAAGTTAAACTCAGGAAAGACTGAAGTGCTGGTTGTGAACCTAAGACACTGGATAGGGGGGTCGGGCGTAGGTTTATCCTCTGGATTATTCTTTGGGGATTTGCCACTCCCAGCCTGTGAACAGGTGCTTAACTTAGGGGTAATTTTTGATGAGGGGTTGACCCTGCATGTGCAGGTGTCAGCCATCTTCAAGACCTCTTTTTACCATCTGAGGAATATCACCAGGATTAGGCACCTTGTTCCATCCGGCGACCTTCCAGCATTGGTTCATGCCTTTGTGTCCTCCAGCTTGGATAATTGCAGCTCCCTGTATCTAGGGCTTTCTGGGGTAAAAAGCCACAATTTGCAGCTGGTGCAGAATGCAGCAGCTCAGCTTTTGACAGGAACCTCTCAGACCTGCCATATTTCTCCGGTGCTGTGTTATCTGCACTGGCTGCCAGTATAATGGTGGATCACCATTAAAGTCAGTTTGCTGACTTACAAGCCCTACATGGACAGGGTCCTGACTACCTGAAAGAGCTTCTGGTTCTCTACTGCCCTTGGCGATCACTCCACTCAGCTGGTGAGGGGTTGCTAGAGATTCCAAGAGTGTGTTTAAAATCTTTGGGGGCCGGGGCATTCATGCACACGGCCCCTTCCCTCTGGAATTCTCTACCCCACCAGTTACGTGAGTGCACCACTGTGGAGGGATTTAAAAATGCTTTAAAAACTCATCTTTGGCACCAAGCATTTGGTGACTGAGTGGTGTTATGATTTTATTTATAAGTTTGTTTAGATGACTGTGTTTTAATCAAACTGCTGTAAATGGTGCAATATGTTTGTTTATAAATTTGTTCTGCACCTTGGTTTTGGGAAAGGTACCTTAAAAATCAAGTTTTATTATTATTAATATTTATTATTATACCTATACTGGGAATGTCGGCCTACACCTGTGGCTGCTGCAGGTGGGCCACCCCAGCCAACTGTCCTCGAAGTAGTTCATGAGGGGTACAAGCATTTCCTCCCACTCTGTAAAAAACTCCCAGGTCCGCAGCTCCTCGAACATTGCCTCAACCTCATTGGGTGGCACATAAGCCAGGGCTGGAAGAAGCTGGATGTACATGGTGAAGTTAGGGTCGCTGGTGTACACCTGCTGGACATCTGGAAACTGCTGCACCTTTCACCACACTGCTTGGCACAGGTGGAAGAAGCAGCCCCGAATGGTGGTATTGGAGAAGATGGCCTGGAACGCCTTGTGGGCGGCCTGGTTGTAATCCACCATGATGGTGGGAGGGGCCAGGCCAGGTACAGCTCCAGAAGCTGTTGGAGGATGGCTGAGTAGGTGGCTGTGGTGCGCATGCCATCAGGACATACACTGTGGGAATCACATTGCTGTATTCGATACTGTGGATAATGTACAACTGACAGAAGAGGGTGGGCAGCATTTGAATGTCCTATCTGCATACCAGTGGTAACAGCGCCCATGTAGTACAGGTTCTTTGAGGTGCTGAATATCAGGAACCTGTCTGATCCTGTCCTGAGTTCCACAGGAGGAACTGCTGGCCCTTCTGTGTGAGCGTGATATGGCTTGGGCACAACCAGATCCAGTAGTGATGCTGGCTGTGGTGGTGCAGTGGTGGCGGACCACCTGGTGTGTGCTGCACAGATGTCCGCAGGTTCTCCAGTCTTGGTAGGCAGCCTCTGATGGTTCTGGCATGGCACTGCAGCATGCTTCCACCACCTGCTGGGGTTTTCACATGTTTGCAGTGCCCTCCTCTTTATGTCGGCCCTGACTCTCTGCACTGTAATGTCTGCACAGTCAGGGACATGGTTGTGGGTCCCAGTGTCAGTTACAATCTCCTCTTGGGTGCTGTAGGCCTTCACCTTGCAGTGTTCACCTTGATACTCCACACATTTCCAGTAGGTCTTATCACCCCATGTCAGCTTCTTTCTGAAGAGGTATCCCCCATGTAGCAGCAGTCTGTTGCCTCTCGGACTGTCCACAAACTCCAATGGCATGGCTTGCTCAGCAATTGTGCCTGTTGCAGCTCTGCTGTATTACTGCTCTTCTGCTCTGCTGGGTGCATGTCAATGTCTGCCTGTTATGCAGTGTACCTGGTCACCCTGCCTGCCTGCCTCCTGTGCCCCCCTTGTTGTGTGCACCGGCCTTCACTTGTTCCTTTGGTTGGCTCCCCTCTGTGTGTTCCCCCCAGTGTGCCTGTGTGTGTGCATTGCATAGCAGCACTCACCACTGTGCTCCCTCATCCATGCACATCCCATACCTGCACTGCTGTGCTCTTCATTCCTTGCCTACAGTACAACGCGTGTGGCTGCCCTGCCGTAGGTCTCTGTCTCCAGTCCTGCTGCTCTGCCAGGTGTGTCAGCATTGCCATGGCAGCACACATTTCTGGGCATTCCAGCACTCGCCACATTGACACCCTGCACACTGGCCTCTCATTCGTTGCTGTGGTTACTGTGCAACCTAAGGCTCTGGGGCAGCTCCACCAATAGGTGGCCTGTGTTGTCATGCCTACATGGTTACCGGTTCTGCCACCCTGTTGTCATTGATCTGCAACACATCCCCTTCTGGCTGTGCACACCATTGCCTGCCATCCACTGATTCCTGTGCTGCTGCCACCTTCTGCCCTGTTCTTGCATGCAGTGCCCAACCGTATACTCCTTGTTGTCCCTCGCCTGTTTCCTGTCATGGTCCAGGCATTGCACTGTCCATGCCTCCGGATGCTGCATGTTGTGGCTCCCATCGCTCTTGCCCACTTGCTTGTCACCTGTCTGTTGCCATGTCCCAGGGCTGCTCAGTCCCTGTCTGAGCATTGTTGTCAGTCTCCATGGTTACGCCCAATGACATGCGTGCTCCCTCATTGCCGGTGGTTCTGATTCCTGGTGCGCTGTCTTTCTGCACAGCTTAGGTGGATTGCCCATGGGTTACCCTTTTCTCCTGGCGCTCTGCTTTCCGGGGCGCCCCTTCTGATTTCCTGGCCTAGCTGGTGCTGTGTTTGCAGCGCTCTAACACCGGCGCCCTTACCACCCCGAACCATGTAAAACATGATGGCAGTCTTGACAAAGCCCCAAAGCTTTCATGAGGACTTTTAAATAGCATCATTTTGAGAAACAATTTATTACAGAGTTTCTCTACTTTCTGGATTAAGTGTCCACTTTTTATTTCTACAGTAATTATGGACATAAACACAGTAAAAAGAGACATAAACATTAATCCAGGGTCACTGTCCCATCTGCTGTGGCTGCTTGAATATGCCTACCATCGTAACTGTCAGCTTGTGACAACCTAATAATTTCCACAGTAACAGATTGTAACGCCACAAGTAGAACAATATGATGGCAGGTGCAGAAATGCATCCAAACATGAAATTTAAGAGTCGGTTTAAAATGGACATAAGATATTGTGTCTGGTGACTGGCTGACATGCATTGCATGACTGTGCATCAGTTCACTTAATAAAATATAGAAATACAGTACCTGCATGGAATAAATAGGGCTGACACCAAGGAAGTATTCTCCTTGAGTTCAAACACAGGAACAAGAGGGAATTAACTGAAGCTAGCAGAGGGGAGATTCACAAAGGATGTCCATAAGCACTTCATGAAAAGGATGGAGGATAACTGGAATACACTACATGAAGAAAAGGTACTGGCCACATCAATCTTCAGCTTCAAGTAGGGGTGGGACAGACTGCTGGGTTTATTTAGAAAAAGGGGGACAGTAAGAAATGGGTGAATTGCTGTTAGTGCACGGCAGAATAGCTAGGTAGGATGGGCAGACTGGTTGGGTCAAGAGTCTTTTTCTTCCATCAGCTTCTATGTAACACTGTATGGGAGGGCTTAGCCCAAGGTTCAATGTGGGGGAATAACTCCTCCCACATACATAATAAAAACCAGCCTCTCCTAGGACCACTTGCTGTGATGTTTGGAAAAGTTACCTGCATGGAGCTCTTGCATGGCGTGTGTGCTGACTTGCTTTTCCGCCTCATTTTATGTTTTGCTTCTTCCCTGTTGTTTTTCCCTGCTTGTAGCCACCTCCTGCTTGCTTGTGCACTGACCTCTGCTTGGTTTCTGCTAGATTTCATTCATGTGTTCCTCCTGCTTGGTTAGAATTGTTTGGCCTCCAGCCACTGTATGCTTCCTCATGTGCTTATTTTGTTGTTTTTCTGTGTTTGTCTTTTGGTTTTGTCTTTTCTTTTTGGGGGTGGGGGTTAGTTGCTCTTGTGTATACTGTGTTAATCCTTGTCTGCTGTTGTTGCCATTCTTTTTAGCATTCTCAAGTTCCTAATTGACTTGTCTGGCTCTTCTCAGCTTCTCACTTTGTGTTCTGTTGTTGTGCTTCAGCAGCTTGCTTCAGGTCTCTCTGCTGCCTGCTTCCTGATTTCAGTTCCCTAAGCCCCACTGCTGCTACTCTTTACTCATTTGTTTCATCCAAATCTACTCATTTGTAGCCTGCCTGGGACTAGTCATGTTGTGTGTGCAAGCCCTATTTTAACTCGCCAGCCTTGCATTTACTATGGATTTGTTTACTGCTTACTTAACTCAGCATTTCATTTGTTTACTACACATTTCCTTATGTAAGCCCTCTGTTTTCATGCAGCCCTTTTGGGGATTTAAATCCATTCACATCTGTTTATTTGCACTCAGTGGGAATCAGTCCTGAGTCTACTGCAATTATATATCACTTTCTTCATGGGATTCAAATCTGCTTAACTGGAACTGTACCAGGCCATTAGTACTGTTGTTTTTAGTGCATTATTGCATCTACCTACAATTCCTGTGCTTGTTCAATTGTTCAGCTTAGCTCCTGCTGGAAGCTACAATGAATTACTGCTGGACGTTGTTAAACTGCTTTTGTACAATGCTTCATTTCATTCTGGAGGTTGGTTCAGTTACAGCTGTCAACGTAAACAAGTTTTAAATCTGCTTGTGGGTCATGATGCTTTACTGTGGCTTCTTATTTTTCCTATGGTGGAGGACATGGGGGTTATATTGAAGAGACGTGGCCCCGTGTAGTTCATATACTCTACCTCTTGTTTTAATACTGCCTTCACCACTATAATCCCTCAAAGTATTTATGCCACCTTTATTGGCATTCGTTGATGGCCTGGTTGGCTTGTTTTCCTTTCTCTTGACTTGCATAGCATGTCCTATAGCCATCCCAGGCATGCACCTCACAGTTTATGAGGGTCCAGTTTAGCCTGAGCTGTTTGTTCCATGCCTACTGCTTAGCATGCCTCTGCATGCTATCTGTTTACCATACTGCACACTGCCTGTTGCACCCTGCATTACCATGTACTGCCCGCTTGTTTGCTAAAAGCCCCCCATCTCCTATCACAGCTTCTACTCCTATCCTCTCTCTTGCCTCCTCATTTCTCTTTCATCTCTTTGCTTTCACCCAGCACACTCCAGCAGTTCTACAGTCCCTGTTCCTAACTCTGCCTTTGGGGTGTTGAGTTAAGTTAGGTTTCTGTCTGCTGGAAATGGGAGACCTGTTGATGCCTGACACATTCCTTAAAGCTCTGTCCTCCTGCTGCTGTCTCACCTGCAGTAGTAGACTAGCCTGAGGAAGGAGTCTTTGCTGCCTCTGCTTATCTCGTAACCTCTGCCTGGAATGGCTTTACATTGGTTAAAGGATCATCATGCCTTTCTGCCTTGTTGCCTCTGTGTTCATCTCATACCCCTCTGCCTGGCATTTCCTCGCTTTGGATTCGGGATCATCGTGCCTGCTATGCCTTGCTGCCTCTGTGTTTATCTCATACTCTGCCTGACATAGCCTTGCTTTGAAAAAGGAATCATCGTGCCTGTTACGCTTTGTGTTCTGTTTCATTTTGGTCTCCATCCATGCACATCTCTGACTGCCTGTGCCTTTGGTTCTTGCACCGAGAGTTAGAAGTGCCACGCTTTCCTTGCTGCTTTGCACTACCTGTGTTTTACGGCTTGTTGTCCCAACTCCTCCTGCTGCCTGCCACTGCTGCTACTGTATAGTGTCTGCATTAATCAAGTCTCCCCCTGCTGCTACCTGCCTCTGCTGCTAATGTATACTGTATGCATTAATCAGGTAATCCACAGCTGCTTCCTGCTTCTGCTGCTTCTGTATACTGACTGTATTAATCAGGTCTTGCACTGCTGCTGCCGGTCACTGCAGCTATTGTATATTAACTACATTCCCAGAGTCTCCCACTGCTGCTACATGCCCCTGCTGCTACCCTAGCCTGTCTGATTGCTCAGGTCTCACCCTGCTGCTGCCTACAACTATTGTTTTTCATCTCAGCTTGGGCCTCTGTGGCACCCTGCTATTGGCCTCTGCTTCAGGTAGTCCTGCCTTATTACTGGAACCTGTTTTATTCTGGCTTCCTCCTCCTCCTCCTCCTCATCTTTGGATGCTGCCTTGCTGAACTGTGATTTTGCTGCTTCTACTGCTCCTGCTGATGCTGCTATGCCACCACTCTGCTAGGAGCGCATATCCAAGGCTTGGCTTTCTGTTTAGGATTGGACTGTTCCTCACCTGACTGTGGAGTTTCACCAATGTAGCATTACTTGCTCCACTTCTGCTCACCTGTAGGACTTCTATGACCTCTATATCTTCAGTTTCTAGCCTATGCCAGCTTTAGTGTCTGTTCCTGTTGCTCCTTCACCTTTCTCTTCCACATCGGAGATCCATGTCCAGTTGTATTCCCATGTACCATTGTTACCGCTTGGGCTTGTTCCAATGCTTTGGTTGTCCTGTCCAGATATTTGGCAGCCATCCTATCAGCAATGCTTTCCCTGCCCAGGATTTCTAGTTCTGATTGTACCTTTCTACCTGACTGCAACTATTGGTGCCACCCACACTCGCTGTGTTTGTCCTGTGGTTCTCAAGTCTTCTGAATGACCTTTCCCATCCATCACTTCCTCTCCTTATCTCTGTGTTGACACTTGCTTAAGCCTCCTCCTTTTGTACTACTGTTGCTCACTTACTTTGGGGTTTCAACATGGATTCATACCAATCTTGTTGCCTAATTAATAAGTTGGATTGGATAAATATTTAGTGACACGGATATGTAATTGGCTGTCTAACAGAACTCAGAAGGTTACAATCAATGGTTAACTGTCTGCAGAAGAGAGGACATGAGTGGGGTCCCACAAGGCTCCATGTTGGGACCTGTACTATTTCACTTATTTATTGCAGACTTGGGTGATAACATTAACACAATAACAACATATACAGATGACACCAAACTGATGGGCTCAAGTGATACTATGGAGGACATCAAATCTATACAATATGACTTGGATTGCATAACTGACTGAGCATTCAGATGGGGAATAACCTTTAACAATAACAAATGTTATGTACTGCACTTGGGATATAACAACAAGTTATGCCAGTTTAGTTTAAGCAATTCAACTTTAAAAACTGCTTGTACAGAAATAGACCTGGCTGTACTAATTGACAAAGTTGGACTTCGGATAGCCATGTACAAACATTGTGTCCAGGGCTATCAAAGTAACAGGTATTATAAAGAGGAACTTAATGTCTTGCAAAAGTGAAGTGATATTACCCTGCTATAGTTCCCACGTTAGGCCGCACCATGACTTCAATAGTCAGCTCTGGAACCAATACAAAAAGGTTGACATAAACAGGGTAGAAAGGATGCAGTGAAGTATGACTGAAAAAAAAACTGAGGTCAGGGAAATTCCATATGTAAAAGAATAAATCATCTAAAATTGTACACAATGGAAGAAAGAAGAAAGATATGTGATCTGATACTATTTTATGATATTGTTAATGACCCCTCATTAATTGATGATCTGAATATTACATTTAAGGATCCTAATTCCAGAACAAGAGATAATTCAATCCAGGAGCAAGGAGGTCATTTTAGGGGCAACAGACGGAAATACTTCTTCACCAAGAGGATGGTGAATTTATGGAATGGGCTACTAGAAAGTATTGTTGTCAGTAAGAACAAGGTGCTGGCCTGGTGGCGCTGAGGGTTGAGGCACTAGATACCACACCTCACACCTCACTTGTGACCTGGGTTCAGGAAAGGGCCTGGGTCATCAGGGGTTGGCAGGGGAGGAAAGGACTGAGCATCCAGAGGACAGTTCTCCTTTTCTGGGAGAGAGGGGGTCTCAGTTCTCACCATCTAGTTGCCCCTAGTGGAGACTGGGGGCTATCAGCAGTCAGGAATCTGCTTGTAGGGGATTGGTCTCGGTGGTGCTTCTGCAGGCATGTTCGGGAGCATACCTGTGCCACGTGAAGCACATTGCACCACGGGCCAATGGGGGACAAAAGCATGAAAATAGCCGCCTCATTGGTAGGTAAAGGTGGGTCTAGTGGCACCAGCACCACATCCAATGCTGTGCTGACATGTTCTCCTGGTCTCTCCTTGTCTGTCTCCACCAGACACTCAGATAGAGTGCCGATTAGAGTTGGTAGTCCTTGCTCCTGGGGGACTCAGATCTGGGTGGGCTTTGGGGATGGAGAGTAGGGATTGCCCACAACCAGGAGTGCATCAGGCTTCAGGCAGATGGGAACAGCCGGTAAGCCCAATGACCTCGCTGGAGAGAGTCCAGTGTGGATAGGAGGCACAAATAAAGTAAACAAACAAAAAAAGAAGGAGACAGTCAAGAAATGGTTAGATAGGTTCCTGACAGAGGGAGGAAAATTAACATGCTACAACAACCTATAGGAGCGTCTCTTGGGCTATGCATTTTTTGCTCCTTAAGCAATAGTGAAAATAGTGACATTCCTTACAAAGCATACACTTGCCACAATTTGCAATCTACATTTTAAGAACAGGACATTGTTAAATGATTAATTCAGAAGGAGTGCCAAATGAACCTCATCATTGGTCCATTCATTTGGCCCCATTTCCTTCCTATCTTTCGTTACGACTGCAGCAAAATCATATTTGGCTTTGTGGTCTTTATTCCTGGCTCTCCGGAATAGATTTTCCATATTCTATAAAGACTCTTCACCAGATTTCAACTCAGTGATTTAAACAAATGCCTCATCAACATATGGCTGATGTATTATAAGGAGTTTTCATACCCATATTTCCATCTAAGGGCAATTGGTGCCTGGTTGCTCAATTGAACAAACCTATGCATTTTCATTCTGGATCAAAACATTCTCATCCTTTACTATCTCAATCCATAACTCTCCAGTGGCCACAAAATGGTTCATAGACCATATCAGATTTTTCTTCATCAGCTGGACTTGATCCTTAGTCATATTCTAGGCACTCTTTCAGACTTTCGAGCATCATCATCAGATTCAAGGAATAACATCCCAGTCATATTATGAAGAAATCTGGAAGATGGAAGTCATCAGTTTATGAAACCTACATTCCAAATCTAAATTCTGAAATTGCAGCAGCATTTTTGATCATCTCCTCTTAGTATGCCCAGATGACAGGTGGTCCAGTAACCATGGGTCCTCAGAAGTTTCCCCCAAGGTTTTTTTTCTTTTCCTGTGTGTTGCTGGTCATATGTTTCATGAGTTGGAGGAGATTATCTAACATAATTTTGTTGGCTCTCTATTCCTATAGCTATCCAGTTTAAAGTTCCTACACCCTACCTAGCTTAAAGTAACAATACCAAGGATGGGAACAAAGTTAAGACACAATAGAGTATGCACAAGCAGAAACATATTTTATTCCACAAACATTGAAAGGGAGGGCTTAGCCTGAGGTTCAATGTGGGGGAATAACTCCTCCCACATATGTAAGAAAACCAGCCTCTCCCAGGACCCTTTGCTCTAGTGTTTGGAAAAGTAACCTGCCATCCACCCCTTCTTCTTACTTCTCCAGCACTCTCCCCATCCTTGGTGCTGTGCTCTCTATTCCTACAGCTATCCAGTTTAAGGTTCCTACACCTTCTTAGCTTGAATTAATAATACCAAGGATGGGAATAGAGTTAAGCCACAACAAAGTACGCACAAGCATAAATATATTTTATTCCACAAACATTGAATCTATATAATTTTCCACATACTAACAGCTGTGTAAACAGGTTTCTGCATCTTAAAAATGCAGTTGGCAATAAAATACAACAAGGTGTGCATTACGCTGAGCCAGCTGCACAGCCAGGGCATAGTGAGGCATGCAGCTGTAGGAAGAGGGCTTTAAGCACCTAAAACTACAGTTAGAGCAGCATAAGGCACACCTTGATGTCTTATTGTTCATTTATAAAATGGATAAACTTTAGAAATTATAAAATAGGTAACCTGAAGAAATTTTAAAAAGATCAACTTTATTTTTCATTAAAACAGGTATTTTCTTGTGTGAAAAGAAACTAGTAATAAATAGTCCCTCCCATGCAGTTAAACATCTGTCTATCCACACATTCAATAGATGGAATTCAACATGCAATAGAGGAATTCAGACATCTGTGGATTTCTACTGGCCGAGTGTTCACCTCTCTCCACACAAACAAAACAGAAGGCTAAAAGTAAAACCAGGGATTCTATTTTATCTGTGACAGGCAAGCAACAAAGATGACCAAAAACACAAGTAATGCAGCACTACACAAAGGCTCCAAAATGTAAGCAATTTATTAAAGAGCTTCCATACAGCAAATGCCCTGGCGCTTTGAGGGATCAAACCCTCTTCATCAGGGGATGGAGTCAAAGTAAATCATACACATTTAAATAACAAAAGTGGCAGTGACGTGTATGACTTATGTGAATAGGTGAAAATATTTTTAAATAAAAATCCCTTAAAAAACATTGCATTTAAATCAATCATTGCACCCATATATTCATAGTGTATATAATACAGAAAGCAAAAGAAGTCAGAAATGGATAAAAACATGACAGATAATGGCAAAATATTAAACTCAAATACATTTCAATAATAATGCCTAAAAATTTAATTTTATACTCATCTCTAAAAACAAGACACCATTAGAGGTGCACGTCAAAAAATACATGTTGTGCTTATAACACCATTTGTGACAAAGGATCACAGCATCTAGGATGTCATCACATATTGAAAAATTATGAATACCTAAAGCATTTTAAAAGCTGTACTAAATCCATTCCCCATTAATTTATGTTCGCATGATGACTAGACAGGTAAAAGAAAGATTACTTGAACATCTCAGGGACATAAGACACAGCAATTTGGATTCTGCACTTAGTGTACATTTTCAGGAGGAACATAACAAGGATATAGCATGTTTAAAATTCATGCTACTTGAGCATGATAACCATAACAAAGAAGGAGAGATAGAGTAAAAATGCTCCTTAAGAAAGAATCCAGATGGATTTATAGTTCGGATGCAGTACACCCTTGGAGTGTTAACAAGGAATTAGACCTGATAATGTACTTATAATTGTCCTAGATATATTTAAAAAAACTCAGTGAACTATGCCTTTTTGTCTAGCCTTACCCTTGCTTTTCCTACTATTGCTCTCCAATTTCTCTGTATACTTATATTCCTGCTCTCTCCTCCCCTCTTCCCGTTGTTATTTATCATTTTGTTTTTCATTTTCTGTTCCTTTGTTGTGCTGTTATCTTGTTTCAAACTGTCATCTCCATCAATATCAAAATATTTTG
Organism: Neoceratodus forsteri; assembly: GCA_016271365.2. Lineage (NCBI taxonomy): Eukaryota > Metazoa > Chordata > Ceratodontiformes > Ceratodontidae > Neoceratodus > Neoceratodus forsteri. Next base: position 250,664,161 of record CM028130.1, on the reverse strand, counting down.
CTTACATTATGGCAGTAAAGCCTACAGTGGCAGGCTTTCATCTAATCAGACTTTAGCTCCTGGATTAGATGATTTTGCAAACATAGTAAAAATATTTGTATACTATGCGAAGTTAGTACAGCTTTTGAAATGCTTTAGGCATTCATAATATTTCAATATGTGATAAGGTCCTAGATGCTGTAATCCTTTGTCACAAATGGTGTTATAAGTACAACATGTATTTTTTGACTTGCACCTCTAATGGAGTCTTGTTCTTAGGAGTATAAAATGAAATTTTCAGCATTATGATTGAAATGTATTTGAGTTTAATATTTTGCCATTACCTGGCATTCTTTTTAACCATTTCTGACTTCTTTTTCATTTTATATAGTACACACTATGAATATATGGGTGTAATGATTGATTTAAATGTAATTTTCTTTAAGGGATTTTAATTTGAAAATATTTTCACCTGTTCATCAATCAGATGTCATATACATTACTACCACTTTTGTTATTCAAATGTTGTATGATTTACTTTGACTCTACCCCCGATGAACAAGGTTTGATCCCTCAAAGCACTGGGGCATTTGCTGTATGGAAGCTCTTTAATAAATTACTTGCATTTTGGAGTCTTTGTATAGTATATTACTTGTGTTTTTGGACTGTATTTGCCTCTATTAGCAGCAGCTCCACTTTTACAGTGAGTGCACCTACCCCTGTGATTTTTAAGCAACAAAGATGTCCGTGGTAGCCAGATGAGGATGTGGGGGGGGGGTAATGGTCAGAAAAGAGCTAAAAAACCTGTGAGAAGTACTTTTTTACATTTGCATTATTTGTAAGGAGGGGACTAGAAAAAGAACATTTAATCGATGTGTTTGTTCTTTTTATTTTGAGGGAGTTTTATTTTCAGGGCCTAGACGATTTTGTTAAGTTAGTAAAGGCAGCAGCCACATCTGCAATGGCAATTGGGAATTTTTGGAAAAGTCATTGATAATGTTAGTGTGCTGTATCCTGACTGCCAGTACTTTATTTCACCCATTCATTGTGCTATCCCAGCGCATGAGTTCTGACCAGTGAAGACTAAGTTCTGTAAAACTCTATAGTAACTAGCACTTACATTTTAAGCAAATTGAAACAAAACAGCCATAGCATAGAAACATGAACACATTTCAATTTACTTTTCAAAATTATTTTCAAAAGTGTTCTGCATTTTTCTTAAATATTCAGAAAAAGACAATTTTAAATAAACCCTTTTATGGTGGGCATTGTGGAGAATCAATGCAATTCTTGGTGCTTGAAAGCACTTAGCAGTGCTTCACAGTGCACATTGGCATGTATACATTTCCCACAATGTCCATTTTGGCATGGCTCATTGCTTGCCTGATATGTTTTCAAGTTAAAACTTGAGGTAATAGAAGTGAATGAAAAAAATCTTCTGCTGGTGGAATTTCAGTGAAAGTAAAACTTTTGCTTCCACAGAAGTTCGGAAATCCATTTCCGAACTTTTGCAAACATTCCACCTGCATTGCACCCTACAGTCCATCCACTCTGCCCTGGTGTCTAGTGCCCCCCCCCCCCCACCAGTTGCCAATCGACATCTGATGTAAAAATAATAATTCCCTGGTGACTAGCAGTCACTCTGCCCACTCGATCACCCGCGCATATGTAATAAAAAATCCCTGGTGACTAGAGGTCCCCCTACCCTGATCACCTGTTGCATGTAATAAAAATCCTGGTGGCTATCAGTCCCTCCTCCGCTACATGATCACCCACTGCATATGTAATAAACAAAATCACTGGTGGCTTCTGGTTCCTCCCCAACAGATCACTCACTGCTTGTAATAAAAAATACCTGGTGGCTAGTGGTCACTCCCTCAACCCAATTACCTGCTGCATAATAAAAAGAAATCCCTGGTGGCTAGCCATCCCTCCCCCACCTGATCGCTCGCTGCTTGTGATAAAAATACTCGGAGCTTAGTGGCCCCTCCACTCACCCGATCACCTGCCAAATGTGGCATCATGCCCTGGAGTCTAGTAGTGTAACCTCCCAATCCCAATCCCTCATATAGTAAAAAAAATTAACCATTTCCCTGGTGGTCTAGTGAACCCCCCTCCTTATCCCTGATCACCAGTAGAGGAATTCAGATATCATCAGTAATGGTCTAGTGCACCCCTGCTTCCCCCTACCCCAGCAGGTAGTGTCCCACCACTCCACTCCACCCCCTTCTTGAAGAGGAGTGGGCAACCAGCACAGCTCTCCTCTCTCCACTACTGCTGGATGCCCACTGAGCAGTTAATGAATGAGTGCATGTTTGTACAAGCATGTGCTCATTCATTGCCAGCTCCCACTCTTTGAGTGTTGTTTGTTAGCTCTGTGGGGTGGCATACAAGGCGGGCTGTTCCAGTGTCTGGCAGCAGGTTGGGATGGGGAATGGTGTGGTGGACTCCTAGGTTCACCATGCCATTCCTCCCCATCGGACCTGCAGCCAGCCACGAACAGGCCTCCACTCTTTTGTCTGCTGCCCCACAGATCTGTCACACAATGACAACAGTCAACGAGAGGAGCTGGAATGTCAATAAATGAGCGCATGCTTGTATAAGGGTAATATAAATTCTCAGGGTGAAGATCCACTCAAAGATTGAATACATGTCTTGCTGCTGGAAATGCCGACTGCTATATAAGAAAGTGAGATAAGTGCTGTTCAATATACTTCAATAGAGTTTTCAACTCTATGGCATAACTTTGCCATTTTTGTATATTTTGAGCCCAAATTTTCAACATGCCCTTTTTCCAACCCCACCTCATAAACGATGTCAGTGAAATTACACAAATCCAGGCCAAAACATTATTTTATGGTCACTTGGTGAAATCACCTTTCTGGTGGGATTTGAAAAACCTTCACTGCCCTTGTTCATGAGGTGGGATCATAAGAAGGATGGCCAGGATTTTCAAAGCCTCGGTGCAAGCTGTGACAATGGCAACTTACACAGAGTGCCAGTGCATCTGGGACCCTGTGCCCAATTTTCCAATAGACAAGGTCCCGTGCCTAAGTCCCATGGCTTGTGCCAAAAGTGGCAGTGCACAACAGAGATGGCCCACCCACTTGGAATGCTGCAGCAGCAATGGGGTGAATGTGTGAGAGTTGTGCTCTTGGGTGGGGGCATTGTAATGGTTCGTGCTCCCCACCACCACCAATCCCCAATCTGCCAGTAGGGGACCAGTACCCAGGAGTACTCCAGTGCCTTCCCACCCCAATGAACCCTTTTGCTGCAATATAAATAGAATATACTCCCTGGTGATCTAATGCCCCTCTCCCTGCCCTCCCCACTTTGATCTACCTCTCCATTTGCAATATAAATGTAATATAATCCCTGGTGATCCTAGTGGCCCCCACCCCTGCAGGCAGTACCCACCACCCCGCTCTCCCCATCCTATGACCAGATTCAGTGACTCGCACAGCCCTCTGCACCACCATGGCTGGCCACCGAATGAACTGTAACAGAGCACATACTTTATACAGTACATGCTCTGACAGTTCATTCTGTGGCAGGCCATGGTGGTGTCCAGAGGGCTGTTCTGGTCATCAAATCTGGGGTGTGTTTGGGGGGGAGCAGGGTGGTGGGTACTACCTGCAGGGGTGGGGGCATGGGGTCACTAGATCACCAGGGAGTATATTCTATTTATATTGCAGTGATGGGGTAGATCAGGCGAAGAGGGGGGCACTAGATTACCAGGGATTCTATAATACTGCTTCATTGTGCACAGCAGTTACGTGAGGAGCAGGTCAGGGCGGGTGACGCAGTGGCACACATTGGACATCAGGGATGTCTGTACCATTAGACCAGCCATTGGCTGGTCTAACAGTACTAGCACTTTGTCCCTGGGGAGGGCTTTGAAAATTGTGAATTGAGGTTGTGGTAGCCAGGATCTGCTGCAAGCCCTAGCACCATGCTGCTGCCACTTTTGGGATGCAGGGCTGGTGCAAGGACACATTGGGGTTTGCAGCCTGCTGTTTGATGTAAGCTGCTTTAGAAAATGACTCGGGGCATTGCCCATGGCACAAGGTGCTTACTGCATCAATATATGTTGGAAGCAAGCACCTTGTGCCATTCTAAGGCTTTGAAAATCCTGCCTGATATGTTTAAAAATATGGGGTCAAAATATGTAACAATGGCAAAGTTATGCACATCCATTGAAATCTTCTTACTCTTCGTAACTTCAGTAATTTAAAATAATTTTGACCTGCATTTCATGTGCATAGGTGCCTTCAGCACCTGAGTGAAGATATCCACACTTCCCAGGTGGTTGATGGCCCTTGACTGTGCCTCGTGTCTCACAATCCACCTCATAAACCCACATGGGATGTGTGTAATTTTATTATTGCACACCCTGTCATGTGTTATTGCTTACAATTTAAAATGTGATCCTGTGGGAATTTTATATCACACTTCCCAGGTGGTTGAAGGCACTCAGTTGCACCTTGTGCCTCACAACCCACCTGGTGCATGCAGCAATTTAGCATTGCCGCACACCCTGCTGTGTGGTATTGCTCACTTAAAATTTATAATGTGATCTAATGCAAATTATATACTGCACCTCCCAGGTATTTGAAGGCATCTGATGGTGCCTCATGTTTCACAACCCACCTGAGGCATGCAGCAATTTAGAACTGATGCACAGCCTGCCATGTGGTATTGCTTACTTACAATTTAGAATGTGATCCTAATTTATATCGCACTGCCCATGTGGTTGAAGGCACTCAGCTGTGCATCATACCTCACAACCCACTTGGGACATGCAGCAATTTAGTATTGCCGCACACCCTGTCATGTGGTATTGCTCACTTTAAATTTATAATGTGATCCTATGGGAATGATATGCTGCACTTGCCAGGTGGCAGAAGGCACCTTGGCTGCTACTCATGCCTCACAACCCACGTGGGTCATGCAGTAATTTACCATTACCTTACACTCTGTCATGTGCTATTCCTTACTTACAATTTACAATTTGATCTTATGGAATTTTTACCACACTACCCAGGTGGTGTGCAAGTGTGCATATGTATCCATGGCTACAGAAGCACTGGACCATGCTGATGAATGTCTCTTGTGTCATGTGGAAAGAGTTGTATATTGTTCATATTACCTGATGATGGATGTCTGTGGTTGCTTGTGTTGCTTTCCCTGTTTGGCTGCTTGGGGGAATGCGGAGTTAAGTTAATTGAAAATGTAACATTGCATTTCCATACTTTTGTCACTTTAATAGCAACCTTAACTGATGCATTAACAACATTTTTTGAACCAGCCCGATAGCACTGAGGGTTGAAGCACTGGATGCCACACCTCGCACTATGTTGGTGACCAAGGTTTGGGAACAGATCCTGTCATCGAGGGTCAGTTGGGGGAAGAAGGATTGAGTGTCCCAATGGATGTTCTCCTCCTCTGGAGGGGTGGATTACCGGGCAGCGATCATGCCCATAGCATTGCTGCCAGTGGAAGCATGAGTGGCAAGGCGCAATGGCTCCTCTGGAGTCAGAGTGGGGAGGGCGCTGTGGATGCTTGATGGCGGCATGCATCAGCATGCCATTCATCTAGACGTATGTCCTTTGCATCGGCACCATCAGGGGTAAGGACAAAAATGGGACTAAACCATAGGTAAAAATCTCCCTGTAGTGAGTATCATGATGCTGGGTTCCTGGTACGACGAGGCCCATCACATAGGACTGGAAGAAGGTAAGGTTCCTCCAGGCTGAGACCAGGAGAAAGTACAAAACAAACACAAAAAAAAAACAAACTTTTTCAAGAATATATATATATATATATATATATATATATAGTATATGTATATATATATATATATATATATATATATAGGGCATGGTCACGCCATATAGTTAGGGTTCAACCTTCACTTCTATGTTAAGCTCAATATTTTGCACTTTAATAACTTTGCAGCCATTCAAGCGATTCACATGAAAGTTGCATGTGCCATCAGGGACCAAAGATCTCAATGTAGTAAGTTTAATTGTGGTCAAATGTATGGGTGCAGAAATACAGATTGTCAAAAATGTGCAAATTACTGTTTTAAGTGAAATTCTTTGTCACACCGCCATGCAAAAACAGTGTGGAATTTTGTTTTGAAATATTTAGAATAGAAAGGTCATCAGTCACAGATGAGTTTTTGAAGATTTGGTGAAAAAATATTAATCTGTTCCAAAGTTATTCAAAGTCAAAGTTTCCCATTATTTCCTAAGGGACCAGTTAAATCTTCAACTTGAAAAAGTATTCTTTATCGCAAATGTGGAATCCTTTTCCATAAATGAGGGATCATTTGCCGCAAATGTGGAATCTTTTTCCATGCTTCCACCATCTTGATTTCAGTTAGCAGAGAAAACAAAATTAAATAACAAAAAATATATGGGTTTAGTAGAGAACAACACTTTACCTTTATCATAGAATCTGAATCTGGGGTAGTTTTTCGATAAGTTACATAGACGTGTTTTTTTTTAACATGCGAAATTCATTTTCTCAAACTGCAGAATAAAGAAATGTGAAACAGGACGCTTTTTTGCAATTTGTAAGAAAAAGGAGTTTCTTTCTCCATAAATTGTGAAAAAAGAAACTGCAGAAAAGTATACTTTTCCACAATTTGTGAAAAAGGAAGTTTAAGATAGCTGTTTCTTTGTCATTCCACAATTAAGAAACGGTTTGTGATTTTGGTCTGAAATATTCAGGGTACAAAGGGCGTACCCCATAATTGTGCCTTTTGCTGCTTTGATAGAAATATAGTACTCTGCTGTGAAGTTCTGCAGGTTAAAATTCTACTTAATTTCCCATAGGATAACATTGTAATGTCAGGCGTAAACTGTTGTTTCTTTGTCATTATGCTATGAAAAAATGGTTTGCAATTTTGCTGTGACATTTTCAGGGTACAAAGGGCTTGTGACACCGATGTGCCTTTTGCTGGTTTTGTGACAATATATTAATTTGTTGTCCAGTTACACAGGTTTCAAATTTTGATGTGTTCTCTATGGAATTTTTTGGTGCTGCACACTATGGGATGTGTGCGCAGAGCCCAGAGGGCCCTGTGCTCCCACAGGCAAACAAGGATACCACTACACTATCTCAAAAAATATGTAAATATGGATATCATTATGGACTGATGGGAGCGTGGGGCCCAGATAGCCTTACACTCCCACAGGGAAATATGGATGCAATTATTATACCTCAAAAATATGGATGGATGGATGAATGGATGGATGGATGACACCGTATGCTCCCACATGCAAATATGGATACCACTATGGAGTGATGGGAGTGCAGGCTTTATGGATGGATGGCAATGCAGGGCTTGAAGGTCACTGCGCTTCCGCATGCAAATATCTATAGCATTATGTTGTGATGGGAGTGCAGGGCCCAGAGGGCCCTGAGGGCCCTATAAGGACCTCTTGGCACACCTAGTGTGCCCAGTTTTCCCTACCTACTATGCCACCACAGACCCTACTTGATCTCATGTCATTTTCATCCCTTGCTTTACTACCAAGGTCCCCTGGTATCTGTCCCATGCATGCTTGAATCCTGTCACCATTTTGGCACCTACCACCTCCACTGGAAGACTGTTTCAGGCATCCACCAGCCTCTTCATGAAGAAGTATTTCCTCATGTTTCATCTGAGCCTCCCCCTTCCAACTCCATAGAGTGACTCCTTGTCCTCGAGCTTCTTTTTCAAAGGAATGTGCTACCTTCCCGTATCTTATTAATGCTTGTTAGGTATTTGAATGTTTCTATCATATGTCCCCCTTTCTCTCCTTTCCTCTAGAGAGTACATATTTAGTTTCTTAAGTCTCTCCCCATGGGACTTTTGATGCAGGCCCTGCATGATTTTGGGTGCCCTCTTTTGTAGCAACTCCATCCTTTCTATGTCATTCTTGAGGTGGTCCCTCCAGAACTGGACACAGTACTTGAGGTGGAGTCTTACCAGTGATCTGTACAGGGGTAATATTATCTCCTCCTTCTTCCTACTGGTGATACCCCTCCCTATGTGCCCAAGCATCTTGCTGCCTCCACACTGCCTTATCATACTGCTTGGCTACCTTCAGGTCATCAGAAAAGATTATCCCAGGTCCCTTTCCTGCATGGTGGTTGACAGTACCTTAAGCATTCTTCCAATTTGTTTAGCACACTTTCCTTTCTAGCCCTTCTGCAGTGTCACTAGTAAAGACATTGTAAAGGACTGGACCTAGTACTGAGCCCTGAGACACCCTGCTGACCACCCTGACTTCTTCAGAGTGTATACCAATTATCACCACCCTCAGACTCCTGTTGCTTAACCAACATCTTACCCAGTTTACCCAGATTATAACATTTTGACCCACTCCCAGACAGGCCAGCTTGTTCTCTAGTCTTTATGTGGAATGGTGTCAAAGGCTTACTGACATCCAGGTAGGCCACATTTACTGCTCTTTCCTGCTCCACTACCCTGGTCACCCAGTCGAAGAACTCGATCAGCTTTATCTGGCAAGCCCTCCCCTCTCCACAAAACCACGTTTCCTTGTATCCTGTAATCCACTGGTTACAAGGTATTCCACTATCCTTTCCTTCAGCAGTGTTTCCATTTCTCTGCCCATTACTGAAGACAGGCTGACAGGTCTGTAATTTGCTGCCTCCTCCCTGTTTCCACTCTTGTGAAGTAGGACTGCATCCTCCTCCAGTCCCTTGGAACCTCCACTGTTTCTAGTGATAACCTGAACAGAGCTGTCAGAGGTGCAGCCAACACCTCTTTGAGCTCCCTCAGTGTCCTAGGATGCTCCTCATCAGGTGCCATTGCCTTGTCTACTTGATTGTGCTAGCACCTTGAGGACTTTCTCCACTGTATAAGGTCCACCTCACTCTCTCCCTACCATTAATACCCATGTCCCTTATCTTTGGCCCGTCACCTACCTCTTCCTTTGTTACTACTGAAGAAAAGTATTTGTTCACTATGACTGCATTTTTTTGGTCCTCCTCCTCACAAACCCCTCCTTCCATGTTATCCTTACTATTTCCCTTTTGGTCTTCCTCTTCTCTCTTATATGTCTATGGTTTCATTGGGGACCAGGGAGCCAGCTGGAGGAATACAGGCCTATACTGGTGTGATGGCCTGCATCTGTCCAGGGGAAACCAGGATCATAGGTGATAGGTTTAAATGCTTCATTGGCAAGCATTTAAACTAGCAGGGGGAAGCACTGAAAAGGAGCAGGGAAATCCCAGCCTCCCCCCACAAAACACAGTAATTAGTGAGGGAAACACCAAGGTAGAGAAGTCATTAGGGAGCAGAACGGGGTAAATGTAAAAAAGGCAAAGTCAGTAAGGACAGGGATGGAGCTAAAAGGGGTAAGGCCATCAAAAAATGGAGGATGATGAGTACCAATACCTGTAGTCTGTGTAACAAGCTCCCTGAACTAGTGGTCTTGATGGAAGAGGGTTACCTGGATATTGTGACAGTCACTGAAACATGGTACACAGAGAACCATGACTGGGATGTCAACATACCAAGATACACAATCTACAGGAGGGACATGGAAGGTAAAAGAGGAGAAGGAGGGAGGAGGAATAGCTTTCTATGTAAGGGAAGGGATTAAAGCAACAGAACTAAAGAGTAAACAGGAAGTAGATGAGTCACTACTGGCCACCCTGGAGACAGGAAATGGTACCACAATCCACATGGGGGTTGTGTACAGACCCCATCTCAGTAGGAGGGAACTGACAAGGAATCGATAGCAGGCATCCTTAGAATGGCAGAAAAAGGGAATATATTGTTGATGGGGACCTGAATATGCCAGTTGTTAACTGGAGCACCTTTGTTGCAGGCACATCCAAGAGCAGGGTCATTCTTGATGCCCTACAAGGGGCATGCCTCAGACAGCTAGTGTTGGAACCCACTCGGGAGGGAGCAATCTTAGACCTGGTACTCTCAAACAGAGATGGAGAAAAGATCTCTAATTTAGAAGTGGGTAGCCATCTGGGAACAAGCAACCACCAAATAATGTGGTTCACAATAAACACAGTCATAGAGTCAAGCCATACAAAAGCAAGAGTATTGGACTTTAGGAGGGCTGACTTTGGGAAAATGAAAGAGTGCCTCAGAAAAGCACTAGCAAATGGGCAAAAAAGAGGTGTGGAGGAACAATGGGGAATAATCAAACAGCCATCACAGAAGCAACAAGCCTTTGTGTGAATCGAATCAACAAAACAAAACAAAGGAAAAAAACACTATGGTTCTCAAAAGAGGTGGCAAGGAGGTTATGGAGAAAAGGATAGCATTCCGGAATATAAGGAAACACAGAAGAAGCAGGACAGAGAACTTTATCAGTTAAAGCAGAAGGAGGCAAGGAAGGCAGTCAGAACAGCAATAGCCTAAACTGAGGAAAAGTAACCAACTCTGTTAGGAAGGGGAATAAAACCTTTTATAGGTGCATTAGAGAGCGAAGAAAGACCAAGGAAGGGATACTGAGGCTTATTAAAGGGGAGGGAATGTGGGCAGAGGGTGACAGTGAAAAAGCAGGGATACTGTAGAAATATTTCTGCTCAGTATTCACAATGGAAGAGGAGGGGGTGGTACCTAAACCAAACAAGAGAAACACCCTGGATAGGGGGGGTCGATACCAGTCCATTCACAAAAGAAAGGCTTTTGAAAGAACTCTTGAAATTGAGGGTGGAAAAAGCAATGGAGCCTGATGGGATTCACCCCAGAATTCTAAAAGAACTAAGGGTAGAACTAGTAACACCACTGACTACTCTCCTTAACAAATCATGGGAGGATGGGGTGGTACCTGAGGACTGGAGAAGAGCAGATGTGATTCCACTTCACAAAAGTGGGAGCAGGGCAGAGGCAGGAAACTACAGACCAGTTAGTTTGACCTCAGTGGTAGGGAAAATGGTAGAATCACTTCTGAAGGAAAGAATTGTTGAGTACCGAGAGGCCAGTGGGGCACAGGACCCAAGGCACCATGGATTCACAGCAGGAAGGTCATGTCAAACTAATCTAATAGATTTATTTGACTCTGTGACCAAAGTAGTAGACCAGGGAGAGGCTGTGGATATGGCTTACCTAGATTTTAGCAAGGCATTTGACACAGTCCCACACAAAATATGAATATACAAGTTAGCCAGCCTTGGAGTGGGTCCCAATGTGGCAGCCTGGATAAAAAATTGGCTGGACAACAGGACGCAAAGAGTAGTAGTAAATGGAGTCCACAGTGAAGAAAGGAGGGTAACTATTGGGGGTACCACAGGGTTCAGTACTGGGACCGATCCTCTTTAATATCTTTATAAGTGACATTGGAGAGCACCTGGTTGGAAAAGTATGTCTCTTTGCAGATGACACGAAGATCTGCAACAGGGTTGATACACAACATAGGGTGGAAAGGATGAAAAGGGACCTGGCAAGGTTGGAGGAATGGTCAACTGTATGGCAGCTCAGATTCAATACAAAGAAATGCAAGGTAATGCACCTGGGAAACAAAAACCCAAGGGAAGATTACACAACAGGGGGTGAGATACTAACAACAACTAAAATTTAAAGGGACCTGGGATTATATTATATCAGATGACCTAAAGGTGGGCAAGCAATGTGAGAAGGCAGTAAGGATGGCGTGGGGGGGGATGCTGGGATGCTGCACGGGGTCAAAATGTTGCACTGCAGAATGCCGTGCGACTTAATCATGTTGCACTATTTATTTGCTTCTATTGATCTGTGGGGGGCTCTGCCCCCCACACCCCCTGTTATGGGGGTCTGCACCCCCCAGACCTCCCCCACTTAGGATTCTAACTCTGAGGGGGTCCAACATGGAGAAAGCACAGGTCCGAGGTTCACACATAATGTCTTACGCTATTAAGCATACGACATTATGACCCGGTAGGCTGGGATGCATAGGGAGAGGCATCAACAGTAGAAAACAAGAAGTTGCTATCACTCTGTACAGACAGTTGGTGAGACCGCATATGGAGTACTACATGCAGTTCTGGAGACCCCATCTCTGCAAAGACATAGACAGAGTGACAGCTGTTCAGAGGAAGGCAACCAAAATGGTGCATGGTCTGCACCAGAAGACATACGAAGAGAGACTAAAGCAGCTTAATATGTATACCCTCAAGGGAATAAGAGGAGGGGAAACATGATAGAGACCTTCAAGTACCTCAAGGGAATTAACAAAGTCAAAAAGGGTTGCATCTTTCAGAAAAAGAGATGTGCAAGAACAAGGGGGCACAATTTGAAGATAGAGGGGGGACGACTCAGAGGTAATGTTAGAAAGTATTTATTCATGGAGATGGTTGTGGATGCATGGAACAGCCTTCCTGAGGAGGTTGTGGAGTCAAGAATAATTGGAGAATTCAAAAATGCATGGGGCAGACATAAGGCAATTCTAGTGGGGAGTAGGAAGAAGTAAGCTGTTGGTTGGCTAGGATCTGCATCTTATCCATCAGGTAGGGAAATGGGCAGACTAGGTGGGCCAAGAGGTCCTTATGTGCCATCAAATTCTATGTTTCTAAAGAAAGTTGTATCTCCTTCTTTTACTGACCGGGCAATATTCTCCTCTGTTTGTGCCTTTGTGCATTAAACTGCTTTCCCTTCCTCCCTTTGTTTCTCCTGGTGATTTTCCTTATCCTCCTCCTTCTGTGTCTTTCTGTACTTTCTAAATGCTAGTCTGTTTGCTCTTACTTTTTTCTGCTACATCTTTAGAGAACCATTACAGTCACTTTTTTCTCTTGCCCTTGTTAACTTGCCTGACACAGAGATTTGTTGCTTTTCAGGCCCCCACCCTTTATTTTTGCCCATAGCTCCTTGAGTCCCCGCAGATCCTCTATCTCTGCCAGGGCATCCCTGAAGCATTCTCCCGTTTTCCTGAAATCGGCCATCCTGAAGTCCAGGACCCTCTTCGTAGTGCAGCTCAATTCTGGCCCTGTCTTTATATTGTTAGACTGACAAACATCCGATAGGAACTTATAAAAGCTCTGACATGCACTGCAGACTATTGAATTTCCCACAGCTGTAGCCCTGCTCTGATGTCAGCTATTGGGAATACTGGGGTTTGTAGTTACAGAAAATGTCAGGATGGAAGACAGCAGAAACAGTTTGATACAATCTATAATACTGCAATAAACAGTATGTAAAAAATAAATATTTTTTGCACAAAAAATGCAAAATGGGACAAGCACAACACTTGGATGTGGGATTCAGTGCTGACTGCTCCTCTAACAAGCTGCATGTATATAGTAGAAAACAGTACAGCAAGAGGCCAGAATTCAGCCACAGATGGTCCCTGCAGTGACTTTTGAGCTCAGTTTAAATGTCCACAGTTAAAATGTTTTTTATGAAAACAACAGATTCATTTTAAAACTATAAAACAAAATCCGGCATTAGTTAAATCAGCTTGCAACTGCCAGCTCCATGGCACCGAGTGAGGGGGTTTACATGGCATGCTGGTGAGCCAGGTTTGTTCCCCGAGCCCAAGTAATAGGAGCAGATACTGGCAGGGAGGGGATTCTCAAGTGTCCATTGGACGCTTCCCTCCTAGAGGGGTGGGTTGAGCCTGGGCTCCTAGAGGTGGATTAGGGATAAGCTTGGGGGGCGTGAAGCCTCGGCACACCCTCCTGTACGTCCCCACCCCAGGACACTGTCCTTACACAGGCCACTGTGTGGGCCGGGCAAGAAAACATGAAAATGGGACCCTTGCTGACTGGATGACGAGTGCTCAGCCCACACCACCACGAAGCCCCTGACAGCCCTGTCCGACCTGGCTGCAGCCTCCGGGATATGTAATTGTGCCTGCCAGTGCTTTCTCCTCAAAGGATAGGGACCCTCCCAACATAGGGAAATGTTGGGTTACCCTGGTAGTTCAGGAGACAGGGCCGGGAGATGGTGGTGTGGGTCAGTGTGATGGTGTGGATGGGCTTTGGCACTCCGAAGGAGTGGCCGGCCAGGCTGCCAGTGGGGATGCACATCAATAGATCAAACAAAAAAAAATATCAGCTTGTAACTTTCATTTTTGTACATAAAATAGTAGAGCAATTAAGCAGTTTCAGCTCTGGCACTCCACAAACATCCACTCCATTCAATGCTTTGATTAAAAACAAATAGTAAAGTTGTATTACAAATAAACTATGCCCACCTGTACACAAAATAGGATTCGTCATATGGCATATGGCCTCATGATTTCTAAATGTTATACAAGCTCTTAGTAATGTTATACCCTTATTATATATGCTTGGGCATAGTTTATCCCTTATATTGTGGTTTTCCAGTGTTTCATTAGGCGGCATTGGGGCTCTATAAAGTTCTAGGGACATGGCAATGGGAATCAGCAGACTAAATTTTGTATATCTGCAGAGTGCAGCTGAGTTGGTTATATTTGACTATGCCACATTAGCTGTGCCAGTCAGAGCCAATGATATCCCTCTCTGTGACAAATCATAAAGAAGGAAAAAGTGGACTAAAGTTGAATCTAATAAAGTATGCGGTACATTTAAAGTGCATTATGGACCATTACACATTCATAGCAGAACTGCATGTTAAAAGAACTAGAGAAAGCAATAATTCAACTGACTTACAATTTCCTATAAATAGAAAGGACATAAATAGACTTCCATCAATTCAGTGGCCACATCAGTCTTTTTTGTACTCTACAGTCTTCAAATTGTTTCATGCAATCTAGTTTCATGAGCAAAAATTCCAGCATAGAAAGTTTCCACTATGGCAGTTCCAAGAAATCTAGTTCTGCAAGTGGCAGTGGTGGAGAAGGAGTCAGGACAGGGACTGAGAGTTGTGTTGGAAAAAGTGCTAAAACTGAGAGCAGAACTAGAGCTGTGTGCATAAAATTGGCCAAAATAAACATGGTTTATTAATCCACCAAAGTCAACTGGTTCCACTTCCATTATAAGCAGCTTTCCCAGACAGTCATCCAGTATAACTCTTGACAAAATGACCCTAAGAAATCTAGAAGAGCACTGGTTTTCCCCGCCTCCTTTCAGTGCTTTATGTTTCCTCACCTGGGATAAAATAGATCTATCCAGATTTGTGAAGGGGAGCCCACCCCTGCCTGTCTCATATGATCAACAAGGCAACTAGAGGTGTGCGAAAAAAAACCTTACACAGGCGAAATTCAAGCAAAAGTCTGACTATCACTTCTGCCAAAGTTTGGAAATCCATTTCCAAATTATCACGGAAAGTCCGCCTGCCCTGCACAATGGGCTATAGTAATGCTTGCTTCCCTGGATCCCTGGAGTCTAGTGCCCCCCCCCACTGGTCACCGATTGCCACCCGACTGCCAGAAAAACCTTGGTGGCTAGCTGTCCCTCCCCGCCTGATCACTCACCCTAGCAGCGTAATTCAAAAAGCCCTCATGACTAGCAGTCCCCCCACCCGATCACCTGGCCAACATGTAATTCAAAAAGCCCTGGTGTCTAGTGGTCCTCCCCTTCCCCAATCACCCACCTAACGGGTCCACTCAGTGTAACCCCTCCCATCCCTATGCCTCATATAGTATTATAAATATTTTTTTTCCTTGGTGGTCTAGTGAACCACTTCCCTATCCATAATCCCCAGTGCATGAATTAAAATGTTATTCCTTGGTGGTCTAGTGCACCCCCACCTCCCACCCTAGCAGGTAGTGTCCCACACCCCAGTCCCCATCCTGAACCCCAGTGAGGGACTGGCACAATCAGCTCCTCTGCCATGGCCATGCTACCCACTGAGCTGTCAATACTCCTCATTCATTGCAGTTCAGTGGGCAGCCCGCCCCTAGAGAGGAGAGAGAGAGAGAGAGAGACAGCACAGCGGTCAACCGCTGAGGTTTGGGATGTGGGGAGCAGAGGGTGGGACATAGTATGCTCACCGAACAGCAACAATTTTATGGCAAATGAAATTACAGCAGCAATTCGATGTTGCCACTGTAATGTACCCGTGGAACCCTGGCACTCTCTTCTCCCAGTATAGAACCCCTCTCCAAATCAACTCTGACTCAGAGTTGATAATCCTAAAGTCCAGGGGGTGCATGGTGCAGAGCCCCCCACATGGGGGGTTCACGGGGTGAAGACCACATACAGTGTACATGATGGATTTATGCCAACCGCAATTTGTGGTTGACATAAATCAGTCGCTGTAATGTCGGTCAACAAAATTCTTGTCAAACCAGTGTCATAGATCCATGGGACACTACCTGCTGGGGTGGGGATGCACTAGACCACCAGGGAATAACATTTTAATTCACAGACTTGGGACTGGGGATAGGGATGGGGGTTCACTAGACCTTCAGGAGAAAAATGTTTATAATACTATACAGGGGATAAAGAAGGGGGGGGGTTACACTGACAGGACACGTCGGCAGGGGTGATCGGGTGGGGGAGGGACCACTAGCCACCATGGCTTTTAGAATTACATGTCGGATTGGTGAACAGGTGAGGGGAGGGACTGCTAGCCACCAGGACTTTTTGAATTAGATGTCAGGGTGGTCAGAGGGGTGACTGCTAGCACTAGGGCTTTTTGAATTACACGTCGGGCAGGTGATCCAGTGGGGGAAGGGATTGGTAGCCAACAGGGATTTTTTTTTATTTAATATAGTTTATTAACTTTTGGACTTTTGTAAACAACAAACAGCAGCATAGATAATTGCATATATGTCAAGAAGCTGCAACTGTATAAGGAATAAAACACACAAAACATTACTATACAAACAACAAAACATCCTACACCTCCCTCCCTCTCTCCCCTCCCCAGCAGTCTGTGCAACTTTAAAAAGGAAGGAAAAAAGGGTTTGCCAATCAGAGATGAAAATAAAAGGAAAAAAGACGAGGATAAGGGAAGCCATGAAGGGACACATGCATGTTGTAAGTCTTCCATAAGGAAAGTAAGGTCAAGAGGGGCTTCCAAATGTGCTGGAAGGTATGAGGCCTGTGATGCATACTTGCTATATGCTTTTCTAGCTGGATGGTGAGCAATCCTTCATGATACCGTTCCATCACTAGGGGAAGGGTAACATCTTTCCAGTGTCTTAGCATAACCAATTTTACCATGGAGGCAACTAGGGCCAGACGGGCTTTACGTATTCTTGGTGTTCCACTGGGGTATATGGCCAGAAAACAGCATTCAGGAGTGAGTGGATTTTTTATTTTTATTTTGAGCAGGGCTGAGGGCAGCATAGGACACCATGAAAATTTTTTTTTTTCACCTATATAGCAGAACAGAGCAAAATTTCTCCCAAAACAGTCAGAAGTTTTCCGATCCACTACAGGCAGAAGTTTGGAAACTTCCGTGAATGTTGTAACATTTCATGAAAGTTCTGCTAAGTTGAAAATAACTTTCACCCACCTTTAATTGCAACTGCTGCCACCAGTGCCACCCATGCATATGCTCAGGTGTGGAGAAATGCCAATCCACCTTGAAACATTATATGCTCAGCTGCCCCCAAATTTTGAATTGCTCGTCCACCTTGAAGGATTACATGACCCAGTCACCCCCAAATTATACATCGGCAGTAGTACCACCCAAGTCAGTGCTGCTACTCAATAATCTCCTAAGGAATCTGACAGTGGCTCTGGGTCTGGCATGGCTCTGTTGTTATCTTGTCACCACAGGATAAAATACATTTGCTTATCGGAGTACA
This sequence comes from Neoceratodus forsteri, assembly GCA_016271365.2. Classification (NCBI taxonomy): domain Eukaryota; kingdom Metazoa; phylum Chordata; order Ceratodontiformes; family Ceratodontidae; genus Neoceratodus; species Neoceratodus forsteri. The sequence goes on along the minus strand of CM028130.1, from coordinate 250,646,540 downwards.
GGCAGGGCATGATATACCAACCCTGCAGTTCTACAAAAGCAATCGAATAGCAGCACCAACAAAACAGCTTAAGAAGAGTGCCGGAGAGGATGATAAGAGAGTGGAGCTGTCAGAGCAGGGGCATGAGAGTGAGGAGATAGTGTAGAGGGAAGCATTTAAGAAAGAGGCAAAATAACAGGCAAAATCACATGATTCATGCAAGAAGAAGGGTCAGGGGTAGAATTACAAGAGGAGGAAGATCGGGGAAGAACAAGGAGAGGAAGAAGGGCTTGAGAAAGCAGAAGTGGGAGAGGAGTATAAAGAATAAAAGGAGCTTAAATGTCTGCTGTTAGGTACACCACTGGCTAGTGGTGATGATGAATGTGACACGGAGGCAAGGAAGCTGTCATGGAAGTAGATGGCAGAATTACGAATGGCCATGAAACAGAGAAAAGAAAGAATGCAAGTCTCACAAGCAGGTAAATCAAAAGACCAGCTCTGCCCCACCCCCCCTAGCATGATCAGCACCATAGAACTGTATCTACTTGCTACATCCGCCCCATTTGGTCATCCCTATCCACATCATGTCACAGTGTTGTAAAAAAAGAAATCATCTCATAGTCACTGCCAGATTCCTCAGTAAGCCCCCTGCCCTACCCAGCAAGTCCACTCATGTAATGACAACAAAAATTAAAAAAAAACAACAAAAAAACGAAAAAGAAAACCCCAGATTTCTGCTATGTGGAAGTATTTCTTACAGTAGATGGCACCATAAAACTACTGAAGGTATGTTGTCATCAGTGTGACAGAAAGAACAGTCAGCATCAGTTTGCTAGAATATCGGGAACCAGTTTTCTGACTGATCACTGAAAATATGAACATGGAATCATCCTGACAGCCACATCCATTCCCAGTCCCCGACCTGGTCAGATGGGTTAGCAGCAGCAGCAGCAGCAGCTGTCTATGGGAAGTTGATGGATTATATGATTTGTTCAAGAAATGCTGCCATCATAGCAGCCACAGCAGACAACTAATGTATCCCCCCACTGGTGCTGCTTTAAAAGTACCACTCCATCCATCACATCATTACATGTTTGTACTAAACTACTACCTACTCATGCAAGTTCTATCCAAATGACACAACTAATTGGAGAGATGATGACCCTTGATTTTTATCCATTCTTCATCACAGGAGACTCCAGCTCTTGAAATCTATTGCATGAAGTGAAGCCCAAGTATAACATTCCATCATGCTTTACATTTTCAGACATTATCTGTAGCATGTATGAGGCAGTATGCATGCAGATGATGACATTTCTGAAGGAGTCAGAGGGAAGTTAGGTATATTTCACTAGTGATATCTGGAGCAGTAGTGCAGTCCCAAAGCTTTCTAGGTCTTACTGTCTATAGGGTTGTGTCCAAATCAAGCTCCAGCACCTTTTCCATTCCACTCCTACCACCACCAGCCCCCTTCAGGACTTATACTGAGCACCATACTTAATGTGTCAGTCGAGAAAGGGTAGCACAGAGGGAAAACATTTTGTGGTTCATCCAATGACTATTAGATGTCTAGATATATCCTCACATTCAGAGGGTGGGAATCTTCATGACAGACAGTTATAGTAACATGATGAAGGTGATCAATGATGGGGATTTCACCCTCCACCTTGTTTTGTCTGCACACTAAATCTAGTAGTAAGTCAAATGCTTGACTAACATGCACAGTTAAAAGAAACACTTAAAACTGTACGGGACTTTAATAGATATGTCCATTGTACTTACAGACACATTGAACTCCTCTGCCATTACCAGCAGAAGCATAATGTCCCTCAGAATTTCTTAATTCAAGACATTTTGTCAAGGTGGAACTTTGTCTGTTATATGATGGAGAGACTCCAGGAACAGAGACCTGTGTTCTGGGCTATGGGATTCGATGATGTGGCTTGTGGATGATATCTGTCACAGGTACAGTGGTGTGTTCTTCTAAAGCTAGTTCTGCTTATGTAACCATATGAACAAGCCACTAAAGATTTCACTACTGTATCAGCAGCCCTTAGCATGTTCATTCCAATGGGGAGTTTGCTCTCACAATTCTGCACAGCAAGCCAACAAAGCAAAGAATTAAAACACTAGTAGCAGAGGCAAGAATGACAGCGATGATGGTGAGTGAGGAGTTGGTGGTGACACCACAAGTTTGTCTGAGTCATCACAGCAGCAGCAATATGCAGTATGCATTGAAGAAGTGGCAGAGAATAAAACTCTGCTGTAGGACAGATCAATCCACCAGCCAAAATTCTGAATAAACTCATTTGGCAGCCATTCTTTCTTTGGTAAAATTAACATAGTATCTAATCCACAATAGACCGCTGACTCTCTTATTTGTGGTCTAACAGCCTGGCTGTTAAAGAAATCCCATAATAGATACAGAAACCAAGTTTAAAAACAATCTACAAGAAACTGTCTTCCATCACATGACACAGTATCTGACTCTGTTGTTTATGCCTCCATCTGTAAAATTTACTAAATCCCTACTAAGTGACACAAGTTACCAAAGGTTTTTACTTTTAAAAATGAAGTTACTTGGAGTTGTGCTGCACAGAGAAGGCTGGACTCAGGACTGTGATAAAAAAGAGAAACACCCGATTACTGCTAAGTAAGTGTCTCTTTAAGCTGTAGTGACCACATCCTAAAAATGCTTCCAGTTGTTTTCACATGTAGTCCCAAATTGGTGTTAGTGTAACCAAACCCCTCCAGACCATAGCACCACAGATTGGCATATTATTTTTCTGATTTAAAAAGAAGTTGGGCTGGGTTTGTTTTCTCCTTCCCATGCTGGGCTTCTAAAAAAATGAAGAAACACTGAAGTGATTTTAACACATGCCCATCTCTGTCAGGTTGCTCGATCTTGAAAGTAGTGAGTAAGTGATTGGGAGGCCAACTGTCAGGGTGTTGGCCACAGGCAGACGATCACTGAGAAATGACATGTGCAGTACTCAACGTGGGCTTCTAACAGTTAATGTGATATATAACAAAAGCTCCTCTCTGCTGACCATTTTACCCTGAAATGAAAGGAGGGAGACAAAGAGTAGCGAGGGTTGGGGGGATCAGGCAATTGCCCACTAGAACAACAGAAGTCAGATGCTAGCTTACTACAAAAAAAATGATAACTGCAGGGGTGATTATGTTAGAGAACATTAAATTGAAGCAAATCAGTAACTATCTTGCTGAATATTTTTATTTTCTGTTTTTTTCTTTTCAGAACTACATAATGCTGAAAAACTACATATATGATGACATGTTGGGACAAACTTCTTAAATCAAAGTCAAAATTCAGTTTAGTGCCAGTAGGTGGAAGAACTGCTTTACCACATATGCAAGTACTGTTTTCAATTCTTGCATGCTTAACATCATTTTTTTTTACATTCTGAAACACAATTAAATGAATAAGCTCATTTTATAAGTGCAATAAGACACTCCAAGGATGTGCATTGTGCTGAGATAACCGCTTTTCCTGGGGCTGAAAGGCCATGCCTTACTATGCCCTGGGCGTGCAGTTATCTCAGCACAATGCACATCCCATTGTGTCTCATTTCTTATGTGTTTATTCCCTTGGGATGTATAGACTATAAGAAACAGAAACTATTGTGTACACTTATCATGGAGCTGTAAAGACAGCTTGAAGAAACCGACAAGACTGTGTATATATAGCCTCCACTTCTCAGTATCTGAAATGATAAGATCAGATGGCCCTCAACCAAAGTAAATTTCAAATCCATTTCTATGTCTCTCTTTCTTATCCTTGAAGACTTGGTATAATTAGTTTCTGACAGACAGGTCTCACCAGTTACCAGCCATCATTAGTAATATAAGAGAAATGTTCAGAAATATCTGAAATCTGACTGTCATGAAACCCAAACCCCAGTAACATCACAGAGCACAAAACCTGAGTTATTATTTTGCATACTGCTATAAAGAATGAACTGTGATTTTTGGAAGTTGTGACAGAGGCAGGCACCATATCAAGACCTCACATAGAGGCTCCAGAAAGATCCTTTACTTACAAGGTCCTGAGCTTGGGCATGTGGTTGAAACTGGAGACAGAGATGTGGCTGATGTTGTTGTTGTTAAGAGTACTGAAAGAAACATGAGAGAGAGAGAAAAACAATGTGATTAATCATTTATGCTGTTCTTCTATTTTCATGCATTATTTAAAGAAACAGAATGATTCACATTGAGTAATAAATCTGTTGTACTACAGCAAGAAAGATGCCAGAAAATATACCAGCAGATATTTATGAAATGCCAGGAGGGACTATTTTTGGTTAGGTATGCAATACCTGTGCTCAGCAATCTATTGGGTTATTTGCTGTGTGCAAAGTAGCTAAAAGCAAAGCTTCAGAATGGGGAGTGGGTTGACAACTAGGATATTTCTATCAAATGCAAAGTGTCTTACTACTTTGGGCTGCTTAGATGAGCTGCTGTAGAAGCTGCAGACAAGACTGCATGAAATATTCAGAGCCCCCTGAAACACAACTGACAGAAAACAGTCATTGCTATTCTATTGTTTCTCATTATTGTATTTGCAGCCTGGTTCTGATTGTTTGACCTTAACTGAATAATGAGTACTGTAAACTGTTTTCTGTAACCTACCCTACTACTTATTGTATTCTATTGTAACCATGTTTGTATGTTCTTGTACACTAGTCTCTCCTTGACGTGGAGCCTTTGTAAATGAGTCTCTGACTCAAAGGTTTGTAATTCCAATACTGTGCAATAAATAAATAAAAAAAATGACATTCCAGCTAAAACAAATACAAATGGATGGTCTCTTGCTTCAGACTTGGTGATAAGAAAAGGAATAAAGCACATGCCTATTTACATTAGGTGGAGACATCCCAATATAGTATTTACTGTTCATTCAAACCACCCCCCCTCCCCACCAGAGATGCCCTTAATACACTGCTGTGCAACTACAGGCTAAGAATGAGACAGTGTTGGATTTGTATTCCGTGAAAGTGCTGAACTATGACACGTCACCTTTGAATTAGTGTAGCTGGACTTTTGGGAAACTTCAGGTTACTTCCACCCTTTGGACATCTGATAAACAAATCAAACTGTAATCCTTTTTAGGTAACCAGGTCAAGCCCTGTGTTCACCCCTTCTTCACCCATGCTTTTTACCACCATCCTACCCCCTCCTCCTGGGCTGAAAGTGTGTCGAAAAAACTGCTGGGTATTTGGGAGCCACAGTTACAGAAAGAATGATGGACCTCTATTGAAGATGTCCTTTTTTATATTTCAAATGGCAGAATTTGCCTTTTCATCCTTACTCTAGTTTTCATTTAAACAATAAAACGCAGCTGTAGAACACTCAAGGACAAAGGGAAGTCTATGTGGAGGAGACAACTGAAATGTATAAAGTAAAATAATACCGACTATTCTCTATACGTCTACATACTGTCTTCTTGATTTAATTAGGACAACAAACATGGAGTGAGGGTCTTGGCTGGAGACCAAGTGAGAACCCCTCAAATCACTCAGAATATAGGTCTGGTTCTGAGACCCTGTCAGACCCAGCACACACTAAGACATGCCCTCCTCCATTCCCCAAGATGTTTAATATCTATCTATGTATCTATCTATATATATATATATATATATATATATGTGTGTGTGTGTGTGATAAAACATGCTGTTGGCTCCTGGCATGGTGCAGGAGCCAGCAGCAGGTTTTATCATAACCCCCACAATCTCATCCCCTAGTCTTAAAAACATCTTTTTTAGAAGCTTCCCCTCCACAACCTAATGCTTTATTTCTGGGGGGAGGGACTTAGTAAATACTGCCCAAATTGATCACCTGTCTCCCATGGTGTACTGATTTGTGTTTCTGCAATGACATCAACAGCTCCATCCCCTTCTATTTATTCATTCATTCATTCATTCATTCATTCATTCATATTTTATTTAATAAAGTGCACTTTCTCATTTCGATTCAAGGTGCTATACATAAAAACATTTCTAACACATTTAAAATACATAACATAGCAATAAATATTCACCCTTATTTACTAATTAAGACAACTGGACTAATTAAGAAAGAATGCCTGTTTAAACAAGAATGTTTTTGGCTCCTGTTAAAATGCATCTAATGTGGGGATCTCCCGCATATGACGAGGGAAGGAGATCCATAGGATTGGGGCCACAAAAGAAAAGGAATGGGCCCCTGATGTTTAAGAGAGACCCTAGTAACCTCCAGTAATTCCTCTTCTGCTGATCAGAAGGGGGCACCAGTTGCTTGCCTTCTTGTTCCCTTCATTACTATTAGAGCATGTTAAGCAGGTGCACTGTGGGGGTGGGCAACTGAGTTTGCTAGTTTTTTTAAGTGTCCCACAGGTCAAAGATTGGGCATTAGGAGGAAGTCAGATTTTAAATAAGGTGGTTTTAGGGATGGGGGGGTCAAATTAATGAAGTGGGATCACATTAAAATATGTGGCTGGCCCTTGGCACAGTGCCAGGAGTGTTTTTTTTTTATGTATAAATAACAGGTTGGGGAAAAGTGGGAGAGGGCAGATAGAGACTGTGATGGCAAAGGGGTGCTAGAGGGGTGTCAAACACCACTCTGGTAACCCGCTAGACCCACATACTAAGTATCTGAAGTGTGTTCAATTGAATTATTCAAGCCAAATTGAAGTCGGGGGGGGCAAAATCAAAGCTGAGCCACATTCACTCATGGCCAACTTCTCCTATCCAAACACTGGGAAACAAGCAGAGGGGCCCCCGAAAAGCTTTATGTGTCTAGTCTACCTTAATTTTTCCAGATTGTCTCTGTCTCTGTCCACTGTCTACAGAATGTTTCGCTGATGAGTGCATCTTCTAATTCCTTGGAAGATATGGTTCAATGAGAGTGCAGAAATTACTCAAAACTAACTGAACAGGAACATACAGTATGGTAAGGTTACTGCAGGCATGTGGACGTTTCTGGAGCGCTTCCATTTTTGATATGGTACAGTAAGTAGGTTCACACAGGGCCTTCGGACAGCTATGGGGAGAACTACCCTTTCCCAGTTTTTTATAGTGCAGGGGCACCTACATTGGGTGGTGAACTGGGGGTATCATTGTGCTGGGAAGTGGTTGTGCAGGCAGGGTGGGAGGCTTCTGGCTGACATGGACAGGAGATCACTGAACACCAGGGAAAAGTGTGAGAACGGATGGTGGGATAGTGGGTTGCAGGCGCCCCACTAAACCACCATGGAAATGTGTGAAAAATTAAGGTAGGGATATCAGAGTGTTGGTGGGCACACTAGACCATGAAGGAAATGTGTGAGTACCGACAGTGGGGTGATGAGGGGGCACATAAAACAACCAAACAAAGACTGCAAGCAGCCCTATCTGACACTATTTGGGGGAGATGCAAAACACAGTATGCTCAGGGCCTTTAATGAGACCCTTATGGGTTGCAAATGTCCTACCACATAGATAGGACTCAACCTGTCAAGATTGGAAATTCCATCTCTATCTCCCTACCCATCTCAACTGTTGTCCCTCAAGGCTCGGTCCTTGGCCCACTGCTGCTCTCCATCTTCCTCAATGACCTGCCCACTGCCTGCCCTCACACATCCATTCATATGTATGTGGATGACACAGTCCAGGATACATCCGGCCCCTAAATCTCTGATGTTGCATCAGACTTCAGTGCTACTTCAATAATGTCCAGCTCTGGTTTTGCTCAAATCAGCTCTTCCTGAACACCTAGAAAACTGTCTCCATGACGTTCAGCATGAGGCAGAGACTCTCTTGGCTCCCCCCTCCCACCTTCCACACCCTGGATGGGACAAATTTGGAGGACTGCTCCTCCTTTAGATACCTCGGGGTCTGGCACAACCAACACCTTGACTTTTCTGTACATATTGAGGCCATCCACAAGAAGCTTCACCCCAAACTGGGTGCCTTGTACCATAACCGTGGATGTATCCCATTGCCAGCTCACCGTTCAATAGTACAGAAAATGATTCTCCTGATATTTGACTACAGTGATGCAGTCTACAGTGCCGCTCCCAAAACTGTCCTCTCAATACCCAACACAGCAACCTCTACCAATCCTCGGGCCTACCATCACTTCAGGACAGGAGACAGTGCCACAGCTCTAGACTCACAGCCACGTTCTGGTCCCAGTGCCTACCCCAGACCTCTCCTCAGCTCTATCCTCACCCCCCACATCATGACATCAGACATTATAACACCTGCTCCTTGTCTGTCCCATGCATGTCCACCTCCACTGGCCAGGCGGCCTTCTCATACCGCTTGCCTAAACTGTGGAATTCACTCCCCTCATCCATTCCCATAACTCCTCCACCCACTACCTCAACTTCCTCCTCAAAGTCCACTTCTGCTCCACCTGTGCATGCACATAATCCTCCCTGTCTTATGCCTGAGCTCTCTTACCTGCCTGGTAGGACATCTAGACCATGCTGCCAGTTGATGCCCCAACTGGGCATGTAGATCTGTAGTCTACTAGTATGTGATTGTGTCTTATGACTATCTGCTGTATTCATAAATGAATTGTGCTGTTCTATTTATTATCTGTACATACTGGTGTTGTCTCCCATGTTCCCCTCTCCCCAGGACACATCTGGAATCGAGCAGTTATCTGTTCAGTATGCCTTCCTGGTAAAACTTTTAAATAAATAAAAATAAATAAATAAAATTACCCCACAGCACCTTACTAGTGCCACTGGGTCATTTGCATGTTAGGGTACTAATATGTCAAATTGCTTTTGAGTCTTAACTGCCAGATTGGTCCTGCAGTCCCATAGCATCCTATTGGCTATATACCTCTAGGGTCCTGCATGGAGCACAGATTTAAAAAAAATGGGTGAATGCCTCAGAAATGACATACCAGGGGAGGATGGACTGGGTGGGACGGAAGGCCCATGGACCAAATAAAAGGACATCATAGTGACAGCAACAAACCTCTGCACGAAAGAGGTGAGCAAAAACAAGAGGAAAAGGAGACTGCTTTGATTTTCAAAGGAAGTGACTGCAAAATTAAGGCTAAAAAGGTAGCATTCTAGAGGTACAAAGAGGTGCACAGGGAAGAAGATAGGGAGATGTACTAGGAGAAGCAAAGGAAAGTAGGGAAAGCAGTGAAGAACACAAAGGTGCAAACTGAGGAAAAGATGGCCAAAGGGATAACTAATAGGGACAAGACCTTTTTAGGTACATTAGAGAATAGGAAGACAAGGGGAGGAATTGTGAGGCTAAAGGTTGGGTACTCTGCATGGTGGGATCAGGAAATAGCCGATATGCTGAACAGATACTTCTATTCAGTCTTCACAGTGGAAGGGGAGTTGTATGGACCACATAAAAGCAGCAGAAACACTGGAAGGAGGAAGGGAGGTAGACACAGGTCCATTTACAGAGGATAGAGTCCTGAAAGTGCTTCCGAATCTGAAAGTGGACAAAGCTATGGGTCCAGGCAGGGTACACTCAAGGGTGTTGAGGGAGCTCAGGGAAGTATTGACTGCACCTCTGACAGCCATATTCAACAACTAACTGGAAACAGGAGTGGTTCTGAGGGACTAGAGGAAAACAGATGTAGTCCCACTTCATAAAAGCTGCTGCAAGGAGGAAGCTGGCAACTATAGGCTGGTCAGTATGATGTCACTGGTGGGGAAGTTAATGGAGATGCTTTTAAATGAAAGGCATGTGGAGTATCTTTAATCTAGTGGTTGCAAGACCTGATGCAGCACAGATTTTTTTTTGGGGGAGTATCATGTTAGATGAATCTGATTAGTTTCTTCAACTGGGTGAACTGGGAAATAGAGCAGGGTGGGGTGGTGCACATGGCCTATTTATACTTCAGAAAGGCCTGGGGTATATTCCTCAGCCCCCATGCCTCTGCCTTGTGGGGTCCTGCAGGGATCCATTTTGTCCCACATGTTGTTTGTGGTGTACATGCTGCCACTAGGGGACATTATAAGGTGGTATAGGCTGTTTTCACTGCTATGCAGATGATACATGTTCTACATGTCCTTCGCACCCTGGCAGCAAGGCCCGGTTTCAGTGCTTAACAACTGCCTACATGAAATTCAGGACTGGATGAGGGTGAACTGGTTGAATTTGAATTCAGATAAGACAGACGTTCTAATGCTGGAACCTGGTCACCAGGGTATGGGAGAGCAAGCTGGTCGAGCTTCAGGGCTAAGGCTCGCGAACTCCCAGATGCTTACCTCGGATTGGGTGAGGAACCTTGGTGTGGTTCTTCACTGTGGGCTGACTCTGAAATATCAGATGTCGGCCATGGTCAAGATTTCTTTTTACCATCTTAGAAACATTCCCCTGGCAGATATGCCAGCACTGGTTCATGTCTTTGAGACCTCGCATTTGGACTACTGCAAAGCTCTATGCCTGGAGCTGGTGGGGGTGGATCTGCACCACTTGCAGCTGGTGCAGAATGCAGCACCAAGGCTGTTGAGCAGGCTGCCAAGGTCGTGTAACATTACATCTGTGCTGCGCTGTCTGCACTGGCTGCCGGTTAGGTGGTGGATCACCTTCAGGGTCAGTTTGTTGACCTATAAAGCCCTGCATAGACAGTGGCCAGGTTACCTGCAAGACCTCCTGATTCCTTACCACCCCATTTGTCCCCTACTCTCCAGTGATGAGGGTCTTCTGGAAGTATCCAAGATTTGTTTAAATTTTCAGCAGCATGTGCTTTTTCATTTGCAGCACCAGTTTTTTGGAACTCCCTCCCTTATCTAGTGCATGACAGTCAATCCATTGAAATTTTTAAAAGGGAGCAGAAGTCTTTTTTGTTTGACCAAGCTTTTATAGATTGTTAACTAGATATTTTTTTGTGTAGTTATATTCTTTTACTGATATTTTAAATGCTGTTTTTACTGTAAAGTGCACTGAATTAAAATGAGAAGTGAGCTATATTAAATACATTTTGATTGATTGATTGATTAAAAACTGCACTACATAGGAGGCTCATAAATAAACTGAGCAGCTTGGGGTTGGGTCCTAATATGGTAAACTGTGTATGAAATTTGTTGATGAATATGCCACAGAGGGTAGTGGCAAATGGCACTCACTAAGGCTCAGTACTGGGACCAGTCCTTTTTAATGTCTTTATAAGTGACATTGCAGAAGAGCTGGAAAAGAAGATATGCCTCTTTGCAGATGACACTAAAATCTCCAATAGGGTGGATACCCCTGAGCCCCTGAGGGGGTGGATAGAATGAGCAGAGACCTTAAAAAGCTGGAGGAGTGGTATATGGTACCACAGCTGGGTTTCACTGCAACAAAGTGCAAAATCATGCACGTAGGGAATAAAAACCCAGAGGTGGAGTATAAAATGGAGAAAGAAGTACTGACAGTCACAAAAGAGGAAAGGGAACATGGAGTAACCATATAGGATGACCTCAAGGCAGAAGGGCAGTATGACAAGGCAGGAGGTAGGGCTAGTGGTATGTTGGGGTGCATAAGGTGGGGTATCACTAGCAGAAAGAGGGAGATAGTGTTACCACTGTATAGATTGCTGGTGAGCCCCACCTGCAGTACTGTGTCCAGTTCTGGAAACCACATCTCAGGAAGAACATAAACAGAGAAGAAGCTGTCCAGAGGAGGGCAAATAAAATTATACAGGGGCTGCATCTGAAGCCCTATGAGGAGAGTCTGTGGGATCTCAAATATGTACACCCTGGGAGAGAGGAAGGAGAGGACTGCATCTCTGTTTCTAACAGGTCTTTGCAATTTATCCTATCTATATCTCTAAAGAATTTTTAAGCCTCTGTCATGCCTCCCACCCCATCTCGTCTCCAGTGAACACATGTTCAGGGCTTTCAGTTGCTCCCAGTATGATCTGCCTTTCTGGCTCTGAATCATTTTTGTGACCCTTTGCTGCACTGATTCAATCCTATCAATGTCCTTTCTCAGGTGAGGACTCCAAAATGGGGGACAGTACTCCAACTGAGGCATTACCAACAGTCTGTATAGGGACAGTATTACCTCACCCTTCCCATTGTCAAAACCCCTCCCTATACACCCCAACATCCAAGATGCCTTTATATAGGCCTTATTACACTGGTTTGCTTGAGTGAGTCACTGATGAGGACTCCCAGATCCCTCTCCTCTGCTGAAGTGGCCAGCTTCACTCCTCCCATCCAATACTCCATATGTGGGTTCTTATTCCCTAAGTGCATCACTTTGCAATTTTTGGCTTTGAATCTCACTTTTTTCCACCTCTGAAGCCTTCCTAGATGTCTCTGAAACTTCTTCACCCCCTCCTTACTGTCCGCCCTTCTACAGAGATTGGCGTCACCACTGTCAGCAATGAGACACATCTTACTCTGAATACCTTCCCCACTATTGCTAATTAACATAGTAAATAAGTCAGATCCCAAGACTGATCCCTGTGGCACCCCACTCATGATCCCCTAGTCTCCAGATCTGACCTCTTTCACCACAGCTCCCTGCCATCTTCCCCCTAACTAGTTTCCCACTGACTTGACTAGTCCCTTCTTTGCTCCTAAGTCCTCCAGATTCTTTTAGCAGCCTCATGTGTGGCATGGAATCATAGGCTCTGCTGAAGTCAATGTAGAGCAAATCTACCACCTGACCTTGATCCACCAATCTAGTGACTCAGTCAAAAAACACAACTAGGTTGGTCTGACATGATCTTCTTGATATAAACCTTTGCTGCCTGCTGTCCTGCCACCTGTTATAGTCTAAATAGGTGAGTAGGCTTTCCTTCACTAATGTCTCCATTAGCTCACCCATGATGGAGGTCAGGCTTACCGGCCTGTAGTTGCCTGGGTACTCCTTGTCCCACCCCCCTTGTGGAGTGGGACCCCATCCACAGCTCTCCAATCCCTTAGTACTTTCCCAATTCCAGTGAGTTGTTAAATAGCTGGGAAAAGGGCCTTGCCTGCTCTGAAGCAAGTTCTCTAAGTACCCTTAGGTGTAGGCCCTCTGGGTCCAGCGCCTTGTCCGCCTTAAGGTGCACTAACCCCTTCCTACTCATTTAGCCATGATCACCACTTTCCCCATTTCCTGCACCACCATGCAACTACCTTGATCCAGAATTTCCAGTACAGGTCTATTATTCTCAACCATGAACACCAAATGGAATTAATTGTTTAGGATATTCTCCTTCAGCTCATTGTCTTTTACCACTCTCTTCCCCTAAGCTAGCCTGACAATCCCTCCTTAGCCTTACATTTCTCTAGAATGTATCTAAAAATGAATTTTTGCTTCCCTTCACTCTCTCAGAGATCTGCTGCTCCCTTTCTGCCTTTCACTCTTTATTGCCACCTTCACCTCATTTAACTTTGCTGATAATCCACCCATTCCTCATTCCCGTTGGCCACCTTGAACCTAGTGAAGGTATTCTTTTTTGCCCTCACAGCCTCCAATACCTCCTTTCAGACCCAGATCAGTTTCCTGTACTTATTCTATTTATTAACCTTCCTAACACAAGAAACAGTTGATTCCAGAATAGACCCTTGAGCATTACCCATGTTTCTCCATCCCCTTGATCTGGTCTACCTCCTTAAGTTTTTCCTTATCCTTCCTCTTGTCTGGATAAAATCTGTTGATTTGAAGTTCAGAGCCATTGCCCTTAAGGGGGGACCAGAGTTCCCCATAGCCATTTCAAACCACACAGAATTTATTGAAACTCAATGGCTGCTTAACTGCCACCCTATCCACCACCTCTGAGTTGATAATTACCAAGTTGAAGATGGTGCCCTACTCTTTTGGTTCTTTAACCAGCTGCACCAGAAGACAGTCCTGTATTGTCTCCAGAATTGTCTGGCTTCTGATGCTCCTGCGTACCAGGGTATCCCAGCCAATGTCTGGCACAATCACTAGGTCCCCTTTTCTTGTTCCACTCCTAATTTCTTCATTCAAATCTTTATCTCCCTCTTTTTGCTGTGGTGGTCTATAGACGTCTCCCATCCCATCCTTTTTCCCAGCAACCTTGGTTAGTTGTACTCAAATCAACTCCTGATTTGTCTAGATTCTGTATTGGGCCACTATAATTTTTCTTTAACTAGCCCTGATGGCTTACATTGGTGGAGGTATCATACTAAAAAGTACGTACACCAGTTGGGCCCATGGACTCTGTTGGCCCTGTGCATTTTCCCAGCTACTAGCCCTGTTGGCTAACAGTTTCAAACCTTCATTCTGACCCTCTGCAGGTGGGCTTCCAAAGTCAGAATCTGTCTTAACAGTCCGAGAGGATGAAAAGGCAAAGAGCCTTGAGAAATAAAAGAAAGGTACATCTAGAAATGTGAGGGAAGAGGAGGAAAGGAGTAATGCTACAAAAATTTTAAAAGGTTGAAGACAGCTACATTGATGAAGTGAGAAGAGCATAAGGAGAAGCTAGCAACCAAGATACAGAGTAAAATCATTATGTTCACAACAGTTTTCTCAAATGTTAATGTTTTCTAGGTGCTTGACATTGCACCATCATTGTGTTGCTTGCACACATGTGCAAGAAACACATTGCATCAGTCTGCAGTTAGGGAGTAGGCCACAATGCGTCAAGAAATTTGGCCAAGTCACCACGCAATCAGCTGTTTTGGTGCATTACAAGCTACTAAAACAGCTGACTGCGTGGTGTCACCATGGTGACAGCTTCTCCGTCAGCCTCTCACAGTCCCCAGGAAGCCGACGGAAAGCCACCACCCACCATTCAGTGTGCCTTCCTGGTGAAACATTTCAATAAATAAAAAAAAAGTCGCAGGATTGCCCAATCCCGTCAGCATATCACCCCAATGGATCATCGTTCCTCCCCAGCACACTGTATGGCGATGGGGTGCTCAATCCCATCGGCCCACTGCCCCCTGCAAACAAACTTCCATCTGCCATGCTGGGATCCCACCCCAGCGTGGCAAAAATCCCATCATCTTTAAAAAAAAAAGACCTAGACAAAAAAAGGTCCCTCGTTGATTGTCTTGCCCTTTCCCCAACTCCGCCCACCCTCTACGTACCCACCTCCCCACCCCTCACCCCCCATGCCTCCGCCTGACCTCTTGCCCAGCGTGGCGATCTTGGGGTGGACCGCGAACACGTTTGCACTCTTCAAAGCCGACCGCGAACTGAAGAAATGCTGGTAAGTTGTATACTGGCATAAATGTTTTTTTTTCAACTTTGGTGCATATCTCGGCCATTGTTGAGAATTTGTTTATAAAATTTTCAACATGGGGTTCTTGGGACCCCACCTCATGAAGTCAGTCACTGTCATTTTGTTATTCAGTCCAGAAAGGTGGTTTCTCTGTCACTGTGTGGAACCACCTTTTGGGACTGATTAATGAAACAACAGTGTCACAGTTCATGGTGAGCCCTAAAAACCCTATGTTGAAAGTTTGGTGAAAAAATTCCCCAAAATAGATGTTTTACTGGCGTGCATTGCACAGTTCCTATGCACTCTCGTAACTTCAAGCATTTTTAATATTTTCACTCCAGATTTTCAACATTGCCATTTTACTACACCTTCTTATGAACAGTACACCTGTCATTCTTCACATCTCACCTGAAATGTGTTTTCACACATATGGAGCACACAGTGGTGTGGTTGGTGTGCAAAATCAATGTTCGGGACAGATTAAGAAAATCACAGTGACACTGTTCATGAACAGAGTTCTTAAACTGGCTATGTTGAAAATCCGATGACAAAAGACCATAAAATGACTGTGTTATTAGCGTGCATTGGGCAATTTCCATGCATCCTCGTAAATTAATGAATTCGTAATCTTTTCAATCCAGATTTTCAACATTGGCATTTTTCCACACCTCCTTATGAACAGCTGTCATTTTCACACCCTGGCCAAAATGTGTTTTTGCACTTCCGGCGCAGACTTGCACCGTCACTGTGGGAAGTCAGTGTTCGGGATAGATTAGGAAAATCACAGTGACACAGTTCATGAGCCTAGGTCCCAAAATGTCTGTTGAAAATCTGCTGTAAAAAAATCCCAAAACTAATTACATTATGGGTGTGCATTGTACAGTTTCTACGCACACTTGTGGCTTCACCAGTTTTTTTATATTTTCATTCCAGATTTTCAACATTGCCATTTTTTTACACCCCCTCATGAACAGTACAGCTGTCATTTTTCACATCCTGTTGAAATGTGTTTTCGCACCTGTGGCGCCAAATAGGGCAGTCGCTGTGCAAAATCACCTTTCAGCTAACAAACTGATAGTGTCACTGTTCATGCGGTGGGATCACAAAAAGCCCATTTTGCAAACTTGGAGTAAAAATACCAAGAACCTCCCAGGATGTTAGGGTTTTTGATCATAACGCCCTACCCTCTAGGGACTGACAGGTGTCAGGGGTGTGACTTGGGATTGTTGACAGTAATGCTCATGCTATTCCACCCCACCCTGTAGCCAGTAGCAGGCATCAAGGTGTGTCTAGGGCCATTTGGCCCCAGAGTTTACCCCATTCTCCTATACTGCACCCATTTCAGTGTATTTCCTTATGGAATGAGGTGAGTGTAAAGCCTGAACACTTCAAACACACCTCGACACTTGTAAGTGTCTGCAGGGTAGGGTGAGGTGAAATGTCGTGACTGTTAAGGGCGATGACCCAAAGACACACCCCAATGCCTGTCTATCTCTGCAGGGTGAGTGTGGAGTTGGCATCAGTTCAATACTTCACTACCATTCCTATACTGCATCTGTCTAACTCCTGCACTTCCACTGCTAATGACAGCAAGCAACACTTGGCATTGACAAATGCTTATTTTTAATTACTTTCATATAGACAGTTAATCTGTAATTCAGTGCTTATTTTACTAATATAAACATGTAATTATTCATCAGTGTTCAAGATCTCTGGGACCCTAGCACAATCACAATGGGAGTACTAAGCAATTGCTGCAACCATTTTGCAGCACCACCAATTTGGACCAGCCCTCAGAGGGCTCTGCAGCACCACAGCCCCGGAGTCTCATTGCCGGCCAAGGCTCCACACATGGCCAACCTGCTCAGATCAACAGGACCAGCCCTCAGAGGGCTCCCCAGCACCACGGCCCCGAAGTCTCATTGCCAGTCGTGGCTCCACACAAGGCTGACTTGCTTGGATCAACAGGACCAGCCCTCAGAGAGCTCCCCAGCCCCACCACCACCCCAGAGTCTCATTGCCGGCCGTGGCTCCACACACGGCTGACCTGCTCGGATCAACAAGTACGAGAAAATCTCATCTTAGCCCTGGACCTTCCACGGCTTGAAAGCCACGATTGCAACTGTGCAGTTCTTGGCTGCATTCTGGACCCTATTAGCTGCCCCAGCTAATTCCCTCTGCATCATTGGGTCTTGTTGGGCACTCGGGACTGATTTTAAACTTTTAAACCTGCCGCTTGGCGGCTACGATAGTTATCAGAATTTATATTAGCTGGCTGAATTTATACAATTAAAAACCTGCCACTTGACAGTTACGCTTTCGTTTTTCCTAGCTGCTACCTGTTTTTTTTTTATCTAAGTTGTTTGTACTACCTGTTTTTACCTACCTATTAACTACCTTTTTTAAGTTGCTTGAACTACCAATTTCTACCTAATGATAAAAGATGATAGCGAAGTGCTAGGAATTTAAACTGCACTGTATTATGTTATAAGATGATAGTGAAGTGCTAAGAATTTAAACTGCTAATATGTCTAGCTGCAAGTCTGTAATCTGATTGCGACCCTTAGCTTTTCTACTTTATTCCTTTCCTTCTTCCCAAGTGGCTCTCTGCCTATTCCCTCACTTCTGCCCCACATACACCATAAAGGCTGTACTTAATCCACTTATTTTTTTAGTCTGCTGGAGCCTTTTCCCCACTAAAACGCCTTCAGCACCTCTCCACACCATTTTTAGCCCTCAGACCTCTTCCCAACTGTCTCACTTCTTCCTCCACCCCTCTTTTGTGGATTCAGTAGGTGCCATTTCCACCAGCCCCATCTAACCTCTTGCTGCAGCCTGTAACTACCTTCTTCTCTCACCTCCTCCCCGTTTCTTTTGTCTTTATTTTCTGTGCCCAATCCAGTGTGGCCTGCCCTTATTATATTAACTTGACTCCGTTTCTCTATTTCCTGCAGGACTAGCCCTCAGGGGGCTCCCCAGCACCGTGGCCCCAAAGTCTCATTGTTGGCCACAGCTCCACAGACAGCCAACCCACTTGGATCAACAGGTATGAGACAATCACATCTTAGCCCTCGACCTTCCATGGTTTGAAAGCTGGGATTGCAATTGGGCACTTCCTGGCTGCATTCTGGATGCTATTGACTGCCCCAGCTAATTCCCTCTGCCTTATTGGGTTTTGCTGGGTGCTTGGGACTGATTTTAAACTTTTAAACCTGCCACTTGGTGGCTTCTGGCTTCGAATGGCTGAATTTATACTTTTAAAAATCTGCTGTGGCATTTCGGCTTTCGCTTTTTCCAGCTGCTACCTGATTTTCGCCCCCCCACCTCCAACCTTAATTAAATACTCTTCCTAGGAAGCCAGCCACTCCTCCTCCCTGCCTATTGGGCTATATATCTGGCAACCTCCATCCTTAAAGGGACACTGCTCCCCTGCCTTGCTAGCTTATTCCTTAAAGGGATACTGCTCCCCTGTCTTGGCAGCTCACTTAGAGCTGGTTCCACCATGCCATGGCAACATGAAATTTGTCGACCATTGGCACAGCGATGACACAACACCACCAATTGGTGTTTTGCTGTCACTGGGAGAAATGGTGTTTTCTGTGGGAGGCTTTGCACCATGCACCCCCTTCACTTAAGATTTCCAACTCCAGTTGGAGTTGGTTCAGGGAGGCGGGCAAACACCCCTGGCAACAGTGTCGGGAAACCCGCAGACCATTACAGTGAACTGCCAAAAATGTTGCTGTGATGGTCTTCATGGTATTCCCATCACTATGCCAATGTGATACCCTTAAAGCCAGCCCCCCCTTGCACTGTGCAGTCCCCTCAGTCTAATGGCTGCTCCAACAACCATCCTCATCTATGGATGGATCCTACTTTTAACCAACCGTACTACTGGAAAAATGGATGATCTGCTACAACAGGTCCTACCCAGGCAACAAGATCTGCCTAAGACTGTGGTCGCACAATTTTCAACCCACACAAGGGATACTGACTCCTTCATGCTTACTGTTCCCTTTCTCCAGCTCAGACCCACTATCTACAATCAAATACCACTCCTCCTTCCAGTTAGAGTGGTACTGTATTGCCTGTCTCTCTTCCATTGCCTCACCACCCCTAGCAGCATTCCCCACAAATCTTCATGTACCAAATGTCAAAATAAAGCCATTTTGAAAATGATTATAAGTTGTCTCAGGAAATTGTTGGTACTTCTACTCTGTTCAGGGAAGGTTGAACTTAACCCTGACCCACTCCTTGCCCTAGATGCCCCATCGGACCTCTCACAAGTAAAGGACCTTAGCTTTCTGCACATGAATGTTTGCAGCTTACCAAAAAAACTTGACTTGATTCAAGCTTGGGTACTACACACAGCACCTGACATAGTTATGATATCAGAGACATGGCTTTCAAGCCATATCCCTGACAAAACTGTCAATATACTGTATATGGGTATAACCTGTTTAGATGTGACAGACCAACAAGGGGAAGGTGGAGTCGCCATCTACACCAAGATCAAATACCTTGTCTCAGACGTTTTTCGGACCTTCTTATCTAAGGAATTTGTTTGACTTGCCCTAAAGTTAACCTTATCATCAGAAGTAGCCCTCTTAATATCTGCCTGTTATAGGCCACCCTCTGCTAGGTTTGGTCTACTAGCACACCTCCAATCCCTATTGGATAAGGTAAGCCTAGAATGCATAATAACAGGAGACTTCAATATGAACTGGAATGATGACTGCTCTAACAAGCTTAAGGAGTTCTGTGGTGAACATGGGTTAACCCAGATTACTCCAGAGAACACCCATCCTAACAAGAAAAATTCCAACCATAGTACTCTACTGTACCTTATGCTTGTCAGTAAGCCACATAACATCTCCCATACTGGGGTTTTTCACAGTGACATAAGTGATCAATGTGCCACCGTCTGTGTTCGGTGCTCCCACAACCGGTTGTCTACTTCTAACGTCAAGTTAAAAAGAAGTCTAAAAAACTTCTGCCACACCGCCTTTCTGACAGACCTTGGAAATATTAACTGGCAGGATTTCTATTTGGCCCCCTGTGTCAACCTACTAGTGGGGCTGATAAATAAACATGATCCACTTAGGAAGACCAAAACAAGGAAAAGGTCCCCCGACTGGTTCACTCCTACCTTGCTGAAAGCTATCAGGGACAAGGATGTACTGTGGAAAAGGGCCAGGAAAACAAAACTAGAAGCCGACTGACTTACCTTTTGGGTAGCTAGGAATGCCTACACCAAGCTAATTAGAGCAGAAAAATCACGCTATTCCAGACCACCCTTGAAGAAAATAAAAATTGCTTTGCCACATTATGAAATATTCTTAGAGAGGTTGAAGGTTACACCATCAGCCTTCCCCCACCTGCTAAGATAGTGGCAGGAAACGTTTCTTACACTAACAGAGCAGACAGTCTCGAATAACTCAACAATCATTTTGCCACAGCAGGACTTGCATTTGATGGTTCACCCCTCAATAAGCTTAATGTCCACTGCGATGCTAATGATGGCTTAAGCTCTGACATTGCCCCTGACCTGAGACATTCTTCCTTCCACTTTCAACCAGTTACTTTCAAACAGGTGGGGGACCTCCTAATGACCCTGGACACAAAAAATGCAATGGCGCTGATCTTCTAGAACAGTTTTTCTTGAAAATAGGCTTCTATCACCTGACAGCCCAAATCACACACCTGTTTAATAGTTCCCTGACTCAAGGTGAGTTACCTCCTCTTTGGAAAATAGCGCATATCATTCCCCTCTTCAAGTCTGGAGCTCCAACTGACCTGAACAATTACCGACCAATTTCTCTTCTCCCTACCCTCTCAAAAATCCTGGAGAAAATTGTCAGTTTCCAACTCAGTGAATATCTCAGAACTGGAAACCCAAAACCTGGCTAAATCAGGGTTTAGACCCAAGCACAGAACTATAACCACCTTTGTCAAAAGTGTCTAATGATTGGCAAACTGCTCTGGATGCAAAAAAATAAGTCTATGCCTTCTTTCTGGACCTTTGTAAGGCCTTTGATACCATGGATCATAGTGTTCTACTTAACGTCTTGAATAGTTTTGGCCTAGACAATGCTGTCCTAAAGTGGTTGGAATGTCATCTCACCAACAGAATGCAGCAAATTAAAGCTCAAAGGGAACTGTCCCTGCTAAAAATCCTTCCTCGGGGTGTGCCATAAGGCTTTATCTTGGGTCTCATTTTGTTCATAATATGCATAAACCATATTGACTCTCACATACACACAGGTAATGTACATCTATTCGCTGATGATACAGTTCTCTAAACTATTAACTCATCCCTGGATCTTGTGTACAGGAAGCTTCAACACGACTTTATCATCCTTCAGCACAATTTATTAAAGCTCAAGCTCCTGCTTAATGCTAAAAAGACCAAAGCAATAATTATATCACCACATGCCTCTCATACCCTAGGGCCACCTGCGAACCACCAGATTTACACCTTACTTGGCGAACCACTGGAAATAGTGGATAAGTTCAAGTACCTGCGTGTCTGGCTGGATAACCAGCTTAATTTCACGGTCCATATGAACGAGCTAACTAAAAAGCAAAGACAACGCTAACTATAAAGCAAAGACAACGACTAGGTATATTCTATCGCATAAAACATCTTCTCACCCTAGAAGCCCTGAAAAGGCTAGTCCAAACAACTTTTATTCCGCTGCTTGACTACACAGACCTTCTCTCCAGCCATTGTTTGAATCAGGCATTATGTAAACTTGACACTCTTTACCACACGCCCTACAGTTTATTCTGGACAAGCCCATTCATACCAATCACTGCTTGCCCTATCAAAAGTTTGCTTGGCCATCTCTTACATTGAGGAGGAAAAAAATGCTCTCCTGTTGTTCTACAGGGCATTAACCGATAAGCTGCCAGCTTATATCTATACTCTATTTGTGCATGTCAAGGGAACATATGGCCTAAGGAGCTCCTCTCTTGTCTCCTTCAAGGTGCCCAGAATAAGGACATGATATGGCCTGGCTGCAATCAACTTCTCCCTCCCCTCCCTCTGGAACAACATGCAAAAGACACTAAGGATTTCATCCCTTCTGGGTCCCCATACCTTTAAGTTGTTGATTGCTCATAACCTGAAGGATATGTGTGCCTGCTGCAGGTGATTCTCCTACCAGCCTCCCTGCTCAGCTCCCCATTTGCCCAGCTCTTATATGTATGACCCTAGCAGTTCTCTCTGTATATTTTTTCCTTTTTCTTCTTACCCTCTGGTCGTATTCTGGTTGTATTAACTTTCCCCTTCTGTTAGCTATTCCCTCATTTAAATTCTCCCTCCCCTCCATCCTACCCCTATACAGGGTCGCTCTTTTGGTCAGTCCTATTTATGCCTCATCCTGTTATTCATGCATTGTGTACTTGTCCCTCCTCTGACTAGGTGTTGCCTTTTATTTTGTTACCTCTCTGCTCACACTGTATTAGCTGATGATGTTACTGTTACTTCTCTGTATGTATCAGCCCTGCTCTAAGTGTACTAATTGTATTATTCACTGTACCTGTACTATCCTGTCCAGGATCATCTTGCAATTGGGCTTGCTCAAGGATGATTTGCCTGGTTAAATAAAGTTTGATTGATTGATTGATTGATTTGGTATCCCCATCAACCCGTTCTCCACAGGGGTTGCAACCCCTTCCTGCATAGTCAGAAAAGTGTTTGCAACCATGTAGGAAGGGGGGGAGCTCCCTGTGTAATGGTCACATGGCCCTAATTAGATGGATGCTGGTGCCCACACAATCAGCTTCAGCCTCCTGAAATCAAGAAATACATAGAAGTTTATGGATAGAAAAAGATCCAGCCAGTTTGCTTGGTTTCTGCATAGACCTTTAGCACTTGTTAGATGTCTAGCGGATCAATCATGCCTTAGTTTTGCTTGGACTAACCCTCTCCTTTATTAGTTCTACCCCACCCCCATCATTCTGAATGGTCCCATGTGTCTGTCTCTCTTCCCTTGAAATTGGTAACCTGCATTACGAAGACCTGCTCCTCTGGCAGAATATTCCACTTTTCACTACATTCTCCATAACATATTTCCTCACATCCTTCCTAAACTTCTCCCCTGCAATCTCATAGTTATGGAACCTCATAACAGACCCCTGACCCTCACAAAGCTTAAACAGTTGCTGGCTGTCCACCCTATTTATACGTTTCTGGTACTTGAAAGTTTGGTCACATCTCCCCTCTTTCTTCTGGCCTCCAGTGAATGCATATTGAGGTCAACTAGTCTTTCATTGTAAGCCCTCCCATGGTGACCTAGAATCATATTAGTCACCCTACTTTGAATCAGCTCCAGGTAGCATTTGTCCATTTTTAGCTGAGAGTTCCAAAACTGCTCACAGTACTCCAGGTATGGCCTCATCAAGGACCTGCACTGGGGCATGTTCACCTCTTTTCTGCCTGCTTCCAAATGCCCTACCAGTATGCATCCCTGCATTCTGCTACAGTAATCACTGCTTCCCTGACCTTTGAAGAGAACTATGTTGGTCTCATGTACCTTTTTCTTTTGATTCCCACTCTCACACAAGACTTTGTTCCCTCAAGAATGGCCCCATTGACTGCCCCCTCCATCTTTCCTCCACATCCAAGATGCTGTCCATTCTGGCTAAAGTGTTCCAGACCAACTCCCTCATTCAGTTGAAGTCTGACCTTCTACAATCTGGGGTTTCAGCCTTTGATGAGGGCTTACATGTCCCAAGGGCCATGTCGAGCCATACAGAGTTATGGCCACTGGACATTAGTGGCTGCCTTATCTTCACTCCTCCTACCACTTCCAAGTGTTGGTGAGTATCATGAACTCCTGATTGCTGGCATGACCCAATCAATATCTGGCAGGTTTAGCTCTCCCACCACCACCACTTTCCCATTTGCTACCTCCCTTTCTAGTTCTGCCACTAGCTCCTTATTTCTCTCTTCCCCCTGTCCTAGAGGTCTATAGATCACCCCCCTTTGTAGTTTATTATCTGAGGATGCTGTAAGCTGAACCCACAATGATTCTGTTTCCCCATTACCTCCCATGATGTTTCCATCCTCCACTGCTTCTATACCGTCTATGGCATATAGGACTGTACCTTTTTTTTCACTTTTTCTTTATCCCATCTAAACATGACATAGCCTGGGACTGTCAGGTTTCAAATATTATCCTCTGTGGCCCAAGTTTCAGAAATGGCTGTCCTATAGGGCTTCTACTTTTTTTAATAAGATTCCAAGAGAGATAGCAAACTGTGCAAATCTCAAAGTGGGTTAAGTCGATTAATAAGTGTAAGTGCTTTAAAAAAATGTAAATGGACATTTGAATATTTGTATTTATATCTTAATTGTAAATTTTTTGTATTTTGACATTATATGTTGGTAAGTGAAATGCTGAAATTATGTATTAATCAGTGGAGTATGTCCTGTTTTAAGGCTTGTTATATGAAACTTGTCACTTATGAAAATGGGCTTTATGCTCATCTTGCAAACAAGTATAAAAAATAAAAAGTGAAATGAAATGGCTACTAGATCCATTTCAGTGTTTGCCACCATTGTCTGTAGCTCACCAATTTCATCTCCCAGACTCCTGATATTAATGCAGACCCCTTTCCATCTTTCTCCTGCTCACCTTTTGCTTTTTCCTGTTCCTTTTCCCTCATTCTTCCCTAGTCTCCCTCACTTTTTTATTTTTCAAGCTGAATGTAAGCTTTGTCAGCCCTCACTTTATTGATCTCTCCCCTAAAACCTAATTTGAGTTAATTCCCAGATCTCTTTTCAGTTTCCTCCTACCTTCCTCACTATCCACCTTCCACATATTTAAGTGATAACATTCATTTCACTGACCTATGCAGACAGTATAGTGTTATGCTTGTGCAACTGTGTTAGTTTGGTTTTAGCTGTTCACACTCTCTATTCTATAGGAGTTGCCACTCTGTAGGGGTACGAAGGCAAGGAACTCTTGGAGAGGGTTCCACCCCTAGAGGTGCAACAGGACAGTTCCCATGGCTAAAGGTACCTTAGAAATCCCCTAAGGAGAGAGTGCAGCCACTGGAGGAAGAGGGGAGGATGGTGGAGGAAAGAAAAAATGCTTCACAGTGAGACTTATAGGAACTGCTTATAAAGCTCAGGAAGTGGGAGTGGTTGGCTGCTTGACCACCGAACTACAGGCAAGCCTTTCATTTCACTGGCCTATGCAGCCAGTATAGTGTTATGCTTGTGCAACTGTGTCAGTTTGGTTTTGGCCGTTTGCACTCTCTATTCCAGAGGAATTACCACCCTGTAGTGGTAAGAAGGCAATCCCCCTCAAAATGTAGTATCATCCCCAAAAAGGAGGCAACATGAAGCATATGAGCAAGCAGTAACTGTGACATAGGAGTAGTAACTGTAACGTAGTAGTAGAGAAGTATAGGCAGTTTGATACTGCATCGAGATTGCAGTTGTCGTAATGACTGCCCAGGTCTGCATGGCATAATACTGCTGGTTTGCTTTGAGAGTAGGGGATCCCTAAGGAGAGAGGAAACAGCAGGACATCCTCCACCTCCATCCAACAACAAAATCTATCTAAGAAACTAGGAAACAACTAAGCTAAGTGTTATGACTTGAGGCAACAGAGGAGAGAAAAAAAACCCTATGAGGAGGAAATCTCTGGGGATCCAAGGCCTAGGTTGCCTTCCCTCCAGGCTTGGGATAATTTATTTAGTGATGGCTCTGCAGCTGCAATTTGGAAAACTCAATTAAAGGGAGGTGGAAAATATTCCAATTTGGAGGAAGGCTCTCACTCAAACCCTCTAGCAGGAATGCCATGGAAGGTTGCCAGAAAACTCTGCAACAATACATGCATCAAGTGCACAGGAGGAGAGCAACAACTGCTGAGGCACTCACCTAGTCTACCCACCATAAATCAAACCTGGTGAACCAGAGGCAGTCGTAGGGAGGATGTGGTGAAGGTGCCTCACTAGGAAAACACTATATAGTGGAACACTAGAGACAAAGAAGATCATCGTAACCACCCTTCACCACTAGTCTTAAATTCTACACCAGGAGCTGCTGTCATGTAGCAGTCAGCTGAAGCCAAGCCTGGAGCAAGGACATTCCCAGCTATGGGCCAGGTGAGAAGGATCCCGCCCCAAGTTGGACACGCTCAAGATGAGGACTAAAGCAGAGCAAGACCATCGGCTGCAGGAACCCTGTGCCAGAATAGAATGGCTGGCATGCCCCAGAAAGTGATTGAGAGCTGAAAAGCTGGTGAGCTGAATGAGCATGGCATGCTGAGATCGTAATGAGCATTGAGTGCTGAGACCTTGCAAGGTCGAACGCAGATTGAGTGCAGCAGAATCTCAGGCTGCAGCCAAGGGGATGGCAGTAGGCATGAAACAATGGTTTGCGTAAGCAAGGAGCAACAGTTGTGTAAGCAGAGTGGACCTGCACATAGGTCAACAAGCAATAGTAGTGATAGGAGAACCTGCATAACATATGGTATAGCAATTAAACAGCATTGAATTGGGGCAAGCCAGCCAAACAGGAATAGTCACATCAAGGTGACAAACACTCTGGCGATTTTTGGTAGTGAGGCAATTTTAATAACAAAACTATATTAACAGCCTCAGCAGGAGCTTAGTTGGCTGACCTCAGAGTTTTACTGTAAGTTCAATAAAACAGGAGACAATGCTTGAAAGCGGGTGTAGCCAGGCAGTGCAATGAAGCTGCAAGTGAATGACAGCATCAATAAGCAGCACAGCTAAGGTCAGTAAACTGTGTCAGGTGAAAAGAATTGAGTATGCAGCATAGAGCAGCTATGGCTGAGCTGAAACACACAGATAATAATTGCAGTTGTATTGCAGTAGTTTGAGCATGGTGAGCACAGTGTAAAACACAGGCACTGGGTACAATAGTAATTAAAGTAAACAGTCAGCAGCAGTGGCTGTAGTTGTAGGTAACTGAAAGCAGCAGCATGAGCTGTGCATAGCAGAATGCTAGGAGTTGCTGTGCAAGTAATTTGAGAGTTGCAAGTAAGTAAAGCAAGCAGTATAAGCCCCGGAGAAGCAGTATGCTAGGAGCTTAGAAACAAAGCCCCCAAAAAAGACAAAACCAAAACACAGCAAAACAGAAAACAGGGAAGGCCCAAAAACAAGAAATACAAAACACAGGGAACCACACAGCCAGAGGAAAGATACAAACCAGAAGCAGGAAAACAAACACTGAAGCCCAGCAGCAAAGGAAAAATGCTTCACAGTGAGGCTTAGAGGAACTGCTTATATAGCTCAGGAAGTGGGAGTGGCTGGCTGCTTGGCCACCAAACTACAGGCAAACCTTTCATTTAGTTGGAGTATATGAAGCAATAACAGGCTTCTGTGGGTGATTAAATACTGAGGCCAAAAGGCTGAGGTGTTTAATCACTGACAGAAGCTAATTATTGTGACTACACTCCAACTAAATGAATGTTATTGATATTATACCAGTAGGAGTTTAGTGTTTTTTGCAGACTCAGAATGAAAAACAAGCAGTGTAACAGAGTGAAATGTGGCTTTTAAAAGTAAAACCATCACTCTGTGTATGTGCATTTACAGTGGCGCTAATGTGCATGGGGGAGTTACGACTTAAATTTTCAAAGCCAGATTTCACCCTGTTACACCACTAATGTTAATTTCTGAGTTGGATAGAAAAACTCAGAACACAAAGTATTTTTGAATGTAGATTTATCTGGCTATACTTTGAAAATGAAAAACTCTTTCATGAATGCGTTTTTCAGTACCTGTGCCCCATATACTGTGGGTGACTGTCTGAAATATGGATAACCTACTCTGGGCATGTCTAAACTCTAGCAAATCTACTGTGGTTGTGTGAAAAATGTGGGTGTGCTACTGTTGGTGTGTATAAAATGTGGTTCTGGTAGTTTCTGGGTTAATAATTGATAGTTTTCCTGTGTTCTGGTTGGCTAAGAGTACATTCCTGTGGTATAATTTTGTGTCATCTACAAATAGACACATCATGCTGTAGCTCCCTTCTTCAGTGTCACAAATTAATACATTGAAGAACAACAGGCCCAGGACTGACCCTCTGTCGGAACCACTTTTAACTCCACTGACCATGGGGTATGTACCATTCCATGCTACACTTTGGCTTCTCTCCTAGCTAATTCTCCTCCCATCTAGTGAAATTCTACTCTACACCAAAGTCTCCCACTTTCATAACCAGCATTTTGTGCATCCCAGAGTTGCTGGCCATGCTGAAGTTCAAGTAAAGGACCTCCACAACTTTGCTCTTGTGCAGTGCCTGACTCACAATGTTGAAGAAATCAATAAGGCATATCAGACAGACTCTCACCTTCATAAAGCCATGCTACCTTCCATCCTGCAGTTCAAGAGACTCCAGGAAGCTGACCAGCTGCTCCAGGAGTAAAATCTCAAGGATTGTCCTAACAATGTAGTAGTAGTAGTAGTAGTAGTAGTAGTCATAGTAGTAGTAGTACAAATAGAAGTAAAATGTTTATTTATGTAGGATTCAGAAAACTTCATACACTATTAGGGCTATAGATACCCTTTTATAAGGCACTCCTGTCTGATGTTTCTCAAAATCTAAAGTTTACATAAAGCAATATAACATACAAAACATTAAATACAAAATATTAAAGTGTATTGTAT
Source organism: Neoceratodus forsteri (assembly GCA_016271365.2). Classification (NCBI taxonomy): domain Eukaryota; kingdom Metazoa; phylum Chordata; order Ceratodontiformes; family Ceratodontidae; genus Neoceratodus; species Neoceratodus forsteri. The sequence goes on along the minus strand of CM028130.1, from coordinate 250,617,782 downwards.
GGACAGACATTCCTTAGTTTCAAATTAGTAACACTATTATGAACATTAGCGTGCATAAGTGCAGCTCATCAATCAACCCACTACTCATCTATTACAAGTACATCGAAAATTTGGTTCTTGTTTCATGACAGTTTTGAATGTACTGATTGTTATGACTTGCAGTTTCAAGTTTTGGGCTAGGTTGTTCCATGTGGTTGCAGCTCTATATTGAAATGTCATTTTCTCATAGTTATTTGGGGTTTGCAGTAGCATTAATTATCTGGCTCCCTTTTTCCTTAGTTTGAAATTGTGGTTCGGCTTAACAAATTTATCTAACAGTTGGGAGGGTCTGTTATTTTTATTCATTCTAAATACAGTTGTTTCCCAAATATCCTTTCTTCTGGACTCTAGAGGCATCCAGTTTAATCTTTCATACATAAAACAATGGTAATCAGGCTAACTGGCTTATAATCCCCTGAATCCCCCCATACCCACTCTTCTGGCAGGGGACAACTTCTGCTAACCTCTAGTGCCTGGGAAGTATACCAGTCGTGACTGAGCAATTGAATAGGTCTGCCACAAGTGTAGTCAGGGTCTGATCTAACTCCCTGAGTCCCCATGGGTTTAAAATGTTCTGGTTCCAGGGACTTACAAACCTGAAGCCATTTCAGTCCCTTTTGCATGCTTTCCTCTGTGATTCTACACATGTCCAAATTTGTATCCAGCCCCATGTGGGTGCTGCACTTGATCAGAGGCCCCCTTTCTTGACTGTGAAGGGTGAGCAAAATATTCATTCAGAATATCAGCTTTCTGCCCATCATCTTCCAGGCATGCCTTGCGCTTCTTTAGCATTTCTATATCTCCCTTGTTCTTTCTGTTGTCCCTAATATACTTAAAGCAGGCCTTGTAATTTACCCTTGCCCCTTCTGCAATTTTGAGCTCCAGCTCTGCCTTGACCATTCACACTGCCTTCCTTGCTTCCTTTGTTCTGACAGCCCTTGCCACTATCTGTTCAGTGCATACACTTTAAAGGCTTCCTTTTTCCCTTACCACTACACCAGCCTCCCCTGAGAACCACATAGGCTTTTTGTGTTTCTTCCCTTTACCACTTGTCTCAAGCAGACATACTGTACAGCTTAAGTTCCTTCTTTAATATGTTCCCACTTGCTCTCAGCCACTTCCAGTTGCTGATATCCCATATATATTTCCTTTAACTTTCCCTCCATCCTCCTAAAGTCCAAAACTGATGTCTAGGTCAGCTGCATCTGTGATCTCAGGGCTATGTCGATCCATAATGTGATGTGGTCACTAGACCATAGCAGCTCTTCCACTGTTAACACCTCATTGCTATCTTGGTTCATCAGAACTAGGTTGAGTGTGGTCTCATACCTAGTCTATTTCTTTAACATTTCATTTAGATGGCAGTCCTGGATGCCTTACTAACTCCTGATTTCTGCTGCTCTTTGCCATTGTAATGATCAATCGACATCTGGTATGTTGAAGTCTCTGAACAGGACAACTTTCCCTACAGATGCTGCTTTCCTACTCTCTTTGTCTAGAGCCCTGCTGCCTATTCTTTTTCCCACAGAGTATTTTTCTCTGGTTCTACTTTATAGTGCCTCCCAGTCCCACCAAAGACCTTGACATGGACATATAGGTTAACCACCACTTACACAGGACCAATATAGATGGGTGGCGGCTATTTCAGTCATGAAAAAGCCTGTGGGGGATGCCGGCATGGAGTGTATCAGCATTTTCCTCCATCCTCCTGATTTCTCTCCAGGGTGCCTGATGTACTATTATGAAGCCATGCATGTGTGCTGGCCACCTGTTGGCAACCTCTCCCACTTTGGGTGCTCCCAACTGTACTCCCACCTGGTCTCTAACAGGTAAAAAATTATGCATTATGATCAACATCATCCCTTCCCAAAGAAGGAGAGCAATCCCTGGGATGCTCAGTCCTTTCTTTCCAGGCTGTCCCCATATGACCTGCACTCATTCCCAAATGTAAATCCCTGGCATCAGAAGTGGTAGCACTACTGCTGTACTAACAAGCTAAACCTGGCTAGTTCTGTCTGATTAGGGGTCCTGTAGATTACTCCTAAGCAAAGTACCCTTCCCCCCTTCCACTGTAATCTGCAACCATTGTGATTCTAGCATGCCCCAATCCCCCAGTTCATTATACTCCATCACTCTGATACCCTTCCTGATGTACAGTGTAACTGCCCTCCTCCGCATCCCTGTTCCTCTTGAATACTGCATAGCCTGGGACCGTGAGGTACCAATCATTGCTGGATGATGCTCATCTTTCTGTCATTTGTGCATAATCTGTGAAAGGGTGCACAGACCTTTCTGGATTGGGCCCTAAGACTTTTTTCCTAGAGAAAACATACAGATACTCATCTTATTTTGAAACAGTATTCAGCTGTAAAGAGAAAAGTGTCAAAGCTGAATATCGCACATGAATATCTTTAATTTCATCCTTAAACGTTTTCAGCTCTGCTTTAATTTTTACATATTGTAACATGAAGAGTTTTCAGAAAACCTCATGCTGTACATTTGTGATCAGTACATACAGTTGGAGGACTATCAGTAAAATGCCTAGTCCATTTCTATTATTTAAAGGTACAGCCCATGCTGGAGCTGAAAGCAAATTAACTCATCAGGGAAATGTAGCTGATACGGTATGGGCTGCACGCCCATTGGCTGTAGCTCTGCACCAATGGGCGTGCAGCCCTACCGACAGTCAGTCAGCGGGCGGCGGGGCGGCAGGCGGTGGATGCTGTCGCCGCCGCCGCGGGGAGCGGGTGGAGGGGCTTCGTGGTGGGTGGGGGACACTAGACACCAGGGAGATGTTTGGGGGTTGTGCTGTGACATTCTGCCCACGATCGGGCTTTACGGGTCCACTGGACCACCAGGGAGTTATTCGGGTTGGGGGAGGGTTACTTTCGCCCGGGATTGGGCACTGGGGGTCGAGCAGGTTCTGCCTGCGATCGGGCTGCTGTGGGATGTGTGGGGGGACATGTGACGTACTGCCCGCGATCGGGCTGGTGGGGGCACAGGGAGCGAGTTGGGGGCCAGCCAGGGTGGCAGCTGCTGTGTTGCGCCCTGCAATGCAGCAGCTCACCTGTGGTGGCCTCGACTTAAGCCTTTTTGGCTCAAGCTTGTGCGGCACAGCTTGGTTATGATGCACAACTCTGCGCAACCCGACTGAATATCGGGTTGCGCAGGTTATGCATGGATCCTCCCCCTCCTGTTGAGCATGCATTCATTTGCATTGCTCTCTTGCGCAACCTGGTGCCAGTGGCGTAACTGCCTCCTGCTGAATATCGCAGAATGGCGCATTTTGGACTTGCGCATGGCGCAACCCTTTTGAATATCTGGGCCATAGTGTACTAAACAAACATAAAAAATGGCCCTTTATTATGCCATGGATTAAAATGGTACAGAAAGTCTAAATGCAGAAATATATAAATATACAAAGTCTTTAATTCTGATTTTAAAAAGAACAGGAGTAAAATGAATCTCTGTGTGGAGCGCATTCCCCAATTCAGGTATATAGCCTTTGACAGTTTAATCACTTGAATAGCATTTCTTTGTCACAAGGATCCTCAAATGGACATTTTCCGCACAGGAGATAAGAGTACAGCTGGAAACAGAAAGAAACAAAGGGGCTGTATAAGAAGGATGGATTGGACATCCTGTTATTTTGTGGAGTGGTTAAAACCTCTAATCTGTTTATGGACCATTGTAAAACAAGAGATACTTTAATAGTGCCATTTAAATTTTGCAATGGGCATAAAATAGGGAAAATAAGAATCATAAAAAATTTAAAGAAAGCCAATAAATGATTGATAATAGAGGATGGGACTACATGTTGGGCCAAACACAGTTAAACCATGACTATATAATTATAGCTGATGTAAGCTATTACCTAGTATTTATATGCTCATCTGCACATGTTCATGGAAAATACACCTCAGCTGGGGGCTATGTCAATGCCAAAGCATTTATACATGTCATCCTACAGGGGCCTGGAGGCCACCCACAACTGAGAAATGGACATTTTATAAATTACAGTATTATGTTTAGAATAATAATAATAATAATAATAATAATAATAAAAGTTCATGAGAGGATTACTCATACAGTATATGCATGTGTGCATAATAACTGGCTAAGGCCCCAGCAGTGTTTCAAATCAGCTACAATATATCAAAAGGCTTGCATTTCTTTTGATTAACTTGGTTTCTTACATTTTTCTTCACCTATTAAGTTTTGGTTCTGGAGTTTACACACTGAAATATCTGGCCAAGAGGACTTAGTAACTGTATCCTAATATTTAACTTGTTTTAATTTAAAATCCTGCTAGAGTTGCCAGAACTTGTTTCCGCTTTGTCAAAATGTCTTTCTTTAAACACATATTTGGATTGCTTTCAAATGTATGGTTTCCCTATTTAAGGTAAAAAGCTGAAACTATGTACTATAGTGTCTAAAACTAATACAGATTCATTACTTACTTGTACAGTATTTTTCTCATCTGAGCCCTAATCCAACTTTTATATGTCATGGAATTCTATAGAAGACTGGGGAAAACTCAAACAGGACAGTGGATTAAGGGTTGGAGTTGAAGACTGAAATTTGACCAAACACATATTAAAAAGGTGGTGGTGGTGTGTGCATGTGTGTGGGGGGGGGTCAAAGCTTTTTCTTTTGTAGTTTTCTCTTGGGACAAATTTAGACATTAAATCAAATTGTATCCATGTCACATTTTCATAGCTAGAACAGTTATATCCCTGTGTTCAATGCTCAGATATAGCGATGTCTGTAAGCAAATGCCTGAACAAGTTCAGCATGTTTTACCATTTACAATTTACATCTAAACTTGGATGTACAGTCAATGTATCCTTAAAGCAGATTGAAATTCTGCAAATGTATCTAACTTTTGAAACTAGCTCCAATAAGACTGAGCCCCTATCTAGCATACCTGGGAAATAACTTAAACACATACAGCAGAGCTAGCCAGGATGCAACACAGTACCATTCAGTAAATGACATATCACAGGCTACTGAATGATTTGAGGGCTTCACAGCCATTGAATTGCATTGTTCCTTGCAGTATACTGCAGCACTCTGCAATATTGTAAGGTACTGCACTGTATCCTAGCTGACTGTACTGGAACTAGGAGTTATGTCTATATTACAGGTTTTAAACTTTCTACTAATGAGCCATATATTTACTCAAAGAGGTGGGGAGGTTAGGTGAGGAGTAACTACATCATTAAAGCAAAGAGAGCTGTGTGATCTGTCAACATTCAAACTTATGAAAGCTGACATTTAGATCAGGCAACAAAATTGATTGAATAAACATTGCCTGGCTGAATTATCAAGACATGCTCCTTTTGTGGATGATTACTTTGACAACCAAAAGTGCAATATGGCCATCAAGACAAAGTTCTTTCCTCCCTTACAGGCATCAGAAATCATGCCCTATGCTTATGCAGGGTGAGCTAATGGAGAATAGCAAGGCAAGGCAAATTTTATTTAAAAGACGCCCAATCCCGGAAGCTCTGGGCACCATACATAAAACCAACACAACACATCAATAAATAAGGTAATCATAAAACTACAATACTAATTAGATAACATTCAATAAATAAATAAAGAAAAGAAATCAGGATAGGCAGTGTAAGAAGTCAGAACAGGACAGTATTTACTATACTGGGTTGGGGAAAAGCCTGCTAAAACAGGAAGGCCTTGAGTCATGCTTTAAACACCTCCACAGAAGGGCCTCCTTATTGATGGAGGGAAGCAAAATCCACAGGATGGGGCTGGTGACGCTAAATGCTCTATGGAGCTCTCCTCTATTGGGAATTGAGTTCCCAATATAGTGATACTGTTCATTACTATTCTTTCTCACAGATCAGTCTGCCAGTCAAATCTCCATTTATCCTGGCACATCTCACTCAGCTGCTGACACCAACCTGAATGCCCAGTACATTTTTAAAAGATGGACCTTTACTCAGGATGCTGAGCATTTGTGATGAAATTACTTTCATGCAAGTCTATCCCTTCCAAGTCTGTACTATCAGTGATTTTATTGATTATATCTAAGAGAGTTTAATTGACTTAGTCAGAAGAACTGTGGATGATGCAACTGGGATTGGAGGACTTTAGTGATAATGACTTCAGCATATGCTATCAACTTCCTGAAGGGACATATTTTAAAGTTGAAATTGTAAAGTTAAATTATACAGCTGATTCAGATAAACTTTAACAGCAAGGGGGAGTAAGTGAGAACAATTGTACATTAGAACATTTGGTTTGATTCAGATACAACTTTAGCTTAGAGTTGATATATTTGTCAAAACACTTTGAATCTCTGTTAAGCAGTCTAGCAGGCTAGAAGTAGAGATTTAAGGTATCCCTACACCACACAGTCACTTCCCATGATCCATCTCCATCCCATTCTCCTAGACTGTTTCTTGCAATAAAACAAATGCTGCCTCCTGGCTGACACAGTTCCAGGAGCTAGCAGTTTTTTTTTTGTTTACCAAAAACAGTCTGGAAGAATGGAGGAAGTGGATTGAGGAAGGTATGTGACTGGGATGGGGAAAGTGGTCCATGGGATAAACTCAGGCCCCAGAAAGGGCAAGAGATTTTTATCAATTTGCTGAAGGATTAAAGCCACAAGTGACTCAAAACATTGACAGCCCTGAACTGAAGGTGAAAGTACCAAATTATGACACTTTCAATAAATACAAATTTAACATTGGCTAACCCTCAATGGAGGATTGGGGTCATTAGAACCTCTAGCTTATTGTTGACAAGTATACTTACACATACAGTAAAGGATTTACCTTGGCTTGACTGCCAGTCCACATTTTGCGTAACTCTTGTTTCAGTGATTTTTTTTTTATAAAGGTTTTTGTCTTTTTTTTTTTCCCGCTGGTCAGCACTAAAAGCCCCAAATCCAAGTGCAGGGCTGATCCCAATTTGCACTTTGTGGGCAAATACTTTTTTTTTACTTGCTGTTTAGTGCAGTATGGCAGACTGGATCTGGAAGACACTGATGACTTTGAAGCTGACATTTTCTGTAACTACTAATCCCAGAACCCCATGCAGCTGCTGTCACAGCTGGGCTGCCACTGTAGCAGTTGGAGATTTAATAGCTTGATGTGATGATAGAGATTTTATAAACTCCGGTAAGATGTTTGCCACCCCCACTGTTCTTCCAGGGCTACGTACAGACTTCTGGGATTGCACTTGGCCACAGGAGGACAGCAAGACCAGCAGACAAAAGATAACATGTTATGAAAACTCTGTCATGCACTGCAGACTATTGAGTCTCCCACTATTGCAGCCCTGCTCTGATGTCAGCTGCAGGGAATTATGTGATTTCTAGTTATACTGAATGATAGTTTGGAAGGCAGCAAAATATGCCTGTCACAATCTCCTATACTGAAGTAAACAGTGAGTTAAAAAAAATTCCACACAAACTGCAAATTGTGACTAGTCCCACACTTGGTTGTGGTCTCTTAGTACTGACTGTTCCCTTTTAAAGAGCTACTGTACTGCTTAAAACTAATATTAATTTATAAAAGCAGTCAACTATTATCTTTTACATATGAGGTACTTTTTTTTCCCTGAGGTTTATTAAAATTATTTTTTACCTGGTGTTAGTAGGTGTGACCTGTGGAACAGCACTCTGCCTGGCAGCTGACATATCTAACTCTGTTCCCTTCACTGCATATTAGCACTGTGACTTCACTGACTGTGACAGTATATCATTATAGGGTGATGTCTTTGGTCATCAGTATTGGAGCCATCATGAGAGAGCCTGTGATGTGAACTATTTGAATGGTGGAGTGCTGGATTGTAGGGTGACCTGTGGTGGATTAGGGTGTTTCTTCAACAGCTGCAGGCACTTGTAGGTAGGCCGGTGATCATGACTGTGACAGTATACCATTATAGGGGTGATGTCTTTTGGTCAGTGGTATTGAAGCGCCATCATGAGAGTGCCTGTAATGTGAACTACTGGGATGGTGGAGTGATGGATTGTAGGGTGACCTGTGGTGGTTCAGAGTGTTTCTTCAACAGCTGCAGGCACTTGTAGGTAGGCCGGTGATCATGTTGGTTCACACTGGGCAGGTTGTGTTAACTGGCCATGAGGATATGTGCATTTAAAGTGTCTGTGTGTGTATCAGGAAGATAGTGTGCACCGTGCTCTGAGCTGTGCTGTGGGTATGTCGGTGGAGTACTTTAAGAGCAAGAGGAAACCTGTTGCTAGCCTTTTAAGGCTTTGTCTATTGGAAAGAGCACCAGAGGAGAGAAGACGTATTGTAAATGTGTTGAGTTTCAGCCTGCTGGGTGTATCGGGTAAGATATTGTTGAATAATATGATGTGATAGCACTGAAGGACTACCTGCTGGGCATTACCATGAACCATCAGCTGCAGGTGTGACAGTATCAGCTGCAGAGTCCCTGAATGGAGACAGATAAGGACATTGTACTGTACATAGCTGAGACAGTGCCTTGAAAGTGAACTGCAATCCTAAGTCACATAGTAGCACATGTGGTGGTGTTTTCACATGGGGTACAAGGTGCACCCAATAAACTCACAGCATGCAACCCGAACAACTCTTGTCCCTTGTTCTCCATGGATGTATGCCTCAGAGTCAGTTATAATTATAATCGGGGGGGTGTGTGGAGTGTGAATCCCCATGCAAAACATGCAGATCATATGAATATTTGTTTTTCTATTGCAGGTTTGCCCTACTTGGTGCTGCTTGCTGTGTCTGGAGGGTCCTTGTTCATTGCCACAGCACAAACGTTCATTGCCATTACAGTTAAAGTTTTTATATGGTGCTCTCTATACCTGCGGTATTTTTGTGGTGCACTAATTATTGTCACTGTGATTCCTGGCATGATTGAGTGGGTGAACCATTGTGACATCATAGCTGCTCCAAAAGAGCCACCTAGTATATGCCAGGTCAATCACCTGTGACCTTACTGTCAGAGAGGTCACAGTGCTGATAATGTAGTGCGAAGAATAGAACCAGATATGTCAGCTACCAGGCAGAATGTTATTCTACAAATCCAGCATAATTCTGTCACATGGAAAACTGTAAGGAACAAAAGGAAAAGAGAAAATAGTTCAAGAAAAAAGTAACAATGGACTACTTCTTAACATTTTTAACATTTTTCTGTCTGCTATGTTTAATTCTACTTGCTCTTTACACCACGGAATAGTTTCATTTTCATTACAGTAATTCTAACACTCATGGAACTAGAACATCTATACTCTGACGTATCTGCCCGGAGACCAGCTAGGTTGTCTTTTAGATTAATCACAGCTGCTGCTTCATGAGTAGATTACAGGGCCAATCACAAAGCTCACTATGGGTCTGGAGCAATGTTTGTCATGATTTATCTGCAGCTGCTTTGTGTATGGCCTGCAGGTTCACAACTGATGAGCAGGGCCACTGGAAAGTTGCGGAAAAGGTTACCCCAAATTGCGGAACATTTTGCAAAAATTGAGGGAAATTGCAGGGGTTCTACTATAGACCCTGAGTGCTTCACAATAAATCTTTTAATGCTTTCTGCAGCATATATTGCTCAGTATAAATTGCTAAATGAATACACTGACACCTGAATATGTTTAAAACATAAAGAAAAGTTTATGTTCCTAAAAAGAATACTAAACTGATAAGCTATCCTAAGTGTTGCCTATCTTCCAAAATTTAACAGCATTTGCTTCATACAGTGCTAAACAGATTCTATAAAAGTGAGCCACAGCAAATCAATATTAAATAAAGCCAAAATAAATATATTTTTTTGTTTCTGGCTGTAGAATAATGCAGCCTAATAAACAACTGTTTACAGTGCTCTGCCAGCTATTCACCCACTTTGGTACGAGAAAAAATAAGCAGATAGAGTGGTGAATAATTGAGTTTTAGTAAAGTGTTTAATGGTCATAATTTGTATTGTAGGTACTGTACACTATTTTTGAAATCACATATTTAAACATCAAATCTGGGGGTTACTGGTGCTGGCAGGATAATCTAGAGGATAGTGTAATAAACTGTGAATGAACTGACGACATCTAGCAGGCCTGGGTTTGATTCTCACAGCCTCCGCTTGTATACTGTGCAAGTCTGAGTAAGTCACTTAACCTTCTCAGTGCTCCTGGGTTGTACCTGAAAATAGGCACTTGCCTAGTGGGCCTTATGCGGTTACCAAAAAATGCCAGTATATTTTTATTGCATCATACAGTAGTCAGGGTACCCTGTAATTTACCTTTGTTTTACTCTTGCTGCAATGATTTTATAGATAAATGTTCAGATGCATTTTGTGTTTTATAAGCTTGTTTTTAGACTTTATTCAGGTTTTTAGTGTAGTCTTTGCATATGAGTATCTAGGTGGTAGTTGCTAAGAGTGAGATCACTGTTAGCAACTAGCTTATTCAAGTTTAAAATCAGCAGGGCCAAAAATCCTTAGCTGTTTGAATCAAAACTAAGCTGAATAAAAGTATGCTCACAAGGAAATATTTGCCCTGTCATTTACGAAAAGGCTTCATAGTTAGCACCCCATTTAAGTGAATGGGATAATGTGCACCTTTTATCTCTTTTGTTTCAGTCTGTGTGGCAACAAAAAGTTTTCTGATAGTCTGCTTCAACACAGAAAAAATGTTAAGTGTTAAAGTGTACTTATGCTTGGCCAGTGGATTTTGAAACCAAGCAAGACAAGGATTCAAAAGAAATCAGTGTCACATAAACCCCTTGCCCTACCTTGTACTGCATTGTTTTGGCCAAACCCAAGTCTGCATGCAAAATTGTCAATACATTTGAGAGTATTTTATTAAAAATGTTATTTCTTTTTACACAGTTCAATATAAAAACTCAAAAATTGCAAGAAATTGCGGAACATGTCAGTTTTTGCAGAGAATGGTGAAAATTACAGATTCCGCAAAAAAATTGCAGGTGCAATTTTCCAGTGGCCCTACTGATAAGGTACCACCACAGCCCAACTGAAGTGGCTTGTTGCCATGAAATGTTGGCTTTTTTCCTTGATCTGGTGGAACTATAAATAAAAAAGATACATAGAAATTATCAGGAGTTAAACTGTCTTTATTTTTCATTTGCTTTGATGTTCCTGTAACTGAGTGAAGTTCCTTACCAGAGTTTCTGGTAACATGTGAGGGTAAGAATGCTGGGCCCCATTCCATGTCACAAGGGACTGGCACAAAAGTACTTATGTTGTACTTTTGCACCACGTCTTTGCCTGTGACCTTCCTCCTGTGCATTTTCAAATCAATTTGTGAATTTTCACGGAAGGGAGAAGAGTCACCAGAATAACTGGAGGACTAGCACCCTCACAGTGTCTAAGTCTACTGCTTCATCAATGTCAGGTCAGAATGCACCAGGAAGTATTACTTCAGTGAAAGAGAGGGAGAAGCCCGGAACGGTATGCCAGCAGAGATGGTGGCAGTAAAAACAGTGGGGGACTTCAAACATGCACAGGATAGGCATAAGAGAATATTGTTTAATAAGCTGGGAGGGTTTATGGTGATCAGGCAGGGTCTGCAGAGGCAGCATAGGCAGGGGAAAATCTGAGCAGACTGGCTGGGCCAAGCAGTACTTTTCTGCTGACAGTTTCTGTTTCCTTCACAGTGGTTTAATTAGAAAGGTTCAGGTGGGGAACTCTCACATCTAGATTTCTAGCTGGGGGACTGTCATTTCTAGGTGGTGGAACTCACCTATAAAAGTCAATGGAGAAAGCTGATAGAAGTGGTCGAACTGTCATACAATTTTTAAGAGGTGGTGGAACTGAGTTTCTTTGGATTCCTGACCAATTTAACCCCTGCTTTTCACAATACCTTCACACAACCTCTGCAAAGAGGAGGTAGTGTGCAGGTTGGAACTGCATTTTCTATTTCTTATAGTGACATTTTAAAAGGCCAACACTGTTTATTTATTTATTTATTTTGCATTTTGTCTTCCAGGATAGCCTAGCTTCAAAACTGCATCTAGCTTCCAATGAGATTTTGCTTCTCACAATTTCCATAGTTTGGTGGACTGTAGCACTGGGAGGATAAATGACTTGTCCAAGGTCACACAGTAAGCACCTAACTGTACTTAGGCCTGAACCTGTGATTCCCCCAGCTCCCACATCAGCACTTCAGCTGCCAGACCACACAACCTCAAATCATAATCATTAGATAACTTATTGAAACTAAAATTGGATTGTTAGCTTCCATTCAGAACAATGACAGTAACACATCACTCCAAGAGCACTTTAGACCTGTATTTCATTTTGTTGACTAATGACAATGCTGAGTATTAGATAGTCAGAGTTTTTGGCTACATGTCAAGGCAAGAATTCTGGGCCCCATCGTACATCACAAGGGACCATCACAATAGTGCTCATGCTGTAGCTTTGCACCAGTCCTTTGCTTGTGACCCCCCCGCCTCCCGTGCATTTCCAAATTAATTTCTGAATCTTCATGGAAAGATCACTAGCAAAAGTGGAGGACTAGCACCTGCATAGTGTCTAAGTCTACTGCTTCATCAAGGCCAGGTCATCATGCACCAGGAAGTACAGTACTACTTCACTGAAAGAGAGGGAGATGCCTAAAACAGAGGAGGTGGAAGCAAAAATAGTGGGGGGCTTCAATCATGCATGGGAGAGGCATAAGAAAATATTGGTAAACAAGCAGGGTGGGAGGAGGGTTGATGGTGACCAGCTAGTATCTGCAGAGACAGAATAAGCAGGAAAAATACTGGTAGACTGGGTGAGCCAAGCAGTCTTTTTCTGCTGACAGTTTCTATGTTTCCTTCACAATGCCATTATACAACCTCTGTAAAGAGGAGTGGGTAAGAAGCCTGGAACTGTATTTTCCTGTTTCTCCTACTGACTATTTAAAAGGCTAACATTGTTTATTTTTTTTTTTACAAGTTGACTTCCCAGGATAGCCCAGCTGTGAAACACCATCTAGTTTCCAACGGAATTTTGTCGCTACCCATTTCCATAACTTGGTAGACTGAACCACTGGGAGGTTAATAACTTGCACAAGGTGACAAACTAAGCATCTAACTCTGCTTAGGCCTGAATCCATGATCCCCGAACTCTCACATCTGTGCTCCAACCACCAGACCATACCATACCACCTCAAATCATAATCATTGAATAACTTAATAAAACAAAAATGGGTTAGTTAGCTTCTATTCAGAAAAATTACTGTACTATACCACTTTGAGAGCACCTTTCATCTATGTTTTATTTTGTTGACTAATAACAATTCCGAGTTAAAGCATGGTAACCCTTGCTTTGCTGTCGGAGCTTTGACAATGCCCCCTGTCTGCAGAAGTCTTACATTCAGGCAGAAGGGGTGTTGCAAAAGTCTGACTGAAACTGAAGGAGCAGTGGGATGGAGATTGGCGAGTGACAAGTCATTCGAAAATGTATGTGGGAAAACCAGGCTAGGAAGAGGGAAGGGAGGCAGGCAGGTTTCAAGCAGGCACAATGGCACTGGGAGTGGACAGGGGCCACTGGAATACCATAGCCAACTTTGCCCTAGCAGCAGGATTAAAGGTAAGGTCTGGGCAGATGGCAGGGAGCCATTTCAGTGGTAGCACTAGAGCACAGGACATATGCACATGGCACAGCACCATGTGACTGAAACCATGCCATGTTTATAGCTCTGTGGGTGTTCCTACACAGGTGCTTGTGGGCACAAACCTGTTTGGGTCCACTTACATCTGGTGACATTTATGTTCATTCCACCACAGTCGCAGGGAGAACTCTTCTGCTCAGTGACAATGACTGACTTCCAAAAGGGGGAGGTTGTTTGCCCTCAATTTTGCAGCTTCACGCTATGCATCTGAGAATCTGACCCATTTTGCTTTCTGTTCTGTATGTGTGTGACTTTCAGCTTTGTAAAATTTCAAGATATACACTGTGTTTCAGATAAAATAAATCATAATTTTCTGAAATTAATATATTACAGATTTTTCAAATAGTGCAACTATGGATTCTGATAGCATTTTGAGTACTTGTTAACCAACAGGGAAAAATTACTTTTACAAATGTTACCCTCCAATGCTGCAAGCCAATTTAAGCAAAGAAGCTTGCTGGATGAATGAAACTGGCCAGTTTTCAGTCTTGAAATATAAAAACAATTCAGTATTATAGTAATCCCAACGAAATTGGTCCACTGTGAAAGTAAGTGGCCAGGTTGTTAGCACATTGATGACCTATGCTGATCAGCCACAGACTGATTATGAACTGCTGAATGGAAGCCATCTCAGGGACTGCTGCTTAAAAAGATCCATTTATTTATAGATTCATTTTCTGCCCTGGACCATGTCAAATGTCTAAAAAATTAAAATGACACTGTCAACCCTCTAAGTTGCAAAACACACTTTTTACCTGCAGTAACAGAGGTAGTGTGGTGTAATGGCCAGAGCATAGGCTTGGGGACCTGGAGCCATGGGTTCAAATCCAACTAAAGGCACTGACATACTGTGAGACCTTGAGCAAATCCCTTACAAGTCTCAAAGGAGTTAAAAAATCAGAATCTGTAACTATAAACTCTCAGTGTTTCAGTCGCCTCAGCTGTAGAAATGGGTAAGTCGAAAAAAACCATTTATGCCATTATACAGCTTACTGGCATGTCTTCAGTTTGCAGCCGGCTTTGAAAGTGCAGACATATTCCAGTCCACCAAAGGTGTCACACTGGGCTCCAGAGGTAGGCATTGGGGGGTCTGGGGAGATGTGGTGTGCGAGGGTGGGCGCAGGTTGGGGCAGAGGCACCAGACTCAACGAGGGACTGTTTTCTGTTTTCACAGGTAAAGAAAAAAATAAAGAAACTGTGGGAAGTTTTTGGTATGCTGGGATGGGCTCCCAGCTTGCCACCTCAGTGTTTGCTGGGAGGGGAGCTGGAGCCGACAGGTATTATGCACCCCTGTCAGCAATCCAGTGTGCTGGGGGGCACATGAGCATGCTGGAGTGGGCTCCCAGTGTGTCACCTGGGTGTTTATGGGGGGGGCTGGAACTGACGGGGATTGGGCACCTTCATCAGCCATACAGTATGCTTGGGCAGGGGCATGAGCTGAGGGGTACTGGGCACCCCCCTCAGCACACAATGTGGGGGAGGACATTACTGAGGGAGTGGGGAGGACAGCTGCAGAGGGAGGAAGCAGGAGGATTTCGAGAGGGAACAGGTGAAGTCAATATACTAAATACACACAAATTACCACTGCTGATTGCAGCGGTGGTTTTCTTTCAAGTGAAGACCATAGCAGCTGAACTGCTGTCATAGACAGCTCAGCATCTATTGGTGGGGTAGGGTTGCACCTGCTACACTGAGCACTCCATTTTTTTGTAGGGTCACACACCTCCAAAACGTCATACTGTGGCAAGACATTCCTTGCACAACCGCACAAGTGAATGCCGAAAGCACATAAAGAATATCAAATCTCACTGAAAATGACAGCCATAGCAATGATAGACCATTTTCATAAAACTAATAGATTTTATACAATATAATTTTTACCTTGTTAAGACTGTGTGTTTGTACTGCTAAATCTATTTCAAGAATGTAAATGAGAAATTATGAAATGTTTAGGTGAATGTACAGAAATTATTGAAAAAATGTCCAAAATGGTTTAAAATTAATCCTGTAACACAGAAACAGAATTTGTCAACATAAATGGACTGCTTGGCCACCCAGTCTGCCGGATGGTCCCTGCCTAGTCTCTTCTCTGCAGACCCTCACTGGTCTCAGGTGATACTGCCTCATCCCTGTAATGTTTTTTATGGATTGTAATAATAAATTACTGTGGTCAATAAATAAAGACATTTTGAATGGAACAGTTATATCATTAAATGCTGATCATGTAAAACCTCTAGTGTACAGCACAGTACTACCTAAAGGAACACTGTCAAGTTTTGGGGACTTAACACATTTGTTGTCTTGAGTAGAGATCTAAAAAACAAACATAACATGTTCCTTTTGTTTTTACACTTTAAGAAAATATTCTTAAAATAAAAATAGTTTTCAAAAATGACAACCTAACATTGTTTACATGGCAGGGCTGCATTTTTGTGGTATCCCATCAAAACAGTGGCTGTCTGTTATCTTTTCCATAAATGTATGTAGAAAAAGGCAAAACAATCTAGGCCCAATTTGTAAAAGTCTGTCCTCCCACTGTGGGCCTTTAGCACACACATTTTGAAACCACAATTCTTTGTTCTAATGGGTTCAAATTCCCATTTTTGATTGAAATGAACAGTAAGTGTCCTAACGCTACCATATGACTAGCTTAAATCTTAAGTGCTTCTGATCTTGTCTGTGGCATTGTTGTTCTCTGTTGGTTTTTTAGCCTCAGCTGGTCTTCTTCCTTCTGTTGTTTTTTTTCTGTTTCCAAATTACACATATCACCTTCACTCACAAGTGTTTTGATTATGTCAGTCCTTGGGTAATAGCTGCCACCAACACCCTCTGTGATTCTAAGAACTTACACTGGGTACACCTTTTACCTTGAGTGTCATTTCAAAGATGAATGAGTCCTGTCTGCTTCTTGGAAATGAAAATGAGGTGCACTACACTCTTTCTTACAAAAAAATGTTAAATTGTTAACATTCAGGACTCCTTGAATTTGATAAAGGAGAGAACACTTTGGTTCTTGCTTACAGGTGAACCACAACAAAACTCTCTATCAAGAGACCTAGCAGGCATGATCTCAAATATGGTTCCACCAAGCCAGTCTGACAAAAAGTACTCTGACATCCATTACATCAACACTCCTACACCGACAACCCCCACAGCAGCACAGAAACAAAATGACAGATTACTACACTGACAAACACTACAATACATGGTGTAATGTGGGGGCAGTCGCCCTGCACTCCCCAAACTAAAGATAATTAACTCTACATTACACAGACAGTGGAGAAAAGGGCAGTTCCTCCCGCAGCACAACTACCCAACAATGGCAGTAGAGGATGTGGGCAAAATTATTGTCGAACCAGCTTGGTCCAGCATATACCTGCATTACAGAACACATTCCCTTCCCTTCCACCACAGTATACACCCCCTCTCAATCCCCCCCAATGCCCAGTCTATTAAAAAATACACCCACTGCCCAGCTCCTCACATCCCAGTCATTGCTCCTGGTGTGTGGTCCATTACAGAATTAGAGATGCAGCAAAATTTAATTTTGCAGGTGAAATCTGGGCATAATTGTGAATTTCACCACGTGAAATATTTCATGAAATTCGTGCGTTCCATGAAAACTTTGCAGATATGAAATGCAGAATTTCAACCATGAATGGTGGAATTTTACCCGTGAATGACAGAATTTCACCCGCGAGTGATGAAATTCTACCATTCGCGGGTGAAATTCTGCATTTTGCTGACATAATTCTTCATTTTGATGGCAGAATTTTGCATTTCGCACCAAAGAAATATTTTGAGAAACACACGAATTTTGTGAAATATTTCTGGGAATGAAATTTGTGGATTTTGCCCACCTCTATACAGAATGACAATCATACCCACTACACAGTACCCCAACCTCTGAATACTATATTGTTCTGACAGCGATGCCTATATCTGTCAAAATTCTGTTGACATTAAATCCCTACCTCTGTCACTGCCTTCACTGTACAGCTGTCAATGTAATTGCTTTGATGTGTTTGCATCACTGTTATAACGGTATACCCTCAAATACTATGCTCACTGTTCAAAGGCTAAGTAGGCACTAAGACATGACCGAGCATGCATTAGACAGTTCTACACAAATAGCGAAGGGTGTAGTAAGGCACAAGCCACAGGTGGAATACCTTCAGTGCAAAGGAACAGGAGGGCTGTGCAGCTGTATCTTGCACTTCTGTGTTCTAGCCTTGGGAAGGCTTAATCCAACAGTTGCACTGAGATCCTGCACTGGAGAGCATGTGTACTAACCTAAAGCACAGAGAGCCTTCAGCCCTTGGTCATGCAGTAGAACTAATTCACATCCTCAGAATGTATTATTGCGCTTATAAAATGTGACTCTGTGTTTCATAACTATTTAAAAATTCAAAATTCTATGCTTAAAAATTAAAAAAAATAATATTGCCAACATTTTATATAAAATAGTCCCTTTACCTGCATATGCTTGCTGTATATTTTTCTAACTTAGGACACCTCTTCAGGTGTTGTTCTTCTTGATTCTCCCTGAGTCAGTTTTTTACTCTTATGTGTAGGTTATGTTACCCCCATACACACACACACACACACACACACACACACACATATGCACACACACACACACACACACATACCTGGCATAAAGAGACTGCTGCGGTACAGTAAAACACTTGTTGGTTTTGTTTATTTTCTTTCTTTTTTTTTCATACACAATTTTGTTATTTTTACCATTTTCTCCCCTTCCCAGGGTCATGGCGTACACCTGGTATGCATGCGTGGAGGTGTGCCGTCACGCTGGGATCTGGTGACCCTTCCACCCACCCCAGACTTACATCACCACTCCTGCTGCTTGTGTGAACCAATTGGACCTCCACATGAGGGATGTGGGACTATGGAGGAGCAGGGGTCCACCCCTGGAAGGGAAATCCTACTCCAGCCCCCCAGAACCCAGGTTGCTGGCATGGCACGGGTGTGGCATCTTATTTTCTTCTTTCAATATAACTGTTTCAGTGCAAGGGTAAGTGTCAAGCCACTAGAGCACAGGAAAATTGGCATTAAGAAGAGAGAAGTAAGGAGTAGTGAGTTGCTGAGGTCAGGCCTGCATTGCACAGAATGAATGCTGCAATGTTTCTACAGCTAAGTTTTTTCTATTAATAATCTCATTTAATGAGCAGAGTTGGGGTGGACCATCACAGTGCAGCTAGTGCCGCCATTGAGTATGTCACTGAATGGCAGAAGTAGTTCAGAACAGGTCAGGCATGGGCAGCAGAGCTGCAAAAAAGTAAGCCACTCTTGCGGCTGTTTGCTAACTCCTAGGATGAAGGTAAAGCTTATGGTATCTCTGGGCAAGAGAAAGTGGTGACAGTCTGTGCCACCATGGCCTAATGCCACTAGGCAGGCAACAGTTCATAGTCTGCAATGTGAGTGGCTTTCACTGGCACCGACAAGCCAGTAGTGCTGCAGTGTGGAGGATCAGGAGGGAAGTAGGGATTGTGACAAATACTGGATAAGATGTTGCTTTCAAAATAAGTGTGATAACATTTGTACTGCCTTATCAAGTTACTGGGTAGAGGAGAAGTTGTGTGAGTCTGTTTAGGTTTTCATTAAAAAATAGTGGTTATTAAAATTCAGGAAAAAATTAATGTTCTGACATGGGCATAAGGATTTAATGTGTATTCTGCACTCCAGTTGTCAGAACTTGTTCTTACCTGTGCAGTAGACTGATTTAATGCAAAGGTAACAGCCAAATACAATTTCATTTTTTTTAATCCCATTTTAAAAGCAATTTACCACTCAGTCTCCCCCAGAAACGACACCATTCTCTATTTGCTGAGATAGCATATTTCACAACCACTCCTCCTAGAGTGTTTGCTTCTGTGATCTAAAGCATCCGAAACAACATGTCTCAACCTGGAACAGTGATTTGGGTACATCAACTCAGTCATAGTCACAGTTCCCTGTTACAAGGTTTTTATGGCTTTACTGGGTAGATAGGAACTCAGTTTTCAGCATCTGGCCAAATGTAAGATTTAGTTTGTTGCAACAGTATGAGTTTCGTTACAGTACCTCCCATAACTTGGCTGACCACATAACAGTTCCTTTTCAGAGGTGACGCAGAAAGTTTTACATGGAAACAAAGTAACACAAGAAGTCAATGAGGAATACAGACCCTTACAATGACATAAATGATATCACAGGGTTACAGATTTAGCAAACATTGATCTATTTACAACAGGTAGCAGACATACTGATAAGTTATATATTATAGAGCAGTGAATACAGTAATTCAGACAAGATTGATAGAAGTCAATGATTGCAAGTGCACAGACTGTGCTTCAGGAGAAATGTCTTAAGCCCTTTCTTGAAATCTCCTAGTGAGGAGCAGTCTTGGAGGGTAGCAGAGAGGGCATTTGAAAGAGAAGGAGCAGAGGAAGCAAATGATCTTTTG
This sequence comes from Neoceratodus forsteri, assembly GCA_016271365.2. Classification (NCBI taxonomy): domain Eukaryota; kingdom Metazoa; phylum Chordata; order Ceratodontiformes; family Ceratodontidae; genus Neoceratodus; species Neoceratodus forsteri. The sequence continues at coordinate 250,597,662 of CM028130.1, read as the reverse complement.
ACTACACTGGACCTTGATCTCGGTATCTCAAGAAAAGTATAGCTGGAGAACTTGAGCATTCTTCTTAGAGGTTTAAGTACTAACACATCACCAAGGCTGGAGGGCTAGCACCTTTGACTAGTTTGAACACTAGACAGCGAAGAGGATTGTTGAATCTCCCTTCAAAGGATGGCCAATTTAAGGAGTGAAAGACATCACAATGGTGCTCACTAGGTAGGACACCTGAAACAAACCAACCAATTTTATTGCATAGAATTTTCAGATTGTCTCTGAGCACCACAGGGTCCACAAAACTGGGGCACCATACAACAGTATTGGGACTAGCGTACTGTTGGCAATAGCATGCTGTGAATCTTTGATATATAGTTAGTTAGACAGTAAAGTAGCCCAATTTTCTGATGCAGGGTCTCAGAGATAGAATCTACATGGGGTTTTCAAAGTGACTTCCTCATGCCAGTACACTCCAAGATATTTAATAGAGTTGACCACCTCAGTTTGAGCTCCAGTGGATGAATCAGTAGGTAACAAATACTGTCTAGTTGTACCGGGTGCCTGAAATCAAACAAGATGGCTTTGGCTTTCTTTATATTAAGTACTACCTTGTTACTAGTGAACCATTTTTCTAATTTCCTAAAGCCTCCAGAAGCTGACTATTGATTTGAGCAAATATTGCCTGAGCAGCTATACAGTACGGCATCATCTGTATAGAATAGCAAGTTAGCCACACCACAGTTACCAGGCATATCGTTAATAAAGAGGGAGAACAGCATAAGACCTACAATGGAGCCTTGGAGGACACTGTTCATTCTGGGTCTCTGTGTAAATTGAAGACCATTCTATTGACCAGAGATTTTTAACACCTCCAGACTTTATCTCTTAGTATCATAGACTTCCTAATCTTGTTGCCTATATTATATATATATTTCAGGGTTTCACAACCTGAGGTCTCCGGCCCCTCCAGAGGGTCCATGGGCTTCACTTGGGGGTCCCCAAGAGGTAAGGTACAAAAAGCAAGCACAAATGTCTTATTAAAGCAGCAGTGCAATGAAACTGGGCACAGGGATATGGCCCTAACTTTTTTTACTATAAACCATTCCAGGTATCTTCCAGTTTTATTTGCTGGTAACATCTGCTAGTTCCACAAATATCTGAGCATTTTATGAATGATTCTAGTCTTTTCTCAAAAAGAAAAGATAGTTTACCAAATGTGACTTAAAACTAGCGTTGAACACCTGGTAAGGGTTAGGATCAAGAAAATAAAAAAAACTCATGGTGCACAGGATATAAGGTATCTGGAAAAGTAGCTGTGACAAGTACAGTATGCTTATATGTTTAGTAACTGCAGCTGAAACTAGCTTTTAGGACAAACATTTTCATTGCATTACTGGGTTAATTGCACTTTAATATTTAGAATATTGTATATATAAAACACCTTTACTGCTAGTGAATACTGACTAACAGAAAAGTGCTTCAAATCAAAATCTTCTAAGTTATGGGGTGCTAAAGCAGGTCTGGTCATGATAAGTGGTCCTCAGGCATGTCTGGTCATGATCGGGGTCCTCATTGTCAGAAAAGCTGAGAACCCTAATTACTTCATCACAGTGCTTTTCCAGCAATGTGAAAAGGACCAGTGCCACCAGGTCTTTAGTGTTATTATTATTTTCATTTTAACAATTTAGTCACCACAAAGAGAGCCCAAATAAGATGTGACATTTCATCTTTTGTTGGATCCTGTTCACATACACCTTTTCAGCCAGCAAGACCAAAGCATAAAAGTGACTTGATCAAGGTCCCATGGTGAGACAACAGCTGAGCTAGGATTCAACTCTTGGACCTCCTGCTTTTTTAGCACTGTGTTCTAACCACAAGACCACGCTGCCTCTCAGTGGAATCTTCCAGAAAAGAACAGCAGAATAGCCAAGGATATTTTCTATTTAGACCCAGAATTATTCCTAGTGATATATGTATGCATTTGACACAGCAGAGAAGCTTCACTCCAGATGTTGTTTGCAGGATAAAGGCATATATTGTGGAGTTTTGCTTGTTTCCCCCACTGGGTATTGGACTCAGATGTCTTCCCAGTTTGCGTACACTACACTACACTTATGATTCCATGACTGGTAGTATTTATTCCTCTGCTATTGAAGCCTTTGATCTCAACTCCTGGAAGCTACAAATTTACATCTTTAGCCATTAAGTCAAAATGACTGTAGGTTTCTGTAGTTGATATATGTCATCTTATCTTTTCAAGATTATTCCAGTAGCTATAAATCGCCTTAAATCTACTTTGTCCCCAAGACATGAAAAATTGAAAACATCCCTTATTAAATCAAACTGTAGCAGGACAGAGACTTAAAATCTTCTGTTGCCCCTTATTAGGTTTAAGATGACAGATTCAATACAGAGCACAAAGAGACATTTATTACCAACACAGGATATGAAGTTCAGCTCTGCAAAAATAGCCTCTGATAAGCTCATTCACCTTGTAATCCCATGACCGCATCCCTAAATACTGCTTTCATTTCTAGCTATCACTGCTGTAAAACATTGGTGCTTTGCCATCTCCTATGGAGAGAGAATGTATGTAAAAACCAACCCTGCTGGCTCAGTACTAAATGATGAGCTTTAGTGGCTCAGTAGCTGGCAAGCTCATATTTGGGGATGGAAAATTGGAAGGTCAAAAGTTTTATCCCAGACTCGATACTTGGGGTAGTATCCATAAGTGACACTGCAGTGCAGTATGGGGGTGGTGCTGCACTGTTGAAATGCCAACTTTCATGTGAGATATTAAACCAAGATTTCTTCTGCATTTCTTTGATCAGTGTACTGGTGTAAGTCAAAGATTCCATGGTACTTATCAAAGAAGAATAGGGGAATCTTCTATGGATGAAAAATAAGTAAAAAAACTATTTACATGAGTAGAACAACAATTTTTTTTCCACAGAACTCTGGTTTATACAGTAGAAAAAAAGAAAGAAAGAAAAAAAGGAAGAATTAATCCAGAAACAGAAACATCAAATAGAAATGTTCTTAAACTATAGAAAATACCCCCAGTATTTCCTTGCCTGTACAATGTTTCTTTCTTGCTCTAATTCATTAACTTCCTTTACATTATGTATAACTTGTATAAAACCTGTAATGTACTGTATTCTTGTTGCTGCAGTAAAAGAGCACATTTTGTCTGCCATAAATAAAACCTGCAAAAGGAAAACAAGACAACCTCAGAGTGCTTGGATGACATTTTGCTAAATGAGGGTGGGAAGGGGACAGTCCTAATACTAGGATTTCCTGTACAATCTGACAGAAGTTTACATCTCCCCAAGAAGTAAGAACTAAAGTCCAAAACTGCTGGGAAAATGGACATTGTACATAGAAGTGATCCTGTGTTTCCAAGACTCCTGGGCAAGAGGGTTTAGGCCACATACACTTTTCCCGAACTTTATGCTTGTGTGAGTTCCTGATACCTAGTCTGCCATGACATGAGAGCCAAGTGACATCCCATACTTTCATGGAAAGTCTTTTATCTGTAAGTTGGGAAAAGATGGTTGCAATGTGGGTATCATATTGAGCTAAATTCTGAGGAATCTCATAAAAATATGTACTGAGGATAGATAAATTAAAGGAACATTTGGAATTACCGGTTAGGCACTGTGGAGTAACATGCCATTGTTTTAGCTTGCTACATGCTGCGGAAAAAAAAGCAGACATTATAAATGGTTTTATGTTCCTTGGGAGAGAAAGTGGGGAGGTTACCCAAGCCTGGAGAAACCTAAGAAGTAGAGAATGCATATGGTCATACCATGGTGGAATAGAACTGGATAGTAAAGGAAGAAAGTTTTGGTAAAAAAAAAGACTGTAAAAAAATAACATGGGGTGCACCATATGTACACCCCCTAAACAATAATCATGGTAGGTATGCATTCTTTCGATAGGGTTCAGTCTACTACCCCAAAAACCATGGAAGAAAAGATTCTTTATTTTAGTCTTCATGGTAAGGGGTAGAGGGAAAATGTGTGCAATATGCAAAAATATTGGAATTATGAGTGTATAAAGCAAAGATACCCTTTTTCCTTTTCCTTTCCTCATTATCCAAATCCTTCAGAAACAGAGCTAGAGAATCCCAAAAGTTAAAACTTACATAATGATCCATCACCTCCGAGAGACAAAATCACTCACTAAATCTACCATTTCAAAACCACACACCGGAAATATAACAGAAAGAACAAGTAATACCTGGACCTATTAAAATCATCCCAAAAGTAATGTTCTTTGAGTATAATGGGGAAAATGGAATGAAACTGTATTAAAAAAATAATAACATTTGAAGATCTTCTATGGGTTCACACTTATCAGGCATTGAATTACCCTCCCAAGGTGGAATGACAGGAAATAAATGTTTGCTAAGTTATGACATGTGCTTTTCATGAGAATGAGGAGACCTATTGACTGTAATGGCAACAAATAAATCACACTTTCTGTGAATTATGAACAAAAGTGTATGGCTATCTTGAATTCAGGGTTGACAATGCATTATACTGCATATGGAATAACTAACCCCAAAGCGTCAGGTACAGGCTGATTCTTCAAAATGACTGATTTCTGTGGCATTAAATGAGCTCAAGAGCTCTACAAGTCATAGAAACACACTGTGTTAAGATCAGATTGTTCTCTAACACTTGGGGAGGGTGAGTTATTGTGTATATTGTAGTGTCATGCCTTGTGGTGGTTATACAGTATGTTACTGTGGTATAATATATGCTCTGTCAATATCTTATTAATTACTCAACAAATTGCTTTATAGAGCACTTTAAGGTAGCAAAGAGACTGTCCAGAATACTGAAAACGTTAGCATCATGCTAACAGGTTTAGTGCCATGTTAACTGTAGCTTGCATATTTCAGAGCCAGTCAATTGCAACCAGTGCCATATTTAAGGGCACAGTAAACTGTTAGCACATGCATGCTAATGACTACCAGGCCTGCATATAGATGAGTGGTGTCGGCATGCACACAGTGCACACTGGTGTATTCAAATGGTTATGTAATGCTTGATGCATTACATAGGAACCGTAACTGCTTCCTGCTACAGTCCAGATGTGAACTTGTCAAGATGATGATACTACCTATGTTTGACCACTGTGATGTAGTCTACAGTGCTGCTCCCAAGTCTTCCCTACCAGACTGGACACCCTTTTTAACTCCTTCTGTCATTTCACTCTGGACTCCCTCCCTCTCACCCATCACTGTAATCTTTACCATTCCCTGGCATTTTCCTCATTAGTAAACCAACACCACCTCCATGGTGCAACATTTGTGTCTAAATTTTGGTTTGGTACACTCCCCCCACCTTACTCCCTCACTATCCTCCTCCCCCCTCCTGCCCACTATCTCAGATTGTATGACTCCCATTTAATGTTGTCCTATCAGTCAACTGTGGTTGGACAGATGGCCTTCTCATGACGCTTCCCTAAACAATGGAATGCTCTTCCTCACCAGATTCACCACCGTCCTCACCCTACTCCATCTCTTTTGCAGTGCACAACTTCCTCTCAGTAAATTGTACCTGTGCCTAATCCCTATCTCTCCCTCCCCCTCCTCTTCTTTCATTTAGTTTTTGTTTATCAGGTAAGTGCACTAGACAAATTCTGTCTATTTTCAGGCACGACCCGGGGGGGGTGGATACAAATATGACAAACTATGATACTCTGCATTATGGTTGCCCTTCAGAGCAGTACCTCTAACAATACCCACTGTCAAAAACGTAACTGTATTGTTTCATAATGAAAGTGTTGGGGTCCATAACATCACAAACTGGTTGCAACAAAGACATGAGGTGTTAGGAGTGACTCAGCCTATCTTTGATACTGAACATCTGTGGACGGAGGGTTGGAGTAACAGAATCAGACTACAAAGCTCCATTACTGGGCCGCAACATTTACCAAGCAGCCTCTTCTTTGGTCGGGACCGAGGCCATTGTTTTTACCCTGGCCAACCAAAGACATGTTTCAAGTGTGGGTCATATGCACATTTGAGTTTGGTGTGTGATAAAGTGAAATGTTCAGCATGTTTTGAATATGGTCATGTAAATACAGATTGTCCAACAGGAGTAAAGTGTAACTTATGCAGTGAATCCAGTCATTCATAAAGGTATTGCCACTGGGCTACTCATAATGGAGAGGATAGGCAGATCAGGCCTCAATCTTACTCAAAGCCCAAAAGAAAGATATAGATGCTGCCTGACCCACACCTGAGATGAACGACACTGAGCTAAATGCAAATACTCAAAGTGAAATAATCTCAGACAAACCCCAAGCCAGCTTTCAGTTCCTGCAGACCTGCCTGACCCTCAGTTGCCCCAGAGCCCCAACAAGCTCTTTTAGGTCAAGTTAAGCCAGCGCTTCTCCTCTAGAAACAGCAGAAGAAATAAACCCCCTTTCTTGCATTTTCTCTCAGGAAGCTCGAACCATGGTCCAGCCTGCTACCCCTGAGACTGTTATGTTGCCACCTGAATTAACAATAGTCTCAAAGAAGAGATCTATGTAGCAGTCTCATGAGAAAGCAAAAATGTCAAAATCTGCTGCCGCTCCTTTTCAGATCCCTACCTCCAATAAATTTGAGGTATTAGCCACCAAAGGTAGTCATCCAGACCAAGGGGATGACACTGACTCTTCCTCCACTGTATCATCTCAACAGGTACATGCATCAGACTCTGATGAGGAAACCCCCTCTACTGCATCTATTGCTACCAGAAGTTAGGGGTGCCTAGGCACACAACCTAGGTGTAGTACTCATTTGAATGCTCCCACATAACTCTTTCTCTTTTTCTTTCTAAATGGTTTTACCCTAGGTTCTTTTATCTATTACTTCTATTAATGTGGACAGTATTAAAAATGCCAAACATCAGATAATAACTTTTTCTATGCTGTATGACTCACAAACTGATATTTGTTTATTACAGGATAGAAGACTAAACACATTATCTCTAGTAACTATGGCACAGAAAATATGGTGTTGGACCTTCTTTTTGCATTTGGTTTGGAAGCATGTGATGGAGTAGGGGTTCTATTTAAGGGATCAGATTTTCAGATAACCAGGATCATTGACATACTTCCTGGCCGAGTGCTAGTAATACATTTAACTAGATTTCAAATAGCCTGGAGGTCAATTAACATATATGCCCCCTAAATGAAAAAAGGCAGAGTAGATCTTTCCGATAGAGTAAAACCCTACCTTTTTACCACAAAACATATTTTATGGGCAGCTGATTTCAATTGTGTGCTCTCTGCAGTGGATAGAGGCACAAACCTATAAAGACTTTGTGATACTACTTGTTTGCAACAAATAATTCATACTGAAAGGCTGCAGGACTCCTACAGAACTCTACATAAACAAGGGGACATACTTATTATAGAGGTCATCTTGCAACCCACATAGATTTTCTATTAATATCTAAACATCTCTTTGAACATAAAGCCAGCACTTGTCCCCTAGAGATTTCAAACCACGTGATACTTACTCTTCTCACTAGGTCTTGTAGAACAAGCCCCACTAGGAAAGGGTATTGGAAATTAAATGAAACTTTATTAGAAGACAAGGAGGTGTGTGAACAAATATAGGATCTATTTTGAGCAAGAATGTTGGTAGCTGGACTGATAGATGATATGTGTGGATGGTGGCTTGAAACTAAAAATCTAATCAAGGCACACTTTATAAGTTTTGCTGCTACTGCAGCTTCCTCTCAATATAAACAATACCTTACTATGAGAGGACATCTGTCAAAATTATACTCCCTAATTAATCAAGGACTTACAGGGTTTACTTCATAAATCACCCAAATAAAAAACATATGGAAAGTATACAATATAAAGGGCTACATATCTGTTGAAGGAACGTAGAGTTTGTACGTCTGGGAAAATTGCAAGTGGGGATATTTTCTCCAGTTGTAAAAATAAAATGCAAAATAGAACAATGGCCTCTGTATATACCTCAAATGGGAATATAGTACACACTACCCATGATATACTACGTGAAGTACATTCCATCTCAGAAATTTATATACAGCCATATACCCAGATTCAAGTGTATGCTCTACGTATTTAGATACCCATAACATTGGTTCCATACCAGAACATATAAGGACCACTATGACAAATCTAATTACAAAAGAAGAAATAAGTCAAGCAATAACTTCATTAAAAAATAGTACAGTGCCAGGGATTGATGGACTTCCCTCTGAATTCTATAACACATTTAAAGTGGGACTAGTAGAAATCATGGTTGTAGTCTTTAATTCAATCCTAGCAGCAGATTCCTTTGACTTTCATTCCTGTATCTCCATACACATTTTATCCACAAAAAATGATAGATGTGACCTTAATAATTGGAGACCTCTAAGTATCTTAAATACAGATTTTAAAATATTGTTAAAAATATTTTTTATTTTATTTATTTATTGAATTGTTTCACCAGGAAAGATACACTGAGCAACTTAATGCTCATCTCACGGTACATCCTGGAGGAAGGGGAAAGGGATATACAGAGCACAGATATATAGATATATAGAGTATAAGTTCAGGTAAATACATACAGATGGTGTCATTATACATACAGTTATAAAACAGGAACATGGCACATGAGATAATATAGGCTATTGTAGAGTTTCAGTCCAAGCAGATCTTAGGAGCAGCAAACAAAGTAGAATCAGTACATGTATCGAGCAATAGGATACAAGGTTGACAATGCATAAAATACAGACAGTACACTAGTGCAATATGCAGCAGGGTGAGCATATAGGAACCAGTCACCCCTATTTAGGAGCTGGTCTATAAGCATACATGCAAGTAGGTGGAGGGGTGAGAGGATGAGAGGGAGATGGAGAGAAAGACAGAGAGGGAGACAGATAAGGAAGGGGGGGATTAACATCTGGTCTGGCTAAAACAGCCCCTTATTTAATATCCATAGTACAAGCTTGCTCCATACCAGGCTGTAATATCTTGGGAAACCTTTTCCTGATAAGAGAAATACTGGAACAGGGAAAAATGATAAACTGCATGGATACCTTCCCCCTCTTGATCAGGAGAAGGCGTTCGATAAAATATCCCATTCTTTCTTAAATTCTGTGTTACAGGCATATGGAACACAACATGTTTTCTGCACTTGGCTAAAAACATCTATATTAAAGCTACAACATTTCCTTTAATAAATGGATATTTGGGGTCCTATATACCAGTACAAAGGGAGTACATCAGGGTGCCTATAAGCCCCTTACTGTACATTTTCTATCTAGATCCTGTATTAAGGAAAATTCAAACAGATAATATGATCACAGGTTTACAGCCTCTTCAAGGGACTATAGACATAAAAATATCTGCTTATGCAGATGATGTTTGTTTATAGCACAGATGAATTATTTGAATATAAGCTAAAGAACTGATGGATCAGTTCTTGAAAAGAGGTTATTCATCTAGACTTTAGAAGCACAAAAAGTAAAAGTAAGTAAAATGGATAGGATATCCCTGTTAAACAAACCTACCAATGAAAATACTGTACAACAGGGTTAATTGGAAATGTTATCTATAAGAATTGGCCAATCTTAATGTGTGACCAGAAAGTAGCTAGGTCAGTGGGGTTAAACTGAGGGTTTCTTCAGTAGAGGAAGGAATTTAAAAGATACACAGAAGATTCACTGAAACAAGAGATTTAAAAATGACGTGGTTACCAAAAAGAGCAAATGGAAGCTATAAATGATCCAGATGCAATGTTTGCAAATATTGTACTCCTGGTAATGAATTAATTCATCCCTGAAATTCCAACACTCGAGTAGAGGTGAGAGAGCTCATTACATGTGACACATGTTACGTGGTTTATGTACTTTGGTGCAGTTGCAACCTACTATATGTAGGTAAAACAATAAGACTTTTAAAACAAAGGATTCAAGAGCATGTACGCTCTATTGTTAACAAAAGGCAGGACACTCCAGTAGGATTGCACTTTCACCAGATACATGATTCCAAACCCGATTGTTTGAAATTTATGGGTATTGAATGGGTTTCACCAATGGAATTTGGGGGAGCTAGACCTAACCTTTTGTTGGAAAAGGAAAGTAAATGTATATACACACTTAGAAGTGTAAATCCGAATGGTTTAAATGAAAGATGGGACCTCAAAACTTTTCTGAAATAAAACTGAAAAACAATAAAATGTAAATATGAATATGATTGTTAAATAATGTGGAATATAACACATTTTTGTTTCTCTTACAGAGCCAGTAATTTTTGGGACACTCTGAACTCTGGATCCAGGCCAGAAGGCTGGAATAAAATATGGTCTGATGCCTATTTTTAAAGGAACACAGTCCTTGACAGAGACCTGAATCCCAGTAAGCAAGTAACTTTAGTGTTGTCTGTATTATCCACCTTGGAAAAGTAAAAAGATGTTGTGCAGTAGTAGCATTATGGAATCTTAGAATAAATTAATGATATAATAAGATACAGTTAATTCATTAAAGTTTTTTGCTTGTATTACAGTTAATGGAGAGTGTTTCAATAGGTTTTTTTCAAATAGTTTCTTTCTATATGTCTTTTTTACACAATTTTTATAAGGTCCTGCAAAATATTATGTGTCATATGAAAAACTGTAACAATGACATTTAAGCCATGTATGTATGATCATGATGTCACTGTGTAAATGAGTGGGACAAATGAATTGCCACCAATTTTTTCCATTTAAATGTGTATTCCCCCTGCTTTAGCCACACCCGTGAGGAAGACTCATGATGAGTCAAAGTGCCGGGTGATAGCAGGCATTGTTCTGTGTATGTAAGCTTAAGGGCTCATTAAAGCACTATTTGGATTACATTTAGAGCTCTGAGCTGTTTTTTTGGTGTGAGTGCACTCTTTCTTTTTTGTGTTCTTTGTTTATAACAAAACCTGATTCTGGAAATAGAGCTATGATACAATTCAGTGATTATGCTGAAGTGTCAGGAACATCTTTGAATGTGCAGAAATGTCAGGAGTATATACTGGGTACTTCATGATGCCACAGACAGAAATAGTGGGTATTTCTGTATCCTCTGAGCCAATAAGATATTAGGCATTAAGTATTGATGTGGGAACAATGGCTTTAACTGGGAGGAGAAACTAGAGCTAGGAAAACAAATAGTGTCTGTATGGAAACAGTGGCAACAGACACAACAAAAGAAAGTTCTTTTGATTAAAACATTTTTATTACCTAGCTTTACATTTTCAAGTATAGTCTACCCCATCCCAACACAATGTGAAGTTAATCTCCTTAGTCTGGTATTTCAGATGTTATGGAGGAGTAGACTTAATCCTATCAAAAGAGAAGTCTTGTACCTACCAGTAAAGCAAGGGGTCTAAACCTCATTAACCCAACAGTATTTAAGTAATTTTCCGAAGCATAATATGATAGACATTACAGCACTTTCATCAGCAATATGGGTTATGTTTGCTACATATTGGTTAACCCCTTTTATTTCCTTTTGAATACACATAACGTAATACCTCCTTAGGTTAAAGCTACACCCTTTCTTTAAACCAGTAGTATTAAAAATACAAAATGGAAAGTAGAACCTTCTAAAGTTTTTACTGTTTCCAGGAAACTTATATATTACACTGTACAGTTTCAAGCCTTTTCTTGTCAATCCATTTTAAAGGTATTTCTCCCCAACACAACAACAGGATCCTGCTATTTACAGGAGACTAGGATCCTCCAAGAATGTGGGATATAACATGGTTAAGTTGACATGGACATTTACAAGTGAAATGTGGATTGGTAGAAGAATTGTTGGAACACTTCCTTACCACATGTCCTTGTGTAATTTCTTTCTGGACTGAACTAACACAAAGATGGAACCTGGCACTACTGTATACTCCTTCCTATGAAGAAATAAAAGGAGGCTTTCTTTTGAACTCTACTTTTATAGAAACTGGTACAGTTAGAGTTATTTTTTCAATCATTAAGTTTGTCCTTTGACAAACAAGATGTAAACTCCTTTTTCAACAGTTAGAAATACCTCCAAAATCTGTAGTGTTGAATCCTTAGTAAAGACACAATGTGAATATGAGAAAAAGCATATACCAGTGTCTGTATGGCATCAAATATGGCATGACATGCCTTTTCTAAATGAGAGCATTGGATAAACATAACTGTAGTAATGTCTCATATACAGGTGAACATTATTTTGTTATAAAAGAAATTTGTTAGAGTCCACCTTTAGTTATCACTTATCTTTGCTGTAGACATAATTGTATATGTTTTGATTTGAATCAAAATATATGCTGTCATTTTCCTTTGATTACTTTTTCTTTGGCTCTGTAATGTACTTATTCCTTGCAATAAAAAATATCCCTACTCTTTTCGAGAAGTGCCATGGGATCTTTAACATCCACCTGAACTACCACCAGAACAGGCAGATGGGACCTTGGTTTAAGGTCTCATCTGAAAAACAAAACACACCAGGAGTGCAGCCCCCCCCCATGCTGCACTACAGTGTCAGTATTGGGATTAACACAAGTGCCTGGTGTGGGGATAGAACCCACAGCTTTCTGATCTCCCGGCCTCAGAGGTGAGTCTCCTACCTGCTGAGCATTGTTCTTCCAATACAATACCTTTATCTATTCCCAATCTGCAACTACCCATCCCCTGTTGTATCCCTCGTCTCCTAACCCCTATGCCTACTCGTTATCCTCCCCTGCTACCCCCCATCTGCTACCTCTCCACTATCGTTAGTCTCCTGCTGCTGGGTTAATGTTTTAAATCTCCTTTGGAAAAAGTGCTTACTCTAGCATTGAACTTTCTGTTCTCCATGAGTTTACTGCTGAATTGTTCTTTGCTCATTATTATGAATATGCTTAGGATTGTGTATATGTATATGCACTTATATGTATATTACTTTCTGTATTCCTAAGCAATGCATATGCTGGCATGATTCACTGTATAATTGTTATGTTTATGTTTGGTTGTATGTGTTCTATTCCTCAACCCTTTCCCCCCAGGATTCACGGTGAAACAAGCAACGTGTTGTTCATTGTGCCTTTCCGGGTGAAACATTTCAATAAATAAATAAACAAAAATTTAAATGCTAACAGGCTTCTTGCACAGAACTAGTTAATACTTACAAAATGCTAGTTTCACAACTGCATAAAATGGATACTGTGATACCCTCCTATCCCCAAGCAGCCATCCCTGGCTCTAGAGGTACTCTCACTCTCTCTCACAGATCCCAGTGCTAGCTGTAAAATAAAATAAACTTGGCTTTCTATGAGTTCCCTCCTCTCTGCTCTCCCCAGTCCTGGTAGAATAGAAAAAAATACCCCTGCTTGTCTAGGTGTGCCCCCTCCCATTTCTGATCCTAATTGTTGTAATAAGATCTATATCCACTCCCCCTCCTGGTTTCCACATGTGTCTAGAAAGACCCCCAACCCTCTCCACCAAATAGTGGCCAGCACAAACCTCTGCTCACCTACACTGCTGGCAACCATCTGCTGCACACAAGTAGTTTATATCTATATCAGCAGCATGTATAAAGATACAGTGCTTGCAGGATGGCTTTCAAAAATCCAGGAGCTTCCATGATTTCTGAATGATGTCCCACATGTACTGGATTTTTATACATGCTGGTACACAGTTAAAATATTTGCTGCTGACAGATGGTGACCAGCCATGGAGGTGAGCCAGTGAGTGTGCTGCCTACTAGCCATAGGTGGAGTGAGGTCTAATGTCAGTTTACTGTTACACTGCCATTTATGGGAGGTTAGCCAGCATGTGTCATTAGCGATACTTAAAGGCATCAGTTAGAGCCTTGTAATGCATTGCATAAGGGAAGCATATTGGCCCCTGAATTGTACACTTGCATGTGTGCAACTGATGGCCAACTATAGCTCCCTTAGCCAACCATGCTAATTAGTACGTTGCCTTTAATACTGTATTTTGTGTGGTGCAAACTAATTTGTAGTCATATAAATATAGTGTAAGAAAAGTGCAACTTCTAAGTGTAAGAAAAGTGCTATGTAAACATCAACTTCAATTCTTTTATGAAAACTAAATTCCATTATCTGTGCCAGGAGGTACCAAAGCAATCATTGTATTTAATTACAGTGAGCTGCTGAAAACTATGAAGTGGAGCTATTCAAAGTCTCTGACATAAAACTAAGGTCTGGAGCATTAAACCTGAACTCTAAACTAGGGCTGGATGAAGCTGATTTTCACTTTTTCATAAACATTTCTTTCAAGCATCCAGGTGTCTTTAAAATTTCTGGGTTTTTTTGCAAACAAAAAATATTTTGTAAAAATCAGTATTTGCAGTTTTCAGGTGATTTGCTGATGCATAAAAGTGCCCAAATCCTAATATATTTTAACAAGGCCAGAGATGTTTACACCTGAAAAAAAGTTCATCCTGTTCTATTCTAAACTCTCAGAGTGAACAGAGGTTCACACAAACATCCTTTAAATGCTCTGAGTACTCTACAGTTCATGAAGAAACAAGCAGCTCCAGTTCTTGAAACAATTACATGGTAGTGTAGAAAATGTCAATGCCAAACATGTGAGGAGAAGTATGCTGTCATCAGAGTGGCACATAACTTCCAAATTATTTTAATGTGAAAGTCTACTGCCAGCAAGAAAAATATTTTTTTCAGCCCCTTCCTGATGAATGATTAGACACGGCTTCCAAAATGGTATGTGTGGGGATGAGGTTCGTGGGGGTCGGGGGGGGGGTGCACCACAAAGATAAGGAGAGGTCAACGTGTTTTCACTTGGTTTTCAATGTCTAGTCTTGCTTGAACAGTTATTCAGGGCACCACAAAAATGAAGCCCATAGCCACATATGTAAATAAAATATTCTTTCATAAGGAATTTACATTTTATTAATTGTGGTTAGATGTTGTTTGATTGTATTTAGGAAAAACAGGAATTAAATCATTTTTGTGTAGTGGCAGATAGATGATTTGAATGGGACCTGGTTTCTCAATGACATCACTATGGGAAACATCTGTGAACAGCATGTTTGGGCTGCAGAGTCACTAGCCTTGTTAATATCACCAATGAGCTTTGAGATTACTGCATGCAAAGCATTCCCCAGTAAGACTGACAAAGCAGAAAGGCACACTTCAGAAAGCAGTTTGGAAAGAAAATCTCTCCATATTGGTTAAAATGGGTTTTAAGGTCAGTTTTGGGGCACAGTGGCTGAAATGGGAGACTGGGGTTCATGTGAAAACCCCAAAGTTTCAGACTGAGGCTGGCTGGGGGGCTGCCGCATTGTTGAAGAGGCAGACACAGCTAGGCCACCAGCACAGCAACAGGGTTGCTTGTGACGGGAAACACCCAGGTTCAGGAATCCACCTGCACAATAGGTTGTCCAGGAAGGGGGATTTCGGAGCTCCAGAGGAAGCTCTTTCTCTCAGGGGTGGATGGCTTATCAACTGCCTATCTCTAAGTGAACACTGCCACCTAGGTGTCCAGAGGTGAAAGTGCAGCTTGAAGTAACAAAGGGAGGGGGATTCTTGCCAGTTTTGCATGATGCCATGCAATTGCATGCATCCTTTGGATGTTGTTGGTGCATGCTGTCCCTGGGATGGGTATTAGGGGAGAAACACTACTGCTACATTAATGATACCCAGTAAAAAGGGCTCTGTACAGCCTACTGTATGCTTCAATACCAACAGTGTCTTGGTGGGGCTGCCTCCTTGGGTCCCACCTTGGAAAGAAAGCTGAGGGTTTGAAAACTGAGACTTGTGGAGGGGGTGACCAGGAGCAGATAAAGAAGTGGTCAGGATGGAAATACGACAAGTTGTAAAAAAGAAGAGCTAGACACACTTAGCTCCCACTGAGGAAAGGCATGACTGCTTGGCATTATCACATCACTTGTGGACTGACAACAAGAAAGTGACATTTCATTAGCTGTGAAGGTAGCCATCCATCTGCCATCCTAGCTGAAGGAAGTGTAGAACCATGATGACTCCAGCTGTTGGGGTTGAAGACTGGGACAGAGGGAGAGGGAATCTGTTTCTGCAATAAAAGGGCAAGTGATCAGGATTTATTGTCTGTTCCAGCTCTTTCTGACTATATACCAGTCAGGGGCTGGATTTTTCAGTCTCTAACCAGCAAAAGTTACCAATTGCACAGCAGAGGGATAATATCTTAGAGGGGCTTTTGTGCTTGCAGAATATTTCTCTTTTCAGTCCCATTGGGTTCCTATTTTGTCTCATTTTATTTGCCAAATGTATCAAAGACTACACCAAAATCTAGTGGATATATATGGACATGTAATCATAGACTCCTACCATTTTAGGCAAAGGGGGGATTCAGACCTTCTGTCTGTTGCTGAGGTTATCTTCCTGCTGATGCTGTTTACAGTAATTCCATATCCCACTTTTCACCTTGAAGGGGCGCTGTCGACTTCTTAGGCCCAAATTGTCCTTAGATTTTAAAACACTTTTTACGATTGCTCATTTCTTGCTTACGTATCTGGTAGTTGAGTCTGTTTCATTTTTTTCTTTTTAAAATTCAAAAAAAAAGACTGTCCCATACTGGTGTTACCACACAAAAACATGTTTGTTTATATTCTTTGATAAACTTTCACTGCATCCTTCCTGGACTTGGGAATGCTACACATGCAATCTAGCCACTTGTGATGCTGTGGAAGAAGAGAAGACTACTGCATCATGAGTGGCTATACCATTTGTGGGTGTTCCTATAATGTTCAGGATGTATGCAATAAGAGTAGTATAAGGATTTGAAGTAAAGCAATGTTGGATATAATTGCACCATTTTCATGCATTTCACTTCTAGTAAGAAGGGAAGCAGATTAAACAACCAACTTCAATGAGTTTTAGAGAAGGTAAGCACTCATAAATTGTGGGGTTTCAACTAGAAATACTATCATGCAACAATGGTTACTGTTGTCCCTTGAAGCTAATTACGCAGTTCCATTCAGAATGCTGTAATCCAGTAGTTTCAGAACCCAAAATCTATATGTTTGTGCAGATATTAGGGTCAAAACCTCCATGTTGACCTCCTGTAACATGACAGTGATATTTATGTAAAACAGTCTAACTAAAATATATTTTTAATAATAAGAGGAGAATTCCATTCCAGAGAAGAAATTTACCCCAGATGGAATAAAAAGGGAGCCCTAGAGAATTAGTTAGATTAGAACAGATCAGTCCCAGATCACATCAGTTCCAGAAACAAAAAGAGAGAGAGAGAGAGATCTCAAGCATAGTTCTGAACTGGAAGAGCAAGCTGAGTGAATCTCACCAAGAGAAGAGTATTCAGTAATGAAAGAAAAGGTTCTTAGCCTTAAAGAGCCAAATAGACATTACAAGTGCGAAGGAACTCTGCCTTGTTGTCTTTTCAAGTTGTTGTCTTTTCTCCATGGTTTGCAAGGAAGGTTTTAATTATTTTGATGCCAAAGTTTGTTTTTTTATTGTATTTATATTTTCTTGCTGTTTTATAAATTTCAAGCAGTCTTGGTTGATATAACTTTTAGCCATTTTGCTTCCAATTTATAACTAATCTTAGTTGGTTTATGTATTGTTGGCCTCTTATAGGGATTGACTGGTTAATGGTTTTGGTTAACTGGTGTTGACTGGAAGTTGGTGTCTTACATTTTGTATGTTTAGTGAGGTTTCTAGGTGTAGTACATGAGTTTCATTGCTGTGGTATTTCAGTTTAATTGCCATTATATATTACTTTGAGTGGTGTCATATATGAGGAAATAAATGATGGCTTTCATAATGAGATTTGGGTCACATACATGTATTGAGCAGGCTGTTAAATGTTAAACCTCTAATTTTGCACTTTAATAGCTTCTCCACTGATCAACAGATTTGCATGAAATTCTGCATGTGCTGTCTTGGGGACAAAATCTCTTAACTTGCCAAGTTTTTTTTTTTCTTGTCCAATGTGCAGATTCAGAGATACAGATAGCAAAACAAGTGAAAAAATCTGGGGGGTGGGGGGCTTTCTTTTGTCATTGCCTAGCATCCTGATGGTTTGGAATTTTGCTCTGAAATTTTCTGGGTGGAAAAGGGCTTCTTTTGCTGGGCTGATGAAAAAGTATTAATCCATTCCATAGTTAAAAGGATTTGAAATTTCAGTTCTGAGCATGCTCAATGCAGTCTTTTGATAGCTGCTACATATGAAAAAGATTCTGTTTCACATCGGTCTCTTTTTCATGTGAAAAATTATTTTCATATGGCTGCATCTTGTTTCTGTTTTTCTTTTTTTCAAAACAAATTCTTTTGAAAAGTCATAAAAATATATCCTGCAGAGACACCAACACATGTATATTGCTAATTGGGCCCTGTTAGCTGAATTCTGCAGTTAGTTTTGGAAAATCTACCAGAAATTTGTTTTTAACACATTTTAAAATCTTTTTTAGGAGTAATTCTTTTTCTATATGGCCATACAGAAAAGAATAGGGCCATATAAAATAAAGATTCCTTTCATATTAGAAAAGAATTTGGACTTAGCCTTTTATATTCTTTTTGATGAAGGAATCTTTTTTCATATGAATGACACAACCTTAAGAAAAAGATCCCTTTATACAAAAAAGAAGTTGGACTTAGATTTTTTTTACATTCTGTTTTATATGAAGGAATCCTTTCTCAAATGAATGACACAATATCACAAAAAAGATCCCTTCATATGAGAAAAGAATTTGGACATCATTTTTTTCACATTTTTTATTTGTATGAAGCAATCTTTTCTCATATGAATGACACAACCTCACAAAAAAAGATCCCTCCTTATGATGGACTTAATTGTTTTCCCCACATTTCAACTTTAACAAGTCATAACTCAGTCAATATTTGGAGTTAAGGGACAATCAATGTATCAAAATAGAAACATAGAAACATAGACTTTGATGGCAGATAAGGACCACTTGACACACCTAGTCTGCCCATTTCCCTACCTATTGGATAAACTGCAGATCCTAGTTAACCAACAGCCTACTTTCTCCTACACCCCACTATAATTGCCTTATGTCTGTCCCATGCAGTCTTGAATTCCCCCCACTTTTGTACCCCATGACCTCCTCAAATAAAGGTCTTAATGAGTACTACAACACCAACACAATCCCCCCAAAAAACATTTGGAGGCCATATAAAAAAGCATAAAAAATAAAATTACAATTCCCATAGTATAACTCTGTATCTTTAACAAGCTGTAACTCTGTCAGTCTTTGGAGTTAATGAACAATGTATATATTGATAGAAAGGTCTTAATAACTAAAATAACACTAAACTCATAAGAAATAAGAATTGAAAATAGTCCATCCCTGCAAAAAAAAAAAAAAAAAGAAAAGGAAAAATTACAAGAAAGCACATCAATTGCTTTTCTGGAGGAACAGAGGGACCATACACTTCCACTCCCATATATAAATGTGGATAAAAGAAGGTATGGAAGTGCATGATCATATGGATGTGTTCACGCAGGTCCTGAAGTGACCACTATGAATGAAAATACGATTCTATTTTCTTAAAAAGTAAGTAAATTTATTGCAAAAAATGTAATTAATGCACCAGTTAGGGTTAAACTAAGAAAAGTAGGGGTGATAACCCCAAGGAAGCCCCCAGGCCTGAGTTGTCAAGACTCAGGATGCCAAAACCATAATGTTTTTGCCTTTTGCTATTTACAGGGTGGGGGTGAGGTGTTAGGGTTGGAAACCCTAACTCCACATTTCTCTACTTTTGTCAGTTTAACCCTAACTGCTACATTAACAAAGTTTTTTGTAATGAATATGTGTGTATGTGTGTAGATCTATTATAAGGCATAGTCATGCCCCTATAATTAGGGTTGAGTAAGCACTCTAATGTTAAGCCTGAAATTTTGCACTTTAATAACTTTGCAACCATTCGATGGATTTGCACAAACTTTGATATGTGCTGTCCCGTGGGGGTAGATCTCTTGATGTATCAAGTTTTGTTTTGATCAGATGGGCAGATTTTGCATTGAGCATAGTGAGAAAATGCTAAAATTCACTTTTTTGGCTGTTTTTCCCTCATCTTGCTGTGGCCAAACCATTTAGAATGTTGTTCTGAACTTTTCCGGACAGAAAAAGCTTGTGCCAAAGAACAAGTCAGCATTAGTTTGGTGAAAAAATATTAAACTGTTCCAAAGTTATTCACTTTTGAAATGTTGGGTTCTGAGCATGCTAAGTTCAGTCTTTCAGCTAGCTGTGTGGAACAAAAAAGAATTTTGGTTGGATGAAAAAGGATTTTGACACCTCACAAAAAAGGATCCTTAGAATCCCTTTTCATGAGAAAGAAAAGTCCTTTTTCGTCAGCCTCCATCTTGTTTTTTTTTCCTTTTAGCCCAAACAAATAATTATAACTTTGCCAGGGATATCCTCTGGAGACATCGAAGTATGTATCTTGTTCATCAGCATGTCATTTACAGGGATGTGTCTTTACCTTAATTTTATGTGGTCTAAAAGTGCTTATTTTTAATTTTAAAAATCCTGTTTCATGACTCGCTTCAATTCCCTTTTTGGAAGATGTTGTAATCCTTTTTTCGCATCATGAAACAAGATTATGACATCTCTCAAAAGGATTACCAACAGGGCCATCTGGTCAGAGGCGTCTTAATCCTTTTCACATGATGAAAAGAGATCATGACCTATCACAAAAGGAATCGGCTGGTGAAAAGGATTAGGACATCTCTGGGATGTTGGCTCCTGGTGCTGGTAATCCTTTTTCATCATACAAATCCCTTTTCATGAGACGCCGCTAATCCTGTTTAGAATCATGAAAAGGATTATGCCAACTCACAAAAAATGATGGCTTGCAGCGCCATCTGGTCGGACAAGTCCTAATCCTTTTTCATATGATGAAAAAGGATTCTGTCAGCTTATGACAAAGGAATCGGGAGATGAAAAAGGATTAGGACAAGTCACAAAAAAGGAGTTAAAAAAATTAATCTCCTCTTATTTTACCCCCCATTGTGGCACTCTGTCACTTTGCCATTTATCTCTGGTGTCTAGTGGCACCCCCCATCCCCATATCTTTTTTTGGTTTCTCATTTCCCCCAAAAAATTCTTGCTATTTTCTTAATATTATATTTTACTGTGGCATTCTGCCACTCCTTTATCCTTGGTGTCTAGTGGTACTCCCCCACACCATCCTTCGATGTTTGTCCCAAAACAATCAGTGATCCATAGCTCCCCCAACTATTCAGGGATGGTTATCAGCTATAAAATAAGGAAAACTGTCCCTCGTTGTCTTTTTAATTTGTTACCTGTAAAGAAATGGTCCATTGACAATCGCTGATGCACCCCCACCCGACCACCACTGTGCATGCACCTCCCACACCCCTGTGATGCCACACAGACCACTACTTGCATGGAGGTGCCAGGTTCAAGATCCACTCCACTGATCGAAGACATGTCTTGCTGCTGTAACCGGTGACTTCAATATGAACTAAGATAAATGTGATTCAATGTTTTCAACAGGGGTTTCAAGTTTTGGCCATAACATGGCAGCACCTCCTTTTGTTATTTTCAACATGGCTATTTGGGATGCCACCTCATGAACAATACTGACTGTTGTTAGGAAACTCCTGTCAGAAAGGTGATTTGTGGTCAGTTGGTGAAATCCTTTTTCAGTGATATTTGCATAATGATAGTCGTATTGTTCATGAGGTGGGGACAGAAGGCAATGTTGAAAATGTGGGGTCAAAATGTAAAAGAAGAAGCTTCATTATGAATATTTGTTACTATCTTACTGTGCACACTTGTAAGTTTGGAAATTTACTATAGTTTCACCCCATATTTTCAGCATAGCTTTGTTATTACCCCACTTCATGTATGTGACACCTGTCATTTTTCAAATCCTGGCCAAAATGTGTTTTTGCACTTGTGGCACAGAATGGCATTGCAGTTGTGGGAGGGCAGGGACAGCAGCTCAAGCTATGGACCCTGCAATATGATCAGATGAGATAGACCATGTGACATTCTTCTGCTGGCTTCTTCATATGTTCATATGTACATTTTGGTGGGAATTTAAAAATGTTCTGTGTTGGGTACATGTGGTAAGGGCATAAGATGGCTATGTTGAAAATTTGGGGTGGAAATGAGTACAAATGGCAGAGTTATGACTATTTGTCAATGGAGGAATGGTAACTCAGGGTCTGAAGGTCCATGTGCTCCCATTTTAACATAAGGATAGTGTTATAGTATCTCAATGCAGGGCCCTGTGCTTCCACCATAAAATAAGGATACTATTATACTCAATATATCTCAAAAAGTAAGGACATATGTTACAAAAAACTTTGTTAATGCATCAGGTAGGGTCAAAGCAACAAAAGTAGGGAATGTGGTGTTAGGGTTTTCAACTCTAACACCCCTATTCCATCTCTGTACAGACCTTCAGGTGGAAGGGAGGGTCTGTCATGGGTGCCATGAACCCTGACACTAACCCCATTTCATTACAAAATTACATGACATGGCAACATCATAGGAGAATGGGGTGAGCATTAGGTTGATGGCATGCATGACAGATGTGCCCCCACCTGAGGGTGTGTTCAGGGTAGGAATGGGTGTTAGGTTGGAAACTCTAATGCCATTTCTCTACTTTTGTTGCTTTGACCCTAACTGATGCATTAATTAAGTTTTTGCAACATGTATCGTATGTGTGTGTATATATATATATATATATATATATATATATATATGTATAGTATGGATTTTTATTTATTTATTGAATTTTGTTGACCCGGTAAGCCCACTGGGCCTAGATACAGTCCAAACGCATTTATCCAGACCAGCTTGGGGATATACGTTTTGTTCAGATATATGGGAAGTCGGATAAACGGGTGCACATATCAATCATAGCTGTAAAGCTGCAATGCGGCAATTGCAGTCATACAGAAGTTATATAGCACTGCACAAAAGGTTTTCAAATAGTGTCATACAGCAGTAAAAAAACACTCTGTAGTTAGGTATAGGTTTACACATTCAGTGCCCATCTTAATTTTATTAGTGACAGTATAGAAGCTTTTCAAAGAATTTCAAACATCGTAAGTGCAATACAGTAACACATCTAATCAGATTAAGTGCGGTCAATGCATAGCACAGTACTGAGTGACAGTATGGATGCATTTAACTTAGAAAATAATCTTTAGAGATGTTTGTTTGAAGGAATCAATTTCTTCTTAGCAGCTCGATGTCTAAGCTGCCGTAGCAACATTACCTGCACAGGGTCGAAGTCTCCTGGCTTTCCATGTATAGAATTTATCAAAGCATTCCACAGCCTCGGCATGTGTAGGGATCATGGAGGTGTTTCTCACATTCTGTGTCAGTTCCAGCCTCTGACTCTGAATGCACAGGTTTTGCCACTAGCTCCAAGATTCCATCATCCTGATATCCTCATGATCCTGCTCGTCTCTGTCTGAGTCAAGCCATAAAATCAATTCTCTTCAGATGGAGGTCAGAGAGAGAGTTACAGTGAGCTCACAATTTCAGCAGTTGTCAGCTGCTGTTCTTGGGATCTTGGCGGTTGGGGTCAGCAAACAGTCTCACAACGAGGTGTTTTGTTACCTGATTTTGCCCAAGACCTTTGAATTGACTAAGGATGCAATGTGTCACAGGCTTCAGTGGCCATGTAGACCACATCCTTCAAATTTATTCCCCTCATGATTTCACCCAGTGATGACTGGGCATTGACTTCTGCCAAAACTGTTTGCAACAGCTTTTTATGATATGCCCACTTAAAGATCTCTAGAATGCCCTGGTCGCAGGGCTGCAATTTCGAGGTGGTATTGGCTGGCAGAAAAGAACACTTGATTACACCATCCTGTGCTCAACTTTAGGGATATATGGGTGTGCTGGGAATTGTCCACAAGCAGATAGGCTTTACAGGCAGTCTCTGAGACCTCAGGTAATGCTTTGCCTGTGGAACAATACTGTCAGTGAACCAGTGATTGAAAATGTTCTCAGTCATCCAGGCACTATGCTGTGCCTCATACTATACTGGCAATGTCTGCATGTCAAGGTGCTTAAAGCATTGTGGAACATGCAACTTGCCAACAATGACCAACTTTAATTTGTGGCCAGCTGTGTTCCATACATCCCAGGACAGTAACGCAGGCTTTCTGATTTTTGTACCCCTGGGGCATCTTTTTTGAACTATGTGCTAGTGTTATTTTCAGCAATCTTCACCAATACAGACCCATTTCATTTGCATTGAAGAGCTGCTCAGGTAGCAACTCCTCTGCCTCAATAGTGTCATACAGTTGCTGAATGAATGGCTTTATAGACTCATCGGTGGCACTGAGTTTTCTCCACACAATTTCAGCTGTCAAATTCCAAGTCTGCACTTCAAGCAAGTTAGCAAACCTTTGCTAGTGCAGAACTGTTCAGAGCTGCCAAGGCACTGATAATACTGGAGTGACTTCTTTTTCAAAATAGGGCCTGAAATTGGTGTTCCATTTTCTCTTTCCTATCAGAACCACAGGTATAGAGCAGCATCTCACTGCTCATCGCTGCATGAATGCATGTTTTTCCCTTTTTCAGACCCCTCTGCTGTGTCCATGCTGCCAGCGAAATCATGCAGCTTGACTTTGGCAGACTTTATGTCACTGATTGTTGACTTTCCAACTCCATATTCATCTGCCAAGACTACTGGGCATTCACCTTTTTCCAGTTTCTCCACTATTCACTTGCTAATTGTTTGCCATTAAAATCAATGGGGGACAAGATCGCGGTTCATTAGACACAGAGGGTCAGATTGTAGGGGGTTGAATAATTGGAAGGGGATTGTATATGGTGCTTGTTAGGTATTAATATGTTATTAAAGTGTTAATAGCACATTAATACAGTGCATTTAGCTAATTCACAATAAGAAACCAAAATTTTAATTTTAAAAGCCAAATTATTTCACTGGGAAATAAATGCCCATGACAATCTCCAGTTTATTTTTTCTCATATTCTTTCATTTGTACACTAACAATCTCTTACGTTTTCATGTTTGCCAATTAGGGCAACAAATGTGATTCATGCACTGGAACATGTTGTGTAAACAAACGTCACTGGGCAGCTGCTAACAATTTATGATAAATGTTTTCAATTTGTTTTGGGAAAAAAATTTCCACATGAGGAAAGGCTTAAGCTGTGATTACAATGGCAAAGAGATTATTTTGTTTTCAATGAACCCCTGACTATTTTTAAAAATAACAAGTATGTGCAAACACATATTTCTCTTTTCTCCTGAAAAGGTCAAAATATATGCTTAAGTTTTTTGTTTGTTTTTGTTAAATAATATGGCAGGTAGGATTTCAATTAAATAAAATATTGGACCTGTAAGAATGGTATTTTAACTAAATTAAAACTGGATGGAGAAAGAGACAGATTGTGAGTCCCTCCAATTTCATTCATCAAGCAATCAAGTTGCATCTTTGTAATGTAAACATGAGCAGTCTAGCAAATGAAAATGTTTCCCTTTTATGACACAGCAGAACTGCTTGCAGATTATGTGCATTTAATTAATTTAAAATGTTATTTTGTAATGGCCTACTCTATTGTAACTTAAGAATTCCTTGCCTCTGATACTACATCATCATTTCTGAGGCATTTGGGATTTGAACAAATCTTTGACACTGACCTAATAGAAGCCTGCATACACATTGCCTTCTTGCTCGTTGCTTTCCCATTTTCATAGCACCGTCTGCACCATAATTGCAGCAGTTCTGAGGAATGGTTACTAGAAAGTGGTGCACTCTAGGTGGTACCAGACACTCCTGAGGAAGCCTAATTTTGAAACCTTGAGTGTCTTTTACAGTGTGCACTCTCACAGTAATAAAAATCTATTGAGCACTTATCTACTGCTGTCAGTTTTATTGCCAGTCCCAGCGTGTGCCAGTGTTTGTTGTTTTATTGCTAGTTTGTTCTAACTGGCAGCACCCTAGTTCCAGCATTGGTTTTTTTGTTGTTGTTGTTTCTTTCCCAAATACCACTGAGTGTCAACAAACTTTCAGAAACTGCTCTACATTACTAACAGTAGGACACTAGGGCAACATAATGGCACAGTAACCTCCACTGTGCCACAAGATAGATGGCTGTCTTTTGAAAGTCTACATGCTTGATACCATGTGGATAGCTAATAAACTAGGCCACTAGTGCCAAAATGATGCTCATTTTAAAACTACTGCTAAGTATTATAGCTTAATGGAGTTAAAAAAAGCAGCTGATGCTGTAATAAGCTACAGTCACTTTCTTTGCTTGAAAGTATTTGTTGAAAAAAAACTATTTCATGACAGATGTAAAAATAATAATTTTGATTAAACATGCAAAAAGTAACTCTAAAATATGTAGATAACACTGTCCTTACCATATAGTTAAAAATAATACTCACTCCACGAATATAAAGAATCTCACCCATTCCCAAGAAACAACTTTGATTTACATGCTGTTAAAAATTCTATTTGTAACTCTGTGGAAATGTGATGTATGTAATGTTTCACTTTTCAGTTCAAAAGTGGTCAATGGGGAACCATTTATAAGAAGGCTCATCTGATTCTACAAAACAAGGGACTCAAGGTACTAAGGAGTTGGGGAAATAACTGCACAGAGGTAATATCAGAGCAACACACTGTTACTGACACCACCAGTGACATCTGTGAATAGGAGAGCTGGAGTCATTCAAGTTTGTAACTCCTGACCCCATTTTCAAGGCAATCAGTTCAGCCAACCTGCTGTAGCTACCCTTTCTGTTTTCCAGTATCCAAGCCTGACCTGCTTTCCTGTACTGGAGTCTAGAATAAACAAGAGGCCTCTCCATATGAAAACCAGGACACAGTGTAGTTCTATGGCAAATAAATCATTATTTTTTAACATTTCACAATAACAAACAAGACATAAAAGGAATGTCTGTGTCTGGGATGGCAACAGTTCACCGAATTGCATCACAAATAATGATGGAAAGGAGTACAGCTTTAGACATAATAGGCTGGAGTTTGAACCCTCATGAGAAAAGCACAAGTCCCTACTTCAGGCACAGCCTGCATCATGGCAAATGTATCAATAATATTTGCATTCTATTTCAAAGGTTTTGGTGCACTTGTGGCATTTTCCTCACATTACGGCACAAACCGACACGTTTCATAATTTTGGAGCATGTATCATTTTTGAAGGCAACTCACAGTTCTTGCAACAGGAAGTTAGACCATGTTTTCTGTGGTCTAACAATCATGCCACAAGTGGTGCAAGTATTTGAAAATTGTGATACAGATCTTTGAAAATGGAACCCAGACAATCTGGATATCAGAAAGCCTTAAGTGCCAGTGCATCTAGCATTGCTCTTTCCTCCAAAGCAGGGTCATTCTTTCTTAGCTCAGAGCTCCTGAACCAGTGCAACATATAGAAAACTTTAAGAAAGGGTTAAAATGTATTTTAAAACAGTAGTTTCTATAGTACCACACCATGCAATATTCATATATCTGTTTTAATTAACTGCCACTATGGTTTACGCTGTGTGCTGATTACATAGTGTGATGCACTGCCGCTCTTAGAACAGTTCTACTTAGATTACTTTTAACTAACTTTTATCTTTTTACACCTGGGGCTAGGTATCCAAAGGTGGTCAAGTGGGCTCTGCAAAGATTAGTGAAGTAGTCTAATTAGAATGCTGCCTTACTGCAGATGTATATGTATGTGCATTGTCTCCACATCCAGTTTCCAATGCATGTATGAATATATAGCTGCATTAGCATTACACAAAGTTCCACTGCAATGCAGCTGTCACAGTCCTCTGGAGGCCACAACACAGTAGCTTGGTTTCTTCTGTTGGGTTGGTTTCATTACTGCCACAGCACCAGTGTACACAGAGCTGGACTGTTTTTCTATATAGCATTTGGGCACAAACACACCCAGGAGGAAAGGGGGATAGCACACAGCAAACAGATTAGCACCTTTGCTCCTGTGTGCCATATTCAAAATCCTATATGGTAATGCCCTCTTAAGACATGGGAGGTACTAAGAGAACATTTGAATGTCATTATATGGCCATTATCATGTCTGTGCAATGTATCCATGCTTTTGTATGGATGTAGGCATTACACAAAGAGGTGTGCAGAGCCCTTCACTCTCTCCCATTCCTGTTAGAAGTGCAATAAAGTTGAAAACCATCCATGGAAGTCTGGTGCCCCCCCATCCAGTCTCAGAAGAAAAATTAATGCTACATGCAATCCCCGGTAACCTACTGATTACCCACCCTCACCCTCACCCTCACCCTCACCTGATTCTGGACATGACAAATCCCCCACAAACCAATAACACCCCCCAGCACCAGTAGCCAACCCCCCGGTAGCTGGCACTTACCAGCTGCTTACCACTATGGCCATCAACATTTGCTCCAAAATTCTATCAATAAACATGACACATGGAAGTGGAGTCTATTGATACAGATGTTGCAGGACAGCACCTCAAACTCAATGGTTTGAAAGGTCATTCTACAAGACCTGTATGGATAGACTGTACTTTCATTTGGCATGTGTATTAATACTGGACTTGCAGACAGATGCCGACCACCTGTGGTGGTGTGCAGAGGGTAAGTGTTGGCCATCAGGGTTGGTGGTGGTAATTTGTGTTGGTGGGTACTGGTTTGGGGTGCTTATATCAATTGGGATTGGGTAGGAGTTCACTAACCCAACAGGGCTGGTATTTTAAACAGTTACAGTATATTAATTCTGACAGGTATTCAATGTGTTGGAAGGAGGTCCATTAGACTATTATGCATTTATGTTATTGATGTACTAGCATGGGTATTGGAGTAGAAAAGGGGATCCTAGCATTTTTTTTTTATTTCACATTCATGGGAACAGTGATGCTGGAGGGATGTGCATCACTCTGTTCAAGGTTAAAAGCAGGATTTTTGCAGTATTAACTAGTGTAGCACTTCCAGCCCGTTAACAGTAGCACTACCCAAATCCTTTCAATATGATGTTGTGTCAATATGTAGGGTCAATACAGTCATTTGCATAGGTGATAGCCACCAGTTTGCACACACTTGCAATCTGCCTTGCACTGTGCTAACTGTACCTTTCAATATGGCACTTTACACAGTACCATACTCTGGAGCATTTAAATCACAGCACAGCCAGCCACCATTTGCATGACATTAGAGATTTGAAAATCCATCCCCATTTGTACAGTGCTGCTTGTATGACAGTGTTACTATCATTCCCTCTGTGACAGACTATGAGAACACAAGGGAAGCACCAAGATATCTCATCGGTGAGAATGCCGACCTCCCGAACAGTGATGGCACAATACTGATGCAGGTATTGTGCTGCTTATTGCTTTGCGGTTTTCTGTGGGGGGCTGTGCCCTCCACACCCCCATGCACACTCCCCAGACTCTAGGATTCCAACTCCAGATTGGAGTTGGTCCGGGGAGGGGGTGGAACACTGGTGGAAGGCAAAACACAAAAAAGGAACATTACCACGAATGTTGCCATAGTGGTCTTTTTCTGTGCTTTGCCATTGGGGTGTCAACCACAAGGGGTGATATGGAACAAGGGTACTAAACAGGTACTATGGCTTCAGGTGTAGGCACAGAGCAAAAGCAGATACATTGTGAGTAAAAAGACCCAATTTTCCTGCAACTGTAATAGGGGAAATAAAAATGAATATAAATAGAAACACAGAGCATATATGAAATATTAACTGTTTTTTATATATATATTATGTTTTCAGAGTTTTCCCAGAGGTTTCAGTAGCTTTTTCATTGCAAAAGAGAAAAAAAAAATATCTCTTTAGTAGGTGGTTAAACTCTTCTGTTTCTTAGCTGTTTCGATCATTTGTCCAGTCATGGTGCATGCTTGGAGATCCTTGAGGTCATATTTGAGGCCAAGAGGACTCCATAATAACATTTCCCATTTTGGAGAGAACTCTCTAGGGCCTAGTTAAACTATCATACAGTACTATAGGGCTGGACAAAATAGACAAATTCTGATTTCATGACAGTTTGTGGAATATTATGAAATTTTGTAATTGGTCATAACTTGGTTCATCGTACAGCTAGAAATATGACATTTGGCATGCTTACTGTATCAAGGAGGCCATACAAGGATGCTAGATTTTGTGACCTTTGGATGAGGGTCGAGGAAGTTAGAGGGGCTCAAAGTTTGGCAATTTATTATTCATGAGAAAATTTCTGAAAATAGATTTATGCTTACAACATAGTCACCTTTGGAGCTTCATAATTGAAAATATATATGCATACTTTCTAGGAAGAGTTCTAGAAACTGATAAATAGAAGGGTAGTTGGTTAGGTAACTTGGAAGTTACGGAAGTTCAAAATTTCACAGTTTAATTATTTCTTAAATTGTGTGAAACTTTTCAAAGTATTTGGATGTTTATAGCTCCACTACTATTGCAGATATATACTCAAGATTTGGCTGCATACCAAAGCAAATATCTCCTGGAATCTAGTTAATCTGGTCAAATGTGGTTTAGTAGGTTACAATGTATTGTAGATACTTTAGAAATTACTAATTGGCAAAAATTGCTCAAAAATTCATGGACATGTAATAAGTAGTACCACTAGATTTCCACTTGTACAATTTAAATTCCACAAAGCACCTATCACCCCTGAATCACCATACCTGCACTAGCATCATGGCCCTACAATGCCCTTCCAACACTCCTGCGCCAGTGATGCCCACCATCATGGCTGAAGATATCAGACACTTCTGTCACAATGGCCTAAGTAGAAGCTAGTTATAAGGCTTGGTGTCATTTGATGCCACTGCTTTCAAGTATTAAAAATACATGTTATTATCTGCAGGATTGTTAAAGAGTCAGCAAGTAGCATTTTACAGAAACAGTGCTGTATATGCAAGGGCTACCACAAGCCATTAATTCAGGTATCTCTAGTGCTTATCCGGCATATTGCAAAAGGACAGGCTAGTGCATGGAGATGTTCATGACTATTCTTCATGGTTCATCACTCAAGACAATAATCTGACACTTGGCACCACTATGCTTTCACTAAGGAGCCTCCCTTGAATACTATTTTATTGCCTCTTTTGCCAGCTGTTACTTTCCTTTACAATGGTTACTCAAGTGTACAAATGGGAAAATGTTTGGACAGAGATTTGTTTAATGTATTACAGCATTCCACAATTTCACAAAAGCCCATAAAATTCTAATTTATAAGTACTGATGTTATTTTGGAATCTTTGGCTGTTTATAACTTGGCAAGCCTTAGAGCAAAAGACTGACGAGTTGATCCACACAGACTCTTTTTTTTTTCATACTAGCTTTTCTCCCAGCCAGCAGCTCATCTCTCATAGACATAACCTGTTCATGAGGATATTCCCTTATAAGGTTGAACTCAGCCATCTTTAAGTTGGCTACTGGCTATTTCACCTGCATATTTTCCCTCCCACCTCAACTGGTGGGGGAGGTACCCCTGTCAGCCTCACACAGCCACAGCTTCCTTGTGGTGAGAGCACACTCCCTGGCCTAGCCATAGATGTCACTGTGTTGGTGGAACCTGCTGCCAATCCTCCCTGACTGAAATGCACTGATGAGTGGCAGCTGTCTTGACCATGGCCTGCCTCACAACATTACTTTCCAATCTCACCTCTAATCCCAGGCCATCAGCATGGCAGTGTGACACTGTGCAGCTAGGCCATGGTGTTGGCCTCAGAGCCTAATATTTATGGTTAATTAACCTAACAAAAATGGTGATATTCAATGCATTTCTGTATGGGCTTTGTTAATATCTGTGAACCAGATCTGGTGCAATTTGAACAAATAAGTTTCACTATAGATGTTAAATAACTTAAATAATAATTTTGGCCAAATTTCATAAAATGTTTGTGGAAATTTCATGAAAGCAAATTGGAATTTCACCAAAATTTCACTGGTGGAAGATACATTTTGCCAAGCCCTACAGTACTGTATTAGTAAATGTGTCACAAGTTTCAGTCCCAGCCCCTTGAAACATTTTAACCTAAGAGCCCTCAGCTCTTCTACTCAAAGACAATGAATGCTCTGCCTTTCTCATTCTGTACAGTAGCACTGAGGAAGAGTTTCCCACACTACAAAGCATTAACCTTCTGCTTCAATATCCTTTCCTCTCCACTGAAATAAACTGCTGCTGAAGCCAGATTCAAGAGGGCAGGAGAAGGAAAGAATCACATCTTTAAAAAAACACAAAGCAAGTTTCTATATGTCATTCATGTTTTCATAATACACACCATGCCTGTGCTTGTCATTTCAACTCCATCATCACTCCTGCCTTTCGGCAATCACCCGAAACCTTTCCCTCACCACAGCTTTGTAGTCTCTAAACATTATCTGTGCTAAATTTGGTGTGATTTCCCATTTTAAAACAGATGCTGAGTTCTTTCTGCCAAGTGGCCCACATGCTGTAGTGTTACTTGACTGTAGATTTATAAAGGATGTGGGCACTGAGACAGACATAAAACATCTTCATTTTCCCATTTTAAATTTTTTAACCATTCAATTGCTGAATTTAAGTGCTGTTCAGAATATGAGTTTAGCATCTATTTTTGGAATTGTATTTAAACATCTTAGAGCTGTCAACATCTCTCTTCCTCTCTGCTAGACAACTCATATAATGTATCTGCCTTTCTGCCTGAGGAGCTAAACAAGTTACACCAATAATTTGTCTGCTAGGTAAATTATGTTATATTTACCTAAATATGCATTGCACAAGTTTTCAACATATGAATCCAGTCACTACTAACTTCTGTAACTCCAAAACTCACATTTTGATGACAAAGTCATGAACAGATCTCCACAGACTATTATAATAATGCTGGTAGTGGATAAGGAGGGGGATGCTGGTGAAAGGTACAACTTTTTAACTTTGCAGTTCACTTCCCATAAGTGAGGTCAGAGTTAAATTTGCATACTGGCCCCATGCATGAGAAATGTCCTAATAAGGTAATAAATTGCATATTTTGTCAGAACCACAGACACGCACGCACACACACACACACACACACACACACACACACACATGCTTTTCACTGCAAGTATTCATACAATAATCTACCACTCCATTCATGAGTATGCATATCAAACATGACATTTGGGACAGGCCCACAGCACTGGATGGCTCCTGTGCTAATACAGTACATGGAAAATACGAGAGATGCATACTCAGGTAAACATAGCATTATTCACTTAACAAATAAATACTGCATGGTTAGAGTTTGACACATCCAAGAAGCTATTTGGTATAAGTTTCATGCCTGAGACTTAGCAGGAGCTCTTTAATTATACAGTGCTAAAACAGACATTCGAGAAAAAAGATGTCAATGACCCTTCATCATGCTTTCTAGTCCATTGCTAAAAAATAATTCCCTTCAAACTGTCACACAAATTCGCTGCATCAGTGTTGCTGGACCCAGCAAAAATCTTTGCAAAAACTGTTGCCTGAGTGTTACACCTCAGTTTTCCACTGCATTGTGACAGAACTGCAGATACATTCAAGTTGATTTGTAAAATATTTGACAAAAGTTGCTTGTCGGCTTAACTTCTGATTAGACTTTAAACCAAGGTCCCTTCTGCCCATCTCTGGACACTGCCCAGGTGGAAGCAAACAATCCCAAGGCATTTATCAATGAAGAGGAGTGACATTTTTTATTAAAATACTTGTTAATGTAAACAAAACAAAAAAAAATACAAAGTCTTACAAAAAAGAAAAATCAGTAAGCAAATACAGAATCATGATGCTGTCATATCATGATCAGAATAAAGAGTAGACAAGTTTCCACAGTGCCATGACCAACATTCCCCCATCAACAATGCAGGCCTATGTAACCTTGCCCTTCCCGGGACGCACCTGGAAACAAACTATTACAGCTTAGTGTGCCTTTTCTGATAAAAAAAATTATAAATGAATCAATAACATATGTTGACAAACAACATCATGTGATTTGGCAATGCCTGGCCAACCTAGAAAAAAATGAATCCTTAACTCATTGTTATCATTGTTTAATACAAATTGTACTGTATAAAAAGAGATACTACAGATATTTTGTGTAGATTACTTGTAAGAAACCTTGAACTATACTATCTCACTAACAGCATGAAGAGATAATTTGTTTCAAATGAGCTTCAAAGTGTTCAGTTTCATAGTGAATGGATTGCCAATGCAGTACCTGTAACAATATTCCTGCACATTGGTATGTGCAATTTACTGACAACTAATTAAAAACTCATTGCTGTTTCTGTTGTCATTACATTAATAGTTCAAATCATAGCTCATTATCAGCCAAATGCAAAATTACTGAAATGTAGAGTGTAATATATGCAGTATGTGTACACTCATGAATGAATCAATACATTCTTTTCTGCCATCTATACTGCTGGCTAAAAATAAATTCTATTGATAAACTTGATCTGAAATGTAACCTTACCCCGTTACCAAAGAATGAAAAAAAGTCCACCCAAAAACAGGTTCATAAACATTTAAGTCATTGGAAGGATGAATAACATGGCACACAAAAATGGTTATTCAGCCTGTTATTCACCTTCAGTGTGATATTTATTTTTTTAATGGAGAACTGATAACTGGGAAAGGAATATTGAGCCAAGGCTCATTTCCAGGTGTGACCTGGGTTAAAGGGAACAGGAGCGAACAGAAGTACAATAAGTAAAAAATAAACCATGACAGGGTGTGCGTTATGCTGGGATTTACCCATGTCTGGAGTGGTTCAGTCACAAGTTCACAGGCTGAGTGACTAAACCACATCAGAAGTGGGTAAATCCCAGCATAACCCACACCCTGGAGTGGTTTATTGTGATTATATGAAAAATAAACAAAAAAGAAACAGTTTTTTTGGTATGTTAAATTATTTTTATTTAATGTATTGTTATGCCAGGAAAAAAAGTCCTGTCCTCCCACTGTCAGCTTTTCCTGAGCAGTCATGTAGAATCAACCTAAACTAAATACAGAAGTGCAGAGATGATTAAAATTTACATACAGTTGCAAAAAAAAAAAAAAGACTAGTGAGACATAAATCAATCTACAGTATATCAGTTATAGATTACTTAATGAATTGGAGCAGAGATGAGCAGCTGGGATAGTGAGAGGCAGCCTGTCATCTCCGTTCACCAACTACGAGACCAGATGTGATGGTCACTGTTACTTTTTAAGTGAATGGCAACCGGGGTGTTATAGCTTCAAGAGCAGATCCCAATGGGTTTTGTAGGTGAGCGGGCTGAGGGTAATACTTAGTCTTTAATATGATAGCATTGTCTGCATGACAGATGTTAGTCCCTCTTTCTGCTTGGA
Source organism: Neoceratodus forsteri (assembly GCA_016271365.2). Lineage (NCBI taxonomy): Eukaryota > Metazoa > Chordata > Ceratodontiformes > Ceratodontidae > Neoceratodus > Neoceratodus forsteri. The sequence continues at coordinate 250,562,368 of CM028130.1, read as the reverse complement.
TGGAAGCAAGTGGATATATTTTTTTTTTACAACCAACATGAACAGTTGAAATAAAGAAATGGATCCATTGCCCACTGATGTGCACTGGGATGATATGTAATGGATACAGAGCCAGGTAAACTGGAGGGTTGGTCCAGCATGAAAATGGCATCCGGAGCAGCCATGTGTAACCTGGAGGGAGTGAACACAAACAGCAGCCATGTGGAGCAGCTGTGTGGAGCAGGGAGGGAGAGAACACAACATCACGGTAAAAAAAAAAAGGTTTTGTGGTCCTTAAAGTGGCTTCGAGGACTGGTTGTGTGTATGCCTTCTGTACTGTTAGTTTATGTAAACACACTTCCAATGGGAGTTTTCGTTCATGGTTTAGCGGGTATGTAACATGGCGGCTCTAATGTTTTGATTTTCAGGGGTCGGATTGATTTTTTTAATGTGCTCATTGAAGATGCGACTGACTAGCACCTTTCATGTTGGTAATGCTAGGACTACCATACTTGAAAGGTGACAGCATATCAGATTCATGGAAATAATAGTATCATTGTATAATTAATAACATTGCACTGGTGCAAAAATCTTTACATAAATAGGTACATAAAGTGTGGCCAGCTGTACATAAAGAAATACCTGTATAAGTGCAAAGAAACATCAGCAAGGCACAGTGAACATGAAAAAAAAATCATTACTTTATCATATGGGAAACTGGTACTGTAGCCTGCAGAATGACTGCCACTGATGGGTGTGAAGGGAGTACAGAGGTAGTGATGAGCTGGAATCAGTAAGGAAGAAGGGGAGGCCCAAATAGAGGCCCAACACATGAACGTTTGGGGCTCCAAGCTGGGGAGGTGTCAGAAGGATGGGTAACAGGAGTAGGTTGGGAGAGGAGTTTCAGCTGATGTCTAAGGGAGCTATGAGAGGTGGAGGGATGAGGGGAGCAAGTTCCAGAATGTGAGGAGTCAATAGGACAAAGCAGATTGCCCAACTGAGGAGCAGAGGTGAAGACTGGCAAATGTTTGCTGATCCCTGGAACAGAGGGAGCAAGAGACAGGGGGGATAGAAGAGAAGATAGAGGAGAGGTAAGGGAGCATCAGGATGGGGAATAAGGGAGCACAAAGAAGGGGGGATACAAATGTTATTTTCCTTGCATCCTATGTTATTTTCCCTGTAGCCTCACCATAATGCCATTCAGTGTTCCATGCAAGCAGTAAGATGCAATGAGAAGTAGGTTATGGCCTGAAAAGAGCATGCCCCAGGTGCATTATGAGGCAGAAGACGCTTGCGCCGAGTGCCTTTATCACTTGAGAAGTGCCTTTTCAGGCCATAACCCACACCTCAGAGTGTCTTATTGTGCTTATAAAGTGGGCCATCCAAGTAACTATTTAAGAACAAAAGAAGAACAAAAAAATAAAAAAACAAGAAGGTTTTAGTAGGTGAAATAGTAAAAAATAGTCCCCTTATACTTTTACAAGTGTATTATGAGCAGTACAAGGCTTCCATTATCTGTGCATCAATGGTGCTTTTATTACTAGACCCCCCCAACACACACACAGAGTGATTTAGTTTTCTGGTGTCTTAGGTAGCTAGAAATGCTCGCAGGGCTGTTTGACTGAGGCTGACTGTCCACTTACAGTGAGAGTGCATGTGTTCTAATGCAGCCACCGTAATTAGCATTTATGACACAGCGCTTCCTAGATCACGCTTGTAATTTAAGGCTGGTGATTCCTAATGGAATTGTTTTTATTTTATTTTATTGTATGTAGTTTTGTACAAGTGCTGGAAGAGGAGCTGGTCTGTTTTTTTATTCTCAGCTGCTGCAACGCTCACTGTATCCGTGGAGGATATGTGGTGGGATTTGAAAGCTATGGGTAGCAGTTCACTGACTTAGTTGTGGTTGACTAGCAAGCACCACAGTACAGGTCAGATTTAATCTTAAAATCAATAAGTGATCCGGGAAATTATAGAAACAGACAGGTTGTCTGTGTGTTGGAGAGGGGTGTCACAGTGGAGACTGATGACAAGGTGGTACACTTCACAGAAATTAGCGGGAGGGCTGAGGATCGGCAGCCTGACATGAAGTTTTGTGAACAAAATTGAAAAGTACTTTGAAGACAAAATTGGGTGTCATTACTGCTTTAGAGTGTTTGTGAGGGATGCAAGTACTGATTTTTATAGTGCTGTGACACCACTCTCCCTTGGTTCCAGCTGATGCTAGCTGAGGAGCTGCAGCGGGAGAGCAGGTGGCACACTAGGTGGCATGCAATAACCGTGTGTTTTGTTTTGGTTGGCACAGTTTGTGCTGGTTGCAAAGATATGTCCTGGTAAGGACACAACTGAAAAAGGCTTTCAGACAATCAGGACTCAGGAAACTTTATGCCCATTTTATAAGGTACAGTATAAATAGAACATTCTGTAAGGCATCCAGAAACTAGCTTTTTATTCACTCTAGAATGTTGCAATCCATGCTGATCTGGAACTATGGGCTCCACTTCATCCTGCCAACTGTTGCTAGGCAACATTGTTGGCAACATTCAAGAGTGAATAAAAAGCTTATTTCTTCAACACCAGTTGTGATACATATACCCTTATAAATTTATTACACTATATAACTGCCAAATAAATAGTTATATAGAAGTTAGATACTGTATGTCACAATCACTTTCCTTGACTTCTGCACAAAACAGAACCACTCAGAGAACATCAATCTCAATGCTGATTACATCATGTTGGGGCCTATGCATGACTGTGCAGAGTCCATATGAGCCACAGAACCATGGTGCCTAGCCAATCTGCATCCATTGCACCCCCCCACCACATGGGATGTATGACCCGGGGCATGCAGCTCCTATGCACCTGATCCCTCAGCTGCACAGACAGCAATGTACTGGGAGTGGGCGGGGGGCATGCCTACACAATGAACCATTCATCAAGGCATGTAGAGCTGCCCCCAGGGGTGCAGAAGAGGGCGCAGATTATGGTAGGGGGACACTGCCATAACCCGCTGCACACCCCCACAGATCTCACCCGCTGGTCACGACTGGACCAGGAACTGACTCTCTGTGCTGCCCCAGCCCCCCTTGGTGGTTGGGGAGGAATGGGGCAGTGGAACTGGTGAATACCCATATGAATGTTCACAAAGGTCCCTGTGTTGCAGACCCGCACCTGGGCAGTGCACCCATCCACCCTGTACCAGCATTCCACATTCCTCCTCCACACCCACAGACAAAAATAGTTGGTCCCCTCACAGGTACAGCTGCCCCCCCAGACACACATGAGTTTCTAGTCAATAGCACTTTGCAGGAACACCCCATGGTCACATACCACTTCCCCATCCAGATGTACGGGTACCACCCTGACACACACATGAGTCCCACCATATGTGTCCCAGCCCATCACAAAACAATCCAAACACCCCTTCCCCTTCCTCCAATGCTAGCTGCTCCTCCCTTACTGATGTTCAGTGGCCCCACCTCTCTGTGGCATCGCACAACCCCCATTCCCTACCTTGCTATTGTGTTGTGCAGTTCGAATGGTTAGCAGCACAGTTTCTCCCATACCTCTGCAGCCACTGGATGTCCAAGGAAGCTAGAAGCACAATGCTTATGCATAGTAGCATGGTCCCAGCATCATTTGGATGGCTGGTGGCTGAGGAGGTGTGAGGAGAGCTGTGTTGTTGGCCATCCCAGGCTGTGGCACCAATGGCAAGGTATGGGGATGGAGGGCTGTCAGTGCCACTGGTGGGGGGCCTCTGGCCACCATGCCTTCTGCAGGGGTGAAGGGAATACGATTTGGGGTACAGTTGTCCAGTGTAGTGCTGTCTGTGTGGGGGGAGGTATGTCAGCTGCCTATCAGGCCCGGGAAGTCATGTGGGGGGATGTTTTGCACTGCTGGGGATGGGCCAGCCATGTGCTTGGTGTGGGGTCTGATGCTACCATATGGGGATGGGGGCAAGGATGTGTGTTTGTATGTATGGGGGGTTGGTGCTGTTCCAGGGCTGGGGCACAAGGGTACTTGCCAGTGAACAGCATGACATGGAGGCATGGCCATGCAGGTCCGGTTGCCATTGTAGGCTATTTACACACCTGGATCCATGCTGTAATGCACAAGGGATCCACTGTGGGACCCATGCTGGGCATGCAATTGGATGCCCGGCTGGGTCTGTGATCTCCGCCCAGGCCCCCCTGCATGGACCTATGTGCTGGGAGGGCTTGTCCGCAGACAGGTGCCAGCCATGGGTGAATACCGGCTGGTGTGCACCTGTCAGCAGGTGCAGAGCTATGCAGGCAGGATGTGCATCTCTAGCGCATACTTCCCACCCATTCCTGCATAGGCCCCAGTGATATTAGGCCTATTCAGCACTGAAGTCAGCATTTCAAATCATAGAAAAAGTGCAAAATCTTCACACAGAAAGCTAAATAGCCAATTTTTCTCCACTTGTGAGGGGAAAAGACTTTCATAACTTACTCACAGCTTCACCAGTCTTGCCCTTACATACTTGGAGATAAATTGCATATTTTTGAATCTGGCCATTGTATATTGCCTGTTTATTTGCCAATATTTTTCCTGCTCAGTCTAAATTGGTTATCAACCCTGTGAAGCACTACATAATTGCCACTTCATATTCACTTAACCTCTCTTCTCTCTCTATCTTTCTCTATCTTTCTTTAACTGTTGTCTGTCTTCCTGATCTTTATAACCAGCTCTGTATATAACCCACCGGTTGCCCCTTAACAGGTGCTCCAGCTAGTGACATCATCAGCTGAAGTCAGTGACACCTGATGTTGCTACTAGTAAGTTTATCAGTTAGAAATGTAAGTTTCTCATTTGATGGGAAAATGACCCATTAATGAGCTGATCCATTTTCATTCATGTAGCACCCTGTTCAAGTAGCAGTATCATCCTCAGAAGCCACTAATGAACTGCAACTAATAATGTTGCTGGTTGCAGCTCCTACAATGACATACCAGGAGGCTGCATAGTAGAGCTAGTTTACAAGAGCAAGGAGACAGGAAACAACAAAAAAGAAAGATGCATACCACACAGTTAGAGAATGGGAGTACACAAATACAAACAAGGAATCAAAGAATGCTGCCAACTCACTGAATAATGGATGAAGGTATGTATCAGTGTATTTCCTTGTTATGTCTTTTATCCCATAGTATAAACCCCTTTCATAGACATCCTCAGAAATACACAGATATGTACCCCCATCCTTCTGTGCCAACTGGTGGGCGGTAATGTCATTTCAGCTATGATACGAACAGTCCCAGTTATTAATATAAAACAATGAAAACCCAAACACGGCCACCCTGGCCACTGCAATTGATCTGAGGTACTTACCCAGTGTAAGAAAGAAATATAAGAAAAGATTAAAAAAAATAACTCTGATTTTCAGGCGCACAGTAATGTGTGCCTCTGCCTATTGCCATCATTCCCCCCATGATCATTAACCTAAGGAGGGCATAGCACATGGTAGTAGCTTGTTCAATTGTAAATTGCACATAACACAAACCCCAGCCAATCTGTGATGCTACAAGAATGCTATGCCTCCAGATGGATGGAGTTCAGAAGTGACATAAACAGAAGGCTACAGTCTTTGGTAACCAGGTAAGGCCCACTAGGCACAAGTGCTTGTTTTCAGGTGCGACCTGGGAGCACTGGACTGTTAAGTGACTTGCTCAGAGTCACACAGTATGCAAGTGGAGGTTGAGAGAATCAAACTCAGGTCTGGTCTGTTGGATGTATTAAGCTCATTCACACCTTGTTCCTCTAACCTCTAGGCTATACTGCCAGCCATACTACAGTACCCCAGTGCAGTTTAAAACAGCAGCACTAGTTAAGAAAAATGTAAATAATTTGGTTTGCGGATAGGACATACCAAAACATCAATATATCTGATTCTCATTTTGCCTTATTTCAGTCCTGTGGCAAGATAGAGGATTTCGAAGTTTTTAAAAGTTATTGGTCCTTTTCCAGGTCCACCTTCATAGATGTAAGCAGATCAGGGTGGTGTTGTACCATTGGCCATAAGGAATACCTGCTGACAACACCCTGACATATCTACATTATAGATACAGTGAGTGTAGTTAGTGTGTGATCTCTGGGAGAAGATTTTTGACAGTTGCTGTTGCCATCTTTATTGTAGATCCAAGCAAATTGCAAAAGTTGTAATTAAACACGATCTTAAAAACGGCTGTTTAAATCTAAAATACCTGAATGAAGAATCTAAGCTTAGCAGGAATACATTAGTGCTACAAAAAAACAGAAGGATGATATTTTTTTTTTTGCTGGCTAACTAGTACTGCTGCTTTAACAAGCATGGGGGAGATCAATATTAAAGTGTTTGATATTCCACTGTAGGTGATGGGGGCCATGGAAGCAGCAACACATGGTGTGGGTGTCGGTTGTGCTCAATATACCATAGTGACAAGTACTAGAATTTTGAGGCAAAGCCAAGTAGCTTCAATCACTTCTAAAAATGGCATACTGAGCACAGGACACTAAACTTGAAAGCAGGGATATTCAAAACTGCCACTAATTGTGGTGCAAACCACTATTAGTGATCACAAATCTGCACCAGTTGCTAACAGTGGCATATTGGAATGATCACAAAGTGACCTAAAATTCATTAAATGTATTCCAATATACTGTAGCAGGCAATAGTGATGGCCACAGATGCAACCACAGAAGCCGCAGTAATGTGCTCTACAAACCCCACCCCTTGCGATTGCAAAGGGTCATCTGAAAACTATAGTGATTGCATGAACTGCATATGACAGGCAGTGCCACAACCCCCCCCCCCCGATTCCCTGGAAAAGTGCAGACAACCATTACGGATGAGCAGACAGAGGTACGCATGAACAAGACACTTTATTGGTTCACAGAAATTCACAGCATGAAACATAATGAAATGGAAATCATTACCAATTGGCACACTACCATGACACATAGGAAATTACATTCACTGGCACACTCCCAATAAACATACAAAACAAAACATACTGGCACAGTGCCAGTAAAAACATGAAAAACAGCTAGCCTAAACAATAGCCAGGAAAACATAGGTATTCCACTGAACTGATCTACTGGCTCGTGCCATCACTCCCAAAACCTGGCCACTGCTGTGGCTGCTCCTGAGACTATGCTTTCCACCAGCCATGTTATAATCTCCCAGAGCAGCCCCATTGCTTCCCCTTGTAGCGTGTGCATACCCCGGACATGGTAGAGGGTCTGTCTCACCAAGGGCAGGGGCACACTATCCCCAGCCTGGACCTGCCATCATCCACCATTACGAGGAACAGAAAAGGGAAGCAATAACATGTGTGTCACACACGCCACAGGCACAGGCTTGTGGAGGGGAGCTACAAGGTACAACTTGCATGTGTTCAGTGCATATGACTTTCTGTTGGCAGACCACAATGCATATGCAGCACAACACACCTGTACAGTGTAGAGTAGCACATATGGATATGGTTGGAATAAAGAATGCACATTGCAGGTCCTTGAAGTGACTATATGTGTAATAAGGACGTGCCCTCTCCCCATATGGCTGCTAGCATGGCTATGGTACTGTGGTCAGTGCTGTGTATAATGCAAAGGGCTCCTGCTCCATGTGGCGGTCACCAAGGAAACATACACTTGTGTCAAGAAGTCACAGGGCACAGTGGCAATAGTGTAAAGTACAGTATATGCATATGCCAATATTATGCCGACAGACACATACTAGGATTCATACTAAGAGGGTTAAGAAATGCAGAAGGCTAATAGCCCATGGAGCACTTCTTCCATATTGTGGGTTATTGATCCCACAACAAATTTCTAGTGAAGTGCTTATCTAATTTTAGCTTAAATGTATCAAATCTATTACTATCCTCAACAATATCTCTTGGAAGAGAATTCAATATGGAGATAATTCTTTGAGTAAAGAAACCACTTCTTAAAAGTCCTCTAGGATTTGTAAGTATGAGTTGAAATTTGTGACTTCTGAGGCTAGTTTCCCTACAGTTTATTCTAAACCCCAGTTCTGATAAGAGGGGATCTTCCCCAATGATTTTACACATAAGCAACAGATCACTTCTTAATCTTCTAAATTCTAAGGGGAATAATTTTAGTTCCCTTAATCTTTCATCGTAAGTCATGTGTTGGCGGCCATCTACCATTTTGGAGACTCTCCTTTGCACACTTTCTAGTCTATTGATGTCCCTCTGTAGATAAGGACTCCATAAAGGGGAACAGTAATCAAATATTGGGTGAACATATGCTTCGTACAATGGTATAATATAGGCTCTATTTCTAAAAGAAATCAACCTTTTTATACAACCTGTAAGCCATGTGACACAGGTGACAGTTGTGAGGCATGGGGTGGTTTGTAGGTAGCTGACCATTGGTACAGGGACATGCACCTACCAGAGTGAGGTGACCGTAATGTACTGTGAACCACATTGTGCAGGCCACCAGACATGTTAAGGGGCAACAGCTGGAGGGTATGGTGGAGTGTTGCCACACTGAGACATCACACTGTATTGTAACATACCCAGTGCACACACTGCATACCAGCAAGCATGGCATCAGACATGGCAGGGACACACAGGCATTGCAATATGTACAGTAACAGTTATCTAAATGTTGACTACCACAAAGTAATGCTGATGTAGTCAGATTAGGCACTTCTATATTGTTTTTAGCTAGAGGGTGCATGTGATCACAAAGGTACATATTTGTTGAAAATGCCTAATGTCATCATTAGAAATGTCCCTGATGTCATCAAAGCGTGCGGCTGGCTAAAGCACATGTTTGCAGCGAATGCCGTCCAATCATTGTTAGCAATCACTAATACATTAACAACAGTCGCAAACAGCCATATATTGGAAGGTAAAATGCAAATTGACCTAATCTAGCATTCAAGGTGTAACATTTGATTTGTATGTCATTATGCATTCATTATTTGCTTCATTATAGCCTTGGACTTCCTGAAGAGTCCCAATCCATACTGCAGCAACTGCAGCACTAGCAGCAGCACTTTGATATACAACTATTTATTGCAAAAAAGGTAAGTTGCAAGAACACGACTAACATTTCTAAACCTCTACCACAGGTGCTGTGCACAATTGCGTTAGGACAGGATAGGATAGGAACTTTATTTATATAGTACTCTTTCCCGGAGGCTCAGAGTGTTTCACAACATTTAAAATATACATACATCAAAACAGCACCTGACGAGACTAATACACATTCCAACCCATCCAACAATTTACAATAAACAATGCAAAAATAAAACTGAATAATAAAGGTGAACCATAATTGCCAACCGTGTTATGCTTATGTGTTGCAGAATGTCATCTTCCATGAAGCATGGTGATGGAGCTAGGCTGTGTAGATGTATGTTTAGCCCCAGGCAACTACAGGTAGACAACTATTGCAGTCCATACAGTAGTGCACAGCATTATTGAATTTTTAGCTGTAGCTGCATGACTTTGTTTAAACAGGACAGGGCTCAACTGTCTGATACTCATTTGCAAGGAGATCCAGGGTTAGCCACCCCTGCATTGTACAGACAACAGCATCTGCCTTTGCTGACATGTGTCACTGTCTGTGTTACCCGGGTAAGGCCCAATAGGCAATATGTAGTCAGGGGACATAATGGGGCACTGGGAAAGTTATGTGACCTGCTCAAGGTCATACTGTACATTATGCAAGTGGATGTTTTGTCAAACTCAGGTATGCTGGACATAGCAAGCTCATAATCCACAGATTTGTAATTTAACTCCTTCTCTATAGTGTCAGACCACATTATATAGATTATTTGTATGCAGACCACACTTATATGTCATGAGCACATATAGAGGTGTCTACAGGTTGTGCGTGTCTGATGACCGCATATTGTGTATGACCCTGGGCAGGGGTCCATGTATGGTCAGGAGTACATTCCGTAGTGTATGAGCAGTACAGGGAGGGGTGCTGACTCCAGTGGCACATCCAGCATTAGTAGAGATCCTGTTGCAGCAGAACCCTTCTTTGATATTTACATGGCATTAAACCAATCCAACAAAATATATTTTCAACATAACAAAAATGAATGTTATCATGGCCCACTTGCAAGTGTTATCATTTTCAGCACAAGATGATAGATACAGAAGTTTTCTGCCTTTTTGCTGATAGCCTTACCCTTTTAGTCAGAATCCATTCATTTTTGCCACAGGACACTTAATAAGATTCTGGATATGACACTGACTGCCTGCACCACAACCCTCTGCCACCACTTCCCTGTGTGCCACAGCCACAAGCAGGGTGGTGCACATGTGGCCCATGGCATGTGCACAGGTACAACCTCCCTGTACCTCCATTTGCCCTGTATCCACCACACTGCATGTGTACATTCAACACTACAGCAGACATGCAGACCATTATGCAGCATCCATCAACACCTGGCTGGACATTCCTGCTGCTACCCAGCATGTGCTGACAGACCCATGGTGGTGCATGTTCACACCATGCATGTTCCCTGGTAGACCGTAGACCTAGGCATGTGAGTTAGACTAGCCAGAACCTTTCCTGGCCACAAATAGTTCCACACAGCAGTACTGGATTATGGGAGGGCACATCCATACATACAGTGCTGTTTATGATGATGCCATTCATGGTAAGGGATGTACTTATAACATTATTTTCCAGACAGGTGCTGTCATGGGAATATAATGTCCTGGAAGGATGTCCTCTCCATATGCAGGGCAGTGGCATGGAGGGAGGTGATGGTGGCAATCCATATTGAGTGTTTGAAGTTTGAAGTGTATATGTGATAATAGGAATCGTGATATTTTATTTGATACTTAATTTGAGTTTAAAAAACAAAAATAATGTATGTTAAATGATGTGACATTCAATCTGAGTTTAAAGATTGAAAGAATGAAGTGGTAAAATCTCCAGGGAACTAATTGTGTCTTTATCTTCATGTCTTTCTCCTTACAAAAGGATCGCGTGACTATGCATCCCAATACAGAGGATTAATAGCAGCATGTATGCTTTGAACATACTGCCAAATCCATCCCAAAGTCACTTAAGCTTCCTTTTGTCTTTATTTCCTAGTTCACTCTTATTCAGTAAGACATTGGGTCTTTAAATAGTAATATGTATTCAAAATCTAGTAAGAACTTTATACATTTATAAATAATACCGTTTTAGAGTGCAAAATATCAGATTGATTCTGTAAATATGAACTCTTTTTGTATCTATATGTGATTGTAAATGTCTTTTTGTTTTAACTGGTATGGGTCACTATTAATTGTTAATTGGATACCAGGAGATTACAATTACTATCTGTGTATAAAAAAGAGCTATGCCTTGCAAACATCATGCCCCCTGACAAAGGGTTAGTTTACCCAAAGCATCAGGGCAAGTTGTGATACTTCACGTCTGTCTGCACTTTACCTTTGATATTGTGCATTAAAGCAGTTCATGGTGAATTTTGGTAGTGTGTAGCTTCCTTCTGTTGAGTGCATGCCATTTGGAGGTGTGTTTGTTGCTGGCTTTGCACCTCACCATGCCATGAGTTTGCAGGTATTTTTGGATTCTTCTCTTCTTCCCATGTTGAGTGTGGCAAGGGGTGCTTTGTGAAGGAAATAAAGAAGACATACAAAGACTTGAAAAGACAGATCAAAGGGAAGCTGATGGAGGCACTGCAGGGATTACAGATCACTGGTAGTGGCACAGTAGCATAGACCACCCTTACACTGTCAGATCAGATGTGGCTGGCTCCCTGAACCCCCATCAGGTGGAGGGTGGCATCAACATCATGGACTCCCCCCCTCCCACAAGGTGCACTTTCTTTACTTTTGTTCCTTCCCTTTGCTGCCTATCAACATTCCACCCCCAACCCCTGGCCATGTGAGCTCCACCCTCAACTAGTGCAAAGGCAGTGGTGTGTGTCTATAAATGTCTCACACAGGCCTGTCTACCTTTTCTAGTGTCCTTCACAGATGTTACTCATCCCTGTGTTGATCTATGACTAGATACCACCTGTTTTTGCAGGCATTCCACTTGCAGTTACATGTCAATGCTTTGCAGAGGCAATGTGTCTTAAATATATGACTGCTCCTGATATTCATGGTCAGGGACCTCATTTGCATGTCGATTGCATGCATTGATTTTAGTGATCACTGCCAGTGTTGGGATGGCTATGCCCACAAATCAAATATGAGCCAGGAACCGCTAAATTTAACTTTACCCTGTTGTTATATTTGCTTCCTTGTATGCATCAAATATTGTGATATTACTATGTCAGTCTTCATATGAGCACTTATCTCCATTTGTATAATTTATACCTTTACGTGCCTTGTACCAATATTTGTCTAAATCTTGTCTCACTCTCTTGGTGTGATGTACTGCATATCTCCTGACACTGTATGCTATGTAATTTGTATTTCTCTGTGTTGTTAACCTCCCAGGTTGTGCCTGAAAATAGTCACTTTTGTGTCTAGTGCACCTACCCAGTTATCAAAAAATAAATAAAAAAAATAAAAATAAAATAAATGGTTGCAATTGTGTTTTACCACTTATTAATCACATTAGAGACTCAGAAAATGTTAGACTACACCCCCCCCGAGTGTGTTTCAATGTCTACAGAATGTGAATAGCTATTTACAAGTATAATGTAAGAAAAGGGACAAAGAAAACAAATTAGAGACTAATATGTGAAAAATTAAACTGTAGCTCCCTTTTTCTGTTTCTGGGATCTTGAAACAGTGGCAGAGGTGAAGTGCCTTAAGTTTGGATTCCTTGAACAATTAACAAGCTGTGGCACTGCCGAAATGCTATAAAATGTACTATAGATGGGGTTTAAAGAAGGTTTTAAGGAAATGCTCAACAAACATGTGTAGTACCATGTTAAACAGCGGTTCTGAACCAATCAGATTGCAGGATTTTCTGAACCCATTTGATAAGTTTTAATTACTGTGGTCTAATGGAAGAGTCCAGAGGACAGCTGTGAGGAAGTGGAGGGGTTGTGGCAATGATCAAGTTCATGTTAAGTTTTTTTCGCAGACAGCAATGACTGTGATAGGTGGCACCACCACTGAACAGAGATCTTATCCCTGGGATAGGCATGTATCAGTGTTTTCTCTGAAGGTTTCTGTTTAAGTATAAGGAGTGCAGAGGTTGGGAGATACAGTAAGTAGAGGACCTATTTAGATGGGGCATGGAAATTTAAACTTTCCATTGTTCTCCTTCCCCAACTTCATAAAATGCTACATTCAATAAAGTCTGGTAAATAAGAACTTTAGAAAGTTGATCTTACCCTTATCAGTTATAACCTGCTGAGAACGGCTTACCAAAACATGCCACAATCTTTTCAAACAAATATGTGCAATTGTTTGACCTTAACAAGCTTTTGTTAAATGTTTATTAGCATATTGTTTGCAAATGAAATGTTTTATTACATGAAACATTTACAGAGTAACATGATTTGTGTGTACATTTCAAGAATGTTGTGCATGTTTCCATATATAGTTTATAACATCTCTGTAATGTATTTATCTATTATGTTAACTATTTCTAAGTAACAGTATTATGCACACTCCAAAGTACTGGGGCAGAGGAATTTAATTCTGCCAGCAAAATTCTGGCAAATTCACCTAGCAGCAGTCCTTTTTAATGTCTTTATAAGTGACATTTCAGAGGGACTGGAAGGAAAAATATACCTCTTTGCAGATGACACAAGGATCTCCAACAGGGTTAATACACAAGGAGGCATGGAGAGGATGAGAAGGGACTTGGCAAGGTTGGAGGAATGGTTAGAAGTATGGCAGCTTGGATTCAATGCAAAGAAGTCCAAAATAATGCACTTGGGAAACAAAAACTCAGGGGAAGATTACACAAAGGGGGGAGTAGTAACAACAACAAAAATGGAATGGGACCTGGGGGTAATCATATCAGATGACTTTAAGGTTAGAAAGCAATGTGAGAAGGCAGTAGGGAGGGCTGGGAGGATACTGGGATGTATAAGGAGAGGCATCACCAGCAGAAAACAGGAAGTTGTTATCCCTCTGTACAGACAGTTAGTGAGACCCCATCTGGAGTACTGTGTCCAGTTCTGGAGACCCCATCTCCGCAAGGACATACACAGGATAGGGCAGTCCAGAAGTGGGCAACCAAAATGGTGCAGGGTCTGCAAGAGAAGCCATATGAGGAGAAACTAAAGGAGCTTAATATGTATACCCTTGAGGAAATGAGGGAGAGGTGGGACATGATAGAAACTTTTATGTACCTCAGTGGAATCAACAGAATCCAAGAGGGTAGCATCTTTCAGAAAAAGTGATGACCAAGAACAAGGGGACACAATTTGAAGAAGGCAGGGGGGTTCAGGGACAATGTGCGGAAGTATTTTTTTCACAGAGAGGGTGGTGGACTCATGGAACAGCCTTCCTGTGGAGGTTGTGAGGTCTAAAACTGTGGGAGGATTCAAGAATGCATGGGACAGACATAAGGCATTTTTTGTGGGGGTTGGAAGAAATAGGCTGTTGGTTAACTAGGATCTGCAGCTTATCTTATAGGTAGGGAAATGAGCAGACTAAGTGGGCCAAACAGTCCTTATCTGCCATCAAAGTCTATGTTTCTATGTTTCAGAAATGTTGCCATTATACATGTTTTGCGAACTTTGAGCATTTTTCAAAATATTTTGCTGGGGCAAAATGCGGAATTTTGACTGCAAACGGCAGAATTTCACCCACAAATGGTGAAATTTCACCTGTGACTGATGAGATTCTGCTGTTCGTGGGTGAAAGTCCACATTTTGCTGGCAAATTTTAGCATTTTGCTGGTGGAGGTACGCACCCACAAAATATTTTGTGAAATGTTAGAATTTCGTAAAATATTTCTTGGAAATAAATTTTCGGATTTTGCCCATCTCTACTGCAAAGGTGCTCTTTATTTTCCACATATTTTTTTCACCCCTCTCTGCCCTTGTCGAAAGATATACCCTGTCCCTAGGGATATCACACTGTTCAGTTGATTGCAGTTTTCTCCCTCTTCCTTGTTCCTACCCCTTGGCATGGGATATGCCATCCAGTTTTGGAAACACAGCATTCCTTTTTGGAGGATTAAGCTCCCTGGCATGTTAGTAGGAGTTGATACATAATCAACCCTCCCCTAAAGGTTTACTGGACCTGGATAGTTTTTTTTATCCGGTAGTCTCTGTTTTGTTTTATTTGTACCAATCATGATTGTCATTTCCTGTATTCCTTATTGTAACTCCCTGATGTGGAGCGTTTGCAAAAGAGTCTCTGACTCATAGGTTTGTAATTCCGATTCATTAAGTAAATAAATAAATAAAATAAATAAAATAAAGCGATGGCCAGAGTCCACACACCAAACTCCAGCTGTTTGCATGGCAGCGTAACGCAATGCTGCGGGCCCATTGGCACAGCCATAAGAGTTCTTGTATCCAATGTGCCTAGTACAATATATTTGTGTCACATCTATTGGAAATAAATGATTTAGCTGCTATGCACCACTGGATTAAAATAGCTTAAATAAAATAAAAACAATTATCAAGCTAAACAGTTTTATGAAAACTGAGTGACTAAGACACTTAGTAATGCTTGCATTTGTCATCAATATTTTTGATCCTCTCAAACAAATGTGCATTCTGCAGTTTGGTAAGTAGAACAAAGAGAAGCTGCCCGACACTCCCCCCGCCAAGCAAGGGGACAACTCTGCCCTTTCGGGCTTTCTCCTCTCAAACTGCATTCTGCAGTTTGGTAAGCAGAAGAAAGAGAAGCTGCCCAACGCTCACCCTCCAAGCAAGGTATGGGTTGGAACCCTGATTTTTGTCATCTGCCCCTGGAGGAATATCACTTGCCCCATTTGCCAGTGTTTCTCACACTTTGTGCAGCAATCCAAAAGTCTTCTAGGAACTGCTGCCAAGAAATGAATGCTAGGACTGACCTCTGCTTGACATGTTCTTGATTTCTCACTTTAAGTAATGTTTAGTCTGATGAGAATTCTTAAGAGTTGATTTAAGTTTTGAGAGAGGTCTTAAGGTACTGTGATTTTGCTATCTGCCCTGAGCGTGGTGCCCCTTCTGTTAGAGCTGTAAGTCTGTGGGCTGCACCCTTGACCTCAGTGTCCCATTGAGGCTACTGCAGTGCCCCCCCAAAAAAAAACTTGCTTCAGAACCTCCCTGCCTGTTCTTTTTTTTCCAGCTCTGTGCCCCAGTGTTAATCAGAGCCCCTTCCACAACTGTATTGAAGCTACTGCTCTCTCCTGTTGAGCATACTGCAGTGTCCTCCCCAACCCCCAACTTGATTCAGGACTTCCCTGCTTAAACTATTTCTGTTCATTCTCAGCCCCTCCCAAACTGTTAATTTCTCATTTTCTGACTGCCCTCCCCCCCTCCAAGCCTGCTATTTAATTTCGCCCTCTCACCTTATCTCACCAGGGGACAACTCTCTCCTCTCAAACAAACTGCATTCTGCAGTTTGGTAAGCAGAACAAAGAGAAGCTGCCCGACGCTCACCCTCCAACTAAGGTACGGGTTGGAACCCTGAATTTTGGCATCTACCCCTTGAGGAATATCACTTGCCCCTGTTTGCCAGTGTTTCTCACACTTTGTGCAGCAATCTAGAAGTCTTCTCGGAACTGCTGTCAAGAAATTAATGCTAGGACTGACTTCTGCTTGACATGTTCTTGATTTCTCACTTTAACTCATTCAGGCCTAGAGACATCTGTAGGCGGTGTCTGAAAGCATAGCCCCTCAGGACAATAACGCCTGTAGACGTACTCAACTGACTTTCACTCAGGCCCAGAAACGTCTATAAAATAAAAACTAAATTGATTACAACTGATTGCATAGCACCATTTGAAAGATAACATTGTGCTGCACAACTTTGCCACTCATGCTTTATGTGTAGCACTTACAGTTCAAGAAGTAGTCACATTTGTTTGTGGCATGCTGATTATGGCTTGATTTTGCTTAGAAAGGCCCAGGATGCAGTGCTAAGAGTATACAGGGCACAAGTGGCAGAAGTCTCAAAGAGCTCTTGTGGTGTGAATGAGTTAACTGATTGGCAGAGAATGAATGATTTAGAGATTGAAAATCAAAAAATTTTGGGATGAATTATATATGTTTAACTGAGCATTGATCATTATTGAATTGATCTATTAAAATGTGTGTACCTGAGAATTATTTTCAGAAGAAGATCACGTCATATACAAATGGTACTAGGCACGACACAGCCCAAGTTTCACAAACAGGGCCACTTTTCATTTATGTACAAAAGATAACACATATTACCAGTATGTACAAATGTGGATACATGCTTTAGGTAAAGAATCATTTCATTTATTTATTCATTTATTCATTACAAATCGGGTTTACAACCTTCGGGTCACAGACTCATTTACAAAGGCACCTCATCGTGGAGGGGGGGCGGACATCAAGACAGTTATTACAGTGCAGATTAAAACAGAGGATAACATTTCAAGTGCAGTAAAAGGAACATTTAACATAGATACACTTAGGTTACATAATGTAGTAGTTTGTATGTTACTTATGTTATATAATGTTACAAAATTGTGAGTTACACTCATGGATATAGCAGGTCCCATAGCAGGGGCTATGCTTTCAGACACCGCCTACAGACGTCTCTAGGCCTAAATGAGTTAAGCAACATACTTGGTCTATCACCCACTCATATCCTTTTTTTATAAGTTTTTTTTCTAGTTTTGTCAGTACAAAGACAAAGCTAATGTACATGTAATACAAGTCAAGTAACACTGGTCATAATAAGTTGACTCTTTTTTTGTAAAATATTTTTAATGAACATTTTGCACGTCAAATTCAGAGCAATTTTATAAACATTACAGTTCATGTACTGTACCTCACACATGTTTTTGCAATGCAAGATTAACAATGCAATTCATCTCACTCTGCTGTAACATTAGTATGCCAATTTACCAATCCTGGGGGAATTCCGACCAGAATTCCCCTCTCCCATCTAATCCCTATAGCATCAGGTATCCCCCAAGGCTCTGTTCTTGGCCCCATCCTGTTCTCAGTTTTACTAAATGACTTTCCTAAAGTATGTGTCTTGTCTTATATGCACATGTATGTGACTAACACAGTGCTTTTTTACTAAGGGTTATTTATTATCTCTGACCTGGCAGTTCACCTACAGAGGGATTCTTTCAATATCTGGTTGTGGTTCCACTTTAATCACCTTACTCACTATGCCAAAAAAAGGTTTCAAAGACCTTTAGCTCATGCATTAGCTGGCTAAATCCCTGTTCACAGCTGCATTCAGAATCCTTAAAGGCATAGCACTTGAAGTGATCTCTTTCAAGTATCTCAGTATTTAACTTAATCACCAGCTCCACTTCCCATATCATTTGAATGCAATCCACAAGAAACTCCAGACCAAACTGGGGGATACTCTACAGGAACTCAGCCTGTACCTCACTCCTTCCCTGATGTTAGATCATTATTAAGATGAGCCTCCCAGTTTATTATTACATGGATGTAATGTATAAGTGTGGTACCATTGTCCACTTTCACTAGATTGGACCCTCTTTTTCATTCCCATTTTCGCTTTGCCTTCAGCTGCTCCTTCCCCCTGAACTCACCACTGTCTCCTTTACACTTCACTGTCTCTCTCATCTCTTGAGAGCAGATGGTTTGCCCTTAAGTTCTGGTTTGGAACCATCTACATCCACACGTATCTTATCTCCTTACTCTCCTGTAACCCTGTCTCCTCACATTAACTCCGTAACTTGGACATTTACTCTCTCTCCCTCACATGAAAACATCAGTGAGTTAATCTGCTTTCATTTTCAGGTTTTCCTGGCTCTGTTCTAGCCTTCCCCCTTATCCATTCTGTTTCTTCCCCTTATATCTGAAAGTCTTTATATATGACAATACAGCCCATGTTTACAACTGTTTTGAATAATTTACATTTCTGCACTTTACTTATAGTCTACTTCTGTCTACACCTCTAAAGAAGTCCAGTGCATTCTGGGTGAAATGTTAGGTGGATTTTGTGCCTCACTGGGTTGTGTAAATGTCATGGCATGAGACAAAAAAATTTTGAAACCACTAAATAAGTCCTCAATAAAGGTAAGTAAACCTTATTAGCTTGTGGGAGCATTTGTTGGTGAGTACACTTTTCTCTTTGGTTGCTTGCTGTCTACCTTGCAGAGTATATATTATAAAAATATTAGTTGTATTTATATATGATCATGCTTTTCATCAATATGGTAGTACATTTATCCCTTTGCCATCAGGTTTCTTTAAATTCACTTGATACCCACAATTGACATTTTGTACATATTGTCTTATATTACTGCATTTGGGTTATCTAACATTACTACTAATTACTTGTATTGTTGTGTTTAACTGTCCCCCCCACCACCCACACTACGATTCTGGAAATAAGCTATCCACAGCTCAGAATACCTTTGCTGGTAAAATGTTTGAAATAAATAAATGCCCAATACAAAATGACATCTAGCCTTACACCAGGTATTCTTTAAAGCAGTGTAAAGTGGGAGTAGCCGTACCACATCCCGTTACCATACTATTACAGCTAGTGATAAAATTACCTTTCTGGAAGGACAGTTCTACCTGTTTTTACAAATAAGGGAATAACCATACCTTGCCCTCAGTCATGTATCCATCCACTTTCCCTACAACAAGAATCATTAATGTTCTGTGCCTGAGTGATACAGTATTTTCTTCCTTTTTCCTCAAGGTTAATAGCCAACTATGGTTTGTTCTCCACCCATCCACCCATTCATCCATCCATTCATCTTCTCCTCCTGAATTTATGACTATTCATATGGTCCCTCAGTTTTACATCTGCCATTTATGCATACAACCTCTATTCCTGAATGAAGTGTCACCCATGCTGTGTCCCTATGTTGTCAATCACTGATTCATCAGTTAAGCACTGAGCATATTATGTCCCTCCACAATTAATTGTTTATGCCACTAAAAAGCATCCAGTTTATTGCTAACATAGCCTACAGAACTATTGCAAAACATCAACTGTACAATTAATACCTTGATAATTTTATTATTCCACCAAGTCAGGTTCCAACAAATATGAGAATAATAATGAACTGCTAACTAGAATAATACTGTTTACAGAAGAAATCTCACATTCAGGTAGCTATTTGTCTGCATGTTTGTTATCTCTTTAAACTGAAAACTGGAGTCTTCAAAAGGACTCTTTTCTGGTCCCAAAAGATTTGATAGAAAGTGTACTGATAGTTCATAGTTCACTGAGTTCTACAAATAATTGAAAGGTTGTTGACTTTTATATAAAACATTAGGGCACACCCAGTCCCAGACAAACCATGTTTTCCTTGTTTACTTGTGATGCAATGAACATGGGTTATAATTAACAAAAGATTCAAAATGCAGTGGGAAATCAAAGTATTTGCTGTAGCCATCATTGAAAATGGTACTGACTGGATAGGTTCAATCAGAACATGTAACATTCAGTGTGAGATGTTACAGGCAAAATACTGTATTCAATATCCTTTTGAAAGATGAAGCAGCTGGTCAAGAAAAAATGGTTACTTTTTCTTTATTTAATAAAATACTGGGTAAAAAGCAGATTGCTACATTAAAGCTATTACTTGTTTTGTTAAAAATTGAGAACAGCAGATTTCCATAATGTATTCAACGCTGACCATATGAAGTTTCTTAGAATCTAACCTTCATTTGAAATCAAAACCACAAAAACACATATTTTGGCTTTTGTAGTATTTATGCTAGAGAGCCAGCTATAGCATATTGGGAATTGCTGTCATAAATCATCTTGAGTGTTATTTTCATTACTATGATAAACTGCTTTTATATGGATACATCAGTGCTGTATGTCCATTTTTTCAAGTTATTTTTTCCATTCACCACCCTTATGGTGCTAGCTATGTTATGGCAACACACCTGTCCATGAGGAATGTGAGTAACTGATCTTCACATACAGCAGTGTAAGAAAACTCTCTTGGACAGGCTACCATGAGTGCTATTAAACAATGTTTACTAAGCCATAGGGAATTCTATGTCTGTTCTTCACCAGATGAGGGTGTGAGAGATACAAGGTTGATACCAAACCTGCCTATCCTTTGCTGCTAACATCATTATGATGTCCACACATCAGGTTCCCTCTTCCTGTTCAGTTCGTTCAGTGTGACCATAGATCCAATTTCATTATCCATATAAAGTCCTCCAGCTCAGGTGTGCTATAAGCAGCTACTAGAATATTGAACTAATAGTGGCCAGCTTTTGGCATCAAAGACACAGCCACTATGATCGAGTGTCCATAATAAAGTGGTGCACACTGAATTAAGTATGTCAACTTTTGCTGTCTCCTGAAAGAGGAAGGATTATACTTTCTGGCAAACTAGAAGGCATTCTGTGGCAAGGAGGTACTAATTAGGACAACAGACAGGGCAGTCGGGGGATTTAAACAAAAGGATAAGGGAGATAGCTAATGCAGGGGCTCACCAGTGGGAAGAGTTAGATGCATGGGTTTACTGAGGTAAGGACAGTAGAGTTGGGTAACACAACGACAGTAGATCTCTAGCTGTATCAAGAAAGCACAGAGGGGCAGAAATTCTCCCTTCAATGCAGGTCACATGAGAATCAGTGGTCAGATTTGGCAGGAGGCCACAGGAGTTCAGTTCTAGCACTGCTTTAACATTTGTATGAGAGTCCTTATACATATATTATCTTTCTCTATTGAATACTATAGGAGAGTTCAACTAAATTACAATTTCCCACATAAAATCTAGATGTGATATATTCCACAGCTAAACAGTTCCAATGCAAATAAAGTGATGAGAATCACACCGAGCAAAACTGACTAACCTGAGAGCATGAGGCAGTTGGAAGGTAAGAAAATGAATGGGACACCAAGAAGGAGGAATTCTGGCTGTATATAAGGGTTGGTCAAACATGAAAAGGAGTAGTTTTTTTTTTTTTTAATAGAGAGATTAACTGTAAAGATCAAGGAGGATATTGTGGGATAAACAGGGCAAACAAATGTGTCCATTTGGTCAAGATCAGAAAACAAATTGTAGTGGGGCAAAATGGTAACCCAATGGTATTTTGCAGGACTGCCAACAGCTTAGCTGTGGAAATCCAGTGAGTCACTACATTTGGTGTAGTAGTGATAAATGGTTTTTGAAGTTAAAATTCCACTAGTGGATTCATAGTGGCATTACCTATTCTGCTTTTATGAATTTTTGAGAACATTTGGCAAATTAGTAATCTGCAGTATTTCCACTGTAATTTTAAATCCAATAACACCATGTTTACAACTTTGCTATGTCCCAGGACCCACTGAGATTGGGTATGCATGACAAATGTCAGTTTTATACCTGCAAAGGCAGTGGGTTATAAGCATCCAAATTTACAGAAAATATTCATGCAATTTCACATATAATTATTTTAGTCTCTGAAACTTACCCAATATTTAACCAATCTTGCCACACTTAATATTTTCTAAGACACCTCCAAAAAGATACACTTCTCATTTTCAGGCATCTAGTTCCAAAGGTAACCAAGTTATAAGCAGTAAAATGTTTCCACAAAATTTCACAAAAAAATAAAACATCAGATTTGAGCCCCTCTAAGTTCAAATGTACTCAGGTAAATTTCATGATACTGGACAGATATCTAGAGCCCCTAACAATAAGTATGAATGCCAAATTCCAAGTCTCTATTTAATTGGGAAGGAAGGCGAGTTAATGACAAATAAGGAAATTCACAAAATGTCATTACATTGTCTACTATTTCCAGAAAACATTTTTTGAAAGCAGAATTTGATTTTACTTATCCCTAGCTCCAACTAATGGTACTCATAAGTCTTTGGATACATAAACTGAGATTGCAGTCTTTCATAATTGAGGTATTTTTTTTTATTTCACTTTTTACACATGAATGACAGAAGAAGGTCATCAAACATTACACAGGTTGATATGGAGTACAGTATACTGGTGTGCCTAACACATTGCACTAATTCTCAGTATTAATTTATTTGAAGACATTTTAACAAGCTAGCCTATTAAGCCCCAAACAAAAGAAAAGGTGTGCACAGGAATGCTAGCAGTGCTGCACATAAGCTGCCAGCCAGGAAACAGTTTTTAAACTTGAAGCATGACTCATGGAAACCAGAGTATTGTTGGATATTCTATTTACATATGCCGAAGCAAGCCTGGACAGAATCCTTTCCCATTTTGCTTTTCTTGATTTTTTGTATATAAACCTCTAACTTGGAAATATCCTGGAGCTCAGCATTCTCTGGGGTGATTTGTGGGCACTTTCTTTGTATGTACCTTTCTTCTCTTTGCTACTTAAGAGATATTTAGGTGTATAAGGAAACCCCCTTCTGATTTGAGTTACTAGAATATAATGCGAGCTTAAGGTAATTACCTAAAAAAATGTATTTGCTGAAATAAAATTGAAAGTAATGTGATTTATATTTCTTATAAGCTCATTGGAGTAACTCAAGCTGTGTGAAACTGAACTCAGTAATCTTTGTTCTTTATTATCACATTTTTCACGTGTTGTATAAAAATGCACTTAATTGCTGAATGAATTAATGATCACTGGTATAAAATTGATGGTGTTGTAACTGATTCCTTAGATTCGCCCCCTGAGGAAGACCTGTTTTAGGGTTGATGCACTGGGGAAGGATCCTGTCCAGGCCTGCTTGGCCATAAATAAATAGTATATGCAACAATCCTCTGGTTTCCATAAGTGCTGCTTCAAGTTTAAAAACTGTAGCCTATTAAGCCCATAGACTTGTTTAAAATAGGGTCTTGCCTAAGATGGATAACAGTTACACAGTGATACATGATTACAGATTACAGTACATATTCTATTGTGCAAAAATACTTTTACACAAGTATTTTATAGTTCCAAGTTTGAGCACATATATTCTCTGTTTCAAAGTGTTTAGTAACCCTTCTTTTGAATGTAGCAAAGCTAAGAGGTGTGTGTGTGTGTGTGTGTGGAAGGGGGGGTTATACTGTACAGGGCAGCAATACAGAAAGGATGCTTTGCCATAATTAGTTCAAACTTTAGGGATAGATTACCATTTATACTGCTTCTAGATTCTCAGGCATTGACACTTGCAAGGGGTTGGAACTTTTCTGTCACATATTTAGGGCTAAACCATTTACAGTGAGGTACATCATAATTGATAGATATTTATTCCACTTATTTAGTGGTTGCCAGCCCAGGTGGTTAAATATATGTATGTGTATATATATATATATATATATATATATATATATATATATATACACACACACACATATGTATATATCTTTAAAGTTCTTACTTTGTATCCAAGTGTGATTCTGACTGCTCTGATTTGTAAAGCCTATGGTCTTTCTAGTGGGCTCTGGCTTCTACACTGACCTCAAAATAAGCATGCATTATCAAAGTGTGATAGAATTGTGTGATAGAATTAATGTAATCCCAACTGTGTTTTGAGCTCTTCATCCCTGATGATGTCATACATCAGCAAGCTATCTCTCCTGCAGGACCACATATGGGCCTACAGCCTTTCCCTTGCTCTTAAGACTTTAGTATGAACCTTAGTATACACCTTTTCTCCAAATGTATCTGTTCTGGAGGCTGACATATCTAGTTCTGCCCAACTCTGTTCCTCATCAGCCATGTGACTGCACTAAATGTGAGAACACAACTGACTAAGATGATCCAGTCACCTGCTCCCAGATCAATCAATTGGGATGTCACAATAAGTGAGGGTACAATTCTGATCTGGTATGAATAGGAGTAGAACTACAGTAGACGCTGTATATCAGTATCCAGGTAAAGTACTGCTATTTACATTTCACCTTTTACTACTAGGTAAAAACCTTTCTGATGAGCAAATTGAGAAAGGAAAATACATTAAAACCAATAAATTGCAAATGACTATTTTAAAAAACTTAAAACAATCTTTGCCTTCTAGTTTTTGGCACTACTAGCCCGTTAAATAAGTAATTGAATAAGTAACCAGATTGCTTGTTAAATACAAACATCATATTGATTACTATTACTATTATTCTTGGACAAGGGAAACAGAGAGGTATCGAGCTTGAGGAAAAGCTGGCAAGGGGAGTGAAGAAGGGGGAGGTGGTGGTAGTGGGTGATCTGAACCTGCCAGATATTGACTGGGAAATTCCAGCAGCCAGGTGGACCAGACATCAGGCCTTCTTAGATACATTGTAGGACTGCCTGCTGATGCAGCTCATTAAGGAACCCACTAGAAAGTGACCAGTCTCAGTTTGACTATCATCAACTCAAAGATGGTGGGTGGAGTGAGGGTAGGGGAGAAACTGCGGTCCAGTAACCATAACTCCATTTGGTTTTGGCTGGCCCTCAGGGAAGGGACTTGAAGCACTAAAGGTAGATAAAGCCCAGTGCCAGATGGAATGTACTGAAGAGAGCTCTAGGAATTTTATGTAAAACTGGTTGAATTCCTAGTAGTGCTATTCAATAGCTCAGTTTAGAAAGATGTAGGTCTGAAAGACTGGAGGCTAGGTGACGTAGTCCCACTAACAAGGGGCAAGGAAAAGGAGCAACCAGGGAAATACACACCTCTCAGCTTTACCTCTGTAGTAGTAAACTTAATGAATGACTGACAAAAAGGACTTTGTGGACTGTATAGAAAGCAACAGTCTAAAGGATAGTAAACAGCATGTGTTTGTAGCAGTGTGGTCTTGCGAGACAAACCTACTAGTTTTCTTTGTCTGGGCAACAAAGATATTAGATAAGGGCAATGCTGTGGATTTACTCTACTTTGATTTCAGCAAGGCATTTAACTCATGCCACACAGAAGATTGCTGAAGAAGCTAGAGGGTCTGGGAACAGCTAGAGACATAGTTAGATGGATAAGATACTTTTGGAGAGACAGCAAAAGGTGATGGTAAATGGGGTCAAATTGGAAGAAAGGCAGGTCACAAGTGGGGTGCCACAAGGATCTGTCTTAAATCCTGCCCTCTTCGATATATTAATCAGTGACATTGGAGATGGAACCTGGGGCAAACTGTGTCTCTCTTCATAGATAACATCTAGCGCCGTGGTAGAGTAGATAGTGATGAACTGATCAGGGAGATATAGAGGTATCTACAAAGGCTAAAGAGGTTGTCTAAGGTCTGGCATTTGAAATTCAACACCAAAGAATGCAATGTTATGCACTTGGGGGGGGAAGAAAGAGTACTGAATGGGAAGGGTTAAACTCAGCACTACAGCAGAGGAAAGTGATCTGGAAGTCATCATTAGCAACTCCCTCAAGCAATCAAGTCAGTATAACAAGGCCTATAGTAAGGCTAATAGTATGCTGTGGAATATCCGAAGGGTTATTGACAGGAGGAAAAAGGAGGTTCTACTACCTTTATATAGGGCACTAGTGAGGCTGCACCTGGAATACTGTGCTCAGTGTTTGAGTCCTCACCTGAGGATGAACTGGGACAGGCTGGATATGTTAATTCAGGGTAATCAAGATGATTCAGAATCAACAAACCAGGCACTGAACATGTACTCACTGGAGACCAGGTGAGTGAGGAGGGGGATATGGTAAAGGTCTTCAAGTTCCTGAAGGGAATAAACAAAGTACACAGCCAGGAACAATTTAAAATGAGTATAGAGTCAAGAATGTGAGGTCATGAGTGGAAACTGGTGGGGGAAGATTTAAGATGGATGTTAGGCAGTTCTATTTTATCAGAAGGTTGGCGGAGCCATGGAACAGTCTGCTAAAGGAGGTGGTGGCTGCCAAGATCATAAATGGTTTCAAGCTGAGACAAAGTG
The DNA here is from genome assembly GCA_016271365.2 of Neoceratodus forsteri. Lineage (NCBI taxonomy): Eukaryota > Metazoa > Chordata > Ceratodontiformes > Ceratodontidae > Neoceratodus > Neoceratodus forsteri. Next base: position 250,535,559 of record CM028130.1, on the reverse strand, counting down.
AAGGGTTTGGTGGTTGCTGAGGTTGGAAGCAGTAGGGAGGAGAGCAGGGAGGTGGACTGGGAGGGATGAATCCCGACATGGACAGTACTTCTTGAGGCAGATAGGGAACTCTAGGCAGACTAGGTGGACCTGATGTCTTTTTCTGCTTGCACTGTCTATGTTTGCATATGTTTCTACTTTTCACATCTGTACATGCCTGGCTCTGCAGACCATTTATGTGGTTCAACAGCACCTTCTCTTTGCTAAATGTGGAACAACAATTCCTTTCTATTCTGCAAGCAGTGAAAGCTGTTGATTTCAAACTAAAAGTCGAGTCACCTGCAATGCATGAGTTAGCTGTTTTTTGGCATGAATGTATTCCAGACATCATTAGTAATCAACAATGAATTGCAATTAGGGAACAGTAATCAGTATTCTGTAACTATTTACTTTTATGTGTCAGTAATCATTGATCTATCACTGATTGTTTTTCAGAAGTAATCCAAGCAACCTTGGTACTGTGGATTTCAAGAAGTACTGCTTAAGTATTTTTAATGTCAGAGTATTAATGGATACCAGTAGTGAGCAAAAAGTAAAGCAGTCCCAATAAGTCTTATATCCTACTGCACAAATCTATGTACTGTTATTTAACATAATAAATTTGACTAAGTAATTTCATGTCAAAGTTGCTTTACACTACCATGTATACACATGCATACTGTTATGTGGTTTGCTTATGAAAATGCAGCTCTCTAGAATAGTTACAATGAGGAAGCAAAGATGAATGACTGTTTATTTAAAAGTTGGACCAACACAGCAGGCTGTGCTTTTCAGAAATTATATCCCACATATTTTATTTCCCAGACAGTGGTGTGCTCATCTTTTGAGTCTGGCAAACTTGCAAAACATAACGCATATGCACATATGCTCCCTTCCATTATAGTGGCCACAGTGGATAAAGTTAATTTTGAAATAAAATTGAAATCATCTGGTCACATACATTAGATTTCAGAAGCTAAGTCAAATTGGGTTGGGTCAATAATAGGATGGGGGGTTTGCAGTGAACACCAAGTACAGCAATAATTGCTGTAGGTAGCTCAGCAAAGAGAGAAGGAGAATTTCGATGGTGTCCTTGCCAAGTCCTCCACCCATTTACTAACTCACCTATACCATAGCTTAACCTGGTTCAATACATGTCAGTTTGCATCTGTAGTCTCCTTCCCCCAGGCTTGAAACAGAAAGTATTTCCAAACCCTCATTTACCAGCCAACAAAAACTAAGTAAACATACCACATATAAATTAATTTATTCACTACTGCCACAGGTCAGTTGGATCCAAAGTGCTGCAAGTTTCTGGTTTTGTTTCTTTTTAGAACCAGCTATGTGACTACAATGTACTTTCTGTGAGACAGGAATCATAAATTGCTGATTTATAAGAGTGCCATTTAAAACTGTTCCACATAGCTACAAGGGAATTGTGCAGTCTCATACAACCTAAATAACATATAACCCAGTACATAACTGTAATCAAACTGGCAAAGGTACTGAGAGGCACCAAAATATGGATGTTGTATTTTTTATAGTAAAAGACACATACACATGGAGGCTTCATCAGAGAATAAATCACTGCATTGCCAAAAATTCTTTCATACCCTGTGATGTAAAACATGTGACAACCTCCACCAATAATAATAAACATGTGACAACCTCCACCAATAATAATACAGTGTTTCAATTCAATAAGTTTTAAACACTTTCATCAAGGCACATTTTCTTGAGCACTTTTTTAGAAAAAAGGAATGCATACAGTCCTGAAAAAAGAGTCTTTTTAAATGCTAAAGTATAAAAAAACTAGGAGGAGCCAGAGGATGAGGAAGAGGTTGAGCCGCATGGTGGACAGGAGAGGCCCTGAGCTGGTATTAACAATTCTGAACATTTCCAGCAGAGACCTGACTGACATAGAAAGACAGGAACTTTTGAAAGAACTTTCATTTGTTCCCGCATGTCAGCTTGATGAATTTATTGTATTTGAGGATATTCAAAAATTAGCTAGAAAGCTAAACCTGAAGATTTTCTTTGCTAGAGAGAATAATGACATTGCTACTAATAATAATATTAGTAATAGTGATGTACCAAACTTAGAGAGTCATGAAATGGTTACTAGCCAGCCACAGATATTTAAACCTCAGTCAGTCTTCTGCCCCCTCTACTCCCAAGCACAGACACATACTTAGACGGCTGCATCACAGATCTACAGCAACTTTACAACAACCCACCATGTATGCCCCATTACAATATCACAAACAAGGAAAGGGAAGCTATTAAAAATCTCTCCCAGGACCACAGCATAGTAATAAAGCCTGCTGACGGGGGGGGGGCAATTGTTATACAGGACACCAACAAATGTGTCCAAGAGGTATATAGACAGCTCTCAAGATTCCAAATTGTTGAGACACTTAGTTATGTTCCCACCAATGAGATTAAAGAATGGATAGATTCCCACCTTCTTGATTTAAACCAAGAAAATGTGATTGATAATAATGAACTATATTTTTTGTCTATACAGAACCCCACAAAACCTGCACTATACACACTACCGAAGGTGCACAACAATTTACAAGAACCACCAGGGCGCTCTATCATCTCAGGTATTGGGTGGGTCACTGAACCCCTGTACAGGTATGTAGACAGCTTCATTAATCCCATTGTCCCAAAAACATGAAGTTATTTACAAGATATAGGCCATGCCCTATCTATACTTAATGACATACACATAGAAGAAAACTGGTGGCTTGTTACAGTGGATATAGAATCGTTACACACAAACATCCCCCATGAGGGTGGACTAAAGGCAATTGAACACTACCTGATGCAATACACTGATTTGCTGCAAAGCAAAATTTATGTTCTTATAGGTTTCACATATATCGATTTGAATAACAACATCTTCACGTTTGAAGGAAAAACTTCATATAGAAAAAGGGAACAGCAATGGGGGAGACCCAGGCCCCATGTTTGGCAAACCTGTACATTGCACTATGGGAGGAGCAAAACATCTTTGACATTGACAAAAATCCTTATTTCAATAACATTTACCTATACAAAAGGTACATAGATGACTTGCTCATTAAATGGAAGGGTTCTAGGCAAGAATTTATAGAATTTGTAACATATCTAGAAAGCACTAATCAGAACTTATGCTTTAAAGTTACAGCTGATTTATCAGCGGTGGAATTTTTCTTGGACCTTACAATCAAGAAAATGCAAGATGGGTCTATTCTAATTGATTTGTTCAAAACAAAAACTGACAGAGAGGAACAGTTTACTGCATGCACGCAGTTGCCACCCTAGACAAACTGTCAAAAATCTCCCTGAAAGGAACAGTACATGTGGGTAAAAAGGAACTGTGGCACTCAGGAACTGTTCAAGAAATGGTCTGCAGAAATATCAGAAAGACTGCTGGAACAAGCTTACAGTCAGGGAGGTATTGCAAACCAAATCAAATCAACTTTATTTTTATAGCGCCTTTCAAAACCAAGGAGCTGTACATAAAACCAAATATGTCAACTATAAATAGAATTAAAACAGGCATTTAAAACAAATCCTCCATAACTAGGGAAGGCTAAGTTAAATAAATATGTTTTTAACTCAATTTTAAATCTACCGATGGTTGGGCATTCTCTTAACCGATGAGGTAGAGAATTCCACAGGGTTGGAGCTGAAAAAGAGAAGGCACAAGAACCAGATATCTTCAGTCATACCCTGGGAATCTCCAGAAATGCCTCATCAGTGGATTGGAGAGGATGGAGGGAGCAGTAGGGTACCAGGAGATCTTGCAGGTAACTGGGTCCCTGATCATGTAGGGCTTTAAAGGTTAGCAAGCCAACCTTAAAGATGATCCACCACTGAACAGGCAGGCAGTGCAGCTCATGGAGCACAGGCATAATATGACTGGTTCTAGAAGTCCCAGTCAGAAGCCTGGCCACCGCATTCTACACCAACTGCAATCAGCGGATATCAACTCCTGGTAGCCCTAGGTAGAGGGAGTTGCAGTAATCAAGACAGGTAGTGACAAAGGCATGGACCAATGTTGGAAGATCATCCTGAGGAACCAGGTGTTTCATCCGGGTGATATTCCTCAGAAGATAAAAAGAGGATTTCATGACAGCTGACACCTGACATTTTAGAGTCAGACCATCATCAAAAATAACGCCCAGGTTACGCACCCGATCTAAGGTGTCAAGTGACATACCACCAAGTAACAAACCTGATGGTTGTCCAGCCCCCAAACCCACCCCTGGACAACCTGGGTCCACTACCAGCACTTCAGTCTTATCTGGATTTGAGTTTCAGCCAGCTGGAACTCATCCAAAATCTGATCTCGGTAAGGCAATTATTTAGCACAGATAGTGCATCATTCTGTCTGGGCAGAAAGGACATATACAGCTGAGTATCATCTGCATAGCAGTGAAAACTCAGACTGTATCACCTGATGATATCTCCCAATGGCAGCATGTACACTGTGAACAACATGGGGGCCAAAATGGAACCCTGTGGCACCCCACAAGGCAGGGAGTGAGCACCAGAGGAATAGACTCCAGTGGCAACTCTCTGAAACCTGCCCATGAGGTATGAATGGAACCATTTAAGGACTGTACCAGACAGCCCACAAAAAAGCCGCATGTGCTCCAACAGCACACCATGGTCTACAGTGTCAAATGAGGCAGAGAGATCAAGAAGGACCAGAATGGTACATGCCTTTTGATCTCTGGCCATTAGGAGGCCATTCAATACCAGGACAAGAGCAGTCTCTGTTCTATGCTTCTTCCTAAAACCAGACTGGAGAGTATCATAGACATTGTGAGTTGTAAGATGATCATCCAATTGCAGAGCAACCACCTTTTCAATAACCTTACCAACAAATGGCAGGTTAGAGATAGGCCAGTAGTAAACTAGACAGCCTGGATCCAAAGAGGGTTTTTTAAGAGTGGTCGAATGACCACAACCTTGAGAGGGTAAGGAAAGACCCCCCTCTCCAAGGATTTCCAGACAATGTCAGCAAGGATTGGGGCAGATAACATCTACACATCCCACTAAGAGGGGTGTAGGGCCTGGATCCAAACTACAACTGGTTGGACACAATGTTTGGACGATCCTCACAATGTTAGTGAACTCCGGCCAGCAGAAATCTGACCAGACAGATCGAGTGCATGCCACTTCCTGTCAAACACTGCAATCCTTCATAGGAGAGGTTAGACCGATGCCAGACCTGATGCTGGCAACCTTATCTGCAAAGAATCAAGCGAGCTCCTCACTTCTCAGCTGAGAAAAAGCTTCTCTGGGCTGGAGACAGATTGGATTGCACAATCTGTCAACAGTCCGGAAGAGTTGAGTCGGTCAATTCTGTGTGGCAGAAATCTCCCTGGACAAGAATTCTTCCTTCTTACAGGTGATTTCTGATTGATAGCCATCATAATGTGCCATCAACCAAAGCCTGTCAGCATCAAGGCCAGACACCAGGCTCTCTCCATCTTTCAGTCAACTCATCTCCACTCCATCAAGGAGCCATCAAACCAAGGACTCCTTGGGCGAAGGGTGAGAGGCTGAACATGAACAGGAGCAATCTTGTCCAGAACATCTCCCACAGCCTTATTATAGGCTATTACGAGATCATCTGGACTCATGTATTCACCCAACAAGCCCGATATGTATTAGGGTTCCTTAATAGGAGATGCATACTGTGACAAAGGACATTCAGCAGTGAGTGCAGCGCCCCCCCAACACACACTCATACACAGCTGCAGTGGATTTTTGTAATGACCAGTCTGTCAGCCTGAAGTTATATTTCCTATGTTGCAGTCAGACCTCAAAGTCTCAGCTGGAACAGTTCAAGTTATCAGCATTTTAGAACTTCAAACCTCGAGCAATGGTGTCTTACAGTTTCTGTTATATTATATAAATTATAGTGAGAAAGAAAAAAATAAGTTCCACCTTGGGGATCAAATCCAGGCTCTGTACCCTAAGTTATCAGCAATTTAGAACTTCAGACCTTATTGTAACTCTATCACTAACAACAGCAATGATGACTGGCCTGGTGGCACTGAGGGTTGAGGCACTGGATGCCACACCTCGCTCCACATTGGTGACCCAGGTTTGGGAATGGACTCGGGCCACTGGGGTCAGCAGGGGAGGAGAGAGATTGAGCATCTGATGTACTGCTCTCCTTCTCCCAGGAGGGGGGCTCTAGCTGTTGGTGCATTGCTGGCCCCTAGCAGAGGCTGGGGGTGGTGTGCCGAGGCTAAACATCAAGGAGCTCAGCTGAGGTGGATGCTGGGAGGAGTACGTACGAACGTGTGATGCTCCCCCCATCGGAGTCATTGAACACCCCTCTCATGCATAGAGAAGTACAAGGAAAAGTGACTTCTCAGGTCATGGTGGATTGATGGCCATCCAACAGGATGCCCCAGCTTTGGGGGCATCGCTGATGACTGGATCCAGATTTGGTGGGAGAGAAGGGGGCTTCTCACCACCCTGCCATGTGGGGCAAGCTGTGGGAGTAAAAGGCGAGGGCCCCATAGAAGCTGGAGGTGAACCAGACAGTGGCCGGAACAGGGGACGTGGGGATAGAGTGGCTGACCAGGAGCCAGGTAGAATAAAAATGAATAAGAAAAAAAAACAACAGCAATGACATCTAAAAGTTTCTCATACTAAATAATTTGTAGTGAGAATAGAAAAAAAATGTTCTGCACTGGGGATTGATCACACATTTGTGTAGGTCTGAAACCTTATGCATAAGATCTATTATAAAAAGGGTCACAGAAATGGTCCTTTCTAGTAGGCTGTCAGCATTGTAATAGCCTTACATTAATCTCTGTTACACTGTCATGTACAGACTGACCACCATGTTGCATGAATTATTCTGTCAGCATATCATTCTCTAGCACTGCTGAATGACTGGAATGATGCATTCTGATTCTGAATGGGCATTCTTAAACCATTGGTATATTAATTAATTTTTGAAAAATCTCCCTGTCAATAAAGAAAACTTTCAAAAGGTACAGTGTCAACATTTCTTTCTTTTGCAATCAACTTTTTATAATAGAAATAATGCACTCCTAGGAGATGGATTAACAGTCAATCACCCCCTAGGGCAATATGGCACACAGATGCATCCACTGCCACATTAAGCCCTTAGAGAGTGATTAACTGACTGTTAATCTATCCCCTGGTCATGCCTCATTGCTTAAAAAGCCCTGTCACTAATATTATCAATGACACAATTCAGCTAAATCACTTACACTGAATGTACCTTTGAACTTGACTTAATGCAAAAAGAGTACACATGACTACAGTTTGTGCTTGCAGTATACTGTTGATGCCTAAATATGTCTTCATATGATGCCTCTGACATCATAATAACAGTAAAACAATAATTCATGAAAATACAGCAAAGTAAATTGAAAACTACACTCCAATTTAGATTTTGCAAATTGTTACTTTATATATGCATTGTGCATACACATATATGACAAAATGCCATCATATGCATAACTATGGAAACACTGCATCTGTTTTCTAAAATAATATTTGGCAACATTCACACCACCCTGTAAATCTCTTCCAAAAAGTCAAGGCAGTTATATTTATAACATATTTCAAAAACAATGTTTTTATATTAGAACAAGTCTTGATATACTGAGTAATATGATATACAGCAATGTAGTAGCACATGGTTAACAATTCTATAAATGAAGCACTTAAACTATTATGAACAAATCAGAAGATGCACAATTTGTTTCAATTTAAAGGTGCCTCTTTGTCATTTTCATCAATTTTGTTCAATTTTTAGATGTAATTATGGCAAACCATTTAGAATTTTCATGGACACTAATTGACTTTTATTCTTTTTAAATTATATTTAAGTTTACTTATCACTGAGTAATTAATCCATGGTTTGGTAACAAGATTTTGAATTTCATACATACTGCCTCCTGTTTCTTACTAGAAATCAATTTGCAAAAGTAACCTTAAGCACTCCTTTTTCTAAATTGCTAATAATCATCAGGCCACAAATACACTTTCATTTTCCTGGAGTCTCTGTTCATATCCTTATGAAATACAACACTGATCTAGTATTCAGAACACTTGCACACTTGCACACACAATTCATCTGTTTGTGCAATTAGCAAAACATTTTTTGGCACACAAATGTCAGCCCAGCTTTCTGTGAATTATCAGAGATTATAATACCAATACATTCTGCAGATATACCTTGAGTATTAAGACAGTCATTTTTCTCCACCCATTTTTTTTTAACATTCACAAGCAACTGACTTGACTTCTGCAAATTTATTGAATATTGAACATATTTATTAACTTTGATCCTGTCCTCTGAAACAGCTACATGGTCATACCTTACAAGCCTAATTCACCAGCAGAGTATGCAGTATATGACTTTGAGTCACCCACATACAGTCAGACAGTGACCGATGAGACTGGCAGCATCATCTAAAGGCCTATCTTCATTTCCCCATTGACATCTTCCTGTTCTCCTTCCAACAAAGTGAGCTACCATTCATACGCCCCCTAGCCAACGGCCACAATGATTGATCTCCACATAGATATCACAGCCATCAGGAACTAGTTACTTGGTGATGCTTAAGTAGTAGGTGGTCTTAGGACTCCCTTTGGAGCGTAAGTGCACTGCCTATGCAATGCTCGCAAACCTCCACCAGGCCCTTTCTGACACTGTGTTTTTGTTAGTATTCAATTCTTTCACTGGTTTGCAGGCAATGTAGCATATCAAAAGGTTTGTGTAGCTATGACTGGAAGGCTACAACATGGCTGTGAGTGCTTATGCATCAGCAATATGGTTGTTCACACTCCTAGACAGGAACTACTACCCTTGCAAGGTACAACAGAGCTTGACCATGTGAAGGAACTCTCTTGAAGAAGTTTCCACCCCTAGAGGTGCCTCAGGGTCAAGGTTCCCATTGAGATAATGTACCTTAGGGAATTACAGTGTAGGAGTCCCAACACAACAAAGCTAGAGGTGTGGTGAAGCACAAAAAAAAAAATATGTACATTCTCCGAAGGAGAGCATGAACTACAGGTGCTGTGATGTAAAAGTTTGCCAATTAAGTTGGTGTTAATCTTTTACTGGGTTCGACTGAGGTGAGGAGGATGAGAGTAGAAACCTCTATGTGGGAGGGGATTGAAAGAGTTTACATTGTAATCTTCTATACTACACAGGACTATGTATTTACTTCACTGGAACTGGGGGAGGAGGGTGATATGGCTGCTATTGCTATGAGGGTGGGGGGATGGTGTTGTTTTAAATGGTAGCTAATGGAAGACCAAGGAGAGAATGTTTTATTTATTTAATTTAATTAGTATTTCGAAAGACCTTTGAGCGTGAGCTCTTTTACAAAGATTCCACGTCAGGGTGGACAATAAGACAATAAACATATTCAGTGGTTACAGAGGCCTGATCATTAGGCATTAAAAGAGTGATTACATGACAATTAGACAAATAGGAGAAAAAACAGAGCAGTTGTAATCGAATATTAAGCTATTTCTAATTGGTTGCCCTAGGTAGCACACCCCTTGAAACCTCCAAATCCATTGATAGACTATGGCAGAGTAACTGCATAGGGTTTAACGTTATCCCAGATGGCGAGAGGCTGGGTGACAGTGAAACAAGGGGGACTGGGTTTGAACCTACTGCAGTGGCGAGTGGCGGGATACTGAAAGCAGGGGCTGTAATGGGGAGCAGCTCAGAGGGCTTTATTGAATATATGTGTGTGTGGGGGTTGGAAGGGCAGTACCAAGTGTGTTTTAAAGAGGACTGATAACTTACTTAAGCCCTTGGCTAGCTGGAATGGAGGCAGGGTTCTCTAGGTAGCCCTGCTGGGTGCTACCTTGAGGGTAGGCCTGTCTATCAAGTGGGCCTGAGAAGCAGGTGCATTTTGAGCTAGACATTAGGTGCTGTTTGAGGCCTGCTTTGAATTGAGACAGGCTGTTTGTTTCTAATTTCAACGGGAGTTCATTTATCCAGAGGGGGGCCCAATAGGAGAAAGCGCGCTGCCCTAGTGAGGTTCGACGGAATGGTATGGACAGTGCTCCATTCTTCCTCCGTCTGGTGATGTGTGTTGAGAGAGAAGCCTCGAACAGGTTTCCCATACAGGGTGTTTTTTTTCTGGGGAGTGCCTTCTTTCCTAGGAGGCAAGTTTGGTATTTGATCCTGTCTTTTTGGTTAAGCTAGTTTGTATGCTTATACAGGATGCAAGTATGAGTGTAGTGATCTGCATACAGGGTGAGGTGGCATGCCAAATTGAGTGCAATTTGGAACCTTTTGAGCACTGTATCAGTAGCAGCTCCATAGACCACCAGCCCGTAGTCTATCGTGGAGAGTATGGAGCTGGAGACTGAGATTCGGAGTGCTTCCAGGGTGACAGATTTCTTATGCCTATAGAGGACCCCGATCTTTGTGTTTACCACTCTGACAAGGGAGTATATGTGGTGTGCATAAGTGAGAAAGTCATCAATGGTGACTCCAAGGTACTTGAACAAGTGCACCTGCTCAATCTGCTGAACAGCCTTATTGGTGATTACGGAGGGAGCATGCTTGTGTTTGTTGTAGGGGCTGGATTGTAGCATGACATTGTTTTTTTGTAATTTAGTAGCAGATTTTGCCTACTGAACCAGTCCTCAAGTTTATTGAAAGAGTTCTGTAGTTCTGTTTGTAGGGCAACCTGAGAGGTGCTACTGCTCAGCAGCATGGCATCATCCGCACACAGAATAAGTTTGGAGTCACAGGCTGTGGGTAGGTCATTTACAAAGAGGCTGAAAAGCAGGGTCCCTAGAATTGATCCTTGAGGGACTCCTAGGAGTATATCTCTGGAGATGGATAACGTCTGCCCGATTTTGACTCGCTGGCTGCTGTGTGTTAGGCAGTCATTGAACCAATTCAAGCCGTTAGGTGCCACACCCAATCTTTGGAGCTGGAGTACTAGTAGAAGGTGGTTGACACTGTTGAAGGCTTTGGTGAGGTCAGTGAAGATGGACCCCACCAATTTGCCTTCATCCAGGGCCTTGTGCGCATAGTCAGTGAATTCCAGCAGTGCCGTGGTGGTACTGTGTTTTTGCCTGAAACCATGTTGGTATGGGCAGAGCAGATTGTACTTATTGAGGTATTCTGTGAGTTGACTTGCCACGATTTTTTCCAAAGCTTTGGATATTGGGGAGAGGATAGATATTGGTCTGTAGTTTGACACCAGCGCCTTCTCACCATTCTTATGCACTGGAGTTACCAGGGCTTGCTTCCATACCTCCAGAAATTGAGCTAGGGCCAAGGATTTATTAAATAGCATTGTTATGGGCATGATAAGAACATCAAGGGTGAGCGATAGTAACTTCATGTCTAGCCCATCACTCCCCAATCTGGTTTTGCCTAGAACTTTTCTGACCATTGTTAGGGCCTCGTTCACCATCACCTTCTTAAAATAGAAGGCTGGGTGGTTAGTTATGAGCAGGTTGGTGCAACCTTGGTCCTTCACAGGCAGAAGGTAGTCTGGAGGCAGCACTGAGGACAGGTCTGTAAAGGCCTGGTTAAAGGCATCAGCAATGGCTAGCGGATCTGAGGAGGATGAGTAATTAATGTTGAGCATCTTAGGGTGCTGCTTTTGATCTTTACCAAGGATATTCTTGATGTTGTCCCAAAACCTCTTTCCATCCCCATGCGTTGTTAAGCTGGGTCTCATGAAAATTAGCTTTTGTGAGCCTGATAAGTTTGTACACTGATTTCTAGCCATTTTGTAGCACTGTAGGTCATGCTTGCTGCCTGAGTTTAAGGCTTTTTTCCCAGAGGCAGTCCCTCTCCTTTAGGAGGGAGAGGAGCTTGCTATCAATCCAGCCATTAACCTCCCCCAAAATTTTCCATTTTGTGTGTGGTGCATAGATATCACAGATGGAATTGAAGCCCTCAGTGAAAAAACTAAGGTCCTGGTCCAGTGTAGGTGCCTTGTTGATGGGGGACCAGTTGTAGGCAGACAGGGCCAATCTGAGGGATCCAAGTTTGCCTTTCTGCAGAACCCTGCTCTCGATGAGGTGGGGTGGGCTTTTGGCAAGTTTAGTGGTCCATATAAAGGAGATTGGGGAGTGGTCACTCAGCACCTCTGTGAGAACCCTGAGTTTGGAGAATTGAGTCAGTGAGCTAGCTAAGACCCAGTCAATGAGGGTGCTGGTACCAGCCTTGTAGTTCTGCCTGGTGGGGTGAGTTATGAGTTGTGTGAGATTGTAGGAGGTGATTAGGTCTCTGGAGTGTGTCACCTCCTTACATAACCAGTTAATAGTAAAGTCACCGGTCAAGACGAGTTCTGAGCCCTTTTTGAGTGTGCTAATTTCTTCCATAACAAGAGGAAGGCCTTCCTTGGCTTTTTTGAAGGGCAGGTAGGTTGTGGCAATGGTAAGGGTCTTGCCTTTTAGGCTGACTTGTATTTTTAACACTAGTAGTTCATAATCCTCCACAACTTTGGAGATGGGGAGGACAGAGCAACTCATTGAGTTTCGGGCATATAGGAGGCAGCCGCCACCTTTCCTGCCTATTCTATCAAGTGAAAATTCTTTGAATCCTTCGATGGCCACCTCACCATCTTTGATCCTACCTGACAGCCAGGTTTCAGTTAGACAGAGTATGTCAGGTGCATGGATGGTCATCCAAGCCTGGAGCTGGTCGAATTTGGCAGTTAGCCTGCAGATGTTTAGTGATGCTATCTTTAGGCTGTTCACTATACGGACCCCCCTGCTCCTCAGGGTTGTTGGTCAGGGTTTAGGTGAACATTGCCAGAGAGTAGCAGTAGCAGAAAGATAACCTTTCTGGCAGATAGGGTGATATTTATCTTCCCTTGTGTCTTCCATTGCCTGCGCTTCAGGTGGGGAAGGTGTCTATATGCCTGTGTTAAATAAGGGGGAAGCTAACCATTAAGGTTATGGTTTGGGAGGTTGGCTTGGTGATAACTGTGTATGGGAAGTGCGGGAAGATAAAGAGCCTATCGTTACTGGAAGTGATAGTGGCCATGTATATGCTTTTCTTACAGCTTGCACCTGGTGAGGATTCAGAGTGGGGAGGTAGGGGTCCAAATTCATACATGGTACCAGCAATGCCAAAAGAGGTAGTGAGGAGTAGTAGTAGTAGGTGGTTGCACCCCATGGTAGTTTGTTTGGTGTTGCTGGCCTGCTTCACTGCTAGCTGGTTTATAGTTGAAAGAGTATATAGTCGAATTAGGGTGAGGTCCCTAACAATAGGGCATGTTAGAGCAGTAATTGAGAGTTAGATGGAGCGACTGGAGAAAAAGTTGAGGGAAGACGTGTGATCCTGTGGGTGAGACTGTTTTAAAAAGGGGCGGTGAGAAAGTGGATCAAGTCAGGTATTGAAGACAGGGAGGCCAATAGCATGAAAATGTGCAGCAGTGGAGTGACTAATCAGTTGCTAGGCTGAGGAAAGGGGAGGAGTTATTTTATTTTATTGAAATCTAGGATTACAAATACCTTTGAGCAGGAACTGCTCGTTTACAAAGGTTTCACGTTGAAGGAATGGGGGTATACATACATACGAAGGTCAACATAATAATACATAGTTACACAATAAAAATAAGTAAGAGACTGAGGTTTAGGAAATTCCAGTAATTCAAAATGTGCCAAATGTTAGGTAGCATGACATACCAGCCAAGGGCAATCTTAGAAATAAGCACTGCAGGTGAGAGGGAAGGGGGTATGCAGGCAAGAAGGCCATTGTCGGAGGGTAGAGGGTGAGGGTAAGAGCTCTAAAGGGGAGGGAGGGAGGAGGGATAAAAGTCAGGAAATGCCTGGGGAAGAAAGGGAGAGGGGCAAAGGGTAGGCAGGTAGGAGGGGCAAGGTGGGAGAGATAGCTGTCAAGACTGAAGTGGAGGGCAGTGAGTGGTGGGTCCCTGATTAGGCGAGGCAGTCACAACAACTAGTTGAAATGAGATGAAGTCAGAGTTGTCTCTTAAAAGGGCCAAGAGCAGCAGCAGTAAGAGTTTTTTTGTTGAGAGTATTGTACCACTGTGGTGCTCTGTGGGCAAAGGCCCTCTGGCCCATGGTAGTCCGGCATCTGGGGACAAGTAAGGTTAGTTGTTGTGAACTTCTAGTTCACTGGGTGCTGTGGTGGTCAATGAGGAACTTTTCAATTCCCGGGGGCATGACCCTGAGAAGGACTTTTTGGGCTAAGAGGCAGGTTTGATACTGTATCCAGCTAATGAGAGGAAGCCATCCTGCCCAAGTGTACAGGTCACAAGTGTGTGTAAGTCAGTCAGCCCCAGTTAGCAGCCTGCATGCTTTGTTGAGTGCAACTGTAATTCTGCGGATGGCAGAGGTGGAGGCAGAGCCATAAATTGCTAGCCCGTAATCGATGATGGAGGTGACAGAGCTGTTGATAGCCAATCGAGAGTGTCAGGAGTCATGCAGTGTTTGTGCCTGTAGAGTAGGCCTATCACGGATGTTGGTGGCTTTGGCGACAGAATCTATGTGTCAATGGTAGGAGTGAGCTGTCCAATGTGACACCTAGGTATTTAAAATCAGGAACGTGTTCAAGTAAGGTCTCTGTTTAGTTTAGGATGGTGAGGTCACAGGATTTGTACTTGCTCCTGGCATTGTGAGAAGGTCATAACCTTTGTTTTGCTGTAGTTCATGACCAGTTGTTGTGACTTGAACCATTCTTGATCTTGTAATTCAAGCTGTAATTGTTTCTCAAGGAGCTCTGCGTTCGTGGTTGGTGAACATGACTGCATCATAGGCGTAGAGCAGTAATTTCTGGTGGCAGACACTGGGAAAGTTGTTGAGGAAGAGACTGAAGAGTAGTGGCCCCAGGATGGACCCCTGTGGGACCCCTGAAAGGACTGGCTTTTCTTCCGAGGTGACACCGGCAATCCTAACCCGCTGGACCCTCTCCCCAAGGTAGCTTGAAAACCAGAGCAGCGCTTCATTGGAGAGCCCAATGTTTGATAATTGCTTGAGTAGAAATGGGTGGTTCAAAGTATCAAAGGGTTTCGTAAGGTCGATGAATACTGCCCCTACACAGTTTCCTTGATCGAGCATGGTATGGATGAAGCCTGTGAATTCTAAAAGTGCAGTGGTGGTACTGTGCCCTTTTCGGAAACCATGTTGCTTAGGACACTGAATGTCATATTTTTCCAGGTAGTTGACTAGTTGGTCTGAGGTGATGCGCTCCAGGGCCTTAGACAATGGAGGGAGGATGGAGATAGGTCTGTAGTTGGAGTGCAGTGA
Source organism: Neoceratodus forsteri (assembly GCA_016271365.2). Lineage (NCBI taxonomy): Eukaryota > Metazoa > Chordata > Ceratodontiformes > Ceratodontidae > Neoceratodus > Neoceratodus forsteri. The sequence continues at coordinate 250,520,277 of CM028130.1, read as the reverse complement.
TTTGTCTCCACTTTTGTGTACCGGTGTGATGGTCGCCTCTTTCCAGTGATATGGGAACTGGGACTTCCTTAGTGATAGATTGAGGACCTTTGTCAGGGGTTCAAGGACCTCTTCAAGGACAAGTGCTAACAACTTCAGATCAAGGGACTGCTGTAGCCTGCATTGTGAATGGCCTTCCGAATATAGGTTCTGGCTTCATGCACTGGGATCTCCTTGAAGTAGAATTGTGGGGCAGGGTGTAGGAGAGGAGTAGGAGGGTTACTACCAGAGGGGGCATCAAAGAAATTAGAAGGGAGGACACTATCCAAGTTGGAGAACGCATTGTTAAAGGTGGCGGTGATTGTGTACAGGTCAGATGTTGGTGTTCCATTTATGTTGAGCTTGGTGGGTGGTGACTTAGGGTCCTTGCCTGTAAGGTCTTTCAAGTTACTCCAAAATGTTTTTCCATCACCCTAGGAGTTGGAGAGAGCTTCCTTGCAGTATTTGCTTTTGGCTGCCTAACTGCTCACAGGCACTCATTTCTGGCAGCTTTATACTTATGAATATCCCCAGGTTTGGATGTTGCACAGGCACAGTGCCAGTGATGATCCTAAGTTTGAGTAAAGTGATTAGATCGGGGTTATCAAGGGTTAGCTCTGGCCCCGACCTTCAGCTTTTGAGAAGTGCAAAGATATTGCAGCCGCAGTGAAGTGGCTGATGAAAAGGTCTAAGGCTTGGTTTACATCAATGGCAGAGTCGATTGGTGTCCAGTCCAGGTGGCTTAGATGTGTCTTTAGTAGCTCAAGGTACCCCTGCTTTAACACTCTGTTGTGGATTATTTTAGGAGGGGGCTTAATGAATTTGTTTGTCCAGGTACATGTGACCAGTGAGTGGTCACTGATCCCATCAGGGAGCACTGAGATTTTTGAGATTCATTCAGCGTGATTAGTAAGAATCCAGTCCAGAAGTGTGTGCGACCCTGTCCTATAGTTGCATCTGGTGGGGGTGGTAACAAGCTGGGTGAGGTTCTGTGATGTGACAGCATCCTTGTAGTTTCTGGCCTCCAGCAATAGCCAATTTATGTTGAAGTCGCCTAGTACTAAGTTAGGGTCTATTTAATACTGTGAGAAGGTGGGGGAGTGGGGTGGGCAAAAAAATTCAGTCCAGAACACAGCACAGAAAGAGATTTCCCTGAGATCAGGAAGTGCCAGGTGTTGGAAAATCAGCCAAGGAGCAAAGCTGCCAGTCAGTGCCTGGCTCCTCCACTGGGCGTCCAGTCAAAACAGCGGTATTCAAAACCATGAGTTTCGGAGGTCCAGTGCATACCTGAATCTGTCCAGGGGTCAGTCGGGTGGTCTGTTAGCTGTGGCCTGCTCAGAGAGAGCCAGGGCCACAGGAGCAGCTTGGGAAGCCCGCAAATTAAACACAGAGGATTAAATATAGCTAGAGTACAATAGCAAGCTCAGTGGGGGGCAGGCAATGAGGAAGGACAAAACATGAGGTAAAGAGGTGGTAAATGCAGGGCAATTATTTAGAGCTAGAAGAGGAGTTAATGGGGGGTCTGTGCTTTGGCACTGGGACGTCTGAGGAGGACAACAGCAGCAGGGGGTGTAAGGGAAGGGTTTGTAGGTAAGGCAGAGAACAAAGTAAGGTGTTTAGAGAGACAGCATTACAAGTGGGGCAGAGAAATTAATAATTAGCAGAGTTGACAGTGTGGGGAAGGGGCAGGGTTTGACAGTAGGGCAGAAATGGAAAACTGCAGCAGTCTTGCTCAGTAGCTAGGTCAAGCAGTCAAAGATCAGCTACTATGTATGCCTAAAGGGTAGGGAGACTGGTTTTCTGACTTTTTTGTAACCAAAAAAACTTCCTATATGGCACTTGACTGGCAAATTCCTCTTTTGCCAGGTGAATTGTGACATGAAGTCTTTTGCATTAAATTGGCTCTATGATGAGTTGTTTTACTATTTCTCAATGTGTTGCATAAGTGTGGCCAGATCCAGCACAACGTCTAGCAAAAGTGTTGTCTAAGAGTTGCACCTCTGTTTTGAATTGCATTATTACTTACCTGCAGATGCAGTCTAATTAAGTTGCAATGACATTTCATAAAAATAATTTTTGAGCTGCTTAAGTGTTGAGAGCAACACAAAGTAAGATGCCATTGTCTTGCCAACTATAAAAGTGTGACAGTTTAAAATGCAGAAGTAAATGTACTAGCTATTAATGATGAAACCATCTAGCCCCTTTTACAGTGGAAGTTTATGATCTTTGACTTGGAAGAGAGGGATACAACCCTCTGGAGATCCAAGGCCTTAGGTTGCCATCCCTTTAGGCCTATTAATATAAAATAGTTTGTATTAGATCACAGTGGAGCATTGGAGATTCCTTGGTAGCTGCTGTGGTGTGTTTTCAGTCCTCTGGCACATCCAGAAGTGCTGAAAACTGCTTTTAACCCCATGATGTCGTCTACAGTACAAAGAATGGTGTGTATTGTTAGCTCCACATAACTTTTTTTAGCTGAAAATAGCAACTGTGTCTCATTTTCTAAGGAATATTCAGGATGAAATTCTGATGTTTGATACAATTTCCCTGAGGCATTGTTCCATTTATAGCATCTGATCCTGTAGTGTAATCTAGAAGGCAGCAATGAACAGTGCAAAGCCTAAAATAGTTGAGGTATAGGAAAACAGATAGGTGAGCCCTTGAGCTGAGCTGAGAATCACTGCTGGACAAGAAAACTGATGGAATGGGAAGTGTACTGATTAGCATTATAGTATCTGAGATTCAGTTGCAAAGCCGCTGTCAAGCTATAGGACCAGCAGGGTCTACGCACAATGAAAAGCTGGCCTCCTGACAAAACCTCCCATTTACAAGGTGAAGCACTGGGGTTAGTGCCATGGTTTAGACTACTTTTTACCTGGATGGCTTTATTTTGTGATTTTGTTTTCAGTATATCACTTATTTCATTACTTTGAGTGCTGCCTTGGGTGTTTTCAACAATAAAAATCTTCCAGGTAGTAATAAATCCATAGATGGAGACATACTGTAGAGATCTGTAAATGGGATACTAGTTATTGCAGGAGATGACCTTTGAGTGAATGACTAGTGTCCTGAATGCACTACAGTTTTTGAGCTGTGACTGAGAGATCAGACAACCTCTGATGGTTGTAAAAAAGGGCTTATTGACAATGAAATACCTATGAGTTGTTGCCATGGATGTGGGGCAGCCACAGTGTCATTGTTGCTTGCTAGAGTCTAGAAATGAAGAAATTAAATGATAAAACACCTAGGTGCTGAAAACACACCAGTATTACAGCTGTGAACATGTGATCAGACAGCCTTTGATGAGATTATTTGGTCAGACTATGAACAAGGAAAAGCTCCAAGTAGTTAAGGCATCATGCTTACACTGGTCATAGGGTACTAAGCCTGTGTTGTTCATGGGTCATGAAACCCATCCAGTTCTTGAAGCATGGAGCCCACTGTTTTGGGAACATGGAACCCACCATCTGGGGACTTGGAACACAGGTTATTCTAGTGCACTGAGTCCATTCTGATCAATAGTGCTGAGCCCATGCAGTTCAAGGACATTAAGCCCCAGTTGAGCATGGGGCACTGGGCTCATGCAATTAGCAGAGCATTAAGTTTTGGTAGCATTTAACCTATGCTGTTCATAGGGAACTGAGCTGGTGATGTTTGAGGGCACTGAGACCATGCTGTTTAGAAAGCATTGAACTCATGCTGTTTGGGAGATGCTGAACTGATGCTTTCATAGGGCACAAAGCCCATGTATTTCTTGAAGTATAAGATCCTGTAAAACTCATGGGACATTAAGCCTGCACTGTCCATTGGACTGTGACCCCATATAGTTCATAGTGTGTTGTGCCTGAGTTGTTCATGGAGCATTAAGCCTGTGTTATTCAAAAGGCAATAAGCACATGTTATTTGGAGCATTTAGGCTGTGCTGTCCATATGGTGTTGAGACTGTGCAGTTCATTGGGCATTGACTCCTGCATTTCATGGAGTAATGAATCTGTGCAGTTTGTGGGGCACTGTGTTTTGCAGTTAGTGAGGTGCTGCATCTATGCAGTTCCTGGGACATTGCTATTTGAGGGCATGGAACCATTGTTGTCTGTGAGGCAAAGGTCCATACTGTTTGTAAGGTATGGCTTTTGTTCTGGTCAAAATGTTTGCAGTGTGTGCTGCTTCTGGGGCATCAAGCCTGCACTTTTTATGCAGTGTTAAACCTGTATTGTTTGGAGTGCCTTAAGCCTGTGCATTTTGTGGAGCATTGAGCCTGTTCAGATTATGAGGCATTGAGCCCCTGTTGTCCACAGGGCATTGAACTGTAGCTGTTCAAGATGGATGGAGACCTTACTGTTTGTAAGGTCTGTAGTCCATGTTGTATGTGGGCGTGGGCAAGGAGCCTGTGCTGCTCATGAGGCACAGGACCTATGCAGTTCACAGAGTGCTAAACCTGAGCTGTTCATGGGGTGCTGAGACAATGCAGTTTGTGGGGCACTGAGCCTGTGCCGCTTGTTGTGTGTGCACTGAGCCTGTTCAACTTGTAGTGTGTTGAGCCCAAGCTTTTTGAGGGGTATTGGAACTATGCTGCTTATGGGGCATAGAGCCCATGCTTTTCTGGGGTGTGGAGCCAGTGTTGTCCATGAGGCGTGCAGACTTTATGATTTATGGGATGTTATGCCTGCACTGTTCATGGGGCTTAGAGACTGCACTGTTTGTGAGGCATTGAGCTTGCCCTGTTCTTGGGATGGTAAGCCTTGAGATATATAGGTACAAGTTATAATACGGCATTGAGCACTGATTTAGAGCTTCTGAGCCTGATGACATTTGAGTGCAGAGTCCTGTAAAGGAGGCATGATGCCTCTGAATTAGCATAGCCCTTCTCATTGATCATTAATTTCTTTTAATATAATAATACTATGACATAGACTGGCTCATCTGTACAGTGTTAGGGTAGGGTTACCACTCTTGATACTGGTGATAAAGATTCAGGAACAAGCCCAGAACACTGGGCCCCCATTGGGGAAGAGGACTGTGCATTCCTCAAGATGACATTTTCCTCCACTGAAGGCAGGAAGCAATCTCCACTGCAGTTGGTAGTAAAGATGGAGAGGTTTGAGGAGGGAGGACACGCCCAGTTCCAAATCACAGCCACATCAGTGCATGTGCTTCATCATGTAGCCTTTGGCGGCTGTGTCCTCGGGGCTGGAGAAACTAAGCTGAAAAACCCCACTGAACAGTAGCATATTCAGATCCCACCAGTCTGACTGTCCTCTGTCCTCCACACTTCATGGACTTGGGGGGCACTTCCTCTGCCAAGCCCCCTAATGCATTAGTTCTCAAATATTGTCATAGTGAGCCTTCCCCAAGATACAGAAAAAATTTCAAGCCTCCTCTAATTTATTGAAAAAACATCAGGCTTCCCCATAAAAACAATTGCTTACAATACTTTTCCCTGTACACCAGAAAGAACATGAAATGACTCTGAATAAATGACAGTGTTTATTTTCCTGGGTCTATTTACATTCACTTTTCCCCATCTCTTCAGACCAAACATTAACTACTCAAAATGTAAAGCAACAATGCATGTCACTGAAAAAATATTTAAACCTATTCATTTTTATTGTATTTTTGATCACCTTTTTTTCCAGTCTTGTAAGAACTACTCTTTATTGCTTTGCATCATAATTTTTGAAATTAGAAATAGTCTCCTTTTGAAATGTCTATCCCCAGGTTTCAGCGCAAGTCTCAGCTTCTTTGAACACCCATCATTTAATGCTGCTTTTCTTGTGAGTGTGGTAAAGTAGCATGCAACAGACTCTGCTCCCTGATCTTAAGGGACAATGGGTGTTCAAAGATAGCTGTAAATATTGATGATAACCTGGGGCTAGACATATTAACAGGAACACTCCATTTTAAATTATTTAAAATCTTATAACAAATGCTAAATCAGACTCTGCTGTGGAACAAAGAGCATTTTACAAGACATGAGAAAAGGGGTGATCTAAAATGTAATAAAAATGTTCAAAATATTTACTATAACTTGCACTGATACTTTTTGTACAATACATTTTATTTTTATTTTTTTATTTTAGTTTTTGTTGACCGGGTAAGCACTAGTCAAATCTTGCCTATTTTCAGGCATGACCGGGGAGGGGATACAGATGAATGCCAACAGACCTTGAACAAGATGAAGCTGTTGGTGGTACTTTTTAGTGAATTGTCAGGCTTGCCTGAGCCTCCCTGAACTCCATGGAACCTCCCAGGTAGGTTAGCCCCATCATTTGAGAAACCCTGCCCTAATGGAATCTACTATGGGGAAAAATGTCCCATGGACCCAATGAGGAGAGGTGAGTGCCAGAGATGGAGCAAGATAGGGCTGGGTCATCCATTACTTTGTTTCTTTTTCCTGATATTTAATGGCCCCTCTTCTAATCTTGTCATGTTCAGCTTTCTATCCACTGATTAGGCCCTGTCTAATAACTTGTAAGCTGTTCTGCTACAGCATCTTATTTAATGGCCCTAGCTAAGCTATCCCATCCATACATTGTTGTTTTCCCAACCCAATCAAAACTTACCTCATCAGTGTTCCAGTAAACAGCTAGCCAATTTCCTTCTCTGCAAGCAATCTGTTTTTCACTGACCACTTCTGCCTACTCCAATCACTAACCATTGCATAGTATTTTTTTCTGTTTTGGTGCATCTCTCAAACCATATAGATACACTGATAAGCAGCAGGAAAATCCCAGCCTCCCCCAACAAAACAGGGAACTAAATGAGAAAAAGACCAAGGTGGAAAGGTCAGTGGGGGATGCTGCTACAGAAGGTAAAGCCATCAAAAAATGGAGAGCAATGAGTACCAATGCCCGTAGTCTGGGTGACAAGCTTCCTGAATTAGTGGCCTTGATGGAGGAGGAAGATCTGGATATCGTGGCAGTCACAGAAACATGGTACACACAGAACCATGACTGGGACGTAAACATACCAGGATACACTATCTACAGGAGGGACAGGGAGGGTAAAAGAGGAGGAGGAGGAGGAGTAGCTCTCTACATAAGAGAAGAAATCAAAGCAACAGAACAAAAGGGTAAACAGGGAAGAGAAGAAGCACTGTGGGTCAATTTGGAGGCAGGCAATGGCACCACAATCCACACAGGGGTTGTATACAGACCCCCCTCTCAGGGGGAGGAAATGGACAAGAAAATGATAGAAAGTATACTTAGAATGGCAGATAAAGGAGAGATATTGCTGATGGGTGATCTGAATATGCCAGATGTTAACTGGAGTGCAGTTGCAGCAGCCACTTCTAAGAGTGGGGTTATTCTAGATGCCCTACAGGAGGCATGACTTAGACAACTAGTATTGGAACCCACTCAAGAGGGAGCAATCTTAGACCTGGTCCTCTCAAATGGAGATGGAGAGAGGATCACAGATGTAGAAGTGGGTAGCCATCTGGGAACTAGCGACCACCGACAGTATGGTTCACAATAAACAAAGCAATAGAGTCAAGCCATACAAAGGCAAAAGTACTGGACTTCAGGAGGCTGACTTTGCCAAAATAGGGTGAGTGCCTAGGAATGCACTACAGCAAATGGGCAGGAAGGAGCAGTGGAAGAACAATGGGAATAATAAAAACTGCCATCACAGAGGTAACAAGCCTTTGTGTGAAGCAAATAAACAAAACAAAACTATGTAAGAAATCACTATGGTTCTCAAAGGAGGTGGCAGTGAAGGTTCAAGAGAAAAAGAAAGCATTCAGAAAATACAAGGAATCACAGAAGGAACAGGACAGAGAAGTTTATCAGTTAAAGCAAAAGGAAGCTGGGAAGGCAGTCAGAACAGCAAAGGCCCAAACTGAGGAAAAGATAGCCAACTCAGTTAAGAAGGGGGATTAAACCTTTTTTAGGTACATCAGAGAGTGAAGGAAGACTAAGGGAGGGATAGTGAGGCTTAATAAAGGGGAGAGGGTGGGCAGAGGGTGACTGTGAAAAGGCAGAGATACTAAACAAATATTTTTGCTCAGTATTTACAAACGAAGAGGGGGAGGTACCTAAAACAAACAATAGAAACACTCTGGATACAGAAGTTGATACCAGTCCATTTACAGATAAAAGGGTCTTGAAAGAACTCTTAAAACTGAAGGTGGACAAAGCCATGGGGCCTGATTGAGATTCATCCCAGAATTCAAAAAGAACTAAGGGTAGAACTAGTGACACCACTGACTACCCTCTTTAACAAAATCATGGGAGGATGGGGTGGTACCTGAGGACTGGAGGAGGGCCGATGTGATTCCCTTCACAAAAGTGGGAGCAGGGCAGAAGTGGAAACTACAGACCAGTTAGTTTTAACCTCAGTGATAGGGAAAATGATGGAATCACTTCTGAAGGAAAGAATTGTCGAGTACCTAGAGGCCAGAGGGGCACAGGACCCAAGGCAGCATGGATTCACAGCGGGAAGGTCATGCCAGACAAATCTAATAGATTTCTTTGACTGGGTGACCAAAGTAATAGTTCAGCGAGAGGCTCTGGACATGGCCTACCTAGACTTTAGCAAGGCATTTGACTCAGTCCCACACAAAAGATTAATATACAAGTTAGCCAGCCTGGGAGTGGGTCCCAAGATGATAGCCTGGGTAAAGAATTGGCTGGAGAATAGGACACAGAGGTAATAGTAAATGGAGTCCACTCTGAAGAAAGGGGTTACTAGTGGGGGTGCTGAGGTTCAGTATTAGGACGGTCACTTTCAATGTCTTTGTGCTGACATTGCAGATGGACTGGAAGGAAAAGTATGTCTCTTTGCAGATGACACAAAGATCTGCAACAGAGTTGATGCACAAGGTGGGGTGGAAAGGATGAGAAGGGACTTGTCAAGGTTAGAGGAATGGTCAAATGTATGGCAGCTTAGATTTAATGCTAAGAAGTGCAAGGTAATGCACCTGGGAAACAAAAACCCAGGGGAAGAGTACACAATGGGGGGTGAGATACTAACAACAACAAAAATGGAAAGGGACCTGGGGGTAGTAATATCAGATGACTTAAAGGTGGGCAAGCAATGTGAGAGGGCAGTAAGGAGGGCTGGGGGGATACTGGGATGCATAGGGAGAGGCATCACCAGTAGAAAACAGGAAGTTGTTATCCCTCTGTAGACAGCTGGTGAGACCCCATCTGGAGTACTGTGTGCAGTTCTGGAGACCCAATCTCCACAAGGACATAGACAAGATGGAAGCTGTCCAGAGGAGGGCACTAAAATGGTGCAGGGTCTGCACCGGAAGACATGAAGAGAGAGACTAAAGGAGCTTAATATGTATAGCCTCGAGGAAAGGAGGAGAGGGGGACATGATAGAAACTTTCAAGTACCTCAAGGAATCAACAAAGTCCAAGAGGTAGCATCTTTCAAAAAGAGGTGTGCAAGAACAAAGGGGCACAATTTGAAGATGGGGGCAGCTCAGAGGTAATGTAAGAAGTATTTTTCAGAGAGGGTTGTGGATGCATGGAACGGCCTTCGAGAGGTTGTGGAGTCAAAAACAGTGACTAATTCAAGCATGCATGGGACAGCCATAGAAGGCAATTCTAGGGGTGGGGTAGAAAGAAGTAGGCTGCTGGTTAACTAGGATCTGTAGCTTATCCATTAGGTAGGGAAATGGGCAGACTGGGTGGGCCAAGTGGTCCTTATCTGCAATCAAATTCTATATTTCTATGTTACTTTAAGTCCTCACATACAGTGCAAGGCATCTTGGGTATACAACTTCTTGTATAGGGCAGGCTGATCAGCCTTCACAAGAACAGGTATCATCTTTAAATAGGCATGTGCATTTGATTCAGTGCAGATTAAGAATGACAAACTACCAACATGTGTTTTGTAATGTTGGGACTCTCAGTGTAGTTCAGTGGCTATCTCTGCCAAGCATCACGCTAGCACAGAGGAACCTCGGACAACACATACACTTGGGGAAGCATACCAAAGAGCCAAAGCATTCCCAATGAATACATCACTATTACTTTGTTGATTCCAAGGTTGTTTTGTGCTTTCAGTGTTCATTTAAGATAATCCATATTGCTATTAAATAGGGTTGCTATCAGGAAGAACAATCTGCTCAGAAGTTGTCAATAATTAGCTACAGTACTTACGGTAGTCAAATAAATATGTAATATGCTGTTTATAGCAGGGTCTTACAGTACTTCTACCAGTGTAAACATCTTGGAGCTCAAGACCTAACAAGCCAATTGATGTATCAAATATGGTACTCAAATCAGAATCCCCTGACTGACACTGCTTGGATCTAACCCTCAGACCACACTGTTGCCTTGATACCCCTGTGAACCAGAAAAGGATGAGAGAGTAAAATGAAGACATAAGTACTGTAAATCTCTGTTCTGTTTGCCAATAACAACTTGCCTCCAAATTTCCACTTGGCAACTGTAAAAGGGGAAGAAAGTTTAATGGTTGTTAAGTGAATTGTGTAATGTTTCTCAGCTCTGATTCATAGTCTGATACAGTTCCATCTACCACAAACACTTGTATCAAGCACCCAGGGACAGTAAAATAATAAATACTGACAGGTAAGGTATTTTGATTCTAAATGGCACTCAGGAGGCATGAAGTGCAAACAGATCTGCTAATGTACAAACTGAAAAGTACAATTCCACACAATCATGATAATCCCCTATGAAAAATAGAATATGTAACACATTTGATATTCATCTTATTTAGTATAGAAATATGCAGTTTAAAATTCTGAATGTCCTATTAATTCTTTTGATACAATGAGGTGCCTTAAAGAGTATAAAAATATCACTTCAGTTTTACATTTCAGCCAGTTACTGTTCATAGTTTCACTTCACTGGTTTAACCTGATCCACAGTATATCAGATCTAAACCTACTGAAATAGACTACAGATGCATTCCTATAAAAACACAGTATGCAGTTCTATGGAACTGCATAGCTAACATTTTCTGTACTGCAGTAGGACTGGAAGATCCTTTTCCCTTGTTATGAATGTCAGCAACCTTATGTATGTTATATACTGTAAATAGCATAAGGAATTTGTATAAATGTAAGGAGGCCCTGTCTGTACAGTGTCTTCAGAACCTGTCTCACAGGGGAAATATCAGTTTCCTTAGTCCTTGTTATTAAAGTACTATATTATAGAGGTGCATCAGCAGCACTATAGTAAAGGTTGAGAGGACACTTCAATGTTAAACCCCAGTTTTTGCACCTTAATACCAGGCCCTTCCTTGGATAGCATAATGAGGTAGAAGACTTGGTTCAGGTAGAAGACTTGGTTTGCTGGCCAAGGCACCTAGCTTCACCTGAGCTCTTTCCTTCTAAGACTGCTTGAAAGGCAGAGTAGAGAAACTTACCAGAGCAAGGGAGAAGGATTAAGACTTAGTTTGGCTAAGCAGATTTACTGTGTGGTGGTGTTTTTATTTTTTACTCACAGGGATTGCTACTGTTTGTTGCTAACATTTCATTGCTTTATTTTTTCTCTGATTCAAATTGTTGTTGCTGGTATACCTTCTTCTGCATTATTACAAGGTGTGCCTACAGGTGTGTGCTAACAGATTACTGCTGTAATCTTCTGATTCAAATTGTCTTTTGCAAGGTATATCTTCTGTTACTGCTTTATTTTCTCTGGAGCAAAGTGTTTCTTACAGGGTATATCTTCTCTGAAATTATTACAGGTGGTGCTTTACAGGTTTTACAGTTTTATCTAACATTAGGATAAGCTTTCAGGGTTACTGCATTTGTTGTTGACTGATTGTTTCTGCTCTTACCTCCTTGTTCATTTGTCCGTGGTTCTTCTTTTAGGCAGGGAAGGACCCAGCCACCCACCCCATCCCCAACCACCCACGCTACACCTTTTATAGGGTACCACAGTTGTGACATTTCTGTGGCAGAGCAGGAAGGGGCGGATCAGTGGGCCTCACAAGGTGATCTCATTTACAGGGGCACTAGTAATTTAACTTGTTATAACAAGTTAAACAAAGCACAATTAAACCATTACTTGCATTTTTTTTTCCTTCTAATTGCTCTGACTAGGTTACAAACCCAGCAACTTATTTGGAATGGATTTCATTAACTGCAGGTACTGTGGAACAATTTTCAGAAGGACAGTCTTACAGGATTTAGGACACTGTCCACATGCTGGGCCTCTGGAGATCTTAGGTCTCAACTCCGGGCAGCATGGGCAGAGATTGCACGCCTCAAATTTCATATTGAAGAGGAAATACATTATAAGAACCACCCGCCATTTCCCAGCATCCAACAGAAAAACCTTGACCGCAGAGGGTAGTTGGTCCAGGAGGTTGGCAGGTGGTTAGGAGGAGCAAACCAGGTGCCCCATCACCTCTGCTCTCCAACACATTACCTCCAAAAACCATATAAACACTACAAACAGGTATCTGCCTCTATCTCTGAAATCAAATAAAGAGGCAGAAGACACTGCAGAGCAGGACACTGCGGCACAGAAGCTAGCACAACAATACTCACCCAAATCAGGAACCAAAACTAAACAAGCACAAAGGAAATCCAAAAAACTTCTGATCATAGGAGACTCCATGATTCGGGGAGTTGATACCCATCTCCAGCCAGGAGTAATGGTCAGATGTCTCCCAGGTACATCAGCATGGAGAGACACTGACCCGATTGCAAAAATTGTTCAAAGCAGGAGAAAACATTGATGTCCTAGTACACATAGGGACTATCGATCCGCCAGCCGTCAGTTGTGGAGACCAAGGAACACCTGACTAAGCTGGGTGACAACTATCATCTATTTCGTCGGGGATCTCCTTCTCTGAGATCTTGCCAGTCTGGGAGAAGGGAGCAGATGGACGGAAGGTCAGAGAAGGGAGATAGGGAGCTAAACATGTGGCTCAAGGACTGGTGCCAGGAAAAAGGACACAGATTTGTAGGAACTGGCAACAGTTCTGGGAGCGAAAGTTCTTAAATCTGATGGACTGCATCTGACTAAAGAGGGTCAGTGCATTGGGGCAGAAGTTTGACGCCTTTGCAGAATATTTAAACTAGCAAATGGGGAGAGGTGCAGCACCCCATACGTCGAATGGGAAGAACACCCCTCCCCTCAGCTAGTGGTCAAACAGGAATTCAAGCGTGTTTGCCGTTCATTTGCATCACCAGGTAAGAAAAAGGTTTGTCTCTCATCAGATGCACAGGGGTAATGCCAAACTTCACCCAACAACTAACACACAAAATCTGCCAATGGAAAATCATGTACACAAATGCTCACAGCCTGGGAAATAAGATCCCAGACCTGCAGGCAATAATGTCAGAGGCTAAACTGGACATAGTAGCAATTAGTGAGCGTGGTTTACCAGTAACCACACTTGGGAGACTTCAGTACCTGGCTATGTATTGTCTCAGAAGAGACCGAGGTGCAAAATGGGGAGGAGTGGCCCTGTATGTTAATGAAAATATCAAAGCTACAGAAATTCAGAATACATAAAGACCAGAAGAACTGTGGGTCACCCTGGAAACAGGAAATGGGACAGTCATAAGAACTGGGGTTGTCTACAGGCCCCAGACCAGAGGGAGGACATAGACACATTACTGTTAGAAGATATACAAAACATGACAGCTAAAGGGAGGTTCTGATAATGGGAGACTTCATCATGCCAGATACAGATTGGTCAATACCAGCAGGAACATCTGCCAGAACTAGACTCATAGTGGATTCCCTGCAGGGGGAGGGCCTCAAACAACTGGTACAGCAACCCACAAGAGACAGGGCTATCCTAGATCTAGTACTGACTAACAAAGAAGGGATCACAGATCTCCAGGTAGAAGGTCACCTGAGGCCAGTGACCATCACATGGTATGGCTCAATTTGGCTACTACATCTAAATCATCCCATTCCAAGGCAAAAATATGGGACTTCAGAGGAGCTGACTTTGATAAGATGGCCAACAGAGTTAAGCTAGCCCTGGCAAAAGAAACACAGGTGAGGAGGTACAGGCAAAGTGGGCAAGCATTAAGGATACAATACTTGAAGCAACATCCCATTGTGTTAGACAGAAAAGGAAGTACAAAAGAAGAAGGAAACCACTTTGGTTCTCAAATACAGTAGCAGAAAAGGGTCAGAGCCAAAAGGCTGGCCTTCAGGAAATGTAAGGGAACACAGCGGATGAAGATAGGAGGCATACCAAACTGCCCTAAGGGAAGCAGGGAAGGCAGTAAGGCAGGCAAAGTCCCAAACTGAGGAAACACTAGCATGAACAGTAAAGAAGGTGACAAGACTTCTATAGATACATTAGTGAAAGGAGAAAGTCCAGAGGGGTTGCTAAGCTTAATGGAGAAAAGGAGCATGTGAGGAGGAGGACCCTGTAAAGGCATCTATCCTAAATAGATACTTTTGCTCAGTATTTACTGAAGAGAAGGTAGGGCAGGGCCCACAGCTCAGCATCATGGACACAGGGGAGGAAGGTGAGCACTACTCCCTTCACAAAGAAAAGGTCCTACAAGGCTTGCTAAGCTCAGGGTGGATAAGGCAATGGGACCTGATGGCATACATCCCAGGGTATTAAGGAGCTAAAGGAGGAACTAGCAGAGCCATTAGCAGAATTGTTTAGTGAGTCTCTGAGCACAGGAGAGGTCCCAGAAGACTGGAGAAGGGCTCATGTGATCCCGCCCACAAGAGTGGTAGCAGGAGGAGGCGGGGAACTACAGACCGGTCAGTCTTACCTCAGTAGTGGGCAAGATTATGGAGGCACTCCTTAAGGAAAGGATAGTGCAACACCTGGAATCCATAGGGGCACAGGGATCCAAGACAGCATGGGTTTACAAAGGAAGGTCCTGTCAAACTAATCTCATAGATTTCTTTGACTGGATAACCAGAGTGGTGGACCAAGGGGAGCAGTTGATGTCGCCTACCTTGACTTCAGCAAAGCTTTTGACACTGTTCCACATAGAAGATTGATAAATAAGCTGGGTAGGCTCGGGGTGGGTCAGAAGTTGGTCAACTGGGTGGCAAACTGGTTGACTCATAGAAAACAGAGAGTGGTGGTAAATGGTATACAGTCAGAAGAGATGTCACAAGTGGGTACCTCGGATCAGTCCTGGGGCCAGTCCTATTCAACATCTTCATTAGTGACCTCGCAGATGGACTAGAGGGTAAGGCTTGTCTGTTTGCAGATGACACCAAGATCTGCAACAGAGTAGATGATCCAGATGGGGTGGGCAGAATGAGAAGAGATCTGGATAAACTAGCAGAATGGTCAGAAGAGTGGCAACTGGGATTTAATGCAAAGAAGTGCAAAATCATGCACATAGGGAAGAGAAACCCTGAAGCGACTTATAGGCTGGGAGGGGGGAGCAGTCACAAAGGAAGAAAGAGACTTGGGCATCATCATCACTGATGACCTAAAATCATCCAAGCAGACTCTAAAGCAGTAGGTAAGGCTAGGGGTGTTGGGTGTATTAGTAGGGTATCACAAGTCGTAAGAGGGAGGTAATAATCCTCTGTACAAGACATTGGTTAGGCCCCATCTGAGTGAATTTTTGTATCACAACAATCAAATCTAGGATTAAAAGGTGCAAAATGTATTCAGACAGAATATACGTCTGTCACTTTGGCATTTACTGCAAATATATCAGTGTAAATGCATACTCTACAAACTACAGTAAGACCTCCTAAGAATGTGTACTCTGTAATCTATGCTTGAGTCCTATTTCAATTTATAGTGTTCATTACAAGATTATTCTCTGTCCCTGTTGTTGTGCAGTTGGTGTGGGGGTACATTTCATCCCGTAATAAACCTATGTAAACTTACTGTACTCTATTAACAGAATTCAGTTTTCTCTCTTCTGTTTCTCTTACAACTCTGTGGTCTGTCTGCTGCTTTCTTATTTTCTTGCTTTTTCTGCTGCAGGCTTCTGCCCTGGATGCTACATAGAACTAAAGAAGGAGGCTATAGAGGGAGACAGTGATGATCAAGTAAGACTGACCACTACAACACTGAAGCAACAGCAAGCAATGATTCATTGTGTGTTTGGATGTCAATTTCATGTCAAGAGCTGCCTCAAAGGCAGAGGTCTTTAGCCACATTGTGCCAGTGGAATGCAATACCTGAAAAATGTGAAAATTAGGACTTGGCAGGAGGCTTCAATAAACTGAGGTGGGGGGGGGGGGCGCCTGAACCTCTGTATGGCAAACTGTAGCACCACCATAGCAGATATTACACAGAACTAAAGAATACCAACAACTGAAGGGAAAACATTCAGTAACATCATTGTAAAGACAACATTAAAGAGACTGCACTAACTTGCATTTGCTTACCTTATCGAGAGCGAATGTTTTAGTAACAGCAAAGCCCCAACCCTGCTCAAAAGCTCTCCATATCATTGCTGCATCAGTTGTTGGTGGAGCACTAGCAAGGCCAAAGGGATTTGGGAACCTCAGTCCAGCCACATCTACGCTGATGTCCACTAAATCAATTGGAGTGTGAAAGCAAGGGAGTTCAGGCTTAGCAGACACAGTGGCACCATACATGGACTGAAAATAGCAAGAGAAAAAACTGCTGTTTAAAAACTGAGGCAGGCAAATATTTCTTGTTAGAATTAATTTTATGAAATCAAGTACCACTTTATAACCTTTATACAATGCATCCTTGCGTTTTAAATACACTTGCCATAGACATAATTTGAGACACCCTCCTACAGTGTAAAGTACAAAAGAATGCACCCCCTACAAGAACACAATTATGCTTTTTTTCTGTTGTAGTAGACTTCTTGGAACAAGGAATAATGATTTTTATAAAAGTGCACTTACAGTAAGTGAAAGGCACAATAATAGTCAGGCAGCATAAAAAAAAAACCTTGCGATTTAGGTAAAAGAAGTAACATTTTCAAACAGTCATAGCTCTCCTTTTTGTGACTTCATCATAAATTTAAATTAAGTTTCTTAAAAGAGCTACTGATATCTCAACGAAACTGAGAAAAACATAGTTACACTTATATGATATTCTGCATTTCTTTCCTTCATTCTTTACCAAGGATTTTTCTAGTAAGAAGTTGACAGAATATCCATGTATTATAGAACCTCTACTTCTCATGACTGTCTGTTCCTGAAGTGTACAACTTGGGGCACAATTCTCAGTTTCTATTAAGAATGGCCCAAAGTGAGGGCTTATCAGATACACAGTTGTGCTGTCACCTGGCAGCACCACACAAAAATGCAGGTGTATGTCACAGATGTTAGGATTCCCCCCAGTGCCAGAGATGCAATGCAATTTGCCATTTAGATATTAGGGGTTCCAAATAAGCTTTGTACCACCTAACACCCCACTGTGCACCTATGACCAGATCCCATCATGGCTTTGTGCCAAGTGCACGGCACAATACTGCAAGCTGGTTCTGGCATTAGGCAAACAGATGTTCCTGTAAGTGTCCTCCCGCCTCCCTAGAACACCCATTTTGTATGAGTCCCAGTAATCCAGTGGGCCCCACCCACCTGTTCCCTAATATCCCCATCCCTAGTGGTCCAGTGGTTTTGCCCTGAATACATCATTCAGATAGCTGGTTTCTCTTTGCACCCAGCAACACTGCTGCACTCAGTTACTGCTCATTTTTGACAGGCAGTAACCATGTGGAGGTGGAGGTGCAGGTGCAGGTGTCTGGGACTGGGCATTGTAGGCCATTGTGTTTTTCAGTGTGACCCTGCAGGCCACCAGCATGGAAGTCCTAACCCCCCTTCTTGACTGATTGCACTGCCTTTTGTAAGTGCTTGGGAGGGGGCTGCAATGATAAAGCTGGTGACTGCCTGGAGCTAGCTCGAGAGACTGAGACTGGGGTCTCAGATTCAGACAGGCAACAGAAGCATGTAAAATTCAAAGCAGCAAAGACTGTTTTTTCATGCTAGTGTCCTCTGAATTTAAGATATAAAAAAGGGAACAGAAAGTTCAAACAAATTTAAACACACAGAAAAAGGTCTTCAGATTACAATGCTAAATGATTTGTAAATCTGGCATCAGCTGATTTTAATACCATGTACTGTATACATGGGATCAAAATATATCTCTGCTAATTGTTTGAAAGAAGTAACACTGTGTGCTGAATATTATTTATAAGACAAACATATTTAAAGCCATTGTTCCTTAAGGAAATCTGAAGCACTATTGTGTTCCAAGCAGCAACAAATGCAGCATGTTTGGACTTTTTTCTGTTTTATTGTTTTTGTTTTTTTCTGCACAAGCCTCAGCTGATTTTAAATTAGTCAACTTAAGCTCATGGTAATGCATGTGCAAAGTCGATAATGTAATCCTGATTGCATTCTATTGCTATGGCAACACACTCATGAAATCTTTATTGCCTCTGTATTCTGGGACTTGCACTCATGATCAAGCAAGTGGGGTGCATGCTCTCATATCCAGTTGCCACTACAATGCAACCCACACTATAGTCTCCCTTGTTTTCAGTATTCTTCACCAACTCAAGAAATCTAGGTTGTTACACTTATGTTGCCATTACTTGCCTCCATTAAGCTCCAGAATTTGTGGCTATAAATTCTGTGGTACTGTTTCCCAGTGCACAGAGCAAATCAATAAATACTGTGTGTGTGTGTGTGTGTGTGTGTGTCCACATCCGTGGGGGCAACAATAATATAGTACTGTTTGATATAATTAAATTTCAGCTCATCTAAACAGGATGTGTGCTTTTTCAGCTAAATGTTATATCCCTAATTGCATCACACAATTTTCAGCACCCCTACCATATCATCCCGTATCTCATGGACTTTTGCAGGCAAAAGCTTTAGAAGGTAATCATTTAAAGAACAGAAAAAAATACAGGACTGGAGGAGACACTGGTATAGAATGAAAGGTGAAACAGGACCTAACAATGCAAAGAAAATGAAATGGATAAAGAAAATAAATAATCTCTCCTCTGATATGCTCCCCCCTTTTTGTTTTTCCCTGTCCCCCACCTAATAATAAGGGCTTGGCTTTCACAGCAGTACTGCACATTTGCTCTTGTTAGGATGCTGGTTGAGTGGCTGTCTTCAAAGTTAACTCCAGCCGCCACTTCCTGACTAGTTAGCGGGGTGGGGGTGATAATACCTCCCTCCCTCCCTTGGGGCTGAACACTTCACCTCTGAGACACACTTAGTCCCCGTATAGAATTCAGGTGTCAGCCCATCTCCTTAGTTTTAGGATATGTAGACTAATTCAAAACATAATGTATGGCATTCAAATATGTTGCCATTTTAAATTATATTTGTGTATCTGATACTAAACAAACATCTGTAAAGAAACAAAAACAATATTTAGGACACCATGTTTTAAAATCAAGTTGTAATCAGTATTTCTCATAGTAAGGTTTTAATTTGTACTAGCAACCACAAAGACTAATTTAATAATGATAAACATGTAATGCTATAGAAAATTATAATTCTATTCCATTGAAATAAGCCTAAATATCAAATGACATTGATCAGTTTTATCAAAATGAAAGCATTTTTAAACTTACTATACAAAGCTGATACATTGTACATCAGAAAACCCTAAGCAACTAGTACAGTTTCAGAACTGGAAGTGGCATTAATTTTCTATGTTGGAACTGTTTTCCTGTCTGTCTTTCATTGATTATAAAATCTCAGACTTAATTAAAAGCAGCAGTTGCTTCTGGTGATGTTACTGTTCACAATATTTAAAATTTAAAAGTTAAAGTAAGGTATACATCCATCAAGAAAATGTAATACAGGTTAAAATACAACTGCCTCTGCACTTTAAGCAACTGTAGTACTTTATAAGCATGTGAATGTTTGTCGTGGTCTCTCTCCCTTCTGATTGATTACAGGTGCTAGGCTAGCGGAAATGGGAAAGGAAGAAGTGATGGATTTAAAACTCTTAGGTGACTCTCTTTCGTGACAGGGTTAGGGATACTTTGTATAAAAAGTACCATTACAGAACTGTTTTTAAATCACCAACATGATTTCAGCCAGTCAGTACTCAGAACCACAGGACTTCATATCTGGTGTACAGTGCTCATCTCATATTTTACTTGCTTTATAAAATTAAAAATGAGTTTCACCTGCTTTATAAAATAAACAAAATGTAAAACTTAACAAATTCCTCAAGACAACTCAAGTGATATACAATGTTTCTTTGTGCTGCAGCACAAAATGTCTCATGGTGTAAGAATATCATCTCCCAGAGTTTGGGCATACAGTTTTTTCTCTCAAATTGCATTAGATGACAATACTAAGAAACACTGCAACACAGCACCTATATTTATATAGTTACATACTGTAGATGACTGAGGACAGAAAGGGATGGATTCCATTGAGTCTGACCCAATGCCCTATTTGATGTTCTCTGACCCTTCATAGTTCTCTTAGCCCCCTCTCCTTATTCCAAAACCACTTTGGAACTGTCCCTCTGTGTTTTGAAATCTGTTACAATATAAGCCCAACACTGATCACATTACTAGGCAGACTGTTCGACCTTCTGCCACCTGCATCAAAGTATCAAAAATACTTTCTGATGTCTTTTTTGAAGCATCTTCCAGCTTACAGTTGTGGTCTTGATAGCTGTACTATTCCCCAGCGCTGTGGAGTCCAACCTATTACATCCTTTATATATTTGTAGGTTTTACAGTGTTCCCCTTCCTTTCTAACTTATAGTACTGCATTGCAAAACTCCATGCTACAGTGTTATTTCAAACACTTGCATTACAAATGATATCTGACTTGCTTTATTTTTTCTCTTCTGAAACATCAGCTCCCCCACTCTTTCTGGATCCATTATATAATCTCTGATATTTACTTATCAGCCAACTCAATCCAGTCTGAGCAAAATCTCATATTAGCACTGATTAAAAACTCTTCACATTCAGAGGTCCCTTTAATACAAATTATTTAAATTATGATATCAAGAATATGGATTCCTTTCCCTTTTCCCTCCTATAAATCTGGACAATGTAATGTTACAGCTACACCCCAGCAATCAGTAACTACTCCTTATATCTTAACAGCACTGCTTATACACAGCACAGTACCCACATGCTAGTATAAACCTTTGCACTTGACAAAATGTAACATAACAACAATGCATGATGATTCCCAAATGATGGAATTATTTTAATTTGAAAAAGTTTTATTACACATTTGTCATGTACAGTACAATATAATAATGGTATGTATGAGCTTTAGTATTAGTGGAAGCTGAAGTGTAATAGCCTTTAGTAAAGGGAAAAATATGACAAAGAGGGCCACTGTATGAACTATAATGTGAAATGGACAGTGGGCATTTTCTTATTTACTAAATATATTATTCACTGTGACATGGTGTTTTTAATTACTATCATCAAATCTGTTTCCTCAAATACCATTTTGAATGTCATAAATTATGTTAAAATCTGTGGTCCACTTAACATACAGAATTATCTCAAGAGCAGCTTCAAAAGTGCATGATGCAAGAAGACAGTAATGTACATTCATATGGGAAATCAACCATAATGAAGTTATGTTGAAATTCTGATTAATTGCTAAAATTGAACTAAAAGATTATGTTAAGCTAAAGTATATTTGTTTTTTAACTGTTGTAGTAGACAGACCTTAGCTATGCTTGTCTAAATCTGGCCTGTATCTCTACAAAACAGAGCTAAGGTAAATTTGCAGAAAAGTTACATATTTCGATGGACTTACACTGCAACTATAAAAGCTGCAGTTAAGCTATCCACTAGGTACAAATATTGTACACTAATTCCAAACACAAACCTTAGTGTTAAAATATTGGAGGTTTTATTTCCCAGGGCAATGTACCAATATGAGGTATTTTGCTGGCCATATCTGTATACCTTCCTCCTAGTACATGTGAATACACCATGTGGATGAACATGTCTAACAAAGTAACTGCTAAAGGTAACCATTTGTGGGAGACTGTCATCGACCACTCTAAACTCTAACTGAGGTTGCCAACACCTTTAGCAATTTGTTCCCATCCAGTGCCCTCTTCCTACTTTACTTCTTTCCCTCTTTGTTCTCCCCCCCTGTCCTGTTCTCCTCCAAATGCATCCCAACCTTCTCCTCTACCCCAGCAGGCCAGTCTGCATTCTCTATTTGTCTTCCAACATGTTGGAACAACCTTTTTTCTTCATCCATCTCACAACCTCATCTTCCTCTTCCTGCCACATTACAGCACTCCATGCTCTTTTCACCCTCTACTATTTATTCGTTTTGCCTCCTGCCCTATTGTATAGCTTAAAACTCAGCCTACTCTGTAATTTGAATTGTTACACCAACATGATTCTGTTGCAAATTTCTTTCCACATTTTGACCACCTCTACCGACTACCTCGCAGTTCGGAAACAGCAGGTTAAAGTTGAAACTGATCTTTCACCACTTAAACCCATACAGAGAGGTGTGCCTCAGAGGTCTATCCTTGGGCCCCTGTTGTTTGTGGTTTACATTAACAACATCGATGACAATATCAGTAAGGCCAATATCCACTTGTTCGCTGATGACACAGTAGTTTATTTGAGTTGTCCTATGCCGGAAGCAGCCTGTGAAGACCTCCAAGCCAAATTTAACCTATTGCAATACCAGCTTATAAGCAAAAAGCTTCTGCTCAATGCAAAAAAAAACAAAAGCGATGCTCTTTTCCCCTTCCTCCTAGGCGGCGAACCCCGGTTGCATTGGGGCTATCCCTCAGATTGCCACAGTACTTGGAGAAAATCTAGAGTATGTGTTAAAATTCAAATATCTGGGTGTATGGCTCGATCACAAACTCTCCTTCTCTGAACATCTCGAAGAACTTCAGAAGAAACTAAGACAAAGACTAGGACTATTCTACAGAATTAACCACTTCCTTACTAGGGATGCCAAGCAGCGGTTGGTTCAAGCCACGTTCCTTTCATTAATAGATTACGCGGACTTTCTCTATAGCCATTGTACTGCCTCTGCCCTGGCTAAGTTGGACACCCTATCCTACAGAGCAATCAGGTTCGTAACGGGCCTTCCACTTTCCACACACCATTGCTGCTTGTACACTGTGGTGGGCTGGACTTCCCTTCATTATAGGAGAAATAGAAATGCTGCTGTAATGACTTTCAGAGCAGTTACCAACAAGCTCCCCCTATACTTCTCTGACTGTAGTCCCCTGAGTGTGATAGGTACCTATGTTCTAAGAAGCTATGCCCTAATTGCCTTGCAATTATATAAGGTCAAATCTCGTTTCAGTAGAGCTGCCGTAAGTTTCTCAGAAACCATCTTTGGACCCGGAGGTCAGGGTAAATTACCATCCTATATCCAACCTTCCCTTTTTGGCGAAGGTGGTGGAGAAGGTGGTGGTGCTTCAGTTGGAATAGCACCTCGTGACTCATGAGTTGTATGAACCCTTCCAGTCAGGACTTCAGGCTAGGCATAGTACAGAAACTGTGCCTGTTCGGTGCAGAATGACCTCCTCAGGGCAAGAGATCAGGGGGATAAGACAATTCTTGTTCTCCTTGATCTCTCTTCAGCATTTGACACTGTGGACCATTGTGTGCTGCTTGACCACTTTAGGGAGCTCTGCGGACTCACTGGTTCTGTCATCTGCTGGTTTGAGTCCTTTTTCACCAACAGGAGGCAACGGGTTGTGATGGGGAATTCATCATCTATATCCAGCCTCCTTTCTTGTGGAGTTCCTCAAGGATCGGTACTGGCCCCAATGTTGTTCACAGTGTATATGCTGCCCCTGGGGGGATCATTAGGAAGTATAGCTTGGGTTTCCATTGTTATGCTGATGATACCCAGCTATATCTGTGCTTTGCCCCAGGAACATCCAGTGCAGTGGATGTACTAAACATCTGCCTGGCGGAGATCAACGACTGGATGGCCTCCAGCTTGTTGTGACTGAACCCAGATAAGACGGAGGTATTGGTAGTGGAGTCGAACAGAATGCGTGATAGGATGGCCTCTGACACAGCAATTGCACTTGCTCTAGGAGCTGTGTCATTGAAGGCCTCCTCTTGGGTGCAAAATCTTGGAGTGATTTTGGACAGGAATTTAACTATGGAGGCACAAATATCCTCCACAGTTCATTCCTGTTTTTTCCATCTCATAAATATTGCCAGGATTAAGCCCCTTGTTCCGCCTCTGGACCTCCCTACCTTGATACATGCCTTAGTCACATCTAGGCTTGACTACTGCAATGCGCTCTACCTCGGTGTCACAGGGGGATCTCTCAACAGGCTGCAGCTGGTGCAAAATGCAGCTGCCTGGTTACTTACTGGGCAGTATAAATTTTGCCATGTAACACCGGTACTGTGTGAATTGCACTGGCTGCCAGTCAGGTGGAATATCCTCTTTAAGGTGGGCCTTCTCACCTATAAGGCCCTACATGGGCAGGGCCCTGGTTATCTGTTAGACCTTCTGGTACCTGCTCTCTCTACCCGCCCTCTCCGTTCTTCTAGTGGGGGCCTCCTGGCCATTTCTAGAACGATGCTAAAATTTGCTGGTGACAGAGTTTTCAGTGTCGCAGCTCCCATTCTTTGTAATTCTTTGTCAGCTGAGGTCAGGGGAGCTCCCACTGTAGATATATTTAAGGCTCGCCTGAAGGCCCTCCTAATTTTCCCAAGCTTTTATGGAATAAAGTCATGAACTGTAGTAAGAACCTGATATTCTTTGCTGAATTATTTATTTTATTCTTTATTTTGTTTAAAAAATTTGTGATGTTTTATTTTTATTTTGATGCTGTTCTATTTATTTTGTACAGTGCCCAGAGCTTCCAGGATTGGGCGTCTTTTAAATAAATTTTGCCTTGCCTTCGTTGTGGAACAATATGCAAAATAACTTGAAGTTGAGCTGTCCTGTTAGCCTGAATATTTTCAAGTCGCTCTATGACCACTCCGTGAAGGAATCCTGCAAATGTTTCCCACATCACTAGCTCACCTGTTTTCCAGTTTCCCTCCTGCCCATCCTGCCTCCCACCCTGCCTCTGCCCCAGCCTCTCTCTCCCTACCAAAATACTGGCTTCTCTGCCTTTCTTTAGCCATGGCCAAGTTCCATCCCCTCCCTGAATTATGCCAGCTATTCCAACCCTGTCATTTCTTCCTAAGCTGGTATC
Source organism: Neoceratodus forsteri (assembly GCA_016271365.2). Classification (NCBI taxonomy): domain Eukaryota; kingdom Metazoa; phylum Chordata; order Ceratodontiformes; family Ceratodontidae; genus Neoceratodus; species Neoceratodus forsteri. Next base: position 250,495,221 of record CM028130.1, on the reverse strand, counting down.
CCTCTTCCTGCCTTTCTCTCTCCTTTTAAGTGAACATTCCAGCTGTACCCAGTTATTAGCCTATCTGTTGTAAAGGCCTCTCACTCAAATGCTGATGTACATATGTATATTTTCTTCTTTGCATAATATTGCATTATGTTTTACCATGTTACTGTACTATGATTTTTGTATGACCAGGTCCATCTTACAAATGAGCCCTGCTCAATGGTGCCAGCCTGGATAAAGATTTTGATTGATTGATCGAGTGATTGACTGACCAAAACACTCCCTTGGCTCTCATCTTTGCTACCCTGCAACCATTGTACCTTGTATGCTTTCTGCATAGGGCTGGGTGAATTTTATCTTCTGCCAGTAAAATTTTGGCAAAATGCTGATTTCAGTTCTACATAATATTGCAACATTTCTGTGAAAATTTCACAAAATGTTGCCAGAATTATGATTTATTTCCATTTTGTTTAAGAAATGTTTTTTCTCAAATTATACCACAATTGGCATGAGGACTTTTCCAATAACCACACAGAGCTGTACTAAGTTTCAGATCTCTACTTGTAAAGATGATTGAATTGTAAGCCTCCGAACGTTCACAAATTTTAAAATTACAGTTAATAACTGTATAAACTAACAGTGGTTGTCCAAATTGAACCAAATTTGGCACGGTGACTTTACAAAAGATCATACATATGTATGCAAAGTTTCAGATCTTTAGCTTTAAAGGTGGCAGAGTTATATGCCTCCAAACATTCAGACATTTTAAAATAACATTTCGCAATTACGTAAACTGCTGAATTTTAAGCCACTATAGGTTTAAGGCTAGAGAATGGAATACCACCAATGTTGTTAGGTTCACTGACCCTAAATATTAGGATTTAATGCAACCCCTATGGCCCAGCATCAGAGTGTCATGCTGCTATGCTGGTGAGCTGGGTTCAGAAGCAAACCTGGGAAGTTGTGCCGGGAGGCAGGCCATCGCTAAAACGTACAACTTACAATTTACACAACCATTACTTCTCTATTTTGCAGTTTACATGACTCTTCCAAGAAAATATGCATCTAAGGTTTCAATTATCTAGCTCCTAAGGTGGCTAAGTTGTAAGCATAGAAATATTTTTAGAAATGTTCACATGAACATTAAATTGCCAGACTTTGAATCCCCTATAACTTCTCCATCCTTCATTCAAATGTTATGAGTCTTGACACATATTTAGAGATCATACCAGACAAAATACATGCCACATTTCAGATCTCTAGCTGTACACTGGAGCAAGTTATGGTCATTTAAAGTATTTCAGAAAATTATTTTGTGACATTTCGTGGAATTTCGTGACAATTTTGTGAATTCGGAATTTGCTCATTTCAGTCAGCTCTATTTCTACATTGTTTTTTTTTTCTTTTTCTGGAATTCATTACTTGTACCTTGAATTTACTGTACATGTACATGAACCCCTTGTTGTCACTTGTGTATGATTTCTGTTTCACTCCCTGCTGTATCATCTCCCCCGGGTTGCATCTGAAAATAAGCAGTGCTTCAGTGTGCCTATTCTGGTCACTGGATTTTAAATAACTAACTAAATAATATATATATATATATATATAAATATGAATGAAATAAATACATTAAATAACCCAATTAGTCAAACAAATAGAAATACTGCTGTAGAATCAACAGAATTGCAAAATCATTTGGGAGTCCACATTGGAATTAAGTGAGACAAAGTAAGATTATGGGGTCCATGTCTATTTAGTTTGGCTCTCAGTTATCTTACCAGCAATAACCTTGAAGTACTTTTTCCCTGAAGGTATCTATCCAACCTAACCTAGAAACTTAGTATACTGATTGCTCTCAACTCATCCTCCAATAATTTGTTCCACAGTGCTATCACTTTCTAGAAGAGGCCTCCATGGCCTTGAAAGCTTGTATAAATAAGTCTGTCAAATGAAAATTATTTTATCTATTTTGTTTTTGATAACCGGTAGGTGCACTAAACACAGAAATGCCTATTTTCAGGCATGACCCAGGAGGTACAAGTCAAATACAATACATCAGCAGTGGTCAGTAAAAACAGGGTGGTAAAAGAAATTACAAATAACAAGCACATTTCTACATAAGAGCATTGGTCACAAGCAGTAGAAATAGCAATTTAATACATAAATGGAGAAAATACAATTGGAAGACATATACTCTATTTCCCCAATGCCCTGCTAGCAGTCTTTCCTTTAGTGTGTACTTTTGTCCCCTCTTTCTGCAATTCTGGCTCTGGACTCCCAAAAGAAAGGGCTCCAGGTACTTGTCTTGAACAAGATACAACTTTAGCTAGAACCAATAAAACAAGGGGAGCACTTGGTCGATACTTTCAGACACAGGGAAAACACAGTGTAATGTTATGTACAGGCCAGTAAGTGGCAATAATATATTTAATATTAACAACCTGGACAAGGAAAATGTTTCACAGAAAAACAACTGCCAGCATGTAGCATGTGTCCCTCCTCAGAAGGCTACCCCAATTTTGTGATGCACAACATCATGGAGCAAGCAGGTCTCTATGTAAAATGTCTGGATTGTCCATTCAGGGAATAAGATAATCACAGCTGTATAATTCAGCCTCTTGAGCTGCTACTTGGGTGAGAGAAGTACTTTGCTGGACAGAACAATTAACAAGTTAGTAATATCTAACCAGCTGTGTAGCAGTACAGGACACAGCAGCTTACCGGTGAGCTTGGGTTATGTGCCTACTGGAGCATCTAAAATGGTAAAGCAAGACTCCATTGGAATTTAGCCAACTCCTCTTCAATACAAGGGTACTCACAACTCAGTCAGAAAGAAGATGCATCCATCAAAATTTGCTCTCCTTAGCCAGCCATGTGGTTTGGATGGCTGAGGAGCTATGCACCTTATCTCCTCCCACACCAGAAACCCGAGTTCAGGAACAAGCTTGGGTCACTGGGGGTCAGCCTGGCAGGAGGACTGAGCATCTGGAGGACTGCTCTCCTCTCCTGGGATGGGGAAACATGCCATCTTGGCTCATGGCTGCCCCCAGGTGGAGGCTTGGGTATAACGCAGGTGATCAGATGACAAGTTGGGAGGGACCACAGATCTGTGGTGTGCATGCAACTCCATGCATACATGCTAATGCACCACCACAAGAGGGGACCCAGGGAGAAAAGCAGAAACAGACAGACTTAGGCTCCATGGGGTCCCACCCACCAGCCCCAACCCGCAATGCCACCTGGACCACCGGATTCACACTGGATATGTATGTCCAGGTGGGGGAAGGACAACCCTACCCTGGCCCTCCATGGGGGGCAAGCCGTGGGAGTCACTGGATCAGGTAAGTACCGGGGGTAGGTGGTGGCGTGGTCGTGGAGAAGTGGAATGGAACTGAGTAGTCCTGCCTGAGTCAGCTGGAAGGAAAATGGTATATGGAAAATAAATTGTTCTCCTCAGCTGATATAGCTGTCTTCATTGGTTTCCCATCTGGTTACTTGATCCTGATGTAGATTGAAACATAGAAACATAGACTTTGACGGCAGATAAGGACCGCTAGGCCCATCTAGTCTGCCCATTTCCCTACCTACAGGATAGGCCGCAGATCCTATTTAACCAACAGCCTATATCTTCCTGCCCCCCACAAGAATTGCCTTATGTCTGTCCCATGCATTCTTGAATTCTCCCACAGTTTTAGACTCCACAACTTCCTCAGGAAGGCTGTTCCATGCATCCACTACCCTCTCTGTGAAATAATACTTCCTCACATTGCCCCTGAACTGCCCTCCTTCTATCTTTAAATTGTGTCCCTTGTTCTTGCAAGTCTCTTTTTCTGAAAGATGCTACCCTCTTGGACTTTGTTGATTCCCTTGAGGTACTTGAAAGTTTCTATCATGTCCCCCTCTCCTTCTTTCCTCAAGGGTATACATATTAAGCTCCTTTAGTCTCTCCTCATCGGCTTCTCTTGCAGACCCTGCACCATTTTAGTTGCCCTCCTCTGGACTGCCTCTATCCTGTCTATGTCCTTGCAGAGATGGGGTCTCCAGAACTGGACACAGTATTCCAGATGGGGATTGTCAACAGTGGGGTTCACCCTCAGGTCATAGAGTGGTTTGGAAAACACATCTGCAGAGTCTCTGTAGTGAAAGTCTTAGTTTTTCCCTGGTATTGCACTACCGACATGTCAGGTACAGCAAGGAATATTGTAGACCCCTGTTGCATAGGCCTGCCTCGACCCTGTCATAAGCCTGATGGAGTTCCAGAATTGATAAGGGATAGTCTGGGTATGAATCATTTTTTACCCCTAGACCAGGATGCCCTTCATGTCCCTGGCTGCCCAGAGGATGACTTCCTTGTCCACAAATCTTAAGAATTTAAATATCAAAGGCTGTGACATAGTAACATAGTAGTTGACGGCAGATAAGGATCTCTAGGCCCTAGTATGCCCATATTCTCTGCCTGCATCACTGGCTGCTGACTCTACTTGGTCATTGGATTTCACCTCTTTTCCCCACATTTAGGGTTCTGTTATGTCTATTACATGCATGCATGCTTGAATCCCCCCACTGTGTTTGCACCCACCATGTCCTGGGGCAAGCTATTCCACTCATTTACCACATTCTTTCTGAAGAACAACTTCCTTACATTTCCCCTTATCCTGCCTCCCTCCAATCTCATATTGTGCCCTCTCATCCTTGTACAGCTCTTGTACTGAAAGAGATCACCCACCTGCACTTTGTTCAAGCCATTAAGACACTTGAAGGACTCAATCATATCCCCATGTTCCCTCCTCTCTTCCAGTGTATATACAGTATACTGAGGTCATTTAATCTGTCCTCATATGTTTTGTGATGCAAGCCCTGCACTATCTTGGTAGCCCTTATCTGGGTCGCCTTCACCCTATCTATGTCCTTTCAAAGATGCAGCCTCCAGAACTGAACACTGTATTCTAGATGAGGCCGCACCTCACTAGCATTTTGTACAATGGCATCACCTTCTCCCTTCTTCTGCTAGTGATACACCTTCCTATGCACAACAACATCATCCCACTGGCCCACCCCACAGCCTTGTTACACTGTTTGGCTACCTTTAAGTTAGCTGAGATGATTATCCCTAAATCTGTAGAGGTGCAGAAAAGGAATAGGCACTTACTGAAAGGTTCTATCACAATTGTGATGCTTCACACTTTTAGAAGGATGTGCTAACACAGTGATTCAGTGCAAATTTCTTTAATCTTCTGGGTACATAATATCAAAAACAGGACAATTCACAGTTCATGTGTTGCAGCATCAAATCTCATTGTCCTCAGAAATGTTCACATCAATGTCCTTTGGAAAATTCCATAGTCCAACAAGTTCAACATAAAAACAGCAAGCCAGAAATACAAACTGGCTGGTGGAATACTTCCAGGTAGCAAGAGCGAGGGCCCCTCCTTGTTACGTCACCTGATGCAATTTGTTAATTGCTTTCTCAAAGGCTGACATGTAAGGCATAGGGGTTGGTTTTTATGTCTACACATTTAAAGTGACAGTACTTATTTTATATAGGTGAACTGAGTTACACCATACTCAACCTTTACCAATAATAAAAAAAGATAAAAAAACAACACCTAATAGCAGCAACAACTTTCTTATTAGAAATCAAAGAGAAACTGTGCCATCTATCCTTCATAGGGCACTCGTAAAAGATTGCACTCAGTCCCAATGGAATATTAAGCGAGCTGAATATCCATCTTAAATTGCACTCAGTCCCAATGGAATATTGTGCAGCTGAATATCCATCTTAAAGACAAGCAATGACTCATCATATTTGGTATAAGCCATAAAGTACAAAGCTGAAAGATAGAATAAAAAGAATGTTTTTTACATATAAATACCAACACCAATAACATTATTTACACAGTTCCTTTTTAAAAAACAAAACCTAATGTCATAAATAGTTTGAATTATCTTCTTTTCAAATATGGCTTTATTTCTGTTTTCTCATTCAAATCTGGTGGCTACATCATTCTTGAAGCAAAGATCAATACTGCTCATGCTGTTTCAACAAGTTATCACAGTCTCCCCTCTTCTTGTTAATATAGGTTTTCTATTGCAGTAAAACGAAAATATGTTCTTTCTAAATATGTTCTTTCTTATTTTGTATTTTGGAGACATGTAATGCTAAAGCATTTGTTACAGCCTGCATTTAAAATTGCTTTTGAGTGTTCCCCAATCCTGATCTTAAAGGATATTTTCATTTTGCCCATATAAAACTGATTGCACTTATATATCACCATACAGTATATGTGACACCAGCAGTCCTACAAGTGATGGACCCTCAAACTGTAATATATTTCCCTGTGGCTTGATTTTTAAACCACTTAGTTTGTTTGACAGACTGACAGTATTTACAATTTCCACATCTGTCTGCCCTTCTTCCTCCCCCGATCTGTGAGCTAATTCCTAGGTCTTTCTGGACCTGGCTACACAAAATGAAACAAAATCTTTAATATTTTTCCTATTCCTGTACACCATTCTGGGTGCATTGGTTTGAAATTATTTTAATCTCAGATCCCAAAATTAAATGCAGTTCCTTCTGATAAGTTCAGCTATTTCCTTCGACTGGGGGCTATAAGTGGTGATGAAAGACATTTTTTTGGGAGGGGGTCACATTTATTGTCTCTCTGTCCACCCACTAATAAAGTCTCCCTGGGCATAGCATTAACTTCATTTCTTGCTTTTCTTACAACTTCTTTGTTATATCCTCTATCCTGCAGCCTAACTGTGAGCTTATTCACCCTCTTCTCATATTCAGACAAATCTCCACAATTTCTTTTTGTACAAATGTACTGCTCCTTAGGAATTGCTTTTATCACATGTTTGGGATGATTACTGTCTGCCTGTAACAATGTGTCACAATCTGACTGCTTCCTGTACAAAAGAGTGGTTACTCCTCCTTTTCCATCCTTGTAGACTCTTAAATCTAGAAAACTAATCTCTTTCTTGCTAAAACAGGTAGTAAATCTCAGATTAGCATTACTGTCTTCCCAGATATTTTATAAACAACAGGTCTTCCTTTTTCCCTTTCCAGACTAGGAAGACATTGTCAATAAAGCATCTCCAAATGCTTATCCTGTCCAGGAAAGAGTTGTTCTCATTTCTCACACTCTCTGACTCCCACCTTGCCATATACAAATTTGCATAATTGGGTGCCAACTGGCACCCACTGCAGTCCCCATTTCTTGTAAACAGAATTGGTCTTTGTAAAAAAAAGTATTAAATTCTGAAACAAATTTAGTCAGCTCTGTGAGGACTTTTGTAGGTGGCTGATTCACATTTCTTTTTTTTCTAAACAGAATTCTAGGGCCTCCAGACTTTCCCTGTGTGGCGTGTTAGAATATAATGAGGTAATATCAAGGGTAACCAGCAAACTATTTTCATCAATTGATAAATTCTCAACATTTCACTGGTATCCCTGATATATGAGGGAACCTCTTTAACAAGTTCTGACAAAAAGAATCCAATGATTTTGCTAAAGGTTTGGTCAAGTGTTATTGCCTGATACTATGGACCTTCCGGGGAGGGGTGTCACCAAATCCTTGTACACTTTTGGGAGTATACAGAATGTGGCCCTAGTGGGGTAATCGACAGTCAGGTAGTCAAACTCATTTTTGTAATCAAATCGGTCTCTTACACTATTCAGGAAGGTGTCAATAACGTTTTTAAAAACATACATTCTGTCACCATTTAACCTTTCATAATATTTAGCATTTGATAGGTGGTGTAGAACTTCTTACTCATATTATCACTATCTATAACAAATATTGCTCCACCCTTGTCTGCAGACTTAATTGTACTTTCTTTATTTTCCCTAATTTTTAAGGACATCTTGTTCATTTCTACTCATGTTGTGGAAAATGTAGATTAGTATTCTCATGTAGATTATTTATTTCTGTCTTGCAACTTTTGAGGAAGATCTGCAGTGCTGCAGACAATGGTGGACAGAAGCTGGAGTTTGATTTTAACTTATTACATATTCCATTTTGAACATCACCATTTGTTTGCTCATCTCTGTTTCCCTCAGTTGTTGCATCCCCTTCCCTGTGGAAAAAATGCTTTTAAACTCAAATTCCTGACGAGCTTATTGAAAAGACACTGTCAACCTTTTTTGCATCATATTATTTTTAGGTAAAACCCCGCATTTTATGATTGCTTACAGTCTCTAAACTTCATTGATGTTGCTGGTTGTTTCATCTGCCTCCTTGCTTATTAGAACCAACATGCATGGTAATGTATAGCTATGCCCAGTTTTGTTTTGCTTTGCTTCAAATCATTGAACCACTCTTAGTGAAAACTTCCTGAACATTAGAAAACCTTAAACAGTATAAACCACTCTTGATACAATAGTCTCCTCTATTCCCACTGCATAGTAAATGTCTAGATTGTGTTAGGGGTGTTCCAGAGTCCAGGAAAAATGCAGTAGGAGCTGGTCAAGAAATGTAAACAAACATGTTTAGGTGTGGTAACACCAGTACGGTGGGCACTCACTTTTTAAAAGAAAAAAGAGATCTGAATCAAACTAGCAGCTGCATCAATAGTCTCTAAAGAAAGTGAATAATCCCAAAATGCGTTTTTAAACTAGGGACACTTTGAGACCTAAGGGGGTTGACAGTGCCTCTTTAAGGTCCAAAATAGTTTAAAAATGATTGAACTTTCTTGTAGGGGTAAAGCAAAGTCCTTTGTTCAATACCTTCTCTTCTGTTTCACTCAGTTCATATTTCAATAATGTTTATCACGTTCACTGGAACCTCCCTTGTCATCTCCTGCCTTTCCAGCCCAGAGAAAAATCTTTTCTTCTTGGTTCTTTTTCTGCCTCCCCTCCTGGTCTGCTTTTGCTGGTATTCAGATTCTGTAACTGCTGGCTTCTCCATGGTACAAACGGTATGGGGTCTGGCAAAACACGTTTCCTCGTCCTCTCCTAAAAAATGCTCCACTTCTTGTTCTAATTCCTCTCTTCTTGTCGGAGTCAGAACCATAGGGCTGTTAGCAGAAGTTGATCCTTGCGGCACTTCTGGGTTCACTGTTACTTTGGATGTCCAATGAAACACTTGGTTCTCCTTATAATCATGTTCATCCCTCTCGAACTTGGATTTTTTTACTGCTTTAATTTTTTCATTGTATTTGTGCAGACTCTCTGTGAAAATTTATAACTGCTGCTCATACTGTGGTGCTCCACTGAATTTTTTCAAATGTCCTCCTTTGACCAAGTTCAGTCTTTGTCTCCTTCTGAATTACAGCATTTTCTGATAAGATTAAATCAATGTACTCATGGCTTGCTCTGTGGCTAATCTGTCTCCATTTCTCAATGAATCCTTCTCTATAATGTCCACAGGTAGGGAGTTTCAAACATGCAGACCACATGGCACTTGGTGTACCTCAAAGTATGCTTTTATTTTTTTTCATTCAAATTTTATTAAAGTTTTCCAATACAGAGAATACATCCAAGCCATATAATATATAATAGTCTTAACTTAAATACATGAAACAGAAATTACAAGGATCCATTCTCACCCTACCTAACCCCCACCCAACCCCTACCCCTTATACCCCCTTCCCCCCTACGTCCATAGCACAGCAACCCGCTCCCACACCCCATAAATCTGAGATAAGGAAGAATCACCCTTAAGACTGTAAGGAATATAAAGTATGTAGGGACCCCAGATTTGATTCAACTTTGTAACTTATTCTGGAGACTGGCATGACTCTCTCCGCTCTAAGATTAGCAAGTAATTCCTGTAACCATTCAACATAGGTGATTTCTGAAGTATCTTTCCAATGTCTAAGGACCACCTTCTTAACTGATGCTGAAATCAATACCATATAATACTTCCCTATTCCACACTGGAATACCAGAAACATCCCCAGCAAGCATACCTCCACTGTAAACAGGTCAGTCAGTCCCAGTAGAGGATCCACCCCTTGTTTAATAGTGGTCCAGAGTGGACTTACCTTAGGACAATTCCAAAAAATATGGAGAAGATCCCCCCTACCTTGCTAATATCTAGTACAAGTATGTGAAGACACAATACCTAACCTTGCCAATTTCTGGGGAGAATAATAAATATTGTGCAATATTTTAAATTGCATCAATCTCAGCCTGTCTTGCAACATATATTTATGGCAACTACGCCAGAGTAGCATCCAATTAAACACTTTATCAGGAAAGAGGGAGGACCAGAAGGTGACCGGAGCGAAATTTTGAGGATAGGCCCAACTATAGAGAGTACAACATATTTTAGAAACAGCATGTGCCATTCCTGCTAATGGACCTAGCTCTGATTGAAAACAGACATTTGAAGCTGTCGGGGAGACTACTCCCAGCACTTTTAACAAAAGATGACGGAGTTGGAAAACTTTAAATATGTCAGTGTGTGGAATTTGAAATTTGTTCAAAATTTCGACCGAAGAGTACCATTGCCCTTCCGCAGTGACTAATTCAATAAGTTGACAGTCACCTAGTTGTGGAAACCACTTACCCATAACCATCTAATTGAAATCTTGGATTACCTCTTAGACGTTGAAATAAGTCCTTAGTATGGCATACTTTAAAAAGGCACATAACTGAGAATGGACTCTAACTGAAGTCCCTATAGGAGAGTGCCATAAAGCTGCAGGTAGGGAGCCTGGGTTAATGTATAACATAGCCTTAGGGGAAAAGCCATACTCCGTTATATGAGTCATCTCCACTTGTAGCCAGATTGGGACATATGCAGCTTGATCAGAGGGATCCACCACATTCAACCACCTGAGATACTTATTTGCTTGACTGGCCCAGTAGTACAACCCAATGTGAGGAAGTCTTAACCCTCCAACCAATTTAAGAGCCGCCAGTTTGTGAAATGCCATTCTGGACTTTTTATGATCCCAGATGAAATTGGTGATTATACCATGAATTTTTCTAAACCATGTTAATGGCAGCCAGATGTTTAGAAAGTTTAATGGGTAAAACAGTTGGGGAAAAACATTCATTTTGATTAAATTAATCTTTCCCCAAAGAGAGAGGGGAAGCATTGCCCATCTTTTAGATCTAAATCAATAGCACGGACCAAGAAGCCCAAATTTAACTGTTAAGTACGGGCCGGGGTCCTCGTGAGAGCAAGCCCTAAGTACTTTATTGCATCGGATTTCCAAGATAACCCAAGAGCAGCAATTTCATGCTTAAACATTTTATGATTAAGGGGAATACCAGTGTTTTTCAATATTTAATTTATAATTGGAAACTTTACAAATTCCTGTATAAATTCTAGTAAAGCAGGTATAGATGACTCGGATATGATATTTGGAGCAAAGAGCATATGCAGACACTTTAGTGACATGACCACACAAGCGGATACTTGAATCTCCTGGGCATCGTTATCCGCCCAATAAGGGGCTCTAAGTATAAATTAAAAGAAGTGAGACAGTGGACAGCCTTGTCTAGTCCCACATATAACTTAAAGGAATCAGAAGTAACTCCATTACAAGAAATTCTAGCAGAAGGAAACTTGTAAAGAGAGCCAATCCACTTCTGAAGTCCGGGGAAGCCAAATGTTTCCATTGTGGCTAAAGGTAGTTCAGTGAACCCTATCAAAAGCCTTCTTGGCATCCAAGGAAACCAAGGCCATGGGATGGTCTGCCTCCTGAAACTGAGAACATATGCTAAGGGTCCGCAGTGGTCCACTGAGGACCTCCCCTCATAAAACCTACCTGCTCTACACCAATTAGTTTGGAAGAACATCACTTACATGATCTGCCACTAGTTTTGCGAGGATTTTAATATCGTGATTAGAAGCGATATGGGTCTATAGTTTGAATCACGATCGAGAGGTTTGTCTGGTTTAGGCAATAGAACAATTAGCCCTCAAACAGTGAGACATCCGTTGCTTGCCCATTAAGAATATATTGAAAAAGTGTCCAATGTATCAGGGTTAACTCTTGGAAAAACTTATATAAAATTAGGAGAAAACCCATCCGGCCGGGGTTTTATCAGAGGGAAGGGACTTGATAACTCTCTATTTCACCTTGGGTAATGAGCGGGCTTGATGATATTCAGAAAGGGAAGGCAAGTGTGACTCCCCTAGATAATGCCGTAGTTTCTCCTCTGTTGGAGGATCTTCCATGGCCCCATAAAGCTGCTCAAAATAGTTCTTAAACTCCCAGCAATTTCCACTGGAGAAGTTCTAATGGAACCATTTTCAACAGAGTGAACAGCGCAATTAGTCTAGTGGATTTCTGCTGTTTAACATGTCTTGCCAGCATTCGGCCTGCCTTCTCTACCTGGTCTGTATACACTGCTTGCTTAATAATTACCAGCTTAGCCTGCTCCCTAATAAACTTCAATATGAATCCCTTAATTTAAGTAAATCCTGCCTGTAAACCTCAGACGAGAGAGGGGTAAGCTTAGCCTCCTTATCCCGAATCAAAGAAAGAAGTGCAGAAATACACCTTTCTCTTTCCTTCTTTCTTCGGGAAGTCAATCCAATCAGGATCCCTCTCAAAAATACCTTAAGTGCCCCCTACTCCATGTCGGGCCGCCTAGTAGAGTTGTGGTTGATAGAAATAAACTCCGATATTTGGGAAGAAATATATTTAACCACATCGGGTCTTTTAGCAACTGATTATTGAGTTTCCATCTACTACCTTTTTAGGGAGGGATGGAAAAGATACTAAGCATGTAACCACTGATTGGTCAGAAGGCGGTCCTGCAACAATGTTTGAGTCCACCACACTCGATATAAAAAGTCCGTGAGACAAGAACATAGTCAATCCGGGACGAGGTACCATGTACCTGGGAGGTAAAAGTATACTCCCGGACCTTAGGGTGAAGAATTCTCCACACATCACAGAGACCAGATTGATCTAAAAGTTCTCTGACCACTCTTTGGGCTGGGGAGAGACCCTTACGGGAAGACCCTGATCTATCTAATGACAGGTCCAAAACCAGATTTAAATCCCCTCCTATAATTATGGGAATATTTAAAAATGGTGTTAGCGCTTCCATAATCTGTACAAAGAAACCTGGGGTATCTATATTTGGGCCATAAAAACACCCCAACAGTATATCCAGAGTGTGTAAACTACCTCTAATTAAAACAAATCTCCCTAGAGGGTCTTGGACTAGTTGAAGAGGTTTAAAGGGAATGGACATATGTATCAACACCATTACACCTCTGCTCTGGGTGATACCTTCCGCAGCAAAAACCTGCCCCACCTGTTGTTGCCTCATACTATTGGCTTCACAATTAAGTAAGTAGGTCTCCTGTATAAACATTATATCTGCTTTCAAATGATTTAAATGTTTCAAAACCTTATATTGCATAGACTTATGTCGGGCCCCCTTCACATTCCAACTAATAAATCTAATATCCCTAGCCATTGACTACTCTTTTCATAAAGGCAATATCTATGGGTCCACTTGCATCGAGGCAGTTCTTCCCTCTCCATTCCTTATAAGAGCTGTGCTTTCCACCCTTCCACCCACCTTCTGCAAAACCAAATAAACAATTAAACAAAACCCCCACAACAATATATACAAAACACCCCGAACCCCTCCCCCCTCCCATTCCCACCCCACTCTATCATGGTCCAAGACAACAGTCCACTCAGTAAATCCTCCTCCACCCCCACCCACCCTGCCCCTCCATAACTAACCACTAACTAAGGAACACCTACCAAACTTCTGAACGCATTGTCATCTAAACACAATTAACACTCTAACATTTTAGTTATACAGCTATTTTGAACATGCTAACAAAGCCTAGTAATGTAACCATGTGACACTGTTAAACATTCATAACTGTCTGTCCTACCTCCCTCTATTATACTCTAATACAATAAATTTCACTACAAACCCCAATCATGTGTTGTTCCACACCTTTAATATGAATGTATATACTACCCCTACTTGAATATCACTAACAATATTCCACAACAAAGCCAAACCCAGAGCGATCCCCATTTCAGGTACTAATGATACCATAAACTTAATAAGGCTCGTGACTAGCTTCCTAAGCGTTAAATAAAATAGACTGGAACCAGAGATATCAAAATCAAAGAAAAAAAACATAAAAGAAAAACGTGTCAGCCCAATAATGAGGGGAGCTATAGTTAAAATGTCTCTGTTCAGTTGTGGATACTTCTGCTGTGAGAATCAGGGACAATAATGTGGTCTCTGGCTCCATCTAGCGATGAAAAGGTGAAATTGAATGGGCATTAGGCCACATCACAGTAATGTCTACCACAAAACGATCTTTCCCCTCCTCGATGCTAAGGAAATCACTCCCGGTCTCCACTACTCTGCAGTGATATCCAACTTCACAGAAGTTCCCTTGCACACCGGAGCTTAATGCACCTTGAAAACAAGTCCAGAACAGAGCGATAGGGGAACAAGGCAGGAACAATAAACTAAGCCTCCACTCACTTCATTCGAGGATACACTCCACCTGGACAAGAAAACTCCCCCATCCTTCAGCAATACATAGTCTAGTCAATGAACACTGCAGGGGGAGCTTTAAAAAATTAAACAGACATCAACCTCACAAAACGTGCCACATATGTTAACACTTTGAACCCGAGGATACCCCACTTCAGACCTCAGGGGTTCTTGAAAAGGTCAGGTAGCGCAGATTGGAGGGCAGTCATGGTGGTCTAAACATTCTCGTGGGTGCTCCAAGATCCTGCAATCAGAACCTGAAATTTAGCAGGATAGCCCATCTTGAACTTGGTGCACGCCGCGATTAACTTAGTTACCAACGGGTGAAAAGATGCTTTCTTTTGACCGACCGATAAGGGTAGATCCTGAGCTACCCTTAATGTTGCACCTTCCCACTGCAGCTCATTCATGTCCTTTACTTTCATTAAAAAGTGCTGCCGCTCCTGGTAATTAAGGAAACGAAAAATGAAGGTGCGCGGAGGTGCTCCCTGAGGCGATAGCGGGCGCAAGGCACGGTGATCTCTCTCAATAGTGTAGCAGAAGCCAAACAGAGAGGGACCTGCTACTTTTTCCACAAACCTCTGGGTAAACTTGATCGGTTCTGATTCCTCCTCCTTCTCCAGCAAATCGATAATTACCGCATTATTGCGGCGACTACGACCTTCAAGATCTTCCACCTTCATTTCCATTTTGGAGAGACATTGTCTCATTGCCACCAATTCAGGATCAACTCTTTCACATCTCCCTTCCAGCGATCATATACGAGCCTCATTGTCTGACGTTCTTTGGGAAAGGTCTTCGAGCACATTAGTTATACTCTTAATCTCCCCAGCTAACTCCTTCATCTCAGCTTTAAATGGCTGGAATTTCCACAGAAATCTGGCTAAAGTAAGGGGCTATACCTCCGTGCTCCCTGCCGTTGAAATCTGGATGTGCTGCATAGAAGAGGCCTTGGATTTTTTCGGGGCCTTCTCTGGGGTTGCTAGCGGAGTATGCTGGCATGGCTTTCCGATCTCTATTTCCATTGAAGCTTGCATAATGTAAACACCGCCTTCCAGGCAAGTAGGACGATGAAAACCCTGAAGAAATAGTGTACAAAATTAAGTTTTAAGGTTATTTAGGAGGACGAGTGGCTGGAACTCTTGGAGGAGACTGCTACCTAGTGCTCTGCATCACGTGACTCCCTCAAGGTATGCTTTTAAAGAAATCTCCTCCCACTGCAGCCTTTTTAACTTGAACACTGCTTTTTTTTCCAAAGGCTGTAAAAGCCTGTTTGCTGTTTAAAGGTCCAAAACTTGTAGTGTCCTCTGTTAATAAATTTGAATAGTCGGTATCTGTTGCTGCTGTTGTAGTTTTAAAAAGTACGGCAACAGATATCAACTATTTGAACTAGGGTAAAAAAATTCAGTGGAGTGTTTAATTGGACATCCAAAGTAACAGTGAACCTGGAAGTGCAGCAAGGATCAACTTCTGCTAACAGCCCTATGGTTCTGACTCCAACAAGAAGAGAGGAATTAGAACAAGAACAGGAGTGTTTTTTAGTACAGAACAAGGAAACGATTTTGCCAGACCCCATACTGTTTGTACTGTGGAAGCCAGTGGTTAAGGAATTAGGAGGGGGGCAGAAATAAAACAAGAGGAAGAGGTTTTCTCAGGGCTGAGAGGCAGGAGATGATGAGGAGGTTCAATGAACATGATAAACATATTGAAATATGAACTGAGTGAAACAGAAGTGAAGGTATTGAACAGAGGACATTCCTTTACCTCTACAAGAAAATGTAATCATTTTGAAACTATTTGGGAACCTAATAAGCTCATCAGGAATTTAAGTTTAAAAGCATTTTTTTCACAGGGAAAGGGAAGGGGATGCAACAACTGATGGAGATAGGGGTGAGCATACAAATGATGATGTTCAAAATGGAAAGTGTAATGAGTTCAAAATCAGATCAGACTTTGGCCCACACCTGTCTGCAGCACTGCAGATCTTCCTCAAAAGTTGTGAGACAGAAATAAATGATCTACATGAGAAAACTAATCTACATTTTTTTCCACAATATGAGTAGAAATGAACAAGGTGCCTTTAAAAATTAAGGGGAAAATAACGAAATTACAATTAAGTCTGCAGACAAGGGTGGAGCAATAGTTGTTATGGATAGTGAAAAATATGAGTGTGAAGTTTTCCACCAGCTATCAGATGCTAAATATTATGAAAGATTAAATGGTGACAAAATGTATGTTTTTAAAAAAAATATTGACACCTTCCTGAATAGTGCAAGAGAGGCTGATTTGATTACAAAAAATTAGTTTGACTACTTGATTGTTGATTAGCCCACTAGGGCCACATTCTATATACTCCCAAAAGTACACAAGGATTTGGTGACACCCCTCCCGGAAGGCCACAGTGTCAGGCAATAACAGCTTGACTGAACCTTTAGCAAAATACGTGGATTCTTTTTGCCAGAACTTGTTAAAGAGGTTCCTCATACACCAGGGATACCAGTGAAATGTTGAGAATATTGGAGGATTTATCAATTGAAGAAAATAGCTTGCTGGTTACCCTTGATTTTACCTCACTATATTCTAACATACCACACAGGGAAGGTCTGGAGGCCCTAGAATTTTATTTAGAAAAAAGAAATGTGAAACAGCTACAAAAGTCCTCACAGAACTGACTAAATTTGTTTTGAAATTTAATACTTTTTTTTATAAAGACCAATTCTATTTACAAAAAATGGGGACTGCAATGGGTGCCAGTTTGGTACCCAATTATGCAAATTTGTATATGGCAGGGTGGAAGTCAGAGAGTGTGAGAAGTGAGAATAACCCTTTCCTGGACAGGATAGACATTTGGAGATGCTTTATTGACGATGTCTTCCTAGTCTGGAAAGGGAATGAGGAAGACCTGTTGTTGTTTGTAAAATATCTGGAAGACAGCAATGCTAATCTGAGATTTACTACCTGTTTTAGCAAGAAAGAGATTTATTTTTTAGATTTAAGAATCTACAAGGATGGAAAAGGAGGAGTAACCACTGATTTGTACAGGAAGCAGACAGATCATGACACATTGTTACAGACAGACAGTAATCATCCCACACATGTAATAAAAGCAGTTCCTAAGGGGCAGTACATTCATACAAAAAGAAATTGTGGGGAATTGTCCGAATATGAGAAGAGGGTGAATGAACTCACAGTTAGATTGCAGGATAGAGGATATAAAAATGATGTTGTAAGAAAAGCAAGAAATGAAGTTAATGCTATGCCCAGGGAGACTTTATTAGTGGATGGAGAGACAGACAATAAATGTGACCCCCCCCCAAACGTCCTTCATCACCACTAATAGTCCCCAACCGAAAAAAATACCTGAAATCATCAGAAAGAACTGGCATTTAATTTTTATGAATCCGAGACTAAAAGAATTTCAAACCAATGTGCCCAGAATGGTGTATAGGAAAGGGAAAATGTTAAAGATTTTGTTGTCTGTTCTGTGCAACCGGGTCCATAAAGACCTAGGAATTAGCTCACAGATTTTGGGAGGGGGGTCAAACAGATGTGGAGATTGTAAATACTGTCAGTCTGTCAAACAAACTAAGGGGTTTAAGAATCAAGCCACAGGGAAAGCTATTAGAGTTTGAGGGTCCACCACTTGAAGGCTGCTGGTGTCATATATATGGCAATATGTAAGTGCAATCAGTTTTATATAGGTAAAACAAAAAATCCTTTATGATCAGGATTGGGGAACACTCAAGAGCCATTTTAAATACAGATCTAACAAATGCTTTAGCATTACATGTCTCTAAAATGCAGAATAAGAAAGAACATATTTTTCAGTTTACTGTAATAGAAAAACCTGTATTGACAAGGAGAGGGGGAGACTATGATAACTTGTTGAAACAGCGTGAGCAATATTGGATCTTTGCTACAAGAGTGATGTATCTACCAGGTCTGATTGAGAACATAGAAACAAAGCCATATTTGAATAGAAGATAATGCAAAATATGTATGAAATTTTTTTTTAAAGAACTGTGTAAATATTGTTATTGGTGTTGGTATTTATATGTAAAAACTTTAGTTTTATTCTTTCAGCTTTGCACTTTATGGCTTATACCAAATATGATGAGTCATTGCTTGTCTTTAAGATGGATATTCAGCTGTGCAATATTCCATCGGGACTGAGTGCAATCTTTTACTGGTGCCCTATGAAGGATAGATGGCACAGTTTCTCTCTTTGATCTCTAACAAGAAAGTTGTTGCTGCTATTAGGTGTTGGTTTTTTATCTTTTTTTTATTATTGGTAAAGGTCGAGTATGGTGCAACTCAGTTCACCTATAT
This sequence comes from Neoceratodus forsteri, assembly GCA_016271365.2. Classification (NCBI taxonomy): domain Eukaryota; kingdom Metazoa; phylum Chordata; order Ceratodontiformes; family Ceratodontidae; genus Neoceratodus; species Neoceratodus forsteri. The sequence goes on along the minus strand of CM028130.1, from coordinate 250,476,458 downwards.
AAAATAAACACTGTCACTTTAAATATGTAGACAAAAAACAACTCCTAGTCCTTACACGTCAGCCTTTGAGAAATCAATTAGCAAAATGCATCAGGTACTCCACCAGCCAGTTTGTATTTCTGCTTGCTGTTTTATGTTGGACTTGTTGGACTATGGAATTTTCCAATGGACACTGATGTGAACATTTCTGAGGACAATGAGATTTGATGCTGCAACACATGAACTGTGGATTGTGAGTCTGCTTTGCTATTATATACACAGAAGATTAAAGAAATTTGCACTGAATCACTGTGTTAGCACATCCTTCTAAAAGTGTGAAGTATCACAATTGTGATAAAGCCTTTCAGTAAGTGTCGGTTCCTTTCCCGCACCTCTACAAACTGAATCTTAACCAGGAACTAATAATCCTGGGTGCGGCTACACCCACTCCATAAAAAACTTATTCCTAAATCCCATTCTTCCCTGGTGACTGTCAGCCTTCCCCCTCCCCCATCCTGTAACTCTCTGCAGGGTTTCTTCACCCCAAGTGTATGATTTTGTACTTTGTATTACATATTAATTGCCACACTTTTGGACCATTGTTCCAGCTTTCCCAGATCCCACCTCATTCTTTTGACCAACCTCTAGAGTGTCACTCTATTGCAGATCTTGGTATCATCTACTCTCATCCCTACACTCCATTGGCCTAGATCCATCCTCCCTTAAGTGGTTCAGATGCTACCTCCGTAGATCACAGCAGGTAAAAGCTGAAGGTGACCTCTCCCCATTAAGACCACTGTCAAGAGGAGTCCCCAAGGCTCTATTCTGGGTCCTATCCTTTTGCCATTTATATAAATAAAATTGATTCAACCCTTACCAAGTCCTCAGTACATCTCTTTGCTGATGACACTGTACTGTATGTCAGCAACCCTTCACCTAAGTTGCTCATGGAAATCCTACAAGCAGAATTCTCCTGTTATAACATCAGCTTCTCATGAAAAAGCTTCTGCTAAATGCAAAGAAAACCAAAGCAATGATGTTCACAACCCAAAACTCCACCAACACATCCTCTTCAATCAGTCTCCCCAGCTATGCACTATACTTGAGAAAATCTGGAGTATGTTGAAAATTTCAAATACCTAGGTGTGTGGATTCACAACAGACTTGACTTTACTCAGCATCTAGAACAACTGCTGAAAAAGCTTCACCTAAAGGCTTGGCCTCCTCTACAGATTAAAACCCTTCCTTAATAGAGATTCAAAGATGAGATTAGTCAAGGCCATCTTTGTATCAGTCATTGACTCATGAGACTTCCTCTATAGTCACTGCTCCACTCCTACCTTCAAAGTTGGATACCTTATACCATAGAGCAATAAGGTTCATTACAGACCTGCCATATAATACTCACCATTGTTCTCTCTATGATGCAATTGGATGGGTTTCCCTTCATGTCAGGAGGAGCAGAAATGCAGCTCTATGGATCTACAGAGCTTTATCAAAAAAACTTCCAAGCTATATCCTGGACTGCTTCAACCAGATCTCTCCCAGCTCCTATGCCCTAAGAAGCAACAATATCATGCTGCTCAAATTGCCCAAAGTCAACACCAAAATAGGGAGGGCAGCAACCAGCTATTCTCTAGCCATAGCATGGAACACCCTACAAAAATCAAAACTGTCCATTATCATTCCATTTACATCCTTCAAGCAGCACTGTACAGCCTTCTTCACAGAGAAATGCAGTTGTTACCGCTAGAGATAGAATAGTCATCCCACAAAACAGTATTCCAATCACATATGGCATATTCCTTCCAGCCAGACACCGCCAGTATATGGCACCCAATATTCCCTTCACCATCCTTGTACTCATTATGTGAGTGACTGTCATTGCCCTCATTGTGATATATATGTACTGTACATATTGTAGATGTTAGTTTAATTTTCTCTTGCCAAGCTTTAACATGTGAATTCTTTGTATATTATTGTGTTATAAATAACATTTTCTTTTTTCTGTATGTATAACTGTCTCATAAGTATGTGATGTAATTGCTGTGCATCAACTTGAACCTTGACCTATCAGGTCCATCTTGTAAATGAGCCTTGCTCAATGATGATCGCCTGAATAAATAAAGATTTGATTGATTGATTGATTGATCTGCAAATAAGCAGACCTTCCCCTCCAGCCCTTAAACAATGTCACTGATGAAGACATTAAAAAGGATTGGCCCCAGGATTGATTCTTAAGGCACTCCACTGGTTACCTTCCTTTCCATGGATTTGATTCTATTTACTACCACCCTCTGCTTCTTTTCCTTCAACCAGTTTCTAACCCAATTTTTCACTTTATGGCCCACCCCCAGGCTATCTGGCTTGTTCACCAGTCTTCTTTGTGGTACAGTGTTGAAGGCCTTGCTGAAATCAAGGTAGGCAATATCCACCACTCTCCCTGATCCACCTCACTAATCAATTGTTAATAAGCCCAAGCGGGGCTGAATCCTAAAAAATGTACTGGCACTTTTTCTTCAAGGCCTTCTGAAAGACCAATGTTCCTAAGATTCTTGAATCTACCTCTCTCTTCTAGGTCCTCCACCTTGTTAATCAGCCACTGTATTTGTCCCTCTGCTACCTACAAACACTGATCCTGCTCTCTGGCCAAATGCTCAGCAATATCTAACCTATTTTGACTCACACCACATGCCGTTATAAAGGTGATCACTGACTGGGTTTCCATGACTGTTTTCCTAAGACTCTACATTTGCTGCAATGACCTGCAAGAGTGCAGCTTGCCAATCCACACTGCCAGGGAGAGGAACCCAGAGATTCCTTCTGTTGGCCATCTTGTATATTGGTGGAGTTGGAGAGGAGAAGAGTCAATTAAAGCTTTTTCCACTTGTAGTCCAGTTGGAGCAGTGTTCTCAGTTCCAGTTTGTCGGACGATGTTCTAACATCAGGTTGTGAGATGAGTGCTGGGCTACTCAAGCATGTACTGGGTTGCAGGGGTGGATGATAAGATGGGAAAGATGGAGAAGTTAGCTTAGGCAGCCATCTTAATTCCTAGCTCCACGTGACCTCCCATTTGGAAGTTTCTCAAAATTGAATGCCAGTGTTGCTAGGACAATTTGGAGGAAAAGTCAGATGTGTTAACCAGAGTACCAGATACAGGCTGATCTACTACAGCCACTTTGTAGTATAGATATTGATCCAATAAAATTCTCTAAAAAGGCAATTTATTTGGCCTGCACTGGCTAAAGTGGTTGTGTATTTTCTCAGATGCCTTCCAACACTGGTTGCTTCAGAATGATGTTTAATTAAATCTGCTGTTTCATGTTACATCTCAAGTGTCTGAGGATGTAACTTATCTGACTACAGAGAACTGCTTGGCTTAATTGCCTCTAACTGCTTTGCCACCACCTTGGCAGAGATCCTAACTTCATGACAGCTTTCCTCCACTATTCATCTGCATACTTTTTCTGTCTGAGACATCTCCTGACTTGCCCCTGGCGAATACTGAAGCAAAACACATATTCAACCTTTCTGAAACCATGCTATCTTCAGCTACCATAACACCTACATGTCACCATGCTCAGAAGCTCTAGCTTACCCCATTACTGTTTTCTTGTTTTATAATCATGCTTGGCACCCTTTGCTAAACTATTTTTGTATGTTTGCTTAGCCTCCTTAAGTTTATACTTATTTTTACTACATTGTAGGCTATCTTATTTTCTCATTGGTATTCTCCTTCTGCACTTTTAACGAACAAGTATTCCATTCCTGTAACATGAATATGAGCTCACAAGTAGCTGTTGACTCAAAAGGTATCTTGGTTAGAGCACCAATTCCCATATTGAGAATGTATGCTGGAACCAGACTGCTAACCTGTAGATTAGGGTGAAGAATACCCTTTGAGGAATCTGCAAGACACATCCAGCTGGGAAATAAATGTACCCTTGACACGATCATAAAAGGCAGATACTTCTGAAAGGTATACTTTAATAGTACTTGATACTTATAATGTAAAAAGCATATATGATCATATCTTCATGCTAATTTTTTTAATGTGAAACTATATTATATGAATCTACTGACATTTTGATGTTAAATGCATTTATATGCATTTGTGTGGGACACAATTGGAAAAGAGTTTTGACTCAACGGTTAACTTTTATCTCCCTAATAATAAAACTTGAATCTTGAATAGTACTTTAATCCTAAATGGGAAAGAACATAAGAAAAGCTTCGGCAGATGGGGACTGTGCGATCCATCTAGTCTGCCCTAGAAACTACCACCCTCCCTATGTAGCCTTTGTTACAACTTGTCCTCTATGTCTGTCCCATGCGAGTTTGAATTCCTTAATGGTCTTTGATGCTACCACCTCCTGGGGCAGGCTGTTCCATTGGGCTATCACTCTCTCTGTGAAGAAGTACTTCCTGAAGTTGCTTTTGAACCTTCCTCCTACCAGTCTCATATCATGCCCTCTCATGCATGCTGCCGTGTTCAGTTGAAATAGACTGCCTGTCTGAGCTGAGTTAAATCCCCTCACATGCTTAAATGTTTCAGTCATGTCCCCTCTGTATCTTCTCTGCTCAAGGGAGTATAGGTTCAGCTCCCCGGGTCTTGCTTCATATGACCAGTGATGCAGTCCATGTATCATCTTAGTAGCCCTTCTGCACTGTTTCCAAATGGTCAATGTCCTTCATGAGGTGAGGTCTAAAACTGAATGCAGTACTCCAAGTGTGGCCTCACCAAGGACCTGTGAGGGCATGATAACCTCTCTCTTTCTACTAGAAATACTTCTACTTATACATCGAGGATGCCACTCACTTTCTGTGCTGCTTTCTTATAGTTTTCCTACCTTTAATTCATCAGTGATGATTGTGCTGAGATCTCACTCCATTTGTGTCTCCTCAAGTTGATGTCCTCCCAGTGTGTACTTTTTCCAGGGTTCCTATTTCCCAAGTGCATTACCTTACACTTTTTGGCATTAAATTGTAACTGCCTCTCCCTGGACCAATCCTCTAGCCTTCTAAGGTCAGTTTCCATGTTGTCTGCTCCTTCCCTTGTGTCCACTCTGTTGCAGAGTTTTGTATCATCTGCAAGTAGGCAAACCTTCCCTGTTAGTCCATTCAGTATGTCTGCTATAAATATGTTAAACAGGATTGGTCCCAGTACTGATCCCTGCGGGATGTCACTGGTCACCCTGCCCTCCCTTGGCAATGATCCACTGACTAGAACTCTCTGGGTCCTATCCTTCAGCCAGTTACTGATCCAGCTGACCATCTTCTGGCCAACTCCCATATGTTCCAGCTTGTTGGTTAGCCTTCTGTGAGGGACCATGTCAAAGGCCTTGCTGATATCTGGGTATACAACATCCACTGCACCTCCCTGATCCAATGTTCTGGTGACCCAGTCGAACAAGTGGATCAAATTGGTTAAACAAGAGCATCCTGCTGTGAAGCCATGTTGCTTTGGGTCCGTTTTTCCACTATCTGTTAGGTATGCCACTATCCTCTCTTTCAGTAGTAACTCCATCATTTTCCCCACAACTGAGGTCAGACTGACAGGGCAGTAATCTGCTTCTTCCTTGTTTCCGCTCTTGTGTAAGGGCACAATGGTTGCCTGTTTCCAGTCCTGAGGTATTTTCCCACTGTCTAGTGACTTGTTGAAGAGCTCAGCCTGTAGTGCAGCCAGTTCCTCTCAGAGCTCCTTCAATATCCTAGGGTGTATGCCATCTGTTCCCATGGCTTTTTCCACTTTCAGTTTATTAAGCTCTTTTAGAACAATCTCCCTCGTGAAGGGGCTAGTATCTTTCTTTGTCCTGCACAGTGTGGGATATTTGCCACTGTCTTCTATGGTGAAGACAGAGCAAAATAACTCATTTAGCATTTCTGCCTTGTCCTCGTCACTCTCTGCCATCTTACCTTCCTTGGTTACTAGTCAGACTATTCTTCCCTTAGTTTTTCTTTTTTCTCTTACGTATCTATAGAAGGTTTTGTCTCCCTCCTTAATACTCTGTGCTATTTTCTCTTCAGTCTGTGCTTCTGCCCTTCTTACAGCTTTCCCTGCCTCCTTTAATTTGTTCTTGTATTCTTTCATGTCTGCTTTGTGTTTTGTTTGCTTGAATTGTGTAAAAGCTTTTTTCTCTTTGATTTTGGATGCTACTTCATGAGAGAACCAGAGAGGTCTTTCCTTCTTTTCGACTTGCTGATCTGCTTAGTGCATACAATTGTTACTGCATGCAGAGCAGCCTTCAGAGTATTTCAGCAGTCCCCACATCTCCTGTGATTCCTCCTTCTAGCATGAATGCTATCAAAGTTCTAATTTTGGGGAAGTTGGCTTTTCTGAACTCTAGTACCTTGATTTTGTTGCGATTATTCTCCTCCATATTGTTCACAGGAAACCAGATTGAACTGTGATCACTGGTCCCTAGACTGGCTCCCACCTCTGCTTCTGGGATCCTTGTGCTGTATGTCAGCACTAGATCCAATATTGCTTTGTCTCTGGTGCGTGAGTTCACCAGTTGATGCAAACCTGCTCCCCTTAGTACAAAAGGGAACTCTTTGGATGCTGTGTATGAGGACCAATCTACATCTGGTAGATTGAAGTCCCCCACCAGTAACAACTCGCCTGTCCACCATCATCGAGATGGTTTCCAAGAGCTCCTTGTCTATGTCGGCCTCCTGGGATGGGGGTCAGTACATGACTCCTACCCAGATAGGGGCTTTGTCTTCGGCTCCTAGTGTAACCCAAAGGGCCTCTGCTTTACTGTGTTTTCCCCATTTCTGCCATGCATATGTCATCTCTGGACATACAATGCCACCCTCTCCTTTCTTTCCCTTGCAATATCTCCAGAATAGCTACCTGGGATGGTGACATCCCAGGAGTAGTTCCCAGTGAATCATGGTTCCGTAACAGTGACCCAGTCTAATTGTGTATCTGCCATTATGGCTGGAGATATGGGATTTTGTTTGGCAGACTATGAGCACTGACACATTGCCTTCCAACCCCTTCTGTTTTGGTCATTTGCATTTTTAATATATTTCGGTTGAGTAATTTTGTTGAAATGTTTGGTCTGAGTATGTTTGGTGCGATATTTGGTCCAAGTATGATTGGTGCATTCTTGTACTGAACTAGTTGGTGATGGGGGAGGGGCTTTTGGCAACCGTTTTTGTGCTATGGGTACCTGTGCCACCCCCATATCCACTAGTTTAACTGGCTGATGTGAACGTCAAATCTTTACCCTAGCACTCAGGTCCCCTCTTTTAGAGGTGTAGGCTGTCAAATTTAAAGAACTCCCGTTCCCAGAAGTCCTGCCATTTCCCAATAAAGTGGTGACCTTTTTCCTAGCACCAGTCCTTTGGCCAGGTGTTCAGCTCGGAGATGTCCCCTTCCCTGATTTTCTTTCTGCTGTCTCCTTTTTTCCAGACTGGCAGAATTTCAGAGAAGGTGATAGTGGATGAAAGGGAAGCAAGCTTGTTACCCAGCCTGGTGAGGTTTTGTTTAGTTTCCTCTTCTGATTTACTGGCTAGGTCATTTGTACCTATGTGGAGAATGACATGTGTGTCTCAATCAATGCCTGAAACGATTTCCTCTATGCAACTGGTGTCCCTTTATGCCAATGTTCTTGGGAGGCACCTTACCATAGCTGAAGCACGGTCCTGCTGGAGGTGAGTCTTTACACCCTAATCATTAAGTCGCTGATTATTAATACTGGTTTCTTTTTGTCTTTTTAGTGGGTTTAGTTGTGTGCTGTACCTCTTGCGCTCTCTGGGTTCACAGAATGTCTGATGCTCATTATGCTATTTGTCATAGTAGATAGTGCAGCGTACCTATTCCGATGTTTGAATAGGTTTGGTACCTTCCTGTATTGAGACTTTGTGCCAGTTGTATGAGACCTGACCTGTTGCCAGCCTCCTGGCCTGTTTGTCCTTTGGGTAGGGGTACTGGTGTAGTGCACTTTGAAACTAAAGGTTTTGTGCTGTTGCCCAGTGGGGCCAAATTAGTATATCATGGAGGTATTTAATCTCAGCCCATGCTGCAGTAAGCTGTGATCAGAGGTCTCTGATTGTGAAGCATGTTGGACAGTGCCCACTCTGTAAATGAAGTCCTTGGTAAAAGGTGTGCCACAGTTATTGCAGTTCAAGAGGGTCATAATGGCCTTTATTTCTCTGTTTAAGTTCCTGGTGAGAGAAGTAGATTGCCTAGAGGCAATCTTTCAGATAAAAGAAAAGGGATGCCTGCTATTTCACTGGGGTGTGCATCAGCTTAGCGGGGGGTAGGGGTGACTGTTGTCCTGAGCTGTTAGAGATATGAAAGGAATATATAGACAACTAGAGGAAGAGGCTGTGAGTGGACCAAAAATTTATATATACAGAGCATTGATCAGTGATAGATCAGTGAAACTCAGCAGACAGTAAGGTTAGGGATTGGATTGCACTTGTCGTATGCCTCCTAGGGTTGTCCTTTGTGTCTGAGCTGTTGCTTCTAGTTGTTTTTGACTGAGAGCTTTCTATTAGCCAACCACTATTTCAGTAGTGGGTACAGCAGTCAGTGAAGATCAGTGAAATTCAGCAGACAGTAAGGCTAGGGGCTGGACCGCTCTTGGTGTATGCCTCCCAGGGGTGCCCTTTGTATCTGAGCTGTTGCTTCCAGCTGAGAGCTTTCTACTAGTTGTGTACAAATGCTCATTTACATACAGCTGTCAGGAATCCTGGTAAGTGTTCCAACAGCTCCTTATCCTGAGAAAGCAGCCACTGGCTTTGTCTTGAGCAGAGCAAGCAAGGAGAGAAGCTGCCTCAGCAGAGAAAGAAGCCCAGACTGTGCATGCCAAGGAGGATTTAGGTAGAACTGCTTTCAAGGAATCCCTGCTTCTGCACCTGTTGGATTCTGCCTTCCCTCCATGATTGGTCTCTCTCCAGTTGGTGAAGATCAGTGAAGCTCAGCATACAGTAAGGCTAGGGGCTGACCGCACTTGGAGTATGCCTCTTAGGGTTGCCTTTGTGTCTAAGCTGGAAAGAATGAACAAGTACTTCAAGACACTGCAAACTGAACAGCAGAATGGATTATGTCCATTGGCTTGACACCAAACATTGAACCTTTTCTACACTAAAATATGTCTTTCAGGTAGATAGTTTTGTTACTGTAAGGAGAACTTCTGTAACTGCCTAGAAGACTTGGTATCTTTGGATTTCTACATCCTCAGGAGCCTTTGGAGTTACAGCAATGGAATATCTAAGTACAACAGACTTTCTGGATTCTGTGATGTCAGGTCACACTGTACCACTGCAGACACTTCAATGTCTGTTCCTTTGCCATGTCCAGTAACAGGGGGAAGCAGAACTGTTTGGGCCAGAATGGTGCCACTGGTATCACAGTAACTGACTTGCCCTGAAATTTAAAGACAATTCTCCAAAGTAACTGTGATGGGGAAAAGACATACTGTATATGAATTGACCCCCTTCAGGAGGTAGGACCATATGTACAATGAACCATGATTTAAGTCCTTGTATTGTCACTATGGCCCAACACATCTAATAAACCAGCATTTCATGGAACAACATATAACCACTTAATGAACGTAAAATGTAAAGGGCATATATTGCAGAATACTCAGTTTCATTAGATACATCCATACCTTGCCCACTGCTATCTGTTCTTGCTTCTGAATCACTTTTGTCATACACATTCTCTAATAATGTATATCTCTAAGCTTTCTTCAGCACTTTTCTGTACACTATGGCTTATTTGAGATTCCCTTGTTCCTCCTCTGCTTTCATTTAGAATCACTTTTGTTCTTGCGTTTTTCCCCTATTCACTTCTCAATGTATCTCTTGGTTCCACTTTTTTTCACTCCAAAGAGTACTATACTTCATGAATTTCCAGAGTTTCTCATGGCATCTTTTGATCCACTAACTAACCTGCACAATAAAAGGACTTACAGCAGAGTCAGTCATGACGCAACACATTAACTTGCAGTAAATTACATGTCACAGAATAATGCATGACAAAAGGGTTTAAAAGCCAGTGAATTACACCATTCCCTGAAGTATACTGAAGCATTTTGTGATATACTGCAGCATTACTGTGTTACATCCTGGCTGGGGCTGCTGTAAATCATGGTTAACAATAGTGTGTTCAGTCAAAACTCCAACTGTAACAGTGCAATACATTGAACTGAAAATAACAGCCCTTGGACTGAACCGCAGAATCAGTGCTGATGTTTGCATATTTTAATTTGTTGGTACAGTATGCATCCTGCTGTCTAGGGAATATAGCCAATCTCTTTGGGATAGCACAGTTCCTAGTATATGCATGTGGAACTTTTTGTGAACTATGTACACCTTCAGAGCCCTTAAGTCTACTGGGGGAAAGTCCCTGTGTCTTAGAACTAGGAGGTATCTGGAGCAGAAGCCTTGGCTTTATTCTTCTTATGAAACCTCTTAAATATCTCTACTAAGATTGGCTGTACCTCTGCTTACAGAATGACTAGTTGTTCCTCTGAGTGCCTGCTTGGGGCAGGTGTTCAGTCTGGAGGTATTTTGATGAATTATAGGGAAAGAGATTGCAACTACTTAATTGATATTTTTCCAAATGAATGCATTAGTCATGTCTCCTTGTAAATTACTGTATATACTGTAAATAAAAAGTAAAAAAAAATATAGTGATAAATTAGTTCATCTCCAAAATGCATCTGTTTAATGGGATGGCTTGCCAATGGGATAGGAACAGAGAAACTCTTCTTCAAACCTATATCACAGACTGAGGTGCATGTGGGGGAATCTCTGAGTGAGATGGAGGCAGAGGTAGTGCAGGTTACTGTTGACCACCACATCCCTTTCAGCTCTGAGCCTTAGAGGGGGCTCCCATATGCCGCTGATGTTCTTCTCTACTAGCATGGTTAACATGGAAGTAATGACCCCCCAAACCATGGCCTTTTCCATAAAACAGCTGTGGAATGTTACTATTTTGTTTTGTGCTTACAGGTTGTGCAGTTTACTGCTTTATTTTTTCTGATTAAAATAGTTCTTTGCAGGGTATATTTTCTGTTAAATTGTTACAATTTGTGCTTACAGATTTTGTTACTGTTTTGTGCTTACCGATTTTATAGTTTGATTTATCTTTAGGCTAAGCAGAGTTACTGTTTTGTTATTATTTTTGTTTTTTCCATTTAATTTTTATTAAAGTTTACAATACAGAGAACAAATCCAGAAAACATTGTACATAATAAGACTGTGATTAACATACAAAATAATACTGATTCATTCTCTCCCAACCCACTTCCCCACCCTCCTACTCCCCCCAAAACCTAGTGCAGCGGCTTACCACCCAAGTGACATCTTGAACTATAATATATGTGTATTTCAAACTTGTAGAGTGTACAGGGCTTGAAAAGGACCCCATATTCTGTTGAACTTACCAAGTTTACCAAATAGACTTGCAATGGTTCTCTCCGTTCTGAGATTAGCAAGAAGCTCCTGGAGCCACTCAAGATAAGTCAGGTTATCAGAGTCTTTCCAATGTCTCAAGACCACTTTTTTAACGGACATGGAAATTAATGCCATATGATATTTCCTACACAGCACAGGGATACATGAAAAGTCCCCCAAGAGACATACTTCAGGTATAAACAAATCAGGTTATTATTTTGTTTTGAGGTTACAGGTTTTGTTACTGTTTTGTCCTGACAGGTGTTACAGTTTACTGCTTTATTTTTCTCTGATTGAAATTGTTTTTGGCAAGGTATATTTTCTGTTAAACTGTTACAGGTTGTTCTTACAGGTTTTTTTTTACTGTTTTGTGCTTGCATGTTTTACAGTTCACTGCTTTATTTTTCTCTGATTTAAATTGTTTTTTGCAGGGGATATTTTCTGTTAAGTTGTTGTACAGGTTGCCTTGCTGAAAGGAAGGAAAGCATACACTGGGGTGGTGGGTCATAGCTTTTTCTGCAGGGCACGGGCTTCATCCTGCCCACCCTGCCCCTCACTCCTCCCACCCCAAGTGCATCATTTCCTTTATACCAGGGGTTCTGAAAAAGGGCAAAGTACATACACCTGTCATAACCTTAACAGCCCAGCATGCTGTGTAGGGGGTAAACGCATGCACACGCTCGCACACACTAACAAAAAAGAAAAAAAGACTTTTTACAGAAAGGGAGAGAGACATATGAGGAGTGGTGCAATGCACTGACTGTGCATCCACAGTTTCCAGGAGACATTCTGGAGGCTGCAATGCTGCCCTATTTGCAGGCTTCTCTCTGGTCTGAGGGAGGAGGTTGCCTGTCTCCTGGCTGACCTGGTGAGAATTTAGAAAACCTGCTCCCCTGCACAGGGACCACCAGGACTGCCTCCACTGCCTCAGAGGTTGCCAAGAAAGAGGAACAGTTGGACCAAGATGGACTCAGGAGGTTGAGGGTGGTGAAACAGAGGTGCATCCCTCCAGTTGTACCTCTCCACAGTTCATACACTGTTCTGGCAGACTGTGGCTCCTCTACGGAGGCACCCACAGTGGAGACCAAGGAGGATGCTGGGAACCTTCACAAAGGAGACCCACAACAGTGTGGTATGGGACCACACAGGGGGAAGGAGACAACTCCTGGTGGGGGACTCAATTGTTAGGGGAGTAGAATTGGACGAGGGAGGGGAGAGGGAGGTTAAGGTACCTGCCAGCACCATGGCTTGGAGGGACACGAAGTGAATCTTCTGGATCACAGGAGCAGCTGCGCAGCAGAGGGAGCTGGATGTCATTGTCCCCCCCTAGGGACAAATGACCTGGATGAGAGTCAGATCAGAGCAATGCAGGATTTTGTGGAGTTAGGCTGGGCCCTTAGACAAGTAGCATGCATGGTAACCTTCTCAGAGGTGCTTCCTGTCTATGGCATGGGTGAGGCTAGGGTACTCTGTACCATGGGATTCAATGAATGGTTGAAATACTGATGCAGAAAACTCAGGGTCTTGGCTTCACTGAAGACTGGGGGTCCACCTGGGGATAAAGGCCTATACTGGCATGATGGTCTGCATCTGTCCAGGAGGGGAACCAGGATCCTAGGTGATAGGTTGAAATGCTTCATTGGCAAGCATTAAAGTAGCCAAGGGGAGGCACTGAAAAGAAGCAAGGAAACTCAGCCCCCAAACAAAAACAGGGTACATAGCGAGGTAAACACCAAGGTAGAGAAGTCGATCAGAGCAGGACAGGGGTAAATGGAGAAAAAGCAAAGGCAGTAAGGACAGAGATGGGGCTAAAAGCAGGAAGGCCATCAAACAATGGAGGGCTATCAGTACCAATGCCCGTAGTCTAGGTAACAAACTCTCTGAACTAGTGGCCTTGATGGAAGAGGGATGACTAGATATGTGGCAGTCACAGAAACATGGTACACAGAGAATCATGACTGGGATGTCAACATACCAGGGTACACAATCTACAGGAGGGACTGGGAGGGTAAAAGAGGAGGAGGAGGAGTAGCTCTCCAAGTAAGAGAAGGGATCAAAGCAACAGAACTAAAGGGAAAACAGGGAGGTGATGAGGCACTATAGGTCACCCTGGAGACAGGAAATGACACCACAATCCATACTGGGGTTGTATACAGACCCCCATCTCATGGAGAGGAAATGGACAAGGAAATGATAGAAGGCATCCTTAGACTGGCAGAAAAAGGGGAGATATTTTTGATGGGGGACCTGAATATGTTAGATGTTATTTGAGCACCTTTGCTATAGCCATATCCAAGAGCAGGGTTATTCTCGATGCCCTACAGGAGGTATGTCGCAGACAGCTAGTGCTGGAACTCACTCAGGAGGGAGCAATCTTAGACCTGGTACTCTCAACCAGGGACGGAGACAGGATCTCAGATGTAGAAGTGGGTAGCCATCTGGGAACAAGTGACCACCAAACAGTGTGGTTCACGATAAACACAGCTGTAGAGTAAAGCAATGTAAAAGTGAAGGTATTTAACTTTAGGAGGGCTGACTTTGTCAAAATGGGAGAGTGCCTCAGAAAAGCACTAGCAAATAGGCAAGAAGGAGGGGTGGAGGAACAATAGGGCAAAAAATCAAAACTGCCATCACAGAGGCAACAAGCCTTTGCATGAAACAAAGAAACAAAACAAAGGGAAAAACCACTATGGTTCTCAAAAGAGGAGGTGAGGAAGGTTAGGGAGGAAAATAGCATTCAGGACGATAAGAAACAGAAAGAGCAGGACAGAGAACTGTACCAGTTAAAGCAGAAGGAAGCAGGAAGGCAGTCAGAATAGCAAAGGACCAAACCAAGGAAAAGTTAGCCAACTCAATTAAGAAGGGGATAAAACATTTTACAAGTACATTAGGGAGCGAAAGAAAGACCAAGGGAGGGATAGTGAGGCTCAATAAAGGGAGGGTGGGCAGAGGGTGCCAGTGAAAAGAAGGATACTGAATGAATACTTCTGCTCAATATTCACAAAAGAAGAGGAGGGAGGAACCTAAAACCAATCAATAGAAGCACTCGGATAGGTGGGTCGATACCAGTCCATTAACAGAAGAAAGGGTCCTGAAAGAACTTTTGAAACTGAAGGTGGACAAAGCAATGGGGCCTGATGGTATTCACTCCAGAATTCTAAAAGAACTAAGGGGAGAACAAATGATCCCCTGTTGGCCTGCATTTCCCCAACTGTGAAGAGGATTCCTTTTCCCTGACTGGGTGGTGCTCTCCTGCTGATTCTAACCACGCTGCGGTTCAAATCCCCCATTGGCCTGCATCTCCCTGACTGTGAAGGGGATTCCTTGCCCTGACCGGGTGGCGCTCTCCTCCAGATTCAAACCACGCTGCAGTTTGAATTCCCAGTCGGCCTCCATTTCCCCGACTGTGAAGGGAATTCCTTGCTCTGACCAGGCAGTGCTCCTGATTAGAACCACGCTATGGTTCGAATCCCCCATCGGCCTGCATTTCCCAGACTATGAAGGGGATTCCTTTCCCTGACCGGGCGGTGCTCTCCTCCTGATTCGAACCATTCTGCAGTTTGAATCCCCCATCGGCCTGTATTTCCCCGACTGTGAACGGGATTCCTTGTCCTGACCGGGCAGCCCTCTCTTCCAGATTTGAATCATGCTGCGGTTCGAATCTCCCATCCGCGTGCATTTCCCCGACTGTGAAGGTACACTGGATTTTCAAACTTGGCACTATTTCTGCTGTATTTTCCAGTGGCGCACACTTCTGCCAGTTGGATTGAATCTAGCGCAGTTAATTACTGGCTCATTAGCCAAGTTGTTTAACTGCAGATGAACCTCAGCTGCTGCTATTTCCTGCAGTTTTTTTGGACAGTTTAGTTGAGATTACTGTTCATATTTAGTGGATATTTTAATATTTCCCATGGGCTTTTCTGTTAACACTACTGTCTACTTCTAGAGCTTATTTTAAGACCACTCCTTGGGTGATATTTTATCAATACTGCCTGCAATTTAAGTGTGAGTTTAAGTTTTAAACTGTTGTTACTCTTTCCTGCCAGGCTACAAACAGTGAGGTCCCTTCTCAAGGTCCCTGCTCCTTGCAACTCTTGGCTCCATTTCTACCGCTCCTGAATTTGCCAGCCCCCTCTCATGTTTACCAGTCCCACCCCAGTCTCTTTGTCCTTCATGTTGTCTCCCTCCTCGCTGCTCCCAATTAATTCTCTCTCTCACCCTGTATTACAGCCTCTCCACAGCCTTTTTTTTCTCTGTTCCCCATTGCTGTCCCTCCCCAGTATTAATTCTCTCCTTTCGTTCTCCCCTAGGGAGTTCCTTTCCTGACCAGGCATCACTCGCCTCCTGATTCGAACCACACTGCAATTCAAATCCCTCGTCGGCCTGCATTTCCTGACTGTGAAGGTACACTGGATTTTCAAACTTGGCGCCATTTCAGCTGCTATTTTCCAGTGGTGCACTTCTGCTGGTTGGACTAAAGCTACAGCAGTTAATTATTGCCTCACTAGCTGAGCTGCTAACTGCAGATGAACCACAGCTGCTGCCATTTCCTACACCTGTTTTGGCCTTTCCTCCCAACCCTGCCCCTACCTTTATTAAATCCTCTAGCTAACCTAAGTGGTCCGTCCCTTCACCAATCAAGTGCTCAGTTGTCTCTTAAAGGAGACTTACATTCAGACTTTGTCTTAGTCTCTTAAAGGGGCATGACCCTTCTGAAGTTGACTTAGTTATTTCCTGCTCCCAAGGGTACTAATTCCGCATTCTGGGCTCTGCTGTCTAGGTGTCTAGTTCCAATTTAATTACTAATTATCAGCACATGCCAAGAATGGGACTCTTGAGTCACCTTCTAACTGGTGGCTTGCCCCTGAACTACAATGAAGCCACTCAACCAGATCTGACCCTCCAACTACCTCCCCTACGGGGTACCCCTGGTGAGTCAGAAACAAACTGTGTCACTAAAATGTCCTCTATCCCCTGTCTCATGACAAGTTATCACTACCAAACCACCCTATCCTCCTTCTCCTTCTTGCTCTGCCTAACCTCTTCTGTCCTCCCACCATCTCCATTAACTACAAACTCAGAAATCATAAACCTATATCCCTTCTCAAGGCACTCAAGTTCCTCATCTTATGGAACTTCTCTCCTCCTCCTTTTGTCCAGCAACATCCACCCTAACCCCAGACCCATGCAGCTTCCTCATAACAGTAACTACACCCATAGAGTCTCAAACTTGTGTCTATAAACATCAGCAGTTTCCACCATGAAATTGACCTCCTCCAGGTCTGGGTGACTCAACACAGACCCAACGTCCTTGCTGTAGTTGAGACTTGGCTCTTTCCTAAGGTGCCCAATAGTACCATCCAACTGGATGGCTACTAATTTTAGAACTGACAAGTAGGGAAAGAGGGGCAGTGGTTGTGCTTTATTTACCTAAAAAACCCTCCAGGGTATGCCCTTCCTAAAATAGACACCAACGGTCCCTACTTGAAGCTATAGTGGTTAAGCTGCTCCTGGTCACCAAGGCAAATCTCTTACCATCACTGACTGTTATGTCATGCCTCAAGACCTTGGCTGATATTATGCTCCTTGGTGACTTCAATGTCAATTAGCTGGCACCCTCAGCTGACATCTATAGAGCGCCAACTTCTTACCGTTAACTTGGCCAGTTGTATCTCACCATCAACCAGGCGTAAGCACAGTACTGGTAGTTCTACCATACTGGACCACATTTTCACTAACAGACCTGACAGAATGACATATGCCAAGGTTCTCTGATTCCTTTGTGACCCTCCCCATCATCTGCCTTTGGTCCAATAAATCACCCAAGCTCCTGTAAAACTACGTTTCAAAGCATCCTCAAAAAAAGGTCAGTTAAATCAATTTAAAGCTCACCTCAGCAACCTATGCTGGTCTCCACTGGAATCTGCACCTTCTGTGGACCATGCCCTTTACTTCTTCATACACAAGTTCAATGATGCCTGTGATATCTCTGCCCTGAGAAAAAAGCTGAGGCAAAAATCACGTAATAATCCATGGATTACACCCTCCCTTCTTTCCTGTATGGCTGACAGAGATCATCTCTGGCACAAAGCTTAGACCACAGGCAGCCCTACTCACTGGCAAATTAGAGAACTGCCAGAAACTCCTGTACCCAAGCTATCCAGCAAGCCAAACAGGACCACTTCAAGGATGCACTCTCAAGTTCTTGGGGTGACAGCAGGAAATTTGGGGACAATCTAAAAGAGCTCATTGGGAAAGCCAACAAATTCCCACCCTCCATACTGTGTGTTGATAATACTGTCACCCAAGATCCACAGCAGATAGCTAACATCTTCAACGCAGCTTTTACCGACCTTAGTGGAGTGCTCCCCAAAGACTTCTTTGACTCCCCAGCCCCTCCATCTGGCCTAACCAATGCGGCCCCTTCCACTATAAAACAATCTCCCCTAGCTCTGACAAGAAATACCTGCTAAAGGTCCTTGGGAAATTGTGTTACAGCAGTGACTCACTTGACTTAAATTTGCTTCAGATAACTCTAGATGCAATTCCCCTTTCAATAGAAGGTGGCCATAGTGACCCCAGTCCATAAGAGTGGCGACTGAGCACAGTGCTCCAATTACCACCCCATCTCCATCCTCCCTCCCCTATCAAAGGCCCTGGAATGGATAGTAGCTGACCAGCTATCAGAGTTCCTGTCAAAACACAACATCCAATGCCTTGAACAGCATGGTTTCAGGAAACACCACAGCACCACCTCAGCCCTTCTTTAATTCACCTCCTACATTCATAAAGCCCAGGATCAGAAGCACTTAGTGGGGTCAGTGTACATTGACCTCAGTAAAGCTTTCGATACAGTTAACCACTCCCTCCTAATTAACTGCCTCATTATGATTGGTGCCTCCCCCAGTACGGCAGGTTGGTTTACAAGCTACCTTGAGGGTAGATCCCAACAGTTTATAATCTGCGACAAATTGTCCACTGGTCAACTGGTCTGCTCTGGGGTCCCTCAAGGGTCCATTTTGGGCCCCTTATTGTTTAGCCATTTTCTTAACTCCTTACCTCAAGCCTGCCCTGGTGACATACTCCTATATGTGGATGACACTGTGTTATTCGCCAGTTATCCAGACCCTCTAGTCTTAACCCGTAATCTTCAAATCAACTTCTCGGTGGTAGAGGATTGGTTCACATGACACAAACTGGTCATGAACTACAAAAAAACAAAGACCATGCTTTTTGCTAGCCCTCAAAACAGACTTAAATCATCCATGTTCAACATACTCAACTGCCTCAGTGTCCCCATTGAACAAGTTCAGACCTATAAGTACCTCAATATAACCCTCAATTGTACCTGTCCTTCTCGAATCCATAAGCATACTATCCAAAATGGTTGATAGTAGGTTCGTTATCTTCTATAGGCATAAACACTGTATGCCTAAGAGCCCTCAAGCTGCAGTCACTAACTCCATTCTCTCCACTGTGGATTATGGACTCATCATCTATGGTGCAGTCACAGACACAGCACTAAAGAGAGTCCACATTGCCCTAAACAAAGCCTGTCATCTGGTCTTGGGAGCACACAGTAGGCTGCACACGTGTGACCTTTATTCCATCACTAACTGGCTCCAACCTCAAGGACAGAATAAAGTACCACACCTGCCTGTATGGGAAGAAAATCAGCCTGGGTCTACACCTCCCAACTCCCTGACCCTGCTAACCTGGGCCACGAGCTCACATACCGCGTGTGAATGTTTCTAACCGCTTCCATGTCCCCTTTGCTGAACAAATCAAGCCCAATGATGCTTTATCTACTGGGCTCCCAACTGGCTAAATGGGCTTCCCACCAGCTCCCTTGATGTCCCCATGCTTGGCCCTTTCAAGCATCTCCTGAGAAATCACCTTGTTGCACGCAGTCACTGTATGGCCCTTCCTAGTCCCCTCACTCTCCCTCCCCTCCCTCCCCTCATCCTAGTCTCTCCCCCATTTTCCTTTCTATCAACCTTCTGCTATTACTTGTCCCCTTCCTCTCCCACTTCCACTGCATCCTTCTATAGCAATGTCTGCTCCTCCTAGCCTCTTTTTCCTTTTTTGTCTGCCTCCCTTCATGGCCACTCCTTTTGTCCCTTTTCTCTTCCATCTCTTCCCTCCAAAGATTCTTTTGTCTCCCCCCCCGCCCTCCTTCAGACAAAGCCTACTGAGGCTGACTTCACCTTACCGATAAAGCCACCTTTGGTTGCCTCCCCTGCCTGTTTACACACTAATAACCCAATAGCCTCCTGGTATATGTACTTACTGGGGGTGTGGTCTAGCGCTGAACTGGAATGGCCACTTAGTTTCTCTGCTACTCAGACGCTGAAAAAATCCACCGACATCCCGAAGACTGGTGGCCTATTTGCAGATCACTGGGGAAGCTCTTGGTAGGGTACTACTAATAACAACTGAATCCGATTGCTTTGGTATATAATGTACACACCTGGAGTCCATTCCTGGCTGCACTGCTGAATGTATATCAGGCCTGAAAAATGGCTTCCTCCATACCCGTGGCAGCAGACTCAAACTAAAACAGAGCAGATGTTTGCACAGCTCCTACATCAAATATCCCAGCTAATGATGGCTACAAACAACAACACCCAAGCCCTACAAGCAATCGAGGGCAGAATTTTCCAAGCGGAGCATAGGATTGGCTCACACGATGTGGCCCTGCAACAGATGATGGCAACCATGCGATGGCAAGCCAGGGCCATCAACTACTTGCAAGAGAAAGTTAACGATCTTGAAAATAGGAGCCGGCGAAACAATCTTCAGTTCGTTGGCCTCCCAGAGGATGCAGAACAGAAAGACTGAATTAAAATTTTCTAATTCGTCCTCCTTCAGCTTCTGGATCTTCCAACTGATACTGCCCTACAAACTGAACAGGTGCATCTGTCACAGACCTGGGGACAGGCCCCGGCCAATACTGGCCCATTTCTTAGATTTCCAACAGAAGGAGGAGATCTCCGCTGCTGCAAGGAACAAGGGTCAACTCCACTGGCAGAATCACAAAATCCAAATATATCAGGACTACTCCAGAGAGCTGTCAGAATGTTGGAAAGAGTATATGGAGGGGTGTAAAATACTACACAAGCTGGGCATTTCATTTTCTCTCCAGCCACTATGAGAATTATCATTAATGGCTCTCCACTGCTTGTTGCCCATTCTGAAAATCTCCTAGATTATCACCACAAAACCTACCCAGTGGAGTTTAGAACACCGAGAAGCCCAGAAAGGATGGACAGCAACTTGCTACGCCCTACTCAACCTGATGAACTAGTGCATGTGCACAGTACACAGAGAGCCCCGCAGTACAATTCTTTGAAGGATCCTGCCTGCCCAGGTCCAAAAAGAGACACACTACCTACCAGCATGAAAGGAGAACTCACCCAGCAGAGAGAGGTCTTCCAGACAGCCCAAGAAGCAGATCACAGCTGGAGAAAGTGGCAGTCCCAGCTCTACAAGCTTTTTTATTTCATTCAACAGATTTGAGCCACTTTGGGATGAACCAGCGACTGATGAAGGACCCATTACTGTGATACAGCTCCATAACTTTCGGACTGCCGCATGCTCCAACACACACTAAATCGTGGGCTGACATTGCAGCTACCTGACCCTCTTCATCGGATGTCCATGCAGACCACTCTTTCCTTGTGATGTCTCGTCTACCTGGCAATGAAGGACTGTGAACTACAGTAGATGCAGGAGCCCAGGCGGAGAGGAACCCTCCATGATTCAGCACAGGATAAGTACTCGACTCTATGGATTAATTGGTGGGAGTTAAGGAGGGAGGGAGGTGCTATTTGATTTAGCTTGGCCCAACACTACCATGGGCCTTCCCCCTGTGATTTTCTCCCCCACCTGCTATTAGCAATATGGGCTGGTTTGATTCTGAAGGGTTAAATTTGTGTCTCTGTGGTGTTATTATCATTACTCTGACCAGGAAATGAATATATATGTATGAGACAATTTGATTTTACAGCGTTCTGGTCAGCAGACAGACTGAACCTTACAGACTGAGATATTTGTGTGACCAGCTGAGGGCCCGTCTGAGTATACTGCCTTCATTGCATGGTTCAGGCTTATTTCTGCTCCTTGGCACTACATGGTAGCAATGGCCCAGCAGTCACAATAGATTGCAGGAACAGGGGTATGGGCCACATCGGGCAGAACACTAAGATCACATGATCGGATTATGTTTATCTGTCTCCCTCTTTTGCAATTCTAGGCTAGGATCAATACTCCCCCTTAGGTCTAGTCGGCCATATAGATTGATCAATGCTAATACCCTAGACAGATGTCCATCTAATGCAGGGGCTCTCCTGGGTGGTCCCATACTGCCATGGAGGTCACTGGGGGAGATGGTATCCCTCTCCCCCATACCCATTCCATGCTTTCTAAATGGCCTCACTTAGCTATTTCAGTGTCTGAGGACGCCTCTTGCATACTCCATGAATGGTTGCCCTCCTCTGGAACAGAGGATGTCATCCCTCCCCTACAAGAATGGGAGGGGACCTTGGCAGGATACTGCCAGTCCTTTACCTCCCAGCTCATCAAGTGGTGTTACTTATCAATGTTGGTGTTTACTGTCATGGTTTATTGTAATTCAGTAGTTTGGGCCATTTGCCCTGTTTGTTTATATTTAGTAGATATGAACCAGGTAAATGCTTGGCACCTACATCAGTGTGTAATAAGATGGTTTTCGAGATATCAGCCAGTAATCCATCTTGGGAACAGCAAGAGTGGGAAGTCATGGTGGATCGTAGTCTTTTGGGCATATCATGGTATTACCCTCCAACATCACAGTCCACCCCACCGGGATAATGGGTGACATCCATGCCTGGAACATACGGGGCCTTAATACCCCGGTAAAGCATAAACAGGTGTCATCACATCTGAAAAGACTGTGAGCCACGATGGCTTTCCTTAAAGAAATGAAGCTTATCAAACAAGATCATGATAAGCTAGCCAGAGATTGGGTGGGGCAGGTTTTTTCCTCCTCCGCCCCCTCCAAGAAAAGAGGAGTTGCTATTCTCCTGCACAAGACCTTTAAATGGACCCCAGTCCAGATTAGAAAAGATGCTCAGGGGACGTGGGTAATGGTCTCTTTAGATATCCCAGAAGGGCCTCTTCTTTTGGTGAATGTTTATGGTCCAAATGAAGATGCTAGAGATCTTTCATGCAGTGGCTCAAGCATACAGTTCTTGCAAAATCCTCCACCCCAATCATTGCTGGGGAGATTTTAACTTCCCAGTTGATCCCCTGATAGACCACAGTTCAGCCTACTAAGTATCACTCACCCTAAAGTGCGATTGGCACTGAATCAAACTATGTCAGACCTTGGTCTTCAAGATATATGGAGAGTGTTCCACCCTCAGGACAGGGACTACACCTTTTTCCCATCGGTGCATGGCACAGACAGCTGGTTAGATTATTGGTAGTCTCCCCACTATTGCACAAGTGTTCTATTGGGTCAGAGACTGCACCAATGGTCATCTCAGACCACTTACTGGTACACACCTCCACTTTCTATAGGACCTCAGAATACCCCTTGTATCTCTTGGAAATTGGACTCACTGCTTCTTAGAGACTCTGACTTTAAACAGTGATTTCTGCAAGAGATTTCCCACTACCTAGCAGAAAACTTGACATCTGATACTTCCCCAGCCAATATCTGGGAAGCCCTGAAAGCTTCTCTTAGGGTTGCCATTATGGGCTATGTGGCTAATAGGCGCAAGCAATGGGAGCAGCTCCTTAAATTACTTGAGGACCAAATGCGAGCGAAAGAATTGGAAGCAAAACAAGTTGCCCATTTTGATCAGCACTCCCCACTCAGCTGAGAGTTTATTAGTCTCAAACTGGAAATTAATGACCTGTTAGCCCGCATAGCCAAGATAGCAGTCCTCCAGTTAAAACATCAATTTTGGGAGGGTGGGAGAAGGAGGAAGCTGCTCACATATAGTTTATGGAAACAGCAGATGGAAAGACACATACCTGGATTAAAGGATGCCTCAGGGTTTAGAGGCAGTATAGCAGTGGTCTAAGGCACTGAGCAGCAAATCTGGTGACATCCAGCAGACCAGACCTGGGTTTGAATCCCACAGCTTCCACTTGCATACTGTGTGACCCTGAGCAAGTCACTTAACTTTCTTGTGCTCCCAGGTCACACCTGGAAACAAGCTCCCACTTAGTGTGCCTTTCCTGGTTGAACAATTTCCCCTTTCCCTTATCAATATAGCCAAGGAAAAAATTAACAACATCATGCAGCAATACTATGCTATGCTAAACAAATCCTACAGAGCTATGGATCTGGAAGTGGTGCAAAAATTCCTAGCTTTCCTAACACTCCCTAAACTGTCACCTCAACATAGAGATTGCCATGAAGCACTCTGCCTCCGTGGAGGTAGAACAGACAATTTAGGCTATGAATGCTGGGAAGGCTCCCAGAGTGGACTGGTTCCCGTTGAGGCCTGGCGACTGGTACACTCACAGATTTCTCCCTCTTTAGTCAGGTATTCAGTGAGGCACTGGATAATGGCTGCTTCTCCCTCCACCCTATGGGAGGCCTCATAACAGTGTTTCCCAAAAAGGGGAAGGATCATACCCTCCCTTCCAGTTATCAACCAATATCTCTTATTAACACAGACAGTAAAATGTTTGCAAAAGTACTGGCAGCTTGCTTAGGTCCCCTCCTCCCAATCCTTGTACACCCATCCCAGGTGGGCTTTGTGCCCGGTCAATATAGCAGAGACCATATCCGTTCCTTACTGAACCTTCTTCATCATGCCAAGATAGTTCCCACTTCAGCAGCTGCAATGGCCATTGATTTTGAGAAAGCCTTTGATTCCCTGGAGTGGGACTACCTGGCATTGGTCTTGCAACATATGGGCCTAGGGGACCATTTCGAGGAGGGTTTTGCACTGTATTACAGACTCATGGCCAGGATCCTCACTAACTCTACCCTGTCAGATTCCTTCCTCTTAGGTAGAGGCACCAGGCAGGAATGCCCCCTTCCCCCTCACACTTTTTGCTTTAGCAATGGAGCCCCTTGCAGCAGCTATCTGGCAGCACCCTCATATACAAGGCCTTGCTCTTGGAGACACCACATAGAGTACTCTTATGTACATGAATGATCTGCTGGTTCCCTTGGGTAATGCTCCAGCATCCATTCCTGCCTTACTCACCCTACTGAAAGAGTTCATGGCATACTCTGGTCTGAAGATGAATCAGTCAAAGACTGAAGTTCTCCCCTTAAATACTTTGTGTACCTCCACTTTAATGGCCACGTTTGGGCTGCACTGGTACCCTGAAGAATCAGTATACTTGGGCACTCATATTACCCCAGATCTCATTAAGCTGTGGGACAACAACCTGTGACTGCTGGTGGTAGAGCTTGGGACTGAGCTGGAGAGATGGCACACCCTGCATCTTACATTAGCAGAAAATACTGTGACAATCAAAATGATCTTGGCACCCAAGCTACTGTATGTCATCTCCCATATCCCCCTAGAGTTCCCACCTAGATGGACTAGCACCATTGATGCCCTTCTCGGCAAATTTATTTGGGATATTAAAAGGCCACCCTATAGCAGGAATAAGCTGAGGTTACACTGGCGGGAGGGTGGCTGGGGTTTGCCATGGTTAGAGGGCTATAATTGGGCTTATTCCATTGCTCAGACATTGAACTGGTTTAGGCCTAAGGGGCTAGCCCCCCCCCCAATGGTTCTCCATGGAGCTAGCCTCCGCCCAAGTCTCTAAGCTGTCACTTTCGATATGCAACCCTTTTCCTAAGAAAGTGAAAGACCACCCAACAATAGCACCGGCAGTTAAAACCTGGAAAAAGGTACAGTACATACAAAACTGCAGGTGGACCCACTCCCTCCTGACTGGACTCCCCTCTGGGACAATGAACAGATGCAGGTGGAGCACAAACCCCTCTGCTGGGACCACTGGCAGAAATGTGGTATTAATATGCTGGGGGATGTTATACAGGGAGATAGTCAGATAATGAAATTGTTCCAAGATCTGTCTCTAGAAAAAGGTCTAGATAAAACTGACTTTTGGAGCCATCTGCAACTCTGCTGCTCAGTCACATCCTATCTGAAAACATCCTCTCAGACAAGCACTCCATTAATTAAACTGACGCACTGGATTTCCTTAACTAAAGGGCACGCTAGCCTAGTATATGCTGAACTTCGAGATTTGTTTTCCTCTGAATCACTGACTGCAAAACATTAATGGGAAACAGTTCTGCAGACCACTATAACAGACACTCAATGGAAATTCTGCTGGTGACAGGCTCATTTTGTATACCCAGACATAAGGAGTAAGCTCATCCAAAACAAGCTAATTCACCATTGGTATAGGACACCATTGGTGCTTCACAAGTGCAAACTCCTAGATGCTGACCTCTGCTAGAGATGCCAGACTTAAACAGGAGATTTCATTCATATTCTTTAGTCATGCCAGCTGATCTCCCCTTTCTGACACACAGTGACAGAGTTGGCTTCCCACATCATAGGCTCTAACTTGGGATAAGATCCATCTTTTGGATCTTAGGTATCCCAACCAGTCAGTCGAAGCTATCTCGAGCACAACAGCGCTGGCTAGCTCTCCTTAGCCTCCAAGCAAAACAGCTGATCCTAAGCCACTGGAGAACTACTGAGGTCCCCTCTATGGCCGAACTTCTCACCTCCTTCTACAAGATAGCATCCTTAGACAGGATGTCACATGTTATCGTTAATACACTCCCCAAATTCTACACTTGCTGGGTGCCCTTCATAATATATTTGAAACCTCGAGCTGGAATAGGCTGAATGCCCACCTCAGCTATATTGGGCCCTAATTTCTGCTTACTCCCCAAGCTATGATAGGGTGTCCAATCTCACACCAGATGGTGCCTACACATGGCTGAATGTATCATTAGCTAAGTTAGAACTTATGCCTATGCGGTAGCATCGATACCTGCAGTAAGCCAATCATTGAATTACGACACATAAAAATCAATATTTATAAAGTTTGTGCAGACTAAGTTTCACTTTATGAGAAATGATATGCCAGCTATAATGTGTCATCATACAGTGCTGGCAGTATAGAGTCGATTATACTGTATTTGTGTTTCATAACATAGTGGCATGTGAAAGTAGTATAGTGTCATGATTATTGTGCTTACAGATGTGCCTGACTAGTATAGTGTCTTAGTGTCTTGTATGTGTCTTCCATATGTGTGTGTGGGGGAATGCAGAGTTAGGGTTTGAGGATGGGGCGTGGGGTGGAGTGGGTGGTAACTTAACATCGCATTTACGCTTTTAGTCGCTGTGAAACAACCCTAACTGATGCATTAACAGAGTATTTTGCAATGAATTTTCCTTCTTTTTGATACAGTGTAATAGAAATAGCAAATGGTATGTGTTGGTGGGGCCTTGGGCCCTGCTCCCCAAAGCTGCCCTATTTCTGCATAATGATATGTGTTTGTGGGAGAGTGGCCCTGGGGCCCCACGCCCCACTACACATAAGCACGGGCCATACAGTAGTCCTGTAGGGCAAGGAAGCCTTGTAACATTAATTTGCCCATATTTAGGAACTGTAGTAGCTAGTACAAAACTGAAGTGTTGTTGTAATCATGAGTAACTAGTCCCCACAACATTAAGTTGATTGAATCTGTATCGCACAGTGTGTCCGAAATAGGGGCAGCAAAGCACTGTGAATAGTAAGTCTGTTGGCGTAATAGTTGTCCTCAGACATGAAAAATGAGCAATTGAAACAGTAAATTGCAAAATTTCTCACAGAACTGTACAAAGGTAGGAAAAAATTCAAATATCATGGGTTTCAGGACCCTGCCACCTGAATTTTTGCAATGAAAAGTCTATTTCTTGAACCGTTTTAAATACGGGCTCCGAAAAGGTGTCTCAGATGCAGCAATGTTATCCTATGGGAAAATTGATGACATTTGGAATGCTGTAACTTTGGGCCCCTGTAATGTTTTGGAACCAAACCACCAAAAGGCACATCTTTGGGACAAGGCTTGCCACCATGCAATGTCAATAAAGCGATCAAACCGTTTTTGTTGCAGGAAGCGACAAGATTTACAGTTATTTTGAGCATACTTTCGCAAATCACAAAAGTTTTGCAAAATAAATCATGAAACTTTCACATTTACGAAAGTATTTTGTGAAAGTATTTTTCAAAAAAAGTTTAAAAATGTATTTCTGGGGGGTTTATGGCTAGCATCCTCAGGACCCAACTAGGTAAGCACAACAATCAGTGTTTACCTAGAGGGTCCCAATTTTAAATGCCAGGCATTTTTCTGTGTCACTAACTGTAAACAAGATGGGCAACTCACGAAAGTAAAAGGGCCATCTGTGACAGTAAAAAGAGCCTCTCAAGAAAATGTTGTGATTTTTGTTAACTTTTCCCCTTGAATATAATGGTAAATTTATTTTTTGAATAACTTTTGAACGGTTTAATATTTTTCACCAAATCTTTGAAAGGCACATGGTGACCAAGGCTGTATCTTCACTGAAGTTTTTCAGACCAAATGGACAAACCATGCGAGCTGTGGGTACAAGCAAAGAAACACACAAAAAGTCAATTTTTTGCATGAATGATTCATTCACATATTTGGGACTGTCTGGTACAATATGCCCTGCAAGCCCATTGGTCCACACAGGGGACCAATGGGCTTACAGCCCATAGTGTACCTGTCATTTGGCGGCTGACTGGGCAGTAAGTGGGAGGGATGCAGCCACCCACTGATGACAGGGGGGTGCGGGTGAGCAAGGGGTCCTGTGTGGCTGGGAGGGGTGGGGAGTGCCACTGGATCACCAGGGATGTTCATGTGGGTGTTGAACCATGATCACGGACTCGGAAGGGAGGGTCCACTAGACTACCAGGGACTGTTATAATGTACATTTACCACGATCATGGCAATGTGTGGGGGTTCCACTAGACCACCAGGGACGGTC
This sequence comes from Neoceratodus forsteri, assembly GCA_016271365.2. NCBI lineage: Eukaryota > Metazoa > Chordata > Ceratodontiformes > Ceratodontidae > Neoceratodus > Neoceratodus forsteri. The sequence continues at coordinate 250,448,067 of CM028130.1, read as the reverse complement.
TAGTAACATATATCGGGGGTGGGAACTCGGGTGGGAGGGGAACCACTAGACCACCAGGGATGGTCATGTATATTATTATCGGGGTATCAGGGACTGGGAGGGCCACTAGACTACCAGGGATTTCTTAGTATATATCTACAGGGCAATCACGACTATGGGGCAGGGATGCCCCAGGCTCCCCTCAGCTCACGTCATGCTGTGTAGGGCACCAAGCGCAAGTCGCCGGGCTGCCCTGCGCAAGGCATGCAAATGGGGCCATAATGACATGCAAATGGCCCCATTTGCACCTTGCATATATTATGGCCTCATTTGCATGCCCCCTGCTGAATATCATGGGTGATGCCTAGCACAACTGCACTTGCACTGTTGCATCCCTATGCTATCAGTTGCTTGCACCGTGCAGTGCCACTGCACCATGCTCAGAAAGTGCACTGCCCTGTCATATTCAATGGTGCTGTGCCATGGCACATCCCGCTGAATATCACCTGGATCCTGGCCCCAGCGCATCACAGTTGCACTGTGCCCAGGTTTGCGCCACTGCCTGGCGAGTCTGAATATCCAGGCCTAAATGTATATATTTTGTTATACTATCAAAGAAAATATTTTGTTTTACTTTTTAATGTTTTTATGGAATCTTATGAAAAATTATTATAGTTTTATGCAAGTATAATTTTGCTCTGTAATTTCTACAATAAGTGTATGTTAGCAAACATATTTTCAATATAGTAGAGATGTATTTTCTGAGATATATTTCATATACGTTAAAATGGGTTTTGTGTGATATACATCTGCAAAGTGTATGCAATGGATATATTATTTGTGGCACAGTAGCGTCACTTTATTAAGGGGTTGAACAGGGGTTTCTGTGTTCAACCTGAAATTTTGTATTTTAATACCTTTGCAATCATTGATCAGATGTGCATGAAGTTGTGCATGCTCAGTGTTGTGTGGTAGATCTCTGGATGTGCCAAGTGTTGTTCTGGCTGGATGTGTGGTTTCTGAGATCTGGATAGTGAAAAAAGTGAATTTTGTGTATTTTTTTCCCATTGGTTTGAATGGGATTTCTTTGCATTTGTCTATGCCCAGATCGTTTGGAATTTTGGTCTAACATTTTCAGGGTAGAAAGGGGTTGGCCCACAGACCCCTTTGCTTGTTTGGTGAAAAATTATTAATCTGTTTCAAAGTTATTTAATTTTGAAATGTTTAAAAATTGGTTCTGAGCATGCTCAGTAAACACTTCAAAATAGCTCTATGAAATGACAAAATAATCTTTTTTTGTATGGGGCCAGTCCTTTTTCGTGAGGGGAAAATCATTATTTTGCTTGCCACAATCTTGTTTTACCTTCTTCCATTAAAATTCACATTTGAAAACCCACAAAAATGACATTCCTGAGAGTGACCAATAGATATAGCTTGCTTTTCTTAACCCCCTTAGCTGGATTTTCCACTTAATTGTTGCAGAAATACCCTTATAATGTTACTTTTTTAAGATTATAAATCTTGTTTCATGACTCATGATATGAAACAAGATCTTGTTTCGTATGACGACTCATGAAAAACGATTGTTTTAAATATGGGGAATCAATGTATTTTAATGGAGTTTTCAACTTTAGTGCATAACTTTGTTATTTTTCAAGATTTTGACACCAAATTTTCAACATACCTTTTTTGATGCCCCTCTCTTGAGCAATGTTGGTGTCATGTCAAAAATCCCGTCAAAAGGTGATTTCACAGTCGGTTGGTGAAATCACCTTTCAGGTGAGATTTCAAATTTTTTACCATACTTGTTCATGAGGAGGAGTCATAAGAAGGGTATGTTGAAAATGTTGGGGTCAAAATATGCTAAAATGGCAATGTTGTGTGCATCTGTTGACATTTTGTTATGCTCACTTGTAACTTTCTTAATTTTCAATATTTTACCCCAAATTATCAACATAGATATTTCTTTATACCACCTCATAAATGATGACAGCAGTCATTTTTAAAATCTTGCCCAATTGCCTTTTCATACCCCTGCTGTGGAATTACACTGCGTGTGGTGAGAATGATGTTTTGGTGGGGATTTAACAATTTTACTACCAGGTTGATGAAGTGGGGTAAATAAGAATGCTATGTTGACAATTTGGTTGCTGTTGTCCTACAAATGGAAGCTCAGGGCCCAGAGGGCCTGTGCTTACCTATAAACATACACATCTCATCTATGGAGATGAGAGCACAGGGTCTGGAGGGCTTGTGCTCCATCAGACAAATAAGGATATGATTACACGATCTCAGAAAGTACAGATGCATGGGAAAATGCAGGGCCTTCCAGGCCCAGAACTCCCACAGGACAATAAGGATACCATGATACTATCTCAAAAAGTAAGAACCTTCAGGTCCTGCAGTCCAACAGGACAATAAGGATACCATGACACTATCTCAAAAATGGACATCCTTTGCCAAAAGCACTGTGTTAATGCAGCATTTAGGGTTCAGGCTAAAGCAACAAAGTAGGGAATGTGGCTTTAGGGTTTCCAACCCTAAAACCCCAATGCCACCCTTAAAGCAAATCAGGGGTGGAGTCTTCCTAGGGGTTGTTAGCCCTAAAGTTCACCCGATTCTGTATACTCCAGAAATATACACACCTATTGGGCTGAGCTTTAGAGATGACAATTTCAGGACAACTCCACCCCTGAATTGTTTTAGGGGTGGCATTGGGGTTGTAGGGTTGGAAACCCTAAAGCCACATTTCCTTACTTTTGTCACTTTAGCCTGAACTCTAAATGTTGCCTTAACACAGTTTTTTTTGCAAAGAATACATCATTATATATATCTATATAGGGCGCGCTCGCGCCCCTATATTTAGGGTTGAGTAGGCACTTCTGTGTTAAATTTTAAATTTTGTGTGTTAATAACTTTTGACCCATTCAATGGATTTGCATGAAATGTGGTAGTGTGGTGAGGCATAGTAGATCTCTTGATTTGCCAAATTTCATTTTGGTCGGACTTATAGGTTTTTGTGCAACAAAACACTGAAAAATGCACTTTTCGCCAGTTATTTGGGCAGTTTTTCGAATTTTGTCCGTGGCACTGCACAGCTGTTGTGTGGCATGCTACTCTGCAACTTGGCTCATCTGAAAGAGCTTGGGTCAAGGAATGTGGCACTTTTTGTTTGATGAAAAAATATTAATCCATTCAAAAGATATTAAACTTTGAAGTTCTCATTATAAGTAAATGGGAACATTTATATGGTTATTTTGCGAAAGAAGAATGGGGTTTTGGCCAGCTAGTCCATCCTCACGATCATAGATTTGAGGCTCGTGATCAAAGAATCTTTGATCACGAGGAATTCTTTGATTGTGACAGCCGCCATCTTGTTTTCAGTTTACGGTCAGAAAAAATCTAATATCTCGACTCAGGGGTCACTCCTGAAGTAAAACTTGGATGGGTTTTACTCAGGGGGCTTCGCTCTATCAAGCCATGGCTGTGGTTTGCTTAAAAATTGTCAAAAAATAGAATTTTGAACTTTTTAATTTTTTGATCATGGCTCGCTAATGATCTTTGAATGTGAGCCTGCAAATTCTTTGATCGCGAGATTTATTTGACTGCGATCTTTGATCGTGAAGGCGAGACTGTAAAAAATCAATTTACTCAGCTCAGGGGTGGCTAATTAAGCCAAATGAGGGTGGGTGTTGCTCAGAGGGGTTCGTTCTATCGAGGCATGGCAGTGGTTTCAATGTATTTTGCCTAAAAATTGAGTTTTACCATTTTTTATTCTTTGATCGTGAGCCTGCAAATTCTTTGATCATGACAGTCTTTGATTGTGAGCTTTGATCGTGAGGGAGGGATTAGATGGCCAGATTTGGAGGCACCAGATAGCTCAATTTCCACTATTTTTTAAATGTAATATCTCGGAAACAGTTTTGTCTTTTAACTTGAAATTTGGTGGGTGTTGATGGGATGTCCTGCAGATGTGAATTACAGTGTTTATGTGCCAGACAACAGATTTTCTGTGGACATATTGCGTGGCGCAGTTTACGTTTTGTGGACAGCATTTTCCATTCTGGTACTGGCTTAAAATTGATATGGTAGCTAGCCTTACTGCCATGGATATACTTTTTAGTAGCTAGGTATCTAAAATCTTAACAGATGCGGAACTCTGCCACTCCAATGAATGAAAATCTCAAACCTTCACGTTATATCTCGGAAACGGTTTTGTCTTTTACATTGAAATTTGGAGGGTCTTCAGCAGATGTCCTGTACATGTGAATTATGGTGTTTAGGCATTGGAAAATTAATTTGTTGTGGACATATTGCGTGACACACTTTTTGTTTCACGTATGGAGTTTTGCATTGTGGTACTGGCTTCACATTTATAGGGTGTCTAGCGTTACTGCCATGGAGGTACATTTCAGTGGTTACATGTCTGACATGTAAACAGGTATTGAATTATGCCATTCTGATGACTGACAGTTTGCTTTCTTTCAATGTGGTGGGAGCTTTCGGGCCCCACGCTCCCACCCATATGTGCTCCCAGCAATACATATGATATTCAGTACTTGTACTCTTATCTTACGCAGACATTTACAAGTTGGTGGGAGCATGGGGCCCAAAGGGCCCGCACTCCCACCAACTTCCATGACTTTCTACTTTTCTATTCTTTCTCAAAAAGTAAGGAAATTCTATTAAAAAAAACTTTGTTAAAGCATCATTTAGGGTTAAAACACAAAAAGTAATGAAATGAAAGTTTAAGGTTGCCCCTCTCCCATCGGACCTGCAAATCATCCAAGACTGACAGCTGACGGGGCGTGTCATTGGGGTTGTGAGGCCTAAATTTCACCCCATTCTCTTTTACTGTGGCTTGTGAATATGATTGCACATGGAATGGGGTGAGATTTAGGCCCTCACAACCCCAATGACACACCCGTCAGCTGTCAATCTCAGGATGATGGGCAGGTCTGGGGGCAACCCTAAACATTTCATTTCCTTAGTTTTGTGTTTTAACTTAAATGATGCATTAACAAAGTTTTTTAATCAGAGTGTATATATATATATATATATATATATATATATACACACACACACACACACACACACACATATTGATAAAACATTTTAAATATATGTTTTACATTGTATGTATATATGTTTTACAGTTTATAAATATGAGTGGAATATATATTACATATCTTTATATGTATATGACATTCTGTAAATATATGCTGAATGCACTACTTCTACATATCTTCTTATAGTAAAATACATATATAATTAAAGAAGGCAGCTCAAAACATAGTGAGTGCTCACAACGTAAATGTAAAAGCACTCACAGTAAAAGTTGAAGAACGAACACACATACACTGTATCAGGATCTCCAGAAGATAACTCTTAGATTTCCCAACACAAAATTTATTTGTATAGAAAATAAAATGTAAAATCAAAGCCAAAGGTAGCAATAGTAAAAAACAAACCTCCCCACAGGAATGACATTTTGTGCTATTATCATGCTTTTTCAAGAACAGTGTGACATTTTGGTCCTGTGGGGAGGTTTGTTTTTTTACAATTGCTACTTTTGTCTTTAGTTTTACAATTTTTCTTTACTGTACAAATATACTTTGTGATGGAAAATCCAGAAGTGCCTTCTGGAGCTCCTGTGTGCATGTGTACTAACTTCTGCTGTGAGTAAACTTTTCAGAAGTAACCAGAAGGGGAAGGGATCAGATCAATTCCAGTGCAGTAGCTTCTTCTTGCTGTTTTTACAGTGTTTCTTGTGGATTGTACTTGGTAGAAGGTTATTTCTTTTCTTTCTTACTACTTCTAAGGGGCTAGTAGGGTATTGTTTTGGGGCTGTTGGAATTTTGAAACCTGTTTTGGTGGCTATAAGTGGGCTCATATGTTTGACGTTTCACTGTATAGCAGGCTGTGGAGGCCTATTTCTTTTGATTTAAAATCTATTTGGTATGATTTAATTGGGGCTGTTTCTTTGAATTGGAGATGTATATCTTGTAATTTCAAGCCTATTCTGATGTGTTGTTGGTGACGCTGTTTGAATTGGAGACTTGTTTCTTTTGGCAGCAAACCTATTTTTGGGGCTTTGAGTGGAATTTGTGATTCCTTTTTGCTGGCTTCACTAGCTGCAAAGTTTAGTGCATAGTGGGGGAAGGGTGCTAATAGTCTGGCCAGGTCTCACTCAGCTAACTAAATGGAGGTGGAGCTGAATCAGGTTTGTGGTGTCAGTTGCTTCTGGCTTCTCAGAAGTAACCAGAAGGGGAAGGGATCAGATCAGTTCCAGTACATGCCAGTAGCAGCTTCTTGCTGTTTTTACATTGTTTCTTGTGGATTTTACTTGGTAGAAGGTTAATTCTTGTCTTTCTTACTACTTCTAAGGGGCTAGCAGGGTATTGTTTTGGGGCTGTTGGAATTTTGAAACCTGTTTTGGTGGCTATAAGTGGGCTCATTTGTTTGATGTTTCACTGTGTAGCAGGCCTGCGTTTGGAGGCCTATTTCTTCTGATTTAAAACCTATTTGGTGTGATTTAATTGGGGCTGTTTCTTTGAATTGGAAACCTATATTTTATAATTTCAAGCCTATTTTGATGTGCTTTTGGTAAAGCTGTTTGAATTGGAGACCTGTTTCTTTTGGTAGCAAACCTATTTTTTGGGCTTTGAGTGGAATTGTGATTCCTTTTTGCTGGCTTCACTAGCTGCAAAGTTTAGTGCATAGTGGGGGAAGGGTGTTAATGGTCTGACCAGGGGCCTCAGCTATCTGACTGTTTCTGGAAGGCTTGGGCTGATCCCACCCACCCCAGGTCCATGATTTTCTTTATACCAGGGGTTCTGACATCACTTCCTCAAATTGGCAAAGGACATACACCTGTTACAGCAGTAGCAGATATCCAGGAAAGGAACAGCAGTGAGTGAAGAGGTGACTGCTATCTCAGTGGAACGGAAGTAACTGCAAATCAAGGAGCTTACATTGTTACTTCTTTGCATTGCTATTTGCATTGTGGAAAGGAGAAGTAGGAGTTTGAAGAAGGTTGTGCAATAGTTACTTAAAGTCTATTTTTGGGTGTGGATAGGAATGTAAAAAGCAGTTGTGCAATCTGTCTAAATGTGTACAACAAAGGGGTAAGGAAATTAAGAAAGAAGAATGTTTTGCACTGATAGAGGAGAGGGAGACTTGGGGATTGTTTGGTATCCTTCATCTGGAAGGATGGGGAGTCACTGGTGGCAATGAGCAATGGGTAGGGCGGTAGGTTGCAAACAACTGCGGTGCACTAATCTTTCTAAAAATTGCCTGGAGGGTGGGGGATGTTTAGTGTGCAACCACATAGAGAAACTCAGAAAGGAGATCTGAGGGTCTACAGAGGAACTAAGACAGGCAAGGCAGACTGGAGGTGGGTTTAGCCCAATACTGGTGGGAGGGAGGAGGGTAGATGATGGAGGGTGATTTGAGCCAACAGTGGTGAGGAGAGAGTCAGAAGAAGGGAAGCAGAGACAAAGGGGCCCAGGCCAGGAAGAACAATTGCCGGGGAAACCAGGTCAGGAGACAAAAGACAAACGAAAGGAGGAGACAGAGATTTGTGAGAGGAGGAGAAGAAGTGGCAACAGCCATGGAGTGGAAAGGAGGGAACAGGTTAATATGAAGAGAGGGATCGGGCATTCGTGAAGGGCCTTCAGAAAACAGTTTTGCACTGCTAGAGGGGAAGAAAGAGGAGGGAAGTGATGCAGTTGGAGGAGTAATGGATAAATGCCTGGACCAAACTGGAACGGGGGGAAGTTCTGCTGGGAGAATTGCAATAAGGGCAAAAGGGGGAAATAATGTGCAGGAGGAAGAAGAGGAGCCAGAAATGAGAGATGGAGATGAAAGGAAGCAAGTAGGGATTAAGAGGGGTGGAATCTTTGTGCTGGGGGACTCAGTACTAAGAGGAGTCAGGTGGGATAGCAAGGGGGAGAGGCATAGTTGCATTTGGGTGGAGGCCATGCCAGGAATCACAGTGGAAAGGGTGGGACAATCTGTTCTGAAATATGCTAGAAGGGGTAGGGACAAGCCTCATTTAATTATACATCTTGGGATGAATGACCTGGCTAACAAGACAGTAGATATAGTCCAGAGGAGGTTTGAGGAATTAGGAAAATTCTGTGAGGGGGCAGGAAGATCAGTAACTTATTCAAAGATACTTCCAGTGCCCAAGGCAAGCACTACAAGAAAGCTGTGAATAGAGGAATTTAACAGATGGCTAAGAACCTGGTGTTGTGCTAAAGGGTATGGGCTGTTGGGGGGTGGGGAGGGACTTGGGAGAACAGTAGTCTCTATGCCAAGGACAGACTACACTTGAGTGAGGAGGAAAGGAAGTGTTGAAACAGAGGATGGAGGAGCACATGAGGAAGTAGGGAATTTAAACTAGAGTGGGGATGGCAAGTGGGCAAGAGACATGCAGAGACCACAGGTTGGGAAACGATATGAGCTACCCCTATAACAGTGGCAAAGGACAAATGGCAAGTACTATTGGTGATGCTAGTAAAGGAGGGCAGGATGGGGGAGGGTGGATGGTGGTTACCCTTAATGCTAGGAGCCTTGGGAGGAAAACTGCAGAGTTACAGGTGCTCATGGCAGAGGGAGAGGTGGACATTGCAGCCATCACAGAAACATGGGCCACCCAATACAATGACTGGGACCTGTCTGTACTAGGGTACAGGTTATTTTGTAGGGACAGGGTTATTGGGAAAGGAGGGGGTGGCACTATATGTGAAGGAAGGACTGAAGTGTGTAAGGGAGGAAGAGGAGGAGAGTAGTACAGAGTCACTTTGGATGCAAATACAGGATTCCAAGAATTGGATTTTCAGAATGGGAGTGGTGTACAGGCCACCATCTCAGATGGAGGAGTTAGACAGGGAACTAGTGGGACAGATCAGGAGGACCTGCGAGAAGAGTAGTGTGGTGATTGTGAGGGACTTCAACATGCCAGGAGTGGAGTGGAGTACCCCAGCAACCAGGAACAGAAGAGGGCAGGTACTGCTGGATGCCTTCCAGGACAGCTTCCTGCTGCAAATGGTCAGTGAACTAATCAGGTTACTGAATTCCCTTGACCTTGTGCTGGCAAATGGGGACTTTGTGGGAGAACTTACAGTGGAAGAACCACTGTCAGGAGTGACCACCACTCAGTATGGCTCACATTAGATATGGTCAAGGAAGGAGTGGAATCTGGCACAAGAGTGCTGGACTTCAGGTGGGCTGACTTTGGGAGGATGGGGAAGTGGTAAAGGGTACCTGGCCAGAATTCAACCTAGTATGGACACTAACCAGAGGTGGGAGCTCATAAAGCTGGGGATAGTGGAGGCAACAAAACCTGCTGCAAGGCCCAGAGCAAGAAGGCTAGGCTAATCCACTTGCATACTGTGCGACTCTGAACAAGTCACTTAACCGCCCAGTGCTCCCAGGCACTTGTGCCTAGTGGGCCTTACCCGGTTACCAAAGACTAAAATAAATAAATAAATAAAATAAGAAACCGAGCTGGTTGAGCAAGGAGGTCATGGAAAAGGTAAGGAGGAAAAGAACTGCCTTTAGGAGGTACAAGAAAACAGGAAGGGGGGAGGATAGGGAGGAGTACTTGATGGAATCGAAGGAGGTGACACGGGGAGTAAGGGGAGCCAAGGCATCTACGGAGCTCAGGCTGGCACAAGGCATTAAGAAGGGGAGAAGGACTTCTTTAGGTACATCAGGGAGAAAAGGAGCTGTAAGGATCACATAGTAAGGATTAGGATGGAGTGGGGTTGGGTGGAAGCAGGGTGCAATAAGGCAGAAGCACTAAATGATTACTTCTACTTGGTATTTACTAAGGAGAAGAGAGGGTGACACCCAAGGAGGGAGGAATGGCAGAAACAGCGGGAGGGTGACAGATGTGGAAATTGTGGAGGGCAGAGTTCAGGAGGGTTTGAAGGCACTGAGGTTGGACAAGGTGCTAGGTCTAGATGGCATCCACCCAGGGTACTGAAGGAGCTGGCAGAGGTCCTTGTGGGACCTTTGGCAGACCTATTTAATGCCTTACTACACTCAGGTGTGTACCTCAGTACTAGAGGATGGCACATGTGGTGCCCTCCACAAGAGTGGCTCCAAGGATGAACCAGGGAACTACAGACCAGTGAGCCTCACGTCCATTGTGGGTAAGCTAATGAAGACTATCCTGAAGGAGTGGCTGGGGCTCCCTAGAGGCCAAAGGACTACAGGACAGCAGACAGCATGGCTTCAAACGTAGCAGATCCTGCCAAACCAACCTGGGGGAGTTCTATGACTGGGTAACTAGGCAACTAGACAGGGGCCATGCAATGGATTTCCTGTATCTTGATTACTCTGTGTAGTGAACTTTTGCCACTTCGCCCACCACTAGCTGTGGTACTGTGTACATCTCTGCATAACTAATTTGCATATTTTAGAAGTATAGTTTATTAACCAAAATCATAGTAATTTCTACTTTTAAAATAGTTTTGAATTGACAGCATTAGCTTACCAATCAGAAGAAAAGGTAAAGCGTAAAAAACAAGTACATGTAGGAACTCACCCCAACATAAAAGGGAACCAAACAGGGGTGGTATGAATATCAATCTGATCCTTTATAAATTGTGAGATCAAGAGGTAAGTCATATGTGAAAGTATAAATGTATTATTTGTAAGTCCATGGTAATAGTGCTTCATTAAATGATAATTCTACTATAGATATCTAAATGCTTACTAACAAGAGGAATTCCAAATGTACAATTAAAGATGTTACATAAAAATTTATTGTCTTTTTGTCTTGGTATTTTAAGCTATTTTTATAATGCATGTACTTAAAAAATATTTTAGATATATGTCAATTACATAAAAAGTATATATATATATATATATATATATATATATTAAATATTCAAGATATATAAGCAGATATATAAAATATATATCAAGCACCTATAATAAATATATCATGGAAATATATTTATCATATATCTTAAATATATCTGTCACATATATTCTGCAAATCAATCAGATATTTCAGAATCGGCCAATTTGAGTTATTTTGCATATACTTCAGACATATGATCAAACATGTATTTGAAACATACTTTTATAAATATATCTAAAATATATTTATTTTCCGTATGGAAGATCCAGCCTGAACCACACAGTGCAATGATCACCTCACTAGGGCTCCATGACCTTGATGTCCTGGACATGGTCCCTGTTCATCAATACCAGATCCAGGATCGCCTCTCCTGGCAGGTTCTGTGACACCCTGTGTTAGGGATCCATCTTACACTGCATCTGCTAAGAACTGACTCCTGATACAAATCCTGACTGGAATCCTCAGTCCACCCTAAGCAGGTTAAAGTCCCTGACAATGACTACTCTCACCCTTCTCTGCAGCTGTTATTTCCACGCTCAGTTCCTTGTTTATTTCCTCTTCCTGGCTGGAGAGTCTGTATACCACCCCTAGTCTCACCTTTCTCTCTTAATCAGACAATAAATGAATCCACATCATTTATGCCTTCCCCTCTTCTGATTCCTCCAGTGTACAAGGAATATCTTCCCTATGTAAACTGCCACACCCACCTTTCCTTACTCCCTGTCCCTCCCATATAATCTGTACCACTGGATCGAGTGGTCCTACTCATGGTTAGGTGTGGCCCGTGTTTTTGTAACCATGGCTATATTCACTCCTCTGTAGCCATCAATGTCTACATGTCATCCATCTTTTACTGAGACTTCTTGTAATCAGGGACACCACCTTTCACCTGGACTCTGATCCTACCCCTTTGTGCTGTCCCTCTGCTCCCTTGCTGGTAACCCCATCCCTTACTGCCCCCTCTCCTCTTCTTAAATTCCCACCTCCTCCCTTGCCCTAGTGTGTGGGGAGGTCTGTGACCTCCTCCTCCTGGAGACTTGTGGCCTGAGGGCCCACCTGCTCCCCACCAATAGTTTAAATTAAGGTCTTTAATTATATATATATCCATCCAGCCTGCTTTTGTGGACTCTCAACCCCTCTTCTGAGGTAAAGTCTATCCAGTGCATACAGTGTCTTTTCTGTCCAAGTCTCCCCAGTCACCAGCACAACTGAGCCCTTCCTCTTTGCACCACTCAACCATTAGTAGAACTCCTCTTCTTCTTTTTTCCTGACTGTGCTGGCTCTCAGTACTGACAACACCAAGAATGCAACAGATCTGACTACCTATCTGCAGGTATCTCCCGATCTTTTTCTAGTACCACTTTCATCTCCTCCCAGGATAGGTCATTTGTACCTAGATGTATAATTACATGCCAATCCCCTCAGCTCCCTGATCTGTAGGCCTACCCTCTCCGCTTTCATTCCTGGCATGTAAATTGACTTCTTCCCATATCTGGGACCCCCTTTCTTTCCTAACTAGTACTCTTAAATATGGAGTCTCCCAGGATTACCACCCCACTACTCTCTCCCACCTTCCTGCCTTCTGCTTCCCTCTCTCCTACTACCTCACTAGCTCCTTTCATATCTGTTCCCCCTCCTGCTTGCTCTCTACCCATCCCTTCTTTGCTCCATCCCTGTAATACTGACTCATCTGCAGCCCCATCTACACTTTTGCTCGACTTCCCTCTCCCCTCCCTGACTACTCCCGCTGCACCTCCCACACTCCCCATCTCCCTTCCCACTCCACCCAATACTCCCTCTTTACCTACTCTATTCTCCTTGTTCCCTAACCCCCTGCTACCACTCCTGCCATGCACTGTATCACATCCCATCCCTTGTCCTACTCCCCCTGTCACAGAGTCTTGTTCCAGACCTCCCCCCTCCTCTTCTTTGCCCCCTTCTCCAGTTTCATTCAATAGGTGGAATCTATTCCTTACAGGTATCCTCGTGGCTGCTTCCAATCCAGTTCTGTCTCCCACTATCCTTCCCCTCATCCCCACCACTTGCCATCCCCCACCCTGTGTCCTCTCTCCCTCTCTAGTAGAGGAACCCATGGAAACTAGGTGTTCCCTCTAACCCCCTCACCTGCTTGCCACCCCCACTCCCCTGGGCTCCTCTCACCAGCCTTCCCCCTGCCATGGATCCCCAACTTTCCATGCTAGCCTCCCTGCCCTGAACTTCTTGCACTCCATGCTAGCCTCCCCAGCTCCCATTTGAGCTGCCTTACTTTTGCCCTTAGGAAATTCAGACGCCAACACACTGGGCAATCCCCAAACTCCCACAATGTCCCCAGGAAAACTGCCACCCTGCAACCTGTACAATTCACCACTCTCTTCCTCCATCCTGCCGCCAGTACATGTTTTCTATTATTTCTCTGTTTCCTGGTCCCTGGCTCTCTCCCACCTTCAGAGTATACCTCCGTATTTAACAAAAGGGAGGTGACTGTTAAAGCTGTACCCCTAATAGACACGATCCTTGACCTTTTTTTTTTAACCAGGCATCCTTGTAGTAGAAAGTGGATAAGGATGGCTATAAAGCTGCTCCCCTATCTGTACACCCTTTTCCTACCCCTAACTAGGGTCTTTCAATATTACCTCAGCCCTTCTTATATATGGATGTCTATAATGCTGCAATTCCCTATTTGTCTATGCAGTTTACCTTTTATACCTCTTACCCTACCTAGCTTCTAGTCTGCAACTCAGAAATAGGCTTATCCTAGATAGGGACTTGCTGCATTCCCTTGTCTGTACTTCAAGTACACTTATCCTAGCTAGGAACCTGATGCACTCCCTAGCAACCCTTTACCCTTTAACAGCTGGTTGTCTACAAGCTGCCTTCCCTAGCAAACTCTTTACCCCATATATGTTTACACGCTGACTCTAGACAGGGATCAGCTGCATCCCTTTAACACCCTTACCACCCTCTCCAGGACTGTGGTCTGCAGTGAAACCTGTGGATGCCCTGCAGATAACCTACAGATACTAGTAGATGCCATACTTCTGCTTTGTGTCACACATGCTTCAGGGTTGCTTGGAACTCCAGGAATGTATATGTGACTGCAGCCGTGAGATTAGACAATTGCTGTCACATGACCAGAACCCACTAACAATGGTGCTGAGGTCAGCAGTCAAACTGCACTCTCCACACCTACCACAATGTTTTCCTCCTACTCCTACATCCTATTTTACAGAACAGCCATACTGATAGCCGTACTCATCTACCTCAAATTTAAGAACCTCTAGGACATTGTTAAGCTCTGAAAAGACACATCCTCTGATGGAGAACTCAAGTCTGCACTACCAGAAAATATACAGGAGATTGACTGGTACCTCTTTGTCATGTCCATCCAATCTTTATCCCTTCTTTGTAATCCAAGGGGTCATAGAGAGTAGGTTCATCACTCTGATCTGCTTTAGTGGAATATTTGAGAGCAATGATAGCCTTTATCACAGTGGTCACTGGGGTTGCCTGCATTGCCTGGAAACATAGTAACAACTTCCTGGGCAATGCCAAGATGGCTGATATCATTGGAGTCACAGTCATTATCAGCCATAGTGACTCAAGAATATGTTTTGTTATGATGATATACCCAAACACTGCACTGCCACAAATACCTATGTATACTTTAATTAATTGACTAAACTAATACCACTTTTACCCAATTGTTCAATTCTATGCCTTTTGTTTTGAATCACTTAATGTTTTGTAACAACTTACTATCTCATGTACTTGTTTTTTACCTTGTTTGTGGCATTTTATGGCCCGATCATGCCTGAAAACAGTTCTTGTTATCAGTGTACCCACCGGATAACAAATTAATAAATTAAAAAATAAATTGAAGTCAGCATCACTGCTGGAATCATGTAATTACCCATAAGGTCCACAACATATCAGCTACATCTGTTCACATAAAGTTCCTACATCAGCAGCTTGCTTCAACATGGGGAAACAAAGATCGTAATGTTCTGAGAGCCTGACACCAACAGCACCAGTCCAAAGAGCAAGGCTCTATGAAAGAGAGATCCCTGAAGATGAACATCCAGTCCATGGCAATATCCATAAAAGCATACATTCCACAACCCCTGCAACACATCACATGCACTGCCATTGTACCAGATTCCTAAAATATTTCCTACTTTGTTACACAGGAACACAAGAAATGTAGACAGAAACAGGCTGGATTGTCCATCACTGCCATCCACTATGTCTCAGTAGTCTGTGACTTGAAATAATGGGGCTTGCAATAAAAGGCAGGCCAGGTTATGTATTTTCCCTGCCAGAAAAGGCAAAGGGAGGGGGAAGGTGGAGGGACTAGTGACATCAGAGAGGGTCAAATAACTAGGGGATGGGAGAGCACTGCAATTGGCTGGGGGAAGGGGCTAACTGGGGCTTTGGGGCATAGCCCCTGAGGGGCTACTTAGGGGCTTGCAACCCTCAGGTCTCCCTCTTTTGCTGGGAAAAGATTCTCAGCACTTTGTTGGCAATGCAGAGGTAAAGCACTATCCAGGGACCCTATGCCATAGGCCAGTGTATGGCCCCCCTGGTTTTTCTTTAAGGGTGAAGGTTTAGTAGAGAATAAAAAAACAGAGAAAAGGAAAATGAGAGAGCTGTTCTGAATGAAGGAAAGCAGAGTATATTGGCAGGTATAAGGTATGAAGCCTTATTTGTTTGTTTGTGTTGTGGTCTGGAGCCTAGAAGATTTTGGGGCTCTCATGCTTAAAGGCTGTAGGTGATTGGTGTTTTTCTTTTCAGGTCATGATAGTAGAAGCATATTCTGTCATTTCTAAACTTAAACTGGATTTGTGGGACCAGTATTTAAAATGCAGCAGAGATACAAAGTTGAGCATTTAAAACAAACAAAAAAAGAGGAAATCTAGTTTATATTGTCCGTAGCACTGTATTTTCTAAGCTGATATGGATGTAGTGAGGTGCAAGAAGGTTGCAGTTGAGCAGCTCCAATGAGTAAGCAGGCAGTAGCTAGGGACGAACTGCCCCAGAAGGGTATGGGGAGCACCGCTGGCTCAAGCTGCCACGGGAGGGCAGATTTGGTGTTCTGCTGGTTGGAGTGAGGCACCTCAAGGAGAGGGAGTGGTAGCTCAGTTGATTTGCTTGGTGCAGAGCTTTTGAATGGGGGAAGGTCGGCAGTTTTAAAGGTGTAAAATATAGGCCCAGCACTGAGCATGTTGCCGGTAGGGGCCCTGGGTCAAGGGCGCCAGTCGGAGGATATACTGTGTGGCAGTTTTTCACAGGACAGGGCATAAAAGGGATTCCTAGGGCAGGCATGAGATTACAGCCGTGGAGGTGGAGCCCTGCCAATTGGGTACATTACAGTGTATTATGTAGTGCCTAGCAGTGGTTAGAATGCGGTTACGTGTGTACAGAAAAATGCTAAGAGGGTCTCCGTTTATTTTACCAGGTGAAGTGGATCTGAGAGTCGGTGTGAGTAGGGTGTGCTCTGTTTCAGGGGTGTTTCAGGCAAGTGGAGTCACAAGAGGCACAAGGAGGCAATATCCTAGGCCGGGCATTGCCTTTCTTTCTGTTGGCTTCGCATGTTGCCTTGATTCACCATGGGTGCAGGACATGGATGCTGGTCACAGGAGGCCACACAGGTTTTTGGGCAGGGCATCTGGGGGCATGTCACTGGTTTTATGCTTGTTCGGCCTCAGAGCGCCAGGCCGCATGGTCACCGCATGTTGGGCCCCCATCACCACCCTACTCAGGTTCGTCTTCAATGCTAGACGGTTGGGCCTAGTTTTCCCTTGTGCATGGTTGTGTGTATTTCTCTGGCTTGCTTTATGGACCCCAGATTTCCCATGGCTGCAGGACAGTAAGGCAATCTGGGGACACTGTATGTTTTTTCAGGCAGGGCATCCAGGAACTGGCTGGCAGCTTTTGCTCGTTCAGACCCGGCACACAGGCCATGTGGCCTCTGTGGGTCAGGATGCCCTGCCACCCAGCTCAGGAGGCATCCAAGGTTAGGATCATTTGTTTCCCCTGCCATACATTATTGGCTTTTTCCCTTGCAGCCTCTGATCGATGATGGAGCTTTCGGCCGGGAAGCTCGAGGGGCCCCACGAAGGTGGGGGCCATCTGGTAGTCACGGTGTGGGCCTCCCCCCAATTTCTGGGTTGGTGGTTCACAATAATTCTTATAAATATTAAAACTATCCTGTTTGGAGGAGGAGAGAAGTGACCAGGCCAGAGGGACGGGTTATCCGAGCAGGTGCTTGGCAGCACTTCTGCACTGGCAGGCCAGTTTTCCTGGTCATTTCCATTTTAGGAAGAATATTTCTGCTATGGCGGAGGGGTGCCCCAGTCATAGGCAGCCTCGGGGTCTGCCAGCAGAATGGTAGGGGCAGGGCAGGAGGGAGGGGACTCCATTGGCCATCTGGGGGGGAACTAATTTACAGACTCCTCCAGGGGTAGCCTGTTTCCCAGTCTGTGGCCCTAGCATTTGTTTTATACACCACGTGATTCGGCCAGAGGTTTGGGCCGGGCCTGAGGCACAACAGGATTTCAGCAGGGAGGTTGGGTGGCTCTAGGCAGAAGGGCGAAGCCTGAGGGAGCAGCGGACGACTGAAGGCCAATTCCCTGCTGGGGCTGGAAGCACTAGCTGAAAGTAGTAATACAAAGTGAGGGGACTAAAATGAAGAAGTGTGAAGGGCAAGGAGATTTCAGGAGGCAGTCCTGGACAGGAGGAGTTTCAAAAGGGCCACAGGATGGGGGAGGGCAGTGATGGCAATTTTCAGCACAGTATTTAAAGGAGAATAATATCCAAGGATTTGACATTCATGGGATGTTAAGGCAGAACTAGTAAGAGGTCACAGGGTACCAGTAGCATGTAGTACAGGTATAAAGATGCCATACTTGGCAGGGCAAGACCAGGAGGAATAGTGTTGTCCTCCACAGCACTACATAATGGGCATTACAATAAGGCAGTTAAAAAAGAATCATAGCAAGGCAGCGATACTTGCAGCAAGCAGAGACATATGAGAGGTAACTGTACAGGTTACCTGTTATGAAGCAGCTAAATGTATTAATATCACAGTGGAGACATAAGGGGCAAGAGAGTTTGCAGTTGAACTGCATGGTAAACTGTCGGCTTAAAATTGGAGGTTAACTCATCATAATCTCTGTCCTAGAAAGCGAGGGATTATATTGGGGGTGCAGCGTGATAACTGGCTGCAGGGTTGCCTGGAAGCCCTTGTCACACTGGTACTAATTCTGATGCGATACTTCATAAGAGGTACAATACGAACATGTAGATAAGTTACATGATAGCATCACACCAAGGCGGGGAATGCATGTGGTACGCATAGGGAAAGAAGAAAGAATGTACAAGTGTTACTTTTTATGAAGTGGCTAGAAGGATTATCATATAACACATTAAACATAAGGGACAAGGTAGTGTTTTCATGCAAACTTACTCATATACCATGGTTGCGAAATCTGTTTTTTTTTTTAACTCAAGGCAGCCTTGGTCCTGGGAGGTGAAGAATTACATAGGGCATGGTTAAGAATTACCACAGGGTTACTTGGAAGCCTCTGCCACGCTGGCAATAATTCTAGGGTGATCCAGCGGAGGTGGGTTGGTGAAATGAACATAGTTAGAGGACAGAAGGCCTAATCTAGTCCAAGGAATGACTTTCCTGTATTGGGGCAGGGTTAGATGTAAAACAGCCTTTCGGCAAAGAATAAGGTTTATTTATGCCAAACCAGGCAGCTGGCTCAGTGCCAGTATGGGGTTGATTCGTTTAAACTGTGCAGTTACATGCATAACTAAGCATACCCTAATCAAGTAGACAGAACAACATCACCTTCTGAAATCAACCCATAGAGGGATTAAAATGGCCTTTCAGGGTACCATCCTCATTTGGTTTGTTAGACAGGATAGGGTAGCATTAGTGTGCAACCAGGGGCATGGTCAAGACCATTGAGGGAGGTACACTTGCCTTGATCCATCCACTGCAGGGTCCCATCTGTGAAAGATGGGGGGGAAGGGGGCAGTGGAGAGGGCCTTAGGAACCCCGGGTGGACCGAAGCAGTGGAAAAGGAAGGGCACAGAGAAGGTTTTAAGGAAGTAATCTTGGAGAGAACTTCTGCTGTTTTGCACTTAACCAGGGAGGAGGAGATGAGATGGTGCAAGTAGCTCCTGGGGAGAGGGGTTGCAGCATCTAAGGAGGAGAAAATGTTGTTACCATTCCAGGCTACTGAACCCTCACACAGGGAAGAGAGTCTGAGAGAGAATGGAGCAATGGCAAGCACAAGTGTTGAGCTTGGCATTAAGAATTCTGAGGAGGGGCCAGCTGGCTACAGGAGGGGCAACAGGGATGGGATGTCAGTTGATGAGATAAGGTAAAGGAATGAAGGCAGTAGGGCATACAGAGGAAAAAGGGGGCATTATGAGAAGTGTATCATCAGTATGCACACCATTGGCTGGGTCAGTGGCAGTGGGGCTCACCAACCTAAGAATGGAACTAGGGACAAGGTGGGGGGGGGGGTTGTGCACTGAAGAAACTGTAGAGAATCTGGAGGGAGATCTAAGGTTAAGCTGACAGGCTGAGGGTGACAAGTGGTCTCAATGGCTGATTGGGATGGTGCTAGAATTCAGAGATCCTGGGGAAGGTCCTGGATAGACCCAGAGGCTTGGCATGGATACCAGGTCTGGGGCATTGTGAGCTGAGCCGGGAGGGCCAGGGGCAATGGACGAGGGGCAGGCCTTGGTGGGCACGCCTTGGGTCCACTGGGAGTAGAGGCTTTGTCCCGAGGCTATCCGGTTTAGAGTGATGACCACTTCTTTTCAGAATTAATGTGTTCGATAGAACTAGTGGTTCTGCAGACCTTCCTACTCTAAAAACAAAGTTAGCTACAAAACACTTTAGCCGCCTCTCTGGAGACACTACTCCCAATTTTTCATATAGCAAGCAATGATGAGTTCTTAAGGAAACTCCAAGTGTAAATCTGCATATACTGTTATATAAGGTCCTGTATTTGGTCTCAAATCCCCCATTGCACTGGATAAATATAATGTTGCCGTAGTCTAATGTAGGCATTAGAACTTGTTTAGTGAAGACTAAATGTGCATTATCAGTCAAATAACATTCCAGTATAGGAATCCTGGTCTTTGATTAATCCTTATACTCAGTCTATCAATATGTGGAATCATGCTTAGACTGGGATCCAGAAGAATTCCTAGATATTTAAAGATGGAAACCAGTGGGAGTCAAGAACTGCTCTGTCCCAAGATTTGTAATGTACCTTGCTTCAATCATTTTTGTGGGCACCTCGCGAATACACCGTGGACAAAACATTACCAAACAGTACAAAGCAGACTAATCATCGCCAATGTCGGCATGGAATGATATTGCCGACCCAAACCCCATGGGCGGTATACAGGACGAATAGACAAGGTGCAAATCGAGACCCCATCCCACCGAATGATGGCCCCAGGCACTGTAACTGCAGCCAGCCGCAATGTGATGGCTGGACCCCACCAACCCACCGCGATGTGGTAGACTAATCCCTGGTGTCTAGTGGACACCCCACCCCTACGCCACCCCAGCAGGTAGATACCCACCCCCACACCCCTCCAACATACTCTGACAACGGGCGGGTGGCCAGCACAGCCCTCCACACACTGCCACGGCTGGCCGCTCTACTGAAGGAACTGCATGAGTGTATACGTACATACTCATTCAAGTCATTCAGTGGAGCCCAGCTTTGGCGTGTGGAGGGTTGTACTGGCCGCCCACCCATTGTTAGGGTATGTTAGGGGGTGCGGGGTTGGGCATCTACCTGCTGGGGTGGTGTAGGGGTGGGGGGTTCACTAGACACCAGGGATTAGTCTACCACATTGCAGTGGGTTGGTGGGGTCCAGCCATCACATTGTGGCTAGCTGCAGTTACAGTGCCTGGGGCCATCGCTCGTGGGATGGGGTCTCGCATTTGCACCTTGTCTATTCGGCCCTGTATACTGTCCATGGGGTTTGGGATGTAGTCTACTGCATTCCGTGGGTTGGGGGCCAGCCATCACATTGTGGCTGGCTGCAGTTACAGTGCCTGGGGCCACTGTTCGGTGGGATAGGGTCTTGGTTGGCACCCTGCCTATTCGTCCTGTGCACTGCCCATGGGGTTTGGGTCGGCGATATCCTTCCATGCCGACATTGAAGATGGCGATGATTAGCCTCCTTTGTACTGTTCAGTGATATTTTGTCAGTGATGTATTCGCCCGGTACCATTTTTGTGGGGTTCTGAATAACATTACCTTTATTTTGGTTTCATTTAAAAGCATTGTATTTGCCCCTATCCAATTAGCCAGTATGTTATATTTGTTTTGGAGGGGAAACCTGTATGTCATTACTATTTGGAGCAGAGTCCCAAAGTATCATGTCATCTGCAGAAATTACACTATTTATGGTGGAAAAGGGCAGAGGTAAGTCATTCATAAAAATCAAAAAAAGCAGGGGGCCCAACACTGATCCTTGGGGGACCCCCAACTTTACTTCCTTGGTTTGTGACAGGGTGTTATCGATTTTTACCCTTTGTGTACAACCACCCAGATAGCTTCTAAACCAATTTATTTCAGTCCCTTGCACCCCCCCATACTTCCCAGTTTGCATAGGAGTAGTTTATGGTCCACTTTGTCAAAGGCACAAGCCAGGTCCACAAAAACTGTGCTGGTGGCCTCCCCTTCCTCACTAGCCACTAGCACGGTGTCCGAGAACCTGACCAGTGCCCTCGCCGTGGACCACCCACTCTGAAAGCCATGTTGTTGATCAATGAGCATTTTATGTCCTTCCAGATGAGCAAGCAACTGGTGGAAAACACACTTCTCCAGCAGCTTGCTCATAACTGCTAGGAGATATGTTGGTCTGTAATTAGTTTGTCTCCCCCTTTGTGTAGAGTGGTGCATCATGTGTCTGTATAGCCCCTAATTCACAAATACTCATATATTTGTGCATCGAGAGAAGGCAGCTACTAGAATAATAGCTGAAGACATAATATATATTGAGTACAAGTATAGACAAAATTGGGCTAACAGCTCTAAACAACCAAGAAAAACACCAACTATGTACTCTAGTTAAAAAGTAAATTTAATTACTACATATTTAGACACTGTCAATTAATTTACATATGTGATTTAGAAAAGATAATTTATGTAGCTGTTAGAATTTCTAGATGACAGAATGTTTTGCTTCCATTTGTCTTTACAAGGGCTTGCAAAACACTATACGCTAAAGTTATATGTAAAAAAAAATACGTAATTACAGTTTTCTAAATACAAAGGTTTATTTTATGATTTCATATGATATGCTGATGCCGGTTTGACAACTTTACTGCGACCGACATTACAGCGACAACAGCGACAAATTCACTGTAATATTGGAGTGGGACCCCGGCATTGTTTTCTGGGGGTCAAGCACCCCTTCCCTGAATCAACTCTGACTCAGTG
Source organism: Neoceratodus forsteri (assembly GCA_016271365.2). NCBI lineage: Eukaryota > Metazoa > Chordata > Ceratodontiformes > Ceratodontidae > Neoceratodus > Neoceratodus forsteri. Next base: position 250,425,720 of record CM028130.1, on the reverse strand, counting down.
TTGATTATTTTAGTTACAGAGAGTGCAGGGGGCAGAGCTCCCTGCATGGGGGTTCAGGACCAAAGCCCCCCTGAAGAAAACAAAAGTCTTCACGGAACAGCTTTATGCTGACCACAACTGCGGGTCGACATAAAGCCGTCACTGTAATGTTGATCGACAGCAAATTTGTCGAACCGGCATCATGGATCCATTTCACATACTTAGGACTTCACTTAACTTTGATTTCCCAAAATGAGATTAAATCATCCACAATATAACAGGGGAAAGTATTTAAAAACAAAACAGAAAAAAATAGGGTGACACTCAATTTTTCACACTGATGTACAATATGGTTGATGTTTTGAAAAGGTATTTCACAAAGAAAGGTTATTTTAACTACTATACTTGTACTCACTTCCTAAATTGGTTTCTTTGAATATTGACTTCCAAACTTTGAAACTTGGAAATACTGTTTGTTGATTTAAAAATCTGACATGGTTTCAAATTTGGAATCAAGCACATTTTTGACTGCCAACCTTCAAAACTTAGCTGGACCCTTGCACATGCATTTCCAAGACAGACTGTAATGCCACAAGCACACAACTATGGAGTCAGTTCTTGACACTGAAAAGAATGCTTCCCAGCTGAACTCAGGTGTGAAATAGGAGTGGCACCTTCCCCAGAGAAAGCCAATGCTATTACACTGTGCTTGAAATCTTTAGAAGCTACACTTCACACACAAAAAAAAACATTTTACAGCACAAAAGTGAAGAAGTGCAAACAAGACTTCTTTTAACTCCCAACTAGAACCACACACTGCAATGCTTCGATGTGTGATGCATGATGACAATGTATTCAGCAGTGGATTCTCCCAAAATCATGGATTAGGAGTTAGGAATGGCCCACTAATGAGTCCTGTCACTTTGAGGACTGGAAGGTCAGGTTAGGGAAGGGAGTGTGATTTAAAAAACACGGTTTGCTCCAGGTAGACTTTCAAGAGCCAGTATTTTTAAAAATAAGTGTGAATGATGGAGATGGGGTGGAGGGCAGGAAACTACTAGGGATGGGCGAGTCAGCTGTGACCGGCTCTGATTCCGGCTCTGTTTTTTTAAAGTTTCTGATTTACTCTGATGAATTGTATACCTATTTTACTCAGTATGAGAATGCATCAGTATTATTCTTTAGATCCCTCTTGTTAAAACAATTAAAATGTAACCTTTTTTGTATTTTGAGTTATTTTAACATAGAAACATAGAAGTTGATGGCAGATAAGGACCATCAAGGCCCATCCAGTCTGCCATTTCTTTTTACAGGTGGCTGAGGAGTTGAATAAGGAGCTTGTAAACTCTGCTTATCTTGGCAGTAACTTCACAAGGGTTTCAGTACTGCATTTTGGTTGTCCCTTGGGGGTAGCTGGATTGACTACTAGGATTTTGGGTCAGAAACTATTTTTAAATAATTTACCTGGTGCATAGGATTTTGTGATAGTTAAACTATTTTTAAAAAAAGTTACTGTGGTTAAGGAGTCATCATAGCAAAACCTGCAGTGTGAATTGAAACACAGATAGCCTCAGGTGCAGGAAATTGTTTCCCTCATTGTTTTCAGACCACAAAGTGTTGTATTGGATCAGGGAAGGTTGCATCATAACCATTGTCAACCAATTGCCCTGGGTGGAGCTTTCCAGACTTGATCAGATTACTATAAGCTACTGGTGGCTACAATATTTAGAGACACAAAGCACATCTTCTTGACCTGGAAAGACACTACTTCTTTATTCAGCTATGAGCTGTGTGGGAAATTCTATACTGCACTTGATATCTGCAACAACGTGCACTTTTGCTCAGTTCTGTGGGAGGTGAAACTAACTACCCTTGGTAATTGCTTTTTATTTTCATATTTATTTAGTGTTTAACCAAAAAGGGACTTGCAAGCTCTGTTTATCTTGTGAGCAACTTCAGAAGGATTTACATACTGCATTTGGGTAGACCCTTGGAGGTAGCTAGATTGTCTACTAGGATTTTCTGACAGCTAAACTATTTTTAAATAAATTACAGGTGGCTCAGGAGTTGAATAAGGAGTTTGCAAACTCTGCATATCCTGGGAGTAACTTCACAAGGGTTTGAATACTGAATTTTGATTGCCCCTTGGGGGCAGCTGGATTGACTACTAGGATTTTGGGACAGAAACTATTTTTAAATAATTTACTGGTGCATAGTATTTTGTGATAGTTAAACTATTTTTAAATAAGTTACTGGAGGTTAGTTGAATTATTATAAAGGGCAGTACTCACCAGGGTGGTGGAGCAGTGGTGTATTTGATTGTTTCTAACAGTCACCTGTGGTTGTGGACTACCCACCACCCTTCCCTACACCCCCCACAAGCGTGGCATTTCCTTTATAGCTAAAGTTCTGACATCACTTCCTCAACAGGTCTTGGGGCAGAACTGTCATATTCTTAATAACCTAGCACAGTGCATAAAGGGTAAGTACACCACACACACAGAAAAAGTATATATATTACATATTGTATATTATAAGGAGAGGGACATGTGGAAGTGGTGCAATGCACTGGCTGTGGGGCAGCAGGTTTCTGGGAGACATTCTGGAAACTGCATTGCTGTCCTATTTGCAGGCAACTGTCAGCTCTGAGGGAGGTTGCCACCTCCAGGCTGAACTGGCAAGGACTAAGGAGGCCTCCCCCACTCAAAGAGCACCACTGCCACAACCACTGCCTCAGAGGTTGCCAAGTATGAAGAGCAGTTGGACCACTGTGGGTTCTGGGAGGGTGCAAGTGGTGGAACAGAGGCAAAGCCCCCTAGTTGTACCTCTATACAAATCATATGCCAGTCTGGCAAAGCTAGGTTCCTCTATGATGGCACCCTCAGTGGAGACCAAGAAGAATGCTGAGGACATCCACAAGGTAGACCCACAAAAGGGTGGCAAGAGACACCACAGGGGAAGGAAATAGCTGCTGATAGGGAACTCAATTGTTAGGGGGGTAGAACTGGGGAAGGGAGAGGAGAGGGAAGTAAGGTGACAGCCTGGTGCCATGGCTTGGAGGGACAAGAAGCGAATCCTCAGGATTGCAGAAGCAGCATCACAGGAGAGAGAACTAGATATCATTGTCCACCTAGTGACAAATGATCTGGCTAGGCATGGAATCAGTGCAGTGCAGGATGAATTTGTGGAGTTGGGAAGGGGCCTCAGACAGGTAGCAAGCACGGTTACCTTCTCAGAGGTGCTGCAGTCCATGGCAGAGGTGAGCTAGGTACTGCACGCCATGCAGTTTAATGAATGGTTGCAAAACTGGTGCAGAGCACAGGACTTTGGCTTCATTGGGGACTGGGGTACACCTGGAGAGATGAAGATCTATACTGGCGATGGTCTGCATCTGTCCACAAAGGAACCAAGATCCTAAGTGACAGGTTTAAATGCTTCCTTGGCAAACTTTTAAACTAGCCAAGGGAGAGGTGCTGATAAGAGGCAGGATATTTCAAACCTCCCCACAAAACATGGCAGGTAGTAAGGTAAACACTGAGTACAGAGCTCAACAGAGGGCAGGACAGGGGTAAATGGAAAACAGACAAGGGCAATAACAGCAGGGATGGGGAAGATAAAGCCAACATTAAATAGAATGCAATGAGTACCAATGCCTGCAGTCTGGAAACAAGCTTCCTGAGCTAGTAGCCCGATGGAAGATGAACAGTTGGATATTGTGGCAGTCACAGAAACATGGTACATGGAGAACCATGGCTGGGATGTCAACATACCAGGGTACACAGTCTACAGAAGGAAAGGGAGGGTAAAAGAGGAGGTGGAGTAGCTCTACACATAAGGGAAGGGATCAAAGCTACAGAACTAAAAAGTAAAAGGGAGGACAAGAGGCACTCTGGGTCACCTTGGAGACAGAGAATGGCATCACAATCCACACAGGGGTTGTATACAGGCCCTCGTCTCAAGGGGAGGAAATGGACAAGAAAATGATAGAGGACATTCTCAAAATGTCTGAAAAAGAGGGGAGATACTGTTGATGGGGGACCTGAATATGCCAGATGTTAACTGGATGGTACTGCAGCCACATCCAAGACCAGGGTCATTCTCAATGCCCTGCAGGGGGAAAGCCTTAGAGAGCTAGTGTTGGAACCCACTCAGGAGGGAGCAACATTAGACCTGGTACTCTCAAATGGAGAGAGGATCACAAATTTAGAAGTCATTAGACATCTGGGAACAAGCAACCACTGCACAGTGTGCTTCACGATAAGCACAACCATGGAGACAAGCCATACAAAAACAAGGATACTGGACTTTAGAAGGGCTGACTTTGGCAAAATGGGTGAATACCTGAGGAATGCACTAGCAAATGGCCAAAAAAAGGAGGGATGGAAGGACAATGGAGAAAAATCAAAACTGCCATCATAGAGGCAACAAGCCTTTATGTGAAACAAATAAAGAAAACAAAGTGGAGCAAAAAAACACTATGGTTCTCAAAAGAGGTGGCAGGGAAGGTTAAGGAGAAAAAGACTGCATTCAAAAAGTGTAAGGAATCACAGAAGGAGCACGACAAGCAATTGTATCAACTAAAGCAGAAAGAAGTGGGGAAGGCAGTCAGAATAGCAAAGGCCCAAACTGAGGAAAAAACAGCCAACTCAGTTAAGAAGGGGGACAAAACCTTTTATAGGTACAGTAGGGAGCATGGAAAGGTTAAGAGAGGAATAGTGAAGATTAATAAAGGAGAGGGGGGAGGTGGGCAGAGGGAGACAGTGAAAAGGCACAGATACTGAATGAATACTTTTGCTAAGTATTCACACAAAAAGATGAGGCAGAGTTACTTAAACCAGACAATAGAAGCACTCTGGGTAGGGGGGTTGACACCAGTCCATTTACAGAAGAAAGAATCTTGAAAGAACTCCTAAAACTCAAGGTGAACAAAGCAATGGGGCCTGATGGGATTCACCCCAAAATCCTAAAAGAACTAAGGGAGGACCTAGTGACACCACTGACCACACTTTTTAACAAATCATGGGAGAATGGGGTGGTACCCGAGGACTGGAGGAGGGCAGATGTGATTCCCCTTCACAAAAGTGGGAGCAAGGCAGAAGCAGGAAACTACAGACCAGTAAGTTTCACCTCAGTGGTAGGGAAAATGATGGAATCACTTCTGAAAGAAAGAATTGTTGAGTATCTAGAGGCCAGCAGGGCACAGGATCCAAAGCAGCATGGATTTACAGCAGGAAGGTCATGTCAGACAAACCTAATTGATTTCTTTGACTGGGTGACCAAAGTAATAGACCAGGAAGGGGCTGTGGATATGGCCTACCTAGACTTTAGCAAGGCATTTGACACAGTCCCACACAAAAGATTAATAATCAAGTTAGCCAGCCTGGGAGTGGGTTCCAGGGTGGTAGCCTGGGTAGCAAACTGGCTGCACAACAGGACACAGAAGGTAAATAGTGACTGGAACACATTCCGAAGAAAGGGGGGGTTACTAGTGGAGCACCTCAGGGCTCAGTACTGGGTCCAGTCCTCTTTAACATATTTATAGGTGACATTGCAGAGGGTCTGGAGGGAAAGGTATGCCTCGTTGCAGATGACACAAAGATCTGCAACAGAGTTGATATACAAGGGGGGGGTAGAAAGGATGAGAAGGGACTTGGCAAGGTTGAAGGAATGGTCAGACATATGGCAACTTAGATTCAATGCAAAGAAGTGCAAAGTAATGCATCTGGGAAACAAAAACCCAGGAGAAGAGCACAATAGCAGGGGAGGTACTAACAACAACAAAAATGGAAAGGTACTTGGGGGTAGTCATATCAGATGACCTAAAGATGGGTAAGCAATGTGCGAAGTCAGTAAGGAGAGCCAGGGGGGGATACTGGGATGCATAGGAAGGGGCATCACAAGTAGAAAAAGGGAAGTGGTTATCCCTCTGTACAGACAGTTGGTGAGACCCCATCTGGAATACTGTGTGCAGTTTTGGACACCCCATCTATGCAAGGACATAGCCAGGATGGAAGCAGTCAGGGAGGGCAACTAAAATGGTGTGGTCTGCATCAGAAACCATATGAAGAGACTGAGAGGCTAATATGTATACCCTTGATGAAAGGAGGGACGGGGGACATGATAGAAACTTTCAAGTACCTCAAGGGAATCAACAAAGTCCAGGAGGGTAGCATCTTTCAGAAAAAGATGTGTAAGAACAAGGGGGAACAATTTAAAGACAGAAGGGAGTCAGCTCAGGGGTAATGTGAGGACATTTTTTTTCACTGAGAGAGTGGTGGATGCATGGAACCGCCTTCCTGGGGAGGTTGTTGGGTCTAAAACAGTGGGGGAATTCAAACATGCATGGGACAAACATAAGGCAATTGTGGTAGGGGGTTGCAGGAAGTAGGCTGTTGGTTAACTAGAATCTGCAGCTTATCCAAGAGGTAGGGAAATGGGCAGACTGGGTGGGCCAAGTGGTCCTTATCTGCTGTCAAATTTTCTCACATTACCCATGAGTCATCCCCTCTATCTTTAAATTGTGCCCCTTGTTCTTACACATCTCTTTTCTGAAAGATGCTACCTCCTGAACTTTGTCGATTCCCTTGAGGTACTTGAAAGTTTCATCATGTCCCCCTGTCCCTCCTTTCATCAAGGGTATACATTAAGCTCTCCCAGTCTCTTCGTATGGTTTCTGATGCAGACCCTGCACCATTTTAGTTGCCCTCCTCTGGAATGCTTCCATTCTGTCTATGTCCTTGCGTAGATGGGGTCTCCAAAACTGCACACAGTATTCCAGATGGGGTCTCACCAACTGTCAGTACAGAAGGATAACCACTTCCCATTTTCTACTTGTGATGCCCCTTCCTATGCATCCCAGCATCCCCCTGGCTCTTCTTACTGACTTCTCACATTGCTTACCTACCTTTAAGCCATGTGATATGACTACCCCCAAGTCCCTTTCTATTTTTGTTGTTGTTAGTACCTCCCCTGCTATTGTGTACTCTTCTCCTGGGTTTTTGTTTCCCAGGTGCATTACTCTGCACTTCTTTGCATTGAATCTAAGTTGCCATATGTCTGACCATTCCTCCAACCTTGACAAGTCCCTTCTCATCATTTCTACCCCCCTTGTGTATCAATTCTGTTACAGATCTTTGTGTCATCTGCAAAGAGGCATACCTTTCCCTCCATACCCTCTGCATTGTCACCTATAAATATGTTAAAGAGGAACACCCTTCCCCCCTCAGCTAGTGGTCAAACAGGAATTCAGCATGTTTGCCATTCATTTGCATCACCAGGTAAGAAAAAAGGTTTGTCTCCCCATACGACGCACAGGGGTAATGCCAAACTTCACCCAACAACTAACACACCAAAATCTGGCCAATGGAAAATCATGTACACAAATGCTCACAGCCTGGGAAATAAGATCCAGACGTGCAGGCAATAATGTCAGAGGCTAAACTGGACATAGTAGCAATTAGTGAGACGTGGTTTACCAGTAACCACACTTGGGAGACTTCAGTACCTGGCTATGTATTGTTCAGAAGAGACCGAGGTGCAGAAAGGGGGAGTGGCCCTGTATGTTAATGAAAATATCAAAGCTACAGAAATTCAGAATACACATAAGAGCCAGAAGAACTGTGGGTCACCCTGGAAACAGGAAATGGGACAGCCATAAGAACTGGGGTTGTCTACAGGCCCCAGACCAGAGGGAGGACATAGACACATTACTGTTAGAAGATATACAAAACATGACAGCTAAAGGAGGTTCTGATAATGGGAGACTTCAACATGCGGATACAGATTGGTCAATACCAGCAGGAACATCTGCCAGAACTAGACTCATAGTGGATTCCTGCAGGAGGGCCTCAAACAACTGGTACAGCAACCCACAAGAGACTGGGCTATCCTAGATCTAGTACTGACTAACAAAGAAGGGATCACAGATCTCCAGGTAGAAGGTCACCTGGGGCCAGTGACCATCACATGGTATGGTTCAATTTGGCTACTACATCTAAATCATCCCATTCCAAGGCAAAATATGGGACTTCAGAAGAGCTGACATTGATAAGATGGCCAACAGAGTTAAGCTAGCCCTGGCAAAGAAACACAGGTCAGGGGGTACAGGCAAAGTGGGCAAGCATTAGGATGCAATACTTGAAGCAACATCCTATTGTGTTAGAGAGAAAAGGAAGTGCAAACGAAGAAGGAAACCACTTTGGTTCTCAAAAACAGTAGCAGAAAAGGTCAGAGCCAAAAGGCTGGCCTTCAGGAAATATAAGGGAACACAGCGGGATGAAGATAGGGAGGCATACCAAACTGCCCTAAGGGAAGCAGGTAAGGCAGTAAGGCAGGCAAAGTCCCAAACTGAGGAAACACTAGCACGAACAGTAAAGAAGGTGACAAGACTTTCTATAGATACATTAGTGAAAGGAGAAAGTCCAGGGGGTATTGCTAAGCTTAATGGAGAAAAGGAGCATGTGAGGAGGAGGACCCTGTAAAGGCATCTATCCTAAATAGATACTTTTGCTCAGTATTTACTGAAGAGAAGGTAGGGCAGGGCCCACAGCTCAGCATCATGGACACAGGGGAGGGAGGTGAGCACTACTCCTTCACGAAAAGAAAGGGTCCTACAAGAGCTTGCTAAGCTCAGGGTGGATAAGGCAATGGGATCTGATGGCATACATCCCAGGGTACTTAAGGAGCTAAAGGAGGAACTAGCAGAGCCATTAGCAGAATTGTTTAGTGAGTCTCTGAGCACAGGAGAGGTCCCAGAAGACTGGAGAAGGGCTCATGTGATCCCGCCCACAAGAGTGGTAGCAGGGAGGAGGCAGGGAACTACAGACCAGTCAGTCTTACCTCAGTAGTGGGCAAGATTATGGAGGCACTCCTTAAGGAAAGGATAGTGCAACACCTGGAATCCATAGGGACACAGGATCCAAGACAGCATGGGTTTACAAAAGGAAGGTCCTGTCAAACTAATCTCATAGATTTCTTTGACTGGGTAACCAGAGTGGTGGACCAAGGGGGAGCAGTTGATGTCGCCTACCTTGACTTCAGCAAAGCCTTTGACACTGTTCCACATAGAAGATTGATAAATAAGCTGGGTAGGCTCAGGGTGGGTCAGAAGTTGGTCAACTGGGTGGCAAACTGGTTGACGGGCAGAAAACAGAGAGTGGTGGTAAATGGTATACAGTCAGAAGAGATGCAAGTCACAAGTGGGGTAACTCAGGGATCAGTCCTGGGGCCAGTCCTCTTCAACATCTTCATTAGTGACCTTGCAGATGGACTAGAGAGTAAGGCTTGTCTGTTTGCAGATGACACCAAGATCTGCAACAGAGTAGATGATCCAGATGGGGTGGGCAGAATGAGAAGAGATCTGGATAAACTAGCAGAATGGTCAGAAGAGTGGCAACTGGGATTTAATGCAAAGAAGTGCAAAATCATGCACATAGGGAAGAGAAACCTGAAGCCACCTATAGGCTGGGAGGAGTTGCTAGCAGTCACAAAGGAAGAAAGAGACTTGGGCATCATCATCACTGATGACCTAAAATCATCCAAGCAGACCTCTAAAGCAGTAGGTAAGGCTAGGGGGTGTTAGGGTGTATTAGTAGGGGTATCACAAGTCGTAAGAGGGAGGTAATAATCCCTCTGTACAAGACACTGGTTAGGCCCCATCTGGAGTACTGCGTGCAGTATTGGAGGCCACACCTTCACAAGGACATTAACCAAATTGAGGCAGTCCAGAGAAGGGCAACCAAAATGGTGCAGGACTGCATCAGAAGACATATGAGAACAGATTAACGGAGCTCAATATGTATACCTTGAGCAAAGGAGGAGAGAGGTGATATGATCGAGGCATTCAAACACCTTAAGGGCATAAACAAGGTGAAAAGAGTCTAACATGTTTAAATATAAGAAAAATAGCAGGACAAGAGGACACAGCATGAGATTAGAGGGAGGCTGATTAAGGGGAATGTGAGGAAATTCTTTTCACAGAAAGGGTGGTGGATGCATGGAATGGCTTACCACAAGAAGTGGTGGCTATGAATACAGTGCAGGGCTTCAAACAGGCATGGGATAGGCATAAGGGAGCAATACAAATGACTATGAATAGATAGGCCACTGACAGAGCAAAGGCCGATGGCACATTTATAAGGTAGAAAAAGAAATGGGCAGACTGGATGGGCCTTGCGGTCCTTATCTGCCATCAACTTCTATGTTTCTATGTTTCTATGACTGGACCCAGTACTGAGCCCTGGGGTACTCCACTAGTAACCCCCTTTCTTCAGAATGTGTTCCATTCACTATTATCTTCTGTGTCCTGTTGTGCAGCCAGTTTGCTACCCAGGCTACCACCCTGGAACTCACTCCCAGGCTGGCTAACTTAATTATTAGTCTTTTGTGCAGGACTGTGTCAAACGCCTTGCTAAAGTCTAGGTAGACCACATCCATAGCCCCTCCCTGGTCTATTACTTTGATCACCCAGTCAAAGAAATCAATTAGATTCGTCTGACATGACCTTCCTGCTGTAAATCCATGCTACTTTGGGTCCTGTGCCCCACTGGCCTCTAGGTACTCAACAATTCTTTCTTTCAGAAGTGATTCCATCATTTTCCCTACCACTGAGGTCAAACTTACAGGTCTGCAGTTTCCTGCTTCTGCCTTTCTCCCACTTTTGTGAAGGGGAATCACATCTGCCCTCCTCAGGTACCACCCCATCCTCCCATGATTTGTTAAAATGTGTGGTCAGTGGTGTCACTAGGTCCTCCCTTAGTTCTTTTAGGATTCTGGGGAGAATCCTGTCAGGCCCCATTGCTTTGTCCACCTTGAGTTTTAGGAGTTCTTTGGACTCTTTGTTCTGTAATGGTGTGATGGCTTCATCCTTAGGTACAGGGAGGAAGCTAGCAGCCTGGTGGATGAGGTACTTTTGTCAATCTTCTTTATATACTTATTGTTAAAGGCCAAAGCTGAATTATAGAAAGTTGTTCTACTGTTAACAGAACGCTACATCTTCTATCCAATTAAACGATATAGTCGCTACATGGTTGAGCAGAAATTTTAAGTGGAAGCCTTCTTTAACTTTTAGTGCAGCAAGTTTGTTGAAGCACGACATTTTGGAACTTACCTGCAAATATTTGTGAATGTACCAGCTTGCTTGTTTTCCATCATTTACTGACTCTACAGTAGTATTAGCAAGACCTGCAACATCACCACCTGCAAACACCCATGGTTCACTAGTTTGCATAGTCTCTGGATCTACTTCAGGAGACCCCATCTGTTAAACTTGATAGGTTTCATAGCCTCCTTTACTGTTAGGGGGGAAAAAGAACTGTGACAATCTGGTAATCATACAATGAAAGATTAAGTACAAGAGATAACAAGTGATTCTTCTTCTTCTAAAGCTGCAGCTGTACATTTTGCACTATACCTGTGTGTAGTGGGGGTGAAAAAGGCAGTCAAACAGATCTGAAATATAGAATGCATTTTGTGTACATTTATACACATGATTCATCATCTGCAGACAAATCTCTAAAGGGTGGAAGATGGATTGTGTCCATCAAAAGTGATGCTATTAAACAAATACTATATAGAATCCACTGAGTTTATTGTTTGAAGATAAAAAGAATGCCACCATATTTCTTTTGTTGAAATATTGAAATTAAGTCCCAGAAAGAAAATATCACATTTTTTAAAAACAAAATTTTCAAGCATTTTGAACAAAATGGGTTCATATTTCTTTATGTTAATGTGATTGAAATGTTTCATAATACTGCTGTAATCTATCAACTCTGAGTAAGAAAGTACAGTACATTTTTTTTCCATTTTTTGCAAACTCCATAAATAAGAAGCAAAACATATAGTTAATTTGCCACCTATACAGTTATACAGAAATGTTTAAACTGGCAAAGCATGGCTGCAAGCAAGTATGTATAGGTATTTTCACATTGTTTTACCTATGCATACAAGGACTACAATACATATCTACTGTATGGACATCACAGACACACACACACACATACACGTACACATTAACTCACAGTGCCTATGCTTGCATCATACTTTTAAAGATTTATGTGGCTAGGGTATAAATGTCCACAGTGTTACTGGAACATGGTTAAGGCTTATGGCACTCTACAGAAACAGCCAGGTATTCAAAGTATTTTAATGTGCATTTCATTGGTCCTGGAAATTTTAGAATATTGGTTTGAGCAAAAACAAATTACTCTCCAGAAGCTCCAGGGGACATTACCAGAATTTATAACATATAACCATGTGGATTTACTGTAGGAAAGAGGAAGATCACCATCCATTCATTCCCCAAGGTAACCCAGGGAGAATACCTGTTGCCTCTATTATTGAAGGTACTGTACTTATCTACTCTAATACTGAAAGTAGAAAGTGTCAACTGACACCACTTTTTCTGGAAGTCTCTTTCAAGTGTCGTCCACTCATGCTGCAAAGTAGTTTTTAATTTCGTGCCTGTGGGTAATGGTGATTGAATTCTTTCTTTTCAGCTCCCTGAGATGCTGTAACAGCTTGAAAATGTAAGTGTGTGGGAGTCCTTTTCAAAATAATTTCCTTCAAACCAGAATCATTTCAGTTCTTTGTTTTTATTTCCCCTATGTTTCGCTCCATCTAAGATCTTGTTCATGGAGTTATTTAGTCTGTTGATATAAAAACAGTATGGCCAGGATATTTAAAGGGGTTGCACCTGGCACAACAGAGTTGTGCCAGGTGCAACGACATTGCGTCCCAGTGGGATATTGAGAAGGCTGCCTGGTGCAGCGCAAATCCTGATGCACTGGAGTGCAATGTAACTGTATGTGGTGCAGATGCAGGAGGCTTGCCCATGCATATGCGGCACATCCAGATATTCAGCCCAGGATGTGCAGCGCATATGCCGGCACACCCCTGCACTGCACCGCGTAGGGGGGCTCAAAGTTGAGTCTGTGTAGAGTAGGAGCAACTCTCAGCCACCCACAGGCAGGCTGTTATATTGCAGGGTGCAACACAACAGCCCAGCCATGGGTGGCCACCCGCCCACCCAGAACACCGTCTGCAAGCACGCAAAACCCTGGTGGTCTAGTGAACCCCGCTGCCCATAGCCGCAATCACATGGAGTAAGATAATAAAGATATCCCTGGTAGTCTAGTGGACCCCCAGTCCACGATACCCTGATGAGTAGAACACATGCCCATCCTTGGTGGTCTAGTGGTCCCCTCCTCCCACCTGAGTCCCCGAAAAAAGGCAATATGAGGTCCCTGGTGGTCTAGTGTAACTCCCCCCACCCGTTGCCATGAAAACCTTATTGTAATGCCCTGGTGATCCAGTGGCACCCCCCCCACCCCACCAACACAGAACCCCAATACCCACCCGCTCCCCCCCATCATTGAGTAGGTGGCTGCATCCTACCCACACACTGCCCAGCCGGCCACGAATAACAGGTACAGTATGGGCTGTAAGCCCATTGGTCCTCAGTGTGGACCAATGAGCAGGGCAGACAGCTACTAGACAGTCCCAAAGCTGTGAATGACTCCATTCATATTTTTAGACTGTCTAGTACAGTATGCCCTGCAGATTGGTCCAACTGTACCTGTCATTCGGTAGGTAGTCAAGGCGTGCGGGCGGGATGCAGCCACCAGCCGATGATGGGGGGAGGTGGGCATGGGGTTCTGTGTAGGTGGGTGGGGGTGCCACTGGATCACCAGGGCATTATGATACAGGTTTTCACCATGATCGCGGCAATGGGAAGGGGGAGGATTCCACTAGACCACCAGGGACCTCATATTGCCATGCTTCAGGAACTCAAGTGGGGGGGACCACTAGACCACCAGGGATGGGCTTGTTTCCAACACATCGAGGTATTGAGGACTGGGGGGCCACTAAACTACCAGGGTTTACTGTAGTAACATATACTGCGCGATCGCGGCAACAGGGCGGGGGATGCCTCGGGATCCCCACAGCACACGTTATGCTGTTCAGGGCGTCAGTCGCAAGTTGCCAGCCTACCCTGTGCAAGGCATGCAAATGAAGCCATAATTACATGCAAATGGCCCCACTTGCGCCTTGCATATATTATGGCCTCATCTGCATGCCCCCTGCTGAATATCATGGATGATGTGCCTAGCACAACTGCACTTGCACTGGCGCATCCCCATGCTCCCTATCTGTGGCTTGCGCCAGCGCAGTGCCACTGCACCATGCGCAGTATGTGCATTGACCCTGCCATATTCAATGGTGCTGTGCCACCCTTGAATAGCACCTGGAGCTGGCCCTTGTGCATCACAGTTGCGCTGCACCCAGGCTTGCGCTACTGCCTGGCACAGTCTGAATATCCTGGCCTATTTGTTTTCATGTCATATTAACCATTCAGAATAAATCACATTTTTTTATAGATATGTTTTTTGCGTTTCATTTTCAACAATCCTTATAGTTACCGATTTACTGCTTTTGTTTTTTCATTATGCTCTATTGGACTTTTTTATAGTCCTAACATTTTCCTTTCTGATGCTGCCTAAAAATGTACAAAATACTCTTATTAGTATTTCCAAGGCTTTTGTACAGTATGCATAAGTTTAACAAATATCTTAGAATGTTTTACATTCCCTTATGTGACACCTTAAGACCACATTCTTGTGCAACTTATAACTTCTGCTTGCAAGCCTGATACCCCATACCACAAAGACAGGTACCTGCCATTTTGCACTCCATATCAAACTTTTATTAGTTCAGCTTCATGCAGTTTTTTCCTTTCTGTAATATAAATAATGCAATTCCTCAATATTCATATAGAGCTTGTTTGTTTCTCCTTTTAGTTTAAATTTGAACCAATTTGTGTTGATTATTTAGTTATTGCAATTGTTTCACCAGGAAAGGCACACTGAGCAAAACGATGCTCATCTCCAGGTGCGACCTGGGGGAAGGGTACACAGGGAGGATGACACACAAGTTATCACAATAGAGATACATTAATTAGATGTACATAGTTACATGCACAATAGATACACTGGACAGATGTATTGCAGCTTGGAATTACTTGGTTACAGCAAAGGGTAAACATTTTAATAAAGAGCGTTAGCCAGTATATACAGCAAGTTAGACAGACAAAACTACCTACATCTGAGCACAGATTGTAGCAGAAAGCTATAGCCTATGCAGGACAGAGAGGGTCAGAAGTGCGAGAGGAGGAGAGAAGAGCCTTTGGGTATATAGCCAGCATCCAGTGAAGGTCATGCCGCTGATAGGCATGGGGGAGGGAGCCGTTTATTAGGGAGTGCAGGCACAGTTTACAGCGAGGTAGTTTGCCAGGGCAGCTGACAGGGTATAGGTAGAGGAGGAGTGATGGATTTGAGAGGGGAGTGCATTCCAAAGTTTAGGGAAACGGTGTAAGAAGACTGTTGTTCCAGCTGAGGTCTTCCGACTGGGGATATTTAGTAGACAGGTGTCAAGGGATCACAGGGAGTGAGGTGGTGTGGGGGCCGGCAACAGTGAGGAGGAGAGGGTGGGGGGTGGGAGCCAAGCCAGAATGTTGATACAAACTTGGAGCAGTGCAGTAGGCATCAATTTTCGAGGGATGGGAAGGCGAGAGAATGGTAGAGATCACAGAGGTGGGAGTGGGGGGGCATTGAGGGCGGAGCGGCAGAAGGCGTTGAAAAGGGTGTCAAGCTTGGATAAAGTGGCTTTGGGTGCTGCACTGTAGGCTATGTCACAATAGTCAATCGAGGGAAGGATCATTTTCTGCACTAGTTCCCGTCTAACCTAGGGTGGGAGGCAGGAGCGGTTCCTGTAGAGGGCACCTAGCTTGGGTCGGAGTTGTTTTATGATAGCATCAATGTGATCAGAGAATGATTGGCATGGCGGTCTAGCCATACCCTTAAGTAACAGAAGGAAGCAATGTCAACTAGGGTAGTCCCATCCAATGTGTGGAAGGATGGGAGCGAGGGGAGTTGGGACAGCCTCTGATGTGTGCCGAAGGACATAGTAACAGTCTTTTTAGTATTGAGTGTGAGTTGGTGCGATCTGAACCAGTGTTGAACTTTAATGAAATCGGTCTGGAGGTTGGACGCTACTTCATCCGGGGAGGAGTCAGTGGCGAACAGGACAGTGTCATCAGCATACATGTGAATAGATGAGGCTGTGCAGATTTGAGGCAGGTCATTGAGAAAAATGGAGAACTAGATGGGCCAAGGACTGAGCCTTGGGGACACCAATGGTCACGGGAGAGGGGGGAATGTAGCATCTGCAATTCGTACTGATTGTACTACCACCTGAGATAGGCACTGAACCATTTAAGTAGCGAGGCAGTGAGTGCTTCCGAAAACTGGTTATTAGCAAGGGTGGGAGACAGTGTCAAACACTTTAGAGGGTCGACAAATATAGCCGATGAGATCTGCCCCTATCCATGCCAGAGAGGATGGAGTCAGTGAGCCTTAACAAGGAGGAAGCAGTGGAGTGGCTCTGCCTGACCCCAGACTGGAATGGGGTGAATAAGTTTGAATCGGAGAGAAAGGAGGTAAGTTGGGTGAGTACTAGGTGTTCTTGTAGCTTAGCCAGGACCAGGAGTAGAGAGACAGGGCGATAGTTTGCAGTGAGGGAAACTATCACCTTATATGCTTTTAATTCCTGCTGCATACTGCATCTAGGTGTAATGGCATCCATTCAGAGTGTGAACTTCGGTCCTGCCCCAACCTCTCAAGCCTGTTTGTAAATGCCACAGATTACATGGCATCTCCCTGTACTCCCTCTCCCCACGAGAAGTGTTAGCTTAGCAACAGCACACCCATGATCTGGAGATGATTGCTGCCAGCTTTCACAAACAAGATCTTTTTGCACCCTTCAGTGATCTTGGCCCCATGTTGTTTCCCCTTAAGTCATGTACAATTCACTTTATTTTTCATGCATTTCTTATGAATGTTTGTGGTGCAGCATAGCCTCACATTCTTTATTGTTATTCTCCTCATTATGTATACAGTTTTCTTGTATTACACATTCAGTTGATGAAATGAGATGGAGGGGAAGAGAGAAAGAAAAAAGGAGGATGGCTACTTTTGTTTCCTGCTGTTAATATTTATATATACTGCCCTTTTCATATTGTAATAGGTCTCCCATCTTGTGTAGACTTTGTTCTCTTACTGTTTATGCCTTGTTACTATTACCTTTTTTGGTTGCATATTAGTCATTTACTGTAATTATTTTTCTTCCTTTTTTCTTATCACTAATGCAGGAGCCAAAGTGTGCCCTGAAATTGAGCTCTATTTTACATACTCGTGTGCCCTATGCACACCTGCATAATGAACTACTCCCACTATATTTTGACTTTCTACTAGATATTGTAATTGTTTTATACCCCCTACCTTCTTTTTATGTAACTTACTTGATTACATTCCTACCAGTTACTTTCTATATTCATTCCTATGTTAGGGTTTAATGTTTTTAGGTTGTAAATCCATTTCATGTCTACCCTTTCATGTTTTTTCTTATAGCCCATTCCCCTTTCTAGCTGTGTGTCTACTTCTAAACCCGAGAACCTTAGAGATGCTCTAGTATGTCTCTCTTTGTTAAAATGTTGAGCCAGTGGTGATGTTTCATCATTTCTTCCTATGTCCCCCTTGTGTACTTGTATTCTTACTTTAAGTGCCCTCTTTGTTTGGCCAACATATAAGTGGTCACATGGGCACTGTATGATGTACACTACCCCTGTTGTTGTGCAATCTATATGTTGCTTTATGTCAAATTGTTGATTTGTACGGGGGTGTTCAAAGGACTTCTTACTTGTGTGGCTACATATGGAACATCTTCTGCATGGCATCACTCCCAGCTGCAAAGGCCCTAGTAATAGTTGTCCTCCTTTCAGTGTTTGTGGTTTAAACTGAGATCTTACTAGCCTGTCCTTTAAATGTGTTACCCGTTTGGCAGCTAGTATTGGCTTTTGTTGTAAGCTCAAGATACTGGGGTTGTCCATGGTCACTAAATGCCAGTTTTTGTTAATTTTCCTGTTCTCCATCATCTTATGATTATACTTAATTGCTAATACTACTTAATCAGTGGCTGTCCAGGTATGACTTGCTGCTAATAGCTATGTTCTCTATTTTCTATTCTGTAATTTGCCTCCCTTAGTGTACTGGGGGCACACCCTCTGTCCTTGGATCTCTGTATCATTTCTTATTTGTTTACCTTAAAAGTCCTCCTCTGTACTACAATTGTGTCTAACTCTCAATAACTGAGAGTACAGTATGCTGTTCTTAAGTCTGGGCTCATGGTAGCTAGTTCCGTGAAGCAATGTGTTCCTGTCTACTGCTTTCCAATATAGTGTAGTCTCAGATTTTCCTTGGTGTAGTTTTATCAGTAAATCAAGGTATGCAATATCTTGACTGCTATTTTGCATCACAAATCTGAGGTTTCTATTCCATGAGTTAAACTGTGCATGGAATTCTTTTAAATCATCTTCTGTTCCTTTCCAGAGACATAGTATATTATCTATATAACAAAACCAAGCCACTGTGCTCTCATAAAAAATATTTCAAGTCTGATTTAAGACCATACTTGTTTCAAGTTCATACATATAGAAGTCTGCATATGGGCACCATTGTGCTGCCCATGGCTGCCCCTATTTTGTTGAAAATACTGACCGTCAAATTCAAATAGTTGTACTTCAGAATAAAACTTGCCAGTTCCTGTAGTAGTCTGGTTTAGGTTGGCCTGTGCTTCTCTATCTAACATTTTACCCATACTGTCTACCACTTCTTTGTAGGTACTGATGTGCATAAGTCTGCACATCAAAGTCACTAATATAGTCCTTCTAGTATGCCTTCCTCAACAGTCGCTTAAGTTTTTGCATTATGTCTGTGGAATCCTTTACATGTGTCGAGGTTGTTTCTACGAGTGGTTGTAGTGGTAGTTTTCATACTGTACCTAGATAAGGGCTCAAATACAGAGTCAATGCCTGACGCTATAGGTTTGCCTCATGGTCTGTGTGCATTTTTATGTACCTTCAGTATACAATAAAATGTTGGTATTGTTTCAACATTATGTCTGCTTCCCACTGTTGTAACCATGCATGTCTACATATTCTGTCAGCATATCATGTATCTGTGCTTTTCAATTTTGAGTCAGATCCCTTGTAAACTTTGATAGTTATTTTTCATTAATCAATTCCAAACACATTTGTTTATATTGTTCTTAATCCTCCACCCTTTTGGGGGCTTTATAACTATACTTTCTCTCTTGGCTTAGATTTTTAAAACTTGACTTTGGTGGTAATTCAAGCTTTGATGCTTCAGCTGAAGTTTTTCTTTTTGATTAAATAAGTCCATGATTTGTTTTCCACCAGTGTACTAAGACCTCAATGCCATTGCGTCTCCCTCCTGGGAGGTGTATTCAGATCCAATAGTCATTGCATGTTTTTGGCTTCATTGATATTCATTCTCTGTTTGTTCCCTTAGTGTTCTAAAGAATCTCTGTAAATCAACTTCTAGTTCAAAAAGTACCACCAGCTGAGTTGGCGCAAAGAACAAATCCAAACCTAAGATGTGTTTTTCTTCCAGTAAAACTCTTACTTAAATTAAATATTGGTATTATTTCTGGACTCCCCCTCACCTCTGCCCTGTGTATGTTTGCCTTGTTCACCTTCCATCTATCCCTTCTCATGCCCCTGTCCGTCTGACCCACCAAATCCCAATGTCCCATGTTCTTGTCTTCATTGGGTACACTGGGTGACTCAGATCATATCTTTGTTCTTAAGTCTGTGTGGATGAACAGCTAGGTTGCTGACTCCCTGTGTGCATCTGCTGGTATATTTCCTGTTGTGGTGTCTGTGTATCTCTAGTGTAACTGTTATCACTATCTGTTCCTCTATCCACATTATAAGTTGTTTGTCTTTTTGTGCGTATATACCTGGTTATCCTTATAATCATTTATGTCCCTTATGAATTTTTTATTTTTCTGTTTAAATCTGTCCTCATACTCTTAAAGTTTTTGTATTATGTCTTCCAGGTTTTTTCAGAATTGTTTTCCTTTATTTTAAGTTTTAATGACTCTTCAACTAAGTTAGTTTCTACTGTTAATTTCTGTCTTTCCTCAATTATGGCTTCAATCAGTGCATACATGAAGTCACAGCTGGCACAATTTCTTATTCCATCCCACTTTGTAAATAGTTGAACTGAATTTATTCCTAGGTTAGGTTCCACAGTAATCCTTAACCCCTCGGTATCCTGCTATGATTCAGATAATGGGTTAGTGTCAACCCATGCCGTTCTAGTGTAGTATTTTAAATTTCAAATTTTCTATTTTGTGCCAGATTGTTTGGTGTTTCTCCCATTTGTACTGAGCCCCCCATCACTTGGAACAGTTGTTTTCTTTCCTCCTCCGAAAAGGAAGTAAATGCCTTGGAAATACTAAGAATAGTATTTTGTACATTTTTAGGCAGTATCAGAAAGGAAAATGTTAGGACTATAAAAAAAAGTCCAACACAGCATAAGGAAAAACCAAAAGCAGCAAATCAGTAACTATAAGGATTGTTGAAAATGAAAAGAAAAAATATATACAAAAAATGTTAAAGATTTATTCTGAATGGTTAATATGACATGAAAATAAATATTGTATTTATAACAACAGACTAAATAACCCCATGAACAAGCTCTTAGATGGAGCGAAATGTAGGGGAAATAAAAACAAAAAATTGAAATGATTCCAGTTTGAAGGAAATTATTTTGAAAAGGACTCCCACACATCTACATTTTCAAGCTGTGAGGCAATTTTTCCCCAATATTTCTGATAAATCTTCCTCATTTCCATTGAATGCCTTGTCCTTTTAGGGTCACCACCTTTGGATGAGGTAAAAACCAGATGCAAAACCACACCCCAAACTCCACCTCTGGGTCCACACCCTTTTTATGACTGGCGAGTATATCGCTCTTCCTCCAAAGCCATTTGTAATGTTGGAATAGACATTACTAGTGATAGGAAATCATTTTATACTGTTATTGATTTTATTTATTTATTTTTATTCTTTGGCAATCAGGTTAACTCCCATAGACCACACAGACCATTTTACAGGAGTGACCCACGAGCACAGGAAGGTTGAGTGACCTGCTTAGCATCACACAGTATGTATGTGGAGGTTGTGGGACTCAAACTCAGGTCTGCTAGATGTGCCAAGCTCATCCACAGCTTATTGTGCAGGCCTCTGTTAAACACTCTCCCATTTTCCTTTCCAATTCAGTCATGTATTCTGATGCTTTGGGCAATTTTTGATAACTTAATTATCAATGCTTGTAGGTCCTTTAATACTGCACTGTGTTCCCTTTACCTCAGCAGCTACTGCTGTTTCTTTTCATATTTCTAAGACATTCCACAGTTTCAGATGCACTATTCCATGCTGTTTATCTGAATGACCTGTAAAAATGTAGCTAATATCATGGAATATTCAGGTAATACAAAAAATGAGAGCAAATGTGGTAATAAAGGCAAAAAGTTAGATTATTAATTTAACAAAAATTGATCTAAACATACCAGAATATAGGACAAACAAAAAGAAACACGACAGCATATAAAGGTGTAAAAGCTGTTTCTGTCATAGCAGTAAAAGACTATACTTAAAATTCAGAGTGGAAAAGATTAGGTTAATTTACTGCTAATGATCTTAATGGCCATACTTTACACCTCTCAGAAAGTCTGGTTTTCCAAACAAAGGCAGGTCTGAATGACTGTGACATCAGACATTCTTTGTAACCTGGACATGTAATGCAGCCAAAACAGTGAATAAATCAGTTTTAAGGGTATATGAGTAGTCAAAATGGCCCAAAAACCAGACTGCATTTAATCAAAACCAGATGACCGGATAAGGACCCGAAAAAATGGATTATCCAGTCAAAAATCAGATAGGAGGCAACCCTATGTCCTTTCATCCTAACACAGCAAGAAGAGTTGGATTTGTCCTGTTAGTTCAATCCCATTCAGATATTTAAAAACTGTAATCATGTCACCCTTGATTTTCCTCTTTTCTATGGAGAGCACTCTAATTGTGCCAGAAGGTCCTCATAAGCCATGTTTTCCAAGTCATCAACCACCTTGGTCAAGTTTCTCAGCATTGCCTTCATTGTCTTACTCCCATTGACAATAATTGGATACTTTGGTAATTTTTTGTAATTGACTAACTGCAGTAAATGCCACTATAATGTTTCAGTTAAATGAATATCTGTAGTTCTTATAGTCATACAGCTCCCAACTGGCATGTCTGCAGGACAGGGTGCTTATCATATACATACAAATACAGAATTTGTCAGGAAAAAAGTACAGCTTGGCCCACTTATTCTTCCTAGAGCTTTCCCGCCTAAACTGTCTCCATAAACCCTAACTGGTCTCTGGCAACCCTCCCTCCTCTATGCCTATCTACTAAGATACCTGTATGTCTATCACATGCACCCTTGAAGCCCCCTACTGTTTTTGCCTCCACCTCTTCCAATGGCAGTCTGTTCCAAACATCTACCACCCTTCTGGACACAAAAGCGCTGCCTCATCTGCATGCACTGCTCTGGATTGAGGGAGGTTTCCAGACCCAAAGCCAAGGTGGCTTGAGTTACAGGACCTCCACCTCCATCCAGAGACCACCTAGTCCACCTCTGCTGCCTCAAAGGGTGCCAAGAAGGAGGAGTGGCTGGACAACAGTGAACTCTGGGAGGATAAGTGGGTGGAGCCTAGGCACATCCTGCATTCCATACCACTACAGAATTCTATGCTGCACTGGCATGACAGTATTGTCCCACAGAGGCACGCAAAAGGTAGTGGCCAGGATGGATGTGGAAGCCATTCATGGTGGAGACCCAAAAAGGCAATAGTGGACCCCAGAGGAGGAGGAGGAGGAAGTGAATCCTGGTGGGTGACTCAATCAAGAGGGAATTCAGTTGGGAACAGTGGGGAGAGGGACGAGAGAGAGAGAGAGAATGTGTGGTGCCTACTAGATGCCATGGCTAGAAGGGATGGAAGGAGGATCCTAGGGATCTCTGAGAAGGCAGGAGGGGAGACTGGACATCATTGATCATTTGGAGGCAAATGACATGGCTGGGAGGAGTCAAAGCTGTTCAGAAGGAGTTCAGGAGATTGGTCAGGGTCTGGGGCAGGTAGTAAAATCTGTTACTTTCTCATAGGTACTACCTGACCATGACAAGGAGATGACAGCAGTTTATGTACCAGGAACATCAACACATAGTTGAAGAGATGGTGCAGAGATGAGGGATTTGGATTGATTGGGGACTGGGGCTCCACCTGGACAGATAGAGGCCTGTTCAGAGGCGACAGCCTGCATTCATCCAGGAGGGGAACTGAGATCCTCAGTAAAAAGTTTAAATGCTACATTAATAAGCATTTAAACTAGCAGATGGAGGAGCAGACTTGGGCAGAAGGGCATGGATTGTCCACCCCACACTAAGAGATTCAGCAGCAAGAATCCCAAGGGTGAGAAATCTCCAAAAGCCCAAACACAAGGAGGAAATCAGGTAGGCAAAGGAAGGGAAGAGGAAAGAAAATAAGGGAGGGCAAATGGGCAGAAAGAAGGGAGATGGCAGTAATAACTGGAGAGCCATGTTTACAAATGCTTGAAGTCTAGACAACAAGGTTGCAGACCTAGAGGCCACCACGGTGGCAGCAAACCTGAATACAATCACAGTTACAGAGACCTGGCACAATGATAATTAGGACTGAGATGCAGTTATACCAGGGTATACTCTATTCAGGAGGGACAAGGTAGGCAAAAAGGGAGGAGGGGTGGCTCTTTATGTAAGGGAGGACATAAAGGCCACAGAAATACAAAGGGAATGGGGAGAAGCAGAGGTGGTGTGAGTTACACTAGAAACAAAGAAGGGGGCTGTTATTCAAACAGGGGTGATCTACAGACCACCAGCACAAGGGGAGGAAGTAGATAAGAAAATGATGGAAGATATCTGAGGGATGGCTAACAAGGGGGAGGTACTGCTGTTAGAGGACTTCAATATGCCAGATGTTAATTGGAGAATCCTAGCTGCAGCAACAGGTAGATGTAGGGAAATCCTAGATGCTATGCAGGGGGTGTTCATCAGGCAATTAGTCAGTGAACCCACTAGTGAGGGGGCCATACTTGACCTGGCACTGTCAAATGGGTACAGTGTCACCAACATCACAGTGGGGATAAGCGATTATTAGATGGTGTGGTTCAGGGTTAGAACAGGACCAGAAACAAATCACATTAAATCAAGGGTACTGGACTTCAGAATGGCTGATTTCGGTAAAATGAGAGAGTGCCTCAGGGAAGCACTAGCAGAGTTAGGGAATTTGAAGAGGGTAGAGGGGAAGTAGGCAGAAATAAGGAAAGCCATCAAGAAAGCAACAAACCTCTGGGTCAGGCAGATTACAAACAATAGGAGAAAGAAGAGACCACTATGGTTGTCTAAAGACGTAGCAAGGAAAGTAAAAGCAAAGAGGTTAGCATTCAAAGGTAAAAGGCATCACAGAAGGAAGAGGACAGGGACGGTTATCAGGAGAATTAAAGAGGCAGCAAAAGCGGTTAGGAGTGCTAGGGCACAAATGGAGGAAAACATTGCCAAGTAAGTAAAAGGGAGATAACACGTCTTTGGGTATATAAGATCACTTACTGTTGGTCTGGGGTATTGTTCTCCCAGTCTAATCTCTACATCCAATGAAGCTTTTTGAATGCTATTGAAAACATGGATGATTATACCGACTACATCTTGATGGGTGATTTTAATTTCCAAAACATTTATTGGTCCTTACTACAGGGAAACAGGGTTCTGGAAAACAGATTTGTGAAATCATATTACAAAATGATCTAAACCAATTAGTTACTACTCCCACTAGAAACAACAATATCCTGGACCTGATATTCACTAATATTAAGGACACTGAGAGTATACCAATCTGCCAAGAGTCACTAAGTGATAGTGATCATAATAAGGTATTATGCAGTATTCTTTTCTTCATGCAAGTGGTAACTGGAACCACTAAAATTCAAAATTTTGCTAAAACAGATTATGTGAAAATTAAACAATATCTAACTGACTGAAAATGTGAAACAGAGCTCACAGAACTTAAACACAACCAATATGGACAACTATTAATAACAAAATACAATATTGTATTAATAAGTGGTACCGGACTATACTAAACATGACAAAAAAAACAAAGAGTACCATTATGGTGGAACAACAATATTAAAAAGCCATATGAAGTAAAAACAAGCCTTTAATAAGTACAAGAAGAAACCAACGGACACTGATTGGCAAAAATTCAAAACCCAAGCTAATAAAACCAAAAACTCATCGGGAATGCAAAACAAAGGAAATAAAAGCATTCTACAGTTACATAGGATCTTTAAAGGGAAACCCACTGGTGTGGGTCCTTTAATGATCAACCAACAACCAGTTACTAATGAACAACAAATAGCTAAAGAATTAAACATATACTTTTTAAGTGTCTTTAAACAAAAAGAACTAGCAAATCAAAATCTAATAAATGGTACAACTGATGTTATTCATTTCACACAAACTGATGTTAAAGCTACTATGAACAAAACTAGATCAAATTCATTGGTAGGTCCTGACAATGTACTGCCATGCTTTATAAAAAATCTATCTGAAGAAATGACACATATATTTACCTTATTATTTAACGCTTCTATAAATGAGGAAACTGTAGTATCAGACTGGAAACAGGCCACAGTCACTCCTATACATAAAGGTGGCTCCAAGCAGAATGTTGCTAACTACAGACCTATGAGCCTGACATCATATATAGGGAAACTGATAGAATATTTATTACAAAATATAATTCTAACTCATTTACAAAGTTATGGCTTAGAGGATATTACACAACATGGCTTTTACCTCAGGAAGATTATGTCAGAGTAACTTAATTAGTTTTTTCAGCTAGTAAGTAAAGCACTTGACATAGGCTTTCCAGTTGACATCATTTATTTGAATTATGAGAAAGCGTGTGATACTGTATCTCATAAAATATTAATAGATCATTTAATTAACATTCAACTTAATCAGAGCATCATAAAATGGATATGCTCATGGTTATCAAATAGAACACAAAGGGTCAATACCAGAGGTCATTTTTCAAATTGGGGTACTGTCACAAGTGGGGTCCCACAGGGTTCAGTTCTGAGACCCATATTATTCAATATAATGTTTGCAAGCAAGCAAACCACCAATAAGCGTATGGATTCATAAATATGCCAATGACAGTAAACTGGGCTGTGTAGTCAATGATTCACAATCTATTCAATCTCTGCAGAATAATCTTGATTCATTATCCAAGTGGGCTGTTGAAAACTAAATAAATTTAATATTGCAAAGTGCAAGGTGATGCACTTTGGCAAAACAATCCCATGGCAAATTATACCCCTGACAGACTCCAGCTAAAAGAAGTTACAATTGAACATGACCTAGGTATTACTAAAACAAATAACTTGAAATTTAACACCCATAATAATAATGTAACAAAAAGTGTCACGGTATAATAAATTGTATCCTAAGGCATGTCAAAGACAGAAAAACAGAGGTCATTGTTTCCATTTACACAAGTTTGAACAGATCACATATTGACTTCTGTGCCCCTTTTTGCTCACCAACCACCATTAGTGGCAAATCAGATATAGAGAAGATTCAGAGGATGATCACTAGGAAAATAAAGAACCAAGAAAATAAAACATACTCTTTTTTTTAAACAGTTTTTTATTTAATTTTCCATATTAATAAATACAATAAAATGTATCAAATTTCAAAATGTTTCAAAAAGTATGCATACATTATAAGAGCATAACAGAATAATTTACTTAAGTGCATTCTAGTGACTATCCGAAATTTCAGGTACAGCTACCAGAACATCGGTTAATAGTTAGCATCTGACTATACTGGAGATTAAAAGAGCAGAAAATCTAATGTATAACTAAAGCATAAAACAGTAACTATCTCAAACATCTCTCAACCAATGAAAGAAGGGTGCCCATATTACCTCATATTTATGCATGGTCTTATTATTAAGATGGCTAATGTGTTCATTAATAGCTACCTTAGCTATAGATTTAATCAATATTCCAGAATAGGAAGCCATATGTCTCTCCAATGAAACAATATAAGTCTTTTAAAACAAAGAGAAGCTACCATAAGCCACCTCTTTTCAGGGCTTGATAAGGAGTAAAGCTTTTCAGTATTTCCTAAAACAAAAATCCCAGGGTCAAAAGGAAAGTTAATCTGCAAAATGGCCTTGCAAGGTTCCCAAATCACTACCCAGCCCAGGGATAATGTGGGACAACTCCATAGCATATGAAGGATATTTGCATTTCCATCTCCACATCTCCAGCAATTACTATCAGAGGAGAGACCCCATGAGTGTAACTTATCAGGTGTGTAGTACCAATTGTGTAATATTTTAAACTGCATTAAATGACCTTGTAAGTCCATACTGGATTTGTAAGCATTTTTCCACACAAAATTCCAAGATGCCTGTGGGATGGGGTAAGCAAGACATTCCTCCCATAACTTCCTGGACTTATCTGTTAAGTCATATCCTGTCTTATTTAATAGTTGATATAATTTCCCTCCTCTCCACTTTGTATTTGCTATTGTTATTAGACTGTCAAACTCTGTAGGGGCTGGAAACACTAAGCTATCCCTTAAGGAGCCAATCAATGAATTTCTTATCTGTAGATAAGAGTGAAATTGTATAAGGTAAACCATATCTCTCTCCTAGATCAGAAATACTGTAGGATCCCAGAACAAGGATCCACAACATCACCAGCAAATGGATCCCTTTATTTTCCCATAAAGAATTAACAATTTCCCTTCTCATTTAAAATTGGGGTTTCTCCATATTGGAAAATACAGACATGGTATAGAGGCAGAAATTATTTGTTTTACCAAAAGGGATATGCAAGTGGCAGAATTCTTTAGGAAGGGGTGTTTGTGTTAACTAATTTAGGATAAACTCCTATGATTAAATGATGGAGCAAAAGGGGGGAAAATGCTATCTTGTTCGTATTTAACCCATATGGGTATATTATCCTTCAATAGCAACCATTGACACGTTTGCTTAAATAGAAAAGCTTGGTGATAGTTTTTAAAATCATGTAAAGCCATACCCCCTTGCTGCCAATGTTTCTTGAGCTTATCAAAACTGAGCCTTGCCTTTTTCCCCCTCTCAAAGGAACTACTTTATTAGATTGTCAAATTTCTTAAACCACCGGGGACTGATACGCATAGATATCATGTTCAGAAAATATAATATTTTTGGAGCTAACATCATTTTTAACATGTTGACCTTTCCCTACAGGGATAGATTAAGTTTGGCCTATTTATTTAAAGACTATCTCATTTCATCCACTAAGGGTTTAATGTTTAAAGCTAGAATGTTACTAAGATTATTTTAAATTATTACTCCCAAATGTGAGATGCAATTCCCGTTCCATTTTAGATTATAACTTAAACAAAACTCTTTAAGTGATACCTTATTACCCTGGAGGGTAAGCATTTCAGATTTGGACCAGTTAATCGACAATTCTGAAATAGATCTAAATTCTTCAAGTAACACCATAGTTGATTTTATTGACCTGTGAGGAGTGGAGAGAGACAAAGAAGGTCATCTACATAAGCAACCATCTTATGTTTCATTCTGTAAACGTAAACCCTAATGTCCTTACTTATTCTAATTATTTGAAGAAGGGTTCCAAAGCTAGTATGAACAATAGGGGGATAATGGACACCCCTGGTCCCCTTTCTAGAATGACCTTGTCAGACAGTATCCATTGTGCATATTCTGGCTGTAGGGTATTATATCATGTTTAACTCTTGCAATAAAATCATCTCCTATCCCAAAGCCTCTAAGTATTTCACACAAATAACTCCATTCAATGGAGTCAAATGCCTTATCGCATCAAGTGATTAAAGAACAGATGTGTCTTGATTTCTGGATGCCATCCATATTGCAGATAAAACTCTTGAATATTCTGAAATCCTGCCCTCCCTTAATAAAACCCACTTGATCTCTATGAATAAGAACACCAAGAACCTGCTATAATCTATTAGCTTGAATCTTGTCCCAGATTTTATAATCAATATTCAACAGGCCTATTGGATGGTAACTGGCGGGGTCTAGGGGACCTTTACCTTTTTTTTTTAAATAACAGTAATGACTGCTTCAGCCACAGCAGGTGGTAAACGTTTACTTTTTTCAGACTCTGCATAAACATGTTGAAGAACAGGAGGAAGTTCGTCTCTTAAGATTACATACAATTCTGCTGGTAAGCCATCAGAACCTGGGGCTTTAGCACTAGGTAAATCATCTATTGCATCTTTAATCTCTTGAATAGAAACATTTTTGTCTAACAAATGATGTTGCCTCCGAAATCTTAGGTAATTTGGCTCTGTATTATAGTCAGTTTTACTTGTGCATAATTCCCTATAAAACTCTGAAAAACACCTTGTTAATGCCCATAGCATTATTATGGATCTTCTTAGAGACATCCCTAATGCTAGGTATGCTATTTCTATAATGGGGCACTCAGAGTACACAAAGATCTGTAAGCCAAACTTTTACTGTCCCTTGCTGTTGAACCTCACTCCGGCAGTGATCCATTGCAGTTAGAGCTGCTAATTTATTTAATTCCCTTCCTCCTGAGATTGCGACAACTGCAACCTTGGGACCATTTAAGTGGAAGCTGCATCAATTCCTAGTTTCCAGAGCACCTTGTGACTGCTATACCTAATCTCTGTTGACAGCTAAATGCACTGGGACCTCCCTCTTTTACCATTTGCCCTTGTATAGCCCTGTGCTGCTGCTGAGCTATTCCACTCACAGCACTTCCTCCCTTTTCCCTTTCCCATTCCTGCCCTCTTTTCATCCAACCTCATCCCCCTTCCTTACCCCTCCACTCCCTTCCCCTCTCCTCTGTTTAGTCACCGTGTTCTCTCCTCTACCCCCGCCCGTGGGTCTTTCCTGATCAAGCTTCATTGTGGAATCTCCCTCCTTGCTCTTTTGCTCCTTCCACCCCCAATTCAGCCCCTGTACTTTTCTCTCCTTGTAAGCGCTTTCACCCTCTTCAGACAAGGCCACTGGCTGCACTTAACACAATATTTATCTTGCCATATTTTTCTTTTGTTTATGTAATTACTTTCCTCATGTTGTACTACTTACTGAAACCATTGTAATTTGCTATTCTTGTAACTTGATGTGGAACCTCTGTAAAAGAGCCCTTGGCTCAAAGGTCTTTCCGATTTGTTAAATAAATCAAATAAAATAAATAAAATTCTGTATTTGCTTCAGCCTATAAGCTAATAACTTGCCCGCCTTTTCTCCTGACTCCCAATATTTTTGTTGAGTTCTATATAAAGCAAATTCAGCTTTCTCAGAATGTAACTTATTTATTTTGTACCTTAAAGGAATAATTTTCCTGAACAAGTTATTATTTCCCCCCATTATGTGTCTTGTGAGCCCTTTCCAGCTCTAGGAGCTCCTTTTCCTTCTGAGTTAAATCTTTTTCTCTTTCTTTTTTTTTTTTTTTTTGAAGGTGGTATAACTCAAAATCCTGCCCCCTAATATAAGCCTTATAAGCTTCCCATACTATAGCTTGTGAGGTTTCTCCATTATCATTAATAAGGAAAAATTGCTCTGTCTTATTAATAACCCAGGTTCTAAAATTAGCATTATTTAGTAAGGAGCAATTAAACTTCCAATGAACAAGCTCTTAGTAGTCCCTGACTCTAGTTTTAAAATAACTGAAATAGAAGCATAGTCAGATATTGTAATAGATCCAATATCAGCTTTAATCATGCTATGTAATAGCCCAGAGGATAAAAGAAACATATCTATTCTACTGTACAAACCATGTCTGTGAGAGAAAAAAAAGCAGTCTTTTTGAGTGGGATACATCACCCTCCAGGCATCCGATAATCCTAAATTTTCATCCTGTCTCTAATAACTTTGCTAGTTTTGTCATTTATTTTAGTACTTTTGGATTACTTCTATCAATCCATTGGTCCAAGACAGTATTAAAATCCCCCCCTATTATGATTTGAGATTTGACTGATAACATCAAAGAATTCAGAGAAGAAGGAACAGGATTCTTCGTTAGGAGCATAGACGTTACAAATGGTGATGTCAACATCATCCAATCTCCCTTCAAGAATCTGCCATCTAGCAGTAGAATCCACCTTATGAGAAATCAATGAGAAATTCAAATATTTCCAATAAGGATAGCTAGCCCCTTCTGTTTTTTTGCTAACCGAGTTATGGAACACCTCCCCTACCAACATTCTCTGTAATTTTTCAGCTTCATCATTCAATAGGTGAGTCTCTTGTAACAGAACTATGTCTGCCTGTAACTTTTGCAATTGTGTTAAGACTTTTTTTTCCTTTTAACTGGTGTACCTAGCCCTTTAACATTCTAGGAAATACATTTTATATTAGTATCAGCTACCCCCATAGTAACTTATTAATAATAGCAATTTAATAATCTTGTTGTGAGTCAACCAAACAAAAATAGCATTTTAGACCAACCCAGACACTTTTATAGCCAACTATGTTAATATGAGGAGACAACAGGGACAGTAATTGTATTAATCCCTTAACCGTAAAGAACATCTGCTAACTTAAAGTAAAGGCACAGAAAATTAGCTATAATAATTAACACTAGTAACATAACATAGAGTACATTTTGCCTGAATTCAGAATCCATTTATGGATTCTCACATGTAAGCTAAAACTAAAGAAGAGAAATACCCAAGGACTAGTGGCCCAGAAATAAAACTTATAGCCCATATAGTGATAGACCATCTTATAATAACATACAAATTTCAACATAACCAGACAAACTAACTATTCTTAACTAACATCATTAAACAGTAAATTGCATAAGGTATTTCTTTCTGAAATCTGGTTGTAAAAACAACCCACATACAAAAACAAAATGAGAAAAATCAAAATGACTAAGTAAAAGTTCAACAAACCCCATGATCCACATAGCCTGGAAAAAAAAAATACCAATGGCCTTGGCTCAGAGATCAGTCCACTACTCAGATGAGTACAAACTCGGAAGAGATAGAACCTAGCTATGAGGGATTTGAGCCCTGACAACTTATATCCAAAGGACTTTACATATTCACAATACATCACAAATTTCATAGCTCTGCAATCATAACGTACTCAAAATATCAAGAGGAAGGGAGGGAAAAATAGAATTCCTGAGCGGAGTGTAGCTGAAAAAAAAAGGGAAGTAGAATGGGTTAATGCACAATAATGAGAAGAAATTGCCTTGCACCTTGCATAAAACTGCAACATCATATGAGTATACAGGAACCCACTCAACAGGACAATAGAACCATAGGAGTAGAAACGCATTGTGTATAACAGACTGGTATCATAACTTAGGCACTGGGCACCTGTGGAACTATAATAAACAGAACCAGGATATCCAGCATTTTATGGAAAAATAGCATTAGTTACAATACTGCAGAATCTTAACCCCCAATGATAGCTCACAAATCCTGTTAGCCAACTTCAGATGTAAAACAGTCACTACTGCAAAATAGTGCAAATAAGGCATCTTTCAACAGCAATGAAGATCATAAAATTGAATAGAAGCAGACAGGTATGGAGAGAAAGAATGTAAGAAAGAGGAACCAAAATCCAAAAGAGAGCACATATAGAAGATAGGAAGAGGGTCCACACAGGAAATAATGACACAATAGGGTAGGCAACAATCCATCCCACACTTAGCACATGACATCAGGGTATAAATAAAACCCCTAATAACTGAGATAATGTTAAAACAAATAATAATAAACCTTTTATCAGCCTAATTTAATAAAAGAACCTTGACAGCATTAGTTACCCCTCCCTTTTCAAACAGTATTTCAAAAAGAAACAGAGAATTCTATACTAACCATGAACTAACCTTTTAAAGTGAGGAGGTACCAGTAAATTGTAATTATCCTCTCTCCCCAGCCTTGGACAACAGTACAGTAAACTATATCACAGTTGCAACAATACTGGTATTAAAAGTGAGCAAATTTATGTCCACACAAAAAATTACTTTCTTCCCTTATCCGAGCTGAACAGAAACCACGTTCATATCTCAGATGCCAGGAGATTTTACCAGAAGTTGTATTTTGGGTTTTAGACTCTACAAGAATCTCCATGAAACTGGATTCCCGCTCTGCAGCCCCAACAAATGAAAAGACCCATGATGCAAGGAAATCCCCATATCAGATTAGGGAGACTATTACTAAGGGATCAGGTTTGACTAACATTGCAGGAGTCGGAGCCTTCAGGAGTATAGGAAGGGGAAGCACCTGGGATCTCTGGGATACTTGCCACCTCATTCAGGAACGAGGGCTCCAATTGGTCACTAGACAGAAAAGCTCCAGTTGACTGATGTTTGATGATTTCCTCTTCCAGGGTGACCTCCATGTTATCTAGACCTGCATATCTATTATTTAACGATAGCCCCATGGATTTCTTTTTGGCAGCACTCTTGGGAGAAAAAATCATGGATTTCTGCCTGCCTCCAGTGAGTCCTTTACATTTCCTACTAATGGATTTCCATTCTTGCCTTTGGAAAGTTCAGGATATTATTTCTGGGTTTGGGGCTTCCATATGAAATCGAATTCTGTCTCAATCCAGATTCCGTAAGGGCCTCGGGGGCAGCAGCTCGAGACAAGTGTTGTGAAGAATCCTGAGGTTTTTAAAATCTAGCAGTGTCATTTTGCTTAGGCCTAATTTTACTGTCAATAAACAGCCAAGCATCAGCAGGAGTTTAAGAGTGTGAGAAACTCCATTAAATGTTAAGATAAGCACTGCTGGGTAGTTAATTCTATAGGGAATATTGTGCTATCTGAGAACCCCTCTAATCCTTTGAGCAACAACCTCCGAAGAATAGTCTTAGAAGACAGAGATTCTATTCCTTTTCCAAAACAAGGATTTTTTTCTCTCTAGCCAGCCGAAGAATTTCCTCCTTAATAGAAAAGCATAGAAAATAAGCCACAATAGGTCTGGGAGGGGAGCCTAACTTAGGTTTAGGTGACAGGGACCTATGCAGTCGTTCAATTTCTAGTGGCCATCTCCAATTGTGAGTTAAAAGAATCGGGAACAGTTCTTGTAAAAAGGCAATAATATTAGAACCTTCAGCCCCTTCAGGTACCCCCACAATCCTTATATTTCTTCAGCCTCTGTTCTCTAAGTCATCAATTTTTTGCCAGAGTAATTGAAATTGGTTGTGCATAAACAACAAGTCTGCTTCCAAATGAGAAACTGATTCTTCTAAAGCTGCCACCCTAGTTTCTGCTTCAACAATTCTTTTTGTCTTTTTTTGTGAGTTAATTTTAATTGAATCCAGTACACATTTTAGCTGTGCTATACCTTGTCTCAACTCAGATTGCCCAGTGGATATATTTTGCAGCATAGAGCATATAATTGATAGATCCATGGTTTGAGGACCTCCGATAGTATCGGACTCTCCCCTCTGTTCCATGACGGTTGGCCCCATTGACATTTCAAACTCTCGTAGTGAGTGCAACAAATAGTTGAAAATGACTTACTCCTTCCTCTGTATTAAATTAAAAATATACAGCAATATTCGGAACAGGTTCACAAATATACTGTCTGCAAAAATTACTAGTTGTCAGCAGTTTGGAATTATTTTAAAAGGATTTAAAAGCCACAGTTCCTCCAATTACCACTTACCGTCCATACTCATAAATACCTGGCACGCAACCAATAAAACATATTCTGATAGGTTAAAAACCTGAACTTATACTCACTTGAGTACAGGGCACTTAGGGAGAGTTACGTCTGGCCTTTAAAGCCTTCCAAGATCCTGTTCTATTCAAACCATTTGTTTAGAAAACAGGTTTCAGCCATTAAAACTAGGTCACATTCCTTTAAACTCTATATTAACACTAATAAAACAACAACGTGTAATAATTTCTTTATTCAAAGATTACCTCCCATCTGGAACTCTCTCCTCCTATTGTTATATCCAGTAATTATATGGAACAGTTCAAATATAGGTTGGATCAGTACATGGGAGAGAAAAAAATGTATTTCCACCATTAACACATAATGATGGCGAGTTTCTTGTTGGGCTTGCCCTCAAACTCGTGTACACCTATGAATCTATGAAGTGAAAAAAGGAAAATTAAGGCAGGGATAGTAAGACTAACAGGAGAAGGAGGAGAGTTTGTAGAAGAGGACCAGAAGAAAGCAGACATACTGAACAAGTACTTTTGTTCAGTATTTACAAAAGAGGAGGTGGGTGATGGGTCACAGCGTATGGGGCATTAATGGAAGGAGGTATACACTAGCCCTTTTACAGAGAGAGATTCCTCAAGGAGCTAGAGAAACTAAAGGTGGATAAGGCAATGGGACTGAATGGGGCACACCCAGGATACTAATGGAACTTAGGAAGGAGCTCACTGCAACTGACAGCCCTGTACTACCTATCACTGGTTATGGGGAGGTACCGAGTGACTCGAGGAGGGCAGATGTGGTCCCACTTCACAAAGTAAGAATAAAGAGGAGGCAGGGAACTATAGACCTGTAAATCTGATGTCAGTGGTAGGAAAATATATGGAAACATTACTAAAGGAAAGGATTGTGGAATACCTTTCAACTGATGGTTTGCAGGATCAAAGGAGCATGGGTTCACAGAAGGAGATCTTGACAGAAAACCTGATTGATTTCTTTGACTGGGTGACTAGGGAAGTGGATCAGGGAGGGGCGGTGGATGTGGCCTACCTAGATTTCAGTAAGGCCTTTGACACCATTCTGCACAGAAGACTGGTAAACAAGCTGGGCGGCCTGGGGGGGGGGGTCCCAAGGTAGTAAAATGCATACAGAATTGGCTAAGTACAGGAAGCCAGAGGGTGGCTGTAAATGGGTTACACTTGGTAGAAGGAAAGGTAACCAGTGGGGTGCCACAGCGGTCAGTTGTGGGACCAGTCCTCTTTAATGTATTCATTCATGACATCACAGAGGCTCTGGAAGGGAAGGTATGCCTGTTTGCAGATGACACAGAAATTGGCAACAGAGTGGATACACTTGGGGTTAGACAGAATAAGGAAAGACCGGAAAAAACAGAACAATGGTCAAGGGTATGGCAACTAGGCTTCAATGCCAAAAATTGCAAAATTATGCACATAGGGCATAGGAACCCTAGGGCAATGTACCAATTGGGAGGGTGGCAACTACAAAACAGGAAGGGAGCTGGGGGTCATCCATCTCATGACCTGAAGGGCAAGAGAGTGTGATAAGGCAGCAGGTAAGGCTAGTTGAATGTTGGCGTGCATAGAGAGGTATCACAAGCAGAAGAAGAGGAAGGTGGTGTTGCCCTGTATAGATTGATGGTGAGGCCACACCTGGAGTACTGTGTCCAGTTCAGGCAGACTCATCCCAAGAAAGATATAAATCGGGTAGAGGCAGTACAGAGGAGGGCAACCAGAATGGTGCATGGCCTGCATCAAGCCCTATGAAAAAAGATTCATGGAATTAAATATGTACTCTCTAGAGGATAGAAGGGAAAGCAGGGACATGATATAAACATTCAAGTACCTCAAGGATATCACTAAGGTACAGGTGGGTGGCATTTTACATAGAAAGAGATACTCAGGGACAAGGGGCATGATATGAAGCTGGAAGGAGAGGCTCAGAGGAGACTAGGAAATACTTCTTCACAGAAAGGGTGGTGGACACCTGGAACTGACTACTAGCAGATGTAATGGGTACCAAAATGGTGACAGGTTTCAAGCATGCAAGAGATAGACACAAGGGGACCTTAATAACAGGGCTGGAGTGGGGGTAAGGCCACAGATCAAGATGGGTCTGTGGTGACACATTAGGTAGGATAGTTTTAGGGCAGACTGGATGGGCCAAGGGGTCCTCTTCTGTTGACAACTTCTATGTTTCTATGTTTCACTGAAGCAGTATTTCCTTATATCCCTCTTAAATGTCCACCCCCACCTTGGCTTCATCGCATGCTCCCTTATCCTAGTGCTATTCCTAAACTGAAAGACACCACCCTCAAGCACCCTGCCCTCCTGTCAGGAACTTGTAGGGCACTATCAGGTCCCTCACTCTTCCGGCTCCAGGATGTATACGTCAATATCACTTAGTTTCTCCTCAGAGGGCTTCTCATGCAACCCTTGCACCATACGGTCTCCAGAAACTGGACACAGTACTCCCTGTGGGATCTCACCAGTGAATGATACAGTGGCAACACCACTCTCTCCTTCTATAGGCGATATCCCTCCTACGTACTGTACCTCAGCATCCCACTAGTCCCACCCACTGCTTTGTCACACTGTCCTGACTCTCTGAGGTCATCAGTTATGATAACCCAAGATCTTATACCTGCTTATTGACAGTCAGTCCCCCTCCCAATCTAATACTCAGCTACTGGGTTTCTAGTCCCTAGATGCATGATTTTTCACTTTTTGGCACTGAACCCCAACTGTCATGCTCTTGATTACTCCTTGAGTTTCCCAAGATCCCCGCACATTCTTTCCGCCCCCTACTGAGTGTCCACCCTGCTACATATTTTGGTATCATCTGCAAAAGGGAACAGCTTCCCTTCCAGGTCTTCTGCAATGTCACTTACGAAGACATTGAAGAGGACCAGTTCTAGTACTGTGCCCTGCAGCACCAAGCTAGCTTACTCGCTCATCATTAGCGTGAGTGTAGTTAATCACCACACTCTTTGTCATATCCGTTAACCAGTTTCTATCCCAGTCTGCCACTTTGGATCCCATCCCTAGCCTGCTCAATTTCGTTATTAGTCTTCTGTGCAGCACAGTGTCAAAAAGCTTTGTGAAACTCCAGATAGGCCATGTCCACTGCCCTCCCGATTGATTTCTTTGACTGGGTGACCAGGGAAATCGATCTGATTCATCTGGTATGAACTCCCCCCACCCATGAATCCATGCTGCATGTGGTCTTGCAGCCCACTGGATTCAAGATACTCTACCAGGCTTTCCCTTAAGCAGGGTTTCCATTAAATTCCCCACCACTTAAGGAAGACTTACTGGCCTATAGTTGCTAGCCTCCTTCTGTCTGCCACTGTTATGTAGAAAGACCCTGTCCAATCCTCTGGAACCATGCCTGTTTCCAGTGACCTGTTGAACAATGCTGTCAGTGGGGCAGCTAGCACCTCCCTAAGTTCCTTTATTACCCTTGAGCATATCCCATCTGGTCCCACAGCCATGTCCACCTTCAGAGCTAAAACAGATTTGTGTCCACATCCCCCTCCACTGTTTCTGCTACTTTGCTGGTGGTCCTTCCCTGCACTGTGAAGACTGAGCAGAAGTACCATTTCAGGATGACAAGTTTTTCCTGGTCCTCTTCTGTGTTGTGTGCCTTTTCTACTCTCCTAATCCTCACAATCCCTCCCCTGGATGTCTTCTTCTCACTTATGCATCTGGAAAGCCTTATCCCCCTCTTAACAATCCCTTTGGCAACCCATTCATCTGTCTTCACCTTTGCTCCTGTTACCACCTTTACTGCTTCCCTCTGTTTTGCTTGGTATACCTCCTTATCCTCCTCCTTTTGTGTTTCATTATACTTCCTGAATGCCACCCTTTTTTCTTTCGCCACCTTGGCCACTTCCCCTAGAGAAACATAATGGTCTTTTGATTCCTTCTGTTTTTACTTACTTCCTTTACAAAAAGGCTGAATTCCTTAATTATGCCCTCCCTTAGTTATTCCCCACTGGGCCTCTATCCTTTCCTGGCAACCCCCCCAAGGCAGTTTCTATGGCAGTCTCCCATTTCTTTAAAATCCACCCTCATAAAGTCATGGACCCTCGTCCTCATGTGGATTGACTCAGTTCCTGTCTTTATGTTAAACCGCACTGTCTAGTGACCATTGGTACCTTGGCGACTACCAACTGTGATGTCTGCAATGCTGTCCTTGTTTGCAAGCACCAAGTCCACCACTGCCACAGTGGGTTCTTTGACCAGCTGCCTGATAAAAGCTCCTTCTAGGGAGTCAGTGATGGCCCTGCTCTTTGCTGAAGCCACTGTTGGAAGGCTCCACTCCACATCTGGCAGACTGAAGTCACCAATGAACAGCACCTCCCCCCTTACTTGCTATTCTGATGATGGCTTCTCCAAGTGCCTTATCCATCTCCTGTCTCTGTACTGGAGGTCTGTATACTGTACCAGTACAAATATGTGGGAGGCAGTATAACGTAGTAGTTAACAGCAGTGAGCTGCAAACCTAAATAACTGGGTTTGAATCCCACTGCCACCATTTGTATACTGTTGACCATGTGCAAGTCCCTTAGCTTCCTTGTGCTCCCACAACACACCTGGAAACAAACCTCAGCTTAGTGTGTCTTTGCTAGCCCAAAATGAAAAAAATCCAAATTCTGGCCCCAGAGCCAGTCTCCCAGGATGACTCATAGCACCTCCATCCTTTCCTTTTCCTCTTCCTCTTCCTCTGGGTGCCTCTGCACCTGTATGGCCTTGATTCACTCCCTCACAGATAGTATGACCCTTCATCCCCTCCTCCATGCCCTGTCTCTCCTGAACACAGAGTAGCCTGGTATGGCCATGTCTCAGTCATGGTGCAGTTCGTATTTTATTTTTTTTTTTACATATGTAGTTTGCGGTGTTTTTCCATTTTCTCCCCATAACCCAACCCACTACCTCAGATGTGTGCATGCACATGGAGGTGTACGTCATCATGTCTCGAGGTACCGACCCACTACGTGTCACCCTACCACCTGCACTGAACATTGGGCCTCCACCCAGTGGCAGCAGGACTATGGGGGGGCAGCGACCACCCTCTGGAGAGGAAAGCTGCCTTCCAGCTGCTCAATCCTGCTCCAACCCCCCCATGCCAGCTCCTCGATGACCAGAGTCCATTCCCGAACCCAGGTCACCAGTGTGGCATGAGGTAAGGCATCCAGTGCCTCAACCCTCAGTACCACTGGGACAGCTGGTGCAGTTCGTATTCAGTCCAAGTTGGGGGGCCTATGGAAAGCAAAGACATGAGGTTGACTCATGAAAACACACAGAGCCATAAGTCACTGTCCACTGGCATGTGCAGAGTCAAGTATCTGGTCTTTATTTCATGTCCTTCATATCTACAACAGCAGTCAGTTATGTCTAGCAGCTTCATCAGTGGCTGCTGTGGTATTTGACAAATACAGAAGGCACTGAGCATTTCAGTTCTTATGTACCCATTACTTGGCACTAGATCTCATCACTGAGCTTAATCAAATACCTCTACTCTCTTTTAGGTGGGGGGAAGAACTCCTACTAGGAACTTGATAGACTGCACAGAGGGGTACTTAAAAACTACTGTACATCAGAACTAGTTGCAGTTTAAACATGATTGCTCTTCCACATACACTAAGCATATCACCTTGGCACAGGTGCAGCCTGCACTCAGGAAGGACTACACCTGGAACCTGACCAAGAAATTAAGGGGCATTCTGCAGGTGGACATCCATCCACCAACCCATAATCCAGAGATTCAAAAGGAACAACAGTATTACTTCTGAGGCTTCCGGGTGCCCATCAATGTAACTTTCACAGAGTAGAAAGGCTACTGGACCCCTCTGAACTTACACGTTGAAGAATACTCAAAATTTCCAAAATCTGTATGTTTTCAAGAATAGCTCCCATTTGGAGTATTGACTTATTCATGGCTGACATAGGAACTTGGTCCCTTTTGACACATTTTTAAAAAGCCTTTCTCTGTCATACACAGCAGAGTACCCACACTTCTCATTCCATGGGGTTACCTCTGCCTTTCCATCTGGCAGGGGATTACACAGGAATGGCCGCACACCTTTATCTTTGGATTGAATGATTTCCTCTTCTAGGGTATATTGTTTTGTTTTTTTCAGGGCAGAGAAAGATGCAGGCAGTGCTTCTCCCTCTAGAGCTGTCTCCAGAATAGAACCCATTGAAGTACTGCAGCTTAGCAAATGTGCTGCTGCAGACAGCCCTTCTCACCTTGGCACCACTGTCTCTTACAGATAGCAGGACCATGGGAAGTCCATTGATTCTCCCTTAGGTGCTGAAGCAACCTTAAAGGGAAATGTCCACCTACAATTGGGCCTCACCTCAGCGTGTGGCAGGGCCCAATTAGCAGTTTCACAAAACATCATTTTTTCACTACTCACTGTGCCTTGTTTTATTTAGAATGTATCTGGTTGATCCTGTATCCCTCCCTGCCGAGACCAGGTATAGACTGGCAGTGGACTGCCAGTCTATACCTGGTCTCCGATATCTTACAGTTATGTACATTCCAAACTGGAGCTATTAAAAGCTCTGGCTATATAGTAAACCTATAGACGCTCCTGCAGCTGCTTCCCACGTCATATGACATTTTCAGGACAGCCGAGGGAGGCTGTAGGCACACCTCTAAGGGCACTTGCATTTAAAATGCCAGTGGGGAGGGACACAGGATTAACCTAGGTAAATTCTAAATAAAAAAATGCTCGGTGTAGCTGTTAAGTGCCCTCACAGGTGCTGCAGGTGAAGGCAGCCTATTTTATTACTGGATGAGTGCTGTGAGTGAAAGCAGCTTCATTTTAACTTGTTCCCTGATGCTGCAGGGGAAGGCAGCCTAAA
Organism: Neoceratodus forsteri; assembly: GCA_016271365.2. Classification (NCBI taxonomy): domain Eukaryota; kingdom Metazoa; phylum Chordata; order Ceratodontiformes; family Ceratodontidae; genus Neoceratodus; species Neoceratodus forsteri. The sequence goes on along the minus strand of CM028130.1, from coordinate 250,384,135 downwards.
TTATTACTGAACAAGTGTTGTGGGTGTTAGCAGCTTTATTCAAACTTGCTTTTGATGCTGTAGGGGAAGGCAGCCTAACCAGACACTTTACTAGCACTGGGAGGCACACACAGCGTTTCCTCAAATCCCCGCTACACGAGGGTTTGGGGAACTTGACTGGCACCTTCTTGGTATTTTGGAGAGGCTACTTCTGGGCTGACAAGTGAGGTATACCCTGATCTTTTAAGGGCAGGGTACCCTCATAGTCTGCCGGTGCACTTGTATTTTGTGACGGTTGCCATAGCAAGAGGGCAACATCACAATCTAGTGCTATATAACACTTGGCTACAGTGAGCGGAGTCACATGGAGTGGTCAGTTGCTGAAGGAGGGGAGAAGGGACAAAGTATTTAGCAATCTGAATTCACTGTGAGGAGCCTTTGTAAAGTGTTCCGGCAAGGTAAGAGTTGAACAAAGTAATACATAAACTCAGGCTAAGTGAATACCATTAAAATAAAATACTGCAGAGAAGCACCACAATAGTCTAAAGAAATGCAAATAGACGGACACTTTGTTACACTGATGGGGGAGAATAAGATTTAAATGTGGTCTCTGTAATTAATTTAGCCTAGAAGAAATTGAGGATTTTAGTCAGCACTCATGCAAACGGTGCAAAGAAATAAAGGAACTAAGGGTGAAGCTCCTATGCCTTGAATTAGAGCTGAACTGTATTAAAAGCATTACATCCAAGCACAAACCAACTTCTCAGACAACATCAAATCTGCCCATGGGGGCAACAAATATAGAAGGCACTAGTAAAAGTCTAAGGGAGCAAGATGAGGCAGATATTAATGAGCCAAATAATAATGGGACCATACAAAAAAAGAGTAGACGCACAATGCAATTTAGCATACCAACACAAAACCAATTCATGCCTTTAATCCAGCTAACGGAAGATATAGAAACAAACCAATGAACCAATGGAGGTGTCTATTATGACCCAGAATCAAACCAAAAGCGCCTGAACATAGTTAAATAAATAACCAAAAGTAGGAGCCCAAATGTCATGGTAGGTCAACATGTGGGAAACAGCTAGGTGAGATAAATGCTCATGCGAGGTGAGCTGACTTAAAGCAAGCAACCACTGTTTTAGGAAGGGAATTTCAGGAGATCGCCAATGACAGAGAATCAGTCGCTTGGCAATAACTGGTGATTGGTTCAGGGCTTACCTATCTGATAGATTCCAATATGTACAGAGTCTCCTCCCCATCCATGCTGGTGTTCCCCAGAGTTCAGTCCTGGGACCAATTCTATTCTCCAATTTCGTAAATGGTCTCCTCTCCTCCTGCTCCTCCTCCTCACATATCCACATGTATGCTGATGATATGGTTATCTATGCATCTGGTACCTCTCTCTCTCACATGTTCAGGCCTCTCTCCAAGCTGACTTTGAGAATGTACTAAAATGGTTGAAAGCAAACTCTCTCAAATACAACACAAAGAAAACTCTTAATAGTCTTTGGCACTGCACAAAAACTTGCTAAGCTCCCCCTTTCCTTGCGCTTAGACAACTCAAAATTAGAAATAATGGAATCCTTTAAATACATGGGTCTCTGGCTTGATCCTAAGCTGGACTTCTCCAGCCACATTGACTCTATCCATGCAAAACTCCAGCCCAAACTTGATGCCTTGTACAGGACTGTCTCTCGCTCCCAACCAGGAAAGAGTTGGTTACCAAACTAATCTTTCCCTCCATGGACGACACTGATGTTGTGTATTGCACTGCTCCCCATTCATCTCTTTCCAGATTAGACCCATTTGATAATACCTTCGGTCACTTCACAATAAATCTTCCCTACCAAAACCACCACTATACCCTGAAATCATCTCTCTTCCTCACCTCTCTGGCTTACTGCTGCCATGCCCACTGCGCCACTTTCATTGCAATGTTTTGGTTCTAGGCTTTCCCTTCTACCTCTCAGTCTCCTGTCCCCTCATCTGACCCTGGCTATGCTCTTCATTCTCAAGATCCTCACTCCTTCTCCATCCCTTCACACATTCACAATCAGGTAAGTAATCCTTCTCCTTTAGGCTCTCTGACCTATGGAACCATCTCATTCAGTTGGTCCACCTCCTGCCCTGCTGCATCCCTTGAAAAACACCTAAAACCCTTCTCTCCCCACACTGCTTTCCTTCTTGAACCCCATTCACCTTCCCTGATCTTGTTCCTCCTCCTCCTTGAACCCCATCTCTCCTCCTCTTTTGCCATCCATCCCTCCCACCCTCCGTCTTCCTATGGACCACCCATATGTGTTTCCCTGCTTTGGTTTCAGTTACTGTACTTTTGCCAGAGTGTATACACTGTACTTCATATGCAACTATTGTATACATGGTTACATCTGCTGAATTCTAGTTCCTTATTAAATATAGTTGTAAATCTCCTCTCTCTCTCTCTCTCTCTCTCTCTATATATATATATATATATATATATATATATATATATATATAATATAGCTGTAAATCTGTTTATTTTATCTGTTACTAGTGCTAGGCAATCACCTATGTACTAGGTATTTACCTACAGTGTTACATACTCACTTGTATTTATTGAAGATGTGGTGTATACCTGCACTACTTCTGTAGCTTTATGTATGTAGTTTGTATAATCAACATGTGTTTTATTGTACCTGTGCTGTACATTCTCCTATGTTCACTAATTGTATTTTCTCCACCCACTTCCCCCACCCTGGGTCACACCTGGAAATGAGCTACAGCTCAGTGTGCCTTTCCTGGTTACCAAATTTTAAACAAATAAATAAATAAGTGTAGCAGCTATGGCCTACTGTACATGAGGGTCAGAGTGGGGTATAGCAGGGAGAGAAAGGCCCAACAGAATGAAAGCGGCATCAAGGCGAACATAGCTGGGAAGGCCAGTCTTAAAGACTTGTAGGATCTGCTCCAAAAAGGGCACATGAGAGGACAGAACCACAGAAGGTGAGAAACAAGACATCCTGAAGGTTGCAACACCAGCATCTGGTGTGAGGAAGGATACCATGAGAGTGTAGCAGTTGTGGGGTCCTGTACCACTGATGTAACACTTTCATTTGAATTAGCTGGGCCTGTAGGTCCCAGGAAGCCATATGAGCATGAAACCAGCAAGCATCCCAAGCTTGCTGGAAAGTAGGAATATTCAGTTCCACTGATCACTTGTCTTTAAGGGGAATTGTGGGATCTTAGTCAGAGTCCTGGAGGGAGGTATAAAATTTACTGACTTTACCTCTAGGAAGAGAATGCCATTTAGAGACATGCAGATCTGGAGAGGAGAGGGCGGAGCTTTAACCAAAGGCTGGAGTATGGAGCGGAGTTGTAGGTAATGCCAGTACTCCTGAGGGGGTAAGGTGAAATTTGTCCATCAGAGCCTCAAACAAGAGCAAGGCAACGAAATCAGGGGTGCATAGTTTATGGATCTGAAAAATGCCAGCCTGTTTCAGTATTGCCCAATTAACAGGCTTTGACCTGAGTATGTTGGGGTTGTTCCAGATAGGGGAATAGGCTACTGGAAGTGGATTCATATTGGTTGCAGACAAAAAGGACATGCAATAATTGATAGAGATGGAAAGGGTAGGATGATGCTGGGGTAATGAAAACCTGAGTAAATAGAAAACCCATACTGAAGAAGGGGCATTGTGGGAGAAGCTTTCTAGGTCAACTGAGGGGGGCAGAAGGATGATTGGGAGGAAATCAATTGAGTTCTTGGGCACAGACAAAAGACAGATGAGAGTTCTTAAAGTGATGGAGATCCCATTTGTCTTAGGGACCAGTGCTGATGCAATTTAGAGCAGCTAATTCTGGATATAGTGCCTTCCCAGATAAATTGACTCATCAGATGGTTGAGTTTGGCAAAGTATGCCTCAGAGTTGGTGATAGGGAGATGGAGAGAAGGTGCAGGACTTTGGAGGAAAATATCATTTTAAGGGCATTGATTTTACTAGAGAAAGAGAGGTTAAGAATTTTCCAACGGGCCATTTCTATAGCCATGGTTTCCAGTAGAGGGTTAAAGTTGACTTGCAGATGTGATTAAGGGATGGGGTAATACGGATGCCAAAATATGTGATGTCTTACAGCCTATTTCCACTTGGTGTCTACAAAGTGGGAATGGAGGCAGAGAAGGTTAAGGGGGATGATTTTGAATTTTGTGTGGTTAACTCTTAAACCAGAGATAGTGGAAAAGGAAGCTAAAATAGATCATAGTGGGGTATAGGCTCAAGGGATATTAGATAGAAGAACTAATAAAATCATCAGTGTACAGGAGGCATTTATACTCAGAATGGAGGGTCCTGAGCCCAAGATCGCAGGGGAAGATTAAGGGCGATAGATAGTGGTGCAATGGCCAAACAAAAGCATAAGGGTGAGAGTGGACAACCTTGATGCATGCCCCAAAACAGGGAGAAGGGTGGGGAGAGGAGACTGTTAGTTAAGGTAGCAGCAGAGGGGACACTGTACAATGTTTGTAGGGCTGAAAGGAAGTAAAGGCCAAACACCATGCATTTTAGGATTTCGAATAGGAAGGCTCATTCAATATGATCAAAGGCCTTCTTGAAATCAATTGTAAGGGCAGCAGTGGGTGTGGGTAGAGATGTAGCTAGATGATGGATATAGAGAAGGGTGTGAAGGTGATCAGAGCTGAGACAGCCTATAACAAAGTTGGCTTGTGAGGGGTGGATAAGAGAGGGTAAAAGTTTCGCATTTTAAAAGTGTACAATTTGGGGGAAGGGGTACTATTTGATGAATTTGCAAATTTTTAAGAACTCACATTTAAAAAAATGCATAATTTGAGGGAAAATGTGCAATTTCAGAAAAAAAGGGAAGAGAAACTATGCTGGATTTTGCTGCCATTTTGAGAAAAATTGTGCAAATGCAGACTCAGTGACTGTGCAGTTTTACAAGAGTGCTGTAAATTTTACCCATTGCTAGTTATCTGTACAAGGGAGAGACTTAAAATATGATGATATTACCACTTCCCTCCCAGTTTTACACAAGCACAATGGATGTACATGTCATGTACAGGTAGTGGGAAGTTTGTATGAAGCATTCAGGTACTGCTTCTGGAGTGGTTGCATGAGGTGCTTGAGGGTGCAAAAGGTGGGTCTGCTATATGGTGGCATGAGAATCTCTGATCATGTGGTATCATGTGGTATGCAGGAAAGAGGAGGGAATCTGGGCTGAGAGTACGCAGGTCCCTAATGGGCTGGAAAGGAGGATGTTGGTGCCTCTCACACCTATATTTCCAGATTCTGGCATAAACTCCTTCAGGTCACTCTGGGTGGATGATGGCCTTGCCTTACAGGAAAATGGTCAACTGGAAAAGGGCTGCCCTTGCTCCCTGCCCCATTTGCCAAAGATGACCCCCTCAGGCAAGCAGGGAGATTATGGTCTCAGCCCCTATCAAGTGAGGGAAGGACAATTGCCATGGCCCATGTTTCATGGCTGTGAGGCCACATCAGAAATCCTCTTGCTGCACATGTCATGCCTTGTTTCTTGTGATGTCATCAGTAATTATATGGCTATGGCCACCAGATTTTAATGTGTGTGGTTATTGAAGGGGGTAAAAGGAAGGCTGGCTCAGCAATGACTAACTGGGTTGGTTTCATACAGCTGTTAACAGAGACTGAGTTACCCCGAACTTAAGTGCTCTAATGCTTGAGTACCTTCACTTTTATATGCCAGTTAAATGCAGTCAGTCTTCTACTTCATAAAATATGTCAAGAAATGTTTGTAATTATTAACTCTCATAATTTGCTAAACAATGTATTTTGAGATTTTTTTTTAATTCTACTCTTACCCACAATGTTATGTAATCAGTCTGTTCTGTTTCACCTGTTTCAGAGATGCTTGAAAAATTAGGTCAGTCAGCATCAGGACTGTAAAGAAAATGTGAGTCTATAGCCATTCTTTTTTTATTCTAAGACTGCTGTGAGCTTGTGGGCTTCTTGTTTTATGGACAATGAATGCGTTATTTAATCCTAAGAATAAGACACGACAGAACAATTTCCCAAGTTGCAGTAGAACAGCCGGAAGGCTAGAGCAGAAGTAAATTGAACCAGCATTTCTTTTTGCAGGTTGCTCATCCTTTTCATATTTCTGCTCTTATTTCATTCTTGAGTCAGATTAGTTTTGTGTGCTCTGAGATAAGAAGGCAACAAAAAGAGGGTCACAGATATTTCAAAGTGGGGTGGCCACCAGCTAAAACAATCACAGTTTACATCAACAGAATTCAGTTCACACTGCAAAATAAATGCTTTAGTTGCAAGCCATTCAGTTCATTATGTTTATTAAAGGCATTCCTATGAAAAGAGGAGCTTTGCCCATTATAGTTCACTTATGGATGTGGCTTATTCAGAGGCTGACGCTGTGCATTACTTGTGACTTCACAGTCTGTTGCTGTGAAAAATAACTGTTATGTCACAGACTTGAGGGATTAAGACTTTTGGTCCTGAATAAGCTTTAACTGAAGATTTAACAAAATACAGCAAATGTATATCTTTCATGTAAATACCCTTTATAGTGAAGAATAGAATTTCTTGAAATATTGATTACTGAAATTTAGTGTGAATAACTTCTGCTGATTCCAACTGTACTTTTGATTTGTTGCTAGAGCACCCCCTTTTCATTATCAGCAGTTAATGTAAGGGATTTCCTTCAGTGGGACCAACATTGTGACTGCAGATTCAAGCATTACTAACATGCCCTTCATTTGTACTGCAGACATATTCAGCAGTCTGAAACCTTGGCCTTAATTCCTGAATGTTACCTCCAGTGTTAACACTACTTTGCAATAAAATTACTAACCCAATTTCACAGTCTCCCATGTTGTTCAATGATACTATACTGAATTACACTCATAGGGGCAAGTAAAGTGATGCTAATGATGGAGAAAATAAATGTTCATGAACATCAGCCATTTTCATTTAAGGCATTGTGTCTAGATCTGAAGACTTTTAGCTTAGAAGGGTACCCATGGGGAGTGCTGGTGATGGCCCAGGAGTGGTCTCAGAAATCCAGCACTGTGCTGACCAGGGCTGGGGAGTGCTACTACCAGCAATGTGAGTATACCCCATTCTGCTGCATAGAAGAAGGCTTTCCAGGCCACCACAAGGGACCATTCATCATTGTGTGCTTGGTTGTCCCCTCCTCAAGCACATGGCAATGCATGGCTTTGGTGGTGGGGCTGGGAAGCCTGCACACACACACACAATCATCTGTATAGTGTTACTCAGTTTGTAGCACTTGTACTTCTGTACCAGTTGTTTCTGCACAGTGAGCTAAAGAATCATACACCAATCTATTACTTCTATGAATGGCAGGGGATACTATACACTGGTCCAGATGCCATTTTTCATACTGCTCATTAAAATTAAGTCAAGTATGCTAATTGTTTGGTGGCTCTCCAAGAGGAACCAAAGAATCTAAGCCACTAGACTGAAGAGGAGGCTAACATTCATTACAATAAGCCTGTGGGATGCCATGGAGGGCTTCATGGGTGGCATCAAGATGAAGTATCTTTCAGAAGAGTGAAATCATCTAGCTTTATAGTGGTGCCCAGCATCAGGTTCCATCATAACTAAAGACATCCTGACTTGGGGAAGTGAGGAGAAGAAAGTGTATTGCTGTCACTGGGTAGGTGGGGGGGGGGTAGAGAAGAAAGCTTTTCATTTACTAGGTTGGGAGAAGAGAGCAGAGAGCCTTGAAGCAATTTTGTCTTGAGTAGAGTAAAGAGCTTTGCTATTTGCTATGGGGGAAGGGGAGTTTTTCCAGACACAGAAACATAGACATTGAGACAACAGGGGCAGAAGAAAAAAGTGAAAATAAAAAAAGCTAGCTGAGCCACCCTGAAAGGTCAGTGCTAGTGCATAAAGGTTCCATGAGGGCAACCCATAAATAGGTGCAATCTTGGGATCCCCTGCTCTGGAATAGCCCATGGTCGGGGGTTGTGGCAGATGCCATGGCTTTTAGGATAGGGGAGGTAGGTAGGTGCACATGAAAGAAAATGAAAACCAAAAAAGATGAAGCCAAGTTAAGAAAGATGACACCCAAGCTAAAGATTATTTATTAAAATGTGTCAATGAGAAAAGAGTGAAAAAACTGAGAAAAAAAAAAAGAAATAATCACACTGACACTGTACATGTTTCATGTTTTATATATTTAACGTACCGAAGTTTTATGGGGGATAGTAGTACAGGGAGCCTTTATGTGCCCCTAAAGCCCACCACCCTAACTATGACTATGAATGGGACTCTGATAGGTGTTCAGAGGAGGAGGAGTCATGGGTGCTCCATGGCTAGGCTACTTCAGGCTCCCAACTGGAAGAACAATTATTCAGATGTGTGCTTGAGAAATCATGTAACTTACATTTATGTGGTGAGATATAGCCTTACAAGCCATCCTTGCTGGGTTCCCAAAACTTTAATGCTGGCTTTAAATTATTTCTTTATTATTGTGCCACAGAACTTTAAACCTTGCTGTAGAACGTAACCTATCAGTTCTGCAGAACTTCAGAGTCCCTCCTGCAGAAGTTACATTTACAGGGCTGCATAAAATAGGGGACCTTGGTCATACAGTAACTCAAGACTGTGCTGCATCCTCACTGGCACCGTTGTATATCTTTTTCAGCAGGTGATGTTATAGTGAAACAGTGCTGTACATGCTCTTCAGCCTGTGGGCTCTACTGGTCAACTGGCAAATTAAAAGAAGACAAGCAAGTGAGAAGTGAGGTAAAACAGATGAACACACACTCACAAGGAATAGTAAATGGCAGACACACTGCATAATCTGCCAATTTAAAACTTTATAATCTGCCAATTTAAAACTTTATTAAAAAAACACTTGGTATTCCTACCCAATACAGCCATGCAAAGTTTGAGAAAATGAGACATTGCAAATGCTGCATACCAGTTGTCCACCCCATTATCCACTCCATACAGCTAATGCTGAGCTTTCATCAGTGTGTGTTTATTTTTGTGAATATATTTCATTAGTCCTGAATACATACAAACGTACAAACATATGAAGAAGTCAGCAGAAGAATGCCATTTGGTCTATCGAGTCTGCTCGTATTGCAGGGTCCACAGTTTGAGCTAATGTCTCTGCCCTCCCTCCCCACTCCTCCCATCTTCCCTACCCATGATCCTTACCTTCCCACTATGCCTATCCCAGCCTCTCTTTAAGCTGCACACTGTCTTCAATGAGATGATTGCTTCTGGCAGTGCATTCCAAGTGTCCACCACCCCATCTGTGAAGAAGTACTTCCTGACCTCCCTCCTAAACCTCCCACCCTCCAACTTAAGACTGTGCCCTCTCGTGTAATGGTTACCACTCAGCTTAAAAAGATACTCCTTATCAACCTTATTCATCCCTTTCATGTACTTGAAAGTCCCAATCATGTCCCCTCTCTCTCTCATGTCTTCTAGGGAGTACATTCAGTGCCCTGAACCTCTCCTCATATGCTTTACCCTGCTGACCCACTATCATCTTTGTAGCCCTCCTCTGTACCTTCTCCAGCAGGTTAATGTCATTTTTGAGGTGTGGGCACCAGTACTGAACTCTGTACTCTAGATGCAGCCTTACCAGTGACCTGTTCAAGGGCAGTATGACCTCCTCTCTCCTACTACTGATCCCCCTGGATATGCATCCCAGCATCTTGTTTGCCTTTGCTGCTTCTTTCTTGCACTGCGTGGAGTGCTTCAGGTCACTAGTGATCATCACTCCCAGGTCCTTCTCCTCCTCTGATGCAGATACTCGGACTCCACCCAAGTAGTACACTGTCCTAGGATTCTTGGCTCCAATATGCATACTTTGCATTTCTTGGCATTGAAGCCACACTACCAGAACCTGAACCACCTCCCAGTTTTACCAGATCTTCCTGTAGGTCCTGTATCCTTCATACATAACATTACAAGACAAAAATTTGCATACACACAAATTAGTAAAAACTACATTTTATACAGTATATATTTACAACACAATTGCATAATGTTAGTTGGGTTGAGCAGTGCTTAAATGTATTAAATATTCATTTGTTCATTATCATTTTGCTTCAGTAAATTGATGTTTTTTTTTTTTTTGTCGGTCATATGACTAATGTTTATTTTTGTGCATTATTCATTGTTTGTCTTGCATTCTCCTTTATGGTTGTAGTTGGTTCTTAGATACAGCCCTTATTACTACTATACAGGAAATCTACCTTCCTTCATAGCCTTAATTAATGGCTCCTATGTTGTAAAATATTCACTGATTACACCATCTGCATTTTGTTGATTTCTCTCCAGTTGCACACAAGATAATAAATTATTAGAAAATGGGTAGAAGAATCCTAGCATTCTTATTGGCTAGGACACCAACTTAAATAGGTAGGTAATTTTCAATAGAGCCTGCTAAACATAAGTACCAATTCAGGGTGTCCCATTATCTATGGGATCCATGGGCACCCCAAATTTTGATGATGGGCAGCTGCCATTTTTGCTGTTCGCTAAGGGAGCCATGAAATGCTACCTGATTTCGACATCTCCCCTGGCAGTTTCAACAGAACAGAAAAATAAAACGACAACCCACTTGTCAAGATAATAAACATCACCGGTATGAGCCAAAATTCACTTCACTGAGATATGGTGTCTCTGAAACCATTTACCGCTTCGACTGGTGAAGAAGACAGTGAGCTTCGCCCCCATCTTACACCAGGTACGACACCTTCTAAGGTTATTTATTATTAAAGAAAAAAGAAAGACGCTGTCATTTTGTGGCACAATTAAAATGCTCTATCACATGCTGTCAGCACTGCAGCGCAAACTCATGTCCATCCGCTGACAGCCATGTGGGTGGGCGGATGGCAGCAGGCAGCATCGCAACCACAATGAACTAGATGAGGGTGATTAAACGTAGTGAACCATTTCTCTTTTTTTTTCTGTCTGTCCGACAACATCACGGTACTACTGCAAGAACAAAAACTCAGCAGTATGTTGCCCACACCATCAAAAATCTGTCCCCCCTTGCTGAACTACCATGCCTCAGACGGCCCGCTTTCCTGATAGTTACCATTTCCAACTGTGATTGTCCCACAACACCTCCGTTTCAAATAAAAGAAGTAAACCTAAATAACTCAAGCTCTCTTCAGTGTTAACTAATAGTGACTGTCCGGGTGATTGTGAGGACTGATGGCTGAACTCCAGCGTCCATAGGCACCACCAGACCTGCTGAAACCACACAAATATTTGAGAGAACATTCAGCCTTACTCAGGGTCTGAGAGTTGATGGCAGCCAAGTCCACTCTCTGGTTGCCTCCTGGCCACTTGTTTTCTTTCGTCTGAGTGAGGGAGCAAGGACAGCTGAACTTGATTGTAAGTACTACAGTACAAAGCTTGAGTGGCCTCCACTGGCAGAAAACTAAACAGCAGCACCTCTACAGACAATTTTACTAGTAGTAGAGGGACTTCTTTACAAGCAAATATATTTTATTCTTTTTATAACATTTATTGCACTGGTTTTGAATCTTTCATTTAATTTCAGTAAAAGCGCAACTTATGGCCTATTTTCTAAGCACAATAATACCCTCCAGGGTGGGCGGTATTGGGCAATACCGGATCTTCCAGGGGCTAGAAGGCCCTCTGCCTGCAGTGTTAGGCCTCCTTACAACCCTGGTCGGTCTGGTATTGCCCAATACTGCCCATCCTGTTGGGTATTATTGCTTATGTATTCAAATGGGCTATAAAATCTGGGTCAGTACTTACCCATACTGTACTTCTACCAAGATATTTTGGGGGCACTGATTGGCATTATTTCACCCAGCTTGTGCTTAATCCCCTGATTACTCTTTATCTGCTCCTAATAGCAATTCTACAGGATGTTTTGATAATTGGCACTGGAGGACATTTAACATGATTTCATGGATTTTGTGCCAAAAAGGTGCTATCTTAGCACACAATTGGGTAATATGCAGCAAGTTCCTTCCTCTGTCTTGCACTCAAGGCAGTCTTTACTTTCTTTCTGGATCAAACCTACTCAATATCTCTTCTGTGTAATAAGCTCTGCATGGGAATTTCAGCTGCAGCTGTCCATGTCTGCTTGTTTTAGAACAGGAATGAACATGCCAGATACCTTTATCCCAATTTCATCAGTCAAGTGCATATCAACATCCTTACCCCATGCAGCTCTATCTTCAACTACCAGCATTGGTATTGTGCCCAGTAATAGATGATAAAATGCCACAAGTTGTGTAGTAGTTGGTTGTGGTCTATACAACACCTCCTCCAGAGGTGAGGTCCTGAGCTCCACAGTGGAACTGGACATCAACTTTTCAAGTTAAGAGCAGATTCTAAGGTAGACAAAAAAAATCTCCAGGTTGTATTCCATATTCCTCTGACAGAGCCTGAAATCATTTTAACAGTTCTCCTTTATAGAGGTCCTGGACTATATTAATTTCACTTCTTTTCCATTTTAACAACCACTTATGTAGAAAAAATATGTCCCAGCTGATGTTAAATATGCTTGTTGGTTCTGACTATGTAAATAAGGTAATCCCACTGATAACTACATTACATACCTTGTTCCAGAGTGACAGAGCATTTTTTTTTTGAGGAAGGGGTTTATTCCAACATTAGTATTGTTCCCTAAAAGGGAGGTGGAAGATACATTATCTAGCAATTCACTTGTGTCAGCTTCCTTTTCCAACCCAACCCATTTGGGTTCCAATCCACCCTCATCTCAAGACCATCAAGGAAAGCTAATTGTTCTGTCCAATAGTAATATTTCATAGGTAATAGTAGTAGTAGTAATAACATTTATTTATACAGGATATGAAGGCAACTACCACTACATTGCCAACTGTAAGGGTTGTGCTCTAGTCTGATATTGCTGATCTCTGAGCCTAAGACTCAATTTCTCCCATAGTCCTACATCCAAAAGTGCCTTAAAGACCAGCACATGTCACCTCTCAATCACGAAATTCCAATGTGACATCCCCAGTACTATTAACCTGCCTTGATATTCTTTATCATGTACTTCCTAATCATTCTGGTGGCCCTCCTCTGAACTGTCTCTAATGATGTTATCTCCTTCTTGTAGCCTGGTGACCAAAATTGGGCACACTATTCCATATGTGGTCTCACAAGGGACTCATACAGTGGAACCAGCACCTCCCTCCTTCTGCTCTTAATGCACTATTTATACAGTTAAGTACGTTTCCTGCTTTTTTTTACTACTTGACTGCAGTACTGACTAAACTTTAAGCCATTTAATATTAGGTAGAGATATCCCACCTGCCCTATTTATTGGTAATTGCAGTGTTCTTTTAATTCTAGCAGATCTCCCATTCCAGATAAAACGGTACAAGATGTTGTTAAGCTCCTTGAAGAATTTCTCTGACATTCTAACACGCTGTGATTGGAAGAGGTATGCACATTTTGGAAGCAGACACATTTTTTATGGTATTCCTAGGGCCTATTCAACTGAGGGACAGTATATGCCATCTACACTGCATTACAATCCTTTTTAAAAACTGTCTATAATAGGAGATTATGTTCTTAATACAACTTGGAAATATGGCTAGAGATTTTAATGCCCAGGTATTTTAGTGACTAAACTATTTTTTACCCAGTGTTTACAGTTTTCAAAGAACAAAATATATATATTTTTTTCCAGCATGAGAAATTCACTTTTTTGTCTGATTTATATTTTATCCAGCCAGGCTGCCCTGTTTATTAAGAGGGCCATGAACCCCTTCAATACTTGTTTTGGGGTTCCTGGGATAAAAAAAAGAAGGATATCAGCAAACAACAACATTTCATGATAGATGCCTACCTCCATGAGACCTTGTATACCTTCATTCACTCTGAGTGCAGCTGCCAAAGGCTCTAGTGACATCACAGATAGCAGCAATGACAAGGGACAGCCCTGATATAGGCCTCCTGTCAGTTGAAATGTATTCAGAAGAGATCCATTAACTAGAATCTGTGCCTGAGGGCCATTATATAGTTATGGTATCCATCTGGTAATATTAGTGCCCAACCCAATGTCTCACACATATTCTTCCAATCCATGTGGTTAAAAGCCTTTTCAGCACTGAGAGCAAAATCAATGCTTTGTTACTGTTTCTTGTACGTTTGGTCCCTGCCCACCAGCATACCACAGTTAAAGTTAGTCTTACATTAAATTTACCCTGCCATCCCCAGATGATACCCACTAATCAGGGTGAATAATATTTGGGAGCATTTGTTCTAAACTTGTTCTATGACTGCAATAAGGAGGATGTAGGCCTATAACAGGAACATAGCTTAAGGTCTTTACCATGCTTTGGCAGTGCCATAAAGATAGCCAACCACATGGAGGAGGGAGGCTTCTATTGCCAACTTTTCTGCCCCATATTGAGCAGTGGCTCACTGAGAGTTCCAGAAATGGTTTATAAAATTGGTTGGGAACCCTATGGGCCCTAGATCCCCCCCCCAAATGTCTAGTTGCCTAAACAATTTCATTCCACTGGGCATTAGGTCTTCAAGCTTCACATGCTGAACATTATTAATTTGATTGAGAGCAGACTTCTGAAATAAAGCTTCATAATCTTCACTTGTTGGGGAGATTTTAGAAGTGTACAATGTCTCATAAAATGATGAAAACCTTGTTCTATCACCCCCCATCTGCATGAATTGCTCCCATTTACACCATAGTTGAGCCACATTTTTAGATTCCTCTCTGTTCCTGAGTTACAAGTCAATAGTTTGCTGCCTTTATAACCATCAAAGTATAGACCAGCTTCAGTAAATAAGATTGTTCATTGTATGTGTTGCTAAGTTATTTAATTCACATTTTAGTTTCAGCAATTTATCATATGTTTACAGTGAGGAAAGGTGTATCAGCTCTTTTTCACACTCTTTTATACTCTGTTCTGGTTCCTGTAGTTTTTCTTCATTTTGTTTTTTAACATAACTAGCAAATGATATTTACACTGCATACAGGGCTGCCTTTGTGATCTCCAACATTGCTGTTGTGGATGTGTCACCTTGTTTATTATGCTCCAAATATGTTATTATGGCCTTGGTAACAGGGCCCCTAAAATCTGGTGATTGTAGAAGTACTGGATCCAGCCTCTGTACTTTATTATGGGCCACCAGTATTACATCCAACCATCATACTTTACTAGGGTCAATGCCCAGGCTTCATTATTTCTTCCACTCACAGGTGTGTGGTTAGAGATAATTATATCTCCATGGTCCCTGTTTACTATAGATCGAGTCAGGCGTGGTGCCAATAGCACAGCATCTGGTCTAGTGTGGACAATGCACTGGCATATGTCTAAAATGTATAGACCCAGCCAGCTGGCGGGGTGCATCCATTAATCCATGAATCAATCAGTGAGTGTTCAGAAATAAGGAACGTCTGCGCCCTAGCGCTCCTAGACATAGACACCCTTGAAGGGGTGACATATCCATAACTGTGTCTTGTACACAGTTATAGTCATCACCTAGTAGCCAGGGCCCAGAGAAGACAGCCATGCCCAATGGTAGCTTATGGTAGAACTCCAAGCTATCTTGGTTTGGACCATATTTGGAGCCTACTAAATAAGTTTCACCTGTACTTATCTGAATTTGGCACAGGATATAGTTCCCACCCTTTGTCAACTCTCATTTTTCCTATATGACCAGGAAATCATGGCTTCAACCAGATAGCCACTCCCTGGATTTGGAATTGAAGCATGCTCCTGTCCATGCCATCAAACTTTCCTTCAGTTGGTTAAATTCATATGGGCAGGCAGTATAGCGCAGTGGTCTAAGGCTCTGAGATGCAAATTTGGTGACATCCAGCAGACCTGACCTGGGTTTGAATCCCACAACCTCCACTTGCATACTGTGTGACCCTGAGCAAGTCACTTAACCTCCTTGTGCTTCCAGGTCGCTCCTGTAAAAAAGCTTTCAGCTTAGTGTGCTATACCTGGTTAAAACAACTAAATAAAAAAATTCAGTCTGTCGTATGTGCCTCTTACATAAATAAAAACTCAACATGCTGTTTCTTGACCCAGTCAAACACCTTTTTTGTTTGATTGCCACTTTTATTCTGTGAATGTTCTAAATAATAGCACTTAAATGATCCCCCATCATTTATTATGCCATTAACTTTTCCACCTGTAGTGCAGTATACGTGAAGTTCAGTATGTATTTAAAGAAAGAATTAAAATTCTCCAACCATTTCCCGAACTGTTTTGTCCCATGTTCCCCCTCCACATAATGAGTAAACCAACCACCAAGTTCACACAGCAATGACTGTCCTCCCAATCATAGCCTGCCCCTCAAAATTCAAAGCACTGCAGCTTTCAAAAAGAAATTTAATTTTTATTTCAGCTCTTACAGTACATAAAGTAAACCGGTCCCTTGCTATGGATAGCTTTCTGATATTTTGAGGGTCCTCAATCTCATTTAGCAAACTTATTTAATTTTATTTAAGGGATTTGCAGTGTTCCACCATTGCACATAGTATCTGAGCCCCTTCATAGCGCAGATCCCATTTTACTATGTCATACCATGGTAGTTTGCCAAGAAGAGCAAGTTTGGGTAATCCATGTGGTGCGAGTATTGCAATTAGATTTGTTGTGCTGTCACTATACCCCTCTGCTGATATTCACACTATATCTGGGACACAGGTTGAAAGATTCCCGTAAGGCCATGTGGCACACTGAACAGACCAGTTCATATATTAGACAGCCCTAATTCCCAATGCAGTTGTAGGGACCCGGTACCGGCAGGTATAATTATAAAATTCACTTCAAAACTTCCTCTAACTTTGATTGCTATAGTGTGTAACAAGCAGTCTTAGTACTTCTAAAAAATTTATTTAATTAGTTTGTGTTGACTAGGTAAGTGCACTAGGCAAACAAATACCTATTTTCACGCACAACCAGGGACATTACATTTAAGATACAGAGTATAATATATACATGTGGCTTAAAAAGGTTTAGGTAGAAACCTGACAACACATATAAAAGTATGCATGAACTAGTGTAGGACTAATTATATAGTAGACATTGAAAAACTATACAAAACGTAGTAATAGATCCATATATTGCCTGGGGTAATGCACAATGAACTATACATAATTGCACAATGACTCGATTACATAGTAGGTTGAAATACATGAACAGGTGGAACCAATTCATTCACAAGAGCACTGTGTTACCTTAAGCAGATGTTTGCAGAACCTTCTATGGAAGGAACCAGCTGTGGAACATTGTCTAATATCAGGTGGGGTGGAGTTCCATAGTGTAGGGGCAGCATATGCAAAGGAGGATTCCCCTGACCTAGTTTTAAGTTTAGGAATAATCAATGGGGTGTTAGAATGAGATCTCAGAATGCAACATTGGGTTTAGGAGAGAGACAAGGGGTAGTGGCATTCAGTTATGTTGGATGCAATAGATGAACTCTCTAAAGGAGAGTTCATAAGACTGGGATAGAGGAAGCCAGCCAAGTTTTCTGTATAGAGAACAATAATGCATAAGTTTTTGGGGTGGAAGTGCAAAGTAGCAGATGTTGTTATAAGCTATATCGAGTCTAAGAAAAGTTGTTTTGGAGTCCACAGTAAAGACTGGTGTCCCATAAAGAAGTTTGGGAAGAAACATTCCTCAAGCAATAGCCATATGAACTTGGTGAGGGGGGGGGGTCAGATTGTGACCAACAATATAGGAGACACCCAGCATGGAGTTGACAGCTTTATAGGTGCCCTGCACATGTAGCGGTAATTCAAGAGTGATCAAAGATGACACCAAGGTAGGAGAGGGAGATAATAAGGAGGACTGGTGATTCGTCATTGTCAGGCAAATGATAATGGGTCTGGGCAGTGTTTCAATCTAGAGGTGACCCAAACAACATGAACTGTGTTTTTACCATGTTGAGACATTTATTTTAAGAAAGACAGTTATGCACAGCCCAAAGTTCAGAACTGAGATACAAATTGAAAGTGGTGATATTTTTAGAGTTGGTATACAAGACCAAATCATCTACATATAAAATTGCAGAGAAGTGGAACAAGCTTTGGCTAAGTTTATGTGAAGGGCAAAAATTAATGGACCCTGTTTCAAGCTCTGAGGAACCCCTACACATACAGGGGAGGTTCAGATGAACAGGATCCAAATTTAACTCTCTGCGATCTGTCTGAAAGATCATTTCTGGACCAGATAGTGAGGTGGGAGATATGCCTAGACAGGTAAATTTGTCACAGAGTAGCGAGTGGTCAACAAGGCCAAAAACCTTGGTCAGGTCAATGAAGACCAGTCCTGAGAGGTTTTCATTATCCGTGTCTGCAGTAATGTGATCAGTGAGAGTAAGCAGGGCAGTAGTGGTGTTATGCTCCTTGCAAAAGCTGTACTGCAAGGGAGAGTGGAGATCATGTGCTGTGAGAGCATTGTTAAGCTGGGTGGAGACATATTTCTCCAGGTTTTATTTAAAACTGGTAGCATGGTGATGGGCCTGTAGTTTTATATCAGTTTATGATTTCCTTTCTTAAAGATAGACACTATAGTTGAGATCTTCAAGAGATCAGACATACAAGAGGACAGGAATAGATGAATAAGTCTGTTAACTGGGGGGTCCAGCTCATAGGCAGTAAGCTTATGAGGTTTGGGCTCCATTCCATCTGCATCTGTAGATTTGCATCAGGAATGTGCTCTTGGACTTTGTGGTCCTTAGGGGTGCTAATCCTCTTGAGGTAAAATGGAAGGGCATGCAATGGATGGGGACGGCTGAGGTTATAGACACTGTGAGATGATGGTGTGGACAGGTCAGAGAATGTCTTGGTATGGGGGAGAGGTCTAAAAAAGTTGTTAAAAGCATTGACTATTGCAATGGTATTTGTACAATAAATACCATTGCAGATCAAATCTGAAGTGAAGAGATTCCCATTTCTTTTTAACATATGCTTAATATGTTTCCAGAAGACCTTTGCGTTATGACCACCCTAATCTCAAGGTGAGCAAAGCAAGGGGGCCAGATGGGGTGTATCCGAGGGTATTGAGGGAGCATAGTAAGGTACTGGCTACACCACTGACAGTCGTATTTAACAGCTGACTGGAAACAGGAGTGGTTCTGGAGGACTGGAGGAGGGCAGATGTACTCCTACTTCACAAAAGTTGTAGCAGGGAAGACGCTGGCAATTATTGGCCAGTCAGCCTGACATTGGTGGTAGTAAAGTTAATGGAATTACTGCTGAAGGAAAGGATTGTGGAATATCTTGAAGCCATTGGGTTACAAGGATTTTATGTGATAAGGGTGATTCTTGAATGTCGCCGACCACAAACCGCAAAACAAAGAGCACCTGATGTCAAAAGGGCAAGCAGCATATCACCGACCATTGCAAATAACGATGGTCACTTACTTTCCTCACACGGCAAAAATCAAATTGCTTTTCATGAAGGGGGCAAGCCCCCTCACCCCAAAATAAAGATTAACAACTTCAGGGGAGTGGACTTAGGGGAATGATGAAAAATTAAAAAGAAAAAAGATTTCTCCTGCAGCCAGACCAGAGTTCCGAACCTGGGCCAACCAGCTTAAGCAGTGGTGGCTCTAGCCACTACACCAAACAGCCAGCTTGGCAGGGTTTGGTCAGACAAATGTTCGAATTCTACTCCAGTGAGTGCAGCTTTCTGCTACACATGCTGTAACCCCCAATCACTGTTCTTTCTTAACCTTCAGTAGGAATGGTATTATTGAGTCGCCAAATTGAGCCGCCAATAATACTCACTCACATCACTATACACCACTACAAGACCTGAGGCAGCATGGGTTCACAAGGGAGGTTAGGTCAAATTAATCTGATATATTTCTTTGATTGGATGATATAGACATTATATAAAGGTGTAGTGGTAGACATGGCTTACCTAGAGTTCAGTAAGGCTTTAAACACTGCTCCACGTAGGAGACTAGTAAGTAAGCTGCATAGCTTAGAGTGAATCAAGGTAGTAAACTGGATAAGAAATTGTTAGGGAAAGGCTGCCGATGGTTGTGGTAAATAGAGTCTTCTCTGAGGAATCATAGAATCATGGAAATTTGACAGCAGAAAAGGACCCTTCTGACCAATCTAGTCTGCCCAACCTCCCTTTTCACATACCCCACCCTCACCTGCCTCACCCTCCCTAATACTCAGTCCCATATGCCTGTCCCATGCCCTCTTAAATTTCTCCACCATCTCAGCCCCCATCACTTTGTTTAACAGTCTGTTCCAGGGCTCTGCCACCCTCTTTGTGAAGAAGCCCTCTCACATTGCCCTTTCACCTATTTACTTGGAATATGAGGCCGTGTCCTCTAGTTCTGATTCCTCCTTCCTTCTCAGCAGACCCCTACTCTACTTTATTGAGCCCTTTACATATTTAAAGGTTTCAATCATGTCCCGCCTTCACTTCGTTTCTTAGCGTGTACAGATTCAGCTCCTTACACCTCTGCTCATATGTCTTCCCCTGCATACTGTACACCATCTTTGTTGCCCTTCTCTGTACCCTTTCCAATGCATCTATATCCTTGTGGAGGTGTGGTCACCAGAACTGAACCCCATACTCCCACTGCGGCCTCACCATGGCTCTGTAGATAGGCATTATAACCTCCATCCCTCCTTGACTAGTAATGCCCCTGCCTATGCATGCCAGCATTCCATTAGCCATTCCCACCACCCTACTACATCAGAAACCTACCTTAAGGTTTGAGGGACTATGATCCCAGATCCTTTCCTGTTCTGATTCTTTGATTTCCTTCTTCCCCAGCATGTACCCCGCTCGTGTTTTTCCTCCCTAGGTGCATCACAGAACACTCTTGGCATTAGACCTCCGCTGCCATTTCCTGGCTCACTCCTTGAGCATTTTGAGGTTCCTCCTCATGTCTTCCACCCTTCTGGGGTGTCCACCCTATTGCAGATTTTGCATCATCGGCAAATAGGCACACTCTCCTCTCAAACCCTCCACAACACCACTGGTGTAGATATTGAAGAGGAACAGACCCAAAACTGAGCCCTGTAGCACTCCACTCCTGATCCTTGCTATCTCAGAGTGCACCCTGTTAAGCACTACCCTTTGAGTTCTCCCTACTAGCCAGGCCTCCACCCACCCTGCAATTTTCCCTCCCATCTTGCTTACCAACCTCCTATGAGGGACGGTGTCGAAGGCCTTGCTGAAGTTCAGATAGGCCATGTCCACTGCCTCTCCCTGGTTGATTTGCCTGAGTCATCCAATCAAATAACTCAATTATTTTGGTCTGGCATGATTTCTACTTGTTGAAACCATGCTGTCTGCTGTGCTACAAACCACACTCCTCCAGGTAATTCACCACCCTCTCCTTGTTGAATGCCTCCATTACTTTTTCCCACCACAGACGTGAGGCTGACTGGGCAGTAGTTCTCCTTCAGCTCCTGCTACCCCTGTTGTGCAAGGGCACTATGTCAGGCCTCCTCCAGTCCTCTGGCACCCTCCCCATATCCAGGGACAGGTTAAAGGGCCTTGTCAAGGGTGCAGCCAGCTCCTCCCTCAATTTCTTGATCACTCTGGGGTACAACCCAGCAGGCCCCATTGCCTTGTCTACCCTTTGTCTATCCAGCTGAGCCCTGACCCTATCCACAGTGAATGGGCTCTGATCCACCCATTTGCCCTCCTTCCCCTTAGGTGCTAGTACCAGACCCCTGCCTTCCACCTTCTCCGTGAACACCTAATTAAAATACTAATTTAGTGAGTCTGCCTTTTTGTAGTCCTCCTCCACCAGGGTGCCTCAGTAATCAGTGCTGGGACCAGTCCTCTCTAATGTCTTTATAAGTGAAATTGCAAAAGAGCTAGAAGAGTAGCTCTGCCTCTTTGCAGATGACAACAAAATCTGCAATAGGATGGACACTCTTAGGGGAGGGGTAGAAAGGGTGAGCAGAGACCTGAGAAAACTAGAGGAGTGGACAAGGATATGGCAGCTAGGTTTCAATGCAAAAAAGTGCAAAATAATGCACTTAGGACACAAAAACCTAGGTACATAATACAATGTGGGTGGAGTGGTACTGATGGCTACCAAGCATAACAGAGACCTGGGGTAATAATTTCTGATGACCTAATAGTGACCAGGCAGTGTGACAAGGCAGTCAGGAGGCTAGTTGGATGCTGGGTTGCATAGAAAGGGGTATCACCGGCAGAAAGAAGGAGGAGGTGTTGCCCTGTATAGATCACTGGTAAGACCCCAGCTAGAGTACTGTGTCCAGTTCTGGAGACCATGGGCAGGATTCACAAAATGAAGCAAAAATTTGCAGGTGCAGTCAAAAGGACCATGCTAACTGTTAAAATGCAGCTGTGTGATATTCAGCAAGAAAAATACCACAGCTGTAAAGAAACGCAAATGTGAATAACTTATTTAATGCTGTACGTGCAGAAATTGTGCATGTGCTGAAATTCCGCATGTGTGCATCCGCAAATGATGAACAGTCTAAATAGACCAATTAGAGTAGGAGAAACTGTTTAGCCACACCCTGTAGCAGAAGCCAAAGGAAGAAAAGCATAACATGCAGCCCATATATCACAGCAATGGGGGCCAGCAGCAAGATCCACACAGTGGAGCACAGCAGCCCCCTGGGTACCAGCAGGTAACCCCACAGCAACCACAGGGGCAGACCAACCTTTTGCAAGCAGTGTGGGTGCAAGAACAAGCAATGGTGAGCAGCTACAGCCAAGTGGGCCCACCACACATGTGGCAACAGCAGTACACCCAGTACACACAGGTGCATCATTACCAGCAGTCAGTGTACCACAGACAAGGTGTGACATCCTCAGCAATGCCATCATACAGTATGCACCACCAACCAACACTTCAGTATACACAGAGCACCAGCCACCACCATCCACATAATTATGCTATGCTAGGCCACAACATCAGGGCCTGAATAGCTACAACCTGCATTACCTGCAGTAACACCAGGACCACCATATGCAGCAATGGTCAGAGGCCAGCAGCAGCAACACCACCACCAACAACAAAACAACCACCGCAGCATCAGCAGCAGCAGCAGAACTACCCAGGGGACAGGACGACAGTCCCACCAGCAGGCAGCAGACACCAGCCAGCGAGGTGCTCAACGCACACGGAATAAAGGTGGCCAAGGGCCACGTGCTGCCAACTGGACAGACCAAGAGATGGATGTAGTTATACAAGAGATAGATGCCAACTATAACCTACTGTTTGGTAAATCAACCACAAAGACTGCCAAGCATGAAATATGGCAACAGATCGCTTGAAAGGTAAATGCAGTGGGTACATCCAATCATACTGTTGATGACCTCACGAAAAAGTATGTGCGACATCAGAGGCAATCCAAAGAGAAGCTTCACCAACATGCAGAGACAAGGCAACAAACAGGGTGAGCAGTAACAATGTATACTGTGTGAAAGGCAACGTGGTATGCAACAGTAAAACCTCAAATCATCCCTACCCGTCAGACACACTGGGGTAGGGACCACTGTGGGACATTAAGAGACACACAGATTAGATACATGAAAAGATACAGTAGATGGCATAGGGGTAAATGCTATTGTCTGAGGCACAATATATGTGTATACTGTCCACCCACCAAAATAACCACCTGCAGCCACAATGTACACGTACACCTACAGCAATGTGGTAGGGCATATACATAACTGAATAAATGTAAAATAGGCAACACCAAAGAACAATGCAAAGGGTAATAGAGACTCACATCTCATAGAAACATAGAAACATATAATTTGATGGCAGATAAGGACCTCTTGGCCCACCTTGTCTGCCCATTTCCCTACCTAATGGATAAGCAGCAGATCCTAGTTAACCAACAGCCTACTTCCTCCTACCCCCTCACTAGAATTGCCTTATGTCTGTCCCATGCATTCTTGAATTCCCCCACTGTTTTTGACTCTACACCTCCTCAGGAAGGTTGTTCCATGCATCCACAACCCTCTCTGTGAAGAAATACTTCCTCATATTACCTATGAGCCGTTCCCCCCTCTATCTTCAAATTGTGCCCCCTTGTTCTTGCACATCTCTTTTTCTGAAAGATGCTACCCTCTTGGACTTTGCTGATTCCCTTGAGGTATTTGAAAGTTTCTATCATGTCCCCCCTCTCCCTCCTTTCCTCGAGGCTATACATCTTAAGCTCCTTTAGTCTTTCTTCATATGTCTTCTGGTGCAGACCCTGCACCATTTTGGTTGCCCTCCTCTGGACAGCCTCCACCCTGTCTATGTCTTTGCGGAGATGGGGTCTCCAGAACTATACACAGTACTCCAGATGTGGTCTTACCAACTGTCTGTACAGAGGGCCAACAACTTCCTGTTTTCTACTGGTGGTGCCTCTCCCTATGCATCCCAGTATCACCCTAGCCCTCCTTACTGCCTTCTCACATTGCTGGCCCACCTTTAGGTCATCTGATATGACTACCCTCAGGTCACTTTCCATTTTTGTTGTTGTCATTGACTACCCTCAGGTCACTTTCCATTTTTGTTGTTGTCAGTATCTCACCCCCCCCCCAATTTTGTACTCTTCCCCTGGGTTTTGTTTCCCAGTGCAATACTTTCTACTTCTTTGTGTTGATCCCTAGCTTACCCATACATTTGACAAATGCAGTACATTATGTGGTATACATCTACTGGATATATGCAAGAACAGTGGGGCCTTTGTTCCCCAGCAGCTGCACATCAATAGTCAGGGACAAATGGAGGATTAGTACACACGTTGCAACATGGTGTGTCTCAAGACATGTGGAAATGCATGAAGCACTTGTGGCGACATAAGGCTACAGTGGCAGGTAAAACAGGAAACATGAAGTACACAAAGCGAAAGGGCCAAGCCCACCCACAGTCAAAATATCATAGCTATTGCTCACAGTAGCCCACTCTAGAAGTAAACATTACATAATGGCACACCCATGTGCAATGAGTAATAAACAGATATGGATGGGCAAGTATGTGAAAATAGAACATGATAGATGTCTATATGGAGAACAAATGGACACGTACACTTAAATGTAACCCTCTTATTCAATAACAGGTGGAGGACCCACAGATGAAACACAATTGACATCCCTGGAGGAAAGGGTAGTGTCCCTCATCTGTCAGGAGACCATCAGTGGCATAGGTGATGTTGGCACATTATGGATGCATACACAGAGCTCCAGTAAGTAACAAGAGACTCTGACCATATAACCCTGACTTTCACAACCCTTCCAATACTGTAGGTTATTCACACAAACGTATGTGGGCCTGTGTGTGCAACACAACCACAATTTAGCCACAATTAAGTGATGATACAATAGAGTGATAGGCCACTACTACATTGCTGCATTTTGGCGCAACATGACAAAGGCAGTGTACCAACACAGCCCACATGGTTTCACAACACAGGACACTGGCATGTGTGAGGGATGTTGCATATCAGGGAAGAATTCCACAACTAAGGGTAAAACAGCAAGGGATCTCACGCCGTGACATAGTATAGACATAGACAAGACAAAACAGTACACAGAGCACCTGTCAGAGCAGACACAATGGGAACAAGGCAGGACACAGGAATGTGTAAGGGATGTTGCAGGTCAGGGGAAAAAGGCACTGTTACTGTGTGAACAGCAAGGGATCTCACACTGTGACACATTATAGACATAGGAAAGACCCAACAGAACAGAGAGCACCTTTAAGACACAAGCACAATGGGAGCACAGCCAGGACACAGACATGTGTCAGGGATGTTGCAGGTCAGGGGACCAAAGCACTGTTAATGTGTGAACAGCAAGGGCCTAACACTGTGACACAATATAGACATAGGAAAGGACAAACAATAGAAAGCACCTGTCACCCAGGCACAATGGGAATAAGGCTAGACAGAGGCACGTGTCAAGGATGTTGCAGGTCCGGGGGACAAAGGTAATTTGTAATGTGTCAACAGCAAGGAATCTTACACTGTGACACATTATAGACATAGAAAAGACCGACAGAACAGAGAGCAACTGTCAGACACAAGCATAATGTGAGCAAGGCTAGGACACAGGCATGTGTTAGAAATGTAGGTCAGGGGACAAAGGCACTGTTAATGTGTGAACAATAAGGGATCTCACACTGTGACACATTATAGACTTAAGAAACACCTGACAGAACAGAGAGCACATTTCAGACACAAGCACAATGGGAGCAGGGCAAGGACACAGGCATGTGTCAGGGATGTTGCATATCAGGACAGAATACAACTGGGTAGTGGAGAACAGCAAGGAGTCTGACACAGTGACACAGTATAGACATAGGAAAGACCCAACAGAACAGAGAGCAACTTTCAGACACAAGCACAATGAGAGCAAGGCCAGAACACAGGCATGTGTCAGGGATGTTGCAGGTCAGGGGACAAAGGCACTGTTCATATGTGAACAATAAGGGATCTCACAGTGTGACACATTATAGACATAGGAAACACCCTGACAGAACAGAGAGCACATTTCAGACACAAGCACAATGGGAGCAGGACTAGGACACAGGCATGTGTCAGGGATGTTGCACTACAGGAAAGAATGCAACTGGGTAGTGGAGAACAGCAAAGGGTTTGACACAGTGACACAGTACAGACATAGGAAAGACCAAATGGAATAGAGAGCACCTGTCAGACCCAGCCCCAATGGGAGCAAGGCCAGGACATAGGCATGTGTGACAAATGTTGAAATTGAGGGAACATCACAATGGATAATGTGACAGTATGTCATGAGCAGATGTCCAGTGAGTTTCTGAGCACAGGAAAAGTCCCAGAAGAAAGGAGAAGGGCTCATGTGATCCCAATCCACAAAAGTGGCAGCAGGGAGGAGGCAGGGAACTACAGACCAGTCAGTTTTACCTCAGTAGTGGGCAGAATCATGGAGGCACTCCTTAAGGAAATGATAGTGAAACACCTGGAATCCATAGGAGCACAAGATCCAAGACAGCATGGGTTACATAGAAACATAGAAACATAGACTTTGACGGCAGATAAGGACCACTTGGCCCACCCAGTCTGCCCATTTCCCCTACCTACTGGATAAACTGCAGATTCTAGTTTACCAACAGCCTATTTCCTGCCACCCCCACTACAATTGCCTTGTGTCTGTCCTATGCATGTTTGAATTCCCCCACTGTTTTAGCCCCAACAACCTCCCCAGAAAGGCAGTTCCATGCATCCACCACTCTCTCTGTGAAAAAAGATTTCCTCACATTACCCCTGAGCCGTCCCCCCTCTATCTTTAAATTGTGTCCCCTTGTTCTTACACATCTCTTTTTCTGAAAGATGCTACCCTCCTGGACTTTGTTGATTCCCTTGAGGTACTTGAACATTTCTATCATGTCTCCCCTGTCCCTCCTTTCATCAAGGGTATACATATTAAGCTCTCTCAGTCTCACTTCATATGATTTCTGATGCAGACCCTGCACCATTTTAGTTGACCTCCTCTGGACTGCTTCCATCCTGTCTATGTCCTTGCGTAGATGAGGTCTCCAAAACTGCACACAGTACTCAGATGGGGTCTCACCAATTGTCTGTACAGAGGGATAACCACTTCCCCTTTTTCTACTTGTGATGCCTTCTTATGCATCCCAGTATCCCCGCTCTCCTTACTGACTTTTCACATTGCTTACCAACCTTTAGATCATCTGATATGACTATCCCCAAGTCCCGTCTCCATTTTTGTTGTTGTTAGTACCTCCCTGCTATTGTGTACTTTCTCCTGGGTTTTGTTTCCCAGGTGCATTACTTTGCACTTCTTTGCATTGAATCTAAGTTGCCATATGTTTGACCATTCCTCCAACCTTGCCAGCCCTACTCATCCTTTCTAACCCCCCCTTGTGTATCAACTCTGTTACAGATCTTTGTATCATCTGCAAAGAGGCATACCTTTCCCTCCAGACCCTCTGCAATGTCACCTATAAAGATGTTAAAGAGGACTGGACCCAGTACTGAGCCCTGAGGTACTCCACTAGTGACCCCCTTTCTTCGGAATGTGTTCCACTCACTATTGCCTTCTGTGTCCTGTTGTGCAGCCAGTTTGCAACCCAGGCTACCACCCTGGGACCCACTTCCAGGCTGGCTAGCTTGATTATTAATCTTTTGTGCGGGACTGTGTCAATTGCCTTGCTAAAGTCTAGGTAGGCCATATCCATAGCCCCTCCCTGGTCTATTACTTTGGTCACCCAGTCAAAGAAATCTATTAGATTTGTCTGACATGACCTTCCTGCTGTAAATCCATGCTGCTTTGGGTCCTGTGCCCTGCTGGCCTCTAGGTACTCAACAATTCTTTCTTTCAAAAGTGATTACATCATTTTCCCTACCACTGAGGCCAAACTTACAGGTCTGTAGTTTCCTGCTTATGCCTGGCTCCAACTTTTGTGAAGGGGAGTCACATCTGCCCTCCTCCAGTCCTCAGGTACCACCCCATCCTCCCATGATTTGTTAAAAAGTGTGGTCAGTTGTGTCACTAGATCCTCCCTTATTTCTTTTAGGATTCTGGGGTGAATCCCATTAGGCCCCATTGCTTTGTCCACCTTGAGTTTTAGGAGTTCTTTCAGGACTCTTTCTTCTGTAAATGGACTGGTGTCAACCCCCCTACCCAGAGTGCTTGTATTGTCTGGTTTAGGTAACTCCTCCTCATCTTCTTTTGTGAATACTGAGCAAAGTATTCATTCAATATCTCTGCCTTTTCACTGTTTCCCTCTGCCCACCTCCCCTCTCCCTTATTAATCTTCACTATTCCTCCTTTAACCTTTCTATGCTCCCTAATGTACCTATAAAAGGTTTTATCCCCCTTCTTAACTGAATTGGCTATTTTTTCCTCAGTTTGGTCTTTTGCTATTCTGACTGCCTTCCCCACTTCTTTCTGCTTTAATTGATACAGTTCCCTGTCATGCTCCTTCTGTGATGCCTTATACTTTTTGAATGCAGCCTTTTTCTCCTTAACCTTCCCTGCCACCTCTTTTGAGAACCATAGTGGTTTTTGCTCCGCTTTGTTTTCTTTATTTGTTTCACATAAAGGCTTGTTGCCTCTATGATGGCAGTTTTGATTTTTCTCGTTGTTCTTCCACCCTCCTTTTGGCCATTTGCTAGTGTATTCCTCAGGTATTCACCCATTTTGCCAAAGTCAGCCCTTCTAAAGTCCAGTATGCTTGTTTTTGTATTTGTCTCCATGGTTGTGCTTATTGTGAAGCACACTGTGCAGTGGTCGCTTGTTCCCAGATGTCTACTGACTTCTAAATTTGTGATCCTCTCTCCATTTGAGAGCACCAGGTCTAGTATTGGTCCCTCCCGAGTGGGTTCCAACACTAGCTGTCTAAGGCCTGCCTCCTACAACAGGAAGGTCCTATCAAGTTAATCTCATAGATTTCTTTGACTGGGTAGCCAGAGTGGTGGGCCAAGATGGTGCAGTTGATGTCGCCTACATTGACTTTAGCAAAGCTTTCAATACTGCTCCACATAGAAGATTGAATAATAAGCTGGGTAGGCTCAGGGTGGAGTCAGAAGTTGGTCAACTGAGTGGCAAACTGGTTGGCGGGCGAAAACAGAGATTGGTGAGTAGGCGGTATACAGTCAGAAGAGAGGAAAGTACAAGTGGAGTACCTCAGGGTCAGTCCTGGGGCCAGTCCTCTTCAATATCTTCATCAGTGACATTGCAAATGGACTGGAGGATAAGGTTTGCCTGTTTGCAGATGACACCAAGATCTGCAACAGAGTAAATGATCCAGATGGGATGGGCAGAATGAGGCGAGATCTGGGAAAACTGTCAAAATGGTCGGAAGAGTGACAACTGGGGTTTAACACAAAGAAGTGCAAGATCATGCACGTAGGAAGAGACACCTGAAGCTACCTATAGGTTGGGAGGAGTTGCTGACAGTCACTGGGAAGAAAGAGACTTGAGCATAATCATGACAGATGACCTGAAATCATCCAATCAGACCACTAAAGCAGTAGGTAAGGCTAGAGGCATGTTGAGGTGTATTAGTAGGGGTATCACAAGTCGTAAGAGGAGGTAATAATCCACTTTACAAAACACTGGTTAGGCCTTATTTGGAGTACTGCGTGGAGTACTGGAGGCCACATCTGCACCAGGACATTAACAAAATGGAGGCACTCCAGAGAAGGGAAACCAAAATGGTACAGTGACTCCATCAGAAAACATACGAGGACCGATTAATGGAGCTCAATATATATACCCTAGAGCAAAGGAGGGAGAGAGGTGATATAATCGAAACATTCAGACATCTTAAGGGCATTAACAGGGTGAGAAAAGCTAATGTGTCAATATAAGAAAACAGGACAAGAGGACACAGCATGAGATTAGAGGAAGGCTGATTAAGGGGTAATGTGAGAAAGTTCTTTTTCACAGAAAGGATGGTGGATGCATGAAACGGCCTACCTCAGGAAGTGGTGGATGTGAATACAGTGCAGGGCATCAAACAGGCATGGGATAGGCATAAGGGAGCAATACAGATGAGTATGAATAGATAGGCCATTGACAGAGTAAAGGCCTATGGCACATTCAAAAGGTAGGAAAATGGGCAGACTAGATGGGCCTTGTGGTCCTTATCTGCCATCAGCTTCTATGTTGCTATGTTTCTATGTCCATACAAAGCAATAATATGGCAATGTTCACAGGTTAGTAGACTACATGCATGCCTCCATACAATGCATGTGATCCCAACAAGCATGTCTTGAACAACACATCTGCAGCATAGAATAGCTTTTGACCATGAATAGTGAAACGTCCAGTGTAAGGGTTTTACACGGAAAGGGTAACCTGGAATAAAAGCATGGATGCATCACTAACATTTCACTATGCCCCACTCTGTGAATAACGTCCAGATCCTTGCCACTAAGATACAGCTTGGAGCACACAAAACCCTGACAGTGGCAACAGTCTACATACTACCCCCAAACTTACCATCCAAGGACTTAACCACACATTGGACCTCGTCCACTCCCTTGATCAGAGCCCCGAAACAATCCTACTGGGGGACTTCAGTGTCAACTGGTTCTCCCCTGGTGCAAACAATTAGAAAGATACCCTAACAACTGCAAACATTTCACAAATGGTACAGTCACTTACCAGGATGAACTACAAAACAGGGACAACAACACTTCTGGACCGGGTACTTACTAACTGACCAGAGCGCATCACTAATACTGTTGTTCTCCCTGACAGTATAAGTGACTAGTCCCCTGTCCTATGCTCCTGGACCAACAAATTCATAAAGCCTCCACCTAAAACTATCAATAGTAGAAATCTAATACCAGTGTGCCAAGGGCCACTTAAAGCCCTCCTACAAGAGTATGACTGGACACCTATAGACTCAGCACCTGACGTGGATGCTGCATTCGATTACTTTATCCATAGCTTTACTACAGCCTGTGATGTATATGCTCCTTTTAAGAAATGTATGATAAAAAGGTGTCAACAACCCATGGTTCAACCTAGATCTTCTCCAGCAAATGAGGTCCCAGGATCACCTCTGGCACCATGCTAAATCATCGGGCAACCAGGCTGATATTCAAGCCTTCAAAGCAGTGAGAAATGCCTGTAGAAAAGCAATTCACAATGAAAAGGGCAGATACTACAAGAACACACTAGCCAACACTTGGAAAGATGGGAAACAGTTCTGGTCCAACCTCTCTGAACTTACAGGAAAAGATTTCATAGAACCACACGCTATGTTAAACCTAAATGGCAACATCACCTCGGATCAAGTCACCATGGCTACTGCGTTCAATGCAGCCTTCACTGACCTCAGCCCTGTGCTACCGCCAACCTTCTTTGATCAGCCACCAAGACACCCTAATCTCTGACAAAGCAAGCACTACACAGGGTCACCCACATTTCTATTTTAAAACCATCTTCAAGGACCTAACAAAAAAGCACCTTCTTAAAGTACTCAGGAGATCTAGATCCAGTGGTGATTCTCTTGATCAGAAACTCCTCGCTCTCACCATAGACAAAGTCCTGACCCCTATCACCAAAATCCTCAACTGCAAACTCATGCTCTCACAGTTCCCCCAAAAATGGAACTCCGCTGTGGTGACACCTATCCACAAAAATGGTGAAAAATGATTACCAGTAACTACCAACCGATCTCCATTCTCCCCTCTCTCAAAGCCCTGGAGAATAGTTGCCGACCAGCTTGAGATTACCTTGCAAGCTACAACCTACTTTGTCCAGAGCAACACAGTTTCTGCAAGGGGCAAAGCACAACCACAGCTCTCCTAGAATTCACCTCTTACATCCATAACACTATGGACCAGGGACAACTTGTGGGTGCCACCTTCATTGACTTGACAAAGGCATTCGATACTGTTAACCACTCATTGCTCTTTCAACAATTAACTTTCCCAGGTCTCTCAAACGACACCACTCAATGGTTTCAAAGCTACCTCAGTGACAGAACCCAACAGGTTAGAATTGGTGAAACCCTCTCAACCTCCCTCTCAGTCCGCTTTGGTGTCCCCCAAGATTCCATCTTGGGTCCTATACTATTCACTATTTTTCTAAACAGTCTGCCTACATCCTGACCTGATAACATCTTACTTTATGCAGACAATGCAGTCATCTTCACCTCCCACCCTGAGCATTCCTTCCTTCAATCACAACTACAATTAAGCTTTGCTGAAGTGGAGATGTGGTTTAAATCTCATAGACTCATTCTCAACTACAAGAAAACTAAATCAATGTTGTTTCATGGTGCCCACAGCAAACATAAAGACAAAGGTCTCTATATCACTAACAGGGATGGGGCTCCACTAGAACAAGTTTACCTGTTTAAATACCTGGTGTGATCCTGGATTGTAAAGCTTGCCTACTCTGAACACATCGATTACATAGTAAAAATCGTGAATACCGCATTGGCTTGCTGTATGGGCACAGGAGGCGGCCTCATGACCCGAGCACTAAGTACTGCCATCCAGAGCTCTGTCATCTCAATAATTGACTATGGGCTAGAGATTTATGGATCTGCCACTGACACTGCCCTTCAACATGCAACCATTGCATTAAACAAAGCATGCCATCTCCTGACATCAGCCAACTGACTGTCACACACCTGCAACATCTATGAACAAGCAAACTGGCTCCAACTCTCAATAAGATTAGGTATCAAACCTGCATCTTAGCCAAAAAGCTCACCTTGGAATTCCTACCCTCTGGGATTCAGACCCTCTTAGCTTTTCATTGTGGTATTCACCAAACCAGAGGCTCTGAAAGTCTTACTTTTACCATTCCCCATTGCCAAACTATCCAAGGCCAATGCTCCTTCAAATCCAGATCCTCATCCTGGTTTAACTCACTTCCATCAGAAATATAAAACAGCTCAACTCTGGGTGCCTTTAAGTACAGACTGCGACAACACCTTGTCAATAGGGCCTCTTGTGACTGCTCCTCTTAGCTAGCCTATTCATCTCCCTCATCCTGTCATCTGTTCTATGTTTTCCCTATCCTCTTCCTTCCTACCCCTTCTACCCTTCTCTGACTCTGCTCTTCACCTCTACTATCCTGCTCGTGACTACTGACTGTCCCCCCTGTTTCCTACTTCACCCCAGCTGTTAACCTTTGGTTCACTATTGTATATATGCTTTGCAGTGTATTTTGCTCACTTTTGTATTTGTATATGCTTTGCAGTGTATTTGCTCACTATTGTATCTGACAAGGCCACCCGGCTGCCAATTTGTCGTTTCTTTGCTCAAGTGTCTGTGTTTTTGTCTATAGTACTTATCCTCTGACATGGAACCTTTGCAAAAGAGCCTGGCTCAAAGGTGCATTTGAAATCTTAATCTTGATCTTGATAAATAAACTAACATGTGTCCTTCACATGGGACATGTTACTATAATAATGTTACAAAATGTTATCCAAAGAATGATAGTAGCATGAAAAATGTACATGTATGTTATGACCAGGGTACCATGTATGCTAATGTCGGAATACAATATGGGGTGATGGTCCACATCTGTATATGTGTATTATTAAGCAATGAGGCACAACAGGGTGTTGGTTATACTATATGTAACTCGCGGTCAGTAGTGATGTAAGGCACTGTGCAAAGACAAGTTCGATGAGCCCCTTAATGTGTGGTACACCTAGTACAACCAATGTCCCTAAAGTGCCTATGTGCCTATATAAAAGGGTACAGAGGTAATTATTAGAAAACACACATTATACCAGATTGTCTCAACAGGTATATTGTACAGAAATGCAGGTCAATAATGTATACTATTCCATACACATATGTTACGACCATGACAGTCATTTATCTGTTTTCCCATTCACAACACTGTGTGATTCATACACGTTATTGACAGTAGAAAACTAAGCATTATTGCAGATGTTGAATACCATCCACCACCTCCCCCAAACATACAAACACATACACACACACACACACACACACACACACACACACACACACACACACATATACTGTACACACGTAAGGTTAGCATGAAATACATGAATACAATCTTCAGCAGAGTTCCACTGGTACACACACCAAGACACATATTGGTCTCAACTGTATCATTAACATGACTTTTAGCTGACAGGGACAGGAGATGTAGTTTTACATGGACAACTAATATACTGTACAACAGCAATGGAGATAGGATAGTAGATGATTGAGAGATCACGTGATGCTCTTGCTTCTATAGCTGCTCTCTGAGCCGCTCCTGCCACCCACCTTACCATCTACTGAAATCCTTGCTTTAAAACTGCAGAACAAGACCAGACATCGAGGATTCTTGTCCCTAACTGCTATATGCTCGATATATCCCAATTTGGAACTTCACTATTGGCCACCACCGCATGGAATCGGAGATGAGACAGGCCACCTCGCATTCTGATACTCTGGAAAGAAATCTAAATGTCTAAAATGCAGAAAGCTCAACCTTCCAAATCACCAGGTACTTCATTCTCAAATGTATCGCTTACCGAGGACAGATTTTTACAGAAGCTTGCACCGTAAAGACTCTCTCGTGGATATAGTCTCCGAGCTGAAATCCATCAGAGCTGATATGGGAGACTTAGACCACTGGATCACCAATTCGGAGGTGAGCACAACTTCTCTTGAGTCCTGGAGAGACAAAGTGGACTCTGGACTGCACAAAATAAGGCAGCAACTCCAAAAGCTTCAGTTGAAAACCGAAGATCTTGAAGGGCACAGCAGACGTAATAACATCCTGATTTTCAGTCTTCCAGAGACCGAGGAGGGCCCTTCAATAATTACCTTCCTCCAAAAACTGCTCCTCAAGGTTGCAGGCCCCTCACTCCACAACCCATCATACCTCATCAAGTGAGTCCACCAGAATCTTCACCCCCCAGACCCATAATCTTAAAATTTCTGAGTTACTTAGAAAAGCAGCATATTCTCATGAAGACCAGGAAGCTGCAATCTGTTACCTGGAAATAAAAAGTCTTTAGTTCATGCAGGATCTAGCCTCAAACATGACAAAAGAGGGCCACTTTCCACCTTGTTGTTAGTAAATTAATTGCAGCAGGCCTAAAGTTTAAAATGGCCTACCTAGCCCATCTGCAGGTGAACATGAATGGAGTGTGGCACTCGTACGACACCCTAACACAAGCCTCTGAAGACCTCGCTACTCACCTGCCAGATTTGTTCAAAGCCCCTTGATGTGTGCCTCTTAGCTTGCCTTGCTGCATATACCTGCTGTAATTTGACTTGTGGTCTGTGTTTCTTTTTTTTTTTATTAAGGGCTGTTTGTACAGAGATGGGACTAACCTCTAATGGCCCTCTGTGCTGGCTCAGACTTGAAGATCTACTGATGGAGGCTGGTACACTCTCTGGGAATGCTTATTTGATCGGCTCCACTGCTGCAGGAGAATTGTAGACTTTGGCTTCTTTGGGAGCCCTTCTTCGGCTTTCTCCGAACTCTGGACTGACCTGGGAACTTTTTCTTTGGGTTTCAGTATTCCAGGAGGGCTCGTTTAAGTTCGGACTGGTCCTGCCTTATTTTGGCTCCCGGGAGGGGGGGTCGTACTACCAAGATAATCTGGCGGGGGGGAGGCTGCTGCTCAAGTATCATCTATTGGGATGCTTCTAAAATCAGGGGAATAATATTCTGGCTGCTCTTTTGGTTTAGATCCAGTGATCCACTGGAGTACCACATTTAAATTTGCAACAACCGGACAAAATAATAAATAGGGGCGGTAGCTCCCTTCCCAGATAGGCTGAGGGAGATGGTCAGAACCTCCAGTTGCCTCAATAGTTTACATCCAATGGAGGGCCACCACTCCTCAGTTTTAACATGATTTTAGGGATGCAGCCCTTCTGGGAATATGATTGTTTTTTCTGTGGAGACTCCATTGGACCTGGTCTGCTTGATCTGGATTCATCTGAGTGGCAAGTAAGATAGTTATAGATTACTCAACACGCATAGCCTCTCTATGTGGGATATCTTAAAATTATGGTAAGTTAAGTGGATGGGG
Source organism: Neoceratodus forsteri (assembly GCA_016271365.2). Classification (NCBI taxonomy): domain Eukaryota; kingdom Metazoa; phylum Chordata; order Ceratodontiformes; family Ceratodontidae; genus Neoceratodus; species Neoceratodus forsteri. Next base: position 250,347,677 of record CM028130.1, on the reverse strand, counting down.
GGTGGGGGGGAGGGAAGCTAGACTGGGAGTCAGCCCAGAGACATTGAGCCTCAAGTACTGGCTGGGGGTTATCCCAGTTTGTTCCCCTATGGTTAGTTAGGGCAGTTTGTATTGAGAATTTAAAGGAGGAGCCCTAAACTGGACAAAACAAGAAGGGACTAAGTTTAGTTCACACTACAGAGTTTTTCTGTTTTTTGTTCAACTACTCTCTACTAGGGCTTCTTTCGACTCCCCTCGGGAGGGAGGCAGTAAGGGGGCACAGGGTTTCATGGGAAAGGTCTCTGCAGTCTATGACACTTGCCTTCTCTTTCTGGATATCTGGGACTGTGGGGTTTAATGTAAATATTTTTTTGGAATGAATGGGAGCATTTGGAGAAAAGGGGTGTAGCCTGGGATACTCTGCGCCACAGTTACAAAAGGTTACCTGACACAGGGCTGTACTGAGGGGAGGGAAGAAGGGGTGGGAGAGAGTTTTCTGGGAAGGGAGGCGGAGAGATCATGTCAAGTTGATTGTTAAAGTTTATGCATCATTTTTATCATCTTTGTTAACTGAGGGAGGGATTGGGTGGGTAACTGGGAGTTACTTCTTACCCCTCCTGATCGTTGGTTGCCAGGTATTGATAACTACTGTTTCATCAAACCTTTTAGATTACTGAATATTCTAGATATCTTTACAATTTTAATGAATGTTAAGTTAAAGGGAAGGGGGGGCAAGGAACCTTGGAGGGAGGGGTGGGTGGAGTGTGCTCATGGGGTGCTGTTTACAGATATGCTCATCCTAATGGCTACAAACATGGTTACTGTAGTAGGTTAATCAAGTTTTCAACCTGGAATGGTAGAGGTCTCAGGGAACAACTCAAACAGTATCAAGTGTTCAAACATATCTCCCTCCTCCACACTCACATTACTTTTCTTCAAGAAACACATCTTCTTCCCCAAGAGAAAATCAGGCTCCGTAGACAGGATATTGGCCAAGTATTCACCTCTGCAGCTTCTACTTCCAGTAAAGCTGTGGCCATTCTTGTGAACCGCTCTGTTTCCCTGCAAGTTCTTATAGATCCACAGCGAAGATACATTCTTGTAAAAGACCTTCTCGACTGACAGGAATTAGTATTGGATAGCACTTATGGTCCAGTGGGAGGCGATCCAGCTTTCTTTATGGAGCTAACTGATAAACTAGACCCATTTCTCTCACTCCCACTGATATTGGGGGGTGACTGGAACCTACCCCCATCCAAGATTTGGATCAATCTAACTACCCCCTTAAGCCTCTCTCAACGGCACGACGAGCCCTACAAGAATTTATAGACCTATTAGGACTTTGTGACCCCTGGCGAGTCCTAAACCTGTCATCTCGCACCTACTCTTTCTATTCAGTGGTACATCACACCTCCTCTAGACTGGATTATGTCCTTATTAGTTGTTCTCTTCCCAGTCTCTGTAATACTGGAATTGAAGCTATTGTTCTCTCCGATCATGCAGTGGCCTGGGCAGTACTTTCCCCAGATACTAACTTGTAATGAGATATGACCTGGAAGTTAAATACTCAACTCCTTAAGGATGATCATGTGATCTCCAGAATCTCATCTCTCATCCAGTCTTTTATCCAAACTAATCAAAATACGGTACCGAGGATAGATCACAAGTGGTGCGCATTAAAATGTTTCTTGAGGGGAGAATTTACCTGTTTAGCTTGTACCCGGAAATGCGGTACAGAAGCAGAAGCCCTATCTTTGCTAGCCCAAATTCGCATCCTAGAGCAATCTCTCTCTCTCTCTCTCTCTCTCTCCCTCCCCTACTTCCTCCCCAGACTCCTTACAGACACTGTTGTCTCTCAGAGATAAATATTTTACCCTTCTACAGAAAAAGGTGGCATTCTCAATACTTAAAACTCAAATTAAATCTATAGAACAAGCTGAGAAAGCTGGCCGACTGCTTGCTCTCCGTATCTGGAAATTAGAAGCATTGAGAATCATATCTGCATAGGACCCCAGATGGTTCCAAGAAAACACTTTCCAGAGATATAGCATCAGTCATTGAGCAATTCTACTCCACCCTATATGGTCAACATTCATCTCCACCAGCCAGCAAGAAATGTCATCCTATTTAGACTCAGTTGCACTTCCTCATCTTGGGACCATCACCCCGCTCTTCTATCTACTCCCATCTCCTTAATAGAAGTGGAAGCTACTATAAATAAATTCGCACTTAATAAAGCTCCTGGACCTGATGGCTTTCCCAGAATTTTTATAAACTCTTCCTTAAAGATTTAGCCCTCTTTTGCTTCACTTGTATCACTTCATGATTTCTTCAGACAGACTAGACCCCTTGCTTCTAGAGGCTGCTGTAGTCCTCCTCCTCAAGCTATATAACCATCCACCTGTCCCGTGAGCTATCTTCCCATCTCTTTATTAAACTGTGACATTAAAATTCTAACTAAGATTCTAGCTTCAAGAATAGAGAGAGTCTGGTCCTGTCTTCTCAGTCCAGAACAAGTAGGTTTTGTTTCTGAGAGGCCCTCTGCTGATCACCTGCACAAGATATCCCTATATCTTTTAGATAGCTGATTCTCTTCTTCTCCCATTGCCTAATCTCTCGATGCTGAAAAAGCTTTTGACAGAGTGGATTGGTCCTTCCTTTGATCAACCTTGCAGAACTTGGGCTTCCTTCTTCATTTCTGCACTGGCTACAGATGATTTATTCCTCTCCAACTGCCAAAATCTATTGCAATGGTGTCTTTTCTTCTGTGTTCCCTTTTTATATAGGCACACGTCAGGGATATCCTCTTCCCCCTTCCTCTTTAACCTATATTTAGAATCACTTATCAGACTTCTTAAATCTTCTCCCAGCATAAGTGGCATCCCCAATGGTACCCTATCACCATCTCTCAGTTTATGCTGATGACATTTTACTTTATCTCTCTAAACCCATCCCCTCTTTGACCGAGGATCAAAAGATAATTAATCATTTCAGTAACTACTCTAATTACAAACTGAACCTCAATAAAACAGAAATATATCCTCTTAATTCTCTATCACACAGCCAAGAATTCAATTCACCCCATTTGGTATGAAGTGGTCTTCCCGTTGTATTAAGTACCTTGGTATATATTTAACCTCTGATCTCTCCTTGATGTTGAAACTGAACTTAGATGATCTCCTGTGTATTAAACAAGACTTAACGTTGGAAGAATCTTCCCATATCACTATGGAGTAGAATTAATATTATCAAAATGAATGTCCTTCCTAGGCTTTTCTATCCCTTAAATATGCTTAACATCTGGCTCCTCTATCCTTCTTAAACATATTCACTCAAATATTACTTCATTTATCTGGTTGGACAAATCTCCCAGATGCTCCTCCCTTACATTGGGGTCTCCTAAAGAATCAGGTGACTTGTGACTTCCTAATTTCATTTTATATTATTGGGCCAGCCATCACCACAAATGTGGAAAATGGCTCTCTATACCTCAAGTGGTCTCTGAAGCTGACTATGTTCCCAGATGGGAAGGACCAATCCACTCTGTCAAAAGCTTTTTCAGCATAGAGAGAGATTAGAGCAATGGGAGAAGAAGAGGAATCAGCTATCTAAAAGATAAGGGATATCTTGTGGAGGTGATCAGCAGGGCCTCCCAGAAACAAAACCTACTTGTTCTGGACTGAGAAGACAGGACCAGATCTCTCTATTCTTGAAGCTAGAATCTTAGTTAGAATTTTAATGTCACAGTTTAATAAAGAGATGGGAAGATAGCTCACGGGACAGGTGGATGGTTATATAGCTTGAGGAGGAGGACTAGAGCAGCCTCTAGAAGCGAGGGGTCTAGTCTGTCTGAAGAAATCATGAAGTGATACAAGCAAAGCAAAAGAGTGGCTAAATCTTTAAGGAAGAGTTTATAAAAATTCGAAGGAAAGCCATCAGGTCCAGGAGCTTTATCAAGTGCGAGTTTATTTATAGTAGCTTCCACTTCTATTAAGGAGATGGGAGTAGATAGAAGAGCGTGGTGATGGTCCTGAAGATGAGGAAGTGCAGCTGAGTCTAGATAGGATGACATTTCTTTGCTGGTTGGTGGAGATGAATGTTGACCTTATAGGGTGGAGTAGAATTGCTCAATGACTGATGCTATATCTCTGGAAAGTGTCTTCTTGGAACCATCTGGGGATCCTATGTAGGATACGATTCTCAGTGCTTCTAATTTCCATAGATGGAGAGCAAGCAGTCGGCCAGCCTTCTCACCTTGTTCTATATATTTAATTTGAGTTTTAAGTATTGAGAATTCCCATCTGGTTACAAATAGAATCCAAACTAATCTCCAAATGCAACCTATGTCCTACTGCTATTTTCTTTTCCTCCTGGAAATCTCTTCCAGAAACCTTGGGTTCCTCCCCAGTAGATGTCTCTATTAAAGTTTTCTCACAATTATGCTCTTACTTAAAGGTGTCTCCTTCCAAAGACTTTTCTCAACCCATTTCCTCTAATTTAAACATCAAGATCAGAGACCACGCAATATCCCCCGACTGGCTTCTTGTCCTCCCTGAATTTAGGGTATCAGACTTTTATACTCAGACATCCATACTCACTTCTCCTAAGATACTAACCAAATTTCGACTGGGACCAACTAACATTTTTAAGATCTATCAGATATGACACCTTTTAGTGCAATAATTTGCTCTCTCCCAAAAATCATCCCTACTTGGTGAACTTCTTCAACAAATCCAAGGACTGACCTTCAAAACCCATGCTGTCTCCTCCTTATATACTGTATGTACCTGCTCACCAACTCTCGTCCTTCTTCTCTGGCAGATTCTAAGATATGGGAGTCCCTCATACCAGACTTTACTTTTAATTGGCCATGCCTCTGGAATGACCTCTATACCTACCTAACTCAAGACTAGCTAAGAATTACCCAGTACCATATCATAAGGGAGGCAGTATAGCAAAGTGGTTTAAGGTTCTGAGCTGCAAATCTGGTGACATCCAGCAGACCAGACCTGTGTTTGAATCTCACAGCTTCCACTTGCATACTGTGTGACCCTGAGCAAGTCGCTTAACTTCCCTGTGCTCCCAGGTCGCTCCTGTAAAAAAAAGCTTTCAGCTTAGTGTGCTACTCCTGGTTAAACAACTAAAAAAACCCAAAATAATAAGTACTATACCCCAGTCAAATTAGCCAAATGGTCCACCTCCCTCCTGACCTGCGCCAGATGTGGCAAAGCAGAGGGTACCCTGCTACATTTTTTGGTCTTGTGAGAAGGTGTCTTCCTGTGGGTACATATTGAAGAATGACTGGACCCCTTACTGGGGCTATAAGGTCTCTTCTCTACTGAAATATGCATTGTTGGAGATTACTCATGGATTCAGATCAAGGAAAACGGATATCATATGGCCTTCATTTCCTTACCAGTTAAAAGATAGTTCTCAGACACTGGCTGGACCAAATACCCATCACTTACAATGAATGGTTACATGAACTCTCTTTTCTCTATGAACAGAACACCTGATTGCTAGTATACATCACCGTAAGCCTCTGTTTAATAAAAAATGGGGCAAACTAAATGCCCTTTATCTGAACTGATTGTTTTTGTGTGCTCTCAGAAACCTCGTTAGAGATTTATACATGATACATAGATACATAGGCAGTGTCGGCAGATAAGGGCCTATGGCCCATCCAGTCTGCCTATATGAGCTTGTAAGTTTACTTTATGTTTTCCTAGAAGTCTGTTGCCCCTTAACCCTGACCTCCAGAATTCTTTATGTCTATCCCATGCATTCTTAAATCCCATGATTGTTTCAGCCCCCAGATTTATGGAGCTATTAGTTTCAACTGTTGTATTAACCTCTGGGATATTTACTTTCTGGTGGCATTGCACACTCTGCAGGGAGGGGGTACACGTAGGGATGGGAGTTGGTGTGGAGGTTTGTTTTCTCCGGTTCTATGTTCTTGATGTAATATACCATTGTTTGACTGTGGTATACAATAAAATTAACAAAGCCTTTTCAATTTCAGTAGGATAGTAGATGATTGTCTAAATGTATGTGCAGTATATGTGTAAAGAGGGGCTTTTAAGTGAAGGCAACATGAAATGTATTACAAGCATTGCATACCTTAATGGACAATCAGGTTTGTGCCCTACATGATGATTTCCATCATTATGTAAAGGATGCAGCCATTATAGTGATGGTGATTAGGAATTATGTGGCTTATGAATTATGAGAGTTATCACATTTGGCATAGACCTTTAAGTAACCATTGGTACAGGTATCCTAATCCAACAGCTAGAACAAAGTTTCAGCCAATCACAACACAGGGATATTCATTGGGATGCTATATGATACTTATTAATGCATTGCCTGTCATGACATTTTAGCTAGGTCCATTAGTGTGTAACATATATGTACATGCATCTGCTGCATGCCTGTACCATGAATGCCAATACAGGGGTGTCATGGCTCACCTATATGGGGCTTTACTAATAAATCTGTTATGTTCATTGACAGCCCAAGTGGATGAAAGGCAGGAAGGACTAACAAACAGGACAATGCAGAGGTCAGAGTACAGCATGGTGAACATGGAGGACTGCCAGTGAATCGAACTACTGGTACCAGTACAGCAAAACCACCACAGATGCTGTAGATGATCAGCCCACTAATGAGGAGAGACAGGGATAGGACACTATAATAACTACAGACCAGGATAGTGAGGTAGAGGATGCCCATGATGTCACAACAGAGCAGGATGATGAATGTCCTGTTGAGAGCATACCAGCAGACCTATCACCCAGTTCATATGATCTGTCACCTGTCTAAATACCTTCATCAAGTCATGTTAACCATCAGACCCCAGAAGCGCACCATCATCCATATACAGCGAGGCACACACACAACAGGGAGAATAGAGTGCAGTCTGAACATGCACATTACGATCAGGCCATGCTTTGAAGTGGAATAGATGGTTGACATACTGCAACACATGCATGACAGCATGGTACAGTACAATGGACATATGGCTCATCAATCACAACAAATGGTAGATGCCATGCAGGCTGTTGCTGCATCTGTCAATGTTATTGGCCATGCACATGAAAGCAGCATGTCAGCACTGGCAGATGCAGAGAGGACAATGGCAGATGCTACATTACAACAAAACATCATGCAGAACAGTTATGGCTATAACGAACTGACACACACACTCAGAAGAATGCATAACTCCACAGAAAGGCATACGGAAGCATTACAATGTAACACAAATGCAATAGTTAGTGTGTCCGAGGAAATGGTGCAAATCAGGAAAATGCTGATGAGCTACCAATGCAATGTGGGAAACGGTAGCCGATAAATGCCCACAAAAGCAGTCAATAGGTCAGATAACACAGAATGTGGTGACAGTAGTCCACATGCCACATCAAGGCATCAGCAACTCACCTCTGATCCTGCCAACTTATGGACAGATAGCACAGTACAATCCGTAAATACACAACACATTACCATATGGACATCACACCTGAAAGACCATGCACAATCATTGAAACAGGACATGTCAAAAACACGTCCACAACAAATGACAGCAATCATTCAACAGGTACATCTGCCGCAATTCCTACCATTGTTCAACTCATTGCTCACAATGAGGGGTCCCCTGTGTGTAACACTGGCAATGAAAAGCATGTACAACAGACAGTATCCCAGACAGTGGCACCAACACAGCCATTAGTGAGCACACAGATAGACAATGGTAATGTTCCACACAAGAGGAAATGTAAGACACACCATATGCGCAAACAGGTGAAATTAGAAGGTGGAACAGTACCAGTCCAGAAGGAGAGTCAAACATCAAGTAGACGTGGCAGTAAACAACTGGACACATGTCACTCATGAAAAGGCCCAGAAGACGATACGTAGGGGTAGACCGAAAAAAGTAACCACAGAGGGCGTGACAATACAGGCACAACAATGTCACAACCGGCAGCTAAAAAGAAATGTTCCAGTAGGGGAAGACCACCAAAGAAAACATCATAATAGAATGGTCAGATATCTGCTATGGTGAATGCATTTAAAATACTAATGTGTGCACTGCGTCATGAAGGTCATAATAACAATGATGACTAACACATTCCTTGACTCTGCAGTATCCCATACAGACTCTGTCCACCCTCAACACCATGCACATATCCACATGCATGATGTGCCATCAGATATACTATACATATGTCACACAACCATTAGAACATCTGTAATTGCAACATATAATCATAGCAACATAGAATTCAACATCACATATGTACCATCAGTCCCAGACAGTCAGCCCATGTACACAACATGATATGAACAATGCATACACTAACCAAACTCTCCAGGCTTACCTCCCCATTCCTATGAGCAGGGTTCCCCATGCCTGTCCCATCGCATGCGTGAATGTCCACACTGTGTTTGCACTCAGCTCCTGTGCTATGCAGTCTATTCCATGCACCCATCAACCTTTAAGTGAATACATAGGTCCTTGCGGTACCTCTTAATCCACCCCATTCAAAGCCCATTTAATATTTTGAGTGTTCATGAACATATTCTGTTCTTAAGGATGCTACTCTCCAGTACCCTCACTATGCCAGTAGATGTATTTGTTTCTATAATATCTCACTTATCCCATCCACTTAAGGGTATACATACTGAGTTGTCACATTCAATCCTCGTATGACATTTGGTACAGAACAAGCACCAACATTGCTGCTGTTCTTTGAACAGCCCCCATTTTGTATATTTGCTTACATTGATGTGGCCTCTGGAACACAACTCATTATTTCAAATGAGACATCATCAATGATCTGTACAATGGAAATGTATCTGAAAACTGATCAGTGGCACCACCGCTACCACCCTCCTTCTGCCTGTGATACCTCTACCTATGCACCTCAACATCCCAGTGACTCTCCACACAGCCTTCGCACATTGTTCGTGTACCTTTCATAGATACATAGATGTTGTCGGCAGATAAGGGCCTTGTGGCCCATCCTGTCTGCCCTATCCCTCTTACTAATGCTTAAGATGTCCAAGATGCTAAGACAATCCCTCCCCCCCCTTATGTCCCAGCTTTATAATTCCCATGTGCCTATCCCACGTATTCTTGAAGCACTGAATTGTGCCAGGCTCAACCACTTCCTGGGGGAGGCTGTTCCATCTCTCCATCACCCTTTCAGTGACATAGAATATCTTCAGTTCCCCTATGTTTTCCCCCTTTTAGTGTATTGGGCTTTATATAGGATTAAGCACAAATTCATTTAATGTTAGGTGACAATCTTTTCTCCCTGCCCTCCCATGTAAACCTCTATTGGGTGATTGCACACTATGGCCCAGATATTCAAAATGTGCCAGGCTGTGGCACAAGCCTGGGCGCATCTCAACTTGGCTGCACAGGGGCATGGACTGGACGATATTCAATGGAGCCACGCCATGGCTCAGCATCATTGAATATCACACCCTGGCCACCTGTAGTGTGCATGGTGCAGAGGCACTGCGCCAGCGCCAGTAGCCAAAGTGGATCATGGGGATGAGCTAGCACAAGTTCCATTGCGCTAGGCGCAACTACCGCGATATTCAAAAGTTGACATGCAAATAGGGCCATAATGTATGCAAGGTACAAATGGGGCCATTGCATGTCATTATGGCCCCATTTGCATGCAGGTGCACCGATCCCCAACGACTTGCGCCTGCGCCCTGCCAGGCAGCAACTGTCGGGGACCGCTGTCCCCTGCAGCGTGGTAATGTGCCCCACAGCCCAATCATGGGCTTCAGTGAAAAAAGAAACGTATCCTATATCCCTGGTGGTCCAATGGACCTGTCTGCCCGATTGCGGGCTGAAGTAAAATGTAAAGAAACCTATATCCCTGGTGGTCCAGTGGACCTGTCTGCCCGATCACGGGCTGAATTAAAAAAACTTATATTCCTGGTGGTCCAGGGGACCCTCCCACCCGCCCACTGATCCCCGCCCGCTCCCCGGTCAGCGACAGGCGGCAGCACCCCTCGCCTGCTGCCCCACCGTCCGCCAACTGTCACCGTCGGTAGGGCTGTATGCCCATTGGTCCACAGCGTGAGCCAATGGGTGTGCAGCCCATACCTTACTACACATTCCAGATATGTGAATGGATCTATTCACCCCACTGGTCATCCTACTTTCCTCACATTGGGCATAATTTAACACAACCCTCTGTACTCCATCACTCATCCAGTACCTAAGTCTGCATACCACCCTTTGACACATTGTCATGCTGCCCAGCATGTTCACATGTCTTCTGTCAGGACATGTATTGCAGGCTGTACTGTAGTCCAGTTAGGACAAATCCAGAGCACCACCCTGATCTTCTACCCTATTCAATATGTCAAATACATATATTAGAATTGTCTGACATGACTATTATGTTGTGGATCCATGCTGTCTCAGATCCTATACTGCACTGGATAAATGGTGTTTCACAATACTTATTTACATAGTGTACTATAGGCTAAGAATGTGTTGCAATCATCATATAATATGACTGCATATAGATGTAACACAATATCATGATTATCATGTTGTATTCATGCAGATGTCATAATGTGGCCTATATTCTATGCATAGGACCACACAACACAGTGGGCATTATTAGCACTGCTGGATTATCCAGGGTCTATAATGGCCTCCTTCCACAGCATAGCGCCTCAATATGCCCATGAGCTTCCCAGGATTGGTCCTTTATTGATTATTGCATTCATTGTTGTGATTCATCAACCTAGTGCCAGTGTATCACAGGGTCAGGCTAATAGTCTTGGGGTGGATTTCTATGACATCCATTGCACATTATCTTTGGGAAACACATATGTATTATGCTGCTAACCACTCCCTGTATACCCCTTTTTGGAACACACTATGTTATGATGGAATGGTGTATGGGAGTTACTGAGATATTAGTGCTAGGAAGATATTTTGCTTTGTTACAGTGAAGATTGTCATTACATGTCTGCCTGTACTTCTTTCAATTCTCACATTGATTGATGTATGTTTTTAACTCAAATACATACATGCCCTTTATGTCAATATCGTTTCCTTGGTCTTGAACATATATATTACAGTAATGGTGATACAGTATCCTTTGTGTATATCATCATTTGTTTATTATGCATATATTGTATACAAGTATATATGAATAAACCTCTGCAATACTAATTATTGGACTAATGTACGGTATTGTACTGAAACAGAACATGGTACCATAACATGTGGGTACTGTGTACCTACCTGCATAGAACTGTATGTGTACCATATTGGAACATACAACACACATGATAACCATTACACTAGAGTATGGCCGTACAATACATTATTTATTTATGTATTCAGTTTTGTTTTAACAGGGTGAGGCCTACTAGGCACAAGTGCCTGTGTTCAGGGCAACTTGGGGTTTGCTGTTCTGTGACTTGCTCAGAGTCACACAGTGAGAGAGTGGAGATTGTGGGAATCAAACTCATGTCTACAGGTACCAGGATCATTCACAGCTCCTTCCTCTATGCTCTTGGCTACACTGGTTGCCAACATATTACATGTACACTATTACATGTATACTGGGCTGGTACCACTGACGCACTCCCCTCCACAAGCAACCAGACTGCCTAGGACAGGCCGAGAAGGTGCCTGCTGCCCACACTCCTCCTTGGCCCATAAGGTAACATCTGGTCCTGGACCCCAGAACAAGGGAAAGATGATTTTTGAGCCTTCCTCCCTGTGGGAACTGAAAGGTTCCACATGGCCAGAATGCTGACTCTGGTTTCTTGCCCAACGCTGAAGCCAGTGCTGAAATCACTGGAGTAGGGCATAAGACTGCAGAGAAACACTGTTAAGTGCAGAGCAGCATTTGTGTAACCTGCACTGGCCTGTCAGTAATTTGTTGATGGGTTTTTGTCTAATTTTCCATTTGCAAATTATACTGTAGACTAGAGGGCAGCAACACAAGTAGGTTGCAATCCTCACCCACTACTCTCCCCTATTACTCCTAGTCCTGGGTCATTCATACCTAAAGCAAATTATCAACGTCCTAACATTCAGTGGTGTGATCTAAATCTGTAAGCCTGTACAAAGCCTCTACTACCCTACCCAGAATGGTTTCATCTCCTCCTATTCACACCCTTCCTGGTTCTTACTCTTATCCCAGTCTCCCTCTACACCTATTTTCACTTCTCTCTCCCTTCCCTCCAGATACCTCCTTCATTCTGTCAATCACCCCTACAGCTCCTCTTGTAAGCAGACCCCACATTCCCTACTACCCTCCAGCATCTCTGTTTTCCCTTTCTAGTCACTTTGCCTTTCTTCATTTCCTTATCTCCTCCTCTCCACCCCCCCCTCTTCCCCTCCTTCACGTATTTCCTTCTCCAATTACAAAAGTCCTAAACTTCACTATTTCATCCTTGCCCTCATCCTTCTTTCATCAGGGAACAGCCACCCAACCCTGGCCCTATTTCTTCTCCTGCCCTGGCCTCACCCAAATAACATGTCTCCAAACCCCACACCACTACAACCCTCCCAAAGGGTTGGAAGCTCATCCACCTGAACATCTGCAGCCTGCTACCCAAAATCGACCTCCTACAAACTCTTATGATTTCACACACCATTGACATCCTAATTATTACCGAGACATGGCTCAAAAAAAGTACCCCTGACAGTGCATTTGCTATCCCTGGGTATTCCATCTCCAGACAAGATCGATCAGTTCGTGGAGGGGGAGTGGCCATGTATATCCTGTCCTCACTGCAGTTTATTACCACCCTATCTACATCCATCCCAGCTACCTATGAAGCCCTTGTCACCCGCATTACCCTTCCTTTCTCGATCCCAATCTTTGTGGCTGGCATCTATTGCCGCCCAATCATTCAACCCTCGGTCACGACTGAACTCTTTGCAAATATCACCTCCCTCTCACAGTCTGGTGAGCTTTTCATAATGGGTGACATGAATCTAAATTGGTTGTCTCCCAAGTTAAACAAGCTACACAATGATGTCACTGCTCTAAACCTAACTCAACTTATACTTGAGCCCACACGCCCTAATCCCAAAACACAAAATCACACCCTGCTTGACTGGGCACTCACAACCCACCCACACTGCATCATTAAATCTGGTCTCCTCCCTGATGCCCTTAGTGACCACAATCCCATTTTCATTGTACATAAAGTTTATCACCCCAAACCTCCCCTTAAAATCATACAGCTCCGGTCCTTTAAATCCTTAGACCTTACCCCAGTCAGCTCTGCACTCGCTTCCACCAACTGGGCCCCCCTCTCCACTGCCATTTCTGCTGACCAAGCACTTGAATATTTTAAGGATAAATTCATTGCCACCTGGAATGTCTTTGCTCCTTTCAGATGGACCAGAGTCCGTGAACTTCACTTCCCCTGGATCACCCCCGAACTACTAGCCTGCTTCAGGGAGCGTGATCGGGCCTGGAGAAAACACAAATCTACTAAACATCCAAATGACTACGCCAAGTAGAGAATGCTATGCAATTCATGTACTAAAGCTACTAGACTGGCTAAGTCTGATTATTTCAACTCTTCATTCCTGACTAACACTAACTGTCCATCTAAATTCTGGAGGGTAGTTCATGCTCTGTTCTCTCCCCTGCTTCTCCCCTCCCCCTCCAGTTCTCAAAATAAATAACTCCCTAGCTTCTGACCCTGGCTCAGTGGCCAATGAATTTAATGCCTACTACACCTCATGCGCCATGTCTCTTCTAAATGTCCTGTCCCCATTGCCACCTACTAACTTCAGCCCTTCACCTCAGCCAGTGCCTACCCCTCCCCCATTTTCCTTTTCTACTATCTCCCCTGATGAAGCTCTTAATGCTCTCCTATTCCTCAACCCCTCTAAAGGCTCCTCACCAGATGAGCTTGATCCTAAACTTCTCTACCTTTCTGGTCCTGCAATTGCTTATCCTATCTCCTTAATCCATAACCTGTCCTTTATTTCTGCCCAAGTACCCTCATCCTGGAAACATGCTGTAGTCCTTCCTCTCCCCAAGGGTGGTGACACATCCACTCCTGGCAACTATCGCCCCATTTTCCTCCTTCCTACCCTTGCCAAACTTCAAGAACATTTAGTTTTCTCTCAACTATCACCATTCCTCTCTGATTCCTCCTTTTCACCCCTTCCAATCTGGTTTTCTGAAGAACCACTCAACAACCTCCTCCTCAGGCTTACTGACTCCATCATTTCAGGGATGGATGATGGCCTGATTACCTTAGCTACCTTTGTCGACCCTAGCCAAAGCTTTTGACACTGTTTCCATCCCCTGCTTCTTGAGTCACTCTTCTCAGCTGGCCTTGCTCCATCAGCCACCAACTGGTTTAAATCCTACCTCATTGGCAGGACACAGTCGATGAGAATTCTTGATTCTCCCCCAAACTCCCTATCAACACTGGTGTCCTCAGGGCTCAGTGCTTGGTCCCCTACTCTTCTCCATTTTCCTTAATGATCTTCCCACAGCCTGCTCATCCTCTTCTATCCACATGTACGCTGATGATACTGTTTTGTACAGTTCCGCCAAAAACCCTGCTGCCATGCAAACCAGCTTACAGCATGACTTTAACCAAGTTCAGCTCAGGTTTGCTTCTCACCAGCTTGTTCTAAATGCCAAGAAGACCATTTAAATGACCTTTGGCACCAGGCAGAGGCTCTCTAGGATCCCGGCCCTACCCACCTTCCACACCCTTGATGGGACCATCTTGGAGGACACCTCCTCATTTCGATATCTGGGAGTTTGGCTGGACCAGCACCTCAACTTCTCTGTGCATATCGATGCTATCCTGAAGAACTGTGTGAGGCGCGAAATTGTCCAGAAGGTGATACTCCCCATCTTTGACTACTGAGATGTAGTCTGTGGTGCTGCTCCTCCCAAATCTTCTCTGACCAAGTTGGACACTCTCTTTAACTCCTTCTGCCACTTTGCTATCAACTCCCTTTCCCGTTCCCATCACTGTGAACTCTATCGCTCTCTAACCTTCCTTCCACTATCTCACAGATGCATCTCTCACTGTGCCAAACTAACCTCCAAATTCTGGTTCAGGGGGCTCCCTTCCTATCTCTCATCCTCTCTGTCCACTCCACCTCCCCCCACCCACTTTTTCAGATCAAATGACACCCGCACCTTGACTGTCCTCGCTGCTTCACCCTCATCGGTCAGACTGGTTTCACCATCATTTCCCTAAAATCTGGAATTACCTCCCGAAATACGACACCTCCTCCAACTACTCCCTCTACCTCTGCCCTACACAATTACCTTCTCTCAGCTGTTCCTGCTTTAACCCACCTTAATACCTGTCCCCAGTTTCTGCTTTCCTACCATGACCCCCTTGGCAGGGTTCTCAACATCCTGAAGGGGGAAATCAGGAAATGGCTACCTCTTCTCCTCATATTCAGTTCTTGCCTCCCCCCTCTCTTCTCCACCTTCCCTTCTGGGTCACCAGTGTGCACAACCTAACCCCATCCTTTTTACTGCAACAGCACTTGCGTACTACCTCGAGCCTGCTCCTGGTACACTTATGCACTATAAATGGTTCTATAGGTTTTGTACATTCATATGTTCTTTTGTATGAATTTGGACATGTATTACAATTTACCCAATGTTCCTCTACTGTTTATTGTACAATACCTTGTGTTCCAGCTGTTGCACAATCTTACAATGCTGTATTGTTTGTACTACTCACATACTATTGTAACTGACCATCCTTCACAACCCTATGTAACCCTTCCCCCAGGTCGCACCGTGAGACCATGTATTGTAATTTACCCAATGTTCCTCTACTGTTTATTGTACAATACCTTGTGTTCCAGCTGTTGCACAATCTTACAATGTTGTATTGTTTGTACTACCCACATACTATTGTAATTGATCATCCTTCACAACCCTATGTAACCCTTCCCCCCAGATCGCACCGTGAGATGAGCAACTTGTTGTTCAGTGTGCCCTCCTGGTGAAACATATCAATAAATAAATAAATATATAAAAGTATGTTGCTAATACCAAGGTTTGTGCCATTATGTGTGGTGTATATCGATACATGCATGTTTACACATATAAAAGAATAGCTGCACACATACAGTGGCATGTTGTTGTTGTATCATGGGGTTATTGTTATAAAGCTACAGTTGTCTTACTGATGGATGTTATTGATCTCATCTATACAGTGTCACCTATGTACAAGTGTGATCCCTTAGCATTACAGTGACACAGAATGCCATGAATGTTGATGCAAATGCAGATCTATATGCACCATGGCTGCTTATAAAATGTCTGTAATGTGCTTTTGGGTACTGTGTGTGATCCCTCTTCATTTTATCCAAGTAATTTGTATTGAACTACAGTTACTATTGCGGTACACACTGTAACTCTGTCACATTAAATGTCTGTATGGTGCCATGTCCACTGTGAATACAGCAGTGAGACATGCTATATGCACAGCATGGCATCTGCATACACCTTGCATCCTGCATATGTGTATAGTTATTAGACCACGATATGTTTCTATATTGATCTACAGTGTCCCGGGCTGCAATGTTATTATACAATTGTGGTTCAGATTGTCCTGTACATGTGATATAACATCATAGGCTTCTACAGTGCTGCCATGTCCATAGAGCTACTACCCTATACTAATGGAATTATGTATAGCATATGTATCATCTGTATAGAGAGGTCTGTGAAGGTGTGAGGCAGCTACAGCAACACATCATAGACACAGGGGCAACACAACAAGAGGGATTAACTGTCAATATAACTGCCACTATAACTGCTGAATCAATTACACATTTCAGGTGTGTATGTCTCTTTTCATTGTTATCTAATATACACAGACATGAATGATATGCTGATTGTCAGACAACATTTCTGTCACAACACAAGCAGTACATTACACTCATTACATGTACATGGCACTGACATGCACAATCCAACCATGTCACATGTGTCACTTTATTTCAAGTGACCATGTCCTTGTGTGTGATCATTGAGTATTTCCATGTCTGTCACATGTGTATTTTAGAAAGGATGATGCTAAATGTCCAGGTGTATTTAGAAACAGTCATGCATCAAACGCTCATGGGCACGCTCATGCATGCAGCTGCACCATGCCTCACTGTTGGTGGAGATGGTGTTTGAGGCCTTTGTGGGCTTCTGCCACTGTCCCCATTGTTCTCTGGACCTGGGGTATCAGGCATAGGCATATTGTACGAAATAGATATATTGTGTAGTATGCAACAGGCCAAAAATGTTCTGCAGGCCTTCTCAGGCCTATATTGTAATGCACCTCCTGATTTATCAAGACATCTGAAATGCATTTTCAGTATTCCAAATGTCCTCTCAATCACAGATCTAGTGGCCGAATGGCTGGTTTTGTATCTTTCTTCCTGTTGTGTCTGTGGGAAACATGCTGGTGTCATCAGCCATGTCCTGAAAGGATATACACTGTCACCTATGGGGATGCAAAACACATGATGAGCCTCAAGTTATATACAATGTCTCATTGTATTATTGTAATAGTTGACAGCCCTACTCTTCCCTTTCTCCTCATACTCAAATGTGACATCAATTGCCTATGTATAGTTTAATCCTAATGTATTTAGAATTTATAGGTATGTAGATATGGTGTACATGACTAGCTCTACATTATTGTAGCCACTGTACAATGTATGTCAAGTCTGATACTGTACTGCACTGACTCCCTGTACAATTGCTCTGCTTTACTGTATCATTTATGACCCTGGGTCGACCCTGAAAAGGGACTGTAATTGTCTCTGTGGTCCTACCCAGTCACCAAAACTCAAAGAAATAGATAAATAAATAAATTATACCATCAGACACATGTGCACATCTGTTTGGAAAGGGACACAGCCATAACCTCCATGTATTGATTAAACCATTGTACCACAGATATCATTGTAAATACACACAAAATAATATCAATGACTGCTTGTTAGTGCCATCTATGCACACATCACCATATGAAAAGGGCCCCAACCCTATGTCCCATTTGTGCAGTGTCACATATGGTATTTAACTGTGCATATGGAAGTCTTTGTGGCATAATTATGACTGTTATGTTGGTATGTGTACAGGCACTGCAGTAGGGACATTTCACATGTGCATGCAGAGCTATGACTACATTTTACCATATGTGTATATACTGTAGATGCACACTCCTGTACTGTATATTTCTCTGTACACGGGCATATTACAGAACAGTTTTGTGTTCTGTCAGCAGTTGCACATGCATGTAGGGGTGGTGGGGATGCACAGAATGTGCACATGTGGCATATGGGGCATTTGGAGGGAGTAATGATAAAGTACATCAGTGCACAGTTGTCAGTAACACAACAGTAATTGCATGCACAACAGCAAGACAAAGGTATATTTTACATTGTACATTACAACATATATTAGCTATGATGTGTATGCACTAGGTTCTACAGTGGAACAATAACATGTGTAACTTTTGCAAACCACATGTGTATTGGCACTGGCATAGGTTGACTAGTAAGGTCCACAGTCGCCTCATATGTGACAAATCTATGAGACATAATGTGATATGTCTGCTTAACTGTGTGCTACTTATACACAGTGCAAGCTCAGATTGTCTCACAGGATGTACATGGCAATGTTAGCACATGGTATTCCATGTTAATCATACCATCACACACTTTTAACGCACATGAGCAATTAAATGAAATGGACACAAAATATTTTATGCATGTGGTATTCCAGAAAGTGTATATCAGAACATTGTGTCCATCTAAGCAGCCAACACATAGACCAGGTTGGAGCTGGTCTAATCAAGGCAGCATATAAAAGGACCCTGCAGAGACACATAGCTGAGCCTCTGAAGAGGCAGCAGAGTGTACTGAGACTCACAGCAATACAGATAATGACAGCACCACTAGCCCTACTAGCCATACTGATGGCAGCCCAGCGACAACAGAGGCATGCAAGGTGGTGTGGCAGGATCCAGGGGAATGGTGACCCACAGGTGCACAGGAGGTTGCCAGGGGGAACTGTGCCATGTGCACTCTGCACACGGAAATTCTTTGAGGAGCTTACTGATGAGTAATGTATAGCATGGTATTCTCTCAACAAGACCACCATAAGAGAGCTGTGCCAGGAGCTGTGGGAGGACCTACACACTCCTACACGCAGGCGACATGCAATACCAATGGAGGTAAAGGTTAGTGCAGTGCTATATCTCCTAGCCACTAGGAGCTTCCAGACACCCACTGGTGACATAGAGGGTATATGCCAGCCTGCTGTGTCAAAGTGCCTAAGGAGCTTCCTGACAGCGCTGATGCGCCGCACCTCCAGGTACATCTGTTTCCTATGGGAGGCATCACAACAACTGCACATTAAGCAGGCCTTCTACACCGTGGCACGGTTCCCTGCATGCTAGGAGCCATCGACTGAACACATGTAGCCATCAGGGCACAACAGCAGAGGGGAGACATACATCAGCTGCAAGGGGTACAACCCATGAACATACAGGTAGTATGTGACAGTGAATGCCACATACTGGATGTGGTAGCCCAGTGCCATGGATCCTGCCATGACTCATACATCTTTCATCACTGTGGCCTACATGAGGCCTTTGAGAGAGGGCACATAGCAGGAGGATGACTGATAGGTTGGTAGCAGTAGTAGCAAAGGATGCAACTGTGGCAATGTGTACATGTCTGATGGAAATGCACACATGTTGTGGTCATGGATGTATGCACAGTGCAGCACCAAAGGCCCACAGGATGCCTGGACACTGGCGATGCTGGCAAAGGATGGCAGGGCAAGCCATCCTTACTGTAGCACTGTGACACATACAGGGCCAGCAGGGAGGGACAGTGATAGCTGAATGCACAGAACCCATGTACATGGGCCACTCCATGCCTGCAGGACTGGCGAGGGGGCTCATGTTAGACAATATGTGTGTCACCACAGACACCATATGGATGGTATAGCACAACAAACATGGCCAGTAATGCAGTACCCCCACAGGTGACAGTGGATACCGTAACTGCCCTTGGCTGATAACCCCTGTGCAACATTCAGAGTGCAGCAGAGGTGAGATATAATGAGGCCCTGTCCAGCTCGAGGTGTGTGATTGAGAGGACATTTGGACTTCTAATGGCGCCCTTCAGATGCCTTGACCACTCAGGTGGGGCATTGCAGTACTGTCCAGAGATGGCCTGCAGGATAGTCCTCACCTGCTGTTTACTACACAACCTGACTCGCTCATGGTGTGTGCCACTGCCAGACCCTGGAGCAGTGCAGGTGGATGGAGATGGACCAGATGGGGATATGGATCATGACAGCATGCCATCCCGAGCAAGATCTGCAGTTGTGGGACAATATGCAAGACTGGACCTAATCCAGCAACACTTCTAAGAAGGGACACCAATACCCCAAGGGGGGCACCGGCAGCAGTGTGCAACAACATGCTGATGGCAAAAACATCACCACTGTGGGATCAGCAACACTGTCCACACACCAACATAGGACAGAATATTGTCTGCCTGGTGCCAAGCAACATACATGGCAGCACTGCAGCTGTACCTGCGCCTATGTCTGTTGGGCAGCACCTGGCTGACATAGTCACCGGCAGTGAGAGGCCCATGGTGCATTGTGTGATGGCAAGCAGAGGCATTGAGGGGCAGGTGTCCACAAGGTGGAATGATGCACCTGAACAGTGAACAGTCAGGAAGGATGGACGTGCAGGTGTGGGTGTGCATGTGCCTTGGCAGTTGGAACACACGTATATGCTCAAGTACCGTAACAGGGAGCTACTGCCACTTGAGGACCGACCTTTTCTTAAATCTGTTGCAACAGTTATTCTATTTCTTAGCTTAATCTAGCCTTTACAATTTCTAGTCCATAAGGTTGCCCACCTATGAGCATCCCTTCACTTTCTTGACTATGCTATAGTGTCCTCTTTAATTTTCCTTTTCCCTCTCAGGTCTCGTACAGGGAGGTTGTTGTGGTAACCTCCAAGTGTTTGTAAAACAGGTTGTGTTTATCATTGTTGGATTTAGTATGTAATAGTACTATGTCATAAAATATCATGATGTATATACCTTATGTTTATGAAACCTGTAAATGTTGAAAATACCATGGCCTGGCCCAGTGGCACTGAGTGTTGAGGCACTGGATGCCACACCTCACTCCACACTAGTGACCTGGGTTCAGGAATGGGCTCGGGCTGCCAGGGGTTGGCAGGGGAGGAGAGGGACTGAGCATCTGATGGACTGTTCTCCCTCTCCAGGGTGGGGGGCTTACAGTTGTCAGAGTGCTTGCGGCCCCTAGCATAGGCTGGGGGTGGTGCACTGGCACTGTACAATACAGTGGGTGAGTTGAGGCATGGCACTGGGAAGGAGTGCATGTGGAAGCGTGTGCACTCCTTCCATTGGTGTCATTGCATGCCCCACTCACAAGGGGCTCAGAACAGGGAAAAATGGTGACTGATCATGGCGGCTTGATGGCCGCTCCATGGGATGCATGGCTTTGGGACATCGCTGTGTACTGGTTCCAGTCCTGGTAGGAGAGAGCAGGGGACTCTCCACCACCCCACCACGGGGGGGGGGCAAACCGCAGGGGTATGACAGTGAAGATCTGACTGGGAGCCAGGATGGACTGGACAGTGACCAGATGAATGGGATGCATGGATGTAAATGGCAGACTGGGAGACAAGGTAGGAGAAACAAGATTAACGAAAAAAGAAAATACCATGGCACTAGGTGTTTTTGATAATGGTAAAAAATACTAGGTGACTATCATAGAAATGAAAGTAGTTGTGCTATTTAAAATGCATGCAAATTGCTGTAAACTGAACAAGTCTGAAATCCCATAGTGATTTGCATATATCCCATGATGCTTTGCATTATGGAAGTATGTGTAATGTGTTTCTTTGAAACTTGGCTTATTGTCAATGACCTTTGGGGTAACCCATGTTTCAGTGCTTCTGCACTGAGGTTCTTTGTTTTTAGCTTATTTTGTTTTTTTTCTTATTTGAGCCCCAACTACCCAAGCAAACAAGGCCCATGTAGGGATGAAGGGTCTTCACTGAAAAGTTTAGATCACAGATCAGTGTCAGTAGGTGCTGGCTAAGTGCAGAAAACGGACATACATAGTCTGTTGCTGCAAACTGATGTACTGAAGAAGGAATATGACATTGCTGAAGTTTATTTCATGTATTTTGAATAAATATCACACAGAGATTGTGTGTTGAACCTGAAGTTTGGTGTCTGGTCCATCTGTTATCCCACAACCCCTCCACAGATTTGGTGTTAGAAGTGGGATAACTTGCTGGAAGCATCTGGACTGGCCGAAGAGGGATGTTTTCTGGTGGATATCACCCAGTTATCCCAGGTGGACCGATGCAGTAGGAGTTGCCAGAGTAGAAACCCAGAGAAGAAAGTTTTGTGAGTTCTGCCCAGAACCATGGCTGACAGATGAGAAAAGCTGCTGCCTAGACTGGACCCTGGAGCTTGAAGGAAGGCCAAGCCTGAAGACAAAGAGATGCAGGTCAAGGCAGACTGAGGTGCAAGAGACACACACAGGAGGTGAGACCATGATGAGGATAATCCTTTGATGAGTGAGCAATGGCTGGAGGCAGACTGACTATGCAGAGCGGTGGAACACCAGTTCCAAGTGCTAGAGAGGTCCCTGCCAGAGAGTATGGATAAAGAATCAGAGGAGGATTTTTCTTGGCCTCAGCTGGAGGAGGACCCCTTGACTGAGCAGGATATTCCTTTGTTGCCTGTGTTCCTAGGATGGTACCTGTTGGAAGTTGGAGATGCAAGTATGGAACTTGAATGTGAGACCCCAGATAAGACTGTACCTAGTGATATTATGCTGGGGTTGAAGGTTAGATTAGGTTAAGAAAGAGAAGAACTGTTACAACAGATTTAAGAAAAGATCGGTCCTCAAGAGCGGCAGGAGCTCCCTGTCACAAGTACCACTGTAATGTGAGAACTGTAAGGGGGGGTTTCAGTTCCCCTAGCTGATATGGTAATGTCCAAGGCACACATGTGCCACATAGATGGACATAGTAACAGCATGCCACAGGGTGCAATGGGTGGTGCTGGCAATGTGGTAGGTGGCAGGGACAGACAAGTGATCAACAATAGATGTCAATGGGAATGGTGGGCAGCTGTGACAACAGACAGTAGATCAGCTGACAGACCTATAGGCATACACATTGATGCATGTCAACCATGGCATGCCACGCACACTTGAGGCACCATGGGGGAGGGAAACCAACACATGACCCACTGGGACTGCAGTGTAGACAGCCCTACAGCCCTGCATGGCCAGGTAGCACAAAACAGAAGGTACTGCTGGGTCACAACCCACAGGCAGGCACGGCATGGGACATGTCAACATGGTTCCACCTGTGACACTGCACAACACTGAGATGGCTGGGACAGCACTCAAGACCCACTGATCATGTGTAATACACAAATAACGCATGTGCATTCTGTGTGGCACATAGCGAGAATTATAGATGCATATAGCAAGAACAGCACACGAAAAAGCCGTATATGCATTTTGCATGACACTGCAATGTGTGTGCATAGCTGCATATTTGGGAACATGGAAGTTGTGGCGCACTTGATTGTCGGCTGCCCTACACACTGCACATGATGCAACACTGCAACACGAGGCCCAGAGGCTGCCATTTTAGTGACACATCACTGTGCTCATCACACAGCAGCTGCAGGTATGGCAGAATGTCACACTTAAGTGGGAGACCCCCAACTTCACCCCCCAGGAGACTGCTGCCTACATCAGCCTCGTGCAGCAATGGGGGAAGTTCATCCTGCCACATGGGTGCAGGAGACACACTTCCAGTGAGCAGGACAGGGTGTGGTACCAGATAGGTGCCCGCCTTGAGCTACAGACTGAGGTCCACAGAACAACACGTCAGCTGAAGCATTGCTGGCATGACATGGCCAGGCATGACCCTGGCCTGCTAGACAGGATGCATGAGATCGTGCAAGAGGTGGATGTGGCCATAAGGAGTGGCTAGAGTGCATCAGCAGGTAAGTGACACATGGCTCACAGTCATAGGCCCACAGGTGGATGGCGCACTGGCATGTACCAGTCAACACATGTGCACAGTGTAACATGTCCCTTCAGTCATCCCACACAGGTCGTGATGGTGCAGGACAATCCACAGCATTAGGGTATGGTGGTGAGCAGGACGGTAATGCAGCAACACGGGGCATTTAGGATGCACAGCGCAAGGCAAGTGACACACACATGTAGACCACTGTGGTGTGTAGGGCTGCTACAGGGTGCCTTCCTGCAGAAGCTGGTCAGGGTGCACACAAGGGAGGGAGACATACTTGATGTGGTCATAACCAACAGAGGGAATGTGGGTAGGGCCAGTCTGGGAGATAGTGACCACAGCACTGCAGGCTGCAAAGCAAGAGCAGGGTATGAGGCTAGTTCAATCACAATGCAGGTCAGATATGTCAGTGTGGCAGAAATCCCTAGGATGAGGGGGCTATTCCAGGAGGAAGTGGGGGCAGGGGATGGAGGAGGGGTGGGGGACATGTGGAAGAACAAGGGGGGTTTCCTAAAGCTGACATAGGGATGTGTAATGTGGGTGGAAGATAGACTGAGCAGCACTGTGAGGCCACTGTTGTATAATAGGGAAGTGTGGGAGGCAATAGGGGAGTGGAAATGGTAGTCAGGGAATATCAGAGGGTGCAGTGGAGGGAGGATAGGGAATACGAAAGGGTGACACTGAGGGTGGCAAGCAGGGGGAGGAATGGGCAGGCCAAATCAGCAGCTGAGAATAGCATTGCTAGGCATGCAATATGGGGAGACTTGTTGTTATAGTGGTATATAGGGGACAGGGTGAAGGTAAGGCAGAGGATTGTAGGGATTAAGGGGGGGACTGCAGGTGGACATGGATATCAGGATAGCTGAAGTGCTGAATGGCTGACTCAGCTTGGATTCTATGACGTAGGAGTAAGGAAGGGGACAGGCACAAAACATAAAGGGAAATGGTGTGGGGGACAGATCTGAGCATGATCATTACCAATGAGGTAAGGAAGGATGCAAGTAGGCTGAGGGTGAACAAGGCATGGGCAGAAACCTGGGGTACTGGTGGAACCATTGCTGGGGACATTGAACCAGTCCCTGGATACAGGGTGGATACTGGGGGTCTCAAAAAGGCATGCGCAGTGCCACTCCATAAAGGTGGCAGCAGGGAGAGGGCGTGCAATTACTGGCCTGTCAGCCATACATTGGTGGTGGGTAATGTCATGGTGACAATGTTACAACAAAGAGTGGTCGGCTTTGTGGGGGTGGAGGGGCTGCAAGACATTTGGCAGCATGGCATCACTGAGGTCAGTCATATCAGATGAACCTGATCAAAGTCGTCGCTGAGGTGACAAGGGTGGGTGATCAAGGTGGGGCAGGACGTGGCCTACTTGGACATTGGGAAAGCCTTCAGACATTGCTCATGAATGACTGTTCAAAACATTGAGCAGTCTGGGAGTGGCAGTACATGACAAGATGGTGGAGAACTGGCTGGCGGGTAGGAGACAAAGGGTGGTGGCAATGGGTGCACACTGGGAGACAAGGAGTATGAGTAGGTTCCCCAGGGACAGTTATGGGGACCATTCTGTCTCACATCTATGCCAGCTACGTAGCAGAGGGGCCTCAGATGATGGTCAGCCATTCAGTGAATGATACAGGACAACACAAAGGTGACACGGGGGGCAATGATGAAGGATCCAAGAGTGCTGGAAGAGTGGTCAGAAACATGGCGCTGAAGGTGCAATGCAAGGATATGCACAGTGATGCAGTTTGTGAGGAGGTATCCAAACAATACATGTACAGTAGGGGTGGGGGAATGGCTGCAAGCAGGCAGGAGATGGACCTCTGAGTTATACACACTGATGACCCCAGGTGGGGACACAGTTCAGCAAGATTGTGACAAAATTAACAGGATGTTGGTGCATATGGAGGGACAGGCAGCAGATGGAGGATGGGGCTGATGCCACCCAACAGCTCCATGGTTAGTCCACTCCTGTGGTGTGGGTTACATCCATGGGGGCCTCAGCTGCAAAACTACATAGTTGGCATTGAAAGTGTGCATTTAAGGGCCACTAATATGGTGCAGGGTCTAAGTGGGATGTCAAATGAGAAGGACTAACTGATCTGGATTTGTACCCCCTGGAGACAGGAAGGGAGAGAGGGGACATGATCTGAACGATCAAGTATGAGAAGGTGAGCAATTTAGTGGTGAAGCAGATATGTGCATGGCAGGTACATACAGGAACTATGGTGCATAAGACTGGAGGTGGGTAGCTTTGTGGAACATGGTAGGAGCTATTACTTCATGGAGTGAGTGGTTGAGCCCTGGAATGGACAGCCAGAGGTGGTGGTAAGGGCCAGCACAGTGGATGGGTTCAAGAAGGTCTTGGATGCACACAGGGGACTGTCAAGGGGAGTAGGGGTTGAATTCTGTAGGGTGGGGGCAGGTAGATTGTGTGGGAATGGGCAGATTGTATGGGCCTGGGGTTTTATCTGCAGACACATGTCTATGTGTCCTATGGGTTAAATGTGTGGCATGTGTAAGTTTAGTGATCCTCTGCACCATAGCAGAACATGTCAGCAAATAGTACTTCGCATGACCACACCTGTGTGGAGGAGCTGCATCTGTGCATATAGCCATGACAGTGTAGGGATGCTGACATAAGCCTATGTGTCTCCATTTAGGGTGCCACCATCAGAGAGGGCCCACATGCCATAGCTATAGTCCCCGAGCCAGGGCCATGTTATGTGCAATGCACCTCCAGAAGAGGAAAGATTCCCAGGAGTATGATGAGAGGACACACAGGCACCATCGACATGTCCCACAGCTGCCTCCAACATAGGATAAGGATGAGGTGGAGGGGGAATGAGGCACGCCAAGAGGTATCTGGACCACAGGTGATGGAAAATGACCACCCAGAACCTGGACTTCAGGGTGATCATGAGCAGTCTGTGTCAGACAACAGACAGCACAGTGTGGGAAACATGATGGACACAGGTGTGTGCTCCACTGATGTGGGCATTGGACACAGTGATGGGACTGTAGGACTGTGCCCACCAGTCCAAGGGTACTGTTGTGTCAGACATTGTGGAAGACTATGGATACAGTGATGGAACCAGTCATACTATGTGTGGCCTATCCCCAACCACTATTGCCATCCACAGTGAGTCATCCATGTCAGTGGGACTGTAGGTGGGCAACCCAATGGAGACACACACACACACACCCACTGGGGTGGCTGACACTGCCGTCGATGATGTGTGCAGGGCTGGGGGTGGACATGATGAAGGCTACACCAGCACAACTACCATTGGGGCAGACAGTGCCACAGATGCTAGGTATAGAGATGGGGTGGAGTGGCTGAGGATGACATACACACACACACACACACACACACACACACTGGTGTGTCCAACAATGACACAGAGGTTTTGTATGGGGAAGGGAGTAGACAGGGTGAGGGTGACCCTCGCTGTCATGGGGTGTCCAACAGTGCCACAGCAGCTGGGTATGGGGCTGTGTGGGAGGATTTTTCTTGGGCTAGCATCCTAACAGCACCCACAGGACAGTCCTACATAGCGGCGGCCATAGCCTATGTGTCTGGCAGTGGGACATATGGTTGGGAGGAGAACATGGACAGTCAAATGGCAGACAGTGATACCACAGTGTTGCATGGGGAGTGCCATGGGCAGCCTGGGGATGTGTATGCCACAGTGTCAGTGCCCAGAGTGGCACCTTAGGAGGCCAGTGCTGCCATATAGGTGACTGTGGGAGGTGAGCACATATGGCAGCCTGACATGGCAGTGGGCCATGATGTCGAAATGGGTACCGCTGTGGACGACCATGTTGCAGCACAACCCACACCTCCCAGGGCAGAGCTGCAGGCACTGGTTAGGCTAGAGAGGGCCTTACAGATGGACTGTGCAAGGATGCAGGTTTCCTTTCAGGCCTTCCTCGATGCAGTGCAGGAGTTCTGCAACATGTAGGCCACACACAGGTTGCTCACATGTACTGCTACCGACAGTGGCAACTGTAAAGCCATACATGCACAGATGGCCTGGACAGGGTGTTGTGCCATAGCTTTAGTCTGTGGCTGGCGCATGCACACACACACACACACACACACACACACACACACACACACACACACACACACACACACACTCTATATGAGGACACTGCATGTAATGGGTGGATATGTGTCTTCACAAGGGTGGGCATTGTTCTGCATGGTGCCATACTGAACAGCTGTACTGTTCTGCACTTTTGTTTTCACATGTTCACATGCTTTTTAGTAGTATACTGTAGATGTGTTTCACATTGCATGCCACGTGTTCTGTTGTGTCATACTGTCCCACCCAAAGCCTTGGACGCCCATCCACCCCCTTATATCAATAAACATTTGCTTATATGTTGCAATACAGTGAGTCAGCTGTTGTTGTCTGTTGTGTACATCCCTTGGCATGTGCAGTGCGATCATCACATGGTACTGTTGTTCATTTTGTGTGGCACGCCAGTAGCTATGGCCTGTGTCATCAGGGCCCCCCAGCCAGCTGCACACTCTGCACCTGGAGCAGTGCATGGCTTGCCCATCAGGGTCACTGCCCACTGTGTGGGCCACACTGATCACACCCACATGGCCCTGCATGCCCTGGTGGTGTGCCCACCATGGTGTACAGCCATGGCCACTCACATGGCACCCCTGTGGCCAGCCATGGACTACACTGCGGTGACATGGACAGGTGTGGTGTGTGTCCGTCATTGGAACTGCACACAGTGGGCAACACGCAAACACAGCTGTGCAATGGAGGGGACTATGCTTGGACGGAACACTGTCTTGCCTGTTAGGTGGTTTACTATGGTTCACATGGCACACATGCCAAGTTGGTGATATGGGCATGTTGGGGACATTGTTTCACCTGGGCTTGTGGTATTTGCCATGCACACTGGCAGGAAACAGCTTCCTGTCATCACAGCATGTGGACATTGTCAGTTTTCAAAGGACATGGAACAGGATGCATGGGGGGGTCAGAGGGAGGGAGGAGGGGGTGGGCAGCTGCAGTTTAGGATGCTAGCTGAACAATCGAGCAGACTTGATAGACCATTTGGCCTGTTTCTGTTGGCAGATTCGTATGTTAATATGTTTGCAACCAGAATGTACACAATCCACTAATGTAATTTGTAGAACCTGGAACAATTAGAGCCCTGTGGAGGGGTTGCCATTGTCCACTTAAGCCTACTACACACATGCTGCTGTCCATTTACATGTGTTTACTGTCATGCACTATGCAGACATCTCCACTATGTATCCTGTGCATGGCATAGTGCGGCCTACATACACACAGATGTCTGCTCTATGATTGTTACCATTTAGACATTTACTTGATGCTATGTTTCACTGTGCCACTACTTACCCAGTAGCCAGCCATGTGTGATGTCACCACATTCAAACATGTGGCATAGTGTGCTCTGTCTCAGTACTGTATATATAAGAACCCTAAACTGTTGGCTGATCATCTCCTCCTGCCTACCCTGTAGTGTGGTTGATTCCTTGGGATGTATGGCTCCTGTGAGGCTTCCTGCCACTGGCCATGCCTTTCACCCCACATATACAGTGCCCATGCACCCAGGGGCATTTCTGTCTTCCCTTGTTTGTCTGACTTGCCTGTGTTGGTCAGCTCTGTGCTCCGTTTCTTCCTGCCTGTGCCCGTGGTGCCTCTGTTGATATCTGTGGCAATGCTGCAGGTGTGTTTCTAATTTGCAGGATTCATTTGGCTTGTGTGCTGATGATGCCCGCTGTGTTCTCCATCGGGGTCTTGCTTTGTTATGCTGTTCTGTTGCACAGTGCCCACTCATTGACTTAATTGCTGGTATGCAACCTTCGGCCACAGAGAGTGTGTTATACCTCACCTCATTTTTTGCAGCATGTGCGCAACATTTTCTCGCAGTTGTGGGATTTTGGTGACTGTGGATAACCTTTAAGGGATGTTGCATACATTTCATGGCAATTTATCCCACAAGTTATTCTCAGTATGTGCTTTTTCTCGGCAACCTGAGAATATTTTCCCCACTTACAGGAGATTTAGAATTTCGCACTAAGTAGGTTTGTTTTCCCACAACTGTACAATATTTGACATATGTGGGTTTTTATGGCCTACTTTCTTTTGTGAATCCTGACCCACATCTCCAGAAGGACATAGACAGAGTGCAGGCAGTCCAGAGGAGGGCAGCTAAAATGGTGCAGAGTCTGCATCAAAAGCTCTACAAGAAGAGACTAAAGAACCTCAATATGTACATCATGGAAAAGAAGAGGGAGGGTGGGATATTACAGAGACCTTTAAATACCTGAGAGGGGAAAATAATGTAAAAGAAGGAAGTATTTTTCAGATAAAATGTGGTTAAGCACAAGGGGACATGCTATGAAGCAGGGGTGAGGGGCAGTGGTGTGAGGAAGTACTTCTTTACAGAGAGTTGTGGATTCCTGGAACAGCTTTCCAATACAGGTGGTGGGGGCCAAAAACAGTGGTGAGGTTCAAGAATACATGGGACAGGCACAAGAGAATCATAGTGAAAAGGAAGGCGGGATGGAAAAAAAGGAGTAGATAAAGTAGGGTCTGCTGTGATAATGTAGGAAGGCAAAATATGGGCAGAATGAGTGGAGCAACATATTGTTATCTGCCATAAGATTCTGTGTTTCATTTTCTGTCCCTATAGAAAGTAGCTAGGAGAGGAGAAGGCAGTCAAACCATTTAGTACTGGAACCTGTCACCCTTCTCTTGGTAATGGCAGTAAATTCATTTTGCAGGCATAACAAGGTAGAAGTGAAGGAAGCTACTGCAGAGATAGGGTCTGAAGTCTCATAAACAGGGGAGCAGTTGATCTGGGATACAGATGACCTTAACATGTCAGGATCAAGATTGGAGTCATTTTGAAATAGGATGAGTCTAGGGGGTGGCTTGGTCAGTTTTGCATGCCATAGAGAGAACACAGGTGAGCGGCTCCTAACAGCATCAGGTAGCTCGCATGAGCAATTAATCCTGTCAGGTGGCTGAGTATCCAGTTAAAAAGTAGGCTGTGTGAATACCTTTTCTAAATATTTGCATGAATATTCGTATTTGGCAGCCAAATATTTGGGTATTCAGAGCTCATTAAAAATAAATATAAAACAAAAGCCCTCCTCCTCTTCCCAGCCCAAAAACAGTAAAATGTAACCCTGGCCACCCATGCTCTATCAGCAATCTAATCACACCCTCCTCCCTGCAACACCCACAATTTGTTGTATTTAATTGTAACCCCCTACAAATGGGGGCTCCCAAAAAGTCTTCCATGAGCTTGCCTAAAGGCTCACTGCCAGGTTGGTGTTCGGCGCTATAGCCGTGTAAATATTATTGCCAAAGGGTGCCTGTGTAGCCTCTATGTACTGTCACTTTAAGATCTGCCTAGTTTGCAGAAATAGTTAATCTGGAAGGAGGGGGTAGAGTGTTGTCATGCTCGAGTCCCACCTGGACTGCCAGGTAATCGCTCCGTTTCTGCCATTGCTAATTGTGCAGAGGGAGCTCTGTTGAAAGATGCAACTAATTGCTGAGAATCATTTAGAGTGATAAAGATATTGTAGTTTGTTCTAACCTGCCTCCTTTGCAGCGAGGGGTTTCTGCCTATCTCAACCACTTTGGTCCTAAACTGCCGAAATTGGACCAATCAGTACTTGAGGACTCTAAAATGGAGCCTGCTTATAGGGGCTGTGTGGAATAAAAACTTGGGAACTGTAGTTTTGGATTGTTGGCACCTTTTTGCAACTGAAGGGGGAGTTCTTGCTTTGACTGACAGCTGAATCAGCCAACCAAACCTTTTGGATCTGAGGGAAATCCCTTAACTGCGAGCTGTTTAGGGCAGATCTAAGTTGGATGCGGAGAGAGGAGTAGCTCGTGATAGTCGAGCAATGATCTGCATAGTTTTGAGCGGAAGAACTGTGGGAAGGCCTGAGTTGAGGCCTGCAAGTCTGCTTGTTACCCTGAGAGAGAAGAGAAAATTGCAGTCAGACTAAATCCGAGGTGGCGAGACTGAAGTAAGCCACTGAAGTGTAACCAGGCCCAACCAGTAGAAGACCAAGATTTTGCTGTACATGCGATCGTGGCCTGTCAGGAACCCAGCTTATCCTGAGCTTCCCGGTCTGAGCAGGGACTTTGGTGATCGTGACTGGGGAGCATTTTGCCTGGTACAGTAAGATTTCCTTATATAAATGTGCTGTGTACTGAAAGGGGCCGCGATTTGGTTCTCCACACTGCGACTGCATTCTGCTTGCTGAAAACTGTAGCCCGCTCAAACAGACTAAATCCGCTGTTAGTGCCATGCGGTTGGCCTTGCCACGAGGGCCCTGCCATATAACCCTACTGCACAGAGAACAGCTATCAATGAGAGAACTGCCCTGGGGTCAGTCCCCTGCTTCACGCCTGAACAGGAACAATGCCTCGGAGAATCGTGGGCCCTGCCTCTCCTAGCACTCCAGAGAGTTCACCTGCTGTCTCAATTTCCATCCATCCTGTGTCCAGTCTGAGGTATCATGAGTAACCAGCAGGTAGCTCCCTGCAACTACAATTTTATTTAAGTGTGTCATCTGATTGCTTTGTTGTTTCTTTTCTTCATGAACTGAGCCATCTGGCTCCAGATTACAAATGGTGTGTTGAGCAAGTTGTTTTTTCCATCACAGGGCCCTGACCAGCTGCAACGCCAGCCTACCCAGGGCAACGGTCCTGGCTTGCCCACCTTTTTTCCACCTGGGTACTCAGAGAGTGTGACTGTGTTAGGGACTCTTACTGCACGCACAGCTGTGTGATTGATAGCGCAATTAAGCTAATTAACCTGATTACACCCCTTCCTTGTTCAAATCCCCTAAATAAAGCAGATCTACTTTTTTCTGCATTCAACTAGAATGTGGTTCTAGTTTGTGCTTGAAGTAGTGTACTGTTGCCATTTGCTCTGTTTAACCTTGTTTTACAGGGGGTCTACAGGGTTGAATCGAGAAACCAGCCCTGGTGGTAAGTGTGAACTGTGTGGGTACTTGCAAATCATATCAGGGGTATTGTAAAAGCAATTATTGTGTTCTGGTTTGGCCACTAGCAGGGAAAGAGGGGGATTACAGTGTCCCAGAGGGCTGTGCCCAGGCAAGTTTGACCATTACCATCCCTGACCTCTGGGTGGAGGCACCCATTTCAGAACTCAGGTCCCTTAACCTGCTACTAGCCAAGCAGGCAGGGGTAGTAGCCCTTGGGATAGTGCCACCTAGGGGTTACATCTTGGAAGCACTGCTGGGATTAGTGTCCTCTAACTGCCAAAGGAGGGAATTACCCCGATATGTTCAGTTTTGGTGAGTAAATGGAGGACCTTGCTACACCCAAGCTCAAAATCACCCCCCATAAGCTGTTGGTGCACCGAATGATGGGGTGGAGCGAGGCTGAGGGGTTAGATCCCCGACAGACCCTCCTGTTATTGGATGTCCCCTTAGGGACCACTAATGCTTGCATTATTGAAGTTGTGGAACATGTCAATGGTTTAGGCAAAGCTGAAGTGAAGTGAATGGATTCAGACCTGTTTGAGCAGACTATGATAGTTTTACTCTCCTGTAGTTCTCCCATAGATCCAGAGAAGGTACCCCCTGTTATCCTGCCGGAAGGGACCCAGAAGTGGTGGAGGGTCATTCACCTGCATAGTGATCCGGCTACCCCGGGCAGGTCCCCCAGTATAGAGGGGGTTTAAGGACAAGTTGCACAAGCTATTAGCATCTGAAGGACAAACCACTCAAGAGCTATTAAAGGTGCTAGACCTTTCCGAGGAACACACGCCCCTGCAGTCCCTGGCCATGACTCCTGCTTCTCCTATGAGTTCCCCTGTAGTCTCCCCCCTATAATAATTCCTTCTGTACATTTGGACTCATACCGTAAACTCAGACGTTTCTCAGGCACAGTCCCAGTGCCTACGGGGAAGGATGACCTTGAAATGTGGATGGACTATGCTATCCCCTTGGTACAGGAATGGCAGTGCTCTGAGGGTAAAAAGAGAAAGAGATTTATGGAAAGCTTAAGGGGCCCTGCACTGGAGGCCATCCACTTCTTACAAGCTACTAGCCCAGAGGCTACTGTGTCTGAATACTCTCTGTGTTGGAAGGAGGTTGGAAGCACTGAGTCGGGGACAATTGTTGTGGAAAGTCTGGCAAGCAATGGAAAATGAGAAGTTTTCTGCATTTGTTACTAGAATTGAGAGGGTTCTGCAGAGGGCCCACAGAAAAGGAGTGGTGCCAGCAAAGTAACTGAACCGGGTCAGATTGGATCATATTCTAAAGTCAGCCAGATACGCCAGTGTGATGATGTTAAAACTTGAGTTACAAGACAGGAAGGTTAATCCTCCTGAGTACTGTCATCTTATGAAAAGATTCTGAAACAGAGAATGATGAAGAGGGCTGGGAGCCCTATGCTGTGGTTGTTGGTACCTGCCAGACCCTGAGAGAATTGACACAGATGAGGTGCAGCAGCTGAGGGAACTGATCAAAGAATTGACAGAGGCAGCCAATGAACCTGACCTGTATCAGGCACCCCCAGAGACAAAAACTGGGGTGGGGGTACATGTTGTTTCTTCAGAAACCCTGACTGAGGGTAATCTATTGGAAGAAGTACGAGAGTTGAGAGTCCTGGTGGGAGACCTACTACGAACCACACAAACCCCCAAACCTGATGGAAGTCCAGAGGATCAAGAATGCAAGTCACAAATCAAAGATGAACTGCGAAGTGCCCCTAATGTTCCCAAATTGGGGGATGGCACGTGGCCCCCCAGAGACCCTAGAAAGCCCACCTTTTGCAATCATTGCAGGGAGGATGGACACACCCATTTCTTTTGTCACTTGCCAGAGAATCTGAGGAGGGTCACTACTAGACTATTAGCCTTAATTTGACAAAATAACAACCGGCCGCCAGGTGGAGATGCTCAAAAAGGTTACTCTTCAAAGGCCATGGCCAGTCGGCATCAAGTCTGCACCACCAGAATGGTCCGAGGTGGTGGGTCCTTCGATGGAGATGACAGTGAAGGTGAACGGTGTGTTCGCCTGAGCCATGCTTGACAGCTTGGGTCTCAAGTGACTATCATGCTTCAAGACTGGTATTGGAAGTACATACCTGATGTGCCCTTACAACCTTTGGAAGGTTTGCATGTCTAGGGGTTGAGTGAGAAGTCGTATCCATACTCATGGTATATTTGGATCTGGCTGTCTTCTCCTACATCGGTGTCTGGAGTGGCGGAGCAAGTCGAGACCCTGGCTTTAGTGGGTCCCCTATTGGACTGTATGATGGTGTTCCCCTGCTAACTGGGACCAACGCTCATATGTTTAGGAGACTGGCACAACTCTGCTACGAGAAACAGGGCACTGGACTGGTAGGGCTCTGAGAATTTTAGCTCTTATCAAGAGGGCCTATGAGTTGCCGCAGAATCCCGAGGAAGTAGACCAGGATGAACCGTAGGGATATGGAAGAAGGATCCCAAGTCGATGGTGCTGGCTTCTAATGCCCAGTGTACCTATAAGGGAGGTCCACCCACGGAAAGATGTCAAGAATAGAATACTGATGTTGATGCACCAGGCAATGGAAATTGCCAGAAGGATTATTGGTCAAGTCCAGCATCTTGCCCACTTGTGCTCATGCCTATGAATGATGGGTGATGGTCCAGATTCACAATGTGTCAGATCGGAAGATCGGGTGAACAGAGGCTGCACTCTAGCTATGGTACACTGCGCCGACACTGCAGTGTTACCCAGTAACAAGCACCCTGGTGAGACTGATAGAGTGACTCCGACTTGTTTGACTTTGGTGACTCCTATTGCCTGCTGAATGGAAGACTAGAATCAGCAAGAAATTTGCTCAGAGAGACCAAGTGTTTTCGCTGAAGGAATGGACGGGATGTCCAGGTGCGGAGCATCACATATGCCTGCATGATGAACAGCCATTTCGTGAGAGGTCTCAGTGCTTAGCTCCAGCAGACATTGATGAAGTGAGAAGTCACCTGCAGGAAATGCCTGTGACTGGTGTGATACAAGAACCAGGAAGCCCCTATGCTTCGCCCGTGGTTGTAAGCGTAAGAAGAATGGATCTGTGAGAATGTGATGGATTATTGAACACTGAACCGCTGACCATCCCTGATCAATACGTCATGCCCCATATACAAGATACTCTGGACTGTTTGAATGGGAGAAAATGGTTCTCGGTGCTGGATCTCCGCAGTGGGTACTACCAGATTCCCATGGCTCTCGGAAGACCATGAGAAACAGCCTTCATCTGTCCATTGGGGTTCTATGAGTTTCTGAGGATGCCACAGGGGATATCGGGTGCCCCAGCCACCTTTCAGCGACTGATGGAATGTGCGGTGGGAGATATGAATTTGCTGGAATGCCTGGTGTACTTGGATGATGTCATTGTGTTCGGAAGTTCATCGGAGGAGCATGAGATTTGATTATTCAAAGTACTAGACCAACTGGAGGATTTCAGCCTCAACCTGTCCATTGACAAGTGCCAGTTTTTCCAGACCTCCATGAAGTATATGAGGCACATAGTATCCACAGAGGGTATTGAGACTGATCCCACTAAAGTTGAGGCCCTGACCACATGGCCCCAGCCCCACAATCTGAAAGAATTACAACACTTCCTGGGGTTCTGTGGCTACTACCGCAGGTTCATAAAGGACTATTCCAAGGTGATTCACCCACTCCTGAATCTTACCCAGGGTTACCCTCCCACGAATCATAAATACAAGAAAGGGGCCACCCCAGGACCAGAAAGAGTATACTTCTTCCCAGGTGAACTTTTCAGGCCTTGCTGGATGCCTGACTGTGAAGCAGCTTTCCACAAAAATCATATACAGTACCAGCTTACCCATGCCCCCATCCTCACCTATGCTGATCCTACCAAACCCTATGTGCTGCATACCGATGCTAATCAACAAGGTTTGGGAGCTGTGCTGTATCAAGACCATGAGGATGGTTTGAGACCAATGGCCTTTGCTAGTAGGGGTCTGACCCCATCAGAGCAAAACTACCCTGTGCATAAGTTGGAATTCCTGGTGTTAAAGTGGGCCATCGTTGACCAGTTCCATGAATACCTATATGTGGCAAAGATAGTGGTGAAGACTGACAATAACCCATTGACCTATGTGCAGACTTCAGCTAAGTTAGATGCCACAGGGCATCGGTGGCTTTCTGCATTGTCTACCTATGATTATGCTGTTGAATACAGGTCAGGCCTGAATCACATCAATGCTGACGCCGTATCCCGAAGGCCCACTTCCAAGAGTGACTGGGTCAGGCTATCTGAACCTGTCATTCAAGCATTGTGTCAAAAGTTTGATAAAGATGAACAGATATCTGCGGACACAGTGGACTGCTTAGTAGATTGCTTGGGCCCTTCTGATACATGCATACCAGCTGCGTACTGTCACACCTCTGCTCTAGATATTAGTGCACTACCTCAATTTGACAATGACAGCATTCAGTGAGCTCAATCCCAAGATCGTATGATTCAGCCAGCCTTTGATACTCTCTGTGCAGGGAAAGATGTGTCCAAGTTTCCTTCATCTGATTTGCGAATGGCTTTATTGTTTAAAGAAGGCCGCATGTTGAAGCTGATAATCAGTTGTTGTATAGAGAGACAGTAGATTGGGGTGGCCAAGTAGACAGACAACAATTGGTTCTGCCCACAGCCTTCAGAGATTTGGTGCTAAGGTCCCTCCACAATCATATAGGCCACCTCAGTATCGACCAAACCCTTGACCTAGTACAATCTCGATTCTACTGGCCCCAAGATGGGGGCCAATGTTGAGCACCATGTAAGGACTTGAAGTTGCTGCTTGCAGAGAAAGGCCCTGCCTCAGAGGGCTGCCCCCCTTGTCAACATGACTACCAGCACCCCAATGGAATTAGTCTGCATAGACTTTTTGAGTTTGGAGCCTGACCAATGAAACATTGGTAATGTGTTAGTGGTTGTGGATCATTTCACATGGTATGCACAAACTTTCCCCACCAAAGATCAAAAGGCATCCACCGTGACCAAGTTGCTAGTGGAAAATTTCTTTGTCCACTACGGAACTCCCCAGCAAATTCATTCTGATCAAGGTAGAGATTTTGAGAGTCAATTAATCAAAGAAATGCTATCTCTATGGGGGGTCTGAAAGTCAAGAACCACCCCTTATCACCCGAAGAGGGACCCACAACCAGAACGCTTCAATCGCACCCTACTAGACATGCTAGGCACCCTTCACCCAAAAGATAAGCATAAATGGAGCCAGCAGATTAGCAACTTGGTACACTTAATTGCACAAAAATGATGCTACCGGGTTCTCTGCCTACCGCCTCATGTTTGGGATAGAGGCTCGATTGCCTGTGGATGTCTGTTTTGGGGTTCTCCGGATGGTGGTCTGAGCTGAAAATTATCTGCAATATGTATAAAATGGAAAGTTCAATTGAATCATGCCTACCAACTGGCCCAGACAATGGCTGCCAAGAGAAATTTAGCCAACAAAGAGAGGCATGATAAAAGACAAAAGGCTCAAGAATATCGACCTGAGACCATGTGTTGTTGCTAAATTTAGGACTGCATGGTAAACATAAAATTGCTGACCGATAGCACCATCTTCCCCATATAATAGTAGGCAAGTTGAACGATTTACCTGTGTACAAAGTGTGCCCTGAAAACAGCTCCAAAGCTGTCAAGACCATGCACCATAACTACTTACTATCTATTGGCCAAGTCATAATTGAGGCTAAACCCCTCGAGATTGTTCGCCCTGGACCAGTGACTCATGCAGCTGTAAAACAAAGACAGAGTCAACCTACCTCAGTATCACAGACTTAAGGTTTTCTCCACAGCAAGCCCAGAATGATAGTGATTGTCAGTCCATGTCTGATGAGAGTGAGTGCAACTATGCCTATTACCCCTCTTATGAACTGAGTCAGCTGTTTCGAGGTAACCCCATGATTAATTGTTGGGATGAAGCTGGGCCTTCTGGACTGCCTAACCCCCAGCTTCATCCTCGGAGCCAATGCTCCCTGAAAGTGAAGTGCAAAGTATCACGTCTTAAGATGCTGAGTCTCTGTGTATGGTGGAACTGTATGATTTGCTCGGCCAGGGGGCTGAAGGTATAAGTTTCTCTGGTGACATGCCAGAACTTGAAGACTGCCATGAGAGTGCTGACAATTCTCTTTCAGTGCCAGAGTGCCTTCTAAGTGAGCAAAGTGTTGTAGAAACAGAACTTACAGAGCCAGGGGATGACAGTGCTCCAAGTTTGAACCTTCCTACCCAGGCAGGGGCCCCTCTCACAAGCGATTAAAGCCTCAGGGCCAGTGCTGAAAGTACAGAGACTGTGGTTGTTTCCCCCAGAAGGACTGGCCGAGCTGTTAAGCCAGTAGTACACTTCAGTTATGATTCTCCCGGAAGGCCAGTGGATTTGCCTCTCAATGTGGTCCACAAGGGGGTTTTTGTTTCCCAGAGCTCACTGCCCAAACTGAGTCTAAGTACCAATTCCAGGTTGATTGTTCTGCCCTCTAGGTATGGTGCCTCTGCCCCATCTAGCCCTAAGTTAGCTGATAGGGAAGGGCCCCTCTCACCTTGTTCAATGTACAGGAAGTGATTACCTGATTTTGTATAGCAGAATGTCTAAATTATCTGTGTGAAATATGCATGATGTAATTCAGAATGGATATAATATTGTGAAATGTAGAGGATATGTATAGTAAAAGTTAAGTATGTTGACTGATGCATCAGATGTTATTTGTATAACATGCTAATGGTATAGATGTATAATATAGTTTGCATTTGCAATTATTGTGATTGTACTGACTTGACGCAGATGCCAAGTTTTCTCCAGGCAGGGAAGGGTGTAACCCCCCAACAAATGGGGGTTCCTGAAAAGTCTTCCATGAGCTTGTCTAAATGCTCACTGCCAGGTTGGTTCCGCGCCATAGCCGTTTAAATATTATGCCAAAGGGTGCCTGTGTAGCCTATATGTATTGTCGCTTAAGATCTGCCTAGTTTGCAGAAATAATTAATCTGGGAGGGGGCAGAGTGTTGTCATGCTCGAGTCCCACCTGACTGCCAGGTAATCGCCCGCTTTCGCCATCGCTAAATGTGCAGAGGAAGCTCTGTTGAAAGATGAAGCTATTTGCTGAGAATCATTTAGAGTGATAAAGATATTGTAGTTTGTTCTAACCTGCCTTCTTTGCAGAGAGGGGTTTCTGCTTATTTCACCATTTTGGTCCTAAACTGCAGAATTGGACCAATCAGTGCTTGAGGACTCTAAAATGGAGCTTGCTTATAGGGCTGTGTGGAATAAAAGCTTGGGAACTGTAGTTTTGGATTGTTGGCACCTTTTGCAACTGAAGGGGGAGCTCTTGCTTTGACTGACAGCTGAATCAGCCAACCGAACCATTTGGGTCTGAGGGAAATTCCCTAACTGCCTGCTGTTTAGGGCAGATCTAAGTTGGAAGCGGAGAGAGGAGCAGCTTGTGATAGTCGATCAGTGATCTGCATAGTTTCGAGCGGAAGAACTGTGGAGAAGTCTGAGTTGAGGCCTACAAGTCTGCCCGCTACCCTGAGAGAGAAGAGAAAATTGCAGTCAGACTTAATCCGAGGTGGTGAGACTGAAGTAAGCCACTGAAGTGTAACCAGGATCAACCTGCAGAAGACCAAAGATTTTGTTGTATGCGATCACCTGTCAGGGACTCCAGCTACTTCTGAGCTCCCGGTCTGAGCAGGGACTTTGCGATCGTGACTGGGGAGCATTTTGCCTGGTACAGTAAGATTTTCCTTGCATATAAATGTGCTGTGTACTGAAAGGGGGTTGCGATTTGGTTCCCCACGTTGCGGACTGCATTCTGCTTGCTGAAAACTGTAGTCTGCTCAAACAGACTGAATCAGCTGTTTGCTCCATATGGCTGGGCCTTGCCACGAGGGCCCTGCCATACTACCCTACTGCACAGAGAAGAGCCATCAATGAGAGATCTGCCCGGGGGGGGTCAGTCCCTTGCTCCATGCCTGAACAAGAATGACGCCTCGGAGAATCGTGTGGGCCATGCCTCTCCTGGCACTCCAAAGAGTTCACCTGCTGTCTCAGTTTACGTCCATCCTATGTCCAGTCTGGGGTATTGTGAGTAACCACCAGGGTAGCACTTTGCAACTACAATTTAATTTAAGTGTGTCATCTGATTGCTTTTGTTGTTTCTTTTCCTTCACAAACTGAGCCATCTGGCAATGGATTACAAATAGTGTGTTGTGCAA
Organism: Neoceratodus forsteri; assembly: GCA_016271365.2. Classification (NCBI taxonomy): domain Eukaryota; kingdom Metazoa; phylum Chordata; order Ceratodontiformes; family Ceratodontidae; genus Neoceratodus; species Neoceratodus forsteri. The sequence goes on along the minus strand of CM028130.1, from coordinate 250,306,281 downwards.
GTTGTTTTTTCCATCATAGGGCCCCGACCAGCTGCAACGCTGGCCTACCTCGGGCAATGGTCCTGGCTTGCCCACCATTTTTTCCACCTTGGTACTCAGAGAGTGTGACTGTGTTAGGGACTCTGACTGCATACAGCTGTGTGATTGATAGAGATATTAAGCTAATTAACCTGATTAACCCCTTCCTTGTTCAAATCCCCTAAATAAATCAGATCTACTTTTTTCTGCATTCAACCAGACTGTGGTTCCAGTTTGTGCTCGAAGTAGTGTACTGTTGCCATTTGCTCTGTCTAACCTTGTTTTACAGGGGCTCCTCAGGGTTGAACCGGAGAAACCAGCCCTGGTGGTAAGTATGAACTGTGTGGGTACTTGCAAATCATATCAGGGGTATTGTGAAAGTAATTATTGTGTACTGGTTTGGCCACTAGCAGGGAAAGAGGGGGCTTACAGTGTCCGAGAGGGCTGTGCCCAGGCTAGTTTGACCATTACCATCCCTGACCTCTGGGTGGAGTCACCCATTTCAGAACTCAGGCCCCTTAACCTGCTACTAGCCAAGCAGACAGAGGTAGTAGCCCTTGGGATAATGCCATCTAGAGGTTACATAATTATAAAATGTTAAATAAATCTCTGATGGATAACCCGCACAATCCACTCACCTCTGCGGCTGGCTGCTGTCTTTCTAATTGAATATTTCATTCTGTAAAAAGACAAAAATCAGTTATATCCCCCCACCCTACCACCCTGGCAGCACCCCCAATCGTAACTGCAGAAGGTGACTGGCATAAACCCACCTTCTTCCATTGCCAGCCGCCTCTCATGAATGAAAGCACTTGTGCTCATTTTGTAAAAAAAAAAAAAATCAGTTATGTCCCCCCAACCTCCAACATGGCAGCACCCTAGTCCCACCCTCCACCCACCCAACACCCAATTCCTGTTATGAGAAGGCAACCAGAACAAAGTTCCACTCCTCTTCAGCTGGCAACCTCTCATGAATGAAAGTGCTTGCATGCTCTCTCTCTCGCTCTCTCTCTCTCTCTCTCTCTCTCTAGTAAAACTAGTCTGGTTTTGCTATACAGAGTAGTGTTGGGTGAAATTGGAATATTTTGCCAGGTGAAATATTTTGTGTATATAGCACATTATGCAAAAATATTTCGATGTGGGAAATGCAAAATTTCGCCCACAGTTGTGAGAGCGAAATTTTTCCCCAAGCTGATGAAATTTCACCTGTGGGCAAAATGTCACCACTGCGGGTGAAATTCCTCCACTGTTGGCAGACTTTCACATCCCATGGCTGAAATTTTGCCACTGCTGGTGGAATTTTGCCACTCATGGGTGAAATTTTGCCATTGTTGGTGGACTGCTCAGAGGATGAAAATGCAGTCAAAACTGCAAAATCTCATTGCATTTTCGTGAAACATTTTGCACAGCAAAATTGCAGATTTTACCGCAATTTCGCCAGTGAAATTTAATTTCGCTGCATCCTTAATACAGAGAGAGCACAAGCAGGAGCACTTTCATTAATGAGAGGCAGCAGTGCTGAGCTGGGAAGGAGGGAAGGGGCTTTTCTTAAAATTTTAATTTTTTATGTTATAACTGGCCGAATACTCTGTCCCGAGTATGAATAGTCCCCTATTCAGGGAGGATTTCTGAATATTGTGCTCCATACTATTCATGGTATTCATGAAATAATATTCAGCCTTTGAACAGTCCTATCAATAAGTGTAAACATGTTGCCTTGTTAAACCTTTTTGTAGGTGCAGAAATTAACTGGATCAGATTATGTTTACTGTGGGCCTGCACCATTGATTTACTACACTCAGTGATTCAGTTAATATTAAAAGTGTCCTCAGAGAAAAAAAAATTCTTTGCCAAAGCTCCAGTGGACTTAGTGAAAAGAGGGACAAAATATCACCAGCAGGTGGCAAGTAAATGCAGAAGAGGTCAAGTAGTTTAGTGTTAACCAGTGAAAGTACATTATGACAGCACTCCAGTGGTGACTCAGGTTGAGGAGTGAGGCTAGTGATGTGACATCAAACATATGAGCTCGCACAATACTATGACACCAAAGTCCCCAGTTTTGTTTTTTTCTGTCATGAAATGTCTGCTAAATGAGGCTATCAGTTTAATTTATACCAGATATGTAAACTTAACTTCAGGCACTGGTGGAGGCTTTGCATCCTGGTAAGTGGGGGTTGTCATCATAGGAAGTTGCTTGCTGCACACCCTACTTGATGGAGCATTCATGACGATCTACAACAGTGCTTTTTGATATGGCTCACCCCATCCCATCTCAATTTTCCCAGCCTCTGCGATATCAGTGTTGTATAGCTCTCTTCTTTTTCAAGAAACAAAAAATATCTCAGTAAGTTGCAAAGGCCGGGGCCCCCAGGATCCCCCACCCCACATACAGTAACTCAACCTCAGAGTAAATAAGACATGCCTAGAGCCCCATGAAATTCTTTTTTTTTTTTGTAATGTTTCTTTTTATTTTTCTGAATTTCTTTTCTTTTTATTCATTGAAAATGCAGTTGCATTCCTGAAAATGACATTATACACACCAGCAATTACATTCCTAGTGTACTACATTGTATTAAGTAGCATTATGCTATGGTCTTGAAAAGTTTTGTTAATCAGACGTTTACGTTACCACTTCCTGGTAACAAAGGAGCCTAAACAACAACTGCTACAAGCATTTATTTCGTTTTTGCCAAAAAACAAGCAATTGTTTAGCATTTTGCATGTGTTTGTTTTCACATCATTTCTTTTTATACCTATTTTTTTTTTTATTTCTTATTTAAGAAAAACTTGAGCCTCTAGACATACTCAAGATACAGATGGAAGATGCAGTTTTTCTGGTATGTCTCAAACCTTCATTTGCAACATTAGTAGTATTGACTAGTGTTTCAGCCTCCTGCAGTATGTTTCCCATATGTGGTAGTCTTCCTAGGGCTGTAATCTGCAGCTGTAAAGATGTGTGAATTCTTGTACATTTCTATGCAGTTTAGCCTTAATATCTTCAAATATCTGCCATTGTTGTTGAAGTGGGCGACTGTAATCTTTAAAAGATGAAAACGTTGTTGGTTCCCAGTTGGTGGTTTTAGCCACTCCAAGCACTCATTCCTATCTGGATACCTAAGTTATTTATTTAAGAAGTGCCATGGCCTCTTGCAATTTCAGGTTCTTCTCCAACCACTCAGGGAGACCACGATACGTAATCTGGACCACCTCGCCCAAAGTTTTGGTAATCTATTCATGCTGTCATCTCTGTAAAAGTATCCTTCTAACTGTTCCTTTCCATTGTCAGGTCAGTCAGTCTGGCTTCCAACTGTCCTATGCATTATTCTGCTTCAAGTGTGAGGCCATTGTTTTCGCTCAGTCTACTAACAGCATTTTGCAGGTGAAGCAATTGCTAAGATGTTCTCAAACCAGCTTTCATTTCTTTTTGTAGATTAGCAGTCATAGTGACGATCGCTGTTGTAGGCTTGTCCATGGCACTGGAAGTTCTGTCAGGCCCTGCAGTGGCTGCTTCTGATAGAGTATGGCCTTTAAGTAGAGCAGATGTGAAGTTTCTTGGGGTTCCCGTGATGCAGTGTGCCAAGTAGCAGCTCTCCGCGAAAGCTCCCTTCTCCTAGCAACTAATTTACTTTAAAAAACTCTACAAATATTTTGTTCAGCTAATCTCTGGAATTCATTACCTGCTGAAGTCTTCTTGCACCCGTCAGATCCAGAGATGGACTCAGAGATGCAAGCGATGCTGAAACACACACCTCCAATAACCCCAAAGAAAACTGGTAAGTGGTCCAAGGCCCAGACATGAAGTGCTGAACGATCCACAACTCCAAATAACACTCAAGGCCCGGATACTACAGTAGTAGCCACAGGCATTGCCAGCTATTTCCTGAAATTTCTGTAATAGTTCTAGAGAAATCTCCTGGTTTCTGCATTTCCACAGTAGGGGCAGCAGAGAGAAACTCTTTAGAAATGTTGTGAAATATCTGGAAATAGCTGGCAATGTCTGTGGCTACTACTGCACACCACTTACGCTAGACCGATTCCTAGCAGAATTTCAACCTTTTCGAGAGGATCTCAGAACTCTTACAGCAGAATTTAAGCAAATGACAATAGCTCTCGAAGATATCTCCAAGTGGACAGCAGACACTGAAACGCACCTTATTTCCCTGGAGAAGAGAACAGAGAGAATGGCTAGTTACACAGTAGACAACAGGCAACAGATTAAAAAGCTGGAAGCCAAAATTGAGGACTTTGAGGGTAGAAGCCGAAGGAATAGTGTTGTCCTGATTGGACTCCCTCAGAAAGAAGAAGGGAACAATACTATTTTATTGATCCGGAAGTTGATAGAGAAACTTGTGGGCCCATCTCCATATGGCTCTAGCTACACTATAGAGTGTGCTCACAGAGCCCTCAGACCGATCCCACCACCGGGTTCCTCCCCACGACTTCTCATATTCAAATTTTTGAATTTCCTAGAAAAGCAATATTTCTTGGGGAAAACCAGAGAACTGCAGGAGATTCAATGAGAGGGTACCCTGCTCCGTACTACTCAAGACCTACCAGCTACGGTAAAGCAACGTAGAACTCAATTTCCCCCAGTGGTTTCCAAATTAATAGCTGCAGGAGTGAAATTTCAGATGGGGTATCCAGCATGCTTACAAGTACTTATTGCTGGCTCCTGGATTACCTTTGAAGAGGTAGACACGGCACAGGCAGCACTACGGAATGTTTTCCCTAACTTGTTTTACAACCGCTGATTCAGGTCATGCTAAGCAAGTTGAGCAGCACTTACAGGTAGTTCCAAGTTACGGGAATGTATTCACTATGGATCTGAGGCTTTAATGCACCACAGAGCTGTGTCATTCTGCCTGGAGGTAAGGCTGGGCTTTTTACTTTTGGCAACGACTTTCAGCCTTGGATGCAAGGCCTACCAAACTCGGCCTATTAACTGGACCACTGCTCTTACTAGTGAACCCTGGTCTGCCACAGTCTTTTTTTTTTCTTTAATTACAAGACCCCATAGACTTAAGGCAAGAGTCAGATTTGGGACATTTAACTCTTCAGACAAGAGTTCAAACTTTATTTTGGGGCAATACAGCATTTGGGGTCATCAAGAACGTATCCCCTGTTTGTAATAAAGAACAACTATCTGCCTTCGATTAGTAGGAATCGCAGCCAGCTAAAGGCCTATCACAGTTTCAGCCTGTCCCTTAAATACAGTCCAAGGGCCCACATGTAAATCTACAAGTAGTAATCTGGTCCCTGATATGAAGAGACTGGGAATTATGTTGGATCACTAATTACCCTATTTCTTAGTAGACAACACATAATCTATTCGGTGGTAAGGGGACTGTAGTATTTTAGTTTCATTCTTGTTGCTTTTGGATGTTTGTTTACAAGGTGGGATATGGCATCACTTCTGGACAAGGCTCTTTGGTAACTATAAAGCCCCGTAGACTTGAGGCAAAGGAACAACTATTGGGCATCAAACTCTGCAGACAAGAGATTGACCTTTACTTTGGGACAGTTCATCCCCCTGGAGAGTCTGGTTTGCATACCCCTGTTCAGAATGAGGGTCAATTATTTGTTTTAATTTACTGAAGCCGCGGACAATTACAGGCCTACCTGCCCCCAGAGTGTTATTTATGATGGACCGCATGTAAACCTATATGTACTCATTTGGGCTCTGATGTGAAGAGACTGGGTTTTTCTTTTGGGGCACTAATCAACCTGTTTCTTAACAGACTGCTAATGGTCTTTTTAATGGCAAGGGGACTGTCACATCTTAGTTTTAATTGAGCATATTTTTATTGCCATTGGACTTTTGTTTATGCGGGGGGGGTATGGCATAATTTTCGGATGCTGTTCTCGGGTTAGATGGGGTCCATCCTGTTGGTGGCCCTTTGTCTCTTTGCAGGGAAGTGTTAGATATCATTTTAGCAGAGATATCTACTGGGTTACAGAAGTAGAGATTACCAAATACACCCCTCGTACCTCTTCATAAATTGACCAGACCGATACTAAGGTGTCAACTGGGAACCCTATAGGAAGTTAGCCATTTGTATGCTTACACACATATATGCTGGGGGAAGGGTGGGAGAGTAAATGATAGGATAACTGGACATCATGGTACACAGTAGTTTTGTGTTGGTGGAGGGGGAACCATTCTGGATACGACTTTGGGAATTGGGGGTGGGGTTCAGGGATACAGGTAATTGAGAGGGGTATTTTATGGGAGATGAGAGGAAGAATGGTTAGAAGGGACTATCAGGATAAATGGGGGGGGTTGGCACCACAGTCCTAGGCATCTACTGAGCCCACACCTACTACTTATCCTACTCAAGCCCCACATTACTGTTTTTCCTCTTACTCTGGTATCGAGAATGGCTAGACCAGTAAGTATAATTTCCTGAATGTTAACGGAGCACGCCAAAAGGTGAAAAGATATCAAACCTCAAAATATGCTGAACCTTAAAGGGGACATAGTTCTTCTTCAAGAAACCCACTTGCAGGAACTGATGTTTTACACTTTTGGAGACAATATGTGGGGCAGGTGTTCACTGTAGGTGACAGTACACAAAGCCAGAGAGTGGCAATACTAATCCCATGTAATATCTCATTCCAAAGTACTCAGTGTGTCAGGGATCCTCCAGAGTACAGGGCACTCTAGACAGGTCCTAAATAGTCTTGGGTAGCATCTACAGCCCCAACATTGACTCCCCCTCCATTTTCATGGGCCTAATCCCCATCCTATCCCCTTTTAATCCAGTCCCATTAATTGGGGATTTGAATCTGCCCTATGACCCAACTTTAGATAGGTTGGCATGCCATTGCTCAGGCCTCTCTCCAGCCCAGCGAGCCCTTCATGAGCGGATGGATTCACTAGGCTTCTGTGACCCCTGGAGGTTACTGCACCTCTCGTCCTGTACATTCACATTCCACTCTGCGGCCCATGGCATGGCCTCCTAAATTGATTACTTTCTGCTCAGCAGAAACCTGTTGAATGGATTTTGGACTGTGGGTAGAACCCAGGGTCATCTCTGACCATAAGGCGGTCACATGCAGAATCTGGCTAAACCCAACCTGTCCTAAAGAATCTATATGGAAACTTAATAAGCAGCTTCTAAAACATCCTCAATTGTTTGAACAGCTTGAAGGCAGCCTAGATCAGTTCACACAGAACAATCAAGGGACATCCCGAATGGACATGGAGTGGGGAGCACTTAAATGCTTTATGAGGGGAGCATTAATCAAAATAGCATCCACCCAGAAGAGAGAGAGAGAGAGACATGAAAGCCTCTTCCCGTCTAGCACAAATCAGAGAAATCGCATCACACCTCTCTGTATCAATGGAGGAATTGACACATCAATAGTTAGTCAAACTTAAAGCACAAAATAGTGACCTCTTGAGGGACAGGGCCAAATTAGCCATATTAAGAACTAAGGCCACATATGTAGAGCAGGGGGAAAAGCAGGATGACTGCTAACTTTACGATTATGCCAGAAAGAGGATTCCAGGATTGTTATTGCAATTCGTTCTCCTACGTCAGATTCCCTCAGGACAGACCCCAGGCTATCGCCCAGGAATTTGAGGAATACTATCATCACCTCTTTGAGGTATTATTTCTACAAGTATGTCTTTTTGGTATTTTCCATGCTTTTTAGTTTAAAAACAAGATGGCAGCCATCACACCTAAAACATTTTTTTTGGACATTACAACCAAGTTATGTGAACCAAAAAGACCCCCACATTTTTGGATTGTATCAGAGGGTTAACTCAAAACCCTACTGAGCATCATCCAAAAAAAAAAAACAACGACCTTTAAATCCTTATAAATTTGGAACAGATAAATATGTTTTCATGAAACCTTCAAAAGGCATTTCTTTGACACAGGCTGCTTCTACCCTACACATCTGGGGAAGAAAACATTCTTTACCATCTATTCTGTACATAAGAGCAAAAAAAATGTGTATTAAATATAGGAAAAACACTGCACTTCATTAAAAATTGTCATTCCATATCCCGGAAACCACATGAGATACAATCACAAAAGATTTCATGCCTTGAGAACCTACTCACCAGATCACCCATGCCAGACTTTAGGTTATTTCCTCAAACTCTGCCAATATTATTATGGTGCAAAAATTTATGTTTAAAATTGAACAGCTTACTCAGCTCATATTGGTATTACTACACCAGTATAATATATAGCCACAGCTGTGCCTGTATATTAGTATTGCATTGGTGTTTAATTAAAAATGGCCATTTTCAGAGGCTTATGTTTTGGTCATTTTAAACCCTAAGACTAGGAATTTTTTTTTTTATTTATTTTTATTTTTTATTTTAGTCTTTGGTAACTGGGTAAGGCCCACTAGGCACAAGTGCTTGTTTTCAGGGGCGACCTGGGAGCACTGAGCGATTAAGTGACTCGTTCAGAGTCACACAGTATGCAAGTGGAGATTGTGAGAATTAAACTCAGGTCTAGTTTGCTGGATATACTAAGCTTGTTCCTCTAACCTCTATGCTATACTGCCAGCCCATAATGTGGTATGCGCTTTTTCAGATCTAGGGTCTCTTAATCCAAAAATTTCATGAGGATCTGTTTTGCAATTTTGGAGATATTAAATGCAAAAAAATATGTATTTTTGCCCAATTTGTTATATAAATTTTTGCCATCAGATAGCTAAAGAATGTCTAAGAGTTGAGATTAGAAATTTATAGGTTTTGTAGGTGTCATATGGGAATATGTCCCTTTGTTTTTTGTTTTTTTTTTTAAATATTGCTGCCAGCCTGGTGGCACTGAGTGCTAAGGCACTGGACACCTTACTTTGTGCCATGCTGATGGCCCATGTTTGGTAATGAGCACGGGCAATCAGAGGTTGTCGGGGGGAGGACGTGGAGTTGGATGGAGCCACCGAGAGGCAGCTGTCCTCTCCAAGGAGGGAGGCTGGTATCCCTCGGCTCCTGCCTGCCTCACGGTAGAGGCCAGGGGGCAGCACAAGCTAGAGGGAGCACCAGACACTAGGCTCATGAGTGGGAGGAAAGGGCTGTCACCAGGGCTGTAGTATGGATGTGCATCTCCACAAGCATGCATCTCTACTCCTGGGGCCCCAGGGTAATTGGGAGGCAACTAAGAAAATTGAGGAAAAATTGATTTGACCACAGGATGACACCCGACCCTCTGCAGGCTCCAGTTCCAGGCCGGGCATAAGATAAGCCCTGATAATTTAGGGATGTCAGGGCTGGGAGGGCCCGTCAGGCTGAAGGGAATAGCCAACAGAGAAAAAAAAATATTGCTTTCAAAGTTAATTGCAATTAATTGGTTGTGCATGCACATTAAAAAAAATCACTGAGAGAAATAGCTAAAGCTGCATGTTGACTTTTTCATGTTAAATTTCCACACAAAAAAACTTAAAGGTAAGAGAACTTTTTTAATTTGGTAAAAGTTAAGGGTGACAGTTTTGTGTTGGTGAGGGAGGGTTACTATAAAATACACAATATATATGTTTTTTTTTAATTAATTTATAGTAATTAATTATTCTTGATTAAAACTTAAAATGTTCATAAAGGAATCCTTCACAAATTTAATTTTTTCTGTAAAATTTAAATGAAGCATGAATATATTATAAATAGATTTTGAAAATATTTGTGCTGAACAATTGTATTCATACTCTGTGATGACTTTCAAAATCTTTGTGAGGTTAGGCATTATTTCTTAAAATATTCATATTTCATATCAGTTTTTGTGCTTTGCAACGTTTGAACTACACCTCAGCTTTTTTTTTTTTGTTAAAATATCACATTAAAAAAACTTTCAGGTCAGATAACTTTTTAATTTGGTAAGATTTAAGGTGACAGTTTATTGTGAATGAGGTAGGATTAGTATGATTTACACAATATATTTGTCTTTAAAAATATTAAATACTGGTAATTTCTTATGTTTGATTAAGAATGAAACTCTTCACCAAGGAGTTCTTCATGATTTTTTTGTACCTTTAAAATCTGCATGAAGTCTTCCAGTACTTATGAATTATTTTTTAACATATTTGTGTTTTACAATGTTATTTTGCGCTTTGCAACAGTTTTCAGTTTTTAAAATATTCTTGTTTCACAACAATTTTTGTACTTTGTAACAGTTTTCAGTTATTAAAATAGTCATGTTTCACAATGGTTTTTGTGCCTTGTGACAATTTTTAATATTCAATGCTTAAATGTTAATGATGATATTTTTCTCTTTGTGATGGAGTGGTTTACATGCAGAAATGAAGGGCCCTATGCATCATTGCTTTCTGTACAGTATGTGTCACAGAGGGCATGTACTAACATGCCAAGTGTACTCTGTTTATCCACTATCAGCAGGATATGCAGGGCTGGGATTCACTCTCTGTGGTTGGACTGATATGTGGTTCTCTACTTCTGTACTATGCACAGTGTCACATGGAGGCTTAACTAGTGGCTGGCCTATAGGCTTTCAGTGCAAAGAGCCAAATGTTCTCATAGCCCATGGGAGGAGGGATTATGATACGCAACACTTTATTGAAGAACTGTCTCCCCCTCAGTAAAAGTCCTCTTGGCTTCTCACAGTACAGAAATGGTCCTGTGAAAAGTATGCTGTGAATTACCTCCTGATTTGCATAGGGTTTCCAAAGGCATTGAGTAAATGAAGTTACTATGCACATTTCTTAAGAAGTAAGGAAATGTATGGCAAAAAAAATGTTCATGCTCATTAGGGTTGCTACCGCTCAAATCACCAACCACACAATGGCTGGAAATAAGCTATTAGGATTACAAACAATACCTACACAGTTTAGAAATATGCTATTAGAGTTACTTCCCTTACTCCTCCACTCCCTCCCCCCTCTGTTTCCTCACCTTGTTCTCTCCCTCTACTCCCCCACCCTGTGGGTCTTTCCTGCTCAAGCCTCATTGTGGAATCTCCTCCTTGCTCTTTTTGCTCCTCCCCCAATTCACCCCTGTACTTTCTCTCCTTGTAAGCCCTTTCACCCCTCTTCAGACAAGGCCACTGGCTGCACTTGACACAATATTTATTTTGCCATATGTTCTTTGGTTTATGTAATTACTTTCCTCATGTTGTACTACTTACTGAAACCATTGTAATTTGCTATTCTTGTGACTTGACATGGAACCTCTGTAAAAGGGCCCTTGGCTCAAAGATCTTTCCAATTTGTTAAATACATAAATAAATAATGTCTGAGTCCCCCCCCCACCACCACCACCATATCCCTTAACCTTCATGACCCAAGGGCAGTCTACAGGAACAGGGCCATACATTTATGTTATAGTACCTCATACAGGGTTAACATATTAAAGCTGATATTTACAGTAGCAACCCTAATCCCCACCCCTCCCACTCTCCTATCTTTATGACCACTGGGTAAAGTACATATCCAGAATCATGCCAAAAAATGGTCTGGTGCTTCATACATATTTTAGATCTGTAAGTAGAATATTTTTGGGTGCATACCTGAGAAATATTAAATCCATTAGATCCTGTGCCTTACTTGGGACACAGTATTGTAGACCCTACACAAAGCAGCAGAACTGTTACAAATTCGAAACTACTGTATGCATTGCATAGCTGTGAGTTGCTTTCTGGAAGACACATACTGTAGTGAAGTATGCTTAAAAATGATCAAAGTAAGTTACTGTATATGTTTGGGACATGTACAATGTTTTGTAGCTGAATAAATATCACACAAGCACACACTTATAAGACTGTTCTTGATCTGTAGCTTGGCCTTGTGTTACCACCATGGTAGGATAAATCGGTATGTGAGCTGGTGATCAGTTCAGCTAGTAGGTTTTAAAACTTGTCATCTAATTCAAAATTTTTAGTGGTCATCATTTCCTAGGGCTCAAAAAATCATTTCATGGGCCAGTACCCAGTTCGCTAGTAAGTATCAATATTTGGTAACAAGACTAACTGTTTTACTAGCCATTGGCCTGCTGGCTAACTGATTTTTCCCACCTTGGTCACAAGGGTAGGTCATGGGTGGGGTTTAGGTTTACTTTATATCAATTTTAATATGTTGACCCTGAATGAGGTACTATATCATTGATGTATGTCCCTGTATCTGTAGACTGTCCTTGGTTCATAAAAGTGGGGGACATGGTAGAGTGGGTGGGACATAGATATAAGAACTTTAATAGCACATTTCCAAACTTTGTTGGCATTGTGTTTACATCCTTAATAGTTTATTTCCAATCTTTCTGTGATTAATGTTTTGTGTGGTAGCATCCCTACTGATTATTAACATAGACTTTGTGCCACAAATGTGTTTGAACACAGACATTGTCCACTAAAAGCAAAAGCTGCAATAGTTTACTACTGACTGGAGGTCAGACTGGAGAACTTTACTGTGCACATATGTGCATTGCTAGTCAGGTCACTCACTCTGTCACTGTTCCATTCACAGTGGGTGAGGTCAGGAGATAGGACTTACTGTATTTAACTGATACCAAGTCTGTGTGCATAGTGGCATACCTGATGAGATTGGGCTTGTTGGTGATGACAATGTGTAAGTTCCTGTAGTATAATCAAAAGGATGAGTTGCACCACTACTGCTAGGAGTGGTGAGCTGTACTGCCCTGCCAGTGTCAGTGGAAGGATCCTAGGATTCTGGAGAGACATGACAGTGCCAGGAAGAGGTGTAATACTAGGGGTGGGAGTAGTAGCAGAGGTCACTTATTGAACATGTGAACAATCAAATCAATAGTTAAGTTAATTCTTGGTCAGTTGAGTTTGTGAAAGGCTAAGAATTCAAGATTCTCAGGATTTAGTCTTAATCGGTATGGTAAGACAATATCCCCAGCTTTACTGGATCATCTTTCTGAAGTGACCGTTGTTGGCATACATCCAGGAAAATACAAGCTACATTAAGTAGTGCTGGCTGAATGACTTACAGTATCCGATATGCCAGAATTTAAGTGAATCACTAATAGTGCATGAGCAAAATAAGGTGAATTTTAGGGATATATCCAGATGTCTAGCAGTGATTTGACAAATTACTGAATGTTTTCCCCAATGTGATTCCCCTCCATGGTCAACAGATTATCTGTGAGGCTATTTGCTTCACTATGACTCCTGAAGGAGTTTTGATTGCAGAGGTGGGACAAGAATGGTGGTGGAACTAGATCTGGACACCACTCAATGGGCAAAGATACTTGGGAAGCTTTGGTTTGTACTACTACTTTGGATCTAGTGAAATGCATATTTCCCCCACTTCTTCAGAACAGGCACCATGTGGCTGCATCCTGCTGTATACATGGTGGGAAGGTGATGCCAATAAACTTGATGTGAGAAAATGCTGCTTGAGAAAATGTCATATGAGAAAATGTGATTTGACAAAAAACATGATTAGTCTTGGTTTTGCCTTTCAAAACCAACCAACGCTGTTCAGGTCTTAGCTGTTTATGTTTAGTGCTTACAAGAGAATCACAGTCAAATCAGCCAAATTGATATCTCACTAAGTGTAACTTAAGCAGGTTTAAGTCTCCTGAAGAAAAATGACTATACCCAAATAAAAACTGAATTGTGAGCTGACAAGCAAATACAAGTAGACAGTGCTACACAAAATATTGGGCTCAGCTGTTTTCTGTAGTAGTGCTACATCCTTTGCTTGCCATTGTCTTTCTTGCCTCATTATACCTAAAGAGGATACATTAGATTCAATAACACATGATTTGAAAAAATGGGACTGGTGCTAAATTTCCATATTTCATCTAATTTTCCATAAAGTTAATATTGTAGTTCCAGAAAGCATCATTCAAGAAAACATGATCGACCTTGACTTTGCCTTTTTCACCTCATTTTACTTGAAGTGAAAACTGAGGCCAGTGAGAAAAGGAGATGTCTCTGAAACTGGAAGCACTTGAAGGAGGAATATTGTGAGACCAATGTGCTTCTGGATACTCAGGGTAATTTCGTCACCACATGCGCTTGCTGACCAGCTGGTAAAGCAGCTTGCAGTAAGTACAGAACAGCAGACTTTTGGGGACTAATGAACTATGGTTTTTTGGACCATACTAACACATAGCAATTCCTCATCTTCCTCTCAAGCCTAACCCCTGCTCCACTACTGACTCCCAGTTCCTATCTTGATGTCTTCTTCACCACTACCTCTTGCAGAACTGGCAGAACTGGTACTTGGTGGAAGTGCTATGGTGGAGCCTTTGCCTTCTCCTTTTCTCCCCTCCATCCCTTTCTCATCTAGTTCTTATTCTCCTTGTTTCTACATGACAACACCATGGCAGACACTAACACACTCATGCCTGTCACTTACTCTGAAACCCATTCTGAATCCTTCCTACACTCAGGGACATACTAGCGTTTCACTGCAGCAACCTAGTTCACACTACAATGCTGCTGCCCCACCCTTCCTTCTTAATTGGTCATCCTGTCTGACTCGTTCACTTATTATTGGTATCGGATTGGTAGTAAAATGGTCTGATGGTTGCTTTGCTGTCATTACAAACTTATGAGGAAAGCCCCATAGCAGTATTTTGGCTGGGCAAGGGACACAGTGGGAGGGAGGTCAGACGTATTAGCCTTAAAAATGTTGCCACTAGCCCCCCATCAAGGGAAGAGGTCAAAGGGGACTGGAATAAAAGAAAAATGACATAACAAGAGAATGGGGGAGTTGGGTTAAGGTGAGGGAAAAGCTTGAAAAGACACAGTTGGGTCCTGGCATATTAGCAGGTGCCAACAGTATCTATATCTTTAAATCTGTCACCATTTGGGATACACTGGAAAGGGGTGGTGGCTGGCAAATGCTTAAAATGGTCTGAAAGGGCAGCCAGGTGATTAGACCTGGAAGCCAGATGATGGGAATAGGGTTATATTTTATGTTCCCCATTGAATACCAAATAATAAATACCAAATACCCAAATAGCAGATGCTCCAAGAAGAATACTTGGCCCACTCATTTAGGATAAGGTATTTGCACAGCCCTACTTCATTCAACTATGTATAATGCATCTGATCCCTGTGTAGTAAAGTTTAAATCCCCTTCTTCCAATCTTTTTCTTTTTTCTTTTGTATTTTATTTTGATCCACACCCATTATTCCCAGTACCTTTTATCAGTTGAACTCCTAAAATCTTCCATTTGCTGAACAGTTTGGTCTCCATGGCTCCAGACAGATTGCTTGCACCAAGAACACCCCACAGAGAATGCCCAGCCAAGGTAGACTCAAGGTAGACTCAGACATTTCCTTTGGGCTTACTAAATTCTTCATTCAGATTCTTCATTCATTCACTAATAATACCACCAACAGCTTAATCTAGTTCATATGTCAGTTTGCATCTGTATCTTCCCCCCTCCCCAAGGACGAGGCTGAAAATAAGCAGAATTACCCAGTCCTCCTTTCCCAGTCAACAAAGATGGTTCCATGTCATCACGGCGACCACTAATCAGCGATTGCCATCAAAGTGAGTGCAAATCTGCGAAAATCAAAAACAATGTACAATCCACCAAATGCAAACACAGCTACAAAAACTTAGATTTTATACAGCACAGAAGTTTTGACAGAGGAAGTGCCAGCCTTTGAGAAAGTGCCAGGGGATGTGAAATGCATTAGGAGACAGTTACTTGCTTGAGTGTGAGTGGAGGGGGCATGTTGGAGGGAGAAGCACTGATGGTATGTGTCACAACAAACAATAAAATGAAGCACTAATTCACTAGAAGATTGGTCTCCATCCAGTTTTTTCACTGACTGTTATGGGCACTAAAAATCCAAGGATTTAGTGGAAAATGTAGCTGTTTAGCAGGTGTTGGCACTTCCTCTGCCTCACATTTATACCTTAATCAGAGCCTGACATTGCTTCCCAGGTGCAGCCCCTAAACAACACTGCTAAGCACAGAAGTTTTACCTACTTTCAATGCAGGGGGCTGCGCCCCCTATATTTAAATAACCAATTCCGGGAGGCACATGTCAGGGAGGGGGAGAAACTCAATGAGGGACACAACTCAGGGAGGGAGACAGAAGTCAGGAGGGGGAAGAATGTTATGGGGCAACTTAGGGGGTGTGGGGCATTAATATAGGGAGAATTGACCATCTCATATTGCAAAAAATATTACGCAAACCTCCAAATATAATTAAACAATAAGGCCCATGCCCCGACCAGAACCCGGGTCCACAAACATTCCAAACTGTGACCGTACCCACTATGAAATACAAGCAGCTCGGCAGTACTTCCTCCAACAAACCCTCTTCACCTAATCTACCTAATGCTCCCTAGCTATCTACTCACTATCCATTTGCTATTTCCTCGCCCTTCTCTATTCTTGCTATGCTCTCACGGTCGCTATCCTTACAGGCACTCAAACTTGAGTCGCTCAAAATTGAGTCACTCTATTTGAGTCACCCACATCATTGGATACCACAAAAACTAAATAAAATAAATAAATAAATAAAATGCTGGGAGGAGAACATCCCTGGAGCTGATGATTTGGGGGGTTAGATGTCTGACACTGTGTGAGGCAGATCATTTTCCCTTTTTTAAGGTCCAGCCCACCTCCCTTCATGCTACTTTTACCTCTTACGTGCCTTGATTGGGGAAAGAGTAGGAAATAATTTGGTCAAGCACAACATTCTGTGCCTCCCCTAGCTCACCACATGAGGCACTGCTAGAGAAAGAGTACCTCCAGCCTCCCTCAAGATTCCTAGAATGTTGCCACCAGAGGGCTCCCTCATCTTCAGCAGCCCCGAGCTGGTGTAGGGAGGATCAGTCTCTTGAAGCAAACCTATGTTTCCAACATGGGAGTGGGATATGCTGAAACAGAGTCACCTGACTGGGTTCTCCATCCTTTTCCATGGGATTAGTGGCAGCTTCTTTTCTCATATTATTACCAAAAGTGATTTTGCTTTTCTGGTTTTCCTCACCCACTCCTTACGGACCCTTCAAGTCTGCATGGAAAAACGTACCTGGCTCCACTCCATGTCAAACTTCCGTTAGCATGCCACACAGCATACAGCAAACCTTTTCTATGCTGTATCCCTATGGCAGTTGTGATAGCTACAGCACACCAGGACTATATGTTAATGCATAGGAGTACATTAGGGGTGGTCTCATGCCAGTAGATGTGAACACCAGCTGGCAGCATTCATTTTAAGACAGTCAGCAATTTTGTCTTTGGTATCACTTCCCAGAGACCCCTCCCACTTTCCCTGACATAATTAGACAGCTGGATTTCAACATCGTTGCATAGTGGGAGCAGAAGATGTTACCCAGTCACAGATAATGTCAATGCTGCTCCCAACACCATCATAACTAAGAGCTCAACAGCACTGCTTCCACAACACTCCTGAGACACATGCTTTCCACAAGAAAGTACAAACAGGCTTGTTCTGGCACCACCAGAATGGGTTTGACTGCTTGTATCACACCTGTGCTCAAAGTTAAACAAGAGACTACCACAAATATAGCAAAAAGCAACACCTTGTACCAGTCCAACTAACTAGCATGCATCAGTTTTAATCTATTGGTGGTGTATTTTATCTGCTCCCCCTCACGTCTAACCCTTCTCCCTCTACTAGTCATCACTAAATCAGAGGCTGTTGCAACTCTGCATGTCTTCCTGGCCTAAATTTGTAAATAATGAAATATCAACTAACCACACAGGGAACCTATGTTAACATCCCATACCCAAGATCCTTAGGGATGTTGAATGCTTCTGCAATAGGTCCACTGATTCTATCTCTACCTGGCTGCCCAGGATTGAGGGAGCTAAACTGTACAGATCTACTCCCTCTTGTCTCCACATTTCTGAGTTTGGAGATATCAGCAAGGTCATACAGGCTCTGCCCCATCCTGCTATCATCTCATACTTACCTTTTTGTCAACTGTGCCTCATCAAATGTAACCATAGAAACAGAAACATAGACTTTGATGGCAGATAAGGACCGCTTGGCCCACCTAGTCTGCCCATGCCCTACATATTGGATAAGCTGCAGATTCTAGTTAACTAACAACCTACTTCCTTCTACCCTTCATTATAAATGCCTTATGTCTGTCACATGCATTCTTGAATTCCTCCACTGTTTTTAACCCCACAACCTCCTCAGGAAGGTGGTTCCATGTGTCCACCACCCTCTTCATGAAAAAAATACTTTCTGACGTTGCCCCTGAGCCATCCCCACTCTATCTTCAAACTGTGCCCCCTTATTCTTGCATATCTCTTTCTCTCAAAGATGTTCCAATCTTGGACTTTATTGATTTCCTTGATGTACTTGAAAGTTTCTATCATGTCCCCCTCTCCCTCCTTTCCTCAGCGGTATACATATTAAGCTCTTTCAGTCTCTCCTGATATGGCTTCTGTTGCAGACCCTGCACCATTTTAGTTGCCCTCCTCTGGACCGCCTCCATTCTGTCAATGTCCTTGTGGAGATGGGGTCTCCAGAACTGCATGCAGTACTCCAAATGGGGTCTCATCAACTGTCTGTACAGAGGGATAGCAACTTCCTGTTTTCTACTGGTGATGCCTCTCCCTATGCATCCCAGTATCTCACCAGCCCTCCTTACTGCCTTCTTGCATCGTTTGCCTACCTTAAGGTCATCTGACATGACTACTCCAAGGTTCCTTTCCATTTTTGTTGTTGTTAGTGCCTCCCCCCCCTTTGTGTACCCTTCCCCTGGGTTTTTGTTTCCCATGTGCATTACTTTGCACTTTTTTGCATTGAATCTAAGCTGCCATACTTTTGACCATTCCTCCAACCTTGCCAAGTCCCTTCTCATCCTTTCCACCCAACCTTGAGTATCAACCCTGTTACAGATTTTTGTATAATCTGCAAAGAGGCATACTTTCCCTTTCGGCCCCTCTGCAATGTCTACTATAAAGACATCAAAGAGGACCGGTCCCTGTACTGAACCCTGCAGTACCCAACTAGTAACCACCCTTTCTTCAGAGTGTACTCCATTTACTATTACACTCTGCATCCTGTTGGTCAGCTAATTTGTTGCCCAGGCTATCACCCTGAGACCCACTCCCAGGGTGGCTAACTTGTTTATTAATCTTTTGTGTGAGACTGTGTCAAATGCCTTGCTAAAGTCTAGGTAGGCCATATCTACAGCACCTCCCTGGTCTACTACTTTGGTCACCCAGTCAAAGAAATCTATTAGATTCATCTGACATGACCGTCCCACTGTGAATCCATGCTGCCTCTGGTCCTGTGTCCCGCTGGCCTCAAGGTACTCAACAATTCTTTCTTTCAGAAGAGATTCCATCATTTCCCAACCACTGAGGTTAATCTAACAGGTCCGTAGTTCCCTGCCTCTGCCTGGCTTCCACTTTTGTGAAGAGGAATCACATCTGCCCTCCTCCAATCCTCAGGTACTATAGCATCCTCCCATGATTTGTTAAAAAGGGTAGTCAGTGATGTCACTAGGTCTCTCCTTAGTTCTTTTAGAATTCTGGGGTGAATCCTGTCAGGCCCCATTGCTTTGTCCACCCTGAGTTTCAGAAGTTCTCTCTGGACCCTTTCTTCTGTGAATGGACTGTTATCAACTCCCCTGTCCAGAGTGCTTATATTGCTTAGTATAGGTACCCCCCTCTTCTTTTGTGAATACTGAGCAAAAGTATTTTTTCAGTGTCTCTACTTTTCCACTGTCATACTCTGCCCACCTCCCCTCCACTTTGTTAAGCCTCACTATCCCTTCCTTGGTCTTACATAGAAACATAGAATTTGACAGCAGATAAGGACCGCTTGGCCCACCCAGTCTGCCCATTTCCCTACCTGATGGATAAGCTGCAGATCCTAGTTAACCAGCAGCCTACTTCTTCCTACCCCACCCCTAGAATTGCCTTATGACTGTCCCATGCATGCTTGAATTCCACCACTGTTTTTGACTCCACAACCTCCTCTGGAAGGCTGTTCCATACATCCACAACCCTCTCTGTGAAAAAATACTTCCTTAAATTACCTCTGAGCCGCCCCTTCTATCTTCAAATTGTGCCCCCTTGTTCTTGCACACCTCTTTTTTTGAAAGATGCTACCCTCTTGGACTTTGTTGATTCCTTGAGGTACTTGAAGTTTCTATCATGTCCTCCCTCCCTCCTTTCCTCAAGGCTATACATATTAAGCTCCTTAAGTCTCTCTTCATATGTCTTCTGGTGCAGACCCTGCACCATTTTAGTTGCTCCTCCTGGACAGCTTCCATCCTGTCTATGTCTTTGCGGAGATTGGGTCTCCAGAACTGCATGCAGTACTTCAGATGTGGTCTCACCAGCTGTCTGTACAGAGGATAATAACTTCTTGTTTTCTACTGGTGATGCCTCTCCTCTTGCATCCCAGTATCCCCCAGCCCTCCTTGCTGCCCTTTCACATTACTTGCCCCACCTTTAGGTCATCTGATATGACTACCCCAGGTCCCTTTCCATTTTGTTGTTGTTAGTGTCTCACCCCCCATTGTGTACTCTTGCCTTGGGGTTTTGTTTCCCAGGTGCATTACCTTGCACTTCTTAGCATTGAATTTAAGCTGCCATACATTTGACCATTCCTCTAACCTTGCCAAGTCCCTTCTCATCCTTTCCACCCCACCTTGTGCATCAACTCTGTTGCAGATCTTTGTGTCATCTGCAAAGAGACATACTTTTCCTTCCAGTCCCTCTGCAATGTCGCTTATAAAGAAGAGGACCGGTCCTAATACTAAACCCTGCGGTACCCCACTGCTAACCCCCCTTTTTTCAGAGTGGACTCCATTTACTATTACTCTCTGTGTCCTATTCTCCAGCCAATTCTTTACCCAGGCTGTCATCTTGGGACCCACTCCCAGGCTGGCTAACTTGTATATTAATCTTTGTGTGGGACTGTGTCAAATGCCTTGCTAAAGTCTAGGTAGGCCATGTCCACAGCCCCTCCCTGATCTACTACTTTGGTCACCCAGTCAAAGAAATCTATCAGATTTGTCTGGCATGACCTTCCCGCTGTGAATCCATGCTGCCTTGGGTCCTGTGCACCTCTGGCCTCTACATACACAACAATTCTTTCCTTCAGAAGTGATTCCATCATTTTCCCTACCACTGAGGTTAAACTAACAGGTCTGTAGTTTCCTGCTTCTGCCTTGCTCCCACTTTTGTGAAGGGGAATCACATCTGCCCTCCTCCAGTTCTCAGGCACCACCCCATCCTCCCAAGATTTGTTAAAGAGGGTAGTCAGTGGTGTCACTAGTTCTATCCTTAGTTCTTTTAGAATTCTGGGATGAATCCCATCAGGCCCCATTGCTTTGTCCACCTTCAGATTTAAAAGCTCTTTCAGAACTCTTTCTTCTGTAAATGGGCTGGTATCAACTTCTGTATCCAGAGTGTTTCTACTGTTTGTTTTAGGTACCTCCCCCTCTTCCTTTGTAAATACTGAGCAAAAATATTTGTTTAGTATCTCTGCCTTTTCACAGTCACCCTCTGCCCACCCTCTTTATTAAGCCTCACTATCCATCCCTTGGTCTTCCTTCGCTCCCGGATGTACCTATAAAAGGTTTTATCCCCCTTCTTAACTGAGTTGGCTATCTTTTCCTCGGTTTGGGCCTTTGCTGTTCTGACTGCCTTTCCAGCTTCCTTTTGCTTTAACTGATACAATTCTCTGTCCTGTTCCTCCTGTGATTCCTTGTACTTCCTGAATGCTTTCTTTTTCTCTTGAACCTTCACTGCCACTTCCTTTGAGAACCATAGTGGTTTCTTACCTCATTTCATTTTGTTTATTTGCTTTACACAAGGCTTGTTACCTCTGTGATGGCAGTTTTATTATTCCCCATTGTTCTTCCACCCTTCTTCCTGCCCATTTGCTAGTGCATTCTTAGGCACTCACCCATTTTGGCAAAGTCAGCCCTCCTAAAATCCAGTACTTTTGTCTTTGTATGGCTTGACTCTATTGCTGTGTTTATTGTGAACCATACTGTTCGATGGTTGCTAGTTCCCAGATGGCTACCCACTTCTACACCTGTGATCCTCTCTTCGTCACCATTTGAGAGAACCAGGTCTAAGATTGCTCCCTCTCAAGTGGGCTCCAATACTAGTTGTCTAAGGCATGCCCCCTGTAGGGCATCTAGAATAACCCACTCTTAGAAGTGGCTGCTGCAACTGCACTCCAGTTAACATCTGGCATATTCAGATCACCCATCAGCAATATCTCCCTTTATCTGCCATTCTAAGTATACTTTCTATCATTTCCTTGTCCATTTCCTCCCCCTGAGGGGGGTCTGTATACAAGCCCTGTGCGGATTGTGGTGCCATTGCCTGCCTCCAAATTGACCCACAGTGCTTCTTCTCCTCCCTGTTTACCCTTTTGTTCTGTTGCTTTGATTTCTTCTCTTATCTAGAGAGCTACTCCTCCTTCTCTTTTACCCTCCCTGTCCCTCCTGTAGATAGTGTATCCTGGTATGTTTATGTCCCAGTCATGGTTCTATGTGTACCATGTTTCTGTGACTGCCACGATATCCAGATCTTCCTCCTCCATCAAGGCCACTAATTCAGGAAGCTTGTTACCCAGACTACGGGCATTGGTACTCATTGCTCTCCATTTTTTGATGGCTTTACCTTCTGTAGCGGCAACCCCACTGACCTGTCTACCTTGGTATTTTTCTCATTTAGTACCCTGTTTTGTAGGGGGAGGCTGGGATTTTCCTTCTGCTTATCAGTGCCTCCCTTGACTAGTTTAAAGGCTTGCCAATGAAGCATTTAAACCAATTGCCCAAAAGACTTGTTCCTTCCTGGACAGATGCAGACCATCCTGCCAGTATAGGCTGGTGTCCTCCAGATGGAACCCCTGTCCCCAATGAAGCCAAACCCCTGTGCTCCACACCATTTTTTCAACCATTTGTTAAACTGCATGGTGCAAAGTACCCTCGCCTCACTCATGCCACTGACAGGCAGCACCTCTGAGAAGGATACTGTGTGTGCTACTTGTCTTAAGCCGCTCCCCAACTCTACAAAGTCCTTTTGCATTGCTCTAATCTCATGATGAGCCAAGTCATTTGTCCCTAGGTGGACAATGACGTCCAGCTCAGACTCCCGTGCAACTGTTCTCGTGATCCTAAGGATGCGCTTCCTGTCCCTCCAATCCATGGCACCAGGCAGGCACCTTACTTCAGTTTTCCCTGCTCCCCCCAGTTCTATGCCCCTAATAATTGAGTCCCCCACCAGGAGCTGCTTTCTTTCCCTGTGGTGCCCTCTGCCTCCTTCCTGAGGGCCTCCCTTGTGACAGTTGTCTGCACCCTCCTTAGTCTCCTCTGCGGGTGCATCCATAGGGGAACTATGCTCCCCCAGAATGGTGTATGGATTGTGGAGTGTAACAACTGACTGGGTGTGCCTCTGTTCCACCACCCTTACCCTCCCTGAGCCCACTGTGGTCCAACTGCTGTGCTTTCTTTGCAACCTCTGAGGTAGTGGTGGTGGCTGTGGTGCTCCCTGGATGGGGGAGGTTCCCTTGCCACTTTCCAGTGCGGCCTGAAGACGGGCAACTTCCTCCCTCAGGGCAGATAGTTGTCTGCAAACAGGGCAGCATCTCAGCCTCCAGAAAGACTCCCAGAAGACTGCTGCCCCACAGCCATTACATTGTACTACTTCCCACATAACTGTCTACCTTGTTTAGTTTTTTTTTTTTGTGTGTGTGTGACTGGTGCGTTATATAGAAATATATGTATTTATATAATGTGTATGCTTATATTGTCAGTGCAGTGTGCTAGACAGGATATGACAGTGATGTGTACCTTGCCCTCTTGAAAATGATGTCAGAACCCCAGGTATAAATGAACTATTTCCAGGGGTGGGTGGGGTGAGGGGTGGGAAGGGGTTGGGCCTAAACTGTGCCCTCACGAAACAATCAGCTAAACGCTCTGACCTACCGATGCGATGAGTGCCTTCCTGTCAGCAAGATGCCATACACGACAATTTGTAATACTGCTTCAAACCAATTTGACAGAGAAAATACCCTGCTAATCAAACAGAGAAAAATCCAAACATCCAAGTCAGACACAGGTAAACCTCCCCAGCCCCAAAAGAGCTTGGTGACTTGTGCTCTGAAAACAGTCAGCCCCAAAACACATCAGCTGTGCAGAAGGGCAGACACAGAAAACAGTATTTAGCCTATGTGGGTTTAAACTCTTCCTGCACTGAAAACCTTAACACTTGTAACACAAGTAAAGCAAACTCCACCTCCCTCTGTTGATTGAAAGACTGCCTTTTCTGATAATTCTAAGTTGCTTATTTCACCTTCAGTTAGAAGTATCCTCCACCTGAAGAATATTAACTTTCCTAAGGAATCTGCTTCAAACCAAAGACAATTGTAAATTGTAAGGTTCACCTCCTCTGTTGTGAGCACTACTCACTTTCTTGCAAATCTTAAGTCCAGTGTTGCAGCTTGCAGCCAGAGGTAGCTTCACCTGAAGACTGGTGAGGTTATCTGACGAGCCTGCTAAAATTAGTACTTTTATCAAGGTCTGTAAGATTCTTCCAGAGCTATTGGCTGTTAAGTAGCTGTGATGTAAGCACTTCCTGACACAGTCTGGCTTGCCTTATAAGGCACACTGAGGTAAACAAAAGAAAAACAGTTTCCACCCCCTAGGCACTGTCTGGGTCCAATACACAGCCTGTAACCTGCTCTCAATTCAGGGCTTATGACAAATTCTTAGCCCAGTGAATACTCACAGTATTACAAATATTGCAATGCAAACAGTCAGTCACTAACTCCAATCAAGTCAGAAGGGCAGAAACACAGAAAACAGTAAAATCTTAACAATTGTAACAAGTAAAGCAAGCTCCACCTCCCTCTGTTGATTGAAAGACTGCCTTTTCTGATAATTCTAAGTTGCTTATTTCACCCTTCAGTTAGAAGTATCCTCCACCTGAAGAATATTAACTTTCCTAAGGAATCTGCTTCAAACCAAAGACAATTGTAAATTGTGAGTTCACCTCCCTCTGTTGTGAGCACTACTCACTTTCTTGCAAATCTTAAGTCCAGTGTTGCAGCTTGCAGCCAGAGGTAGCTTCATCTGAAGACTGTGAGGTTATCTGATGAGCCTGCTAAAATTAGTACTTTTATCAAGGTCTGTAAGATTCTTCTAGAGCTATTGGCTGTTAAGTAGCTGTGATGTACGCACTTCCTGACACAGTCTGACTTGGCCTTATAAGGCACACTGAGGTCTTCCTTCGCTCCCTGATGTACCTATAAAAGGTTTTATCCCCCTTCTTAACAGAGTTGGCTATCTTTTCCTCAGTTTGGGCCTTTGCTATTCTGACTGCCTTCCCCAAATCCTTCTGCTTTAACTGGCACAGTTCTCTGTCCTGCTCATTCTGTGATTCCTTATACTTCCTGAATGTTCTCTTTTTCTCCCTAACCTTTCCCACCACCTCTTTTGAGAGCCATAGTGTTTTTTTACTTCATTTTGTTTTGTTTATTTGCTTCACACAAAGACTTGTTGCCTCTGTGATGGCAGTTTTAGTTTTCTCCCATTGTTCTTCTACCCCTCCTTCCTGCCCATTTGCTAGTGCATTCCTTAGACACTCACCCATTTTGCCAAAATCAGCCCTCCTAAAGTCCAGTACTGTTGTCTTTGTATGGCTTGACTCTCCAGATGTGTTTATCATGAACCACATTGTTCGGTGGTCACTAGTTCCCAGATGGCTACCAACTTTTAAATCTGTGATCCTCTCACCATCTCCATTTGAGCGTACCAGGTCTAAGATTGCTCCCTCCCAAGTGGGTTCCAACACTAGCTGTCTGAGGCATGCCCCCTGCAGGGCATCGAGAATGACCCTGCTCTTGGATGTGGCTGCAGCACATGTACTCCAGTTAACATCTCACATATTCAGGTACCCCATCAACAAAATCTCCCCTTCTTCTGCCATTCTACGGATACCTTCTGACATTTTTTTGTCCATTTCCTTCCCCTGATATGGGGGTTTGTATACAACCCCTGTACAGATTGTGGTGACATTATCTGTCTCCAAGGTGACCCACAGTGCCTCCTCTCTTCCCTGTTTACCCTTTAGTTCTGTTACTTTGATCCCTTCTCTTATGTGAAGAGCTATTCCTCCTCTTCTTTTACCCTCCCTGCCCCTCCTGTAGATTGCATACCCTAGTATGTTTGCATCTCAGTCATGGTTCTCTGTGTACCATGTTTCTGTGACTGCCACAATATCTAGGTGTCCCTCTTCCATCAAGGCTGCTAAATCAGGAAGCTTGTTACCCAGACTGTGGCACTGGTACTCATCACCCTCAATTTTTTTATGGTCTTACCTCTTTTATGGTCTTACCTCTTTTAGCCCCATCTCCAAAGGGCTCATCTGGCAACTAGATTAATGTTAGGGGGAGGCATCACAGAACACAGGGACAGACTAAATACCAACAACAAATCTAGCTTAGAGCAAAGGTTTAAAAGGTAAGACTTAACTATGCTTTATGCTTCATGATTTTTTTATAAGACTCTGAACTGGGCAAGGATCTGTAACCATCAGGCGCCATAATAATCAACTAAAAGGGGAAATCTTCTGGGGTGACAAAAGGAAATACTACTGCTCTCAGTGACTGGTAGGTATACAGAATTCACTCCCAAGTAATGCAGTAAATTCAGAAAAGCAGGGAACATGTTAAAAAATTAAAAATACACTGTATTAATTGGAGGCTGAAATAAGCTGACACTACCACTGTGAAGTTGGCAGGTAGTCTTGATGGGTGAGAAGCCATCTTTCATCCCATCATTTATATGTTCATATGCCCCCAGGAGTTGGCTAACAAAGAGGACACTGCTATCAGGTGGGATGCTTTGGGACTTCTCTGGAGAAATTAGAGGGGCACTGCAGGTAATGTTCTGTGCTACATCAGTGTTCCAAGGAGACTGGAGAAGTGACACTGTGGTGGGAGGAGGAAATAATTATGGGGGACATAAATGCATAGACATTATAGATTTTTTAAAACAATGCATCAGCATTTTTTTTGTTGGGTCTGGGACTAAACAAAGTTCCAGAAAGTGTGAGTTTATCTCTTCTGATAACTGGCAATAATTTTGACTTCTCAGTGCAAAATGTGGGACAGCATAATTTCTATATGGAACAAAGGCTTTCTGTCATATAAAAGGATGATCATCCCTCCTAATGAGTGTCAGTTTAGATTTATAGGCAACAAGGTTGAGAAAATCTTGGTGAAGTAAATGTAATTTTTAGTCAGGATCAGATCATTGTGACCATTCTGTCCCATTTACAGATTTATTCAGAAATGAAGCAAAGGTTAACAAAATCTGAAACATATTGAAAATATATAATAATATAGATAGTCAGAATTTGTCAGGAGAAAAGGACTGCTAGGCCCACCCAGGCTGCCCTGATGGCCCCTGCCTAGTCCACATCCACAGACCATAAGTGGTCTCCAGCAAACACAGATTATATTGGCAGATTACTCATTTTGACATTAATAGTGTAGGAATTTATCCCACCAGCCCGCACCATGCCTACTTTAGAAAGGAGTCTTTTTTTAGGTGAGTCATAGTGCAGAACTTGGTATAGCCCCCACATTTGCTGTAAAACAAAAATAGTTCTTTAGAGATACAATACATTATCACCATGTTTACAATTAAGCAATAATGCAAGATAGGGTGTGGTATATCATTGGATATCATCACCCCTCAGGTGCATTGTGAGGCATGAGGCCACAGGCTGAGCATCTCATGAACCCAGAAAGTGATGATATCACATGATATATCACATCCTGGAGTGCATTATTGCTATTATGAACTGGAATAAAATTTGAATAAAAGAAAAAAAAAAACTTTAAAATGTATGTAGAAGTGATTTGGGGACGCTGTATACATTTAAAACTATAATTCTTTGAGGGTTCTGATCAGCAGGTGGTGTTAGTGAAGCAGAAGCTGGTCTACTATTCCCTGGTTCTGATGTTTTCTCTCTCCTCTGAATTAGAGCAAGAGCTGAGCAACATATGTGAGCTTAATCCTCATCCCCCAACAAAGGTGTCTTTGGCAACCTTTGAAAGTTTAAACACAAGACTCTTTCTGTCCATCTTTACCCACTTTTTTTGTTGTATGAAATGTGCCTGCCCTGTGGTTCAGATGCCAGTCACTTACATGTGCAGCAGCTGGATTTCAGGAGAAAAAGTGGCTAAATGCATGGTTTCTGAGTTGCAGTATTTCATTTTTATCTAATGGGTATGATCAGTTATGTAGTCTTGCATTTGGAGCAGGGTGCTTGAAACTAAAATCGCTGAATCAAATCTCAAGTCGACACTGGCGGCAGTAGAATTTAGGCACCATTGCTCCAAGCATAGCTAAAGTCTCAGTCATTAACAGGAGTGGGTGTGTCAATGGAGTTTAGGTAGGCTAACAAAATGTGAACAGCTTGGCTGTGACGGAGAGGTGTCCTTTGAAATGGTTTTGTTTTTGAATTTGTGAGTTGAAATTGATGGCAGGATACTTTCTTTGTGTGCAAAGCTGCCGGAGCAGCAGAATGGTATTTATAAAGTTAAAAAAGTTGTTTCCTCATTCTTTTTTTTTATGTATGACTGTGTCATGGGATTTAGTCATGGCTGAAGTGAGCTCTCATTCAATCGGGTAACTGGATTCTTTGTACCCAGTTCATAATATTCAATATTAAAGTCACAATACATAAAAATGCTACTGTATATGGTTGCCTTGATTGTGAATGGAATTCAGTAGGATTCCTTTTCTTGTTGTTGTATGGTTCAAAGGTCAGGAAAAGTTGTCGTAGTAACGTTCTGACATCAGTTGGATACTACAACAACTTTTATTATCTTTAACTGTGCATGCTACACCGCAAGCAGGAGCACTCTCACTAATGTCATTTATTCTCTTACAGAAATCATGGTTGTTTACTTAAGTGATGACTCAGAGTTTTCATCCTATTTTCATAATGTGTAGTCTTAAGAGTATTGCATACAAAAAACCTGCAAAAGTAAGTCAGAACTGGGGAGGGTGGTGATCACAATCAGCATCAAATGGAACACTTGCTCACACGTGCGCACACACAGACACAGAGACACACACACACACACACACACACACACATATGCAGTTTTCTAAAAGGTGCACTCTTTTTCTCTCCCTAGATTCAGGAGTTATGAAATGAAACAAACTGAATTAGGAGCTGCAATATCCTTTACAGAACTGCTTAAACATTAGGAGTTGTTACTCAGATATTTAATGGTGGATTTCTAGTGGTGTTACGTGAATTCAATACAGATTGTGTTATCATCAAAAACTGAGTATTCTGGTGTTTTGTTTTTTTGTTTCTGTGACCATATTCTATATAAAACAGTGTAAGGGTAACCATACACAGCAAGGCTGTGTTTCCATCTTGGGCTGAGCTGCAGTCTATATAATGTCATCTCTATACCTCAATGGAAACACAACCTTGTTGTCTATGGTTACCCATATACTGTTCTATGTGCACTTTGGGAATACAATATCTGGGGGATGATATTCAAAGGTTTGCATGGGCACAAATGAGTGTTTGCCTGCACAAACTGGGTATTGTGCTGGAATGTAATATTCAAAAGGTCCAGTTGCAAATGCTAACACAGCGTGTGTGCAAAAAACAATGTATGTGGGTGGGCAAAGGGAGGGGCAAAGACAGGACTACCTGTGGAAGCCAATATTCAGCACTATTGTGCTGCACGAAAGGGGTTAGTGTGGTCTCTTTGCAGAGTGCAGACACCACCAAACAAAGCCCCATCTTACTCTTGGAACCCTAGTGGCTGGCAGAGGTACTGCAGCCAACAACCAAATTGTCAGGTGGAGGAGCACACCTGCACCCATGTGGTATGTGGTCCCCTGTTCTGTGATCACCAGTCTTGGATGATGTGGAAGTGTCCCTGGTGCCTAGCATACTCCTCTGATCTCAGAGCACCAGTCCCGTAGGACATGGAAGTGACCCTGGTGCCTAGTGCTCCCCTGCCCTGCGATTGCCAGCCCACATATGCTAAAAAAATACTCTGGTGTCCACTGGTAACCCCAGCCTCCAAACCCCAACCCCATGCACAAACCTGCAACACCTCAGTGGTTCATTGTCCCCACCAACATGTGATCCCTCTCCCCGTAAGCATATATGATATCCCTGGTGGCAAGTCCCCCCCCCCCGTGTGTGATCTCTGGTGATGTATGACAGTACAGCAACTAATTGTAAGCACAGAATTCTTCCAGACATATAGAAAGATAAAAAAATGTATACAAAATAACACAAAATCCCATATGAGTAGAGGTAACCCCCACCCAACTGGTCCCCATTCCTGTAGCACCATATGCATTCGAGGCATCCAGGGGCCCCCCACACCCTGGGCACTGACCACCCATCCAACCAAACAACCCTTACCACAAGCATTGGTGCCCCAGCTCAGATACAGCAACTAGCACATACCCCTCTCACCTGCTGTACTTGGCTGGTCACCATATGACAGGGCAGGGAGTGTGCATCCTCTTTATACCACAGAGTGCACAACATCTGTACTGTACTGTACAGCACAGGGTACATGTCTCCTGTTCTTCAGAAAGCTCCACTGCTATACTGCCACCTGGATGTGCATAGGTGGCAGTGCAGTCAGAGTAGCTAGTTCAGGGAGGACGTCACTGGTGCCACACTGTGTATGCTCACATGTGTACATGTTTTCACACCATAGCCACCAATGTCCTAGGGGAATGCAGAATGAAAGAGGAAAATACCCTGACTGGTGGAGTGACACCGGCCATTTGAAGGCCCTGAACTTGGCTACCTAGGCACAGCCTCTGCTTCAGATCCTTTCCATTGCAGATGTTGGGAATTCCCATTGCACCAACCAGAATGGGGAGCTCTGAGAGAACCAAGAGATGAGGTAAGTTCTGGGGGACACCAAAGTCATGGCGTTGGGGTGGCGGAGCAAAAGAGAGCTGGTCAGAGTGAAGGGGAAAAACAGACCAAAAAAAATCTGCAAGTGAAATTCTGGTGGCACAACTTACAGATTACCATGATATTTTGAAAAAAATGTTGCCAATTAGTAACTTGTGGTATTTGCACTGTATATTTAAAACTACTAAAACAAAGTTATGTAGCTTTGTTAGATTCCAGAATCCATTTGGCACTGGGTACTTAACCAAATCTGTCTCCCTGTTTAGTAATGTCTGTGACTCTTCCAATAAAGGTATACATGCTAATTTGCAGAGTTAGCCATCTGCAAGTGGCCAAGTTACCTGCAGATAAAAGTTTTCACAAAATTTCACAAAAATATAACATGTTAGACCATGAGCTCTTATATGTTTGAAACTATATGCACAAATGCCATGCTATTTGATATGGACTTAGGACACGTAAAACCATTTAGGTATGTCAATGTGTGGTACCAGCTCACTAGATGTTTGAGTTATAACCAAATAAACATGTCTGAGAAATTCCACAAAATTCCACAAAATATTAGGGAATTCACAAAAATTCAAACTAATTCAACAAAATCTAAATTCTCTAATTTAATTTAATCCCAGCTTGCAATAAATGCTGGCATCTGAGTGGTGTATTTTGGATGCTGAACTGTTGGGGTGTGCCATCCTTCAGATGAGATGTTAAGTTGATGTCTCTTCTGCCCATCGTAGGTGCTGTCCTGGGAGGTGTTCAGGTGGAAGTCAAAGAACCAAAGGCACTTTTTGCATTTGTAGTTTTTTTTTTTATTGATAAAAGGTATTTACAGACACAAACAGAAAAACGTGTTCACAAAATCAAAACAAACTCCCTCCATCCAAGGACATAGAGAACAGATAAAAGAAGGTGAGAACAGATAAATTAAAAGGATATAAAGCAGGCCCTCTTCTATGACCCTGCAGGAAAATATTAAAGAAAGAAAACAGCGTATCCTGAAAATCTCAATTCTGAATCAAAACCATAGTACATCTTTCCAAAAAGCTCTGACCTGTTGTGTAGGCAAATGTTTAAATTATATTTTTATGTACAACACTGATTTCATTAGTAGTGGTCAGTATCAACATGTGTAAAATGACCAGGAGGGGATTTTCCCCAGTGTCCCAGTCAACATTCCCCTTCCTATAAAAAATGGTTTAGGCAATTGTCCTAGGCTGTGTGTTGGTGCTAATGTATGAAATGACTGCCACTACACATTTACAGTTGCTTCACTACCAGTCTCTTATTGTTTGAAAAGCATTTAGAGATACAATGTCTAGGAAAAGCACTACACAAATGTAAATCCTGCTTCTTCTTTTACAGTCTTCCACATCTCAGATAAAGCTTTCAATCATTTGGCCAGCATGAAATGTTGGGTGTGCTTCATGGCTTATAACCTGAGGATAAACTGAAAGTGGTGATATAAGTCCATGATAACATTTCTCTCCCAGACCCTAGCCTGAATAAATGGTACCTCTTCATCATGCAACCTATATTAACTGACAATATTTAAATATTTCCTTTAAATGGTGAGTCTTCCTCTTTAGTTTCTGTGGATTGACTGTTACTTCCGTTTTGTGCCAACATACAGTGCCACTCACCAGGATCAAGCACTTTACAAGACTTTATAGTTTACTGTGTAACAATTTTTTTGTAACTGCCATTGGACTGATTAGATTGAGTTATTGTAATAGTATGCAGGACATCACAGCAGAAACAGTGATACAAGAGATTGATTCAGGTGAGCAGCATGGTACATATTGTACAAAAAAGGTTTTACAATGTATAAGCTTTTGAGGCTGAACGTGTGCCTTCGTTAGGTGTCTAAGTTAAAATTGTTGTGATGTAGAAGGTTTTTCTGCCTCTTGATTACCTGATGTATTTTAGACTTGAGTCTAATCTGCCCTTTTTGGTCAAAGTTACTGAGAAAGCAATGGTGACCCAAATGTCATCTGATCTACAGTAGCTCAATATTCTTTGAAAAATGTCAGTCTGGTTTTGGGTCCAATAAGAGCACTAAGATTGCCTTGAATTGCTTCTACAGTGATCTTTCAATTATTATGTATAAAATAAATTTCTCTATCATTATAGAAGGGGCTTAGGAAGTCATGGAACCTAATTGGCCATAATGTGCCACATAGCAGTTGATCATTTTCTTCCAACCTCACCTCTAGCCTGAACTTAATATTTTTTACAAACAAAGGCTCATTTAAAAGTGTAATACCACACTCCAGAATGTCCAGTCATAAATAAATAATGCATTTTACACTCACAGGTAGCTCAACAGATTACTTGAAGAAGGAGGGATATGATATTGCCTTTGTGTAGTTTACCAGAATACTGTGCTGAGTTCTGGAGTTGACACCCAAAAAGGACAGGGGTAGATTACAGGCAGCACAATTATGGGCCATGAAGATGATCCATGGCCAGTAGGTCAAGACATGCTGAGTGACTGAAAAGTATGAACATGTATTCTCTTGAAGACTGATGGAAAGGGAGGGCATGTATGAGTTACTCTTTCATATTTCTGAAATTGCTCATCTGCATGAACAAAGCAAATTTGTTCAAATAAAAAAACACTGCACCCACCTGGGGCATGTGCTCAGTCTTGAAGGTGGAAGGTTCAGAATGGACATTAGGAAGTAATATTACACAAAATGGATTGTGGATATGATGAACAAACGTCTTGTTAAGGTTGTGGAGTCAGAGAAATTTGCGTGGTTCAAAAGTAAGGGGTCACATTATGTAATGGAGTTATCAGATAGAAAGACAATGGAAGGGGAGGGGAGTCTAGGAGAGAGGATGGACTCCAAGTAGGGAAACTTGAGACTGACTAGATTAACTGTTCTGATCACTTTCTATACATCACTTTTCCATGTGTCTTTATCTCCATGAAGCCCTTGGCTATGCCTCATGCTAACAACCACCCTTGAAATTAATTATTCATTTATGACTTCACACCCTGTAGTGTGCAGTACAAGAGCCTTTGCCTCACATTGAGGCAGTGCAAAGGAGGGCAACAAAGATGGTTCAGGGGCAGCATGACAGGGTGTATGAGGATAGATTGCTAGAACTCACTTTGTACATGCTCATAGATAGGAGGGAGAATGGGGACATGATTGAAACCTTCAGGTACCTGAAAGGTATAAACAAGTTAGACATTGGGGATCTTTTCCATCTTAGTGATAACAAGACCACAAGGGGACACTGTTACAAACTGGCAAAAAGAAGGTTCAAGAAGGAGGTCAGGAGACACATCTTTACAGAGCAGATGGTGGCAGGGAGGAATGAGCTCCCATCTTAGGTGGTTAATCAGAAGATGGAGGGAGTTCGAGTGAGGGTGGGACAGGGTGAAGGGGAGGTTCAAGGCTGGCAGGAAAGGGGGCAGAGTAAACCATAATCTCTCCAGCAGGGGCTCCGCAATTAAGCAAATGTGATAGAACAAAAGACTAGCAACACAAAACATTTAACCAGCACTCCAGAGCCAGGAGTTTACCCTTGCAAACTCCAGTGAAGGAAATCCATGTGACACAGTTGTTGCAAACCCAAAAATGTTTTACTTGGAGGTAAATTCTCCATTTTTTAGAAGGGTGCCAGGGCAGCCTAATTAGAGACGCACTCTGGTACCTGCTCTTCTGGTAGTCTAAGGACGGGAGCAGATGACCAGCACCCTGCCTGGCTGTAGGGTGCAGAATCTACTTCTGTTTTATACAATAGAACAAAAGGCCTTCTTCTAGTGACTAATTCCTATATTCATATGTTATCACTTACATATACATTTGATCTTACAGCAACATTTAATACTATTCTTCTATATTTCTGTTGGAGCACCATTACTCCTGCCAGAGCCAGTTTATTGACGTTAGCTCTGCCCATCTAGAAACATAGAAACATAGACTTTGATGGCAGATAAGGACAGCTTGGCTCACCTAGTCTGCCCATTTCCCTACCTACTGGATAAGCTGCAGGTCCTAGTTAACCAACACCCTATTTCTTCCTACCCCCCACAAGAATTGTCTTATGTCTGTCCCATGCATTCTTGAATTACCCCACTGTTTTTGACCCCACAACCTCCTCAGAAAGGCCTTTCAGTGCATCCACCACCCTCTCTGTGAAAAAAATACTTTCTCACATTACCCCTGAGCTGTCCCCCCTCGGTCATCAAATTGTGTCCCTTTGTTCTTGCATATCTCTTTTTCTGAAAGATGCTACCCTCTTGGACTTTGTTGATTCCCATGAGTTACTTAAAAGTTTCTATCATGTCCCCCTCTCCCTCCTTTCCTCAAGGGTATACATTTTAAGCTCCTTTAGTTTCTCCTCGTATGGCTTCTGTTGCAGACCCTGCACCATTTTAGCTGCCCTCCTCTGGACTGTCTCCATCCTGCCTATGTCCTTGCAGAGATGGGGTCTCCAGAACTGGATGCAATAATCCAGAAGGGGTCTCACCAACTGTCTGTACAGAGGGATAACAACTTTCTGTTTTCTACTGGTGATACCTCTCCCTATACATCCCAGTATGCCCCAGCCGTCCCTACTGCCTTCTTACACTGCTTGCTGACCTTTAGGTCATCTGATATGATTACCCCAGGTCCCTTTCCATTTTTGTTGCTGTTACTACCTCCTCCCCACTGTGTACTCTTCCCCTGGGTTTTTGTCTCCCAGGTGCATAACTTTGCACTTCTTTGCATTGAATCCAAGCTGTCATATTTCTGACCATTCCTTCAACCTTGCCAAGTCCCTTCTCATCCTTTCCACCCCTCTTTGTGTATCAACCCTGTTGCAGATCTTTGTGTAGTCTGCAAAGAAGCATACTTTTCCTTCCAGTACCTCTGCAATGTCACCTATAAAGATATTAAAAAAGGACCAGACCCAGTACTGAACCCTGCAGTACCCCACCAGTAACTCCCTTTCTTCAGTGTGTACTCTGTTTACTATTACCTTCTGTGTCCTGTTGTCCAGCCAATGTTTTACCAAGGCTATCACCCTGGGACCCACTCCCAGGCAGGCTAATTTGTTTATTAATCTTTTGTGTGTGGGACTGTGTCAAATGCCTTGCTGAAGTCTAGGTTGGCCATGTCCACAGCCCCTCCCTGGTCTACTACTTTTGTCACCCAGTCAAAGAAATAGATTAGATTCGTCTGACATGACCTTCCCACTGTGAATCCATGCTGCCTTGGGT
Organism: Neoceratodus forsteri; assembly: GCA_016271365.2. NCBI lineage: Eukaryota > Metazoa > Chordata > Ceratodontiformes > Ceratodontidae > Neoceratodus > Neoceratodus forsteri. The sequence continues at coordinate 250,270,195 of CM028130.1, read as the reverse complement.
CCTGTGCCCCACTGACCTCTAGGTACTCGACTATTCTTTCCTGCAGAAGTGATTCCATCATTTTCCCTACCACTGAGGTCAAACTGACAGGTCTATAGTTTCCTGCCTCTGTCTTGCTCCCACTTTTGTGAAGGGGACTCACATTCACCCTCCTCATATCCTCAGGTACCACACCATTCTCCCATAATTTGTTAAAAAGGCTAGTCAGTGGTGTTACTAGTTCTCCCCTTAATTCTTTTAGAATTCTGAGTGAATCCTGTCAGGCCCCATTGCTTTGTCTACCTTCAGTTTTAGGAGTTCTTTCAGAACCCTTTCTTCTGTGAAAGGACTGGGATCAATCCGCCTATCCAGACTGATTCTATTGATTGGATTAGGTACCTCCCCCTCCTCTTCTTTTATGAATACTGAGCAGAAGTATTCATTCAGTATCTCTGCTTATTCAATGTCCTTCTCTGCCCAGCCACCGTCCCCTTTATTCAGCCTCACTATCCTTCCCTTTGTCTTTCTACACTCCCTAATGTACCTATAAAAAGTTTTATCACCTTTCTTAACTGAACTGGCTATTTTTTCCTCGGTTTGGGCCTTTGCTATTCTGACTGCCTTCCCTGCTTCCTTCTGCTTTAACTGGTACAGTTCTCTGACCTGCTCCTTCTGTGTTTCCTTATAGTTCCTAAATGCTATTTTTCTCTCCCTAACCTTCCCCGCCACTTCTTTTGAGAACCATAGTGTTTTTTTCTTTCTTTTTTGATTTGTTTATTTGCTTCACACAAAGGCCAACAAGCCTCTGTGATGGCAGTTTTGATGTTTCCCCATTGTTGATCCACCCCTCCATCTTACTTGTTTGCTAGTGCTTTTCTGAGGCACTCTCCCATTTTGACAAAGTTTGCCCTCCTGAAGTCCACTACCCTCACTTTTGTATGGCTTGACTCTGCAGTTGAGTTTATTGTGAACCACACTGTTTGGCGGTCACTTGTTCCCAGATTTCTACCCACTTCTAGATCTGAGATCCTCTCTCTGTCCCCATTTGAGAGTACCAGGTATAAGATTGCCCCATCCTGAGTGGGTTCCAACAGTAGCTGTCTGAGGCATGCCCCCTATAGGGCATCGAGAATGGCCCTGCTCTTGGATGTGGCTGCAGCAAAGGTGCTCTGGTTAACATCTGGCATGTTCGCGTCCCCCATCAACAATATCTCCCCTTTCTCTGACATCCTAAGGATGCCTTCTGTCATTTCCTTGTCCATTTCCTCCCCTGAGATGGGGGTCTATATACAGCCCCTGTGCAGATTGTGGTGCCATTTCCAGTCTCCAGGGTGACCCACAGTGCCTCCTCTCTTCCCTGTTTACCCTTTTGTTCTGTTGCTTTGATCCCCTCCCTTACATAGAATGCTACTTCTCCTCCTCTTCTACCCTCCCTATCTCTCCTGTAGATTGTGTACCCTGGTATGTTGACATCCCAGTCATGGTTCTTTGTGTACCATGTTTCTGCGACTGCCACGATATCCAGGCAACTCTCTTCCATCAAGGTCACCAGTTCAGGGAGCTTGTTACCTAGACTACTGGCACTGGTACCCATTAACCTCCATTTTTTGATGGCCTTACCCCTTTTTGCTCCATCCCTGTCCTTACTGCCTTTGACTTTTTCTCCATTTACACCTGCCTTTCTCCCTATCGACATCTCTACCTTGGTGTTTACCTCACTAACTAACCTTATTTTAAGGGGGTAGTTAGGATTTCCCTGGTCCTTTTCAGTGCCCCCCCTTGGCTAGTTTAAATGCTTTCCAATGAAGCATTTAAATCTATTGCCTAGGATCCTGGTTCCCCTCCTGGACAGATGCAGATCATTGCCCCAGTATAGGCCTGCATCCCTTGAGGTGGACCCCCAGTCCCCAGTGAAGCCAAAACCCTGAGCTCAGCATCAGTTTTTTAACCATTGATTAAATCCTATGGTGTGGAGCACCCTAGCCTCACCCATGCCATAGACAGGCAGCACCTCCGAGAAGGTTACCGTGCATGCCACTTGTCTAAGGCGCCTCCCCAACTCCACAAACTACTCCTCCACTATTCTGATCCCTTTCCCAGCCAGGTCATTTGTCCCTAAGTGGACAATGACATCCAGCTCCCTCCCCATGCAGCTGCTCCCATGAGCCTAAGGATTCGCTCCCTGTCCCTCCAAGCCATGGCACCAGGCAGGCACCTTACCTCCCTCTCCCCTCCCTCCCCAGTTCTACACTCCTAACAATGGAGTCTCCCACCAGGAGTTGTTTCCTTCCCCTGTGGGGTCTCATGCCACCCTCCTGTAGGTCTCCCTTGTGGAGGCTCCCAGCATCCTCCTTGGTCTCCACTGTGGGTGCCTCTATAGATGAACCACACTCTGCCAGAATAGCATATGAATTGTGGAGAGGTACAATTGCAGAGATGCACCTCTGTTCCACCACCCTAACCCCCCCAAGCCCACTGCTCTCTTTTGGCAACCTCTGAGGCAGCAGCAGTTGCCCTGATGGTCCCTGGGTGGGAGAGGAGGTCCCCTGGATGATGACCAACCTCCTCCCTCAGCCCAGAGAGGTGCCTGCAGATGGGACAACACCGCATTCTCCAGAAAATCTCCCTGAAGACTGCTGCTCCACAGCCACTGCATTGTATCACTCCCATCTTGTCTTATTTGTGGTCCCTTAACTGTTGTTTTGTATACCTACTCTTTCCTCTCTCTGTTTATTATTATTTTTTTTATATATATATAATTTTTTTTTCTCCCTACTTTCCTACTGTCTCCATGCCCTTAAGGCTCCTGATCTTCCTGTTCTGTGACAAGAAGTTCTTATATTCCTCAGTAGTCTCCTTCTTACTTGCTCAGAGTCAGACCTCCAGCAGCTGGAGGGGGATGGAGAGCTACTCGTTTCTTTCTAAGATGGTGAGTCTTTTGTGCCTCTGTGATCACTCTCTTCCTGCTCCCAAATAGGAAGTTCTCTGTTGTCAGTCAAATCCTGTACCTATAAAAGTAGAACTGGCTAAGGGTGGGGGGGGTGCAGGGGAAGGAAGGAAGGCAATATAGTCCAAGTAGAGTAGTATAGTTCTAACAGCACCTCCTTCCTCTTGCTGCTCTCTGCCACAAGCTACCTAGGGCAGTTTTTAAATCCAAAACAACTGGCTTACTTCTGCCTAAGTCACTCCCCCTAATTTACAGTTTCCTTCTACATCTAGCTAACTGCACAGATAACAATTAATAGTTTTCTTCTACACCTAGCTAACTGCACAGATAACAATTCACTTCACCCAACTCAAACACACTAACACGTTTTATTGTTTGTTTTTACCCTAAATTGAATGTCCCAGTAGTAAAGTTCTAGTTCTTTAGTCCCAGTGGAGTAGTACAGTTCTAACAGGACCGCCTTCCTTTTGCTGTTCTCTGCGGAAGTTATCTAGAGCAGTTTTTAAATCCCAAACACCTGGCTTCCTTCTGCCTAAGCCACTCCCCCAGTACACAATTTCCTTCTACACGTAGCTAACTGCACAGATAACATTTCATAGTTTCCTTCTACACCTAGCTAACTGCACAGATAACAATTCACAGTTTCTTTCTACACCTAGCTAACTGCACAGATAACAATTCACCCAACTCAGATAAACACACTAACCCTTTTTTTGTTTTCTCCATAAATTGAATGTCCCAGTAGTAGAGTTCCAATTCTTTAGTCCCAGCAGAGTAGTATAGTTCTAACAGCACCTCCTTCCTCTTGCTGTTCTCTGCCACAAGCTATCTAGGGTCGTTTTTTAGGTCTATATAGGTATCCATAGCTGCTCTGCTGTTATTATTAATCAGCACTGTAGGACTCTTGCAATTATGTTATGACCGCTCCTCTATTTTTGTAAACATAGCTGCTCTGCTCTTATTATTAATCATCACTGCAGAACTCTTGTAATTCACAGCTCTTTCTATTAGATGGCACTGTTTTTGCAGGCTCCATTTCCTCATATACAATAGTTGACAATGAGTACTTGTTTATCAGGGTCGCCTGCTGTCTGCTGGCATACTTCTTGTTGCTCAATACTGTCTGTCATTCACTTTTCACAATGTAAACTGCTGCTATACTTAATTAATTGATATTAGATGAGTGTTGTAGTAATGCTGAGAACTCCCAAATTTATCTATCTTGTCATTATTCACCAAAGGCCACCTGTCAGAGTGTTTATGTAAAAATCAAGGCATATGTTACTCAAGTCATTTTCAATTAAAGTTGAGTATGACTGAGAGCTTGAATGTTGGCTTGCTGAATTGAGGGATGCAGATGACAGCAAGATCTGCAACAGAGTAGATGATCCAGATGGGGTGGGCAGAATTAGAAGAGATCTGGAAAAACTGGTAAAATGACCTTAAGAGTGGCAACTGGAGTTTAATGCAAAGAAGTGCAAGATCATGCACATAGGGCAGAGATACCCTGAAGCTACCTATAGGTTGGGAGGGGAGTTGCTGGCAATCACAAGGGAAGAAAGATTTCAGGCCATCACAGATGACCTGAAATCATCCAAGCAGACCAGTAAAGCAGTAAGTAAGGCTAGAGGGATGTTGGGGTGTATTAGTAGGGGTATCACAAGTCGTAAGAGGGAGGTAATAATTTAACTTTACAAGACACTGGTTAGGCCCCATCTGGAGTAACTCATGTAGTACTGCAGGCTGCACCTGCACAAGGACATTAACAAAATGGAGGCAGCCCAGAAAAGGGCAACCAAAATGGTGCAGGGACTGCATCAGAAAACATATGAGGACAGATTAACAGAGCATAATAATTATACCCTAGAGCAAAGGCGGGAGAGAGGTGATATGATTGAAGCATTCAGACATCTTAAGGGCATTAACAAGGTGAAAGAGTGTAACATGTTTCAATATAAGAAAAATAGCAGGACAAGAGGACACAGCATAACATTAGAGGGAGGCTGATTAAGCAGTAATGTGAGGAAGTTCTTTTTCACAGAAAGGGTGGTTGATGCATGGAACTGCCTACTTCAGGAAGTGGTTGATAGGAATACATTGCAGGGCTTCAAACAGGCATGGGATAGACATAAGGGAACAATACAGATGAGTATTAATAAAGAGGCCATTGACAGAGTAAATCCCTATGGCACATTCATAAGGTAGAAAAAATGGGCAGACTGGATGGGCCTTGCAGTCCTTATCTGCTGTCAACTTCCATGTTTCTATGTTTCTAAATCTGCCTCTTTTCTGAATCTGTTCTGTGGGATTGTTTGAGATACACACAGTTGTTAAAGATCTTGGAATCCTGATACATTGATTTGCCATTTGAATTTGATATTAGTTCAAATTTTTTTTTTAATTTTTACTTTCATCACATCAGGTCAATGAGGGCATTTATTTTCTCTGATTTTATAATAACGCACGCTTGTATTGTGTTTATAGGCAGCATAAATTACTGTAACTTTCTGCTCTTTGGTCTCATTGAATGCAAGATGAGGCAGTTATAGATGGCCTAAATGTGACAGCAAGGTGGTAATCACTTCACATTTGTTTTCATCTATCACTGGAACAGTATATCTGCCCCTCCTCCTTGGGTACATTTATTTGACCCAAGTCTTTCTTGGAATCAATTCCAGTTCCCTTTGTTCCAAAAATACATGTTTTAACCATTTGACTAAGAGGAAATTTCCATTAGGTACAGGGCTGTCAAGCATCATGTAGTACTGGGATCTAAAATGTATATTTTAATAGGTATAGTCTAGGAGCTGAATACAGCATATAGAACCTAGAAGACTTTTGTGGTTTAAAATACAAACTATGGTATGATTGCCATTATTTTAACTACTATAAAGATTGTTTTATTGAGCCCATTACCCTGACTCTTTATTTTTACAATGGTATTTTTTCTTTCTTTACAAACTCTGCTTTACGTTTTATTGGTAGCTAAAACGCCCTCCTCCATTCACCTCATAGTGACCCTCACAAATGATATCACATGTCTTTCATGTGATCTCATTCATGTTTCAATATCAGTCACATGATGACTTAGAAACAACATACTCAGTGGCTATCTGAGAGAGTATAGAAAAAAAAGATAATTTGTTGTAGTAGATTGTGATGGGAGGGGTGGTGGCAGGGACAGCCAGTGTGACTGACTACATGTTATAAAATGGATAGGGAAACATTACATCATAACTGGCTAGGACCTGTGTGTTGAGAAACCACAACACATGGGTAAAAAAGAGTGATGGCAATCAGGACATAGCATATTAACAATGTCAAGGCCTTTTTTTTTAAATTCATGATCTCCACTATAAACATGGCTGTTATGTTTACCCATTAAAAATCACCCTGCCTCTAAAAACTAAACTCCCTCAAAATAAAGACAAAAAAATTGCTTTCATTTTTTTTTTCCCCTTTGTATTCCCCTCCTTACACATATGCACATATATTAAAATGAAGTACTTCTCACATTTTTATTTTTTGGAGCTTTTGTTTCTGACCATGGACCTCCCCTCTCCATCTTTACCTGCCTATCATGGAAATCTCTGCTGCATGCTCTGTGCCTTATACAATTGAATTCCTGGCTTAACTATTGTTTTCTATTGTGTGTGTGTGTTTGTATGAGTACAGGTGAGCAACCAGCCAGTAGAATTCTGCAGAAGTTAGAATTCCTGCATTCCCTGATAAACAAACATTCCATCTATTGAAAAGGTGGATAACGAGATGCTTGTCAGGTGGGGAGGGACAACTTTTTAACAGTTACTTTTAACAAAAGAAAATAAATTTTTTATAAAACAAGTTGGCTTTTTTTGTTTTAATATGCTTAGTTTACCTATTTATAAGCACAGTAAGGCACTCTGAGGTGAGCACTGTTCTGGCACAATGCACTTCCTGGGGCCAAAGGCACTCCAACTGGTGGAATTTTGCCTCACTACTCCCCTTGGCATGTATTCTGCCAACACAACTCACACCCCATTGTGTCTTATTGATTACATATCAGCATGGGTCATATGCATTGTGTCTCACACATGGCAAACACAGAATTAAGTATTTTGGGCACAGCGGGGTCAACCCCCCAGCTCACATACCATCAGCACCCACCCAGCATGAGATACCTGATTAGGTGGAAGGTTCACCGTAAATCTTTCCTTGAATCGCTTTTAGTCACTGACCACTGAAAGGCACTAATCCTATTATTCATCCACATTCTGTTATTTGCACTTTTCACTGCTACCCGTGACATGGAGTACTGAGCAGAGCTGTTGTTCAAGTTATCAAGATGATGAGGAAAAAAATAATGATTGTTCAAAAGTTGTTTTCCTGGTTTATATAGGAATCCATTCTTCGCACTCTCTGGCTCTCAGTTCTGAAAGGTTAGAGCTGTTCAGAGTTGTCAGTTACTATTACTGTTGGAATTATGTGGAATTTCAGAAATTATGCCAAATTCAATGGAATCCCATAAGAAGCAGAATTCTGCCATGCTGAAATAATTTGCAGTTTCTTTTTTAAACCAGATTTGTTTCCCCAGTTCATGCAAACCACATATTTAATGCTTCACATTTTACATAATCCTTGGATAAGTATTTTGCAGTTTTCAATGATTCTTCCTGGTTTAAGTTGAACAATCTAGGCTGATGAAAAGAAATGTGTGGCTTATGTAACGTTCTGAAAACTAGTCCAAAGTTTAAACTAAAAAAAAATTAATGTAAGCACTTTCAGAATTCCATGACCTTTATAAAAAAATCTCAGATGAGGAATTGTCATTACACCAGAATTCAGTTGGTGGTAGTGTGAATTCTGCAGAGCTCCAAGAAAAAAAAAAACATTCTTCATGACTCTGTATGAAGAATGTCTTTCAGAAACCACCACCACAATGGATTAATCATCTGTTATATGAAAGTACAAGACTAAATTGAAGAGCAGAATAGGATACAAGAACTAACTGTCTTCTAAATGTTCAGAGAAGCATTAATATCCTTTAAGTATATTAGCACTTCTCTGATATATACAATTAAGCAGTGGCAGAAACATGGCAAGCATTAGTAACAAATGGCACTGCAGAGGTAAATATTGTACCTTTCATTATGAAATCCTAATAGAATTTTAAATTTCTTTGCCAGTTGTTTGATATGATTAGCAACAAAGAAATTTATGTCTTCTCATAAAACTAATTATGCTTATTTTGTGTTGTTCATTATTTAAATATTGAAGGTCAGTTCATCAGCCTCAGAGATCCTATTCCAATTTATAGAAAGAAAGCAATGACTTTCTTCTCTGATAATTCAGTAACGGTTTGCTATAACACTGAATTTATTTAATTGTTTAAAAGTCTTGATAAAGCCAGAATTCACTTTTTACATGAAAGACCCACAAGAAAAGGAATGGTGTTAACTGCAAGAAGTGTGCAGTAGCAATGTCTAATATGGCAAGATGCAGTATTTTTAAGCACAGAAATTAAAAGGGCCTGGTATGAAGCCTGCAGAGATTCATTTTTCATTAATGAACATACATAGGAACATATGAAGAAGCTAGCAGAAGAAGGCAATTTGGTCTATTTAGTCTGCTCACATTGCAGAATCCACAGCTTCAGGTACTGACCCTGCCCCCCCTACTCCTCCCAACCTTTTCATCCTCCCTACCCATGATCCTTACCATCCCCTTGTGTCTATACCAACTTCTCTTGAAGCTGGCTACCATCTTCAACAAGACCACCTCTTCCGACAGCATATTCCAAGTGTACACCACCCTCTCCATGAAGAAGTGCTTCCTGTCCTCCCTCATAAACCTCCCCCCTCCAGCTTAAGACTGTGGCCCCCCTCATGTTATGGATGCCACTTAGCTTAAAGAGACCATCCTTATCCACCTTATATACTATATATATCCCTTTCATGTACTTGAAGGTCTCAATCATGTCCCACCCCCTCTCCTGTCCTCCAGGGAGTATATGTTCAGTGTTCTCAACCTCTCCTCATATGCCTTACCTTGCTGGCTCACTATAATCTTTGTAGCCCTCTTCTGGACATTCTCCAGCAGGTTAATGTCCTTTTAAGGACTGTGGGCAGAGTCTACAGCCATTTTGTGAGAGCTCTGTAGCTCTGAAAATGGCCGATCTCACAACAGCTTCCACTGGACATTTGGAAGCATCATACCAAATGCCCAACGGAGCTTAATCCCCTCTGCATTGATCAGCCCATGGAATAACAGCTGCACTATTTCAGCTGTTACTTCCACATTCTGATGCATGAACTGCACATGCATACGACTCGTGCACATGCACAGTTCTACAGTGCTGCCATGTTGCAAATGGCAACATGCCATTCACTATTTTGTGCCCCCCCCACGTCATGCCCAACATCTAATGTCGCACACTGGGAGCCCACCCCAGTGTGCGGAATTTTTTTTTTTCTGTAAATTAGAAAACGGTCCCTCATCGCATTTTTGGCCTGGTGTCCCCTGCCCAAGTTATGCCCAATATTGGGGTGCCCAATACCCATGTTGGCATTCATGTGGCACACTGGGAGCCCTCCCAAGTGTGCCAAAATGTTTTTTTTGCATTTTCTGTAAATTAGAAAATGGTCCCTCGTTGTCATTTTTTACCTCTGTGAAACTAAAAATGGTCCCTCATCATCACTGCAGTCCCCTCCCCTCCCCACCCTCCCACTGAGCACCCACCTCCCCACCCCCTTACCCATACTTACCTCCAGAGGTCAACGCTGTCATCTTCTCTGGATCTGGACACGTCTGCTGCCTTCAAAGCCCAACGTGAACTGAAGAATTAAAGGTAATTGTGCTATAAAGCCATTCAATTGGATTTTCAACTTATGCTCATATCTCAGCCATTTTTTTGAATTCTGCCCCAGATTTTCAACATGGGGTTTTTGGGACCCAACCTCATGAAAACTATCACTGTAATTTTGTTACTTGGTCCCAAAAGGTGATTTCTCTGTCACTGTGCGTAATCACCTTTCAGGACTGATTCATGAAATGGCAATGCCACTGTTCATGAGGTGGGGTTCCAAAAAGCCCATGTTGCAAATTTAGGTGAACAAATTCCAAAAAATTACTGCATTATGAGAATGCATTGCACAGTTTCTATGCACACTGCTAACATTGCCAGTTTTTAATATTTTCACTCCACATTTTTAACATTGCCATTTTTGCGCACTTCCTTCAAAACAGTACAGCTATAATTTTCCACAACCTGACAAAAACATATTTTCACACCTGTGGTGCAGAATAGCACATTTGGTCAGTGCAATCACCTTTTGGGACAATTGAACAAAATGACACTGGCACTGTTCATAAGAAGGCGTCCAAAGAAGGCCATGTTGAAAATTTGGTGAACAAATTCCAAAAAATGACTGTATTATGAGCATGTATTGCACAGTTTCTATGCAAGCTCCTAACGTTGCCAATTTTTTATATTTTCACGTCATATTTCCAAGTGTGTCCCCAGTAAAAGAAGAAGACAGACAGCACATACAGAGAAGTTCAACAACAAACTGGTAGGCACAGAAGGTAGGCAAATAAGATCAGGAATGAGTAACCAAGACTGAGACAAAAAAATGCATAGCGTAAAGGATATCTGAGGAAAATATTACATTTACAAACTAAGTGAACTATCTAATATGAAGAAATGGATGGAGTGCTAAAACCTAACTCAGGCAAGTATTATTGACACTTTGAAATGGAGGGTTTAGAATGTTTCCCAGTGGAGATTTATTGTCATCTTTCTTGGAACACATCCACAGTTGGTTATTGTCTGCTAACAAACCTGCCTCTTTAGGTCAGCAATAGGGAAGAGGACTGAAGCTGAGCAAGTAGGGAGTTTCATACAGACGGAAGTTTTTAATGGAACACAGCTTGTCTTGTAGAACACATGACATCTCTGATTATAGAAAGAATGGGTATTTAAATGATGGAGGAGGTAGACAGATTAAGTAATCATAGTGCTATGGCATGAACAATGCTGAAAACAAAAATGCTTAAATATTGATTGCCCAATCTGCAGAGGTCTTGAGACCCATGACAAAGTTGCATGAATGGTATGCAGAGCTCCATATTGCAGAATGAAGGATACACAATTCATTGGGAATGAACTACATGCACACAAGGGCATATGGAGAGTTATGTGGTGAGCATGGGCTAGTTCCATAGGATCATAACACTCTAGTGGAATGCCCCTCGACCCCACCATGTATGGAAGTGGATGTGCTGTGCTAGACATGTGGCCATGCTTAATGTGGATAGTCTGATAGTGACTTATTCATATATGACACCCACTGTAGCCAAAAACAGACTGTGGCAAGAACCAGAACTATTTTGTGTATCACAGTTGTAGTGGTCACACATCTTTTATCTTTGTAACCACATATATACCACCAGGAAAACAGGACAATGGTCCTGAATCACTTACGACATACTATAAACAAATTAATCAGAACAGGGAAATTATAGTCTTAGGCTACTTAAATATCATGTAGAATTCTAAGACCAGCACTGCCACAGGGGTATGATTGCAAGCCTGTTTCTGACTCAACTGGTCTTGTACAATACAAAAATTAATTATAAAACTTTTACAAAAAATCTTATTGATCAGATACTGGCAACCACTCAGACAGAGTTAAAAATGTTAAGATTCTACCCCACACTTTAATTTATCATTCACCAGTGCAATGTAAGTGGGCTGTTAAACAGCCAAAGTCCCCTCCCCCTCTCCAGTTTATCTTTAATCATGTTGTAAACACAGCAATGGCATGTGATGTTAAGAATAAAGTGGCTCACATTGACTGGAGCAACCTGGACTACATTCTTGACATTGATTCAGCCCTAGAGTTTCTAATCACGTAATTCAGTAATATATGCAATCAATTTGTCTCAGGCAAAAAAAAATGCAACATAAGGGGTTCCTCAACAGAAGTGATATCCACAGAACTCCTGGCACAAATGAAAGAGAGAGGGACAAATGGTAGCTTTGGCTAGAGAAATGGGGTCCTTAGCATACCTTCAGAAATTCAGGAAACCAAGAAAAAAGTTCAAAAGGAGGATAAGAATGGAAAAAAAATGTGGTTCTCAAAGGCCCAACAAACTCTAAATTGGAATAATGGTAATAAATACAAGAACAGCATTTCAGAACTCCAGGGTAATTTTTTTTATGTAAACATTTGTTTACGGGGTAAGCAATATGAGCCAAGGCCCTTTTTCAAAAGCTACCCAGGACCATTGTAACAGTCAAGATGTTACATAAGTAAATCAAAATACAGCAGTACAGTCACAGTCAAATATGATTTAAAAAATTATTAACAATCACATTTCAAGAAACTTGACATAAAACAGTCTTAATGATATCTTAAAAGTGTCATAACAAAGCTTTGAATTTAAGTTCATTGACAAACTATTCCAAAGTATTGGGGCACAATATGAAAAAGCAGACCTACCCATATTAGTAATAGCCTTGGAAATGGTAAGTACTAATGAATTATTTGAATGTGAGGCCCTATCAGTAATTTTTATTTCAAGCAATGAGTAGAAGGGAGAGTGAGAGCCCAAATTTAAGACATTATAGGTTAGGGAATTTAGACTATGTTCGTTGGGAGGTAACCAGCCAGCCAACTTGAACAGCGTGCAGTGATGTGTCTGAAATGGGATCCTGAGAGCAAACTTGCAAATTGAGTGAAAGGTGGTAGTGAGTAATTACATATCTATCTTGGCTAAACCCTGAAACAGGAAAGAGTTAGAGCACATTATCAGTAACAATACATTATTCGCTACAGTTGATCTAGCTTGTTCAGTTTGGAGATTCTGCAGCTTAAACAAAATACTCAGCCTTTGGCTGACCTGCCTAAGGTTAGGGAAGTAAAGACGTCACCAACAAGGCTAAGGATTGATGGGAAAGAGATGTTAGACACGACAGAGATTATTAACAGATTTAATGTGGCCTTTCTGGACTTAAGCTCTTTTGTCTCATCATGCCCTGCACCACTACTCTGTGATAGCATTGAAGTCCATCTGAACCTTCTGAAGGACCAGGAACCTGGCCACCTTAATTTTTACTTAGTATCAGTCTCAGAAACCAATTTCTTAAATTACATCAAAAGGTGCTAGGCAAGGCTAGGGTAGGGGTGGGTGGGGGACACTATAGATATTAAGCTACCTGTCATGGCATCAAATTAGCTAGCATACCCAATTACAAAAAAATGTCAGTTTTCCCCTATGGAACTCTCAGTTCCCAAAGAAATGGAAGTACACACTGTTTTCAAGACTGGTCAAACTCCAGGCCAATCTCTGTCCTTTCCCTACTGTCCAAGGCTCTTGAGAAAATAATTTCTGACCAACCCACCTTTTACCTGGAAAAATACAAGGTCCAGTGTGCCCAACAACACTAGTTCAGGAAGCTATGTAGCACCAATACTACTTTAACTGAATACACCATCTATCTGCATTTGGCCATGGGTATGATCAGAGCTATTGAGATCTGCTTGACGAAGGCCTTTGATTTTGTCAACTATAAACTTTTGCTTAACAACTTATATAATCTGGGTTTGTCTCTGGACTTGCTTGCATGGCTTTAAAGCAATCTGGCAAAACTTACACAAAAAGTAAAAACTGAGGGCTCATCCTCTTTTAAAAGGAATGTATCTATTTGAGCTCCCCAAAGGCTCTGTCCTGGGTCTACTACTATCTGGCCTGTTTATAAATCACTTGCCAGACGCCTGCCAGTCTGACAATGTTCTCCTGTGAGCAAATGATGCAGCAACCCATACAAGACAGTTTGATACACATAGACTGGCATTTGACTTACAATACAATTTCAGATCTGTCGAAAACTGGTTCTCAGACAATAGTTTAGTCCTTAACTAAAACTAAATCCATCTCTTCATTAGACCTTATCATGAGAAGAAAACACTCTCTTTTGACAACTGTAATGCCAAGTAATTAAAGTTGGAGCAAGTTGAAGATTTCAAATATCTCATGCTACCATTAGATGATTCCCTATCCTTTGTCACACAGGTGGAATATCTGTTTGCAGTGATAAACCGGAGACTTGCAACCCTGTTCAGAAAATGTAACAGATTTACTCTAGAAGCAAGATGTTTGATTGTGTCTCGCTCAATACATAAAAACATGGAAACTGATGGCAGATAAATACCAATAGGCCCATCTAGTCTGTCCATTTCCCCTGCCTACTATAAAAGCCACAGAACCTATTTGATCTCCAGCTTTACCTCCTCGTTCCTATTGCTAGGGTTCCCTATGCCTGTCCCATGCAAGCTTGAATCCTCCACTGTGTTTTCCTCCACCACCTCTTCTGGGAGTCTATTCCATGCATCCACCACCCTTTCTGTGAAGAAACACTTCCCCATGCTACTCTTAGTCTACCCCCTTCCAGCCTCATGTCATGCCCCCTTGGTCCTGGACATCTTCTTTTCTGAAAGAGTCTACCCTCCAGTACCCTATTTATGCCTTTTAGATATTTGTAGGTTTCTATTATATCTCACCTGTGTCTCCTCTCCTCCAGGGTATACATATTGAGGTCTCCCAGTCTCTCCTCATATGACTTTTTGTGCAGGCCCTGCACCATCTTTGTTGCCCTTCTTTGAACTGCCTCCAACCTGTCTATTTCCTTATGGAGATGTGGCCTCTAGAACTGAACACCGTATTCCAAATCAGGCCTCACCAATTCTCTGTACAGTGGCATCAACACCTCCTTCCTCCTGCTGGTGATACCTCTCCCAATGCACCCCAGCATCCCACTGGCTCTCCCCATAGACTTGGCACATTGTTTTGCCACCTTTAGGTCATCAGATATGATTACCCCCAAATCCCTTTCCTGTTTGGTGACCATCGGTCTCCCCCCCCCATCATATAATCCTTCCCTGGGTTCTTGCTCCTCAAATGCATGATTTTGCACTTTTTTTGCATTAAATCTCAGCTGCTACCCTCTGTACCATTCCTCCAGTTTACCTAGGTCCCTCCTCATTTTCCCCCCTCCTGGAGTGTCCAACCTTTTTCAGGTCTTTGTGTCATTTGCAAAGAGGCACACCTTCCCATCCAGACCCTCTGCAATGTCACTTATGAAGATATTAAACAAGACTGGGACCAGGACTGATCCCTGTGGCACCCCACTGGTCACCGTCCTTTCCTCAGATTGTGTGCCATTTACCATGATCCTCTGACTTCTATCACTCAATCAGTTCCTAAACCAGTTTACCACCTTGTGACCTACTACAAGGCTGCACAGCTTGTTCACAAATCTTCTATGTGGAATGGAATTGAAGGCCTTACTGAAATCCAGGTAGGCCACATTCATCGCTCCTCCTAATCCATGACCTTAGTCACCCAATCAAAGAAATCAATTAGATTTGTTCAATGTAACCCTCCCACTGTGAATTCATGGTGTCTTGGATCATGTGCTCCACTGGATTCAAAGTGTATACAAAAATGTATAATTTAGGCATAAACAGTGTACTAGTGCAATGGTTCGAAGAATGGTTACAAAACTGCACCCAGTCAGTTTGCATCAGGGAACACTACTGTAGCCCAGGAACTATTATAAGTGGTGTGCCACAGGGATCTGTCTTGGGACCAGTGCTTTTTTTATCTTTATATCAGACATAAGTAGGCACTTAAGCAACTTCGCAATAAAATTTGCAGATGATACCAAAATTGCTGCCCAAGTTAAAACCAATTTGGACATACAAACTTTGGTAAAAGATTTACAAATACTTGAAGAATGGGCATCAAAAAATGGCATGTCTTTTATCACTACCAAATGTGTTACTATGCACTTGGGCGATACAAATAAAAAACACCACTACTCCGTGAATGGCAGAATCCTGAATTCATTTAGCACAGATAAAGATCCTGGAACCATCATCACATCTGACTTATCATTCAGTGAACACTGTAATGATGGCATCAATAAAAGTAACAAAATAATAGGCTGTATTAAAAGATCCTTTACATCGAGAGATAGGGGATGCATCCTGCTGCTGTACAAATCTTATGTGCGGCCACATCTGGATTACTGTGCTTCATTTTGGAGCCCACACCTTAGAAGGGATGTGATGAAGTTGGAGGGGGTCCAGAGACATGCTACTAAACTAATAGGCAACATGCAGACAAAAAGCTACGACAGAGGTTGATTTGAGTTAAATATATATCCCCTGGAGCTCCAGAGAACTAGGGGTGACCTACTCCTAATGTTCAAAATATCTAGAGACCAAAATTAAATGGCATACTTAGATATGACATATAACATAAGGGAGTATATCCTAAGAAGTCATACCTACCAACTTGCTCTAACCTACCCAAAAAGAAATAACAGATGTTTTTTCTTACACAAAGAATTATAACGATTTGGAACTCACTTTCAAAACACATAATTGTTACCAATAATTCTGACACCTTCAAAAAATATCTTAATAGATATCCACTGAACCTTGGGTAACCCAACTCCAGCTTGCTGGAGAGGTACTTATATGGGCCTCAGCCTTCTGTACATCTAGCATTTCCCAGTATAACTCCTAGTATAAGGTGTTCCACAATCCTTTGTTTAAGTAGTGATTCCGTAATCTTCCCCACAATTGAGGTGAGGCTCACTGGTCTGTAGTTTCCCAGCCTCCTCCCTACTGCCATTTTTGTGAAGAGGGATTACAACTGCCATCTTCCAGTCCTCCGGAACCACTCCCATATCAAGAGACTCATAGAACAGGGCTGCCAGTGGTGCCGGCAGCACCTCCTGTAGTTCCCTTAATATTCTAGTATATACCCCATCTGGTCCCATTGCCTTGTCCATTTTCAGTTTTGTGAGTTATTTTAGGACTCACTCTTCTATAAATGGACTGGTATCCATCTCCCTTCCATATTTGTTCAGGTTGCCTAACTGTAGTTCCTCACCTTCTTCTTCTTTTAATACAGAACAAAAATATTTGTTCAGTATTGATGCTTTTTTCATGTCCCCTTCCACACACTCTCTCCTACTTCCCCTTTAAGCTTCCTCTTTAAGATAATTTAAAAAGATCACCTAATGTTGTTTGCATTGACTATTGCCTCACTATCTTTTCTACAGCAAGTGATTCTGACCTGAACAGAGTAAAAGTAATCTGCACAAGGTCTGCCAATTTTTGTGGGGTAGAGGGTGGAAAAACTAACCTACAGCTGTGAGTTACATACCTAACCAACTTTCTACCGTTGTCTAGAAGAATCAGGTATCAAACATGCTTATTAGGGAAGAAGGCACTGTTGGGTCTTACCCTACCCCACAGCAAATTAAAAAAAAAAAACTACTTCATTTAAGTTAACAATCAATACAACAGTAGGAGTATGTAAAAAAAAAACTTTACTTTTTGTAGAACTAATCAGGGTTAGCATTTCTCAACTGATAATTGAAAAGATCACTTGAGATATCACTCTGTGTAGAAGCCTGCTGTAAATGTAATTACTTAACTTGTTACTTAATGCTTGCTTCTCTGTCGGTTCTGGTTTTGTTCCACTGTGTTGTATTGTTTTAGTTATAATGTACTGGCCTTGACATGGAACCTTTGAAAACAATCACTTGTGCTTAAAGGTACTCTCTAATAATAAATAAATAATAAATGACAGACAGGCAGCAATATTAGCAGGTGGAATGATTCAGCATCCTCTGGAACATCAGATTAAAACACAGGAACAGGCATCACTACCATCTGGAATTGCCATAATTCTGTACCAGCAGGTCTGGATGGGCATTCTGGGGTGTCAGTGTGAATGTACAAGAGTGCTGGGGTGACTCTGCCTGCTAACATTGCTGCTAGTTTGTAGCACACAGGACTAGAACAGGTTCAGGCTGCAGCCTGTTATCTTAGCTTACAAACTGGGAGGAGAGGTACAGTGGAGTTTTACTTTGTGAGTAACTAGCATAATGAAATTTAAGGACTTTACCACCACTGTGCACATTGCGCTGTTACTTTTTTTAAGAAAAACACACAATTAAAACTTCCCTTCTTCCTCCTTTATTGCACCCAATACCACCATCCTCCCCTAGCTTTAGCAAAGTAAAACATTTGTGTTGTTTCATTTTAGTTTCACTTCACTCACATCATCCATGTGTGAATGTTATAAAACCCTTTCTCTATCCCTCATAGCATCAAAAGACCAATCTCACCCTCTTTCCATCACTTTAATATTTAACACCCCTTCACTTCACTGAGAAGGGCACACACGCCCACCCTCTTCCCCGTGCCACCACTCCAGCAAAAGGATAGAGATGTGAACAGTGTTGAAGAGGAATGGTGACCAGAAGTGCCCCTTCTCTCATTGCTTCAAACAGACAACATCTAATGAATGAGACAGCACATAAATAGTAGTAATCAGCTGATAACTACTAGTCACACATGCTGTCATTCATTAAGTACTGGTGGTATGAGGATATTGGAGGAGTGTTTGAGCAGGTCACTACCCTTTCTTCTTGCCAACTTGACTTGCATCTTTTTATCATAGTGGTGGGAGAGGGGGAATAGGGTGGGCTTGGATGCCTTACACAGAGAAGGTTTGGTGGGGTAGGGTGGGATTGGACATTTGATGCTGCTAGGGTGGGCAAAAGGATTTAGAAAATGTCAGATATGGATGATGTGAGTGAAGTAAAGTTTTTAAAGTAAAATAGCAACAAACAAGCAACTTCGCTGGGGCTGAGGGAGAGGATATTAGTTACTATGAAAGTGGGGAAAAGGGGAATAATTTTGAAATAGGGCTGGGGGCATGGGTTAGAATCATGTGTTACAAGCTTGCAGGAAAGGAAAATCTTTCTTTTTAAAGCAGCACTTCACTAGCAATGTGCTTCTTCACTGAGTAAAGCTCTGCAGAGAGTAGACACTTTGCCAGGAACATTTCACATAGTACTCAAGCGGTGAAGTGACCACTTCACCACATGAAGAACTGGTCAAAGTGTCAAGGTAACACTTTAAGTTTCCTTAGCTACACCATGGTTACAGTGTAACTATACTGTAACTGCACTGCAGTAGCAATGTAGTTACATGCAATAAACATGTAACAACAGTGTCATTACCCCTGTTGCATGCAATCAATGATTACCTACCCAGAAGTTACATGAAAACTGACACTTAAAGTGTGATCAGTGTCACTTGTGCTATGCCCACTAGTGGCATATTGTGCAGTTTTCTGCAAAACAGAGTTTTACAACTTTGTCCACCCTTAGCTGTTAGTATCATTAGATTATAGAAAACAGGCCTATCAGCCCATCCAGTCTGTCTGAGCCTGTCTAATTTTGGGACCATGCCTTTATTAGTCCTCAGTACCTCACCCAGTCTGCACTTTGTCCATAAGTCAGTCCCATCCCCTTTTGAACCCTCCAACTGTTTCAGCCCTGATGCCCCTTGGAAGGTTATTTCACTGTGTCACTACTATTTCTGTAAAAAAGTGCTTCCTGACATCTTTCTTGAACCTTCCCTCCACAAGTATCAGGTAGTTACCACTGTTATGCACAGTACCACTCAATGTGAACAGCCTGCTGCTGTCCACCTTGTTAATTAGATTCAAGTTCTTGAGCATCTCAGTCATATCCCCATGTTTCTCCTTTCCTCCAGTATGTATGTGCTTAGATCCTCCAAGCAGTTCACAGTGGTTCTACCCTGTTACACCTGTATCATTTTTGTGGCTTATCTCTGTATCGCCTCCAACCAGTCCCTGTCATTCCTCAAGTGTGGCCTCCAAAATTGCTTTCATGAATATGCTACATATAGACCTGTTGCTTTCTTCACTAGTGGCCTTGCAGACAAATCAGACAATAAGGCATATACGGGTCTCAGTGTATGTTGCAGTGGGCAAATGTGCATACATCCACATATGTATGTGCATGTTTGCATGTGACCTAACATACACACAACCATCAGGAGTTCTAGGAAAACAGAGATGAGGCAGTCATACAAAGTCTCTTTGATGCCCTGTGTCAAGCAAGTTAAAAATCTGCTTGCTCAAAAAGCATGGAAATGTATTGCAAAAAACTATACCAATGCATTGTTAGGGTTCCAAATCCACATAAAGAGGGAAGTGTAGTGTCAGGTTTATTTCAACCCTAATACCACCCCTCCCCCCAGCCTCTGCCCTCATGACCAAGGCAAAGCTACATTTCCAGGATTATGCTGCAGGAGTCTCCAATTTCAAGATAAAGATCAGGGGACTGATGATTCAGGCAGGGCCCAAAGAAAGTTATAAGTGATCTCCTGCTTTGTGCCGGGCTCTGAGCAAAAAAAAAAAGTTATGAGTAATTTGTTTTGATCAGGGCTCACAAGACCCCTCAAGAAGAAACCTTTGAGTGATCCCCTGCTTTGAACAGAGCCCACAGGTCCCTATGTGAAGAAAATTATGAATGATCCCATGTTTTACCAGGATCAGCAGTGCCCCAGTGCAGTGCAGTGAAACTAATGACTGATGCTGCAGTTCCTATGTGAAGCATCAGACACATGAGATATGACTATGGACCTATAACTTGAAACAGCATGATGTATGGCTGCAGACCTGTAGGTTTGCCATGGGTCATAAGTCGTAGGGCTGGGGGTCAATGTTAGAATTGATAATACGCTAATACCACAATTCCCTCCTTTTGTGGCTTTTAATCAAGATGGCGGCCATCCATGGAGACAGATAGGTTGTGCCAGTTGCCACCTCAGGACCAAAATTAGTAACAAATGGCTTCTGGGAGGATTATAGTGAGATTGAGGTGCTTTTTAAAGGGTGGGGTGAGAGATGGTGACATTATTTACCCACTTTGAGGTGAAGAGGAGTGTACAAATTGGGACATACAGAATGCAAGGGTGGGTTAAGATTTTTTTTGTATTTTTTTCAGTTCCACTGTCACTGGTTTGGGATGAGAGGAGAGAGAGTTGCTTGTCATGAAGGTGGGAACAAGAGGGGGTTACTTTAAAAGATCAGGTATTGGTTGGAGGGGCTGTGAGGGTGTGAGTTTCTTTGTGTTTTAAAGCTGAGTGCCCTAATAAAAGATAAGAAATACTTGACTGTTTTGCTATCAAATACTGAAAATGTTGCAGTAGAAACATAGAAACATAGACTTTGATGGCAGATAAGGACCATTTGGCCCACCCAGTCTGCCCATTATTTGGGAATAGGTATTTGTATAGCCCTAGTCTCCGGAGACCAGTAAAGAGAGAAAAGGGGTGACATGATAGAGACCTTACCTTCAAGTTCTTTCACAATGTCACTTATGATGACATTGAAACAAAGAAACATAGAATTTGGCAACAGATAAGGACCACTTGACCCACCCAGTCTGCCTATTAAGAGAAGACCAGTCCCAGTACTGAGCCCTGAAGCACCCCATTGGTCACTCTCCTATCATTGCAGTGAATGCCTTTAACCAGGAGCAGGAGCAGGTTGTTGAGATGTAGTTGTGAAGAAGGGATGAGAGGGCATGGGTAGGGAGCATTTCTGATGGAGGGGAGGGCTTTCCAGAGTTTGGGGCAGCGATGAGAGAAAGCTGCTTGTCATGAGGGTGTGAAGAAGGCAGGATTAATTTAAAAGATCAGGGATTGGTGAAAGGGGGCTGTAAGGGAGAGAGTTTTTTTTATTTTTTTTCAAAGCTGAGTGCCCGAATATTGAATTCCAAATACCTGAATATTTGGCTACCAAATACTGAAAATGTAGCACACAATTTGACCCTACTCTGTTGGGGCTGGGGGTGAGAGAGAGAGAGAGAGAGAGAGATTCTGAGGATCTTTTTCACAAGGTATGAAAGCATCGTAACCATAATGGGGCATGGATGGAGATCGGTGGGGTTGGGGTGGAATTCAAAGGAATGCAAGAAGTTATTTTTCATGGAGATGGTGGTGGATGAATAGAATACATAATGCAGGCCAATGGTTGAAGCCAAGTCAGTAATGGTGTTCAAGAATAAATGGGACAGACACAAGATGATAGTGATGACTGTGGGATTTGGGGAACACAGACAGCTTGGGGAGCTGGTAACCAAAACGCCATTAGGACAAACAGCTCAGCAAATCTTGTCTGGCATTTGCACAGACACACTGTCAAACAGGTAATAGGCAGACTGGATAGACTGCTGGGTCCTTATCTGCCAAAACATGTTATGTATCTGTTTTTAATGCTCTTCATAATGATGTCTCATATGATGCAATATGTCTGTACTCTGAAAATCATCTTCTATACACTGAAGATGAAAAAAAAAACACAGCCTCTACTTGGTACATTAAGTCATAGTTGAACTCATTTTTTCCACATCCATGTCTCTTGCACTAAATTATATTAAAGTTCTCCTTTATTCAATGGTACATTTGTAAGAAACAAACTTGATTACCTTGTTGTGAGGTAACACTACCATTGTATCCATTTTTTGTTAAAAGCATCCTTTTGTAGTCACATATTTGTTAGCATCTCAGTTTCATAAACCTCATACACTGTACCCCACCATCCCTGCATCACTTGAGGAAATTTTATTTTTCTCTTTCCCTGTGCTGCTGAGCCCCACTTCTTTGAGCAACACAAAACCATCAAATTCATTTCCTTACAAATTTGTATATGTTTGCACAACATGCTTATTTCATCACATCTTATGAACTATGTTGGGGGGGTAGACATGATGAACCTAGAGTCCCTTCTGACCATAAATTAATATGCTGCTGTCTTCCTATATAATGTGTCACTTCCAGGATAAAATGTTATTTTATCCCATAAAGCTGTTTGTCTTGGTGGTTGATGCAGGCAGGCATTTAGTCCTGTCCTCACCTCCTCTGCCCAGTACTCATCTCCCCTGGACACATCAAGACACAATTTCCCCTTGGATTACCCCTGTGGTGGGGCCAGGATAGGGAGGGCCACTCTCCTCCCATGCAGAGATATATATTCATATCTGGGCCGGTCATCCAGGTGATGGAGCAGGTGGAGCCAGGCTGGCAGGGCTTCATGTAGACTGTTCTGACCATTTTCCATTTTTTCCCTAGGTCCCTTACAGTGGCAACATATAAGTGTATGCACATGGAGGTGTACACATGTTACAAGAAATTTACCCCTGCCTTCAACATCATTCAAGATTCTGGCGCTATCCCCAGACCTCCACCCTGGAGTAATCAAGGGCTAAGTCAGTGTGTTTCCCCACCCTAGGATAGGACAGCTGTCGGTTGGATGCTCAGTCCTCTTCCTCCATGGACAACCCTTGGCAATCCAAGTGTGTTCCTGAACCTGAGTTGCTGGTATGGTGGGAGGCAGTGGAAAAGTGCCTCAGCCCTCCGTGCTACTGGGCCAGCCCCTTGATGAAGCATTATTATCACAGTTTTTGCCAGAGGTATATTGCAAAATAATTCAGAAATAAAATTAAATCCAATGAAAATAACTCCAATACAGAAAAGTATGATATTTATTTAGTTGTACTGTATTTGCAAATCTATCCTTATTGTAAGGGAGCTGAATTGTACTCTCCTGGGTTGTTTCTTTATTTCTAGTATACCTATCTGGTTAAAAAAACACATTAAATAAATACATCTAATGGCAACATTCCAAGCAAAATCTATCCAGACTCATGAATATGTGACATGATGGACATCATTACAAAGCTGCTTCCACTTTTCTTTAGGATGTAACTCATAAAATGTACAGTGCTATTTCAGGTTGATACCTGTCACTTCAGGTTATCTTTTTGTTTGACACACTAATGTTCTGTATTGTCATGTCTCATCAGAAACAATTTTCATTTACTCTGGTCTCAAAGCAGTTTTCTTTTCTTTCATGTTTAACTTTCTTTCCATTATTTTTTATAATACAATACAATACATTTCCATACACTGTACTTTCTATACCATCATCATCATCATCATCATCATGTTATTGATCAACATATAGTTTTGACAATTTAAAAATAGACAAGCATAATTAAAAAGAGCAGTATTGTATCAATCTATCTCATAATACTGAGTTAAATACATGGTCAAGATATTCAACAGTGTAAATACATTTATTTCATGGTTTAGTATTTTGGCTATGAAGGAACATGTAAGCAATAAGACACAGTGGGGGTGTGTATTAGACAGTTCTAATGCACGGCTAGGGGGACGTAGTGAGGCACAAGGTCACAGGCCCCCAGCCATGCATTAGAACTGTCTAATGCACATCCTGGAGTGGCTTATTGCACTTATAAAATGGACCTGTGTATTCTAAATGGGGGGGGTTCTAGTTTCAGCTGTGCATTTGACACATCTAATGCATGGATAACAACCAATCAGATTGCTTGAAATCCTTTGCCCATTTTATAAGCAGCTATATTCTTAGAAAATTCTGCATAAAATTGTTGGAATGAAACAAGACCATGAGGGGTTCGGGTCTGGTTACCTACAAACTCCCCCCCCCCAAGACAATTTGTAACTCATAGTCTTAACTCAAATTATAAAGGCCTTAAAAAAACAAACAACAAATGTTGAGTCTAAAGATCTAAAGCACAAGATCATAAAAGATTAGTCTGCACGTGTCCCCCTAGCTTTACATGATTGCATTTAAAATGGATGTTATGTGTGGCATTAACAGAAAAAGTTAAAATGTTGCATTATACATGTTGCATTCAATGTTGAATTTTTACTAATATGTATTGCTTATTCATAGCTCTTAAGTATGCAGTGATTAGTTTTATTCTTCTAGGTTGGAGGAATTCATTTGCTTTGCTACTAATTCATCCAGGTCTAGTGTGGAGGAAGAGAACAGATTTGAGAGACAGTGCTTTCTTTGTTTGTTACATTTAGGACAGATCAGAATTAAATGAATAAGATCTACTTTGTACAAGTACAATATGTGTCTATAGCTGTTGCTAATTTATATCTTTTTATGTTGGCTTACGCTTGCGCAGCCAACATCTTGCAGTAGTAGCAGATTTGGAGGCGTGGTCACTGGTGGGTGAATGCAGGGCACACGTCAGAAGGTGTGTCCCTCATTTCCCAATCAGCCAGCAGCAGGTTCTGACCTCATGCATCCTTAATGTGGCCACCAGAACAAAGAAAAGGTCCACTGCAATGAGAGTGAAGCTCTCATGCAGCGTGACCATAACATGCCTTCCGACGTGCAGGCAACATGGCGTCAGTGACTGCTGCCACCACCTGTACAATGCCGATGGGGAGACCACTCCCTGTCGGCATACTGAACCCCCTCCTATTTAAAATGTATGCCAAGGGGGTGCCCAATCCCCTTGGCATCATGCAGCCCCACCAACAGTTTTTCTTTGCCAAAGGGGGTGCAATTCCATCAACATTTATCCCTTGTCCCTATTGATTTTGCCAATGGGGGAGCCCACTCCCTGTCAACATAATGTCTCCCCACTTTTGTTTCATGCCGAGGGTGCCCAATCCCTCTCAGCTCATGTCCCCAGTATGTGCTGATGGGGTGCCAATCCCTGTCAGCTAGAATCCACCCCAAAAAAACACTTAGGTGGCATGCAGGAGCCTACCCCAGTGTGCCAAATCCCTGCAAAAAAAATCCAGCAATTTTTTTAAAACCTGTAAAAAAGAAAACAGTCCCTTGCAGTCTCCCTGCCCCTTCCACAACCCGGGCCAACCCTCTGCACACCCTGCCTCCCCACACACCCCCATCACCCCATATTTACCTCCAGAGTCTGGCACGATGATCTTTGGTGGACCGGGAACACGTCTGCACTCTTCAAAGCTGACCGCAAACTGAAGAAATGCTGGTAAGCTGTAAAATGGCATAAATAGGGTTTTTTCAACTTTGTTGCATATCTCAGCCATTTTAGGAAATTTTAGAACCAAATTTTCAACATGGGGTTATTGGGACCCATCCTCATGAATACGGGCACTGTCATGGTGTTATTCAATCCTGAAAGGTGATTTCACGGTCACTGCGCAGAATCACCTTTTGGGACTGATTAACAAAACAACAGTGCCAATGTTCATGGGGGAGGGGGCTCTCAAAAAGCCTATGTTGCAAATTTGGTGGGCAAATTCCAAAAAATGGCTGTTTTACAAGTGTGCATTGCTCAATTTCCATGCACACATGCAACTTCGAGAATTTGTAATATTTTCACTCCAGATTTTCAAAATTGTCATTTTTTCACACCTCCTTGTGAACAGTACAGCTGTCATTTTACATATCCTGACCAAAATGCATTTTCACACATCCGGCGTAGAATAGCATGGTCGTGGTGTGGAATCAGTTTCCGGGACAGTTTGAGGAAATAACGGTGACACTGTTCATGAGCAGAGGTCCTAAAATGCCTATGTTGAAAATTTGGTGCCAAACATCCATAAAATGACTGTGTTACAAGCATGCATTGCACAGTTTCCATGCACCCTTGTAACTTCACAAATTTGCAATATTTTCATGCCAGATTTTCAACACTGGCATTTTTTCACACCTCCTTCTGAACAATACAGCTGCCATTTTTCACATCCTGCCCAAAATGTGTTTCCGTACATGTGGTGCACAATGGCGTGGTCACTGTTGGAAATTAACTTTTGGGACAGATTAACAAAATCATAGTGCAACTGTTCATGAGGGGAGGTCCAAAAATGCCTATGTTGAAAATGTGGCTAAAAAGCTCCACAAAATAATTGGAGTTACGGATGTGTGTGCGCAGTTTCTCGCATGTTCATGACTTCACCAATTTTCATATTTTCACTCCAGATTTTCAACGTTGCCATTTTTTTACACCTCCTCATGAACAATACAGTTGTCATTTTCTACATCCTGCCCAAAATGTGTTTTCAACCCTGTGTCACCAAATGGCATAGCTGCTGTGCAAAACCACCTTTCACCTAACAAACTGATTGTGCCACTTTTCATGAGGTGGCTTCACAAACAGCCCATGTTGAAAATTTGGAATGAAAAACCAAGACATGCCTACAGTGTTAGGGTTTCCAACTGTAGCACCCCACTCAGTACAGACTGACAGGTGTTAGGGGTGTGACTTGGGATCATCCACTGTAATGCTCAGGCCATTCCACCCCCACCTCCACCCTGCTGCCAGTGACAGGCATTGTGGTGTGCCTCACACTGTTCATCCACAAAGTTCACCCCATTCTCTATACTGCATCCACGCAGCATATTTCCTTATGGAATGGGGTCAGTATAATGCCACAAAGACCCCCAAAGCACACCACAACACTTGTCAGTGTCTACAGGGTAGGGTGAGAGATTAAATGGCATGAGCATTATAGCTGACAACCCAAATGCACACCCTAATGCCTGTTACTCTACAGGGTGTGGTGGGGTTGGCATCACTTCATTACTTCACTGCCATTCCTAATATGCATCTTAGTCTGGCACTACCAATGCCAATGCCAGCGAGACAACATTCGGCATTGACAAGTGCTTGTTTTATGGGTTGCTTTCATATAGTGTAAACCTAAACTAGGCAAACAACTACCTGACCCTCAGGGATATTAAAACATTTAAATATATATAAAAAGCACTCCTTACCAAAATGATTTTTATTTTTTGCCATCCACTATTAGGCTTTCTAGCTATTTTCTTCTGCCAGACTATTTTAAATTATTTGTGCATCTATCCTCCTGTAAAGCTTTTATTTTTAAATAATCTGTAAAGATTCCAAGAGTAGGAATTCCATAAGGTAACCATTCCCCAACTTTTTGCCATGATCTTCAACATATGTAATCCATGGTGAAGAAAAGCCCCTTTCTCTATAGGCTAACATTTCTGGCAAGACTTCTTTGGAAATCTGTCCTCCTGAAATAGAATAATCTTCATCCAGTAGGGTAAGATTCTTTTTTGTGCAAATGCTCCTATTTTTGCTTGCCCTAACTCTGCAAAAACCACCAAAGATGGAGTCAAAGAGGGAACCTTTACAATATGGTAATACATTTTATTTAGCACAGAAATAAAACTGTCAAGCTCTTTACAGTATAACCTCAGATTTCCATTTCAAATACTAACTTAGCATTAGTTGCCATAAGTAAGGCTTGTACACTGCTGCCTTAAAAGTTTGTGTTTTAATTTGTCCAAGGTTTCTAATGATCACTTGCAGAGAAGCCAAGAACATTGTAAGCTGTATCTTGAGATAACTTCATATGATCTTTTTTTAAATACAGTTTAGTATGATTTTTGTTTTTCAACAACCATACACTGTGACTTTTTAAAACAATTGCTACCCCCTTGACCTTACATAGATTTGCAAAAGTATGAATTTAGATTGCAAACCAAATTTAGATTGTGATAATAGTATGATGTCATCCGCATAAGGTAGATAGCCAATATACTGATAAAGAAATTTGAGATTCTGAAAGTATATATTTTCCATATTACAGAGAATTGTGTTAATGAATAAATTAAATAATGAAGGAGCAAGAATGCAGCAGTGTTTTATGATGGAATTAGTGGGAAACTAAGCACTGAGATCCCCATTAGTCAAGTAACTGACTCTTGACCAAGTGACAGAATTAAGAAGACTAACAGTAATGCTGAGAAGCCCCAGAGGGACACCCATTCTGGACAATTTTTCCCACAGTTTTATACTGACTTTATCAATAGCCTGGCTAAAGTCTATAAAGATCCAGTGAAATGGCAGCTTCTTGATTATACAATATGTGTAAGTTAAACTATCAAGCACAAAACAACCATCAATAACTGATGGTAATCCTATAAAGCCTAACTTGGCTTCTGCCAGAATTTTGCTGTCATCTATCCATTTTTGTAGTCTTTCTAAAATTAGAGCACTAAAAAACCTTTGAAAACTATCCAACAGAATAATTGTCCTGTATATCCTTTTTTTTAAATCCCCATTCTTGTGACTTGGAATTATAGTTGATCCTTTCCATGAATCTAGGATATATGCTGCTGACCATACATTATTCAAAAGTTTAGTAAATTCGGTAACCACCATTCGACTTGCATTTTATATTTCAGTAGAATTAGGGGTTTGCAATTTTCTGTCTTAATATGACTTTATTTCTAACTCCATAAAATGAAGCATCTATGTACTTTCCACATATAAAATAGAAGGAAAGTAAAGAAAACTGATACAGTATGTGAAGTCAAGTACTATCTACTAGTCCAGTATATATTATCTTCCCTTTCTTACATGCACATTTAAAAACAAAATCTCCATCCCACCTCATTTAGTTGATATCCTTTTTACATGTTCTCAAGTTTGACTGCTTACTTTCCTTACTCTCAGAGTAACCTGCACTGGTACTTCTTCTGTCTGCATATCTCCTTCCAGGTAAGTGTTTGGCCAATTCTGGCGGGTCACAAAGTCCAGCACGGGATGATGACAACCCCAGCAAAAGGAGCCAGATAAATACCCTGTTTGTATGTAGCTGGGGTTTAATGGATGTCATCTTCCACAAAGGACCCTCTGTTGTTTCCACCTCTTGTCACCTCCCCAGAACCATCGAGTACATCCATTCAGTTCATAGTCCTGACATGGAGATATTTCAATGGCACATCTCTCCTTTAGCATTCCATGTTGCCAGTGAGCAGTCAGGTAGTAGGATCAGGAATCCTCCCTTGCTCCATGGAGGAGCTAAGTATCCAGGCTGAAAACTGATCCTCCTCTTGCCAGTCTACTCCTGATGTTCTGGGGTGAAATGGAGTTTGGAGCGTGGTGCCCCATGTTTAGTCCCCATAGCCAAGGGCACTACCATTTCCAGTGGGCAAGTAGCCGGGGCAGCCCTCGAAGCCCGTCCAACACTAGCAGTGCCATGCAATGCCAGATCTGTTAAGAATAAAACAGCAATTATTGCTGATCTTATTGGAACAACTGGTCTGACATGCATCACTGAGACCTTGCTGGATGAAAATGCTGGCCCTATATTTGAAGCTGCAATTCCGTCTGGGTACTCGGTGATACACCTCTTGAGATTGGACTGTGGGGTGGTGGCGGTTTGTTTCAAGACTGAGTTGGGCCTCTCAGTGTAGCAGTTGAGGAGGCTGAATATTTTGACTGTTCCGTGGTGGCAGGTGTAGGTTGTAGGATAGCTCTTGACTACCATCCACCAGGGGACAAGAAGCGATTCCTACAGGAAGTAGCTGATTTGTGGTCGACATGGTACTGGAGTCACCAGACTGATGGTTGTGGGTGACTTTAATGCCTGGGTTGAAGATGAACTCTTGCAATTTGGACAGCACTTCCTCCAGATGATGAAATCACTGGGTCTTACACAGATTGTTACCTCTGCCAACCATCAACACAGTCACTCCCTTGATCTGGTCTTTCTCTTGGGGATTGAGGCCTCCGATTTGGGGGTGGAACCTGTCGGTTGGTCTAATCACTACACTGTGAGGTTCAACTTTTGTGCCCACCCTCCATAGGCCTGCCCCTGTGGAGATGGTCAGTTACCACATTTTACTGGAGGTGAGCTCCAAAAGCCTAATGGTAGTGATTGACCTCTCTGAGTTTCCTGTGGCCAGCATGAGTCCAGAGACCTTGGTTTTGGCCTATAATAAGGCTGTTTCCATGGCTCTGGACTTGATTGCTCCTGTCAGTGTTCGTCCTCTCCCCCTTCACCCTTGGGCCCCTTGGTTTGATGTGTCCTTGAGGGAGTTGTGGTGACTAGGACATAGGTTACAGTGACGTTGGTGGAAATCCACCCTTGAGATCGACCACCTTAGATTGGTAAAGCATTATCAGGCCTACCAATCAGGGATCTCCCATAAGAAGGCAGAATTCCTGTCTGGGTAGATTGCTGCCGCTAAAATCGACCAGCTCAGCTCTTCCGAACCATGGACAGGTTACACAGCCCAACCTGTTTGCAGCTCCGAAGACCTTTTTGCAAGTGGAGTGAGATGAGCTTGCTCGATTCTTCACAAATAAGGTGACGATATCAGGTTGGAGATCCTCTTGACTCGCTCTGTGGGAGATGCTGGTGATCGGTGCTTGGTCACCCCATCTTGTGCTTCTTGCAGTTCCTTTGACCTTCCAGAGTTCATGGATGTCATGCTGATTGTCCAGAGTATGTGCCCTATGTGCTGTAGTTTGGATCTCGGGTCCAACCTCCTGATTATGGGATGTTGTGATATTATTGGATTGGTCCTGGTACAGATAGTCCGGTGCTCCTTTGATTCGGGTGAGTTCCCAAGCTCCCTGAAGAAGGTGGTGGTAACACCCATCCTGAAAGCTTCTTTGGACCCAGACTCCATGGCCAGCTACAGATCAGTCTCAGACTTCCCTTTATAGTGAAGGTTACTGAGAAAGTAGTGGTGGTATAACTGGAGAACCACTTGACCATCCATAACATCTGTAAACCTCTCAGTCCAGTTTTCTGAAGCAGGCATAGTACCAAGATGGCGCTGGTTCAGGTGCTCAATGATCTCCTGATGGAGAGAGTTTGGAGAAGCCATTCCATTCTGGTGCTTCTAGATCTCTCTTCAGCCTTTGACATTGTTGACCATGGGGTATTTCTTGGGCTTTTGAAGTCTATCTGTGGCCTAACATGTAAGGTCCTCAGGTGGTTTACATCCTTCCTCACTGGCAGAACTCAGAAGTGGTGTCTGGGATTTTTCCCTCGGACCCATTCTCTCTGTCATGTGGGGTCCCTCAGGTCTCAGTGCTGTCCCCATGTTGTTTGCAGTGTATATACTACCCCTTGGAGACATTGTAAGATGGTATGGGCTGAGGTTTCACTGCTATGCTGATGATACCCAGCTCTACCGTCTTTCACACCTGACCAGAATAGTGCTCACTCAGTATTTAACAACTGCCTTGCTGATATCCAGGACTGGATGAATTTGAGCTGGCTAAAGTTGAACACAGGAAAGACTGAGGTGATGGTTGTGGACCCGAGTCACCAGATAGAGGAGCTGAGGACTGGTCAGCCCTCTGGAATTTATCTAGGGGGCTCCCAGATCCTTACCTCTGAGCAGGTGCGGGACCTGGGGGTGGTGCTAGACAACAGGCTGACTTTACCATCTCAGGAGTCAGCAGTCATCAAGTCTTCCTTTTATCATCTTAGGAACATCGCCAGGATCAAGCACCTTGTTCCATCTGGGGATCTACCTACATTGTTTTACGTCTTTGTGACCTAGCGCTTTGATTACTGCAACTGCCTGTACTTAGGGCTTCCTGGGGTTGATTTCTGCCACCTGCAGCTAGTGCAGAAAGCGGCAGCATGATTGTTGATGGGGACTTCTAAGTTCTCGTGATCATCCCTGTGTTGCGCAGCCTCCACTGGCTGCCAATTCGTGTGGATCACCTTTAAAGTTGGTTTACTGACTTATAAAGCCCTACATGGACTTGGCCCTGACTACTTAAAGAGCTTCTTGTTCTGTGTCACCTTGAGTGACAGCTGCATTCGACCAACAAGGGGTTGCTGGAGATTCCGAGGATGTCTTTGAAGTTTTCTGGGGCCCGTGCATTTATGTACGTGGCCCCTAACCCCTGGAATTCTCTACTCTACTGGCTGTGAAGTACATGACTGTGGGAGGTTTTAAACGGGCCTCAAAAACTTTTTATGGTGCCAGGCTTTCAATGGCACTGAATGAGTGATCCTCGTCAGACTATTGTTACTGTTCTGTATGGTATTTACTAATTTTAATATTGCTGTTTTAATCTTTTGTAAAGTGCCTTGGTATTTAAAAGGCGCTTATGTGAAATAAAGCTTATTATTATTATTATTATTATTATTATTGCCATGTGGCATGAAACTGAGTCTCCAGCATGTCAGTCAGTCTGCCCACCCCCTGTTGTCTGGTTACATGCAGTTGGAGCTCCCTTGTTTATCTGGCTGACTTAACTCAAACACCACCACCAATAGCAAACTTTGGAAAAAAAATTAGGTGTTGCTCATCTAGTCCACATTCATGTCTAATAATCTGCAAGTTGAGTATCTGTATGAAGTAAATAGCTTACATTAGTGATGATCCTTTCTGAGCATGTTGCTGCATATGTTTGAGATTATGTAAGGAAAAGAGTACCTTCTGTTTATAAGCTTACCATTTATACTGTCAAATGACATTTCCTCCAACAAGAGTTCAATGAATTGCTCTCCCAGGGGCCTGATATTTACAAGGATGTATAGCAAGTTACAGTATAGTATATTTGCAAGTTACAGTACAGTATTTTGAATTGAAGAGACTATATGTTAGTTGGGGTGGAGAGCATTTTCATTCTAGAAGACCAATTTCCATCAAAGTGCCATTCTATAGTTGTGAGCTTTCATTGAAAAATAAAAACAATTGTATTTTGAAGTGCGACACTATGGGGATTTCAGATTTTCTTCTCACACACCCAATGGTGTAAAACAAATTCACACACTTAAAAACAATATGTCCAAATATACAGAACTAAATATGGGAATTATGGAATTATTTTCAACAAATTAGAGAGTGAGAGATGGGAGCAAGATAAATAGCATTTTCATACATGCACAGCGTTTTTCACAAACATTAAGATTTCTTGCATTTTGAAGAATCTGTTGCCACATTTTATGGAATGTGTGAATACAAATGTAACACAGTTTGCCAATTTCTAATGAAAGAAGTTTGCTTTGGACAATGAGCCCATTCTCAGAGAGTATAGTGGTTTAATCTCAATTAGAAAGTGGTTGTAAGTCTTATTGCTTGAGACACTGGCAGCCTTGGTTCGAGAACAAGCCAGACTCATCAGAAGCCAGCCAAGGGGATGTCCCAGTGGATGCTTCATCCTCCAGGGATAAAGAGCAGTGCACGCCACTTCATTACTGCCAGCTGGGTGACCCCAAGGTGGCAGTGCATGCTGCTACACCTTGGGGTTGATGGATACATCCTGATGGTGGTATGAGCACACTTTGCATATGTATGCCATTGCAGTTCTCACCCATGAGGTACCCATGAGTTTGGGGGACAAAAAAGCACAACCAATATCCTGCCTGCAGCATGATGATGAGGGACACTCTGCAGGCTCCACTCTACCTACAGGACAACCTCCTGTACCCAAGCATGAAATTCAAAGAGACTTGAGAACCCTAACAGCCTAGCATTGCTGGTCAGCTATGGAGAATAGTGGGAAGGAAGGAAGCACCCAGAGATGACAGGCAATGGAGTGTGGGGGAGGGCCTGCAGAAGGAGGCAGATCAGAGCTGAAACAGGCAATAAAGGAATAAGGCTATATGGAATACCCAGTTGCATGTCAGAATGAAGTGCTACCAGCTAGGAGACCAGGGCTTGTGTATCACCTCTTAAATTCCACTTCAATTCTAAATACCCTGCAACGAATTCCTCTCACTGTCCAAACCCAGGGAATTTGAATGTGCAGCCCTAAGACTTTCACTGCCCTTAGTCAAAGCATTTAATATAATCAGATGCTATAGACCACCAGCAGGGGGTGTAGAACTCCTTTCAAACCTTAGAAACCTTATTGAAACTAACCCTAATAAATCTATCATCCTTGGTGACTTGAACCTAGATGGCTTACACATAGAGCAAATATCCTAAGAGACCTGTGTGATGAGTTGGGCATCTCACAGCTTGTTACTGAACCCATCAGACTCAATGTAAAAAATAATGATAAAACATTTTACTTGACTTGATCCTCACAAACAGACCACAAAAATTTCTCACACAGCCATCTTTCATAATGATCTAAATGACCACAACATAGTAACCTGCACAAGAATACAGTAAAAATGTTTCTCTAGTACCAAATTCATCACAATGTGGAGTTTCCATACATTCAACCTAGAAAACTAACTAGCCGAACTCTGGCGCATAAACTGGCACAATTTTTACCAAGTCACCTCTGTTGACAAGGCCATTGACTTCCTTAATGCAAATCTCACTACTCTAGCTAACACTCATGCCCCATTTGTAAAATACAGAGTGAAAAAGGCCTCGTACCAATGGATCACCACTGGTTTAAAAGCATCCCTACCCCTATGAGATGAACTTTCGGCAGTAGCAAGAAGGACCAAAGCCCCTACAGACTGGATAGCTTTTAGAACCGTAAGAAATGCTTGTACAAACTTGTCAGAGAAGAAAAAAACAAGTACTATGTGGCAATCCTGGAGGGCTCCAAAGGAAATTCGGCTAAATTTGGTACTCTAAACTGCTGAAGGCCATAGAACCCCCTCCCCTTCAATTCTCATCAAAATCACAACCCAAGGTTCCACGATCACTGATTGAGGCACCATCCTAGAAAAATTAAACACACATTTCATGACAGAGGGTCTAGCATTCGACTCTTCTCCAGCTGCTGGGCATGTTAATAGGGCTTCACCCTTGGATGTTCCCTTGGATCCATCAATCCATGATTCCTTCTGTCTCTCCACAGTAACATTTAAACAAACTGAGGACATCTTAAAAAACCTGGACACAAAAAAGAGCACTGGCACAGATGGTATTGAGTACTTTTTCCTAAAACTATGGTACCATCAACTTACCAGCCAAAAAATGTATGTTTTTAATCTATCAGTCTCATCTGATATGGTCACCGCTAGCAGGAAAATGGCCTTCATACTGCCATTGTTTAAATCAGGCAACCCTAGCAATCTCAGCAACTATAGACTGACTTCCATCCTCCTGGTTCTGTCAAAACTCCAAGAAAAATTAGTTAATAATCAATTAAAAGAACATCTTGAAAATTCCAACTTATTTAATCCATTACAATCAGACTTCAGGAAAAATCACAGCACAGTCACAGCACTAGCCAAATTAACTAATGACTGGATCACCGCCTAGATAATAAACTATCCACAGGTGTTGTCTTCCTAGACCTGAGTAAGGCTTTCGACATGGTTGACCACAGTCTCTTGCTTGATAAACTTAAAGAACATAGCCTGAACAACTGCTCAGTTAGTTGGTTCTCCGCTATCTTTCAGATAGGCTCCAACAGATTAAAACTGAGGCTCCTCTCTTCTCCTTTACTGCTAACAAGAAGGGTACTCCCAAGGTTCCATATTAGGACCTTTGTTGTTTTCAATATACATCAACACCTTAGGTAACAATATCCATAACTCTAAATTACACTTTTTTGCAGACGACACCTAATTATATACATCAAAACTCACCTTAGAGTATGTGGACACTGAGCTACAATCAGATTTCTACCAGCTGCAGTACAATCTCCTAAGTTCCAAAGTATTACTAAATGCCAAGAAAACCAAGGCACTGTACCCCCCTCCATCTTTTTAAGGTCTCTTCATATGCAAGCCACACTAGCTTCTATAACAACCCTCCTAGGTGACTCATTTGAGTTTGTGGAAAAATGTGAATACCTTGGAATTTGGTTGGATAGCAAACTATCTTTTGCTGCCCATATTGAATCCCTCACTAAAAAAATTAAAAGTGAGACTAGGGTTCTTTTATAGGAATAAGTCCTTATTCACAGAAAATATTAGGAAAAGGTTAGTGCGAACCACCTTCATAACACTTATTGACTATGAAGACATTATACAGCTCTGTGTCCAACCGTCACAAGTTGGACATCCTCTACTACTGTGGCTTATATTTTATAACCAAAGCACCATATAGAACACACCTAAGTTAACCTAAGGTGTCCTCAGGAGTCGATATTAGGCCACCTTCTTTTCTCTGTTTTATAAATAGCATCTCATCAGCTATCCCTAAATTGTTCTACGATCCTCTATGCGGACGACCTGGTACTGTACTGTAGTGACAAGAATGTAGACCACATAAACCAAACTCTCTCATCTGCTTTCATGTCTACTCAATCCTGGCTCTCCCTTCACAAGTTAATCCTTAATGCTAATAAAACTCAATCCATGCTGTTTGGAACTACAGTCAAACTAAAGCAAAATCGTGACTTATTTAAGGTATCTGGTCAGGGAGGGTTGGACCTTGAATCAGTACGCTCTTTCAGTATCTTGGAGTCCTCCTAGATGAAAATCTCAATTTTGATAAGCACATAACAGCTACCTGTAAAACAGTCAATGCTAAAATTGGGGTAGCCTGCAAAACAAGCTATGTCCTCACACAGTTTGCTAGATTAGCCATTGCTTGTAGTATACTGCTTCCATCACTATCCTATGGGGTAGTCACTTACCTCTGTGCATCCCACTCGCTCCTCAGAAAGTGGGATACCACCTATAACAACATCTGCAGGTATGCCTCTGCCTTCCCCTGGTCAAAACATCACTGTCAGCTCTATGCTGATCTTAACTGGCTACCCCCTACTTCTGCTCAAGCTCTCATCCTTGGCTGCTTGACTGACAATATTCTCAGAGCAGGTATCCCTGTCTCACTTGCCTCACTGCTTACCCCATTGCCTTCCTTGCACAGTCTTCGATCGTCTGATAAAGCCTTGCTGCTACTAACTAGATGCAAATCTAATAAAGGAACCCTAGCTTTCTCACACTCGCAGCCAAACTCTGGAACTCCCTACCTTTGGATGTCCGTCTAGCTCCTAGTCATGTCAATTTCAAAATCAAATATTCCTCCTTCCTCTTTAACCAGGTCTCCTGTATCTGCTTCAAACCCCCCTGAACATGGCACCCTGCTTCTCCTGCCACTCTTCCCATGTGGTAATTTGATCTCCTCACTCCAGGCAATTAAGCTCTTAATGGCTCTGTTTGATGCTCTGAAACCAATTTTGTTGTTTGCTTGTTGTGTTGTATTTCTCAGCTTAGTGTTGCGTATGTACCCTAAACTGTTTATTCTTGTTCATCTCTGTATTGTGCCTCTCTCTCAGGACATAATATGTATTCACTGCTTTACCTCGGCCTCACTGTAACCTCTCGGGGTGTGTCAAGAATTAGTCCTGTTTTTTTCCACCAGGGCATTTACCTGGCAAACAAATTATAATTATTTAAACTAATTACTATAATCTGACTATTAACTTCTGTGACAGTTTTGAACCTACTGTGCAAACCAGTGCTACCTCTGTTTATGTAACGTTTTCTAATTTTGTACCCTATATGTATATGGAAATCCTGATTTAATTTTACCTTGTTTTTTGTACCTTTTTCTGTATTTGCCACTGTCTGAAACTTCCCTGTAATTTGCTCTGTAATTCTCCTGGGTTATGTCTGAAAATAGTTATCTCTATGGCTAGTGCACTTACCTGGTAAACAAAAACTAAATAAAAAAGAAATAAATTGTGCTCACTACTTGGCAGTGGGATGGATGTCCCTTGCCACAAAGAGGATGCTCCATGTTAGTACATTGTCCCTGAAAATGCTGTCAAACAAGCTACTTCTGTACATTACTTCCTTTTCCATAGACCACACTGCTGCTATTCTCTAAGAAAAACTCTAATATTTTACTAGACCTGCCAAACTGCATACAGTTCATGGAAGAGCTTCAATCAGTTACACCATCTCAGCTACCTGGAACATAATTCAATCTATTCTCAAGCTTACAGATTTAGGCCCCATAAACTTCTTTAAATCACTGTTCAGCAAGACATTTAAGGAAACTTCTCAATGCCATAGTGGTAAGCATTTCCCGCTTTTGTCCTACCATTGAACCCCCTTGGCTCTACCAACTAATATAAGCACTCCAGCCCCCCACACACAATCTTCCACCCACTCCTCTCCCTCCCTGGCCATATATTTATTTATGTATGTATGTATGCATGTATGTATATATGTATGTCTTTGGTAACTGGGTAGGTGCACTGATCCAAAGGACTGTTTTCAGACACAACCCAGGCCAACAAAGTGGCAACAAAACATGGAAGAAAAGTGACATTGCTACTTTGCATCCCCCATATACTTAGGTATAGCTTTTCTCCTGCAACAAATGTTCTTAATTATGTCTACTTACCTGTTGTCTTTGACTCATGCCTTGCATATTACTGTTTTGTGTTCTCAAATTCCTATTCCCTATTGTCTAAATTATGTATTCCATCTTATGCAAAATATTGTACTATGTTGATGTTGCCAAACTATTAGAACTGTGTATGCCATATTATCTGTGTATTGTTCTCTGAAGCACCTCTGATGTTATGACAAATGTGCGTATTCTGTATTCTGACATACCTCATTGTTCTTCCAGGACCTCCTTGTAAATGACTGTGCTCAATGGAGTTCTCCTGAAATAAACTTGAACTTGGCTGGAGGTCATTGTGGAGTCAAGACACTTGGCTCCCCAGATAGGAGGCATGCCTGGCATTTGCAAGAAACCAAGGGAGGCTGATTCAGGAATTCTCCTCTACCTAGAGGAAGTTATACCTTGATATTGGGGATGCCCCACCAAGTACAATAAGTTAATAGGGCCTCCACTCTGTGTCTCTTATAATATTAGAGACTCTGGTGAGAGGTTTGTGTGATAACATTCAAAGCTAAATAGTTTTACCTGTCTAAACCTGATGAGAGGAGTTTCTTATTCCATAAGAGACACCCCATGGAGGCTCTATTAATGTATTAGGAAATCACTTAAGTTAGGTAGAATTATTTATAATATGGTTTAAGTATTTTCTTTATTTAAAGAGCTATATGAATCCACCCTCCTCCTGAATGAAGTGAAATACTCACTCTTAATATTCCTGCACAAAAGACAACTGTATGTATGATAAGAAACACAATGGTTCTGCATGCTGATTGGCTAAAATTATGTAATGATTTATAAAATGTTTAACAAGATGTAAACTCACAATTGGACTCCCACCATCACGTTTGAGTTCTTCAGGTCAATTCTTTATTATTTCATGCCACTAATATCCAACCAGAGAATGTTTTGTGGCCTCTGACCACTTCCTTCAGGCCAAGAAACAGTATTCACCTATTAAAATCATATCAAATATTTGAAATGACTCTTTTTTAAATATGTAATTTATTTCTTCAGTTTAAAAAGTGTACTCCCAAATGTAATATCTAGTGCTTACCAAATCCTCCTTAATTATGTAAGAACTAATTTCTTCCAATAGTGCTTTTACAAGTCCAACTATTCCATTTCTTAACCTCAATGCAAAATGGACACCATGGCAAAGTGAGTTAAAGTGCAATAACAAGCTTTTACTCATGCTTCTTGCCAGGCAACAGAAGAATAACATTGGTTATGAGGACAATACCTTGGCTGCCAACCTAACCAGAGGAACTGTGTAGCACTGGGGGGTATGGAGAAAACTCTGGCTGAAAGGGAGATAAGCTCCCATACTTAATGTATGGATGAACAGGTTGACATTATTGGCAGGGGAATATTTTATGATTGTAGAGGAGGAAATGGTCTTTAGACAGTTAATTATGTTGATCATTGCATTAAACTCTAATATAAAACCTTGGATCATAATCCTGGCCTGTGATTGTCCAAAACTTGGTCATGTGACCCGAAATAGGACCTATTTGCCTTAAAATACATGACGAGTGACTTATTGTCTAACTCTAAGTTTAATTCCAAGTTGTCACTGAAATGGACTTTCCACTTAATTGAGTGTGTACCCTATCCTGGTTTATTTTAAAAGGAAAAAAAAGATTTGATTAGATTTGAAAAAAGAAAACAAGGATAAAAAGAAATATGTTTTAATTGGGATGTAATTCATAATTTCTGTAGCTGCATTTCAGGTGCCTCTCAGCATATGAAATCTGGGCTTTCGATTGTACAGTAAAGCAATCCTTTGTCTTTTTTTCTCTACTTTTTCCTTCTTAGGAGCTCACAACTAAGGCTGCCATTCCATACAGTCGGGTGGGGGGGGTCACATGCCCCCCCAAAGTTTTATCCATGTATTGCTCTCTAATGTCAGAAGGCCTGTAAATGTATAACTTAGTGCTCTCTCTTGAATAATTCTTAACTGTATGCCTCCACACAATCTATTGGCTTGACGTCCCTGCTTACAACAGTACAGGGAAACCAAGCAGCCCCATTATTTGCAGATGTTACCATCTCTTTAAGTCTCCTGTTCTCCCCCTGAGGTGGGGTTGAGGATGTGGAAGGTCAGTCCCCCTCCAGAGACTCCATTAAGTAGAATGGGTGATAGCAGGGTGCATAAGGCCTGAATTTACCTGGCTTAAATGTTCAAGTCAGGGCCTATTCTCCCCCCCCCCGATGTTGTCCTCCCAAAGACTGCCAGGTTGCAGGAGCTCTAGTGCACATGCATGCCTACTGTATCACTGTGTGGAATCATGAAGTGCCTATAGAATGTTCCAACATCCCTAACTGCTCCACATAATACTGTGCATTTGCTCACCCAGATAGCAATGTTTTCATGATTGCTGAAATCAGACTTCCACATAGAAGGATAGCATCTTCTGAGATACTCGACTCCTTTCCCCTGTTGTGACCCTTCAGTGTCCCATTCTTCTGCCTGAATCAGGGTCACCAATGTCACAAGCAGCAGCACTGCTGTTGAGCAAATGGACAGGCTATCCAATGTCAGTTATTGACTACAACCCTGCACCTAATGCAGTTCAGTTAGAAATCAGTGGGAAGCTATGACAAGGGTACAGCAAGTTAAAAAGAATGAAGCACTTTAATAAATAAGAATTGTACAATCACCAGTGATAATTGGATACTGCTTTTGACAATCCTAAAGGAATCTGACAGTTCATATGCTGGACTCTGGATCTGAGATTCTATCTGACCGCATTCAGCTTTTGGATCCAAGGCAAGATAGTGGGATGATAGGCTTGACAGCGGGATCTAAAAACAGATGTCTGCCTCGGATCTCATGGATTTGTACTATCAGATAGCTGGCATCTGATTGGATCCTAGGCAATAGGATCCAGTAGTCAGACACCAACAGTAGCCACTGCAATCTGGTATTTGAGAAAACAAGTTGCCAGCAAAGTTAGTGTGTAGTCAGGAATCGCACACACCATTTTTTTATTTTCTTTAAAAAAATCCCTTAAATAGCTAAAATGTCAACCCACTACTCCCTATGTATTAGTATTGATGTTTACCCTATAGTAACAACTGACTGGGCACACACCTGCCAATCAGGTGTTACTATAGGGTAAACGTCATCATTCATTCATGCTACACTAGTCTTTGACAGAAAAGAAGATCCTATGATAGAACCGTATTCTCTATTAACAGGCACATAATACCAGCCCACTCTTTGGGGGCAGTGGGGCAGCGGGGGGAAGGAGGAAGGAGGTTGCTAGCAGGCAGATGGGTGGAGGAGACATTTTATAAGTACATGGGAGATTAAAGGAACTAAATGTATAGCTGGTGATGTAGATGTTTTAGCCCTTTTAGGTAATTTTTTACAAACAAAACAAATCTTTGGGTAGATTTCACCAGTGATGTGTCTACTTCGCCTAGTAAAAACTACACATGCTACCTTTTGCTGGTACTTTGCAACTAAATTATCTGTGAAGTGCCATTATACATAGTTTCACTGGGAAAAGGAGGGTATTTCACCGGGTGAAAACTATGTGTGTAAGGCCTGCTCCCACTGGTGAAGTGAACTGGAGAACAATTTGCAAAAAACTGAAGTAGTTCTTTCTGAGATGAATTTCCATAACTTCGCCTATTGTCCCTCACTTTGGTATCATCAAAATGCTGTTTGGGGGGGGGAGCAACAGCTTGAGAATCTACAGCTTATTGAATTCAAGTGAGCCCTACACAGTAAGCCAGTGACTGTGATGGGATTTGAACCTTTATCTTTTTTTTTTTACACTTCAGTTTCCTGACCTCTGGACCATACACAATTAGGAAAAGTCTCTGCACTCGTGGTTTGACTCAAAAGCAAATGCTTAGTTTATTTAGCAAGGAAGCCTGGAAACAAACCAACAAGCCCCTAGCACTCCTTATAGCTAGAGATGCAGCAAATTTAAATTCTGCTGGCGAAGTGAACGAGAAGTGGGCATTTCATGTTGCCACTCTGCTACGTGGAGTGGACAATGCAAAGTGCTCACTCCACCTTGTCATTATCACTTCGCATTATCATTGTTTTTAATGGACTTTGCATTCCTCATTATGATTCTAAGTGATCCACTTGGTGTTTCAGATGTGGCAGCCTGCCCCACACATTACATAGCTTGCAGTACTGCAAGTCACATGCTCTTTAGCTAGGCAGGAAGACAGTGAGTCATACAAGCAGACATTTTTACTTTCTCCTGTGTAGACTGAGAGAGAGTAGTGTGTTTTATGACTGCTGATACTTTGAGATCACATCGAGGAAGAGATTTAAACTTTGATTTGGACCCAACAGCTTTTATAAAGCTACATTTTTTATTTTCTGTACTCTTTTTACTTAATTTGTTCTTTCTGTAAATTTTATTTTCTTACCTTTATAAGTAGTTGTTTGTCTGTGTCTGTGTGACTGTGTGTGCTGTGTGACAGTGTGAGTAGTGATTGCTCAGACTGAGGGAGCTCAGTAAGAGAGATGAACCATGGTGAGGAATGTCTGGGGTAGGGGCAGCTCTGGGAGAATGTGGTAGTTGTAAGCATTGTACCGTGTGCATGTGTGGAGGACATGGGCACCCATTCCTGTTGGACCACTCAAAACTTGTGTGTCCCCCAAAGCAGGACCAGCACCGCCTCCTATCCTGACTCTGAAACAGTTGAACCACCACCACCACCACCAAGTCTAGCACCAGATCCTCTGGAGCAGGATATGCCTGTTCCCCTGGGCTCAGGTGTGGATCCCATTCCTGTTCAGCACCTTGACCAGCCAGCTGCCAGTTCATCTGGCCATCCCCTGCCTGTGCCTGGTCCTCATCGCACCTCCATTGTTTGGCAGTTTTTTGACTATGTCAGGGAGGGACAGCAGTGTGGTCAAATGCCACCTATGTGAGGTGGAGGTGTGCTGTGGCCCCCAGGGGACTCACCTGTGGACTGGGGGCCAGCACACCCATATGGTCAATCACCAGCAGTTGGGTGGAAGACTGCCACAGAACGGACCATGCCTGCATCTGCTGGCCATTCTGTGGCAGAGAGTGCAACTGTGCATTGCGGCATCCCTAAGAAGAGGAGGGCCACAGCAGTACCTGCTGCTCCACCAGCACCGCCACCTCCACCACCACCACCAGCAGGTCAGCCTGTAGAATGTGTGGACCTCAGAGAACTGCATGTAACACAGGCTGACTTGGCAGTTCTCTGGAGTGCTGCTGAGGATAACAATGAGAGGGTGAGTGCTGTTGAGCAGTGGCTGGATCACATAGAGGAACATCAGTTGCAAATTATGTCCATGCTGGAACTGCTGCTGGATCACAATTGGATCCCACGCTATTTTTTTTTCCTCACACCATGTGACCCCCACACATTCCTTGCTGTGTTATAAAATGTATTCCTCCACTATCCCTGACCTTTGTATGTAATTATGCCCTTTTTTTGTTGTCTTCCGTATGC
Source organism: Neoceratodus forsteri (assembly GCA_016271365.2). Lineage (NCBI taxonomy): Eukaryota > Metazoa > Chordata > Ceratodontiformes > Ceratodontidae > Neoceratodus > Neoceratodus forsteri. The sequence goes on along the minus strand of CM028130.1, from coordinate 250,226,082 downwards.
ATGACATTTTGTATTCTGAGCAGTGCAAGTATACTGTACTAAACTGTATGTGTACATTCAGTCTTCTTTCCAGTCTGTGTATGTACTGCAGACACTGTCCAACTCCCAGACTTAAAAACAAATATTAATGAGTACAATGGTGAGGGTGGTGAAGCATGGAGAGATACTACAAAACAGGCTTACAATACACCCAAGTAACTATTAAAAAAAATTAATGTTATGATTCATGAAGTGATCGTGAATCGTGATTTGTGACTGCATTTGTGACCATGATGATGAAGAAACGTGAATGCCTACCGCCTATGGCTGTACTTCCCCAATGAGCTGTAGCTTAAAACTCCCAGACTTAAAAACATGTATCAATGAGTACAATGGTGGGATGGTGAAGCCCGGAGAGATACTACAAAACAGGCTTACAATACATTCAAGTAACTATAAAAAAATGTTTTGTTGTGATTGGTAATGTGAATGATCATGAACTGTGATTTGTGACCGTGATGATGAAGAATGTGATTTGTATCACGAGTGACTCGTGATGATGGTCCTAACTTAAAAACACATATTAATGAGTGCAACGTTCATACAGAATTAAGCACCACACCTGTCCAGTACTCTGAAGGGAAGTCAAAGAAACAACTGTGGCTTAAGTTAGAGATGGAGATTGGGCCCTAAAGAGATGCAAATGCACAGACAGATTAAGATTGTGCTGTGCACTGAAGAGATGCAGACACAGAGGCACAACACCTAACCAGTGCTCACCATCAGAAATTCAAATCTGGAAAAGAATACCTTTGCTGGTTGGGGCGGGCCACGGGGGGGCAGTGTAATGCACTGCTACAGTAACAGTCACTAGTACTAGTACTAGTAAAGATACCACAAAAAAGTACAGAAACCACACAGCTGCAGTGGATAGCAGCTTCACATTGCTGAAATTATTATGTGGCACAATAAAAGGTGTCTGATTTGATGACACGCATCACACATACTCACACACACCAAGTAATGCATAGCAAATTGAAAACTTCAGTAATAAAACCACATATTTTAAACAGACTTAAAATTATGCACTGTGGCAGTAACAGTCAGTAGTACTAGTACCAGTAAAGATACCACAAAGAAGTACAAAAATCACACAGCTGCAGTGGATAGCAGGTTCACATTGTTGAAATTATTATGTGGCACAATAAAAGGTGTCTGATTTGATGACACGCATCACACACATACTCACACACACACTAAGTAATGCATAGCAAATTGAAAACTTCAGTAATATAACCACATATTTTAAACAAACTAAAATTATGCACTGCTGCACCACAACAATCATTAAAAAAATGGCAAGAAATATTGAAAATATTACTGTGTGTACATTAACACAGTTATACAAGAAAAATATCACCAAAACAGAAAGCACTGTCTTTTTCTCCAAGTTAATCTACCTACACCACAGATACACCCCTCCCCCAAAGGACACTTCCACTGTCTCTCAGTACACAGACTGAATGTTGTACATTAATATTCAAAATCCATACACAAACAATAAAGGCTCGATGATATGAGCACAGGAGGAATTCCTATAATCGATGAACTAAAGTTTCAGCAAAAAAAAATGACTCAAAAAGGCTTTTTTAACAGCTTTTTGAAGGCTTGAATTGCAGAGAACTGTCAGAGCAGATTGTCTCCTACAGCTTCTTACACACACTACCCCAAACTGAGGCTGTGCAGAACAATCTAGAGCCCATGTGACATGAAATCCCATGAAACACTGCAAAATTCACCTTTGGAGCTTAAAACAAGGCAAAGTAAGGTAAACTACATTGTTTTCAATGTACTTTGCCTAAGAATTGAGTGGAGTAGTGGTTTTGAAGGTGGAGTAATGCAAAGTCGTTGTTTTCAATGGACTTCACGTTGCTCATTAATAACGCGAAGTACTCCGACCGTACGTTCGCGAACTCCATGATACTTCCTCTGCGGAAGCGGGTGGGAGCCACTCGCCCATCACTACTTATAGCAGACCTTCTAGCAGGGGCAAATCTCAAAGAGTGATTGACACCAGGTGCTCATTTAAACATCCAGATTTAAAGTGACACACCAGAAAGCATACTTGAAACCAAACAGTGAATAAAGGAATTAAAAGTTTTCACTTAACAAATTTCCTTTTGGAGAATAGTTGCATGATCCTACTAGATCTTCATGTATCATAGTATTTAATTCCATATTCACATTTAAAAATAAGCATGTAACAAATTTTCAAGTCCAAAACAGAGATATAAAACAGGATAAATGGATTTATATCTGATTTAAAATATATTACACTTATATTTTATATTGCCTTTTCCAATGTTGCTATTTTTTGGGTTTTAGGTTGTGATAAAATGAGAGATTTCACTCAGCTATCCTTGACATTATTACTGCACTTAACTTCTCAAAATATCAGTACACATGGAAGGTCAACACAAGGTGCAAAAGGTCACATTGTCAGCTTAAATAATATTTCCATTTTATCCAATCTCCAATCAAAATTTACTTTCTTAGGTGTTAGATAAGGGAAAATATAGGAAGAAAGAGGAAAATGTAAACATATTTTGTTGGGGGGGTACATGTAGGCACAAAAATGAGAATTCTGGGTATTCAGAGATTTGTTTTTAGATCTGAATAAATACAGACAGGGACAAGAGGTTTTACCTAATGAAATCTAATCGAAAATTCTAACTTTAGTATATCTTGGAATTTACAAAATTATTGTTTTATGTAAGTATCAACCTTGACCATATTATTTTGAAATGAGGTGACATTTAACCTAAAAAACAAAGTAAACATGTTTACAGGAATAACACAGAGAATACATTCCAAAAATCATTTTTAACAGCAAGGCTTTTAATGTTCCAATCTGAACTCTCCCTCACCAGGGAAATCGTCCTCTAATCCAAGGTAATACTGAACCTTGACTGTGCTTCATGGGACTATTGTTATGGCCCGCTTTTAAAATGTATCGGGCATGTATATATGCCCAAACAGGGAAAACTTTCAACAAAGATGGTGAAAGCTTTGAACTTGATACCTTTGTTTCATCTACCACTCCATTCATAATATACATCTGTTGGTGTGATTGCCCTTGTTATTATGTTGGAATGATTACCAACTCTGTTAAGGTTAGAATCCAGGAGCATGTCTATGCCATTATTAATGCAATCGTAATAATGCTCTTGGATTCCACTTTCAGTCTCATAATGGCAGACCAGACTGTCTGAAATTTATATTTTGAATATATTGTGAGCCATCCATGATGCGTAATAGAGCCAATATGTTGGCACAAAGGGAGACAAAATGTTTTTTGATTCTGGATACTGTTACACCCCTTGGCCTCAATGAGGATGTTGATTTTTCCCCATACTTATAATAAGGCAGTATATTAAGGCCTCTTTATTGCTCAGTCTTTCTTCCTCTAGGAAACCATATATTCTATCTGCCTGAACACTTTAAATGTGGGCCATAACAATAGTCCCATGAAGCACAGTCAATGTTCAGTATTACTTTGGATTAGAGGATGATTTCCCTGGTGAGGGAGAGTTCAGATTGGAACATTAAAAGCCTTGCTGTTAAAAATGATTTTTGGAATGCATTCTCTATATAATTTGTGTTATTTCTGTAAACAAGTTTACTTTGTTTTTTAGGTTAAATGTCACCTCATTTTAAAATAATATGGTCAAGATTGATACTTATATAAAACAATAACTTTGTAAATTCCAAGATATAATAAAGTTAGAATTTTCTATTAGATTTCATTAGGGAAAATCTCTTGTCCCTGTCTGTATTTATTCAGATCTAAAAACAAATCTCTGAATGCCCAGAATTCTCATTCCTGTGCCGACATGTACCCCCCCAACAAAATATGTTTAGAGTTTCCCTCTTTTCTTCCTATATTTTCCCTTATCTAGCACCTAAGAAAGTAAATTTTGATTGCAGATTGGATAAAATGGAAATATTATTTAAGTTGAGAATGTGACCTTTTGCACCTTGTGTTGACCCCCCATGTATACTGCTATTTTGAGAATTTAAGTGCAGTAATAATGTTAAGGATAGCTGAGTGAAACTGCCCCCTTTTTTTGATCACAACCTAAAATTCAACAACATAGCAAAGTTGGAAAAAGGCAATATAAAATATAAGTGTAATATACTTTAAATCAGATATAAATCCATTAACCTGTTTTATGCCCCTGTTTGTTTTTGACTTGTAAAAATTGCTACAAGCTTATTGTTTAAATGTGAATATGAAATGAAATACTATGATACATAAGGATCTATTAGGATCATGTAACTATTCTCCAAAAGGGAAATTTGCTAAGTGAAAAACTTTTTAATTCCTTAGTCACTGTTTGATTTCAAGTGCGTATTTTGTGTGTGTGTGTGTGTGTGTGTGTGTGTGTGTGTGTATCACTTTAAATCTGGATGTTTAAAATGAGCACCTGGTGTCAATCACTCTTTGAGATTTGCCCCATTGGAAGGCCTGCTGTAAGGCCAAGGTGCTAGGGGCATGTTGGTTTGTTTCAGGCTTCCTTGCCAAATAAACTAAGCATTTGCTTTTGATCAACTACCACGAGTGCAGAGTCTTTTCCTAATTTTGTTATTTATGAGTTTGCTGTCTACTCATGCACCACTAAGTTCAGTGCCCACCTTTCTTGGACTTAAGTACTTGGACCAATCAACCTGATCTTTTTGCAGTTTTCATGTATAATTCAGCACTAGATGTTCTATCAAGTTTTCAGTCTCATTCAATCTGCAATTGGACTGTGTTCACATAAACTTTAATCAAAGTATTTTCTAAATGAATGTTCTGTAACATAGCTTTCTTGGTCACCTCATAATGTATGAAATATACAACTGAAATCACAGTCACCAGGCCCCATATGGCACTATGGCCACAGCTACCACTAAAGCCAGAACAAGCCATAGAAGGATGTTGGACAGTAGTGCATGGAGGGAGGAAGGAGGAAGATGTCAAGTCTGAGGAACTGAGGATGTGTACCAACCAATAGGTTCACCCTTTTACTAGACAAGAAGCATAACCCCCACAGGGGAAGAACTAGTACACTTAGCAAGCAGTAACTGTTGGAAAACATACCAGTTGGTGGGCTGAGCTACATATGGGGCAACTGGAACTTACAGACTCTGGGGACTAAATTGTGAGGGGCACCAGGAGGATTTGGGTTTCGCTCGATGGTAAAGTGATGATCTGCTGTTTTCATGAGGACAGCAACAGAATTATATCCAGGGTGGTAGAAGTCATGTAAGGTGGGAAGGAAGGCCGGATCAAATTATGCAAACAGGCATGAATGATCTGAGCAGGCAGAGCATAGAACATGTCAAATCAGACTTGTGCTTTGGAAAAGGAAGCAGAGGAGAGAGTAGGGTTGGGAACCTTTTCTGAGGTGCTACTGCAACCATGCCTGAATAAGAAGGAACAGTTTCATGTGTTCCAGTATGATGCATGGCTAAAGGGTTGGTGCAGGGAAGAGGGATTTTGGTTCTTCAGGGACTGGGTCCCAACCTGAAGGACTAGAGGCAGTTAAAAAGAGACAGCTTGTATCCCAACAAGTAGAACAGGTGGGGCTGGGAGAAAGGAGGGCACAAAACATATCTAGTTTAAACTAGAAGTAGGAGTCAATGTGGCAGAGTATTCATCCAATATCATGAATATGTGGAGGACTTGTGAGCCTCCACATTAACTGATATAATGCTGTTAATAATCACTGGTTCTAGGAAAAAAGAGTTCAGGGACCGTTGTTGGAAAATGATGTGCAACAATGCAAGGAGTCTTGGCAACAAAATATAAGAAATACAGGTAGTGGTCATAGAAGGGAACCTCAGACTGATGGCTGTCACAGACACATTGGTAAGCTTGATCCACAAATGGGACTTGACCGTACCAGATTACTCATTGTTCAGGAAGGGCAGAGCAAAGGAAAGGGATGGGAGATTAGCACTGCATGTAAAGAGGAAATAGACAACAGAATGCAATAGCATATGGGAGTCAGACAATCTAGAAACTCACTGAGTGCTTGCAGCAACAAAGAATGGAAAGAAAATTAAGACTGGGTGGTCTACAGGATCAAGGGGCAGACAAAATCTAGGGATATTCTAAAGAAGGTGGCCAATTTGGGGATGTAGTATTAAGTTCTAATATGCCAGATATGGAATGGAAAGTTCCAGTTGCTAGAAACAGCTCCTGGTGAATACATGCCAGCAGACATTCCTAGTTCAGATGGTCCAGGGCCCTACAGGGAGGTGTTCTGCTTAATTTGATACTCACCAACAGTGAGAGGTTCCAAAATGTGTTAGTCCAGTAACCACTTGGTTACAGTGACCAAAGCAATAGTGGTGTTGGATGTCCAGATGTGCACCACAAAAGGGGCAAATGCAATAAGGGTGTGTGGCTTCAAAAAGTTGGATTTGGGCAGAATAATGGGACTTTCTGAAAGAAAAACAAGGAGAATAGGACAGGAAGAAGTGGTAGTGCAAAAATAGAAAGAATTAAAAAAAAGAAATGCTAGATATGGTAGAAAGGATGGTATGGAAAGGATGAGAAGGGACTTGGCAAGGTTGGAGGAATGGTCAGAAGTGTGGCAGCTAGGATTCAATGCAAAGAAGTGCAAAATAATGCACCTGGGAAACAAGAACCCAAGGGAAGAATACACAATGTGGGGGAGGTAGTAACAAACTCAAAAAATGAAAGGGACCTGGGGGTAGTCATATCAGATGACCTTAAGGTTAGCAAGCAATGTGAGAAGGCAGTAGGGAGGGCTGGGGGTATACTGGGATGCATAGGGAGAGGCATCACCAGCAGAAAACAGAAAGTTGTTATCCCTCTGTACAGACAGTTGGTGAGACCCCATCTGGAGTACTGCGTCCAGTTCTGGAGACCCTATCTTCGCAAGGACATAGACATGATAGAGGCAGTCCAGAGGAGGGCAACTAAAATGGTGCAGGGTCTGCAAGAGAAGCCGTATGAGGAGATACTAAAGGAGCTTAATATGTATACCCTTGAGGAAAGAAGGGAGAGGGGGGACATGATGGAAACTTTTAAGTGCCTCAGTGGAATCAACAAAGTCCAAGAGGTAGCATCTTTCAGAAAAAGGACGTGCAAGAACAAGGTGACACAATTTAAAGATGGGGGCAGTTCAGGGCAATGTGAGGAAGTATTATTTCACTGAAAGGTAGTGGATGCATGGAACAGCCTTCCTGAGAGGTTGTGGGGTCTAAAACTGTGGGAGAATTCAAGAATGCATGGGACAGACATAAGAGCAATTCTTGTGGGGTAGGAAGAAATAGGCTGTTGGTTAACTAGGATCTGTGGCCATCCTGTAGGTAGGGAAATGGGCAGACTAGATGGGCCAAGCAGTCCTTATCTGCCATCAAAGTCTATGTTAAATGCTCAGTTGGGAGGTATCAAAGGGAACAGGTCAAGAGTCCTAGTTTGGTTTGCAACCAAAGTAAATACAATGATAAGAAACAAAAGCAGATTATTCTAGAGTTTAAAGGAAATCAAAGGGAATGATAGGAGAAGTTCCTGCAGGCAACAAGGTAGCCAGCAGGAAAGTAAAAGAAGGATGAACTAGGAATTATAAACCAGTTAGTTTGACATCTATAATGAAGAGGTTTATGAAATCTATGCTAATAGAGGAACTACTGTAATGAACTTCTTGGAGGAAAATAGGCTGCAAGACCCTGCAACATGGGTTCATGAAAGGAAGGTCTTGAAAGACAAATCTGATCATCTTCTTCAACTGGGTGACCTGGTGGCTGATAGAGGATAGACAGAAGATACAGTATAGCATACTTGGATTTCATCTAGGCCTTTGACTCCAGTCCCTCATGGGAGTCTAATCATGAAACTATTAAATATTTGGTGGAGAACAAAATTGGTGACTGGGGTAGAAAAGTTGCTGAGGGGAACAACATAAAGGCTAATGTTTAAATAGGAGTTTTCAAAAATAAGAGAAATAATGAATGGAGTATCACAGTGCTTAGTGCTGGTCCCAGTCATTTTCATTTTGTATATTTAGCACATATGGGAATGCATTAAGGGCAAGATCTGCCTCTTCACAGATGACACAGATATCTGCACAATGGTAAACACACAGGAAGGGATAACTGAACTCGGTGAGTATTTAGGCAGATTGGAGAGCTTGTTAAAGTTCTAGCAGTTGGGCTTCAATGGTAAAAAATATAAGGTGGTGCACATTATGTAAAGGAATCCAAGACTGCAGTATGAAATGGGGAGAGGTGCTGGAATGTCCTATGGAGGAAAAGGACCTAGGGTTCATGATATCAGAGAGCCTAAAAAGAACAACACGCTGTAACAGAATTATGGTTAAAGCAAACAAGATGATGGGATGCATTGGGAGATAGATAAGCATTACAAGCCAGTAGGTGATCCTCCCGTTGTACAGGTTATTGGTGCAAACACACCTGGAACAGTGTACAAGTTACTGGAGTCCACACCTTAGGTGAGACTGCATCAAAATGGAGGCAGTGGAGCTCAGGACAATCAAGATGATCCGGGATAAGGGACATGACATATGAGAGACTTCAAGACTTGAATGTTCACCCTCAAGAAGAGAAAAGAAAGGGTTGTATAATAGAAACACAGAAGTACTTGCACAGGATAAGTAAAGTGGATGCCAAGGAACCTTCCTCCTTGAGCAAAAGCCAGGAACAAGGGGAACCAATTTAAACTCATGAGAGGGGATCAAGACAGATGTCTGCAAGTACTTTTTCACAGAAAGTCTAGTGGGAAGTGGAAAAGGATGTCAGAGGCAATGGTGCTGGCCAAATTAGTGAGCCACTTCAAGCAAGGATGGGACAGAAATATTGAATTAGTTAGAAAGGAATGGCAGAAATAATGAGGTTAGGATCCAACTAGAACTGGAACAGAGTAGGAAATGGGGTGGGCAGAATATTTGGGCCAGTAGACCTTTCTCTGCCATAGTTGTTTATGTAGCTACTGTAAGTATCAGTGAAGTATACATTTATTTTGTCCCTTTATCTCTCTAGACTTATTTTCTGACAATTTCATTTTGTAATTCTTTCAACCATTGTGCAGCATTTTTCTTAAGGCTGTAAGCTAGGGTATTATCATTTTGCTGGTTGATTCTTTATAAGCTTATAATTGGCACATATCTCTTCTTGTTCTGCTTATCTCCTTCTCTCCAGCTGCTGTAACATGACTTTGGGTCAGCCATCTCCTTGCTCCATCATCCCTGTCCCTGACCAGCAGCACCACAGCTTACACCTCATGGAAGGACCATCAGAGGACTTACCTCACCTCTTGAGAATAGAATCACTACCTTCCCCATGTTTAGTGGGGACTTTGGGCCCAAATAGACCAGGTTTTTCATCCTGCTGGCTAGGGCTCATTTTCTTTTTATATGGTTTCTCTCCTTGATCACACTGACTACAACTCCTTCCTTCTGTTGGCTATTCATGGTTCCATGTGATTTGAGTGAAGATATTTCAGCGAATGCAGTTTGGGCGAGTTTATTACGGTGGCCATCATTCAGGTGAAATTGCAGCAAGGCACATTACAACTACTACTGTTATCATCACCACTATAGCTGTCCGCCCTATTCCCTTGCACCTCCTGCCTGTTCTCCGTTATTCTTTTCCTGCCCCTACCTCCTTTCCATGTCCATTGCTCCTAGTCCCCCATTTTTCCCTTTTTGGTTTTGTAATCCTCTCATGGCCGCCACACCAGTTCCATGCCTGCTTCTGGATTCTGCATCTGCATCTGTGTTCATGCAGGGGGGCTTTGCCCCCTTGCACCGCCCATGGTGAGCTCTGCCCCCAGACCACCCTATCTCTAAGACTCTGACTCCACGATGCTCACTGACACTGGGGAAAGCTACATGTGTGGGGTCACCATAATGTGCCAATCGCCATAATTAGCCGGTCACCGTTAATGTGTTCGCTCACTTGTAGTCGCTCAATTTCCTTTGTGCAAATTGCATCGCTCATTTATTTATTTATTTATTTATTTATTGAGAAAATCAGAATTACAACCCTTTGAGTTGTAGACTTTTTGTAAAGGCTTCTCATTGGAATATCAAAGTATACAGTCATAACAAAGAGAAACTGCATGTATCTTCTAAGTTTTGTCACTGTTTGTATATTCCTGCACTGTTTGTTTTATTTTCTTGACTTGGAGCCTTTGCAAAAGAGTCCTTGACTTAAAGGGTTGTAATTCTGATTTCTTAATAAATAAATAAAATAAAATTAATATAGTGCATATAGGAATCAAAAATATATAATACATTATAGAATAACGGAGGAGAAATAACCTGTACATAGAGGTTCTGTGGGTAGAAACAACCCAGGGTCGAGTAAGATCAAAAATTCAGTAAATGACAATAAGCCATAGTAGTAAATACATTAGACATTTGTACAGTAAAATAAGTACATACACAGTTAATGCAGTAGGTTGACTTGTCCCATAATAGTAAATACATACAATGATAAGTACAGAGGGCAGACTTGTTTGGAAATGAAGCAGTTTAAACAGACCAATAATATCGCACATAATGAGATGGGGGGGAGAGAATACAGGAGCTGTGACAGTGGAAGGATCATAGTTGCAGTCACAGGCAGAGCTTTCCAAGAGAAACTCCCTGATGGTGGTTTTGAAAGGGCCAATCTTAGTCAAGGCGGAGATTGCAGCAGGCAGGCCATTCAGCCAGTGTGGGACCAAATGAAAAAGGCTTTTGACCCGCGAGATCCTGCAGCAGGGAACTGTGAGGTAGCCTTAGCAGTACTCCTGGAGTTTCTTGTTATGGAGGAGGAATGGATCAGGCTGAGTAGTCCAGGTAAAGAGAGTTTACAATTAATTTTCTTGGTCAGGAGACAGGTGTGATATTTGAGATGGCAGTCAAAGTTAAGCCAGTTTGAGTGAGTGTACAGATCACACATTTGGGTGGGTTTATCACAGCCTGACACCAGGCAACAGGTGTTGTTCAGTGCAGTCTTTATTTGGTGAAGGGCAAAATTGTCTGCAGAGCCATAAAACACAATCCTACAGTCCAGTACTGAGAGGCCTGAGGATGATACAGCAAGGCAAAGTCCATCAGGGGTCAGGCAGCATTTGTGCTGGTGTAGATGTCCAACTCTGACACTGATGGTGGTACAGAGGAGGTGAATATGTGCCTGATAGGAGAGGGAGGAGTAAAGGATAATACCCAAGTATTTGAATGTGTTAACCTGCTCAGTCGGGAGCTTAGGGTAGTGTGGATTGACAAAGTAGAGTCACGATTGGGTTCTGGTAACAGGACAAAATCATTGCTTTGTTTTTATGGTTTAGAACTAGATGGTGCTCAGAAAACAAGCATCTACTTCAGAGGAAGGACTGGAGGGCATGCTGGAGGGTAAAGGTTGAGGTGGCTCCTGAAAGGGCTGCATCATCAACATATAGAAGTACTTGACCAGAGCAGGCATCGGGTGGGGAGTTTAGAAAAAGGATGAATAGGAGGGGGCTCAGGATGGAACCCTGGGGGACTGCAAAATGAACTGGGAGGCTGGCTGAGAGGGTGGAGTCAATTTTGAATTGTTGGATCCTATTACTTAGGTAGCTCCCAAACCAGGATGTAGTTACTTCGGTTATCCCCGAGGTGGCCAGGGAGTTAAGAAGGAGGGCATAGTGGACAGTTTCAAACACCTTAGTTAGGTTGATGTAGACTGACCCAACTAAATGTACGAGATCTAGTGCCTTATGAATGAGGGTAGTGTATTCCAGTAGGGCCGTAGTGGTACTGTGCTCCTTGTGGAACCTGTGCTGCTCCAGACACAGGAGATTATACTTCGAGAGGTGTTCGGAGAGCTGGTCGGCTACTATATTTTGAGAGTTTTGGAGAGTGGTGGAAGAATGGAGATGGGCCAATAGTTATTTGGGGAGGTATGATCTCCACCTTTGAGGATAGGTGTGATGAAAGCCCTTTTCCAAGAGGTGGAGAACTCTCCTCGACAGAGGAGAGGTTAAAGATTTTGAGTGAGATGGGCAAGGACAGTGTCGAGACAGAGGTGAACTCAGTCGGCAGCTGGCCATGGTGGTGAGAGGTGGGCTGTGCCAGTCACCAGCTGGGGACAGGTGGGGTGCTGGGTGGGCTGGCATGGCTAGGTGGGGGCCACTAGACTACCAGGACAGAATTTTTACGCATTTGCGGTGACGTCAGGGTCTGGGCACATGTGGGGATGACAGCACCTCCCTGTTGGGCTTTTCACAACAAAGGATTCAGGGGCTGGAGGTGTGGGCAGGCCTGCAGGGGCAAGTATTGCACAGGGAGTTAGGGGCAGGGGGTGGGCAGCCCTGCAGAGCACTTACTGTATAGGGCACATGTACAGAAGGGGGATGGGTGAATTGGGCCCCAAGTCTAGAGCTGATTCTGTGAGGTGCCCATTGGGGCAACAACAAGGGTGGTCAGGGCATGGGGGACATGGACCAGGTTCTACAGAACCTCGGAGGATGTATGAGTTATACCAGCTAATTGCAGGTGTAACTTACGATGGCGGTTCTCTTCCGGGGTTTTTGTAGAATCCCAACATTTGGGTCTTTTTGCTGCCCTTCTGGAATGGGCCTGGCAGCTACCTTTAAACCCCTAGCGCCATGTCGCAGGGTTTTATAGAAGCGCAACTGCTTGTGTAACTGCTGTTCGGTGCTAGCGACTCGCGACATGTTGCAGGTCGCCAATAGAATAATGCAAGTCGCAACTGCTGGCGAATCTTTTTCTAGAATCTGGCCCATAGAGTTTAAAGGTAGGAGCGAGGAGCAGGAGAAGCAAGGATTCAGCCAGCACAAGTCTGACCCCTAGTGGTCAGAGAATATCATTTCCTATTGGAAAATAGACACTTAAAGTAGATGGTCACGTGACCTAGTGACAGAATATAAAAGGAGGGTTGGGCTTGGTTGGAGTGGAAGGGAATCAATGCAAAGCTTCAACAGGTAAACAGCCCCAGAAAGGCTGTGCAAGTCCGAGGAATCCATCTTTATCTTTCTGTGTAGCCCAGGCTGTCCTCCTGTCTAGGCGGTTGCTCTGTTGGCAGAGAGTCTGTGGATGTTTGAGGGTTCCAGCTGGCCTTAAGATTAGAAAAGACAAAAGGGTAAGTCAGATTACAAGTTCATCGGGGAAGCTAAACAAAGGGATCTCAGTGGCACACTCCATGCATATTTGGTGTGCACAGAATGGTGCTGGGTGGTGAGAGAGATATGCAGACCAAAACTCACTAGCAGGTACACTTTAACATCAATTTCTAAACCACAGCATTGTAGCACACCAAAGCCTCGAACAACATTCAGCCCCATGTGAGGTACACTGGCGAGGCACTAATGCAATCCCTGACTAACCACTTCTGGTTCCCAAAACACAGTAACTGCCTTAAGATCCCTTAGCATACACTTAGAACACAGTGTGAGGTAGATCACAATGTCCAGCATAAACAATCAGGAGTGATTAGCCAATTAAGCTGCAGTCAGAACACTCCTGGAAAGGCTACATGAGTACAAGGAATCCATCTTTACCTTTCCATGTGGCCCAGGCTGTCCGCTCCCGTCTGAGGCAGTTGCTCCATTGGTGGAGAGTCTGTTGATATTTGGGGGTTGAGTGGGCCTTTCTGTGAGGCCCAGGCTCTCCGCTCCCTTCTAGGAGGTCAATCCATTGACAGAGAGTTTCACATGCTGTCGCTATGGCTATTCACAGCTTTCTGCTCACCTTGAATCAAGTCCCATGATCTCCTCAACAAAGGCCTACTACCAAACCTACCACTCTATTAGGATACACTCCTCAATGCAGTTCCCCACTAAACTGAGGCTATAAGGCATATTGAGCCGCTTGATGGGAGGCACATGGGATGAGATAAAGCCTCAGTGATATGGGGCCAAGTGCTGACTACATGGCTTTTCACTTTCCCTTATCCATCCATCTCAATCTGGTGACCTGCCCATACAATGTCTGACCTCTGGGAGAGGCCAGCATCATGCTGTGAACCACAACATCATGGCCCTCCATGAAGCCAACAAGAGGAGGTATTATTCCAGTGTGTTAGTAGAGGGCTGGCTCCATGAGAGGGCTGAAGCCCCTTTAAAATTCTGTATTTTTTATTGAATGATCCCACTGTTCTAGACCAATATGTAACATTTTTATAAGCTGCCCCCACCCTGCTCTTTAGGTCTAGGGCCTCCCCTAGTGGGTAGACCCCTCCAACTAGAGGATGAACATGCTAGCTTCATGACTCTACTGGCCCAAAGGGAGTTGAGTTGTCATCATTAACCCTAATCTACTGGTGGGAACAAGGCACGATGCCAGAACCACAGGGCCATGCTGGGAGGCCCATTTTCATGTTTTCTCCCCAGCCCATATGGACAATGGTGGCTGGGGCTCCTGTCCTAAATGTATGCATGCTGAAATGTGCTCAAGCAGAGCCAAGCAGTATCCTCATTCCTGCTCAGAGCCACCCAGTTGTACTTTCAGCTTTGATCGCCTATTAGTTTCTAAGCCTGCATTGTCTTCACTCTACATGGTTGCATATTTATTCCCACTCAGGCTGTATTATCAAAACAATAGCTCATTTATTCAAACGCTCTTATTTTTAACATGTGTTATAAATATATTTTTCCATTGCAGACCATTAATTAGCAGATAGATAGATAGATATACTGTATAGATAGACACACACACACACACACACACACACACACACACACACACACACACAGAGGCAGATGGACAGACTGACAGACAGATAGATAGATAGATAGATAGATAGATAGATAGATAGATAGATAGATAGATAGATAGATAGATGGACAGACAGACAGACAGACTGGAAACCAATGACTAGATATAATACAGTATATACATGGTATCTTGCTATATCAGGATGTATCACAGAAATCCTTTGAAACGAATGGGGATTTTATTTGATATATTGTGATATATCACTATATTCTTCCTTGTGTAACTCAATATCACTGTAGATAACTAGAAAGAGAGAGATAGGTAGACAGACAGAAAGAAAGAAAGAAAGAAAGAAAGAAAGAAGAAGAAAGTCAGTGACTAGATATACTACAGTATATGCACTGTAGCTTGTTATATTGGGTAGTACCACAGAAATCCATTAAAATGAATGGGGATTTCATGTAATATATTGTGATATATCTTGATATTCTTCATCATGTCACTGGATATCACTGTAGATAGATAGATAGATAGATAGATAGATAGATAGATAGATAGATGTGAGTGCATGAGTGTATGCCCTGTCTGTGTCTATGTATAGTGTAGTGTTCCCTGCAGTGTTCGGTACATTTTCCAGACTTTCCAGTTTTATCTCACGCCTTCTCAGCTTTAATTAATTTTTAATCTTGAGATAATGGAATATTCTCTCCAATATGGACAGTACACCAAACAGCATCAGTAGACAGGAATGAGCAGCTCAGTTGCAGAGTGACTAAAGCAGTATGCAATGAAACTGAGGAAAAAATTGACCCTACCTTTTTTACTATAAAAAAAACAGGCATCTTCCATTTTATTTTGTAGTCAACTGTTCCAGTTCTACCCAAACCTGTGTGTTCTATAAATGCTTTAATTATTTTTCTCAAGATTAAAGATGGCCAATACATTTGGCTTAGAAATCACACTATAGACTGGTAAGTGTTAGGATCGAGGAAATCAAATAAAGGTCTGGTGTGCAGTATAGAAGTTAATCTAGAATAGTAGATTTGACAGGTGTGCTGATATTTTTATTGATTCAAGTAAAACTAATTTTGGGGGGAATCTTTTTTTTTCACTTTGCACTGCTGCTTTAAAGAAGCAGTACTTAATAGCTGGCACAAATTTACATAATATTGTTTTTATCAAAAATATATTTCTAACATCCTTAGATTCATTATTAGTATCTTTTTAGTTCCATCACATATTAAAAAAATAGCTTTTATAAACAATTTTTGTAATTAATGACTCAAGTCATTAAAAACGGCTGCCACTCACAATATTTAAAAATCTCTTCCATTTAGGATATGTTTTGACTTTAAATACAGGACTGATACTGTGGATGTCTTTTGATGGTGCTAGCATGTGTTTATGATCATATATTACACTGCACCATACTAAGATTTTTAATTTTGTCATGGTGAACATTACAAAGGAGCATGAACTTTCACTCATCTCAGTTAAGGATTGAAAGAAAATAAGCATACACATTGATATAGTAATTTTTTGCCAGATATACATAATTAGTATAAAAAAAGTTGAGGACTAACAAATAATTGCTGCTTAAAGTGGCTTCAGTGAGATTAGAACATTGATATCCTTGTTCACCCATTTTGCCCCCCTAATCATTAAGTTACACTGTTTCATTATCTTGTAATTATTATGAGCACTAACAATTATTTGACGGGACATTGTCTTGATATATGAAAAATCACCACAATTGGAAAAAACCTTTGCAAAATGTAAACACTTGGAAAATTGGGGGTGGTTGTATTGATAATTACGTCTTGATGTATGAAACATTTCCACAGTTGGAAAAAAACCTTTGTGAAAGTTCCACAATTGGAAAAATTGGGGGAGGTCGGATTGAAAATTTGACTGGTGACTCCTGGCTACCCCATCACTATTCAAATCATTCCCCCCTCACCACATCTACCAAACACTAAACCAAAATATATTTCTTCAGAGCAGCACTGATCTATTGTACCTCAATGATTCTAAGCAAGTTGTTCCCTGAATTGAGATGACAGGTATTCCCTCCACAATTCTTACAGAACCCACTGCTTTAAGTATGACCATCATTACCCTGATGAAGGCTCATTTAGAGCTGAAGTACTATGACGTTTACTGGTGAGGCTTTGTGTACTTTGATATATTTACAACCA
This sequence comes from Neoceratodus forsteri, assembly GCA_016271365.2. Lineage (NCBI taxonomy): Eukaryota > Metazoa > Chordata > Ceratodontiformes > Ceratodontidae > Neoceratodus > Neoceratodus forsteri. Next base: position 250,209,167 of record CM028130.1, on the reverse strand, counting down.
TATTGCACAGTGTTAAAAGTTTTTATCACACTGATGTGAGTCTGTACTTTGATGCAGATAAATTATTTGCTGGTGTCTGTTTATAAAGTAGATTTACTACTTTGCAGCATATCTTTTTGTAGCTACACTCAACGATATTTGACTGCTATTTGTTTAAGGTGTTGTACCATTTTCTTCTGGTTCATCACTGCTACCCCTGTTCCAGCTTAAAGAACATATGGGACAGAATAGCATGGGGGTACACGCTGTAGCCTCTAAAGATTGTGGGTATTATTACAATATGGATCCTGGTCAGACCCAGAAGCAAGACAAATCTAAAGAACATTGTCCACAATAGATTGGATGGAGGGGGCACATAAGAGTGGCACACATGGCAGACTTGTATTATGCCATTGGTAAGGGGCAAAGGATGTATCTGAATGTTTTAACCAGTGAGGAAATTTGCAAAGATAAGCTGATTTTTTTCTGTTGCTAGAAGTTGCAATTTAAAGAAAACTGTGCCAGAAAATAAATATTTCATACAGTCATCACTTTTTCAGTCACAATTCAGTTTTCAGTCCTGGACTTTTCAAATTGAAATGGTATGTGCCGCTGTTTTAAACATGGACTCAAACTGAAGGGGACTTACTGTAATTGTATTTTGTTACTTTTATTTAGTTTTCAAAACTAAACAGCATTATTCACACTAAAGTGCAGCACTACCTATAAACATGTCTGCCATTTACATAAACATCTGGCAGGGTGTAATCCTATCATGCTAAAAAACAATTTATTTATGATGTTTTTGACAAAGTCTAATGTCTGACTGCCTCCTTACCTGTTGCCTATTTTGCCACTGCAAACTTGTTTTTTCTCTTTTTTGTTTCCTAATTATATGTACCATATGCTATTTTCAAATCATGTGATAAGCTCAAGTAAATGCTGTATTCAGCTGTTCCATGCACTGTTACTATGGAAAGCCCCATTTAGTCTTGTTTCACTTGTAATGTCTCCTCTGTGTTCTGATGTGGAACCTTTGTAAACAAATTTCTGGTTCAAAGGTAATTTGTAATCCTAGATCTCAATAAATAAATAATAAATAAATTTAAAATAGGGAGATTAATAATGTATCTTTATAAGCAGACTTAGTAACTTTCTCAGTAATAAATAACCTTTTTTTTAAATAACAGGTTTTACAACTTAAAAAAATCTTGGGGGATACTTTGATAATTTTAAATGCCACACAGATCTCATGAGATGCTTACAGAATACATGTTAAGTATTGAACTACATTATTGTTATGTATTGTTTGGATAATCTCAGTTGGTGGTTAGTTTTAAAAATGGGTGGGATAGGGATATGAGTATGTTGAAGATTAATGGAAAATGGTCTAGAGTCATGAAGGTTATGATTGGATAGAATATGACTTGAGGGCTTATTGATAATAATAATAATATGTATTTAAGTGCCTTTCAATATTTCAAAGCGCTATACAGTATTCAAAAACAAAACACATATACAAATACATATGATATAAAATCACTATAAAACAGGAAATGCCTTCCCCTATAAAAAAGTCTTAAGTGCCTGCTTAAAACTCCCCACTGTCCTGCACTCCCAGAGCTGATGGGGCAGAGAATTCCAGAGGGTAGGTGCCACAAACCCAAAAGTACACGCAGCAGATGACTTTAAGTTAACCCTCGGAATCTCCAGCAACCCCTCATCAGCCGAGCGGAGCTGTCATCAAGTAATCGGGACCCAATCTGTGTAGGGCTTCGTAAGTCTATAGACCTACTTTAAAGGTGATCCACCACTGTATTGGCAGCCAGTGCAGAGCATGCAGCACTGGGGTAATATGAGATTTTCTAGATGCCCCAGTCAACAAACGTGCTGCTGTGTTCTGCACTAGCTGCAAGCGGCAGATAGCAACCCCAGAAAGTCCTAGATAAAGGGAGTTGCAGTAATCAAAGGCACGATGTCACAAAGGCATGTACCAAAACAGGCAGGTCACTGGATGGAACAAGGTGCCTAATCCTGGCAATGTTCTAAGATGGAAAAAGGCCAGCTTGCGGCTGCCGATACCTGATGTCGAAGAGTCAGACCATCGTCAAGCACTACTCCCAGGTTACACACCCATTCAGAGGTGAGAATCTAGGCCCCCAGGACTAAACCAGAAGGAGCCCAGTCCTCAATCCCTCTACCCTATGACCTGGGTCCACAACCAAAACCTCAGTCTTTCCTGGGTTCAACTTTAGACCACTGAATTCATCCAGTCTTGGATTTCATGAGGCAGCTGTTCAGTACTGAGATAGCACCAACCTGATCAGGCAAAGACAGGTAGAGCTGGGTATCATCAGAGTAGCAGTGAAACCTCAGCTCATACTGTCTTACAATGTCTCCAAGAGGTAGCATATATACTGTGAATAACATGGGGAACAGCACCGAACCCATGGAGTACCCATGAGGCAGAGAAAGCCCTGATGGAAACAGACTCGAGTCCACTGTCTGCATTCTCCCAGTGAGGAAAGATGAAAACCATCTGAGGACTGTACCCGACAGCCCACAGATGAACCTCAGGCATTTGAGCAGAGCCCCATGATCCACAGTATCAAAAACTGATACTAGATCCAGGAGAACCAAGATAGAACGGTGTCTCTGATCTCTTGCCATCAGGAGATCATTGAGCACCCGAACCAGAGCAGTCTCAGTACTATGCCTCTTACAAAAACCAGATTGGAGAGGTTTGTATGGATTATGGATGGTTAAATGGTTATCCATTTGAGCAGCCACAACTTTCTCAATAACCTTCCTCAAAAAAGGGAGGTTACAGATAGGCCTGTAGTTTGCTAGGTTCTCCGGGTCTAAAGAAGCTTTTTTCAGAAGGGGGATTACCACCCCCTCCTTCAGGGAGCTAGGGAACTCACCCATATCTAGAGAGCACCGGACAATCTGAGCAAAGACTGGCCAATTATCTCACTGCAACCCAAAATCAGGGAAGTAGGGCCTGGGTCTAAACTACAGCACATGGGATGCATCTCCTGGACAATCCTCATAATGTCTACGAAATCCAGCAGGTCAAAGGTACTCCAGGAAACTCTGGGCTCTGCGACAGAGCACCGATCAACAGCAACCCCCTTAGAGTGAAGTTGGTGGCACTCCCTCCTGATGTCATCGACCTTATTCACAAAGAAGCGAGTGATCTAAGTACAATCAGTTTCTGTAAAACTTGATGGAGCTGCCAACAGGCTGGGTTGCAGCCTGTCAACAGTTCTGAAGAGTTGAGCCAGTCAGTTCCTGTGACAGAAATTTCTCTGGACAGGAATTCTGCCTTCTAATGGAAATTTCTGTTTGGTAGAGTTTATAATGCTCTAACAAAATACGGTGGTCGGCATCAGGGCAGTCTTCCTCCAGCGACACTTCAACCTTACGCCCCACCCTCCACAACTCTCCAGAGCCCCATCAAACCACAGGGCTCCAGGGCGATGCAGAAGGGGCAAACTCGGATGGGGAAATCTGATCAAGGGCTGAAAATATGGCCCCATTATAGGCCACTCCCAACTGCTCAGGATCAGTGCAAGACTCGTCCAACAACGAGGAGGTCACTAACCGCTATCAGGTCTTCAGGGACCACATCCGCAAGAGGCGGTAGCCGACCAACTCCACAGGGGCTGACCTACACAGGGCCTCAAAATCAGACCCAACTGGTAATGATCAGACCAACTGACTGGTTCCACCACTAAATCGGAGGCCTCGATCTTCAGGAGGAAGACCAGGTCAAGAGATTGACCTCCCTTGTGTGTAGCTGAGGAAACAACCTGTGTAAATACCAGAGATGTCATCACCTGGAGGAAATGTTGGCTACAAAGCAAGGATTCGTCGTCGAGCCAGGCATTGAAGTCACCCAGAACCATCAGTCTGGGCAACTCCAAAGCCATGATGGCGGCGAAGTCTGCTATTTCCTGTAGGAATAGCTTCTTATCACCTGGTGGACGGTAGATGAGGGTGATCCTGCACCCAACACCAGCTACCACGTTATACTCAAATGACCTGGCCTCCTCAACTGGTACACCAGTTAGGCCCAATTCGATCTTGAAACAGACTCCAACCCCCCGTGGTCCAATCTCGGGCAATGTACAACTGAGTACCCGGTGGGAACAGTGGCCTCTAAAAAAGGGGCTGCATTTCCATCCAACCAGGTCTTGGTAATGCAAACCAGATCTACCCTAGCAACAAAGTCTGCAATAAGTCCAGTCTTGCTGCAGACAGATTGAGCATTGCATAACAGCACCCGAGTTGGACGAGGTTAGCGAGCTGTCTCAACTACTTGCCCTCCCAAACTGGAGGTGCCCTTGGGTATGAGAACCAGAATGGAATCACCACATTCCAGGTACCATTTCACCCCAGGGCATCTTCTGGGCATAACCACCCCTATGGGAGAACCCCACTCACTCCGCTGTCCATAACCCCCACTCCACCCCGACTCCCCCATGAGCAATCTCCAACACCCCACAGCATTGATAGGTAGAAGCAGACAGGGGGAAGAGGAGAAAGGGCAGAGGGCACGGAAAGCAGAGGCCGAATAGCAAAAGACAGGAGGGGCAAGCGGGCACATTTCGATTAACACTATTAAAATAATGGGAAGGCACAAAACTCAAATTTCCCAAATCACAAAGCGATACTGTAAACAGAACTAAAATCCCCAAAACATAAATAACTTAAATATCAATCCTTACCAAATAAATCAAATAGACTACCCCCTCCCATTATAAAATATTCCCTCAAACCCTGAAAGAAAAGAAAATAAAACTAAAAAACAAATACAATAACACAATCCTCTCTCACAGGATAAAATAACACATCAAAATATAAAATAGTCCCTCTCATAGCCCTCTACAGCCAAAGAGGGGAAAAATAATAAAACAGCCACCTCTCACAGGGTAATCAAACAAACAATAACAATAACATAAATTTCACCAGCCTCCCACAGCAGAGGAAAAATAGCAACAAAGCACACAGGTACTCTCACTACCAGAGAAAACAATTAAAAATCAGGGAAAAAGGCATCAAACAGTAGGAGGAGCCATAACAGTCCAAATAATCCAATGTAAGATAAACCCAATGTCAAGTCCGATGGAGCAGAATGGATGTTTCAGTATACAAAATGTTCAGTCTCGGTGGATATTCTGAGAAGAGAATAAAATAACTTACTGATCCAGTAGATGACTAACTAGTACTAGACTGGTAAGGTCCAAGGTTGATAACAGAAAGACTTAATCGAAAGCACGTATTTTTCTGTATGTAAACATCTATATTTCTATATTTTTCTCCCACCCGTACAGCATTCAGATTCCAACTGCAACTTGAAGAAGAGGGTAAACTCCATAGCTACAAGGGATGACCTGTCTACAGATTCAAATAATGCACCTCCTTGCAATCTAGCACAGAATTCCCCACAACCTCCTACACTGGGATCCTGTTCACCATCTGTCAGTGGCACCAGCAAGATAGACCAGTATGCCAGGATTCTCTTCCCAGTATCATTTGGCATCTTCAATCTAGTTTACTGGGTTGTCTATCTATCAAAGGACACAATGGAGCTGAGCAGCATCTGATTGCATTAAACCATGGAATTACAATGTACTGTTGAATCATCAGTATGCTGGAAAGATATTTTTGTAGTGATTCAGTAAGCTTTCTTTCTACTACTGTTCTGTACTGTTTTTAAGACTTGCACTGGTCATTTAATACACAAGTCCAAGACTATTGTTTGTATTTTTTTTTCTTTGTTCCCATCCCTGCAATTAGTGCTATGTCCTGCAGCTAGGATGATGTGAGAGTGGCTGCCTTCACAGACAATAAAAGGATAAGTGTTTCAGGATGCCCACAGCTCTAAGAGGGCATATATAAATATGTATGGCAAGGAATGCTTCCAATGAATAATACGTTACAAAAGCCAAGTGAAGGAATTTACCAATATTCGTGAATATGAGAAAAAATGTATTCTTCCCACCTTGTAAAATTCGACATTTTGTGCAATGCCTCTTCATCTAGAGATATTGTGGTCTCTCTTAACAACATGAAAAAAATGCATTTGAAAATGGAACAAAGATTAGCCAATGTGTGAGACACATAGATCTACTAGATTAAAAAAAAAGTGGAAACACTGATAAAAACAATATGATAAAGATACTCCCAACAAACCACAAGATTATTTCAATGCTCTTTCCAAACAAAAATCTAGAAATACCCATAACCAATCTAAATACTGTGTATAAAGTACCTATAAACATCATAAATGTGGATTATAATATCCTTTCTTGTTTGTATTCTGTACTCTAGTTCTTGGAGGCAATTTTTTAGTCTGCACATATCGTTTTTAGCAGTTTTCCACTTTATTTTAAAATATTGGGGGATTTTGAAAAGTCATTTAATAGGTAAGACTACTAATTACTAAGGGTGGGAAATTCAGCTGCCATAACATGGGGTTATTTCCAAACATTTGGCTGACCTGCAGAATTTCTTATTTTTTTGTGGAACTTTACATGCAATTTTTAGTCTAAAAAAATACTAGACATAGATGTTAATGATAGCCCAGGTTGTACTCAGTCTGAAACTTGTGTCCAAGTACATTCATACCAGTATTTTACAAACCAAACATAACTAGATCAGAGTTTTGAAAGATGGATACAGCTATGTCCTACCTTTGAAAATTGGACATGGGGCAATTTTGCTCGTGTCTAAAATTGCACAATAGAAATTGTACCAAGACAAAGGCTTTTAAAATCCTGCCTTGATCTGTTTGTTTCAAACATTGGTTAGTCATAGGTTCATAGGTAGAATACGTGATCGAAGGACAAGCCCATTTTGATCACGCCACCTACGCTTAGGTGGACTTCATATTTTAATTCATCCATGTACTAATCAAGCTTTAATTTAAATTGAGTTAAATTATCACTACACACAACTTCATGTGGGAGGAATTCCATATCGGGATTATCCTCTGTAGAAAAGTTATTTCCTTTGAGATCCTATTTGTATTGGCCTTTAATTTCAGATTATGTGATTAAGTAAGACAAGCTGAAGGTTGCCAATTCAGATAAATGGCTTCAAACAAAATTCATCCTTCATAGCTCTGAAGAGTAAGCAAAGGTCTCCTCTCAAGGAACGATATTCCATAGTGTAAAGATTTAATTGTTTTAATCTTTCACTATAAGATAGGGGCACATACCAGTGATGTGCTTAGTAAATCTTCTTTGAATTCTTTCCTTGATAATCTGTCTCAGATTAAAGTGGAGCACTAAATGAGGAACAATAATCAAAATTTGATCTCACAATGCTGGTGTATAATGGAATTAATACAGCTGGCTCCTACTTTTTATATTTTTAGTATGCAACTAGTCAAATGGGTACACTTTTTAACCATATTATTTAAATGTTCAGAGAATTTTAAGTTATTTGAAATAATTACCCCAGATCTTTTCAGAGCTGATTTTACTTAATAGTTGATAATTAATAAAATAATTGACACACATATTATTTTTCCCAAAATGCATCATTTTGCATTTTTCATAATTGATTTTAGTTTATGAGAGGCAGCCCAGTCTGAGATTAATTTCAGATTATCCTGTAAATTTTGAGCAGAGGTCATATTATTTACAGTACCTCCCAACTTACCATCATCAGCATACTTTGTTAGCCAGATTCCATCTTTAGAGCTCATACTAGCTATTAAGATGTTAAATAAGATTAGACCCAGGACCGAGCCCTGAGGTACACCACTAGTAATCTCAGTCCATGTAGATGTATACCCATGCAGGGTAACCTGCTGTCTTCTGTCAGTTAACCATTACAAAATTTAATCAGCTATATGTTTATTAAAATCCATCTTAATCATACATTCAATTAAGGTTTTATGCGATACAGAATCGAAAGCTTTCCCAAAATCCAGATAAATGACATCCACTGGAAAACCGTGATCCAATGCCTCACTAACAGGTTCAAAGAAATTTATCAAGTTACTATAACATGATCTACCTGATTGAAAACCATACTGTGAGATATCTGCGAGCCCTTTATCCAAAATATGTGCACTGATCTTGTGAGATATTAATTTTTCCATTACTTTACACACAGAAGAAGTCAAGCTTATAGGTCTGTAATGGTTCAGTTCTTTCTTAGAACTACTCTTGTGGATTGGAATAACTAAGGCATCTTTCCATTCTTTGATGACAATCCCTTTAGCTATTGATTCATTAAAGAGTAATGTCAATACACCAGCTATTTCATAAGAAACCTTTTTAAAAAAAATAGACTGTGTATTATCAGGTCCAACCGACGTAGAAGATTTGAATGAATTAATAGTTGAATAGCTGTCTGCAACAGTGAAAGTAACTACAGGATCAAAGGGAGAGAAATTATCAAAAGATGGTATATCCCTTTTTTTGAAAATACTAGCAAAATATTGATTAAAGTTATTTGCCATTAACTGCTCATCACTTATTATTTCACCATTAATTTTTAGTAGTCCAACTGTATATGCTGTAGATTTAAGAGAACCAATCTAATTGAAGAACTTCTTTTTTGTTATCAGTCAGAGTGCTTGCTAATTATACCTAAGGCCCAGATATTCAAACTGCACCCAAAAGTGCGTAATAGCAGGAGCTAGCACAAGTCCATTGCGCTATGAGCAAAGAGGCACGATATTCAAAAAGTGAGCCAGCCAAACTGCACCTACAGCCGATGACTGAATATCGCACCACCTGCACCATAGTGCAACTAGGGAAGGGAAGCTGAGCAGATCAGATGTGCCATAGCGCAACAAGGGATGTGCAGCTGAGCAGTCCAGAGGTGCCATAGCGCAACCATGGATGCCCCCCAGCAGCAGGGCAATGCAACTGCACAACCAGGGAGGTAGGGGCCCACCACCCATGCCAGAGATGGGCACAGGAACACACAGAAGAACAGACATCGTCTCCCCACACCCCATGCACTGCACAACTGGGGGAGGTCTGGAATAACTACTGGCCCATGGAGACCAGAAACCAACCCATAGCTGGGCCATGTTGCCCCATCACACCCCCCAGCAAGCTGTGACTGGCACACAAGGAGGGCTGATCACCCCGTGCCACACCATCCCCCCAATGCAGAGCACACCCTGCACCATGACCCCTAGACACCCTGCCCAGGAGCAGCATCCACCACTGCAGGAAACCCCATGCATGCCACCACCCCCACTGTGACACTGCAACCCTGTGCACCACAGAACCATGCAAGGCAGCCCGACCATGAGCACCCATCAGCAGGTGGCAGCACACAGTGATGAAACAATGGCATACACAGTGCCACCATGCACAGCCCCCCTGAGGTACTTCTGAGAGATCAACCATGCGTCAGCACACGAGGTACCCCACACGGGACAGGACATACCCTGGACACCACCACCAGTGGTGCAGCACCCTGCACAGTCTCCCAATGACACACCCCGACCCAGCACTGGACACAACAGCCAGCGCAGACACCCACAGTGGTGTGTGGAAACATGCATCACACCGGATGCCACACAGTGCATGGACAGTGCACCCACCCATACCCAAGGGCACAACAACACAGGGACACAGTGGCGGGGCAATAAAGCCCCCAGCGTGGGCCCATGTAAACTGTGTACACACAACCCACAGTCCTCCATGGCACTGGAGTGCCAGCCACCCTGCGCAGGTGCTGTGGACCTGTACGCCGCCAGCATTTTCCTGGAGCACAAGTCACAGACAGTAGTGCACATCCCCTGCAACACACACAAGCCACAGCATGGAGGTGGGTCAACAACTGTGGAGGCCACAGTGTCACCCAAGGCAGACATGCACCTCACCAGTGACAGGAGGCAACCCAGCAGTGTGATGGGTACAGTGGCTTCCCTGCATGGACTGCCACCACTGACATGCCAGCAGAACGTGCAGGTCACAGACATGCATGGGTGTCATCTGCACAGGCCATGGACAGGCTGATAGGGGCACCATGGACACAGAGCATGCACCATGGACCACTGCACACAGTCATCCAGTGCACAGGGCACAACACACACACCACAGACACTGACTGATAGCTACTCCCACACCATAGTCACCTCCACATGGACATACACACATACCCATGACTGCACCACCCCTGACGCCATGCACACCACTGCAGCTGAGCACCTATGGCCCACTGCAAATCAGAGACCACCACAGCATTCATATCAAAATAACTGTATTAAAACAACATATAAAAAGGTAACTATTTACAACAATATATACAAGGTGGGGGGAGGGCCACAAACAAGGTGGGAGTGGGTAAGGGGCAGGGGTGGACAAATGGGACAGGAAAGGAGGGGTGTGAGGGTGGGTCCAGGGGGGTAGAGAATATCAGGGGCAGATGGACTTTTAATGGGAGCGCCGCTACCCACTCTGGCTCCTTCACTGCCTGTGCCTCCTCAGGACCCTGGTCTCATCTATCCGGCGAAGGATATCTAGTGATGCCCTCACCACTTGCAGGATCTCTCGCAGTGCCTCCCGGATGTCATGGAGCTGGCAGGTACCTAGGACAAGGGATCACAGTCAATAGGTGTGAATGCACAGCCCCATACAGCCCACCCACTGTGCATGGCATACGGCCGTGGGGACATACCTCTGTGATGGTGTGTGACCACCCACATTGATCACGTCCACATAACCTGCCCACCCAGGCACATACAGCCATGCAGAATGCTGCACACACCCACCGGCCAAGTCACGCACAGCACCACCATGGCCGTTTAGTGACATGGCTATGTGGTGCAAAGGCAGTGGCACAGCCATGTACCTGGTGCATGCATGGACCACCATCGATGCACTCCCAGACATGCATTGCCACTAGACAGTGCTGACTGTAACAAGTTGCATGCATGGCAGTGGTGTCGATGGATGGTGGCCATGCCCTGCTGCCCACCCTGTTACAGCAGCAGTAGTAATCATGGAGGTATGGCACTCACCATCATTGGGCCAGTCCTTGGGTGCTGGACCTCACCCCACCTGGCCTCCCTTTCCTCCTCGTTGCGCTGCAGCTCACGGTCCAGGCACCATTCCTCTGGGCCTGTGGTGAAACATGGAGAGAGGAACATCAGTACAATCCCATAGCAAAGCCCCCTGCCCCCAGGTGTGTGCCCTCCCACCCAGCCAGACCCACCCACCCCACACCCTGATAACACCACCACAGCCAACCCCGGACGGTCCCTCCCTCATGTGCTGGAAACATACAACCGTGATACCCATATGGAAGATAAAAGTGTGTTGATGTAACACCTACCTGGCTGGCACCGCGCCCTCCTGGCACATCCCCACAGGCAGGCTAGCAGCTCCGCTCTCCGCCGCAGGTCCCCATACCTATGGCGGCACTGCTCAGCACCTCCCCCATCCAGTGGCCTCCTCCAGTGCAGTGACCACCTCTTCCCACACCTGGCTCCTGGACCTGTCCAGGGGTGCCTCCTCGAACAGTGGTCCATGGTGTGGCTCCACTATGGCCACTAGTTTGGTCAGTTCCAGCTGCTCCACTGAACAGCCCTCCTGCGTGCCATTCTCTCTGCTCGGTCTGCAAATATGGTGCTCTGCAGCACGGCTCCCCACGTGCAGATGCTGCACAGTACAGTGCTGCCATTCCCTATCGCAATGTCACTGAACAGCGCGATAGTGGTGCACCCATGCCTGATGCATGGCACCTAGGATCAAAGGTCAGGCACAGGGTCAAGGGTCTCTGGTGCATGGACAAGCACAGCGCCATTGGAACACAATGCATGTAGCGTGATTGGCTGCCTAATTGCTACCGCCAGTAGCGGCCGACTGCACTGTTGCCCCAGTGCACCTATGATGGCCCAGTGCCACAGCGCCATGTAGGTGAACATCGCTATAGCACCACTGGCACAATGGTGGCTGTGCCCTGCATTGCTTCCCGCACACAGCACGTCAGCAGCACAGCAGATGCCTGCGTCAGCAACCCGGTCATGTGCAGTGAGGTGTGTACTACGCATGTCACAGAACTGCGCCATTGGCTCAGCACGTTCAACACAATTGCACAAAGCGCAACAGCGTGATATTCAGTCGTCATATGCAAAACAGCTAATCAGCCATGCAATGGTGCAGCACTGCAATTTGCATCCACTTAAAGTTGCGCCTTGCCACATTTGCATGGGTTGCGCTATAAAAGTGTGACATTGGGCTGCAGTGGCCATAGTCAGTTACTGCAGTCTATTGGTGAGTTGCAAGCTATTTGGGAGTGTGGACTGTGGATTTAGGGACATGCATGGGACTGCACAGGCACAGGTAACAACTGCCATTCTTACAGGTTAGATAATGACCGAGCAAGTTGTGGGAGACGAGGAACACAGTGGTGGGAGGAGGAGGAGGCCTAATTTTACCAAGGCCGAGACCGAAGCCCTGTTAGAGGCCTACCTGGATCAGGAGCCACTTCTCAGCGGACGGCAGGGAACACCTCAAGCCCGTGCTGCTGCATGGGAGGAGGTGGCACATGCTGTGAACCTGCATGGCAGCCACCACTGCTCCATGCAGGAGTGCAAGAAGAAGATGGGCACAGACAGGAGGAGGATAAAGGAGAAGGTGGCTGCCATCAGGGCAGCATGAGCTGTGACAGATGGGAGACAGCCAGAGGTGGTACACCTGGCCACACAGTAGGAGAGGATTGCTGGAAGCATGTAGCATAGTGCCATTGAGGGTGTTCCAGGTGGTGGCTTCCAGATGGGTGGTGGCCCATCACTGCATGGTAAGTCATGGTCTGTCTATGGGGGGCAGGGTAGGTCACATGCAGTAATGCAACTTTGTCTTCCCTTACAGATCCTGAGCATCTGCATGGGTCAGCAGTGGTGGGCCTGTCCACTGAGGACAGTCAGCTGGAGATGGAGGAGGGCCCATCCACCTGCACAGGTATACATGGCTCAGTGCGACAGTGGGCCCGCCTGACTGTCCACACTGATGTTGTTGTAACAGGTGTGGAGGAAACCCTGCCCTTGTCCCAGCGTGACAGCATCACAGATGCCAGCATGCTGTGACACGGGCTGGTGCCGAGTCCGTCACTGATGATGATGTCACTAACGGCATGGGCAGTGACACGTGTGTGCCACGGGATGGCCACACATCAGGTAACATCATGGCCATGGCTGTGGGTGGTGCTGCCGTGGAGTCCTGCATGTCAGCACAGTCCCAGCCTGTGCCTGTCAGCGCCAGTGGGACAGCTCTGGTGTTTGTTCAGGGCAGTGGGACTGGTGCAGCCACTGTGATGGCACCACTGAGCCCTGGGGAGTGGCAGCTGGAAGGGCAGCATCAGCGGTTGGCCAGTGGGCTTGGGGGTACAGGGTCCAGTGGTGGCATCTGTACACCACCTGAGGACATGCCCAGACCTGGTCCTGGTGTGCAGCACCCACCCTCAAGGGGTGCTGAGCATCAGGGCCACATACACCCTGATGGACAGGATGTCGAGGAGGCAGATAACCTCTTGGATGAGCACACCCACCTACTGCAAGCATCAGTCCAGCAGCAGATGCGGCTTGTGACATCGGTGGATGCACTGCGTGTGGCTCTAGAGTGGGCAGAGGAACGTCACAGCAGAGACACTGCTCTGATCCTGGCAGGAATGGACCAGGTGCAGGAGGATGTGACCGCTGCCATTGACAGGCATGCACAGGCATTCACTGCTGTCATGGCCACAATGGGCACACAGTCATGTGCCCATGTGTTGCAGACACCACGCAGTGCACTGTCCACCCCCATTCCGGCATCGCCGACACCCTCCCTGTCGACACCGGGTTCATCTGTGGGCATCCCGCACACCTGGTGCAGGCATGTTCAGTGTGCTGCAGACCCCTGCACGTGCACGGTCATGTTCACACAGTGGAACCCCTGAGGGACAATCGGTGCCACTCCATGAGGTCAGTGGTTGACCTGTCAGTGCTGGTGGGTCTCGGCAGGACCGCCCACGCATCCGTGGTGGCCAGGGCACTGTGTCACTTGACTGACCTGTCTCGCAACTTGGCTACTGTCTGGTGCTGCCCTGTGTGCATTGTGTCTTTCAGTGGGCAGTGCACGGGTGGGTACCCGGCCCTGCACGCAGACACACAGTCCATCTGCACACCCTCCCGGCTTCTGTCCGCAGTTGCATGTGCATGATGATGCCTGCATTGCGCTGTACACCAATGTGCAATGGTGCTCAGCATCTGACACATGCACATGTGACAGGCAGTGGGCGTGGTGGTCTGTGGACATGTGTGTGGCTAGGGTGGCGTTCTGGGTCAGTGTGCCTCCTACCCTTTGTGCAAGTTTGGTGCATTGTGTCTGTGTGCATGTGTGTGTGTGTCCATCCGCGTGGCATGTTAGACCTCACCCATCCCTGCTTGTGTGTGTGGTTCCATGCCCAGCCACTTCCTTTGATGGCATGCACCCCTGGTGTGTGTCCATGCATGGTTGTAGGTTGTGCCTTAGTCACTGGTGGTTGCACATGGCCCCATGACTTACCTGGGTTGGCTGAAGTGCTTCTCCGTGATGGTGTCCAGGTGCAGCTGTGCCAGCCAGAGCAGTTGGAGGTCCCTCGGGCATGGGGGCTGCCCATCACCATCATCACCCGGCCCTCATCGCTCCCATTGCTGTCCCCTCTTCAACCTGTACTGCTATCCCACGCTCATTGGCCATGTTGTGCAGGATGCAGCAGGCCAGAAATAGCCTGCAGACCTTTGAGAGGCTGTACTATAGGGCACGCGAGGTGTCCAGGCAACAGAAATGTGCCTTCAGCATTCCGAACACCCACTCAATGACATTACATGTGGTGGTGTGTGCCTCATTGTAGCATTGCTGCTATGGAGTCGCGGGCAGCCGGTAGGGTGTGAGCAGCCAGGGACGGAGTGGGTATCCACTGTCACCTGTGTGTAGAGGGTGGAGGTTAGTTTGGTGATCAGCATCAGCCTGCCCCGGGCCATGTAGGCCACTACCCATGTCACCTCTGACCATGCCCCCCCAGGCCCTATGATTGTCCATGTGGTTTGCATACTCACCCACTAGATGTCCAGTGGGGATATACCCACTCTCAAATCTGTAGCACAGTGCTGACTGGTGCCAGATGAAGGCATCATGTGCTCCCACAGGGTGCGTGTCACAGACATTGATTATGTGCCCCCTGGCATCGCACACCACCTGGCAGTTGATGCTGGCATAGCCCTTGCGATTGATGTATGCGGCCCCCTCAGGGCCAGGTGGTGTGTGGATGGCCACATGGGTGCAGTCTATTGCCCCTAGCATGCCTGGCATATGTACTACCCTGTGAAACTCCTGTATGTTTGCTGTGCGCTCCGCTGGTGTGCTGGGGAAATGGATGTACTCCGCAGCATGTGGCAGCAGTGCGCTGAGGAATTGGGTGAGGTGGTGTGACGTGGCTGACTGGATTATGCCTGTGGTGTCCCCAGTTGGTCTCTGGAAGGTACCCGTGGTGAGCAAGCACATGCAAGCTGTCACTTTGGTCTCCACTGACAGGGCATGGCTCCGTCGTGTGGGTGCCTGCATCACATCACTGTACAGATCGCAGAGCCACCTCAGAATTGCCCGATTCAGGTGGTATCTGCCCACAATCTCAGTATCACTGTACAGCTTGAAGCTGGTGCGGGCTCGGTACTGCCTGTTGGGGGCATATAGCCAATGGGCCCTTCCACGGCCACGCCCCCCTGCTGCCTGCCTTCTCACCCCCCTCATAACGGCCTCCATCTGGAAGGTGGCACTGGCCATGTCCCTGGCTTGTGTTCACCCCCCGGCAGCTGTTACTGTATTCCCCCCACTGTCCTCACTACTACTTCCCCTGCACCAGGAACACCTGCCTGTGCTTGCCTCACTGCTGTGTGGTGTACCTCCCCCTTGTGCAATGTCTCCCCACACCTTCCCCTGTGGCTATTCCTTCCAGGTGCCCTTTCCTGCCTGGCCCTGTGTGTCCCTGCTGCCCAGTGTGCCCTGCTGCGTTTTGCTCTCATATGTGGCTTCCCTGTAGCGTTCTTGCGCATCTCCCTTGCTCCCTTTTATTTTGGCTAATTTCCGCTATGGCGCAACTTCCGCTTGCTCCCGTATTGCGCATGGCACAAGTTGTTGAATATCGCACTGCGTCTTTTATGCATGGTTCCTCCCCCTTCAGTTGCGCATGTCTTCGTTATCATTGCGCTGTTGCTCAGCGTGATTTGGGGGGCACAACTGCCTCCTGCTGAATATCGCAGAATGGCGCATTTTTGGACTTGCACAGGCGCAACCCTATTGCGCATGGCTCAACTCTTTTGAATATCTGGGCCTAAATCTTTTTTAGTCTTCCTTATGGCATATTTAGTTTATTTTTGCCTTTTGTGTAAATTTTGACCAATTATGATCAGTTTTATTTTTATTATATTTATTGAAGGCTTTTTTTAGCCAATACTAATATTTTAATAGATATGGAATACCAGAGTGGCAGCCTTTTCTTATGAATGTATTTTGTTCTAATGGGAACCCACTCTGATATACAATGCTCAATTTTTTCTTTTATACTATTCCAAATCTCATTGACTGATAAACCATATAGATCTTCTTTACAATTCCATTTCATTAAATAGGCTTTGATAGCCTCATAATTTGCTCTATTAAAGTTTCTGAATTTAGTTATGCTACGGGAATCTTTTTTATAATAATTTATAGACCATTTGATCATGGAGTGATCGCTGTCACCTAATGGAGCCATTATAATAGGTGTTTCTGTACCTTCCTGATAATAGTTAATATTAGATCCAGTATATTATTGAGTCGTGTGGGTATAAACACTATTTGATATAATCCTAGTGTGCTGTTGTACCTAAGAATTTAGTTTCCTGTGTGTTTGATCCTTTACAACACATCCAATTTATACCTGGATAATTAAAATCACCCATCAATACAATAGTTTCCAGCTGATTGATGCTTTCAAGATAATCACAGAAAAGATCATTATTAAATGAGTCCATGTAAGGTGTTCTATAGTATAACCCAAAGGTAATAGAAGAATATTTATTATTAAGTTTAACCCATAGAATTTCAGATCCTGGTGGTGATAGGGTGTCCATATTAACTTCTATACATTCAATTCCATCCTTAACATAATATGCTACACCTCCTCCTCTAGCATGAGTACGATTTTTCTTAAAAAGTGTATAACAAGGAATATCTTGTCCCCACTGATCATTGGTGAACCAGGTCTCTGTTACACCACAAATATCAATGTTTTCTGTATTTATGATAATTTGCAATTCATTAATTTTGTTGAGCAAACTCCTAGCATTTGAAAGTAATATGCTAAGTTTTGGTACTTGTTTATTTAATTTAGGTAACTCAGTAGAATTAACCTGATTCAAAACTGGATCCTGTTTTCCTGTGAAAATACCAGGGGCTGGATATTCAAACTGCACCATTCTGTGGCACAAGCCCTTGCGCTGCTCAAAAAAGTTGCGCTGAGGTGTGGCCGGGGCGATATTCAACGGAGTTGCACTATTGAGCAACTCCTTTGAATATCACCCCCTGGCCACAGCCACTGTGCATGGCGCAGTGGAACTTGAGCCACCGCAAGTAGTCAGAGTGGAGCATTCAAGATGCAGTGGCACAAGTTCCATTGCGGCATGCACAAATTTCCGATATTCAAAAGGTGACATGAAAATGGGGCCATAATTCATGCAAGGCACGGGGGGGGGCATTTGCATCTACTTATGGCCCCATTTGCATGCCATTAGCATGCAGGTGTGCCAATCCCCGACGACTTGCACCTGGCGCCCTGCCAGGCAGCAGCCATTGGGGACCGACGCCCCCTGCAGCCCGATCGCAGGGCATGAAATAAATCCCCTCCCCCCGACTGGCCTGATCGTGGGCAAAACTGCAGTAAACCCCCCCCCGACTGGCCCAATCGCTGGCAAAACAGTAGTAATTCCACCCCACTAGCTCGATCATGGGCAACACAGTAGTAATTCCCACCCCCCTAGCCGATCGAGACAACACAGTAGTAATTCCCACCCCCACTAGCCCAATGGTGGGCAGAACAGAGTTCAATCCCCTCCAAGAACAAAATCCCTGGTGGTCCAGTGGACATGAAGCCCGATCGCGGGCATTAGAGTCAACCCCCAGGTCCAGGTACCTGGTGATCTAGTGAGCCCCTCACCCCACCCACCCATGGAGCCCCACCACCCGCTCCCCCATCAGCCAGCGGTGGCAGCACCCCTCGCCTGCCGCCCACCGCCCGCAACCTGATCTGGTGCCAGCGCATGCTCATTGGTTCAGAGCAAAGAGCCATCGGGCGGCAGCGCCCATAATAAGGTGTCCAGATATGTGAATGAATTCATTCGTTATCTGATCGTTTTAGAGAGGCGTGTGTATGCCCATTGGCACTTGCCTGGAACCAATGGGCGGCAGCCCACCAAGCAGTCAGTCGGCAGGTGGTGGGTGGCAGGTGGTGGGTGCTGCCGCCCGCCAGCTGATGGAGGGAGCGGGTGGTGGGGCTCTGGGTGGTGGGTGGGGCCACTAGATCACCAGGGTACTTGGACCTGGGGAGGTTGACTCCTAATGCCCGTGATCGGGTTTCGCATGTCCTCTGGACCACCAGGGATATTGTTCTTGGGGGTTGAACTCTGTTCTGCCCGCTATTGGGCTAGTGGGGTGTGGGAATTACTACTGTGCTGTCCCGCGATCAGGCTAGTGGGGGGAATTATTACTGTGTTGCCTGCGATTGGGCTAGTGGGGGAATTACTACTGTTTTGCCTGCGATTGGGCTAGTGGGGGATTACAGTTTGCCCGCGATCAGGCTAGTGAGGTTACTGTTTTGCCCATGATCGGGCCAGTCGGAGGGGTTACTATTATGCCCGCGATCGGGCTGCATGGGGGCACAGGGAAGAGGTGGAGGGCCACCCACAGGTGGCAGCTGCTGTGTTGCACCCTGCAATGCGGCAGCTCACCTGTGGGTGGCCCTCGACTTACTCCTTTTTTGCTCAATGTTGAGCAGGCGCAGGTTGGGGGTTGCGCCTGCACAACTCTGCACAGCCCGGCTGAATATCGGGCTGTGCAGTTTATGCATGGTTCCTCCCCCTTCAGTTGAGCATGCCTTCATTAGCATTGCGCTGTTGCTCAGCATGACTTGAGGGGTGCAACTGCCTCCTGCTGAATATGGCAGAATGGAGCTATTTCGGACTTGCACAGGTGCAACCCTATTTCGCATGGCGCAACCCTTTTGAATATCCAGCCCCAGATGTTAAACTAGTTTCAGAATTGATATTTACCCCCCCCCCACTATGGATAAAAAAGCATCTATCTGTTTGTTAATTTCTTTTCCCAAAACTTCTGTACCCCTTTTGTTTAGGTGTAAACCATCTTTTGCGAGTAATTGCAATTTTGATGAAAATGTTCCCAATGTGTTAGACACTTTATATTTTGCTTTAGACACCAACCTCGGAGCCAGTCATTTAAATGTTTTATTTTATCAGTAATGAATTGGTCTGCTCTAGGTACAGGTAGAATCTCATATATTACTGTATTAACTCCTATTACAGCAAGAATATTAGACAGCCCAACATAGGCCTCTTTAATTTGTTGAACATTCTGATGCCAAATATTGTTTACACTCGCATGGATTAACTCAAAATCATTTTTACCACAGTTATGTAGAATCTATCTACTAATTTTGGTTATATCCTGAATTTTTGCTCCATGAAAACAAGATAATGTACGAGTGGCTTTATTAGGATTACATATTTGTCTATCGAGATTTGATAACATAGAGTCACCAAACACAAAAATCTGCTGTGGAAAATTATGTGCAGAAACCATTTGCCTATTATCAGCATGCTCACACTGCATATTGTTAGTCCCGGAAATGCTTAAAAGATTGGACTGCTCATTTGTAACTTCACTATTTTCAGGATTAACCATCAAATTAGATTCATTATTATTAGGTTGTTGTGAACTCACAGTTGTCTGAGAGGTAATAGATTCAGCAATCTCTTCTTCAAAATTAATTAAGTATCAAATTTGTTATATATTGGTAGGTGAAAATCATTGGTTTTCCTGCCTCTTTTTGGAGCTTTGTTGTATTGCACAGTAAACCAATCATTCTCAGAATCAGAGCTGTCTTCCTCTTGTCTAGGCCTCTCTCTTGTCACCACATCAGTATGCTTAGACATAAGGCCAGAAGGTTCACATATCTGTAAGGCTGAATTATGTTTATATGTTATGTGCAGTCTTTTGCAGTCTCTAATTGACTGAGTTCCAATGCTCTTAATCTACAATGGAACAACTTATTTCTGCTTCTAATTCTTGAACCTTAATACACTTATTACATATATAAGGCTCATTATTCTGCTGTTTCAGTTCAAAATCAAACATACTACAGCCGACACATCGTATCTGCCCTCCCATCTGTCGCATCGATGACAGTTGCCATTTTACCTTTATTAATTTCTGAGCTTTTTATGAGACATCTTACCTGCTCCTGTATGTAAGTTTTTTCTTTGTTTTATAGAACAGTATCTAGGCACCCTAAATTACTAATCACTACAAACGCCCAGTCTCCATTCCTTTTTCTGATGCATTTTATATTGTTAATAGAAACAACTGTATTTTCCAATGAAGTGGCATATCCTAAAAATACAGAACTGTATATGTGGATGGAACAAATTTGCTCATACTATACTCAACAATATTGGAGTTCAGCCTTCATTGACAGCCAATGAGAGGGCAACTTAATGACTGCTTGTTGGGGGCATTAATGGTGGCTGGACCATATTCTCCATCCCCAGCAAGTCAATTGCTTACACTTTGAGGTTCAAGTCATTCCCTCCTGACCCTGAAGTGGGATTCAAGGGGTTGCATGTGAACCCTGGACTCCAAAGAGATGCAGTGCTGTCATTCCAAAGGACCAGCACCACACTTCTTTTTAAAGTGGTACTTACACAGTTATTGGGGTGTTTCAGTAATCCCCCTCCTCAAGGAAGGATAAGTAAAAAGTAGCTCAGTGAAGTTTCTAAGGGTGACTAAGGTATAATGGTAGCCAGTGACATTATGCAGAATATCCAGACATATTGTGATATAGAACAAGAAACGCCCATTCATTTCAACTGAATTTCTGTGATATTTTTAAGTAATTTCAGTAATTCAGAAATTTTTCAAACAGGCATGGGATAGGCATAAGGGAGCAATACAGATGAGTATGAATAGATAGACCATTGACAGAGCAAAGGCTGATGGCACATTCATAAGGCAGAAAAAGAAAAGTGCAGACTGGATGGGCCTTGCAGTCCTTATCTGCCGTCAACTTCTATGTTTCTAAGTAAATCCAAATAAATAGTGCATCTTGTAACTGGCTATCATTCTATAAGTGAAAGGCAAAACAAAACTGCAACAAGACCCAACTACTGATATATTTTAGTATAAATATATATTTATTAGATACCCTCTAATACAAGTGTGGCTAATATTTTGTTTCTCACACCACTTTCTCTGAGGTAAAAGGATTAGAACAGATGACATATGAAGAGAGGATGAGGAAACAAAATCTTTATTCACTCTCATATAGACGTTGGAAAGGTGATATGATTTTGGTATACAAATCATTTCAGGACCATAAGCTTAGAGAAGCTCTGGGGCTGGTAGTTAAATAAAAAATATAGCACTAGAACACATAACTTAAAGATTGAGCAGCAAAAATAGAGACTACTAAAATGTAAATACTGGTTTAGCCAGAGGTAGTTCTCCATTGGAATGCACTTCAAAAGTAGTCGTAGAAAGTCCTTCATTAGAAATACTTAAAGATAGATAGACACTTACAGTCAAAATAAAATATATAAGTTTTAATTTCTAAGCCACTAAAACTCCTACTAAAAACAGGGTATACAGCAAGCTATATGGGCTAAAGGCCAAATGATGCTTTGTATTGACTATGATACTATGAGGTACTGTACTTGGTGGCTCTGCTGTTACTTATGGCATTATTTAGTGTTCAAACCTGGAATATACATAGCATATTGCCAAAGTTACACACATCCAGTTCAGCCCTTTTGGCATCACTAGCTTGATATGCATCTTGTGCGAGTATTGTAGGCCAGCCTTCCCCACTACCATGTACAGTAACTTACATTTTAAGCATGGAACAGTGCAATAAAGAGCTGTACAATCACCATGCATCCCTAAGGAGGTGGTGTGAGTCACAAAACACTGATCATCACCAGTATGAGGTGGCATTAGGAAAGTATGTTGTGCTAAATTATATCATGAGTTGTGCATTATTGCTAATTGTTTGCCTTGTACTTTTAAAGAAGTACTTCCATAATATCTTGAATAAAATTAATGCTGCAGATGGGTACTGAATTTGATACAGTATACTACAAACAGATAATTGTTATTTTCTAATACTGCAATTGCTGGGAAAATTGAAAACAGTACTAAACTAGAACCCAAGAAAAGTACGTAATTAGAACCTAGAGCTTTTAAGAACTTGCCATGTGCTCTCCTAAGTAAAGATTTCTGACTCCAAACTGTCATAGTACTGTAAAATATTATAGCTTTGTAAACAGTTTTGTCAGGTTTTTATTGTATTTTCCTCATGTGTATTGGAATCACTAGAGTTTCATGTGATACATATGGATGTGTGCTGAATATGGCACCTAGCTGCTGGGTCTTGCGCCCCCCACAAGGCTGGATTTTCAAGACTTGTGTCACATTTGTAAGCATAATTGTATTCTTTGCAATGTAACTGTTAGAGCACATACTGTTAAGTGTTGTCTAACATGTCACAATCACAGCAATTGTGCTCTGAAAAATTATGTTTGAGTGAAAATAATGATGTATGCATCATTTTTGTGCAATAGTGACATGCTGGTCTCTCCCACACTCAGCCTGCAACTGCTACCAGCTTTCTTAACCCTTCAGACACCTGAAAGGGTCAAGTTGGTTTGCCGCCACCTTTTAGCTGCACCCTCATTTGGATTATCTCTAAATCCAATCCCACCAGAGCCGCTGCTCACACAGAAAATGCTCCACCAAAAGGGCAAGTTGACCCATCCCTACAGTCAAGATAAGGCAAGGCAAAGGCAGGAGCAAGTCAAGGCAATTTATTTATATGGCACCTTATCCAGGGCTCTGGGTGCCTGAGAATGCTAAACAAACAACATACTAGCCACCAGCAGATTAGGCCTTACGGTCTATTGAGTCTGCTTGAGTCTCAGACACCAGGGTGGCTACCAAAGCCATCCCCTTGTTGTACCCCTATGTCTCCTGTCCTCCATCCTGGCCCCCCAGAGCAAACCAAGCCCTTCCTCATCCTTTTCCTGTACCTGTCCCACCCTCTCTTGAACCCCACCACCATAGACACCTGAACCAGTTCACCAGGCAGTGCATTCCATGGTTCCACCACTCTCTCATGAAATACCTCCTCCTCCTCCTTTCTCCCCTAATCCTTCCTCCCTCAAGCTTCCACCTATGTCCTCTGGTGATTCCCCCTCCTTCAGCCTAAAGATCCCCTCCCAATTTACCCTATTTATTCCCTTAAGATACTTGAAGACCTCAATCATATCCCCCTAATCCCTCCTCTCCTCCAACGAGAACAGGCCTAGCTCCTCTAGTCTCTCGGGGTACATCATCTCCCCTAGACCTCGGATCATTTTGGTTGCTTTCCTCTGGACCCATTCCAGAAGCTGGATGTCCTTCCTCAAGTGTGGCCTCAGTACTGTACACAGTACTCAAGGTGTGGTCTGACCAGGCCATTGTACAGCAGCAGAATCACTTCAGTGCTCCTTGAGGTAATCACTCATGCGATGCAGCCCAACATCCTGTTTGCTTTACTGCCACCCCTGCACACTGCTCAGAATTGTTCTTGCTGTCATTCACCAGGACCCCAGGTCTTTCTCCCCTGCCATGGCTTTTCAGCTCTTTCCCTCCCAAGGTGTACTTATGCTTGGGGTTCCCTGCCAAGATGTAACACCTTGTACTTGGAGGGGTTAAATTTTAATTTCCAGGTCCGGGCCCACCTATTCAGGGTCTCCAGGCCCCTTTGGAGGGCCAACCTCCCTCCTCCTCCTCCACCACTGCCACCAACTTGGAGTCATCCACAAAGAGACTCATTTTACACCCAATACCCTCCCTGATTTCTGAAATATAGGCATTAAACAGTATTGACCCCAGGACTGAGCCCTGTGGTACCCCACTAATGACCTCCCTAGGAGACAAGACTTCCTCCAACCTTTACTCTCTGGGTGTGTCCAGCCAGCCAGTTTCTAATCCATCTGACCATCAATGGACCTACCCCATCCCCTCAATTTCTCCAGTAGTCCAATGTGAGGGACTGAGTCAAACGCCTTGCTGAAGTCCAATAACAGTACATCCACAGGTCTTCCCTTGTCTAGTCCCGATGCTACCTATTCATAAAACTCCACAAGGTTAGTTTGACATGATCTACCAGGCACAAACCCATGTTGGCAACTATCCTGAAGTCCCATACCCTCCAAGAACCCCCCAAGTGTTCCTTAAGTATCCCCTCCAGCATCTTGCCCACCACTGATGTCAAACTGACAGGTCTATAGTCACCTCCCTAGATCCCCCTTTATGGATTGGCACCACATGTGCCACCTTCCAATCCCTAGGTATCTACTCTGTCTCCAGTGACAAATTAAAGAGTTCTGCCAGAGGTGAGGCCAGTACACCCGCCATCTCTCAAAGCACTCTGGGATCTATGCCATCCGGGCCTGGAGATTTATCCTTTTTAAGAGCTTTAAGGGCTCTCCACACCCTTTCTGTGGGTATAGCATTGTCGGTCCCTCCCACTTTTAGAAGATCCTTCCTGGTGTGATACCCTTGAGGCATTATTTGTCCCTACCTCCCTTTAGTAGATCCATCCTGATTGAATACCTTTGAGGTAAACCTCCCCCATGTTTACTATATCTGGTGCTCCAGCCATCTTACTCCCTGCCCTTCCAAGTCCAGCAGCTCCCATTTTGCAAGTTTCCTATCCACCCCAGTGAACACGAAGGCAAAATACTCATTTAGCACCTCCGCCTGTTCCCCACCTCCTCCACCAACCCCTCTTTGTTCTCAGTCTGCCAATCTGTCCCTTGTTTTTTCTGCACTCCCAATATACCTAAAGAACCCTTTCCCTCCCCATATCCTCTGTGCAAGCCACTGCTCTTTTCTAGACTTTGCCCCCTCACCATCCGGGTGACATATCTGGATACGAGATGGTACTTGTCCTTTTCCCTGTCCTCCTTGTTTTTTTGTATTCTCTGTAGGCAGCCCTCTTCTCCATAACAGCCTCCTAAACCTCCTTAGACCACCAACATGATTTATGTGACCTCGCCCCCTTGCACTTCAGTTTTGCACAGGTCATGACGGCCTCCTGAAGCCCCTGTTTAATGACCTCCCTTCTCCCTTCTACATCCATCCTTTGTGTAATCCCCTTCAAGTGCTCCTTGAGAATCACCCACATGACCCTGATGTCCACCCCCTCCTAAAGTCCACAGCCATTGTCCTGGATCTTTCTCCCCCAAAATTTAGCTGGAACCAGACAGTATCATGATTGCTCCTCTGCCAGGGATCCACCACCGCCAGATCCTGCAAGATCTCCTTCTGCAAGAACCACGTTCAGGACATGCCCATCCATCACCTGCTGAATGAGGAACATATCCTGGAAGCCATCCAGCAGCCTCTGTTCCTTGGCCCCCGTGGAAGTCCTGGTTCTCCAATAAGTACCTGGCATATTTAGATCCCCCATCAACACTACTCCCTCCCCTGTTGGTCCACACTGGCTATTAATGTTATCCTTCAGACATTCATCCAGAGCCTCGCCTATCCCTGGGAACCTGTAAACCACTCCCAACTTGATCTTTCAGATGAACATAGCCACCTCCCCTCTGCCCTCCACTCCATCTTTCCTTAGCACTGTGTATCCACTCACCTGTAAGTCCCAACCGTGGCTAAGGTTAGCCCAAGTTTCAATGACAGCCGCAATATTTACCCCTCCTTCACATAGCATGGCCTGGAACTCCATCATCTTGTTACCCAGGCTCCTGGCATTTAGTAACATCACCCCCAACCCAAGTCCCTACCCCTGTTTACCATACCCCACCCCCGGATCTCATATACATCTGCCTTCCATTCTCACCTATGTTACTGTCACCCCGTAGGCTTTTGCCTGACTCTACAGGCTGAAGTCCAGGTCCCTCCTTGAGAGGTAAGGTCATCTGGTCAATCCCCTGTTACCCTCTCCCTCACAAGTTTAAACCCCACATAGCATGAATATAGTCTGCCATCCCCAGTTTTAGGACCTCTTTCCCTATCTCCTTTAGGTGAAGCCTGTCCCTGGCATATAGTCCCTTATCTTCCCAAACTCCAGCCCAGTCCCCAACACCCTGACCCCTTCTTCTCCCTACTTCCTAAGCCAGGCCTTTACCTCTGTGAGCTTCACTTTGTTCTCCACAGAAGCCTTTGGTACTGGCAATATTTCTGAGAAGGAAACTTTACATCCATTACCCTGGCAAACTCTGGCCAGTTCTCGGAACCTTGTCTGAATTTCCAGTACACTATTTCCCTCTATATCATTAGTCCCCAGATGCACCAGGAAGTCCGGTGACCCCCCCACAATCTCTTGCCAGCTCATACACCAGAAACTTCACCCTGTGCACTGTCAGACCAGAGAGCCCCACCACTTTAACTTGGCTGGGTTTTCCCTCCCCCTGCCCCTCCCAGTGTATACTCCTAATCATGGAGTCCCCCAGCAGGAGTACCTTAGTGACCCCATCTGTCTTTTGTTTACCTCCGCTTTGTGTTCCCCACCCCCACCTCCTCCCCTTTACCTGGTTTCTCCTTCCTGAGTATCTTCCTGCCTCCTTATGAGAGAAGCTCTAGTCACCCTCCTTCCTGCCACCCTTTTATGCTCATTTTCCTCAGATCCCCAATTTATTAACTCCTTTACCTCTCTTCCACTCCTAACCCCTGACCCTGACCATAACCCCATCCCTCTCCCTCCCTCCTCCTCAGTCCTATTAACATATCCCCTCCCTTTGCTTCCTGCAGGTCCCCATCTCCTATAGACCTTCAGCAGGTACTAGTTTTCCTCTTCTGGGGGGGTTCCCCCCTTTGTCTCTGTTTCTACTCGTTTCTCACTGATCATGCCCTCAACCCCCACTCCTGCTATCTGATCTCCCTCCTCCCTTTGTTTTACAATTAATTTCCCTCTTACCCCGCTTGAACTATTGCTTGCATTTCTGTTCCTGGACACTAACCCCCTCTGTTTACCCACCTCACTCCTTCTGGTCTCATTGTCCCCCTCATCTCCACATGCCCCTTCCTCTCCTTCCAAATCATGTAATAGCTCAAATTTATTGTAACACTCTATGCCAGCCTCCTCCTTTTGACCTAATTTCCCATCATCTGCCCCTCCAGGCTTTCCCTTTTCAGCCAGTCCTGACCTGACCTCCTCCCCCCTCATATGCTTTGGACCATCTACCCTATTTCTTTCCTCACTGACATCTGCCTCCCTGGCTAAGGATCCTCGCTCCAAATGGCCTCCCTCCCCCCCATCTGATGAGACGTGTCCTGGCCTAGCCTCAACCCTGTCCATCTGACACCCAATTCCTCTCCTCTTCTGTTTCATCACCCCCAAACTCTTCCAGTTGCCTCCTTAGCCAGTTTACCTCTCCCCTGATCTGCAACAACTGCCTGCAGAGTAGGCAACCTCCCTCCCTCCAGGCCTAATTTAATATTATTGCCACCCCACAGCCAGTGCAAACTACAATCCTTCAAAGATGCCATGTGAAGTGGTTGAAGACCACCCCAATTGTCCTTCTCTATACATATTGGGATGTTCCTCCTTTGCTCGGTCCCTACCCTGGCTTACTACCCTCACCCTCTCCAAGTGTCCTTTCTGTGGTGGAATAAGATCAAGTCCTACAGCCCCTATACAGTTTAAAAGATCACCCACAGCCCTATAAGCCAGTTCCTACTCTAGATAAACAATTTAACAGCTTGTTTCTATCTGGCTAAACAGTTTAACAGCTAGTAGTTCTAACAGTTAAACTAGGCACTCTGTTTATACATCTAACAGTTCAAATAGTTTGAGCATCTCCCTAGATCCAGCTTCTAATCTATGTAAGAAGAAAACAATTTTGCAGCCAAGAGTTCGAACAGTATCTGCACACCCCGGAGCCTGTTCCTGCACTAATTAAAATACTGTGATAGGGCTAAGAGTTCTAATATTTCAAAAACATCTAATTAAAATACTGTAATAGGGCTAACAGTTCTAATAGTCCGAAAGCAGCACTAGTTTTATACATTACCCCTTTCAGCTCTTATTCAAACAGATCGTAAACCCACAATGTTACTATTCCCTCTTTGAATTTCCACCAGCCAGTCCTGTGCCCAACATCCTACCAAGACACACCTCCTCTGCCCATTTAATAGCAGTCAAGGCCGGGATCAGTGGGCGGGACAAACATCTCCTGTACAGTCACTGTCTCTGGTCTCTAAATTTAGCCACCAGTCCTCCCGCTAGGCCCAGGCACCAGCCCCAGTTAGGCCCAGGCACCAGCCCAGTTCAAAACTTGGCATCCTGTTTGACAATTGGTTGTCCTACTCCTTCTGCAAACTATGACCACTGACTGTGGTCCCTGGACTGTCTCCCGACCACCGACGCGACTGTTAAGCTCCAAGATATGCTGCCAAATGTGGACCCAGACCCTCCCAATGAGCTCCCACTGCTCTTCTGGCACAGGAATGCAGGTGGCTGGCCACACTGCTTATGTAGCCCAGTCCAGTTTAAAACTTGGTGCCCTGTTCGCCGATTGATCATCCTCCTCCTTCTGCAAATCACGACTGATGACTGCAGTCCCTGGACTGTCTCCCAGCTGCTGATGCAGCCATTAAGCTCCAAGATATGCCACCAAATGCAGACCCAGACCCTCCTGACAAGCTCCCCTCAGCTATTCTGGCACAGGAACATGAGTGGCTGGGCTACGCTGCTTATGTAGCCCAGCCCAGTTCAAAACTTGGTGCCCTGTTCACTGATCGGTCATCCTCCTCCTTCTGCAAATCGCAACCACTGACTGCGGTCCCTGGACTGTCTCCCAGCCACCAATGTGGCCATTAAGCTCCAAGATATGCCACTGAATGCGGACCCAGACCATCTCGACAAGTTCCCACAGATCCCACAACAAATAAATTAATACCATTAAAACAATAAATAAGAAGTCAAATAATAAACATAGCAGAGTTATAAAATAGATAACAGCATCATCCCCAAAACAATAAATATAGCAGAGTTATGAGATCAATAACAGCATCATCCCCCAAAACACATCTTGAACAAGTAGGTTTTGTGCTTGGATTTAAAAATTGTCAGTGAAAGGAACCTCTTATCTCCAAGCAAGGGCATTCTGGAGAATGCTTTTTGATATGGTAACCAGAGCCTTCTCTTTGAAGACAGACCACCGGTTTTTGTCAACTATAACCCAGTTATCTGTATCTCAAAGGGCTCAGTCATGCAAACATGAAGTATATAAAAGATAATATGTAATGCTTCAAGATATTTACACATATATATACATGATGCTACACAAATACTATGGGGAACAGTATTTCACAGAGATAAATGAAATGTTTTGTACATTAGAAAGCATACAGGAAGAAAAAGCTATCTCTCTCTGTTAAGCAAACTAAAATATCTTACCATACAAGACACCTTGGTGAATCTGGGCAGACTTGAACATTAGATGGTAACTGCTCAGAGTCTCAGCATAAGTAACTCTCTTTGGACTCTCAGCAGACTCTCATCAGACCTCAGAAACCTTCAGCTGCCAGCCCCAATGCTGCATCATCAAATATGTCACACTGACATCATGGATTTGACATATTCTTTGTCCCCTTAGGTCTCACCTCATTGGACAGCAAGTCCAAACTGGATTTTACTCCAGACCTTGGTTTTGTGGATTACAATATCTATCCTTTTGCCTACCTGACTTGTTAAATCCATGGGGTCCTGTTTCCTCTGCTCTAACTTTGTGTACACTTAAAACAGAGTTTTTAGTTATGCAAACAATTCACCTGTTTGAAGTGTAAGTATGCTTTAGCTGACAGTAATTCTATTGTTTGCCTAGATGACCCCCTAGCTGATTGCCTCAGGCTTAAGCTCCAGTGGCAAGCATCATTAGCTTACCAGACAGTTTTATCTTAGCTGAGGTATGTACAAGAGGCCTAGATGATAATGAAAATGAAATACAAAAACAAAACAAAAAAAATACACAAATGTTGTTTCATCCCCCTTCCCCAGAGAAAAACAAATCCTTTATACCACAAAATGATGTTTCTTTTTCATGAGCTGGCTGGTCCACATGATATGTCCACAGTTAACTCTCTGGGTGACTCCCCCCATTAGTTTCTCATAGCACCTCTCCTACATAAAAAGGGGTATTAATTACTGTCTATACAACCCATCCACATTGCCATGCTATGACCCACTGTAGTGCCTAATGTCCATACTATAAGACTGCACATCAGGCTCCACCTTAACAATTTTGGATTCTATCCACTGGTTCTATGCAGCCATGTAAGGGGTTGTAGTCAGTGACCAGGCTGAACACCCTCCCATACAAATAAGGTTCCAGCTTTTGCAAAGCCCAGACAATACTTAGATATTCTTTCTTGACTGTGCATAGGCCTCCTCTATGGGAAGCAGCTTTTTGCTCAGGCACATGATTGGGTGTTCCTCTCCTGAGTGCATGATGTCACTCAGAATTGTGCCTAGCCCATGATCAGAGGCATTGACATGCACAATAAACCTTAGAGAATTCTTCAGGCTGGTGAGCACAGGTGTTCAACACAATGCCTTATTCAGCTGGCGGAATGTAGTATTGCAGATTTCCATCCACTGAAACTTTTCTGGCATTTTCTTCTTGGTGAGATCAGAGAGGGGTTTGGCCATGCTGCTGAAATTTGGCAATAATTTATAGTAGTACCATGCTGTACCTACAGTAGGAAGGTCCATACTTTTCTCTTAGTTGTGGGTGTTGTCCATTACTGTATGGCCTGAATTTTCACTGGCTCAGGATGGAGGCATCCACTCCCTACCCTGTGCCCAAGGTATGACACTTCTACCATTCTTTTCTGGCACTTTTCCACCTTGACTCTCAACCCAGCAGTCTGCAGTCAGTGAAACACCTCGGTCAGGTGCCTGATGTGATCCTCCCATCTGGCTATAGATGGCATCTGCCAGAACAAAGTCTCCTGCCTCATTCAGAATGTGATCCACATGCCATTGAAAGACGACTAGCACATTCTTCATCCCAAATGGCATTACTCTGAACTCAAATAACCCAAACAGCTGGTGATGAAGGCCTCCTCTAGCTTCAGGGGTTAGGGGTCTATGCCAGTAGCCCTTTGTTGGTCTGTGGTGGACTGGTTAAGGGCTCCTCCTAACTGCTCTATGACCTCATCCATCTTGTGTATGGGGTATGCATCCAACTCCATGTAGTTGATGAGCTTGTAGTAGTTGATACAGAATTTTGTGGTCCCACCCTTTTTGGGGATCAGTATCACTGGTGAAGCACAGAGACTACTGGATTCCTGGATCACCTGAAGAGCTAGCATCCCCTTGATCTCCCCCTCAATGAGATGCCTTACTCCTTCTGGGACTCTGTAAAGTGGCTGTCTCAGCAGAGCTTGGGATCCTGTATCCATGTGGTGCTCTGCCAGCATGGTATACCCTAGCTTCCTTGTGAACAGTTAATCAAATGTATGCTACATACATGCATTTCAGTAACTTGGGCTGGAGCCAGCAGCTCTGACAGGGTGACAGAATGCACTGATAATTCTTCCTTAACATCCTAGGAGATCCACCAGCAGGTATGCTTTGTCCCCCTTCTCTGGATGGCTGCACATAACCAGGATCATCTCATCCCAGCCATGGTAGGGCTTTGTCATGTTTGTGTGGTAGACTCAATGTTTGTGCCTCCTGTCTGGCAGCTTCACCCTGTAACTAACATCTTTCAACCTTGTGACCACTAAATAAGCCCTTCAAAAGCTGCTTGTAATTTATTCTGTTGGACAGAGATGAGTACCATCTTCTGTTGCCCGACTTTGTACTCCCAGGCTCTGGCCCCACTGTTGTACCATGTCATCTGCCTCTGTCATGCTGTGACTTGTGCTCGTCGCAAACACCATGAAATCCTTGAGCTGTGACTTGAAATACAGGACACACCACAACAGATTCCCTTTGGGGAGCATTCCTCTCCTCTCATTCATCCCTTACCAAATCAAGGTGACCTTTACCCTATGGTCAAACAGGAGTTCGAAGCATAAAAACCCTGTGGACTCCTGTGGGACTTCTGTATATGCAAATAAGAGATACAGAAAGTATTTGTCCCACTCCCTTGCAAGCTGGTCAGTGACTTTATTTATTTATTTTTTTTAATTGAAAAGTTTCACCAGGAACGACACACTGAACAATATAAAATTGCTCGACTCACGAAGCGTCCTGGGGGAAGGGGAACATGGGAGTACAGTAATCAAAAGCACATTGCCATGCAATATTATAGAAAAGCATACATACAATAATCAACAATACGTTTCCAAAGGTAATATAAAATAAAGAAGCAACAGAGTAAAAAAAACAATACATCAGTTAGTAGCATTGGATAAACATTGGGATTTGATGTGAGAGGAGCAAATCAACAGCACTGCAGACTTAACAATGTGGACAAGGAAGTGCAATAAAGTACATTGGTTTCTACTCATATTAAATGCCCTTAACATGGCCTTAACAATGAATGCTCAACCAGACTGTTAAGTGTGTGTGGGGGGGGGGAGTAGGAGTGATATGGCGAGGTCCTGAACTGCCTTACCCCACAATTCTTCCAATGAGTAACCATCAGTCAGACATGAAGGTGGTTCCCTAGTCCAACCATATCTCCTGTTGAAAACCCATTCAGCTAAATATCCCCAGCAGTTTGTTGCCCACCTTCTCAGCCTCATTGGAGGGCAAAGGCAATGCCCCTGCATAACTTGTGGTGTAACCTATGACAACCAAAATATACAGCTTGCTAGGGTTACTTGGGGTGCTGAGCAGCCCCACAACATCCACAGCAACTTGCTGAAATGGATCCTTAATAATACACAGGGGACTGAAGTCGCCTTAGCCTTGTTCTCAACCTTTTTCGCCATCTGGCACTGTGGACAAGTCCAGCAATAGTTTGCCACATCTTTAAAAATACAGGGCCAGTAAAAATCTTTCATCAGTCACCTTTTTGTATAGCTGACCCCCAAGTCTCCAGGAAAAGGTACATCATGGGCTAAGGCCAGAAGCTGCTTCCTATATTCCCTTGGAACCACTACCTGCCAGAGAAACACTTACTTCAGTCCTCCCTTGGGAACCCACGCATGGTACAGGAGTCTATTCTCCTAGCACACCTCCCTCTTTTCTGACCCCAGAGAGTCACATTCCACCCAGGGGGCTAAAACCCATTCTCTGAGTATGCCTCCCTTTTCTCTGACTTCTGAGGGTCACCTTCCACCCAGGTGGCTAACTACCTTTTTTATAGACGGGTCAGCTTTCTAAGCTCTCTCCAGCTCTCCACACCCGACCTTCCCCAAAACACACTTTACTGTCAGAAAGCCACTTACTGCTAGGGTCTTCTCAGTCTGTAGCTGTGGCTCAGAACTGCTTCACACAGCTTGTTCTTCAGCTACAATGTCTCCTGTTACTGACAGTGGTAGGGGTTGCTTCCTCATGCTTTGCCCCTCTGTGCTTTCAGCAGCTGGTTTCTCGCCTTGCTATGGGTAGTGATACACACTATATTGGCCTTAAGTCATTACCCAATATTACATCTACAGGAAGGTCTGATACAGTATCCACCCCCATATCCCATGACCAACTTTCCAGCTTAGAAAGTTCCAGGCCATTGACACTGAGACCACAGAACCCATCACTAATCTTAGTAAGCTTGCCAGGCAAGATCTGTACCTCCTAAATCAAATCCTGCTTCATCAGAGAAATAGAGGCCCCAGTTTTACTCAATCCTTGAATGATCATCCCATTTACAAACACAGTGTATATGTGCAATGAAGTTATATGGTACTGTACTTCATGTTCAGACTAGTAACAGCTGTGAGTTTCCCCAAGCTACCTTCTCCAACAGCACATGCACCTTTTGCCCCATATTTCAGGCAATCATACAACAAATGCCCCAATTTCTGGCAGATAGAGCATCTGCATTCATCTGTCTCCTTGCTTTTGAAACCAGGTGGATTCCCTTTACGCTCAGATGAAGACTAGCTTCTTTTAAGTTGCCCCCCCGAGCTTCCTCTAAAGCCACCTGATGTCCCTCACCCATTAGCTTTGTGATGAGATGATGGTCAGCTGGATATGAACTGACCAGCCCTCTTGGCTGCCTCCCTCGTGAAGCTTAGTGTTCTATCCAAAACCATATTCCCAGTTCCTAATGTACACTTTTTAGGAACTGTTGTAGAAGAAATACATTTTTTATTTGCTCTACAGAGCAAGCTTTTGCACCCTCTAAGTAGCATTTTAATGAATGACTCAGCTGTATACATAGTTCAATGTAGCTATCTCCTGGTGCCTTTCAGAACCCTCAAAAAATTTGCCTATAGGTCTCGGAAGTTAACACAAACCTCCTTAGCGAGGCACTTTTCACTTTATCATAATCATGCAGTCCTCATTGTTCATTTGGGAAAAAGTATCTACTGCCTTGCCAGTAAACAGTGGCAACATGTGAGTTGCTCAAGAAGTCCTGACCATTTCAAATTGCCTGGAGATTGTCTCAAAAATTCTTAAAAATATCACGATCATCCCTCTCCTGATATCAATGAAACATTTTAGAATAATTTTTGGCTTCCTGGGTCGAAAACCTCTTGCCATTATTAACATTTTGAAGTGTTGTCCTCTGGTGCACAACCTCCTTCTGTCTCTCATGCTAATGCTGCCTCTCTCATTCCTCTCTCAGCTGAATCTCATGCTGGCACTGCTTCTTTTGCTCCACTCACTCTTTTTCTCACTCCTTATCCTTCCACGTCTCAACCTTCTCTTGCTCTACTGCTTCTACCTTCATCTTCTGCAGCTCTGAGTATGCATTTTTATGTTTGTCATGCCCGCAAAAGCAGATGAACCTGTTAATATGAGAGTTGCTATAGAGGGGTGTGAGGGGGGTGCATCCACTGAAGAGCTCTGTTCAAGGGGCTGGTCTGCGGCAGGCAAATCAGTAGGCAGGCTGCCAGTGACTCACTTTCTGTTTTTGGGGCAGAGTTGGCAAAGTTTTCAAAGGACAGAGCTGAACCAATAGTGGTGTGGGATGGTCCTTTGATGTGTAAACAGCTGTGCAAGGGATTACATTTACTTCCTGGTTGCGCACTCACACTGCTGTTGCACTTACAGTGATGGTGGCAGTTGCTGTCATGAATGAGCTTTCTGAGTATGAGCCTGCTTGAGCTGACATGTGAATGCACTTTCTCGCTCACTTGTCAGCTCATTCTACGTGTAGTGCTGTTTCAGTACATTTCAATCTTCCTGTTTGACTGCAGCAAATCAATCCTTCCTGCTTACTCCTACTGCTGCTGTCCTCCCTACCACCCTCATTCCCATTCGAGCCCCCCAGCAAATCAATCTTCCCGCACCCTCCCACTGCTGCAGTATTCTCCACTCCCTCCATTCCTGTTTGAGCTCCCTGCAGCAAATCAATCCCTCCCGCTCCCTCCCACTGCTGCTGCCCTCCCTGCACACTCCATTCAGTTCGAGCCCCCCCATAGCAATTCAATCCCTCCTGCTCTTTCCCACTGCTGCTGTCCTCCCCGCACCTTCCGTTGCCCATCCCCCGGACACTGGGGAGCCCACTGTCAGTGTCTAGAAATGTAAACAAAATCATTCCCTGACAAAAAAAGAAAACTGTTCACAATGTCTTTTTTTAAACCTGCAAAAAAGAAAACTGTCCTTTGTTGTCACCCCATCCCCCTCTCCCATCCCAACCCTCACACTGTGCACCCACCTCTCTGCACCCCCCTTACCCATACATACCTCCAGAGGTTGGGAACAATGATCTTCTGTTGACCGGGACACATCTGCACTCTTCAAAGCTGACCGGCAAACTGAAGATTACAAGGTACACAATAATAGGAGTCAATTGGGGGGTTCAACATAGGTTGATAGCTCAGCCATTTTAGGATTGTCTCCCAACCTTTCAACATGGGGTTCTTGGGACCCTCCTCCTAAATGATGTTACTGTCTCTTTGTTACTCAGTCCTGAAAAGTGATTTGCAGTTGCTGTGAGAATCACCATTCAGGACTGATTAATGAAATGGCAGTACCACTATTCATGAGGTAGGGTCTCTAAAGCCCATGTTGCAAATTTCAGGAACAATTCAAAAATGACTGCATTACAAGTGTGCATTGTGCAGTTTTATACACACTTCTAGCTTCACTAATTTTTTAATATTTTCACTTCAGATTTGCAACATTGCCATTATTTCACACCTCCTTACAACTGGTAAAGCTATCGTTTTCATATCCTACCTGAAACATGTTTTGCATCTGTGGCACAGAATGGCAAGGTCGCTTCTGAAATCACCTTTCAGGACAAGTGAACGAAATGACACTGACACTCTTCATAAGGTGGGATCATAAGAATGCTACATTGAATATTTGGTGTGACAATATTAACAAACAACAAAGTTACGAGCCCACCTAAATTAGCAAATGCAGACTCGTACTTTTGGTACTTTCAATATTTTCACCCAAATTTTCAACATAGCCATTTCTTCATTGCACCTCATGAATGTGATAGCTGCCATTTTCAGATCCTGGTCAAAATGTTTTGCATCCCGAAGGTGATTTTGCAGCCATTGAGTAAAATTACCTTTCAGACAGGAGTTGAAATTGCACTCTTCCTTTCTTCATGAAGTGATATAATAAGATTGCTATGCTGAAAATCTGGTGTAAAATATTAAAAACAATGAAGTTATGAACTATGCTGAAATTTGCCAATGCCAGCTCGTAACCCCAAATAACACAGGTGCACGACAGACATTCGGCACTGACAAAATGCGTGGTTTATTCTTTGGTAACTTAGTAGGTCAGTTAGGCACAAGTGCTTGTTTTCAGGGGTGACCAGGGAGCACTGGGGTGGTTAAGGACTTGCTTAGAGTCACACAATTTGTAAGTAGAGATTGTGGGAATTAAATCCAGGTCTTCTGGATATACCAAGCTCATTCACAGCTCATTACTGTAACCTCTAGTCTATACTACCAGCCTGCCTTTATGCCTTAATTTGGCTCGTTTCACTCACAGGGCAAGCTCCAGCTCCAAAATTGTGGCTGGTCTGCTTGTGCAGCTGCCCTAGTCATAGGCTCTGGCTCATCTGCATTCACCTTAGCCTCTTCCTCATGACTTTGGTCAGCAGTGAATACTCTCACACCTCTTTCCTGGTCACATTTTGAGGACATTTATGAGTATTACCAATGTTTGTACTTCCTGTGCCCAGTCCTCTCCTTCTGCACAGCTCCAAAAGATTTGGTAGTGCACATTTCTCACATGGCCAGGCATAATGTCTTCTGTCTATCTTATCTTGCTTATAACACCTTAAATCTGGTAGAATATACAGTTCCCTTTTGTATACCCTGATCTATGACTGGACAAATAACCTTTATATTGACAAAACTGTTTCAGATCCCACAGCTACCACCAGTTTTTGACAGACTGGTCTCTTCCAAACATAGCTTGTGCTGCTAGCTTTCTCAACCCTTCAGATGCCTAAAAAGACACCTTGGTATGCCACCACCACTCAGCCACAGCCTCACTTGGGGTATCTCTAGATCTGAATCCCACAGAGACACATAGCTCACACAGTACAATGCTCCACCAAAAGGCACATGACCACCCCTACTGCACAGCTGAGAATCACTTTGCTTTTAATATGGTAACAGTAGCCTCCCTTAGAAGATGGGACACCAGTTCTTGTCAATTATAATAGTTGAATGTATTCATCAAAGGACCTAGTCACAGAAACATGAAATATATAAAATATTTACCGCTTCAAAATATCTACTAATATAATACAGAATACTACACTAAGACAATGGGCAACCATAATTCTACAGAGATAAAAGAAAATCTTTTGTACCATAGAAAGCAATAAAACATGAATGTACACTTCTCATCTATTAACAAAGTAAAATATTTATTTTTATATTTTTAAATCTAGGATTACAAGTACCTTTGAGCCAAGGCTCTTTACAAAGGTTCCACGTCAAGTGATGAACAATACAAAGATGACACAAATTAGAATAAAACAATACAGAATACAGTAAACATACAATTTCAAGCAGTTAAATACATACATTGAGGGAAGGTGGAGCCAGGACAAAATTTGAGTAAACAATGCAGAACATAGTGGGTGGGGTTTAAACTTGTGAGGGGAGGGATAAGGAGGGCTGACCAAGCCTCTCCTCCAGATGAGGAATAGCCTTCACGCCCAAGGGGGGGAAGGGGGAAACAGATTGGGGATGGAGGTTTCAGGAGAAGCAGAGGGAGGATGGAAGTATAAGGAATCTGGGTGGGGTTCGACAAAGAGGATCAGGGATAAGGGGGGGGTTGGTGTTAGTAAATGCCAGGAGCTTGGGAAACAAGTTGCCAGAGTTCCAGGCCATGCTGTTTGGGGGGGTGGATGTGGCGGCGGTCACGGAAATGTGGGCCAACAAAAACCATGACTGGGACTTAAACGTGCGAGGGTACACTATGCTCAGGAAGGATAGAAATGAGGGCAGAGGGGGTGGAGTGGCTATGTCTATTAGAGATGACATAGAAATTGCTAGGTAGAAGAGGCAGAGGGAAACGTGAGGCCTTATGGGTCACCTTACGATCTCAGCAGGAGATAAGGTCAAGCTGGTGTAGTATAGGCCCCTGGATGAGTGATGTTCTAGAGGATGGTTTGCTGGACAACATCATAGCCCAATGTGGACCAAAAGGGAAGGAGTGTTGATGGGGACCTAATATGCCAGGTACAAACTGGGAACCATGTCCTCTAAGGTGGCCAAGGAGCAGAGGCTGCTGGATGGCTTCCAGTATGTGTTCTTAACACAGCATGTGATGGAGCCCACAAGGGAGGGACATGTCCTGGATGTGGTTCTGGCAGATGGGGATCTGGTAAGGACATGGTTGTACAAGACCCCTGACTGGGAGCGACCACAATACTGTCTGGTTTTAAATAAGCATGGGGGAGGGGGTGAGATCTAGGACACTGGCAGTGGACTTCAGAGGGGGCAGACTTTATGGGTATGGAAATATTCCTAAGGATCACTTGATGGGATTACCTCACGACAAGTGTGGAAAGGATGGAGGTCATAAAACGGGACTTATGAGGCAGTCAGGATCTGTACTAGGTTGAAATGTAAGGAGCAAGGTCACATAAACCATGCTGGTGGTCCAGTGAGGTACAGGTAGCAGTCAGAGAAAAGAAGGCCTACAAAAAATATAAAACAACAAGAGGGATAGGGATAAGGAAATGTACCAGCTTGCATCTAGAAAAGTCACCCAGTATGGTGAGGGAACAAAGTCCAGTAAAGAGCAGCGGCTGGCACAGGGATACATGGAGGGAAAGGGGTTCTTCGGTACATTGGGGGCGGAGAAAAACTAGACCATCTCAGCAGATTGAGATCAGAAGGAGGGTGGGTGGAGGGCGAGGGACCAGGCAGAGGTATTGCAGTACTTTGCCTCTGTGTTCACTAGGAGGGGTTGGGATATCTACAAAGCAAGGCACGAAGGGATAGAAACGTGCAAGTGGGATCAGGGGCAACAAAATGGAGCAAGAGGGGGAGAGAGAGGCCCCCAGGGTGTCACATCTGGGTAATGAAAAGGCCAGTAAGGTGGAGGGGACGGTGGATGCTATGTCCACCAGAAGGGTGTGGTTAGCCCTCAAGGCCATAAAGAAAGACAAATCTCCTGGGCCGGATGGCATTCATCCGAGAGTACTATGGGAATTGGTGGATATACTGGCTGCACCCCTGGCGGAGCTTTTCAGCAGGTCACTTGAGACAGGGTGGGTACCTAGGGATTGGCGAGAGGTACATGTGGTACCAATCCATAAAGGGGGGTCGAGGTAAGTACCAGGTAACTATAGAGCCATCAGTTTGACCTCGGTGGTGGGAAAATTAATGGAGAGTATACTAAAGGAACGATTGGGGTGTACTTGGAGGTGGGAGGCTGGATAGTCGGCAACATGGGTTTGTGCCAGGTAGATCATGTCAAACCAACCTTGTGGAGTTCTATGAATGGGTAACATCAGAACTGGACAGGGTAAGCCTTGGGATGTATTATTCTGGACTTCAGCAAGGCGTTTGACTCTGTCCCCCACAATGGTCTGGTGGAGAAACTGATGGGGTTAGGAGTAGGCCCTTTGATGGTCAGATGGATTGAACACTGGCTAGCTGGATGCACTCAGAGAGTAGTGGTCTGTGGGGAGCTCTCAAACCCTAGAGAGGTTGGTAGTGGGGTACCGCAGTGCTCGGTCCTGGGTCCGATCCTGTTTAATGCATACATATCAGACATCAGGGAGGGTATAGGGTGTGAAATGAGTCTCTTCGGGATGACTCCAAGATGGGAGCAGTAGTTGAGGGAGAAGAGGGGAGGTTGGCCCTGCAAGGGGACCTGGACACCCTGGAAAGCTGGGCTCACACATGGAAA
The DNA here is from genome assembly GCA_016271365.2 of Neoceratodus forsteri. Classification (NCBI taxonomy): domain Eukaryota; kingdom Metazoa; phylum Chordata; order Ceratodontiformes; family Ceratodontidae; genus Neoceratodus; species Neoceratodus forsteri. Next base: position 250,168,442 of record CM028130.1, on the reverse strand, counting down.
TTAAATTTCAATATCACCAAGTGCAAGGTGTTGCATCTTGGTCGGGGAAACCCTAAACACAGGTACACCCTGGGAGGGGAGGCGCTGGAGGCCTCACAGGGGAAAAAGACCTAGGGGTCATGGTGGATGCATGTATGAATAACTCTGAGCAGTGCAGGAGAGCGGCTAGCAAGGCAACAGGATGTTGGGATGCATCGTAAGGGGGATCACCTCTAGGAGCAAGGAAGTGATTCTGCCGCTGTACAATGGACTGGTTAGACCACACCTTGAGTACTGTGTACAGTACTGGAGACCACACTTGAAGAGGGACATACAGCTCCTGGAGAGGGTACAGAGGAGGGCAACAAAGATGATACGAGGGCTAGGGGATTTGATGTATGAGGACAGACTTACGGAGCTTTGCCTGTTTTCGTTGGAGGAGAGGAGAGACAGAGATGACATGATTGAGGTCTTCAAGTACCTCAAGGGAATAAATAGGGTAAACATGGAGGGGATATTTAGACTAAAGCAGGGAGGTATCACCAGAGGACATGGTTTGAAGTTGGAAGGTGGAAGTGGGAGGGGGGAAAGGAGGAGGTTTTCACTGAGAGGGTGGTGGACCCTTGGAATGCACTGCCTGGTGAGCTAGTTCAGAGATCCACAGTGGAGGGCTTCAAGAGAGGATGGGACAGACACAGAAAGTGGATGTATCAGATGATGGCCTCGTCCCAGGGGGTGGATGGATGATACGGGTTTCTGGAGCACAAGGATGGGATGGTCTCGGCACCCAATTAAGGATCTAAAGTTCGAGCAGACTCGATGAGACTGTAAGGCCTAATCTGCTGGCAAATAGTATGTTAGCATAGTATTCATGCAATTTCAAGCAGTTGAATATATACATTTGAGGGAAGGTGGGAACAGGACATAAATTTGAGTAAACAGTGCAGAACATGGTATACATACAGATTCAAGCAGTTAAATACATACAATTGAGGGAAGGAAGGTACCTTGACAGGGATAGTTGAGACACTGAAGAGACATAAATAAGAGCTACAGCTGTGGGCATTGTTGGGCTTCAGAAAGTGCATTGGTGGGGAGAGGAGGGGGAAGGGGAGGAGAGATGGTGAGGGGAGGGAGGGAAGGTTGTGAGAGAGAGGGAGAGGAAGTGCTAGGAGGTAAAGGAGATTAGAAGGGACAGTCACAGGAGCTGAAGGCAGAGGGGTGGATATAGCTTACCACATAGGACACCTTGGTGAATCAGGGCAGACTTAAACCTTAGCAGGTAACTGTTCAGACTGGCAGCCTAACTAACTCTCTTGGGCCTCAGCAGACCCCAAAATATTCAGTTGTCAGCCCTCCATGTTGCATCATCAAATATGCCACTCTGGCATCATGGATTTGACATGTTCTTTGTTCCCATGGTTCAATCAGTCTGGAGAGCTGGTTCAAACTGAATTTGTGCTCCTGACCTTGGTTTTGTAGATTACAATGTGCATCTTTTTGTCTTCCCATGTTGTAAAATCCACAGGGGTTCTGTCTCTCCTGTTTTAGCTTTGTTTACATTCAAAACAGAGCCTGTGATTATGGAAGCAATTCACCACTTTGAAGTAGTATCCTTTAGCTAAAAAGAACTCTTGTATTTGCCTCAACTTACCCCTAGCTGACTGCTTCAGGCCTGAGCCCAGTGGCATGTGACTTTAGATTTTCCAGATAGTTTCATCTAGGCTAAAATACTTACAAGAGGTCTAGCTGAAAATAAAAAATAAATACAAAAACAGAACAAAATACACAAAAGTTGTTACAGCCACAATGCAAAGACAATGTTGCAACTGCATCAAAAACTTGAAAATAGTGAACAATGCTTGGCCATACTTATCATGATGCAAGCTGCACCCAAAATAAAGGATTGCATGTGAGCCATAAGCTTTGAGTAGCCAGCCCACAATCTGTTCTTTCTTTCTTTCTTTCTTTCTGGCATAAACATGTCTATTTTCAAGTATGATCTTGAAAATAGTTATACCTCATCAGAGTTATGTTCAATACAGCAAGCCAGCATGGGCTGCCATCATTATTTGAGTCATCAACAAAAAAAAATCTCAACTGGTTTTTAAAAATGTATATTTCAGAAAGCAATAGAGTATACCAGAAACACAAAAAGAGAATAGGTAGTTCTCTGTATCTTAGTAACTGCTTATCCTTCAGTCACAAAACCTGACACATTTTTGTTATAACTATGTGACACTGCCTGTTTAAAGGAAAGTAGGATTTTATGAATGCAAGTGTCAGGATTTTCAAAAGTGTTAGTCTGCTGCAAGCCCCGGTGAGCCGAGGATATGGTACATGAGGCTTGCAGTGATCTAACTGAATTTTCTATCCAGTGCAGCAATTGCCGCAAGTTAGACCAACTTTTTCTGGTCTAGCTTGTGGCAATCCTGGGGGCCGTCAGTACAGAGCTTGCACCAGATATTTGGCACAAGCGGCTATAAGCCATGGAAACTGTTGCAACTATGCCCAAGATTGTAAAATTGGGCACAGTTGCTGCAAAGGGTTTGTCTCATAGTGCTGGACACAGGCCCTATGCCACTGTTGAAAAATCTGGCCCAGGGTTCTTTTTTTTCCCCTACAGACCTTCAATCAAAAACTCAGTGCATTAAAGTATTGTAGCTGTGCATGTTACCGTGAAATTGTTGTACCTAAAAATGTTATTCCATTATAAATTGCCATTTTCTCTATCTTGTAAGATGTCCATTTCTTTCCATTTTGAGTCTGCTTTAGCATTTTCTTTTACATTTGAAATAATAAAAGCCTCTTTTTGCTATGGCTAATTCAAGGATTTTATCACTATTCTCAGTCATTTTTAAACCTGTCATTTTACATCTCTTTCTCATGATTGATGTGAACCAGTATGCAACATGCACTGCTTCCTGACCTTATGGGACTATCAGTATTCATAAATAGCTGAGAGTACTGATAAAATAACAACATACATCATGCTGCCCTCTTTATACAAATGGCAAATAATCAACTAAGTTTAAGCTGAAGTTATTTATTTAGTTATTTTACTTATTTATTTTAACTTTTGTTTACCAAGTAAGCATTATGAGCAAGGCCACTGATTTACGCTGATTAAAACAATGAAATTCTGTTTTCAAGACTTCAGATTCTGGAATTGCAACGGTGATTGTTACTCTAATTTCCAGATTTTATTGGGATTCTGCTATCATTCTTTTAGTATGAGCATAAATAATCAGAATTAAAGACAGCTTAATTTACAGAGCATTAAATGAAGCAAATTGAAAATAGTACAGGAAGGAATTAAAACAAAAACACAAGTTTCGTAGATTTACTGATTTGATATAAAATGACAGATTCCATGAAATCTTTGTTTTTACCAGTCTTTAGGTAGCCCTAATTCTGGAATTTTACCAGATTTTCCGGTAAAAAACGAAAAACAGTGGCCTTGATTATGAGCCAAAGGCCCATTTTCAAATGCGAACTGGGACTATAATACAATACAGTCATGTTGTTAAATACAAATAATTACAATACACTTAAAGCTTTGCTGCTTTTCAGATATCTCTCATATATGTTTACCTAAATAAATAACTGTAACTTAAAAACATTTGGTACTTTGCATTTTGCTGAAAGAGTGCAATGATTTGTATGTGTATCTTAGGTTCATAGGTTCATAGGTAAATTACACGATCGAGGGACTAGCCCATTAAGATCATGCCACTTAAGCTAAGTGGGTAACAAATTTAGAATCATTCATATATATGTCTAAATGAATTTTAAATTGTGACAAACTTACACAATTTACCACCTCATAAGGGAGTGAGTTCCAAATTGGAACTATTCGTTGAGTAAAAAATTGTGTTCTTTTAGTAGTTTGATTAATTGGTAAAAATAATTTTAAATTATGCGAGCGGGTTGAGACTGTAGTAGAATTCCATTTCAAATGGAGTGTATCAAATAGGTATTCATCTCTAGACGCTTTGTAGAGCAAACAAAGATCCCCACATATTGATCTATATTCCATACTGTACAAATTAAGTCGTTTAAGTCTTTCCTCATAAGACAAGTGTCCCATTCCTGCAATATTCCTAATAAACCTTTTTTGCACCTTCTCCCTAGATACTATATCACCCCTTTGTGTGGGAGCACAAAACGAAGAACAGTAATCAAAATTTGCTCTTATAATACTAGTATAAAGGGGGACCATAATTGATGGCTCTCTGCTTTTAATGTTTCTAAATAAACAATTACTAAGTCTGGAACATTTTTTAATCACAGAATTTAAGTGTTCAGTAAATTTTAATGTGTTATTAACAATAACACCAAGATCTTTCGCAGATGTAATAACGCTTAAAGTGTGATTCTCAATATAATATTTGCACACCTATTATTATTTCAAAGTGCATGACCTTACACTTATTAATATTGAATTTCAACTTATGACTACTAACCCATTCGGATATATCATTTAAATTATCCTGTAATATGGATATAGCTTCTGAGTTGTTAACAATCCCTCCCAGTTTGGCATCATCTGCATATTTGATTAACCAGTTACCATTTTTTATTTTCATTCCTGTTATAAGTATATTGAACAATACAGGCCCCAAAACAGATCCCTGAGGAACTCCACTAGTAACTGGTGTCCATGGGAAAAAAAAACACTCAAGCATACCTGCTGTCTTCTATTTGACAGCCATTATATTATCCATCTGATCAAATAATTATTAAGTTCTAAATTGACTAAACATTTAAATAATATATCATATGAAACAGAATCGAAAGCCTTTTCAAAATCCAGGTAGATCACATCAACTGGCAAACCAAAATCCAGAGCCTCGCTAACTGGTTCAAAAAAATCAAGCAGATTGGTCTGATATGACCTTCCGGTTGAAACCGTGTTGGAATATATCAGTCAGACCTTTTGCCAAAATATGATTGCTGATTTTACTTAGAATTAGTCGCTCCATAATTTTACATACAGTAGAAGTAAGACTTATAGGTCTATAATTATTTAACTCCTTCTTAGATCCAGATTTATGTATAGGAATAACTTTAGCATCACACCAATCATTAACCACTATACCCTTCTTTAGTGACTCATTAAAGTAGGTAAGTACTCCAGCCAGTTCGCACGAAAGATTTTTTTAAAAATAGCAGGAATACCATCAGACCACATGATGTAGATGATTTTAAGGAATCCATAATGTAAAAGGTTTCAGCCACACTAAATTCAATCACTAGGTCTAAATTAGATGGTTTTGAACACATGAACTCACACTTCTTTTTAAATATACAACCAAAATAATCATTAAATTTATTTGCTATAACCTGTTCATCGTTAACGTCAACATCATTAATATTTAATGGTCCTACTAAGGTAGGTGAATTTTTTAAGGAGCCAATGTAATTGAAGAACCTTTTTTTGTTGTCATGATGTATATCAACTAGGTTCCTCTCTAATTCCTGCTTAGCCCTTCTGATTGCGTATTTAACCTTTTTGGCTTTAATTATAAATTTTGACCAGTTTAAATCAGTAATATTATTTTTGTATCTATTATATGCTTTCTTTTTTGCTGAGACCTACATTTTGATTTTCTAGTGAACCAAGGTGGAGACCTCCTTTAATCCAATATATTTAACTCTTGTTGGTACCCATGTTGTGATACAATATTGGATTTCTTCTTTGAATTCTTAGCCAGATGTTCTCTATAGGTTGCCCAATTAATTATTGTTCCCAATTCCATATTGATAGATATTCCTTAATTACCTGATAGTTGGCTCTGTTAAAGTTTTTAAATTCAGTTTTACCACAAGATTTATTGACAGGAAATTAAATGACCATTTAATTATCTGGTGGTCACTATTTCCTAAAGGAGCCATGATACTGACCAACTCATTGTCACCTTTAATATTTGAGAATATTAAATCCAAAATATTATCATTTCTAGTTGGTAAATTAACATGTTGATCCAATCCTAAATGTGACATAGCACTGATAAATCTATTTTCCTGGTTATTAAGTCCTTTAACAGAGGTCCAATTTATACCAGGATAATTAAAGTCACCCATAAGAATAATGTCTGTCTTAAAATCAACATTTCTCGGGAAGGTCGCGTGATGGCTGCCTAACTGAAGGGCGTACCTTCTCAGAGCTCGCCAATCCGCCCGCTAATTACCGCTTTCCTGCAGTTGATATACGGGATCGAACAAAGTAATTAGATGTCGGAGTCAGTCTCCGCATCGCGTTGATTTCCGAGTTTAAAATGGATAGCTACATATGGAAGCCGCGCCCCAAACACTGCGCCTACTTCAGACGCCTGAAAAGATGCAGGTCACAAAAGGGCTAAATAGCAGGCTGCTAGCCTGACACAGCTCCCCCATACTGGACGCACTACTTACGGAGGCAAAGTTTATGGATGTGATGAAGCCCCTGCAAGCCTCCATGGCAGCACTAACAGGAGACATCCAGGAAATTAAAGCCTCTGTGGAAACGCTCACCAAAAGGGTTGGAGATACAGAAGTTAATCTCTCCTTCCTAGAAAACAGGCAAAATACTGCTGATAAGGAGATAGTGATGGCCAAAAGGCGAATTAAAAAATTAGAGGAGAAACTGGAAGACTTGGAGGCTAGCAGAAGGAATAACCTGGTGATAATGGGTATCCCTGAAAAGGAAGAAGGAGTGCCCCAATTATCTTCATGCAAAATTCTGCAACAAGATTGCTGGTCTCCCCTGGAGGGGAATATGTAATAGAGAGGGCACATCGAGCTCTCATACCCCACCCTGCACAGGGCAGTCTCAAGGCCTATGATAATGCACTTCCTCAATTTCCAGGACAAGCAACATGTGTTAGATAAGGTCAGAGGAATAAAGGAGCTACTATGGAGGGCAATCGTGTAGGATCGTACAAGACCTTCCTCATTCTGTAAGAGTAAGGAGGCAAGAACTACATCCGATAGTTTCTAAACTTATTGCTGCGTCGAAGCCTTTTAAGGTGAAATACCCTGCGATTTTGTTGGTGCTGCATGAAGGAAGTGGCTATCCTTCAAGACTCAACAGCAGGCCTATCAAGAGCTGCAGAGATACTGCCAGACTTATTCAAGTAATTCTCGCTCTCCTGTTCAAGCCCAGTGAATTTCCATTATGAGTCCTGTGATAAAGATGTGAGTCAGGCCTGCTCTGGTCAATAGACTTTGCATATAGCAATGGACGGACCTTTATTCTCTTGAATGGAATACGGAAGATAGACTCTGAGTGTTTTTTTTTTTTTTTTTAGGATTGGTCTACAAGACTGACCTATTTAGAGCAACTGTAATTCAACTAATCAGACTGGCCCATCAAGTTCAAAGAAGGATTGAACCGGAGGTAGTAGTCCAGGCCAAGATGGAAGAATGAAGATAAAAAGAATGGAACATGGAAGACAGACTCTGATTTTTTTTTTTTATACCGCATTATGTGGGTTCTAAGCACTTCTACATTTTTGCGTAATCTGTTATAGACTATATTGGTTGGGGCGGGTGTGGGGAGCTCCGAGTGGGAGATGTGGGTCATTCGGCATTGGGCTGCTTGGATAAGCATCATGTGGCAGAATAGTGGGAGGAGTGTGGTTTTATTGAACTGGGGGGTTGGAGGTAGGGAGGGGTGGAGGGGAGCGGCAATGGCTATTGTGGAGGGGGGAGGGCGGTTGGTTTCAGCGAGCTGGTTAGGGGGAAGGGGCTTGAATGGTTTCCATATACAAGGGTATACTTGAAACTGGTCCTTGTTTTATATTGAGTGTGCTTGCATCTTTAGAATAGTGATAGGCCTCTACAATATTGTAATTAGATGTCAGATTAGTCCTCCCTGTGTTTCTTTGTCAGTTATATGGTGATGCTATATAATTTTGTTAGCTGGAATATCAAGGGAGCCAAGGACAGGGTCAAGAGGCAGGTGGTGTTAAAACACCTCCTCCATCTAGGGGGCGCATGTTGCGTTCCTGCAAGAAACTCACCTAAAAAGAGTGGACCTGCATTACTTCAGAAGATCATGGGTAGCCCAAGTCTTTGGCACTGGATCATCATCTAATAGAGCAGGGGTAGCTATCCTAATTGCTAGGGGAGTAGCTTTTAAATTGCTACATGAATGTTGGGACCCAGAGGGCTGTTTTGTAATTGTCTATGCCTTATTGGCATCCCAACCGGTCGTATTGGGTTCGATTTACGGCGCCCTAACACTGATTCGCCGGCTTTCTTCCAAGATCTTAGCAATATAGTAGACCTTGATGCTCAGAACATAGCCATTCTTGGAGGAGACTGGAACCTGGTTCTTCAAAATGATATAGACAGATCCTTTAATAAGCGCAGAGGCCTTACTCCATCCCAGAGAGCCCTGAAAGGTCTCATCAATAAATTAGCATTAGTTGACATTTGGCACCTACTTTACCCTGATAGGAAACAATACTCCTTCTACTCTCCAGTGCATCATTCCTATTCGAGAATTGACTACATTTTAATGAGTTTATCTGCAGTTCCCAATGTTCCTTCAGCAGAGATTTTAGCGAGGGTAATATCAGATCATGCCCCAGTTAGTGTTAAGTATAGGCCTGGCCCAGAGTTGCATAGATCTCCACAATGGAGGTTAAACAACCAAATGCTGAAGGATGAATGTTTTTGAGGGATATTAGGAACTATATAGCACTTTTCATGGCAGAAAATAAAGATTCCACGACGCGGATAGATCTGGTATGAGCTGCTTTAAAATGTGCCTCAGAGGAATTAATAAAGATGGCCTCTAAGAGGAAACGAGAACAGAATGATAAATTGAGGACTTTATTGTCCTCTATTCAAAAGATAGAACATAGTCTATCCCGTACTTCAACTGACTCTGAATGGGTCAATTGCACCAGCTACAGGCCCAGTACTCGGATATAGCTTTTCAAAAGCAGAGCTGGCCTCTCTCGAGTTAAATTACAGTACCTAGATATAGGAGAAAAGGCTAGCAAACTCTAGCTTGGTGGGTAAAACAAAGGAGGTGATACAGTTTATAGCAGGGGTTCGGGCAGGTCACGGGGGGCAGATCTGCACAGATCCGAGGGAAATCTCAAGGATTTTTGGGAATTACTTTCAAGATTTATATACTCAGGAGCCCGGTATCAGTGCATTCAATTCAGAAATTGAGGCTTATCTAAGAGAAGCACACTTATCTAAGCTCTCAGAGGCGGAATCCAAATTATTAGAAGTGCCATTAACCATACAAGAGATACACCAGGCTATCCTTCAATTGTCCATAGATAGATCTTCAGGCCCGGCGGCTTTTCAAGTAATTTTATAAAGTCTTCTTATCGGACGTTGCACCAATATTGCTTGATGTTTCAGATTCTGGTTTGAATTCGGCATTTCGGATCCGAGGTTCCTAGAAGCTACAATTTCCTTAATTCTAAAGCCAGATAGGGATCCATCCAGCCTGGATAGTTATCAGCCAATTCTCGCCCTTAATACGGACATCAAGATTTTGGCAAAATATTAGCCAATAGATTGTCCAAGGTAATGGATAAGACTTATATGTAGAGAGCAAGTGGGTTCATGAAAGGGAGACTATCTCACGATCATATGAGGAAACTTGTTCATCTGATGGCAGTAGCTAAAGACTCAAAAATTCCAATGGCACTTATGTCACTAGACGCCGAGAAGGCATTTGATCGAGTCTCCTGGCCTTTTTTATTCGCTTCCCTCTTGACTGTTGGTATCCCCCCGAGCTTCCTAAACTGGATTAGAATTTTATATTCTTGCCCATCAGCGAGAGTGAAATGTAATGGATTTTTGTCCCCATCCTTTAAGCTGGAACGAGGTACCAGGCAGGGCTGCCCTCTGTCACCCCTGTTATTCAATATATATTTGGAGCCTTTGTTGGAAAACTTATGAGGAACCAATTAATTGAGGGTATACGAATAGGTGATTCTAGATATAGTATGTCGACGCGGATGACGTGTTTACATATTGAGAACCCGGGACCTCGATTCCTTCGATCTTACATGAGATTGCCTGCTTCTCGAAGTATCCTCACAAGTTAAACCATACTAAGTCCAAAGTCCTCCTCTAAATTATTTAGCGAGGAAAACACACTTGCAGGGCTTGGGTTGCATGGAAACCCAAATCCATTACATATCTGGGTATTCACATTAATGCAAGCTTGTCTTGTATGCATAGGGACAACGAGACCGATGGTATGAGAGGCCTCCAAGACCTTAAAAGTGGGAGTCATTATCATTATCAATTTGGGGCAGACTAAATCTTATTAAGATGATGATCCTCCCTAAGTTCCTCTATCCTTTAGATATGATGGGCACTTATTTGTCTAAAGCTGGTTCTTGAAGGTACAGAAACTATTCAACTCATTTTGTGGCAAAATAAGGCCGTTCGATGGTCCTATTTTAAGCTTACGCTCCCCAAATCCAAGGGAGGCTTAGCCGCCTTCTTTGTTCATGTATTATTTAGCTCAACATGTTAGCAAAATGGCCTTTTGGAAAAGAGAACCAGCAATAGCAGCCTATACTCCTCTTTGGCTGGACATAGAGTCGGCATTAGTGAAGAGGGCTAATGTTCCTTCACGCTCTACTGTATGCCCCAGTGTCACTCTTACCTAAACACCTCAAGGATACTCCTTTGGGATGGACTTTTAAAGCCTATCACCAGCTGCAGCGTTATCTTGGGGTTCGATGGTGGCTTGCTGGCTCTCAGCCCATTATAAATAATCCTCAGATCAGAATTAATGGGGCTCCCATCTCTGAAGCCTTTTGGCCGCGTATAAATGATTATGTAGTAGATGACTTCCGGGATCATAATGGCCGACATTCATTTGAAGCTCTGAAGAAAAAGTGGGATCTTGCAGATACTGATTTTTATAAGTGGTTGCAGGTTAGTAAAGCCCTAATTCAAGTTTTCTCTACAACTGGCTTAATGGATGAGGGCCAAAGGAATGTTCAAAGTCTGTTCTTGATCGCTAAGCAGCAGCATTCGGTAGCCAGGGTTCGTAGACTCCTCCAAGAATGGGATCACAGACTCCCCCATGGGATATGTTTTTATTGGGTTGAGGCCTTGAATATCAGTCCCTCCCCGAGAATATGGCAAGCTCTCTGGAATTCAATGTATAGGTATATTAAACAAGATAGGCTAAGATTGGTGCACTTTAAAATGATGCATCACATATACTTAACTCCCTCCTTCTTACATAGAAGGGGTGTGCTTGGCTCTCCTCTATGTCAGAAATGTAAGAAAGAAGATGGAACACTATATCATTTGTTATGGAAATATTCAGAGGTCCAGGTGCTCTGGAAATCAGTAGGCACCCTTTTGGGCCCTGTTCTTGGCTCCACTAGATTAGATGCCCCAGGGATATGGTTGTTGGGCGCTTCCTGCAGATACTACTAAAGGCTGGAGGGCTCGGCTCTCTGGCCTCTGTGGTAGTGAAATTACTTATTCTGAGACACTGGACCTCGGACAAGACCCCATCGTTAGTCGAGTGGCACTAGGGAATGCACACTGGCGATACAGCTTGAAAAGCATATAGCAAGTATGGAGGCAGTTGGGACTAGTTAGTCTCTGTCTGGGGTCCTTTAGAACGTTTGTTGTTGAGGTGGAGGCCATCTGATTAGAAGGAAATGTTTTTTTTGTACTATAAGCATTCTCTCAAGTTATGTTTTATGTATACCCTTCTTTTGATAACTCACAATCTGGGATATGGGTGTGGGAGGAGGAGGCAATGGGTATTTGAGGGCAGTAGGTTTTCACTGTTGTCATTCTTTTGAAAGCTATGTATTTGTAGTCCATATATATGTGTTAAATTTCTACGCTTTCCTTGTAATGTCTTTGTGGTTATATGAAAATAATAAAAAATGTTAATTATAAAAAAAAAAAATCAACATTCTCCAAGTAGTGACACATATTATCATTATTTGCAGTGTCCATTGATGGTGGTCTATAACATAACCCTAACGTAACTGAAATTTGTTTATTAATGAATTTAATCCAGATAATTTAAAATCCCACAGGAGGTTTGTTATCTAAAACAACTTCAGAGCAAGTTATATTATCCCTGACATAAATAGCAACTCCACCACCTTAGAATATATTCGATTTTTATTAAATAAGGTATATCCAATAATATTATGACCCCACTGTCCCTCACTAAACCAAGTTTCAGTGACACCACAAATATCTATATTTTCATTGTGTAAAACTACCTGAAGTTCATCAATTTTATTACATAGACTCCTAGCATTTAATAGAAGGACATTCATTTTGGCATTTAGTTCTTTCCTATATATAATTGGCACAGATTCATGAGCTATATGTTCAGAACCTGCTAGCCTTTCACTTTTGACCCCGGAGTTTTGCATAAAAAATAATCTATGTATGTGTTAAGTTTTAGACCCAAGTTCACCTTCCCCAATCTGTTTAAGTGTAGGCCATCTTTTGCATAAAAACCTTTATTATTATCAAACTGTTCCCAGTAAGTGAGGCATTTAATTTCTTGTTTAAGACACCAGGCTCTGAGCCAGGAATTAATATATTTAATTTTAGTAGTCAAACTGTAATTAGCCCTAGGTACTGGTAGAATCTCAGAGATCACAATATGTACTCCAATCTCAATCAAGATATTTGCCAGTCCAACAAATGCTTCTTTAATCGTTTGAGTTGTCTGATGCCAAATGTTGTTTACTCCAACATGAATAATAACTAAATCCTGACTAGTACAGCCTTATAATATCTTGGGGCACATTTTGGCAAGATCGCCAATCTTGGCCCCTCGAAAACATGATACAGTTCTTGTAGCTTTATTAGGATTACAAATAATTCTGTCTAGGTTAGATAATATAGAATCTCCTAGTACAAAGATATTTGGTGCATCAGTGTCATCTTGACTTAAAGTTTGTACATCCATGCTTTCTAAATTAGCTACCATATGAACTTGATTTTCAGTAAAGTTAATAAAATCCCCTTGAGAAAGGTTATTAGTGATATCAGTTTGCACAATAGAATTAGTTGACTCATTTAACTTACTAGGTACAAAAGTTTCATCATTCCCTGTAACATCAGTACTAAGATTCATTAAGGGATCATGTTTATTATGGATCGGGAGTATGAAGGTATCAGCTTTTCTTCCCCTTTTAATGGTTTTTTGATGTTGGATTGTGAACCAATCATTATCTAAATCAGAAGCAGCATCTTCTAATCTTGGTCTCTTTCTTGCAATACTCTCAGTATAATTAGTATCATGATTGACACTTGTACCAGGTGTGTCAGAGCTAATTTGATCATTGGTGCTAAACAATCTTTTAGCAGTTTCAATTTGACTATTTTATAAATGTTGTAATCTTTCATCAAACAATCTTATTTCATTCTCTAATTCCACAATTATTTTACATTTATTACATAGAAAGGCAACAATATTTACAGTCCCCATATCAAAATCATACATATTACACGATACACATTTAATGCCCACCCTTCCATTCGAGGTTATAATGTTAGCCATGCTTAGTTTTTTCTAAACTCTGATGTCGTAAATACACTCGGAGACTTACCCACTGAATTACTTGGGCAACTAAAACTATAATGTGTGATAATCTTACTGCTAACGCACAAAACGCCCAACACGCCTAACACGGACACGCGCGTCTTCGCACGTGACACACGCGAGCACGCCCTGCTCATGCTCGCCCGGCTCACAGCAGGGAAGGCTATAAATAGCCAAATGTTCCCGGAAGTTGAGTTGCAAGTCGCGCTACCCAAACGCAGAAATTAGATTTAGCAATAGCTAAAAATGGTGTATTTTAGTAGAGCTATAGCTAGGATATAGTGTAACACGACACAGATTAAAAAACACACACACAAATGAATAAAATAAGAATGTAGTGAGGGAACCTCGTACTACAAACTCCTCCTCCTAGCTAATAGTTGGCTAGGGCTCCAAACAGCTAATACTCAAATCAGAGCAAATGTTTAGTGTTTTAACATCAATGTTTCATCTTAATATAAAAGGAGCAAATGCAACACTGAGAGCTCACAGCAGGGCAGGCTATAAATAGCCAAATGTTCCTGGAAGTCGAGTTGCAAGTCGCGCTACCCAAACGCAGAAATTAGATTTAGCAATAGCTAAAAATGGTGTATTTTAGTAAGCTATAGCTAGGATATAGTGTAACACAACACAGATTAAAAACACACACACAAATGAATAAAATGGGAATGTAGTGAGGGAACCTTGTACTACAAACTCCTCCTTCTAGCTAATAGTTGGCTAGGGCTCCAAACAGCTAATACTCAAATCAGAGCAAATGTTTAGTGTTTTAACATCAATGTTTCATCTTAATATAAAAGGAGCAAATACAACACTGAGCGCCACAGCAGGGCAGGCTATAAATAGCCAAATGTTCCTGGAAGTCGAGTTGCAAGTCGCGCTACCCAAACGCAGAAATTAGATTTAGCAATAGCTAAAAATGGTGTATTTTAGTAGAGCTATAGCTAGGATATAGTGTAACACGACACAGATTAAAAAACACACACACAAATGAATAAAATGAGAATGTAGTGAGGGAACCTCGTACTACAAACTCCTCCTCCTAGCTAATAGTTGGCTAGGGCTCCAAACAGCTAATACTCAAATCAGAGCAAATGTTTAGCGTTTTAACATCAATGTTTCATCTTAATATAAAAGGAGCAAATGCAACACTGGACTGACAAGCTCATTTCAGGAAAAGCATGAGCTTGGTGGACTTGTGATTATTGATAAAACCGGGGATAATCATATTTTAAAGGACTTCCTTTTATTATTTCAAATCTAAAATATAGCTAACATTAAGTCAAGCTGTGATGGGGCATTTTGCTAGACAGGAGGAAAAAGCAATCAACAAATAATTATAAGGTATACAGTAAAGTTAACTATGCACTGACAACTGCAGCACAGCTTTGTGGTGGGTGAAATTTGTATTACACTTACAAAATAGAGCAAAATTGCACATTTCACATTTCATATTTTCACCAATGCTTTTTAATATAAATAGTATTATTCTTCCCCAAATTGTCAAATGTGTTATTTTAGCAAATGGCACCATTTTTCTCTGATCTGTACATTTTTACAAATGTAATTTTTAAATAAATGCACAATTTCAACTAAAATTGCTCATTTAAATACTTTCAAACATAGTGTTCTAGTTCATGAAGTTGTACAAAATGCTGCAAAATTGGAGCAATGTCACAAAAGGGATGTTTCACCTTTTTCCACTATTTCTGCTGCTAAGCAGTCAATGTTTCTGATGATGGAAACAGCAACTGAGAATGATTCATAAACAGATGTTTTGGGTTCAAGTAAAATAAATCATGGGTGACATCAGCAGAACTCAGTTGCACAAATCTTTCAAAATGTTATTTTCAGCAGCTTTCTTTTTTTTTATTCAATACATTTTCATTAAAATATGATGTTTTCCTTTAAACTCCATCTGCTTATTGTTATCTTTTCATGAAGTCACAATCCAATGCTTATGATAATACAAACTGTTCTGTAAATTATGCTACTTATTTAAAAATTTGAAAATGATGATTAGGCTCAATAAGATGCTGTAAAATATATCCTTTCAATGTGAGCCCTAGAGGAAGCAGATAGGAATATAACAGGGTGACGAAAGTAAAATAAATTGCTCCCTGATGAAGACACCATTGGGTCAAAAATCAGGGCTGTTTTGTCTGTGTTTCTAGCTTTCATGTTCACTTTAAACTTTTGTAATTTGATTTCATCTGGTTACTTGATCATTTCATTATTTATTTGTTTCCTGGAGTACAATTGAGTTTGTTATTGATATCATATAAAGAGCAAGTTGTTCTCAAGAGGCACCTGCCCCTTGATCCTGGACACACTACTTATGGTGGTGACTTTGGATCTCCTTTCCATGGGAACTCTGGAGAAGCAGGCAGGAATGTAACTGGGTCACATGGATACAGTACAATAGTATTGAAAATATGCAGGAGCAACAATTAACCATTTGTGTCTACAGATATTTCTATTAAACACAGTCACTAGAAAACACTGATAATACAATAGTAGAGCATATTGCATCCTGGGGCTGGATTTTCAGTGGGGCAAGACTGCCACAAGCCCCAGGTGTACCAAAGATATGGTGTACCAGGCTTGCAGCAACCTAATGGGATTTTCTATCCCATGCAACACTTGACACATGATAGGATATCTTTTTGTGGTCTAGCTTGTGTCAATCTCGAGGATTGTTTTTGCAGAGCTTGCAGAAGACATTTGGTGCAAGCTGCCATAAAGTGGGAAAACTGTGGCAACTGCCTCCAAAATTTGAAAATCAGATGAGGATTTTACAAACAGCATAGGTGTAGGGGTGATTTCAATGTGTTGTATCACAAGTTTAATGCAAGCCTGTGCCACCACTTGAAAATCCAGCCCCTGATGTCACAAGATGAGGATTATAACTTTAAAGGGGAACTGCACTAAACCTGTACTGTAAGCCGTTTTTCCCAATAGTAACAATTTTTTCAGTCCTGGTTAAATTTCTGTTATTCTTCCATCTATTCAGGTCATTTAGTAACCTAGGTGGGTGTTTTTGCTTTAAACTCTGGTGTTAAGTGCCATTTTAGAACTGTATGATGTAGTTTATGTCCCTCACAGCCATAGAGTTATGTAATAGAACATGAATGCATTGTGCCAACAATAGAAGATTAGAACATGGACATACACTAAATCACACAGTTCTAAAATGATTCTTACCAGCAGCATGTAACTCAGAAACACCCACTAGGATAGCTAAAACCTGAATTGCTAGAGCAAACAAAATTTGAACCAGTATTTAAAAACAGCTTCTACTGGGGAAAAAATTATAGATTCAGTGCAGGTCTCCTTTAAGACAGGAAAATCAACTAGAACAGAATAAATCTGCAGGCTAAGAGTTTTCATATAAATGTCTACAACAAGAAATCAGGGTTTGAAGATGGGGAAGTGGTGTGGCACAATTAGATGTGAAAGGCTGATACAGTACATGGGGGGTGGAAGAAGCATAATTTCTAAAGTGCTTATATACCATATCACTGCATCCCCACCCCAGTTTGAGTCTATAAAGAATATAATGGCTGAAAATGAAATCTTTGGGAATGTTTCAAGATCTGAGTCCTGTTTGGGAGAGGTTAGTAGACCTGAACGTGCACACATTGAGGCGAGAAGGGAAAGAGAGCAACAGACTGAAACATACAAAGAACTTTATGGTTAAATAAAGCGGATGTCTGGGAACTATACAGACTGAGTGGGAATGCAAGAACCAGGGGTAACTGCATGAAGCTGGATGAGAGTGCAATTATGAGTGATTTCAGGAAGTACTTTTTCTTGGAGAAGGTAGTGGAAGAGAGGAATTGGCTTCTGGAGGAGGTGATCTGTGTGAAATCAGTAGGCAGATTTAAAAGGGATGATGCAGATACAGGGGCTTGATTTTCAAAAGGGGACTTTCAG
Organism: Neoceratodus forsteri; assembly: GCA_016271365.2. Lineage (NCBI taxonomy): Eukaryota > Metazoa > Chordata > Ceratodontiformes > Ceratodontidae > Neoceratodus > Neoceratodus forsteri. The sequence continues at coordinate 250,150,957 of CM028130.1, read as the reverse complement.
TGCAAGGTGCCTGTGCCAGAAGGAATTTACACAAGTATCACCTTGTCCCAAATATTGTTGCAATCCTGATTTTTGAGAACAGGTTGCATTGAAACAGGATGTCATGCTGACCCCCCACTGAGCCACCCTTGCACCAGCAGAGGTGGTGCACCAGGACACAAGGGAGCTTGCACCATGGCTGGACTACAATATCCCCATATTTGGGATTTTGGAAGCCCCACTGTGGTCGCAGGATTGGGCTGTGATTAGGCCAGCCATAAGCTGGTCTAAGGGCCCTGCACCAGTGCTTTGGTTCGAGGTGAGTGGAGGGGCCTGCAAGATCAGGAACCAGGGCACTGGGACCAGTGCAGGTGCTGAACTGGGTGAGGGGCACAGCAGTAGATGTAGGGTACATATGTGGCACCTGACAACAGTGTCATGGCCAGTGTGATGGAGCCAAATAGTCTGGGTACACTGTGGGAGGCATGTGTGGCCCTGTCCTGACCCCCTGGTGCCACCAACCCTTTCACCTGCCTCATCATTGATACAGTACTTGACATGTGGCAGGTGGCATCAGTTGCTCAGTACTAGGTGCAGTCAGTGGATATGGATGTCGGCAAGGCACTGCAACATTCCCCACTTTACAGCCCACTGCGTGAGGCCATACTGATTCCCAACTACATCATCAGGGAATGTGTCAGTGACAGGGCAGGTGCCAGGGCTGGTGGCACTAGGGGGTCAGGAACAGGGTCTGTGTGTGCTTCCCACAGTGTACCCCATCTATGCAGCTTTGCATCATTATCCATGGCACCACTGCTGGGTGCCACCTCCCCACTCTACCACTGCACATGGTCCCCTTCTCCCTGTTCAGCACCCCCACTGGTCCCTTTGCCTTAGTTCTCGACCATGCAGGCTTCTTCTGCCCCCCAACTCCATGGCTGAATGAGAGTTGTACCAACAAGGGGGGCATGATGGGATCTTCCTTCAAACCCCTTCAGTGTGCTACAGGTTTTTTGTAACACTGCAAATGCATCAACTCTGGACACTGGTGCAGGGACACCCTTTTTTCTAGACTAGGGTACAGGGTCCCTATCACACTCAGAGTTTGCCACAGCCGTGAATCAGTGCACTGTATGCTAATCTTGTGGCCATTAGAAAATCTAGCCCAAAAGCTTGTTAAAAAACACACCAGAAAGGGATGGGAAAGGCAGGAGTGAGGGGCCTATAAGGCCCTCTCATTTAGCATTAGTTAGATAGGAACTGGCACACACAATGGGCCAATGGACCTTCTTCTACTGATGGAATCTATGTTTCTATTAGACATGCAACAAAGTTAAACTTTTCTGGTGAAGCTGTACAAAGCAGGAAAAATTAGCTTCATGACAGCCAGTCGAAAAAAAATTTGATGACCGACGTTACATCGACAGCTTTATGCTGACTAGAATCATGGTTGGCATAAAGCCGTCAAGCAAAAATATTGTTTTTTGCGGGTATCTTTGATCCCTGCACCCCAAATTCAGGGGGCTGTGCCACCTGCACTGCCTGTATTTTATTATAATCAACTCCTAGTCAGAGCTGATTCACGGAGGGGGTGCAAGACCCGGAAAAACCTTGCCATGGTCTTGCATGGACTTTACAGTGACCTGTCATTGTTGTCACTGTTGACGACATCGTTGTAAAGTTTTTGTTGTGGTAGCATAATGAAAAAATTAGCCTTTGCAATGTTTTGTGAAGTTCCCATCTCCAGCAACAACTTTGCACTTTGCAACTTCAAGATGGTTTTCTGGGCAAAGTGGCACATTTTTTCGAGCTGTTCACAAAGTGTCAACATTGATAGCAAAATCTGGTGGCTTCACTACAAAAGATCCATTTCACTTGGCAAAACTTTGCAAAGTTGGTACTTCATGAAGATCTTGGGAAGCAACTTTTTTCAGCTTCAATGTCTTTAGTTTCTTTATGCATGCCAGTTGTAATTGTTTGAAGGAAACTGGCCACTACATTAAAACTGTAGCAGTCACCTCTGTGAAAACATTTGAAAACAATATTTAGGCACAAATAAGTCCTGTTTCTCTTCACCCCATGTTCTTCTTAACTAAAGATATTTCAATGTGAGCAGAACTTTTTCCATTAAAACTATGTTATGACTGCTTATTCCCCATCTGAAGTCATGATCATTGTGTGTCACATCACATTTATTTCCTTGGCAGCAAACTATGGCATCACAAAGAGAGAATAAAGTACCTGATCCACAAAGGTCCACTGGGGATACTTTGTACATATGTGGCACATAGTAATCCACACCACACATATGCAGTGTGTTATTTGATCCACAACTCAAGTTAAATGCCTCCTTTGAGTTAAACAGCATTGAATTATGTGCATCTTTGTGCAAGGTTGAGTTAGGGCCAGCCCATGGTGGGGACGTGAATCACCACAACCAACAATGTGCTGATGACTCTGTTTGAGAAACATTGACCTACGTAATTGCCTATTGGCTTCAAAACAAAATCTTGCCATGGATGATAGAAGAATCATATTTTGGGGAATAATGGCTTGGCATTTCTCCCTCTTTGCTGTTGGATGATTTAGCTGGAGTACTGTGGATCAGAAACAAAAAGTATTCGTTCCCTTCCTGGTCTAAAACAGACTTCCATGCAAATTGCAGCTCAAGAGAACTGTCTATAAATCCTAAGGGACAGTGACACCTGAAATAAAAATGGTTGTGCTGTTTAGTTATTTTTGGTGATGTTATCTATCTGAGACTTGCAGCTAATTAGCAATGGAGTCGCTCTGACTGGAAACACTTAGAAACACTTGCAAATTCTATTCCATCAGATATTAGTTTTAAAGTAGCAGAGAAGACAACATTGCTGCAGCTGGCTGTCATGCTATCCACATTGCACTAGCAGGGAATGTCATGTGCGATTGGCTTTGTAGGAGCGGATCACTGTGCATCTCTAGGATCAATAGAATCTTAAACTGTATTTTGTTTCCTTTTAACTGCTGGTAAATATTAATGGCAAAATGCTGCTTGCTAATTAAAAAGGATGCTATTTTGCCATTAAGCCTTTTTGCCATTATCTATTTCTGAGGTGACATATCTTTGGCAATTGGATGATATCATTTTAGTCACTAATTATCAGCTGAGCAGAGCTCTTTCTCTGAATGCATATTGTTGTCTCATTTTTACAATTTATTTACCCAGATCAGCTATACTAAGATCTGTACTTGTGTTTAATTTCAGGGTCCACCTTAACCTTTTTTCAGAAGCCAGCAGGAAAAGTTGATTCAAAACTGTACTAGCCACAGATGGTTGCACTAGCCCACAATCATAATGGAGAACTGTGTGCATTTGAGCAGGAATAAATACCACTCAAGAAATAGTCCAGTTACACATTTATTTTGCTCTACATTGCTTCCTATCTCAGCAAAACGAAATACCAAGAAATCCCATACAGTCTGCACCCCTATTGTTTTGTACCATGGCCCCTTTCTTCCTTTTTGCATCCCCTGAACCAAATGATCCCACAGCACTGGATATTCAGTCAATCAGCTCTAGCCTTGTACACACAACAGTGGACATCATTATGCACCTCACCACACTCTAACCCTTACTCACAGGGCAATGAGCAGAGTTAGGCAGAGAAAGACGTACTCAGGCCCAACCCTGTAACCAGCTGGAGACCTATACTTCCAGAGGTGTCAAGGAACCAGAGGCAGAACTAGAATTTCTTTGGGGAAAAGTCAGACAAACCTAGGGGTTGGGGAATGAAGAGCTTTGCAACATATTTAGTCACATATACCAAGTACAAAAGCATTGATTTTAACAAGCTCTGTCAAAGCAACATTTTTCTAAACATTGTCCTTTCATCAGCCCAGGAGAAATAGTTCTCAGGTATGAAGCTCTGCCACCTCTATTTCCATTTAGGAGGACCTATGCACCCCCAGAATGTCTGTGTTAACCTTTCAAGTTACAGCATATACTTTATTAATGTTTATTTTTGTAATATCCATGCACCCAAGCATTGTTTTAGGATGAAAGGACACGTATGATGGTATAAGGGTGGGAGTGCATGGTTGGCATGATCAATTGGGAAGAGTGGGAGAACTCTACACCTGCCAGTATCTGGAGCTATGGGTCTGGGAATGTTCATATCAGAGTATGGGTTGCAAAAATGTCCAGGGAAAATATCAGAGTTGGGAGATTTGAAAGAAAAAGAGAGTAGATACTGGGAGGCAAGGATAGAACTGACCACCTGCAGGGCAGACCTTGTATGCTGTATCTCTTAACATTTTGTCAGTAAAATGTTGGCTAAAGACACTTTATATGTAGAAAACTGAGGGGTATTGACCTTAATATTGTGGTGAAATCATCAGATACACAAAGCAAACTCAGAACACTGGAAGCAAGTGACTTAAAAGCACTAAACATCTGCTCACTACCCAGACACTAGCTGAAAGCCCTTACAATGGAGGGTTAATGACTCATATTGAGTCTTTTATGGAATCTCCATCTTGTACTGCCAGATAATTTCAGCTCTTACAGAGGTGATAATAAATCCATGCCATCTTACTCAGAAAGATTATAACAAGGACTAAGGCCTGCTAAAGTAAGGACTTTTTTAACTTCACTGACAGCCATGGAAAGCCTGCACTAGTCAAGATAGACAAGGGCCTCTATTCGTCAATGCATGTAGCCTGCTACATGCTGCAATGTTGGCTATTGAGGGACATATGCACAAATCACACACATACTATGCCTAAGTAAGAAACTCAGCTGGAGCACATAGTGCACATGTGTACAACCCTGGAAGACACCTTGCAGGCACATGTGGAGGCTGCAGCAAAGTTACACCTTCTAGACCCCTATTATAACGAAGGACCATTGCCCCATGTGCCACTGACCCATAAAGAATGACCCTGGTCTGTTAATTGGAATGTCCACCACTGCAGCACAAAAATGCCACCAATGTCAGATGATGGAGGTCCCAGACCCATGGTGTGGATGCCACCTGTGTGCCAGTGTCACATCTGCAGTGCCTGGGGCAATACCACTGGGCATGGCACATGAGGTAGCAGTGATGGGTGCTTGTGCCATACAGTATGCTGTGTTCCAAATGCAGGCCACATGCGCCTGTATCCCACAGTATGCTGATCCATGCAGTCATCTGGTGCACCCACCCTGTGGGCCCTTATGGTTCCCCAAGCAGAGTGTATTTATATGGCATAGCCAAGTGCCTGGGTCACTGCCCATACCCACAGAGAAAGCAGATGACACAGTAAGCTTATGAAGAACAGTGTACACTTAATAGATACTACAAATGTCAGCAGGGCCATAACATCAGCAGAAACACAGATACATATACATATACATATACATAATAATGAACAACAGGGCAGGTGTCCCTAATAGTCTGTTAAGTGGTACAGCAGGGGCTCAACAAAAGGATGTGGCCATGTGCCAAAATGCAAACTGCAATGTTCTGCACCTCAGCATCATGGCCTATATTTACTGTCCAGGACATCACATATATAATCCCCCCATGGGTATCAGGGTGGCTCCCTGTCCACTTAGAAGTAATATCAGGGGTCTGGCTTCATACAGGACTGTCCTTAGGCATTTGTGATATCCACCATGCACTCCATCCTGTTGCCCTTGATGTCCATGAAAGGGACACACTACTTCATGAAAATGAGCCCTTGTAGATCATGTCCATGAGGGACCTGCCATGCACCTGGGCCTCCAGGAGATGCAGCAGTGCACTGTCTTCCCAGGTGGTGTTTGGTGTGGATCTTGTCCAGGGCCTTCTGGTGCATCCAGTTCTCCCTGTGCCTCTCAAGTTCATCATACAGAACCATTGGGAGGTAGGAATAGTTGTGACTGGGGTGCTCCAGCTTCACACACTGTCGAATGAATTCTCTGCCTGGGACCTTTCCAGTATAGTGCATTTGTGGCCTCTCTGTGACTGTCCAGGCTATAGCCACTGGCCATTCTAGTACTGGGAGAGGTGGTCTATTTTGCTGTCCTTGTCCCCACCCAGTGGTGGCTTTTGCATGCATCTGTTCTGTGGTGTTATGTCCAGCTGCACTTGATGCACCTCATTTCTTGGCCAATGATCACCTAGATGGCTCCACAGGAGGCAGTATCACCATGACAGTCCAAGAGTCCACAGGGCTTGCAGTCCCCAAGTGGCATGTGCTGACAGCTGTGTTCTGGTGTGACCTTCATGCCCATGTTGCTATGGGGACCTGCCCCATTGTTCCTCCTCCCCTTGGTTGTAGCCACCATGCCAGCTCCATGTTCTCCTACTCAGCTGGGGAAGGTGGATGTTTTGACTGTGCCTATGTTGCTCAAAGCCACACTCCTCATTCATTGACCACAGATGCACCCCATCAGAGCCTGCTGTGGACACAGCTGATGTCTTCTGGTTTTTCTGGAGGCAGATTTTACAGTAACCCTGGAATATGCATCTAATCACTACTTCAGGGCCCCTGTGGCTACAAATGTTGCAGCTGTCATACACCTTGTGGCAGAATCAGTGATTGAGTCCCTTGGTATCAACTATTCCAGAACAACCATAGGAATGATCACATCCCATGTGTTTTCTATTCCAGCCATGTCAACACCCTGCAGACAGAATACACAGTTGGTTCATGTCCCACAGTATATTGTCTCCTACTTTAATGCACCTATACAGCAGCCACCACTGAAATGGATCATTAACAGTACAGGGCCATAAGGTCTCATCAGAACTCAGATCTGTCTATGACAGCTGCACATGCACCACTGTGCATTGTGCATGGTGTTGGTACAGTGACTTTCCATTGGGGCAGATATCCTGGGCACCCTTAAAGTCAGACACATATGTGTGGCATGCAGAGTGTGGTGCACATACCAGTCACTCCATGTTCCCTAAAACAACCCCTACATGTGGCACCATTGCTGGATCCTTCTCTAGCCTCTATCACTCATTGCCCATGCATGCCCTGTGTTAAATAGGGTACTCATGAGCATACTTAAAATTTAGGCAAGACTTTGTGGTTCACATCTGCAGTGCTCATGGTATAGAGCTCATCCCAGGGTGTACTGACTGATGCCCATGGGGGTCATTCCACTGTGTACTACATTTGGATGGTGGTGATGGTATGGCTCCAGACACCTTAATCTGCACATTTCCCTGGTGACACTGAAGATGTATGTATGTCTGACAGCATGAGACAATGGAGGCCCTCTGCACACCACATGTACATTTGAGCAGGCTATTAAATTGCAGGCATGAAACTGGGGTATGCAGCAACACCCAGTGTAGACCAATGGTGTATGGCACTCAGCAAAGAATGAGTCCCACAACAACAACAAAGGAATAACAGATGTAGGATGATAAGCTAAGCCAATGACCAATAAGGGTCACTGGTCACTTTGCGAGCTAACTTAAATGGGCAGACTGGATGGGCTTGGCAGTCCTTATCTGCCAACAGAATCTATGAATCTAACTGAATCACAGCCTGTGCCTTTTAGGGTATGACACATGGTGGGGTCCATCACATATGCATGCAGACCATGGAACTAAAGCCACAGTGGGAGTGGGAGTGGTGATGCCATTCCTAAGGCCAGGGAGTATGGGCTTGGGTATGAATAGTAATGGCACCTGTTACCATGCATGTCCCATCATGTTCCTACATATACCCATTGTGCCCACACTGGACAGGTGCATCCACCAATGTGTCTATGGTGTATTGCCACACAGAACATATACCTACCTATCAGTGGATTTTGGCATGGACAACATATTGCATGCTTGGCACCCATGATTATGGCCCTGAACCAGTTGCATATCAATGTTGTCCTGCCTTGCCACAGCATGTATGTATGTACATGCAAGGAGAAGTTCCCTGCTGGTAGATCACCATACATGGGTGGGTCAAGGGTGTTTCTGCCTCCTGCAGTTTCTCCCATGTCCTGCTCCACCATATCTAGAATGCCCCTATACACCACAGCAACAGCACTGAGGGCTTTGGCAAATTCTGTGTGGATTGCATGCTTTCAGGGGTGTACACTTTGTACCTAACACTCACGTCTATTTTGGACAATCATCATCATATTTGTGAATGGGGCCAAGTAGAGGGTTAGCTGCACTAGTCCTGGACAATTTGCACTATGACACACAAAAGTGAACAAATGTTAAAGAAGGAGTCCGGACAAAATTTCCAGCATTAATAAATTCAGAATTTGAACCAGCATATACCCAATCAGCCTCATGCCAAAAACAAGATCCCTAAGTTACTTTGTTTAAATGTTACAAGTCATGTTGTAATCCTAAATTCATTGCCTGTTCAGTAAAGAGCTACTAATGATGTCACAACCAGAACTCATGGCCTAGTCCTTCTTACAAACTACCTTAAGACTTATTTCTCCCACAGTACATAAAACTGCAGTTGTAGTAAGCATCTGAAAAATGAAAGCTGACACTGGTGGGTCAGAGAATGCATTTCCATAACGTGCAGATGCAAGGTACATTACTTAAAACTGTGATAGGAGGGTCAGAATACAGTGGCAAACTTGGCTTTAGAATGATAAAAATGGAGGCAGTTTATAGAATACTGCAGAGATGATATTTCAAATGCCACCAGACTGCAACTGTGGAATGCAGCAATGACATAACCTCAGAAAGTAGCTGGATAGACAATTTTGGAAAGTGGCAGAGATGCTAAAAGTCATAATATGGCGGTGTCATACAGTTTTAGAATATGGCAGAGATACATCATTTTGAAATATGGGAACACATGGTTGTGAAAGATGGCAAAGAAATGTAATTTTGTAATGTGTCTTGGTGCATTAATTTGACATATGGTGGTGGTGCAAAATTTCAAAAATGGTTGGTATACTGATTCCAGATTGTGTTGCAACATTCAATATTAGAATGTGGTGCTTCAGTAGTGGATTTCAGAAAGTGGCTGTGACGCACAATTTCGGAGTGTGGCAGTGATGCATAAAATTTGGAATGTATCAGTGACGCTCAATTTTGGAATGTGGCAGCGAAGCACTGTTTCAGAAGGTGCCGTTGACACACAAGTTTGGAATGTGGTGGTGACACTCTATTTTGGAATGTGGCAGTGATGCACAGTTTTGTAATGTGGCAGTGATGCACAACTTTGGAATGTTGTCATGACACACAATTTCAGAATGTGACAGTGACACAAATTCAGAATGTGGTGGTGACACATGAATTTGGAATATGGTAGTGATGCTCAATTTCAGAATGTGGCAGTGATGCTCGATTTAAGAATGTGGCAGTGACGCTCAATTTCAGAATGAGGAGGTGATGCTTGATTTCAGAATGTGGTGGTGACGCTCGATTTCGGAAAGTGGCAGTGATGCATAATTTTGGAATGTGGCAGTAACACACAGTTTTGGAATGTGGTGGTGATGCACAACTTCGGAATGTGGTGGTGATGCACAACTTCAGATGGTGGCAGTGACGCACAATTTCAGAATGTAGCAGTGATGCACAGTTTCAGTAGGTGGCAGTGACACAAGTTCAGGAATGTGGTTGTGACACTCTATTTCAGAATGGCAGTGATGCACAGTTTTGGAATGTGGTGACACACAATTTTGGAATGTGGCAGTGACACAAATGCAGAATGTGGTGGTGACACAAGAATTTGGAAAATGGTAGTGGAACTCGATTTCAGAATGTGGAAGTGATGCTGAATTTCAGAATGTTGAGGTGAGGCTCAATTTCAGAATATGGAGGTGAGGCTCGATTTTAGAATGTGGTGGTGATGCTCGATTTCTGAAAGTGGCAGTGACGCATAATTTCAGAATGTGGCAGCGACACACAGTTTTGGAATGTGACAGTGACGCACAACTTCGGAACGTGGCGGTGACGCACAACTTTGGAATGTGGAGGTGACAGACAACTTCAGAATGTACTGGTGATGCTCAGTTTTGGAACATGGTGGTGATGCTCAATTTCAGAATGTGGCAGTGATGCCCAGTTTCGGAATGTGGCGGTGATGCTTTATTTCGAAAGTGGCAGTGAAGCATAATTTTGGAATGTGGCTGACACACAGTTTTGAAATGTGGTGGTGATGCACAACTTCAGATCATGGCAGTGACACACGATTTCAGAATATGGTGGTGATGCACAGTTTCGTAGGTGGCAGTGACACACAAGTTTGGAATGGTGGTGACACTCTATTTCGAATCTGACAGTGATGCACAGTTTTGAATGTGGCAGTGATGCACAGCTTTGGAATGTGGTGACACACAATTTCAGAATGTGGCAGTGACACAAATGCAGAATGTATGTGACAAGAATTTGGAATACGGTAGTGAAAATCAATTTCAGAATGTGGCAGTGACACTCAATTTCAGAATGTGGCAGTGATGCTCAATTTCAGAATGTGGAGGTGAGGCTTGATTTTAGAATGTGGTGGTGATGCTAGATTTCTGAAAGTGGCAGTGATGCATAATTTCAGAATGTGGCAGAGACACACAGTTTTGGAATGTGGTAGTGACATACAACTTCGGAATGTGGCGGTGACGCACAACTTCGGAATGTGGAGAGGACACACAACTTCAGAACATGGCAGTGACACACAACTTCAGAAAGTAGTGGTGATGCTCAGTTTTGGAACATGGTGGTGATGCTCAGTTTCAGAATGTGGCAGTGATGCCCAGTTTCGGAATGTGGCAGTGATGCTTTATTTCAGAAAGTGGCAGTGAAGCATAATTTTGGAATGTGGCAGTGACACACAGTTTTAGAATGTGGTGGTGATGAACAACTTCAGATCATGGCAGTGATGCACAATTTCAGAATATGATGGTGACACACAGTTTCGGTAGGTGGCAGTGACACACAAGTTTGGAATGTGGTGGTGACACTCTATTTCGGAATGCAGCAGTGATGCACAGTTTTGGAATGTGGCAGTGATGCACAGCTTTGGAATGTGGTGACACACAATTTCAGAATGTGGCAGTGACACAAATGCAGAATGTGGCGGTGACAAGAATTTGGAATATGGTAGTGACACTCAATTTCAGAATGTGGCAGTGATGCTCAATTTCAGAATGTGGGTGAGGGCTTGATTTTAGAATGTGGCAGTGATGCTCGATTTCTTAAAGTGTCAGCGATGCATAATTTCAGAATGTAGCAGCGACACACAGTTTTGGAATGTGGTGGTGACCTACAACTTCCGAACGTGGTGGTGATGCACAACTTTGGAATGTGGAGGTGACACACAACTTCAGAACATGGCAGTGACACACAACTTCAGAATGTAGTGGTGATGCTCAGTTTTGGAATGTGGTGGTGATGCTCAATTTCAGAATGTGGCAGTGACACTCGATTTCAGAAAGTGGCAGTGATGCATAAATTTGGAATGTGGTGGTGATGCTCAATTTCAGAATGTGGCAGTGATGCACTGTTTCAGAAGGTGCCGGTGACACGCAAGTTTGGAATGTGGTGGTGACACTCTATTTCAGAATGCAGCAGTGATGCACAGTTTTGGAATGTGGCAGTGATGCACAGCTTTGGAATGTTGTCATGACACACAATTTCAGAATGTGACAGTGACACAAATTCAGAATGTGGTGGTGACACATGAATTTGGAATATGGTGGTGACGCTCAATTTCAGAATGTGGCAGTGATGCTCGATTTAAGAATGTGGCAGTGACGCTCAATTTCAGAATGTGGAGGTGATGCTTGATTTCAGAATGTGGTGGTGACGCTCGATTTCGGAAAGTGGCAGTGATGCATAATTTTGGAATGTGGCAGTAACACACAGTTTTGGAATGTGGTGGTGATGCACAACCTGAACGTGGTGGTGATGCACAACTTCAGATGGTGGCAGTGGCGCACAATTTCAGAATGTTGCAGTGATGCACAGTTTCGGTAGGTGGCAGTGACACACAAGTTCAGCATGTGGTTGTGACAACTTTATTTCAGAATGTTTTAGTGATGTACAGTTTTAGAATGTGGCAGTGATGAACAGTTTGGTGGGTGGCAGTGACACACAAGTTGAATGTGGTGGTGACATTCTATTTCAGAATGTGGCAGTGATGCACAGTTTTGGAATGTGGTGACACACAATTTTGGAATGTGGCAGTGACACAAATGCAGAATGTGGTGGTGACACAAGAATTTGGAATATGGTAGTGGCACTCGATTTCAGAATGTGGCAGTGATGTTGAATTTCAGAATGTTGAGGTGAGGCTCAATTTCAGAATGTGGAGGTGAGCTCGATTTTAGAATGTGGTGGTGATGCTTGATTTCTGAAAGTGGCAGTGACACACAGTTTTAGAATGTGGCGGTGATGCACAACTTTGGAGCGTGGCGGTGGCGAAACTTGGAATGTGTAGGTGACAGACAACTTCAGAATGTACTGGTGATGCTCAGTTTTGGAACATGGTGGTGATGCTCAATTTCAGAATGTGACAGTGATGCCCAGTTTCGGAATGTGGCGGTGACGCTTTATTTCAGAAAGTGGCAGTGAAGCATAATTTTGGAATGTGGCAGTGACACAGTTTTGAATGTGGTGGTGATGCACAACTTCAGATCATGGCAGTGACACACAATTTCAGAATATGGCAGTGATGCACAGTTTCGGTAGGTGGCAGTGACACACAAGTTTGGAATGTGGTGGTGACACTCTATTTCGGAATGCGGCAGTGATGCACAGTTTTGGAATGTGGCAGTGATGCACAGCTTTGGAATGTGGTGATACACAATTTCAGAATGTGGCAGTGACACAAATGCAGAATGTGGCGGTGACAAGAATTTGGAATACGGTAGTGACACTCAATTTCAGAATGTGGCAGTGACACTCAATTTCAGAATGTGGCAGTGATGCTCAATTTCAGAATGTGGAGGTGAGGCTTGATTTTAGAATGTGGTGGTGATGCTCAATTTCTGAAAGTGGCAGTGATGCATAATTTCAGAATGTGGCAGAGACACACAGTTTTGGAATGTGGTGGTGACATACAACTTTGGAATGTGGCGGTGATGCACAACTTTGGAATGTGGAGGTGACACACAACTTCAGAACATGGCAGTGACACACAACTTCAGAAAGTAGTGGCGATGCTCAGTTTTGGAACATGGTGGTGATGCTCAGTTTCAGAATGTGGCAGTAATGCCCAGTTTCGGAATGTGGCGGTGATGCTTTATTTCAGAAAGTGGCAGTGAAGCATAATTTTGGAATGTGGCAGTGACACACAGTTTTAGAATGTGGTGGTGATGAACAACTTCAGATCATGGCAGTGATGCACAATTTCAGAATATGTCGGTGACACACAGTTTCGGTAGGTGGCAGTGACACAGATTTGGAATGTGGTGGTGACACTCTATTTCGAATGCAGCAGTGATGCACAGTTTTGGAATGTGGCAGTGATGCACAGCTTTGGAATGTGGTGACACACAATTTCAGAATGTGGCAGTGACACAAATGCAGAATGTGGCGGTGACAAGAATTTGGAATATGGTAGTGACACTCAACTTCAGAATGTGGCAGTGATGCTCAATTTCAGAATGTGGAGGTGAGGCTTGATTTTAGAATGTGGTGGTGATGCTTGATTTCTGAAAGTGGCAGTGATGCATAATTTCAGAACGTGGCAGCGACACACAGTTTTGGAATGTGGTGGTGACATACAACTTCGGAACGTGGTGGTGATGCACACCTTCGGAATGTGGAGGTGACACACAACTTCAGAACATGGCAGTGACACACAACTTCAGAATGTAGTGGTGATGCTCAGTTTTGGAATGTGGTGGTGATGCTCAATTTCAGAATGTGGCAGTGATGCCCAATTTCAGAATGTGGCAGTGACACTCAATTTCAGAAAGTGGCAGTGATGCATAAATTTGGAATGTGGTGGTGACGCTCAATTTCAGAATGTGACAGTGATGCACTGTTTCAGAAGGTGCCGGTGACACACAAGTTTGGAATGTGGTGGTGACACTCTATTTGAGAATGCAGCAGTGATGCACAGTTTTGGAATGTGGCAGTGATGCACAGCTTTGGAATGTGGTGACACACAATTTTGGAATGTGGCAGTGACACAAATGCAGAATGTGGTGGTGACAAGAATTTGGAATATGGTAGTGACACTCAATTTCAAAATGTGGCAGTGACGCTCGACTTCAGAATGTGGTGGTGATGCTCAATTTTTAGAATGTGGAGGTGAGGCTCGATTTTAGAAAGTGGTGGTGACACTCGATTTCTGAAAGTGGCAGTCGTGCATAATTTCAGAATGTGGCAGCGACACACAGTTTTGGAATGTGGCAGTGACATACAACTTCAGAACGTGACGGTGACACACAACTTCAGAATGTGGAAGTGATACTCAATTTCAGAACATGGCAGTGATGCACAACTTCAGAATGTAGTGGTGATGCTCAGTTTTGGAATATGGTGGTGATGCTCAATTTCAGAATGTGGCAGCGATGCCCAATTTCGGAATGTGGCTGTGATGCTTTATTTCAGAAAGTGGCAGTGAAGCTTAATTTTGGAATGTGGCAGTGACACACAGTTTTGGAATGTGGCGGTGATGCACAACTTCAGATCATGGCAGTGATGCACTGTTTCAGAAGGTGCCAGTGACACACAAGTTTGGAATGTGGTGGTGACACTCTATTTGGAATGTGGCAGTGATGCACAGTTTTGGAATGTGGCAGTGATGCACAGCTTTGGAATGTGGTGACACACAATTTTGGAATGTGGCAGTGACACAAATTCAGAATGTAGTGGTGACACATGAATTTGGAATATGGTAGTGATGATCAATTTCAGAATGTGGCAGTGATGCTCAATTTAAGAATGTTGCAGTGATGCTCAATTTTAGAATGTGGAGGTGATGCTTGATTTCAGAATGTGGTGGTGATGCTCGATTTCGGAAAGTGGCAGTGATGCATAATTTCAGAATGTGGCAGTGACACACTGTTTTGGAATGTGGTGGTGATGCACAACTTTGCAAGGTGGTGGTGATGCACAACTTCAGATTGTGGCAATGATGCACAATTTCAGAATGTGGTGGTGATGCACAGTTTCAGTAGGTGGCGGTGACACACAAGTTCGGAATGTGGTGCTGACATTCTATTTTGGAATGTGGCAGTGATGCACAGTTTTGGAATGTGGCAGTGATGCACAGCTTTGGAATGTGGTGACACACAATTTTGGAATGTGGCAGTGACACAATGCAGAATTGGTGGTGACACAAGAATTTGGAATATGGTAGGAAGCTCAATTTCAGAATGTGACAGTGATGCTCGATTTCAGAATGAGGAGGTGAGGCTTGATTTTAGAATGTGGTGGTGAAGCTCAATTTCTGAAAGTGGCAGTGACACATAATTTCAGAATGTGGCATGACACACAGTTTTGGAATGTGGTGATGCACAGCTTCAGAATGTGGAGGTGACCACAACTTCAGAACATGGCAGTGACACACAACTTCGAATGTAGTGGTGATGCTCAGTTTTGGAATGTGATGGTGATGCTCTATTTCAGAATGTGGCAGCGATGCCCAATTTCAGAATGTGGTGGAGACTCTCAATTTCAGAAAGTGGCAGTGACGCACAATTTCGGAATGTGGCAGTGATGCATAAATTTGGAATGCGGCGGTGATGCTCAATTTTGGAATGTGGCAGTGATGCACTGTTTTGGAATGTGGCAGTAATGCACAGCTTTGGAATGTGGTGACACACAATTTCGGAATGTGGCAGTCACACAAATGCAGAATGTGGCGGTGACAAGAATTTGGAATACGGTAGTGACACTCAATTTCAGAATGTGGCAGTGACACTCAATTTCAGAATGTGGCAGTGATGCTCAATTTCAGAATGTGGAGGTGAGGCTTGATTTTAGAATGTGGTGGTGATGCTCGATTTCTGAAATTGGCAGTGATGCATAATTTCAGAATGTGGCAGCGACACACAGTTTTGGAATGTTGCAGTGACGCACAACTTCCGAATGTGGAGGTGACACACAACTTCAGAATGTAGTGGTGATGCTCAGTTTTGGAATGTGGTGGTGATGCACAATTTCAGAATGTGGCAGCAATGCCCAATTCAGAATGTGGCAGTGATGCTCAATTTCAGAAAGTGGCAGGGATGCACAATTTGGAATGTGGCAGTGATGCATAAATTTGGAATGTGGCGGTGACATACTGTTTCAGAAGGTGCCGTGACACTCAAGTTTGGAATGTGATGGTGACACTCTATTTTGGAAGGTGGCAGATGCACAGTTTTGTAATATGGCAATGATGCACAACTTTGGAATGTTGTGATGACACACAATTTCCGAACATGGCAGTGACACAAATTCAGAATGTGGTGGTGACACAAGAATTTGGAATATAGTAGTGATGCTCAATTTTAGAATGTGGCAGTGATGCTCAATTTAAGAATGTGGCAGGGACACACTGTTTTAGAATGTGGTGGCAACGCACAACTTTGCAAGGTGGTGGTGATGCACAACTTCAGATCATGGCAGTGATGCACAATTTCAGAATGTGGTGGTGATGCACAGTTTTGGTAGGTGGCAGTGTCACACAAATTCAGAATGTGGTGGTAACACAAGAATTTGGAATATGGTAGTGACGCTCAATTTCAGAATGTGGCAGTGATGCTCGATTTCAGAATGTGGAGGTGAGGCTCGATTTTGGAATGTGGTGGTGATGCTCGATTTCTGAAAGTGGCAGTGACGCATAATTTCAGGATGTGGCAGTGACACAGTTTTGGAATGTGGCAGTGACGAACTTCAGAATGTAGTGGTGATGCCCAATTTCGGAATGTGGTGGTGATGCCCAATTTCGGAATGTGGCGGTGATGCTCGATTTCAGAAAGTGGCAGTGACACCAATTTTGGAATGAGGCAGTGATGCATAAATTTGGAATGTGGTGGTGACACTCAATTTTGGAATGTGGCATGACGCACTGTTTCAGAAGGTACCGTGACACTGAAGTTTGGAATGTGGTGGTGACACTCTATTTTGGAATGCGCAGTGATGCACAGCTTTGGAATGTTGTCATGACACACAATTTTGGAATGTAGCAGTGACACAAATTCATAAAGTTATGGTGACAAAAGAATCTGGAATATGTAAGTGACGCTCAATTTCAGAATGTGGAGGTGATGCTTGTTTCAGAATGTGGTGGTAACGTTAGATTTTGGAAAGTGGAAGAGACGCATAATTTCAGAATGTGGCAGTGACACATAGTTTTGGAATGTGGTGGTGACACACAGCTTCAGAACATGGTGGTGATGCACAACTTCAGAATGTAGTGGTGATGCTCGATTTCAGAATGTGGTGGTGATGCTCCATTTCAGAATGTGGCAGTGATGCCTAGTTTTGGAATGTGGTGGTGGCTCTTGATTTCAGAAAGTGGCAGTGACGCACAGTTTTGGAATGTGGTGATTTTGCACAAATTCGGATGTGGAGGTGACACACAATTTCGGAAAGTGTAGGTGACACTTGATTTCAGAAAGTTGTGGTGACACAATTTTGGAATGTGGCAGTAACACAGTTTCAGAATGTGGCAGTGATGCACAACTTCTAAACTTGGTGATGATGCTTGATTTTGGAATGTAGTGGTGATGCTCAATTTCAGAATGTTTTGGTGACACATGACTTCAGAATGTGGCAGTGCTGCTTGATATTGGAATGTGGCGGTGACATGCACTTTCGGAATGTGGTGGTGACATGCACGTTCAGAATGTGGCACTGAAGCACATCTTTGGAATGTGATGGGGATGTGCAATTTTGGAATGTGGCAGGGATGTGCAATTTTGGAATGTGGCTGGGACGTATAATTTCAGATTGTAGTGGGGATGTGATGCACAATTTTGAAATGTGGTGGGTGTGTACAGTTCTGGAATGTGGCAGGACAAGCAGTCGAAACAAAATGGTGTGTAATGTGACACCTGCACAGGTTGGGAGTGGGAGCAGAGTGGTGGGGAGCTACCATCTGAAGGGGTCCACTAGACAAAACAGCTATTGTGTCATAATATACAGACCATGACAATGGTGCTGGCAATGGGGGCATTGGTTTGCGCGTTGGGGAGTTGGTATAGTTCCTATTACTGGAGCTGTCGGCAGGTGGGGTGGGTGACCTGCTGGACACCAGGGCTGATTGCATTGTACTGCCTGCCACCTCCCACGCAGTTGTGTCCGCCGATTGTTTTGCTCCACGATATTGTAGGTAGCGATGCAGTACTGCGAGGTTATGTCCACAATGTTTTTAACTGCAATTTTCAGCCTGAACCCTAAATTCCTTGATGTGTGTCCTTGTCACATTCTGAGACTGAGTGTCCCACTGTCCCACCACACTGCAAGATAGTACATCTCTGCCACATGCCAAGATTGCATGTCTTCCCACTCCCCAGACATTTTTTACATGCTATACCTTGGTGCAGTCCTGCATTCCAAAACCACCTCCGGATGTGTTCGAAAGTATCGTACCATGCAACTGAACATTCTGAAAATGCAAAAGCTGCAGGCAGCCCTGTCAGCTTATTTTTAATGATTACTGCAGCTACAGTTTCAATAACTTTGGAGAAACAGGTCTTATAAGGTTGCTGACTTGGAGTACAAGGTTGAGACTTCTGGTTGTGACATCATCAGCTGACTTTTCACTGAAACAGGCTATTTTGAACAGGAAGAACATTTAGGTTACAAAATAGCTTGTAACTTGAAAATGAAATAATGTAGAAACCTTATTTTTGGTATGAGATTTAATGGGGGTGGGCTGATTCTAATTCTACAATGTAATACTTTTGACTGGTCTCTCTCTTTAAAACTGACCGATTATAATATTCAGGCACAATTCAAACTCTAGTTCATTAACTGTCTACCTTAATGCCCATCATTCTTTATTACTGAGGACATTTGTATGAAAACCATACCTTTGCAGCCCAGGCTTTCTCTCATCCTCCTGCTTCTCCCCTACCAAAGTCACAATTCTTTGAATTTGACATCACGATTCACAGTCCTTTGCTGTGGAAAAAAGAATGCTTTCGCAATAGGTTTATGACTTCAGCCAGGGATGAAGGGGGTGTAGCAGAAGAGATGAAGGCGGGGACACAGCAGTCCTCGTTTCCTGTAAATGCCTTCAGTAATGGCTGGCAATACAGCCTAGAGGATAGAATAATGAGCTGTGAATGACCTTGGAACATCCAGCAGACCTTGGTTTGATTTGCACAACCTCCACTTGCATATTGTGTGACTCTGAGCAAGTAACATTGCCACCTAGTGCTTCCAGGTCATGCCTTAAAACAGGCACTTGTGCCTAGTGGGCCTTACCTGGTTACCAAAAGCAAAAAATAAAATAAAAATATACTATAAGGGGCAGTGCACAACTCTCCAGCCAGCAATGACAGCTAAGTCACATTACATTCCAAATATATATGGGAAGTTTAGGATCTTGTAGACATCTTACTGCCTCCACCTCCTTTCCCATGGGTGCAAAGGGGTAAACCATTTTAATGACCAAAATGCCCTGATAAAAGTGTGATAGACTAGCCTGTGTCACTACACTTACCAGTATTCGACATCACCTAATCTTCTGGTATTTTTTTAGCATAACTTGGCACATTCCCTCAGAAGTTCTGTTTGGGATCCTATCATACCTCTTTACCAAGGGATCTTGCAACACTTTTGTTCATCCAGCCATTCAAGGTATCCAGTATTTAGTACAATTTAGAAGTACAACCCTTAGATTACTAGCAAAAAGGAGGTCCAAAAGGCCACAGAATTAATTATGCCTAAGACCCCCTTTTTACATGGAGATACTGTATGTAAAATTTCTTTTCACCAGACTATGTCTACTACCTCAGGTAAGCTTCCTGTCATTTTCCAGCTTCTCCCCTTCAGAAGTCATAATTATCTGATTGTGACATCACCACTATGCTGAAAATATGATTATGCTCTCACAAGCAGATGTTAATAACTGCTGATGGGGGCAGAAAGATCAGATGAAAACTGAGACATAAAAATCCTGATGCCCTCAGCAAAAAAATATTAGGGGCACAAATGCAGAGAAGTAATCAAATGTAAGCAACATAGGGCCAGATATTCAGAAACTTTGCCCCAGGGCTAAATCAGCACTGCCCGGTGGGCAAATTTAGCCTGGAGCACAAAGCAAGCCATATTCAAAAGGACTAGCCTTGGGCGAATAACTTCTGAATACAGCATAGGAATAAGGCTGGGCAAACTGGGCTGGGAGTGCAGGGCAAACTTAGCCCTGGAATAAGACAGCTCTGAATGTGGCAACCAGGAAGGACAAACCACAACAGCAAAACAGTGTACAGCGATGTGAAAGTAGGTAGAGGTGAACTATGTGGCCAATGTGTGTGTGCCAGCAAATGTGTGGACCCAGTACAGCTGCAGGCAGCAGTGTATGTGAAAGTACAGTGTTCAAAACTGTAAAAGATTCCCCAAACTGTTTGCACAGTGCTAACATGTTTGCGCTGGTTTAGCGCCGGGCTAAACGTTTAGCCCGGCGTTAAACTTTGCCATACTCAAATGTGACATTCAAATGAGCCTACTTACATAGTCTCTGGGCAAACATCCAGATTAGCATCTCATTATGCCCTGATTTGCATTCTGTTTGCGCCGGGCTAATGGTTTAGCCCTGCGCTAAACCTGCACAAACATGTTAGCGCTGTGCAAACAGCTTGGGGAATATTGTACAGTTTTGAACACTACTTCCACATGTGCTGCTGCCTGCAGCTGTACTGGGACAACACAGCATAGGCATGGATGGTGGTGGTGCTGCATGCAACTGTCACACTGTAGGTCATGCTGCGTTGCACAGCAGACACTACAGTAGCAAGGGGGCCAGCAGTGTGTGGACACGGTAATGCCTATGGTGTGTAGGGCAGTGATGATGACTGCAGTATACACGGTGAGAGGCCCAACCTGCAGGTGTTCACTGACAGTGGACATCGCTGTTACACTGTTGTGTGACTCACAGATGCTGCACCTCTGGCATGGGATGCTCACAGAGACATATACATGTCACAAAAAAAAAAACAAATATATACATTTCCGGCTTTGTGTGATGTGGCAGTTGTACAGCTGTGCGGTATGTGCCGGTGGAGGCATATATTATCAGAAAAGCACACTGGTGTTGGGGTATGCCCAATACTGGCCCATGTGCACTGCTTGATGTGTCCCAGCTTTGTGTCCACACCTGGTGTGTGGCACAGCCTGGCCACCCATACACTCTCCTCAAAATCCTCCATGCCCACTGTGCTGCATGTGTGTGCTGGCATCTGTTGGTGTCCACAGAAGTGTGGTCTGCAGGTGTGTGCTGTATGGCCACACTGCCATGCTGTCCACTGGCGGCAGGATCACCACTAAATGCCTGGCATGGATGGGACTAGTGGCAGATGATGGCATCATTGTGATGCCATCAGTTAGCTGCATGCTTCCTCTATGTTTGGCTTATGTATGTGTCATATTTATTTGTTAGGGTCGCACAAAGCCCACGCACAACCCGCACAAACACCACGCAAAGCCATAGTGTCGAGCAAAGCTCATTGCTCAGGGTTAAGACAAGCTTTTCCTGGGCGGTAATGTGCACTGCTCTACCTGTTGCGCTAAGTTTCGCAAAACCACTTCGCACGGTGCTAATTACTGAATATAGCATTGTGCCTATATTCATATCAGTATGCACCTTGCATACATTATGATTTTGTCTGGCGCTAACGCAGTTTGTCCGTGCTATTTGGCCTTTTGAATATAGAAGACCCAAGCTAATCCAGTGCTAAACCTGCACAAACGTTTTTTTGCCCGGCACAAAGTTTTGAATATCTGGCCCATTGTGTCTTAATAGTATATTTTAAAATGTTTCTCATGGTACTAGAAAAATATTTAAAAGAATTGTGCTGAACCTAAGTAATTTTTTTCCTGTGGAAGCTGTTTTTAAAATACTGATCCAGTCGTATTATTGTTTCATGTTTACTGGCCTTTTATTGACCTCAGTTGATGTTTCTGATTGACAGATTTAGAAACTGATGATTTAGGTTATGTCCCTTTGAAACACAGAATTCCACAAATGCATTATGATAACAATATAAGTGTTCAGCAAGGACAAGAATGACATCCAATAAGTCTAAACTGGTCTTTAGCAGAGTGCAAGTTAGAAACACACAGTGACTTTACATACATGCATTGGTGGTCCAGGTCACAACCCCGCCACCCCCACCTTCTCACTCTTTGAGACAATAAACACACCAGATTTGGGATTAAATGGCCACAGCCATATGTTTATTCAAGAAACTCATATTACAGGCTAGAAATGCACAGAAGGGTGCCTTTCAAGGTTCATATCCCCTCCCTGTGTCTTCTTTCAGAGAGGGATACGACCTGCTGCCTGCCCCCAGCATGGCAGTGGGCAGCTAGAATTTTCATGGTGTCAGACCAACAGGGAGGATGTCCAGTGCCATCCATGCTGGGTGCAGCCCTCTGTTTTCCTCCCTGCTGTCTGACTCAGGAGATCGCAGACCTCCCTCAGTGGAAACCAATCCTCAGGGGCCCGATGTGTCAGACCCCCTGCGGGCATGGCACGTCCCTGGGGCATTTCCATGGTGACCTTGGCCAATTCATGCTGGCTGCAGGCCAGGGTCCCTCTGTGATTGCTCGTAAGAGAGGCCTTCTTTCCATGCTGGGTGTTGGAGGTCCCCCTTCCCCAAACTTCTGAGCCAGGCTAACCCAGCTCACCCTTAGGCAACCTAGGAGATACTCCCTATCTCTTTACAACAGAGGCTGTGACATTGCTACCACCACACCCAAATGGCTGAAATTGATAACTGTACTGGCAGAGGCAAAAAACCCAAGGAAAAACCTTCTTTATTAGAAAACCTGGGATATTTCCTCTGCAACCCCTTCCAGTGGTTCCCCAGTAGTGGGCAGTGATCTTGAACAATATTGGGTGGAGGGTGGGTGGGTTCCTGCTTGGATGGTGCAAGGAAAATATACTGCTGCTTTCTTTGCAGCTCTTTATGACCATCCCTAGCTGCTGCCACCTAATCCCAACCCCCTGGGTCACCAGGATGACCCCGCCAATCACCCCCCAGATAACGGGGGCTTTGACCCCTGGCCATCTGGACTCCAGGTGATGAAACAGCCTGAGAGGGCCCGATCAGCATCTGGTGACCCCATTATCCACTGTCTCACCAGGTGAGTATTCGCCAGTGGTGGGGCTCGACAACAATCCCCCCTCTCTCCATCAAGGCCTTGGAGAAAGCCCATAGGTAATGAAGGCAGAAAATGGGCTGTCAGCCCATTCAGTCTTCCCACCCAACCTAGATATTTCAGCACTGGCCTTAGTGGCCATCCATCTCTGTTGTTTCTGCTCCCACTCCTTTTCTAACTAACCCCATAGAGTTTTCCCATCCCTGTTTTAAGCTGCTCACAAATTTGGCCTGTACCACTTCCTTCAACAGCTTGTTTCACTTGTCCACCTCTTTTTCTGTGAGAAGGGGGCTTACAGACATCCCTTTTGAATCACTCTCCTGTGAGATTAGGCATGTTTTCTCTTATTCCTATAGTTGAACTCAAGGAGAAAAGTTCCTTGGTGTTCACCCTAACTATCCCATGCAGGTTTTTGTATGTATTTATTCAATGTTCAGTAAAGATAAAACAGTAACAGAAGATGAACCAGTATTTAAACAAACTCTGGGCAGAGCCGATAGAGCTGCTGGTGACAAATCTGTGGTAACAAGATGGGAACTGCCAAAGTTACAAGCCTGCATGTGCAAAATGTAAAGTTGGTTCATAAAGTTGTGTTTTAATATTTTTTACACCAAATTTGCAACATAGCCTTGCTATGACCCTGCATCATGAAGAAGGGCAGAGAAAAGTCTTATCTTTTGGCCTAAAGGTGATTTCACACATGGACTGTGAAATCACTATTTGGGATTCAAAAACACATTTTAGTCAGGAGTTGAAAAATGACAGCTATCAAATTCCAGCGGGCACATCTCAAGTTAAGTCTCCACTGCATGGTGCTTAAAGCTACCATCTTAAACAAATACGAAACCTGCATATTCTCTGGATTCTTAATAGTTAGTGGCAACTTTGATAGGGTAGAAAATGAAATGTAAATCACTTTTAATTATTTTTAAATTAATTTACAGGTGACTACCTACAGTATATGCCCCCTGTTAAACTCCATTAAGTTTTGCTCATACTGTTCTTGGCAATGTTTAAAAAATGATTATATTTTAGAATCAAACAAGTACCCACTTTTTAAAATCAGGGATATCTGTCATTGATTCAGAAGAAGGTATATTTTCTTTTAGATTATCCAAAAGTATATAGGCAGTTGCTGACTACGTATTATACATTCACTGTCTGATGTTCTGTTATCTTCTCAAATTGAACAGCTTTGAATAATTAAAGTTATAAATAACATTTTAGTATGCCAAGTCCATAATTTGTGTGAGCTTATTAAGCATTTTCTATAGTCTTCTGCTACATAAGGACCACATGTGGTTTGTAACATTATCCCCAACCCATGGCACTGTGATCTTTAAAATACATATGTTTTATAAATGCATTCATGAGTGGAACTGTTGATTTGATAACTAAAGACTGTATAAATGGGTATAATGTCAATAACTAGCTGCTGCATTGCTATATGTGATCTTATAAAAACACCAACATAAAACAGTCAGTGAAAGCTGAAAAAAAATTTCAGTCAATAGTCTCTCAGCGTCAAAACAAAGAGACGGGTTGTGTGGCGTGTTTATAAAGCATGACACTCAGTTTATAAGCATAATCTTGTTTAGGCACCATTTCATTTTCTTACATCTATGTTGGTCCAAAAAAAGGTATCAAACCATTTGTTTCTGGATCTGTTCTTGAATTTAAAGACATGCTTCACCCATGTATGCAAAATAGTAATGGCAGTTGACTAATGTCAGCCAAAGGAAACAAATGACAACAGCTTGACATATTATTTGTCAGTACACTGGTAGTATTTCATGTGGAGGATGCACTCGCTTTGTAAATTTTTTTGAGGGGGGAGTTATCAAATGCCTCCTCTATCAAGGTCCCTGTATTGTCCAGTTCCACCTCTTAACTTTTTATTTGTAGGGGGTGGCAATTCCGGCAATAATAAAGGACTATAGGAACAGTTAGCATTTGCATTTTAATTGTTTTGAGGGGGACTGATTTGTTTCGAAAGTAGTGTTGGTTAAGCTCCACAGGGACTGTTATTTAACCTTTGCCTTAATTTTTTGGTGAGAATAAAATAAGGAATGAAAGAGCGTGAGGTAGTAGAATAGACTTCACTGTGCCTTGTTGCATTTGATTGGAGAATGATAATATATGTAACAGATCTGTTTTGGGGGTACATATAGCAAGGCAAGGCAATTTTATTTATAAGGTGCCCAATCCAGGAGGCTCTGGGTGCCAAACATAAATAACCAACATACAGCGGTAAATTAAAACATGTAATAAAACCTCATTAAAACCATAACAAATTTAATATTCAGCAGCTTGAAAGGTTTCAGAGGTCAATCTTCAAGGGACAGGACAGAACTAAGGATGGCATCAGCAGTCAAAAGCCAGGCTGAAGAGATGGGTCTTCAGCCTCCCCTTAAACACCTCAATCGAGGGTGCCTCCCAGACTACAGGTAGAAGTGAGTTCCACAGGGTCGGCCCAGACACACTAAAAGCACAATCTCCAGAGGCCCTGAGCCAAACCCTGAAAAGTTCAAGGAGCCCCTCAAGGAGGAGTGGAGGGAACAAGCAGAGGACACCGGAGTCAGGAGCTCAGACGGTAGCCAGGACCGAGCCTGTACAGTGCCTCTGGTATGTCCTAGAGATGCATTTAATTCGTAGGAGGGAATAAGTTACTGAAATTAACTGTTTATTGAAAAATTAATTTCAGTGTATAAATGGCTTTGTCCCCCACTTCAAAAAAAGATATATGGTCCTGGCAGTTTATTCTTGAACATTGCTCTTTTTTGTGTAAAACATAGTTACCTTCTCTCTGGCTATTGACTGAATTTCTTTCTGGTTCAGGACACCCTATTCATAATTCCCTCATACAGTTTTTATTTAATAGTACAGTTGGTTGGAACAGTGTTTCTATTGTATTGGAAATATAAACACTTTATATCCTTAGGGTTGATCTGTCCTTAGCACCCTTGGTTGATAGACCTATTAAGAAGTTTTATATACATGCCAATAACGTTAAAGATGTTCTGTTCAGGAGGTTGCATCCAACACCAAACTTTAAATCATGGCTACCCCCCTCCCCTTGCCATAAATGGGTTCATTGCCACAAGTATGAGACAGTAACAAAGGGTCCTTGTCTTCTGAATACAAAAATGGAATAGAGATTAAAATGAACTGATTTATTTATTGTGATAGTGTGGGTCTGGTAAACCCACTGAGCTGTGAGTGTGGAAGATTTATAGTAGTCTGACTAAGAGAAAGTTGAATGTTCACTTAGTAGAGCATTTTGGAGCTCTTTTCATGACTTTTTGACATTCTCCTGACTGTCCAACTTCCGGTTTAGCATTTTTATTATCCAGCACAATACATGTGGCCATTGTCCCCCAAGACCCCAGCCAGTAAATGAGAACAGAAATCTGTTTTGGGTGGCCAGATTGGCAAACAAAGTTTATTACATAATTAATTTCTTACAGTCATCTTGTCATCATTTCCATTAAAATAATTTTATTTACAAACTTGTTACCTTTTTATAGAAGTATTTTACCATCTCCTTTTCCAGTATATATGTATATACAGTATATATTCATCTTTGCATTATAATTCATTTTCTTTAATTCTTTCTTTTCAACCAACATCACTCATTATTTTCTTTTTCCTTTTTTCCCCCAACTGTACACCTGGGGGAAAGTTCGACCACTTATCCTTTCTTCTCTGGGCATTAGTGTACACTAGTGCCCTTCTTCATTTTTCTGTATTTGTGGCCTTCTGTGTCCACCTGTCCTCTCTCCCTTTTCCTGCCCCCCCCCCCATTTTCATACCTACCTCTTTTTTGTCGACATATCCCAACCGTCCAACTTCGGCTGTGACATGCATTCCAGGCATACACAACATTATCAGATTAAATACCTGCCACCCATGCACTTTTAGGTTGGCTTGTTTCATTGTTCCTTTCCTCTTGTTCCTCTCAGTTTGGTAGATGGGAGGTAAAATTTAAAAGCAGTGAAAGTGAGGTCAGTGACCCAGTGCAGCTGGTTTTTAAACCCCTTTAATTCCTCCCCTTACAGCCCACCATTGCACAGTCATCTTCCTTCTCCTCCCCTATATGTTTCCTCCCCTTTTGTGACCTCACATATGACGTCACTCTGTCTTCCCATCTTTATAATTACATCCTCCCCCTTCCCCCAATCCCCCTATTGTTGCTTCACTGGGCCCACCCCCATTGGCCAAGTCCCAGGGGACAACAGGGCCTGCCCCTTTAATATGGCAAATCTCATTGTCCCCTGAGACCCCAGCCAATAAATGAGAACAGAAACCTGTTGTGGGTGCCCAGATTGGCAAACAAACTTTATTACATAATTAATTTCTTATAGTCATCTTGTTTTTATCGTCATCATCATCATTTCCATTAAAATTGTTTTATTTACAAACTTCCCACCTTTTCATATACATATTTCACAATCCCTTTTTCATATATATATAGCTATTCATCATTGCATAATCAATCATTTTCTTTAATTGTTTTTCTTTAATAAACATTCAACATTATCTTCTTTTTCCTTTCCGTTCCTTTCCCCAGATGTACACCTGGGGGACCACTCTCCTTCTTATCCTTTCTTCTCTGGGCACAAGTATAAACTAGCGCCGTTTTTCATTTTTCTGTATTTCCAGCCTTCTGGGTCCACCTGTCCCCCCTCCCTTTTCCTCCCCCCCAATTTTCTTGCCTTCCACTAGCCTGCCTCCAGCTCATGCAGGATGGCAGGTCTTCCACCTATCAATTGTGGTCCCTCCTTTCTCCACACTATAATACAGTCCTCTATCCCACAGTTAAACATGTCATTCCCCATCCCCGACAGATGAACCCAATCACATCTGTAAAATTTGTTATCCTTCTCTTCAATTCTCCTCCTTATAATCCTCCCCCCCACCACTTAAGAATAATGGGCCCTATGCACTAAGCAGGCAGGGGTATACAGAAAAGTCATGTACCATGCCCACAACCCTGTACCCCATGCACAGGTGCACCCATACCAGCATTCACCAATGCCAGCTACCTGTCCCCGCCTCCTCCCCCCAGCATGCAGGACTCTGCAGGATGGACAGAGAAGGAGTCATCATCCTGGGTGGTCATCCAATGGGATGCCCCCCCAGGAACCTTAGTGAATCCCACGTGTAGGGTGGTGTGGGTCCAGAGCTGTGCATGCTGATTGCAGGTACTTGGACCCTGTGGAACCATCCTGTCCCGGTGCCACTGCTCTTGATTTTGCCAGGTGCTCACCCTTCCAGCTGTCCCTGCTGCCCAGTAGTCAGGGGCAGTATGGTGTGCCCTGTCCTGGTTCCCTGCTGACTGAAGGCCTGTGTCCTTGGGGGTACACAGTGGGTTACAGCAGGGTCCCCCTGGCATACCCTGCATCACCCTCTGCACCCATGCAAACAGCACTATGCAGGTTAGTGAATAACTTGTAGTGCTGGCACACCCCTGCAATGCCCCCGGCATGGAGCTGTCCATGGACATGGGGGGATTGGGTGCAGTGGGTCTGCATGCACCCCCTCAAGCATGCCACATGGGGAGCACAGTGGGTGCAGAGTGGCTATCAGTCCCAGATAAGCGCACATAGCTACTCCGTCCCAAAAGTGCATAGGGCCCAAAACACCTACTCTTTGATTCATTCTCTTCCTGGCTTTATTGACAGACCTGTGGCTATGGGGATATCTTCAAACTCTTCTGGGCACAATGCCTGACCACACTAGGGTGATCTAGGCTACCATTGTTAAATTTTTTTAATGTCACATTTAATTTCATAGAAACATAGAAGTATAGAAGTTGACGGCAGTTAAAGACTGCAAGGCCTATCCAGTCAGCCCATTTCTTTATCAGCCTTACGAATGTGCCATCGGCCTTTGCTCTGTCAATGGCCTATCTTTTTATACTCATTTGTATTTCATAAAAAAATGTCCAGCCATGGCCTGGCCTCAATGTCACTTCCACCCAGGTGGATGATTAACATATCCAGCTCTGGGTGTGTCTCCCTCATCTCCCTTAGTGTCGGTAGAAGCTGTGCCCATTTCATGCCTCTGATTCCTCTCCATCCTAGGTTACGCTGCCTGGGATCTTGGTACAGCTGCCAGCACCCCCGGTCTCCTTGCTGCTCTCCTCTCTGCCCAGAATATGGATGAGTGCCCTGAAATCCAGATCTCTAAGGTTCTCTTTTTCCCTGTTGACAACAAAATAATCATTAAAATGAATCCTGTTCCTACCCCCCCGATTATTCTCCCACCTTCTCTCACTCTCTCTTTTTTTATACCTACTCCTGTAAAAGAGAAATAGAAACACCGTTAAAACATCAGTCATGTAAAGGTCTCATATATCTTTTATAACAGCTTGAGGCCCAGCATATGAGTGTCAATTCTTCCTGTGATCCTCCTTTGCTTCAGCTACTGAGGCTGCCCCAGTATGGAAAGAGTGCAAAAAAAAAATATTTGGGGATCTTCTCCCAGAAATTCCATGCCCTTTTTATGTTGGCTCACACTTGTGTGCCAGTCAACATATTGCAGTAATAGCAGATTTAGAGGTGCAGTCACTGTGGGCGAATGCAGGGCACGCATCAGTAGCTGTGTCCCTCATTCCCCAATAAGGCAGCTGCGGAAGCTGACACCAGCAGCATGTAAATTGGCCGCCAGATCAAAGAAAAAGATCCATTGCAATGAGAGCCAAGCGTCTCACACAGTGGCATGCCTTTCCTTGTGAGTCAGATTACTAAACATGGCAACACTGACTGCCACCGTGCAGAATGCCCTGACCCACTTCATTTGCTGATGGGGGAGCCCACTCCCCATTGGAATAATGCCCCCCTTCCATTTTAGAATGTGGCAGTGATGCTCGATTTAAGAATGCGGCAGTGACCCTCAATTTCAGAATGTGAGGTGATGCTTGAATTCAGAATGTGGTGGTAACGCTCAATTTTGGAAAGTGGCAGTGACGCATAATTTCAGAATGTGGCAGTGGCACACAGTTTTGGAATATGGTGGTGACACACAGCTTCAGAACGTGGTGGTGATGCACAACTTCAGAATGTAGTGGTGATGCTCGATTTCAGAATGTGGTTGTGACACTCCATTTCAGAATATGGCAGTGATGACTAGTTTTGGAATCTGGTGGTGGCTCTTATTTTCAGAAAGTGGCAGTGACGCACAGTTTTGGAATGTGGTGATTTCGCACAAATTCGGATGTGGAGATGACACTCAATTTAGGAAAGTGTAGGTGACACTTGACTTCAGAAAGTGGAGGTGACACACAATTTTTGAATGTGGCAGTAACACAGTTTCAGAATGTGGCAGTGATGCACAGCTTCAGATTGTAGCAATGACACACAACTTCTGAATGTGGCAGTAATGCACAACTTCTAAACTTGGTGATGATGCTCAATTTTGGAATGTAGTGTTGATAAATTTCAGAATGTGGTGATGACGCATGACTTCAGAATGCGGCAGTGCTGCTTGAGTTTGGAATGTGGCAGTGACTCGCACTTTCAGCATGTGGTGGTGACACGCATGTTCAGAATGTGGCACTGAAGCACATCTTTGGAATGTGATGGGGATATGCAATTTTGGAATGTGGCAGGGATGTGCAATTTTGGAATGTGGCTGGGACGTGCAATTTCAGATTGTGGTGGGGATGTGATGCACAATTTTGAAATGTGGTGGGTGTTTACAGTTCTGGAATGTGGCAAGGACAAGCAGTTTCAAAATAAAATGGTGTGTCCTGTGACACCTGCACAGGTTGAGAGTGGGAGCAGAGTGGTGGGGAGCTACCAGCTGAAGGGGGTCCACTAGACACCACAGCTATTGCATCATAATATACAGACTGTGACAATGGTGCCAGCGATGGGGCAGTGGGTTGGCTTTGGGGGTTTTGGTACAGTTCCTATTACTGGAGCTGTCGGCAGGTGGGGTGGGTGACCCGCTGGACACCAGGGCTGATTTACATTGTACTGCCTACTGCCCTCCTACACGGTTGTGTCCGCCGATGTTTTTGCTCCATGATATTGTAGGTAGCGATGTATTGCCTGAGATGTTATGTCCACAATGTTTTTAACCGCGATTTTCCAGCCTGGAACCCTAAATTCCTTGATTTGTGTCCTTGTCACATTCTGCGACTGAGTGTCCCACTGTCCCACCACACTGCAAGACAGTGTGCATCTCTGCCACATGCCGAGATTGCATGTCTTCCCCTCCCAAACATTTTTACATGCTATACCTTGGTTCAGTCCTGCATTCCAAAACCACGTCCGGATGCATTCTAAAGTATCGTACCATGCAACTGAACATTCTGAAAATGCAAAAGCTGCAGGCAGCCCTGTCAGCTTATTTTTAATGATTACTGCAGCTACAGTTTCTATAACTTTGCAGAAACAGGTCTTATAAGGTTGCTGACTTGGAGTACAAGACTGAGAGTTCTGGTTGTGACATCATCAGTGGCTTTTCACTGAAACAGGCTTTTTTGAACAGGAAGAAAATTTAGGGTTACAAAGTAGCTTGTAACTTGAAAATGAAATAATGCAGAAACCTAATTTTTGGTATGAGATTTAATGGGGTGGGCTGATTCTAATTCTACAATGCAATACTTTCACTGGTCTCCCTCTTTAAAACTGACCCTTTATAATATTCAGACACAACTCAAGCTATAGTTCATTAACTGTCTACCTTAATGCCCATCATTCTTTATTACTGAGGACATTTGTATGAAAATCTACCTTTAGTGCCCAGGCTTCCTCTCATCCTCCTGCTTCTCCCCACCGGGTTACAGTTCTTGAATTTGAAATCATGATTCACAGTCCTTTGCTGTGGAAAAAGATGCTTTCACAAGAGGTTTAAGACTTCAGCCAGGGATGAGGGGGTAGCAGAAGAGATGAATGCTGGGACACAGCAGTCCTCATTTCCTGTAAATGACTTCAGTAATGGAGGCAGTATGGTGCAGTGGTTTAAGGCTCTGAGCTGCAAATCTGGAGACCTGGGTTTGAATCCCACAGCCCCCACTTGCATACTGTTTGACCCTGAGCAAGTCACTTCACTTCCTGCTCCCAGGTTGCACCTGCAAACAAACTTTCAGCTTAGTGTGTCTCACCTGGTAAAATAATTGGTAAAAAAAAAATGGCTGGCAATATAGCCTACAGGTTAGAATAATGAGCTGTGAATGACCTTGGAACATCCAGCAGACCTTGGTTTGATTTGCACAACCTCCACTTGCATATTGTGTGACTCTGAGCAAGTAACATTGCCACCTAGTGCTTCCAGGTCACCCCTTAAAACAGGCACTTGTGCCTAGTGGGCCTTACCTGGTTACCAAAAGCAAAAAATAAAATAAAAATAAACTATAAGGGACAGTGCACAACTCTCCAGCCAGCAATGACAGCTAAGTCACATTACATTCCAAATATATATGGAAGTTTAGGATCTTGTAGACATCTTACTGCCTCCACCTCCTTTCCCATGGGGGCAAAGGTAAACCATTTTAATGACCAAATGCCCTGATAAAAGTGTGATAGACTAGCCTGTGTCACTACACTTAGCAGTATTCGACATCCCCAATCTTCTGGCATTTTTTAGCATAACTTGGCACATTCCCTCAGAAGTTCTGTTTTGGGATCCTATCATACCCTTTTATCAAGGGATCTTGCAACACTTTTGTTCATCCAGCCATTCAAGGTATCCAGTATTTAGTACAATTAGAAGTACAACCCTTAGATTACTAAGCAAAAAGGAGGTCCAGAAAGGCCACAGAATTAATTATGCCTAAGACCCCTTTTACATGGAGATACTGTATGTAAAATTTCTTTTCACCAGACTAAGTCTACTACCTCAGTTAAGCTTCCTGTCATTTTCCAGATTCTCCCCTTCAGAAGTCATAATTATCTGATTGTGACATCACACTATGCTGAAAATATGATTATGCTGTCATAAGCAGATGTTAATAACTGCAGATGGAGCAGAAAGATCAGATGAAAACTGAGACATAAAAATCCAGTTGCCCTCAGCAAAAAAATATAAGGGACACAAATGCAGAGAAGTAATCAAATGTAAGCAACATAGGGCCAGATATTCAAAACTTTGCCCTGGGGCTAAATAAGCACTGCCTGGTGGGCAAATTTAGCCTGGAGCACAAAGCAAGCCATATTCAAAAGGACTAGCCTTGGGCAAATAACTTCTGAATACAGCATAGGAATAAGGCTGGGCAAACTGGGCTGGGAGTGCAGGGCAAACTTAGCCCTGGAATAAGACAGCTCTGAATGTGGCAACCAGGAAGGACAAACCACAACAGCAAAACAGTGCACAGTGATGTGAAAGTAGGTAGAGGTGAACTATGTGGCCAATGTGTGTGTACCAGCAAATGTGTGGACCCAGTACAGCTGCAGGCAGCAGTGTATGTGAAAGTACAGTGTTCAAAACTGTAAAGATTCCCAAACCACATTTGCACAGTGCTAACATGTTTACGTTGGTTTAGCTGGCTAAACTTTTAGCCCGGCAAGTAAACTTTAAGTATGCTCAATGTGACATTCAAATGAGCCTACTTACATATTCTCTGGGCAAACATCCAGATTAGCATCTCATTATGCCCTGATTTGCATTCTGTTTGCACTGGCTAATGGTTTAGCCCCGCGCTAAACCTGCACAACATGTTAGCGCTGTGCAAACAGCTTGGGCAATATTATACAGTTTTGAACACTACTTCCACATGTGCTGCTGCCTGCAGCTGTACTCTGGGACAACACAGCATAGGCACAGATGGTGGTGGTGCTGCATGCAACTGTCACACTGTAGGTCATGCTACATCGCACAGCAGACACTACAGTAGCAAGGCCAGTAGTGTGTGGACACAGCAATGCCTATGGTGTGTAGGGAAGTGATGATGACTGCACTATACACAGTGAGAGGCCCAACCTGCAGGTGTTCACTGACAGTGGACATTACTGTTACACTGTTGTGTGACCCACAGATGCTGCACCTCTGGCATGGGATGCTCACAGTGACATATACATGTCCAGCTTTGTGTGATGTGGCAGTTGTACAGCTGTGTGGTATGTGGCCAGGGGAGGCATATATTATCAGAAAAGCACACTTGTGTTGGGGTATGCCCAATACTCGCCCATGTGTACTGCACGATGTGTCCCAGCCTTGTGGCCACACCTGGTCTGCGGCACAGCCTGGCCACCCATACACTCTCCCCTCAGCATTCTCCATGCCCACAGTGCTGAATGTGTGTGTGCTGGCATCTGTTGGTGTCCACAGAAGTGTGGTCCGCTGGTGTGTGCTGTATGGCCACACTGCCATACTGTCCACTGGTGGCAGGGTCACCACTTACTGCCTGGCATGGCTGGGACTGGTGGCAGATGATGGCATCATTGTGATGCCATCAGTTAGCTGCATGCTTCCTCTATGTTTGGCTTTGTCTATGTGTCATATTTATTTGTCAGAGTCGCACAAAACCCATGCACAACCCGCGCAAACACTGCGCAAAGCCATAGTGTCAAGCAAAGCTGATTGCCCAGGGTTAAGACAAGCTTTTCCTGGGCGCATGTGCACTGGCGGTGGCTAGGCGCTAAGTTGTGAAAACCACTTCACGCGGCGCTAATCACTGAATATAGCATTGCGCCTGTATTCATGTCAGTTTGCCCCTTGCATACATTATGATTTTGTCTGGGGCTAATGCAGTTTGCCCATGCTATTTGGCCTTTTGAATATAGAAGACCCTGCTAATCTGATGCTAAACCTGTGCAAACAGTTTTTGCCCGGCACAAAGTTTTGAATATCTGGCCCATTGTGTCTTAATAGTATATTTTAAAATGTTTCTCATGGTACTAGAAAAATATTGTAAAGAATAGTGCTGAACCCAAGTAATTTTTTCCTGTGGAAGCTGTTTTTAAAATACTGATCCAGTTGTATTATTGTTTCATGTTTACTGGCCTTTTAGTGACCCCAGTTGATGTTTCTGATTGACAGATTTTGAAACTGATGATTTAGGTCCTTTTGAAACACAGAATTCTACAAATGCATTATGATAACAATATAAGTGTTCAGCAAGGACAAGAATGACATCCAATAAGTCTAAACTGGTCTTTAGCAGAGTACAAGTTAGAAACACACAGTGACTTTACATACATGCATTGGTTGTCCAGGTCACAACCCCCCCACCCTCACCTTCTCACTCTTGGAAACAATAAACACACCAGATTTGGGATTAAATGGCCACAGCCATATGTTTATTCAAGAAATGCATATTACAGGCTAGACATGCACCGAAGGGAGCCTCTCCAAGGTTCATATCTCCTCCCTGTCTCTTCTTTCTATGAGAGAGAGGGGGGATACAACCTGCCGCCTGCCCCCCTCAGCATGGCTGCAGGCAGCTGGACTTTTCATGGTGTCAGACCAACAGAGAAGATGTCCAGTGCCATCCATGCTGGCTGCAGCCCTCTGCTTTCCTCTCTGCTGTCTGACTCAGGAGATTGCAGACCTCCTTCAGGGGAAACCAGCCCTCAGGGACCCGATGTGTCAGACCCCCTGCGGGCATGGCACTTCCCTGGGGCATTTCCATGGTGACCTCAGCCAATTCATGCTGGGTGCAGGCCAGGGTCCCTCTGGGATTGCCCGTAAGAGAGGCCTTCTTTCCATGCTGGGCGCTGGTGGTCCTCCTTCCCCAAACTTCTGAGCCAGGCTAAATCAGCTCACCCTTAGGTAACCTTGGAGATACTCCCGATCTCTTTACAACAGAGGCTGTGACATTGCTTCCACCACACCCAAATGGCTGAAATTGATAACTGTACTGGAAGAGGCAAAAAACCCAAGGAAAAACCTTCTTTATTGGGAAAACCTGGGATATTTCCTCTGCAACCCCTTCCAGTGGTTTCCCCAGTAGTGGGCAGTGATCTTGAACAATATTGGGTGGGTGGGTGGGTTCCTGCTTTGGATGGTGCAAGTAAAATATACCGCTGCTTTCTGCAGTTCTTTATGACCATCCCTAGCTGCTGCCACCTAATCCCAACCCCTTGGTCACCAGAATGACCCTCCCAATCACCCCCAGATAACGGGGCTTTGACCCTGGCCATCTGGACTCCAGATGATGAAACAGCCTGAGAGGGCCCGATCTGCCTCTGGTGACCCCCTGATCCACTGTCTCACCAGGTGAGTATTCGCCAGTGGGGGGGGGGGCTGGAAAACAATCCCCTCTCTCTCCATCAAGGCCTTGTAGAAAGCCCATAGGCAACGAAGGCAGAAAATGGGCTGTCAGTCTTCCCACCCCACCTAGATACTCAGCACTGGCCCTAGTGGCCATCCATCTCTGTTGTTTCTGCTCCCGTACCCTTTTCTAACTAACTCCATAGAGTTTTCCCATCCCCGTTTTAAGCTGCTCACAAATTTGGCCTGTACCACTTCCTTCAACAACTTGTTTCACTTGTCCACCTCTTTTTCTGTGAAAAGGGGGCTTACAGACATCCCTTTTGAATCCCCCACCTGTGAGATTAGGTATGTTTTCTCTTATTCCTATAGTTGAACTCAGGGAGAAAAGTTCCTTGGTGTTCATCCTAATTATCCCATGCAGGTATTTGTATGTATTTATTCAATGTTCAGTAAAGATATAACAGTAACTGAAGATGAGCCAGTATTTAAACAAACTCTGGGCAGAGCTGATAGAGCTTTGGTAACAAGATGGGAACTGCCAAAGTTACAAGCCTGCATGTGCAAAATGTAAAGTTGGTTCATAAAGTTGTGTTTTAATATTTTTTACACCAAATTTTCAACATAGCCTTGCTATGACCCTCCATCATGAGGAAGGGCAGAGAAAATTCTCAACTTTTGGCTTAAAGGTGATTTCACACATGGACTGTGAAATCACTATTTGGGATTCAAACACATTTTAGTCAGGAGTTGAAAATGACAGCTATCAAATTCCAGCAGGCAAGTCTCAAGTTAAGTCTCCACTGCATGGTCCTTAAAGCTACCATCTTAAACAAATATGAAACCTGCATATTCTCCGGATTCTTAATAGTTAGTGGCAACTTTGATAGGGTAAAAATGAAATGTAAATCACTTTTAATTATTTTTAAATTAATTTACAGGTGACTACCTACAGTATATGCCCCCTGTTAAACTCCATTAAGTTTTGCTCATACTGTTCTTGGCAATGTTTAAAAAATGATTATATTTTAGAATCAAACAAGTACCCACTTTTTAAAATCAGGGATATCTGTCATTGATTCAGAAGAAGGTATATTTTCTTTTAGATTATCCAAAAGTATATAGGCAGTTGCTAACTACATATTATAAATTCACTGTCTGATGTTCTGTTATCTTCTCAAATTGAACAGCTTTGAATAATTAAAGCTATAAATAACATTTTGGTATGCCAAGTCCATAATTTTTGTGAGCTTATTAAGCATTTTCTATAGTCTTGTGCTACATATGGGCCACATGTGGTTTGTAACATTATCCCTAACCCATGGCACTGTGATCTTTAAAATACATATGTTTTATAAATGCATTCATGAGAGGAAGTGTTGACTTAATAACTAAAGACTGTATAAACGGGTATAATGTCAATAACTAGCTGCTGCATTGCTATGTGTGATCTTATAAAAACACCAACATAAACAGTGAGTGAAAGTTGTAGAAAATTACAGTCAATAGTCTCTCAGGGTCGAAACAAAGAGACGGGTTGTGTGGCGTGTTTATAAAGCATGACACTCAGTTTATAAGCATAATCTTGTTTTAGCACCATTTCATTTTGTTACATCTATGTTGGTCCAACAAAAGGTATCAAACCATTTGTTTCTGGATCTGTTCTTGAATTTAATGGCATTCTTCACCCATGTACGCAAAATAGTAATGGCAGTTGACTAATGTCAGCCAAAGGAAACAACTGACAACAGCTTGACATATTATTTGTCAGAACACTGGTAGTATTTCATGTGGAGGTTGCACTCGCTTTGTAAATTTTTTTGAGGGGGGAGTTATCAAATGCCTCCTCTATCAAGATCCCTGTATTGTCCAGTTCCACCTCTTAACTTTTTATTTGTAGTGGGTGTCAATTCCGGCAATAATGAAGGACTATAGGGGTAGTTAGCAATTTCATTTTAATTTTTTTGAGGGGGACTGATTTGTTTAGAGAGTAGTGTTGGTTAAGCTCCACAGGGACTGACTGTTATTTTGCCTTAATTTTTTGGTGAGAATAAAAAAAGGAATGAAAAAGCATGAGGTAGTAGAATAGACTTCACTGTGCCTGGTTGCATTTGACTGGAGAATGATAATATATGAAACAGATCTGTTTTGGGGGTACATATAGCAAGGCACGGCAATTTTATTCATAGGGTGCCCAGTCCAGGAGGCTCTGGGTGCCAAACATAAATAGTCAACATACAGCAGTAAATTAAAACATGTAATGACACCTCATTAAAACCATAACAAATTTAATATTCAGCAGCATTGAAAGGTTTCCATAGGTCAATCTTCAAGGGACAGGACAGAACTAAGGATGGCATCAGCAGTCAAAAGCCAGGCTGAAGAGGTGGGTCTTCAGCCTCCCCTTAAACATCTCAATTGAGGGAGCCTCCCAGACAACAGGTGGACGTGAGTTCCACAGAGTCCACCCAGACACACTAAAAGCACGATCTCCTGAGGTCCTGAGCCAAACCCTGAAAACTTCAAGAAGTCCCTCAAGGAGGAGTGGAGGGAGCAAGCAGAGGAGCTCAGATGGGTAGCCAGGACCCAGCCCGTATAGAGCCTCTATGGGTATGTCCTAGAGAAGCATTTAATTTGGTAGGAGGGAATAAGTTACTCAAATTAACTGTTCATTGAAAAAATAATTGCAGTGTATAAATGGCTTTGTCCCCCACTTCAAAAAAAGATATATGGTCTTGGCAGTTTATTCTTGAACATTGCTCTTTTTTGTGCAAAACTTAGTTATCTTCTCTCTGGCTATTGACTGAATTTCTGGTTCAGGACAATCTATTATAATTCCATCATTTAGTTTTTATTTAATAGTACTGTTTGTTGGAACAGTGTTTCTATTGTATTGGAAATATAAGCACTTTATATCCTTAGGGTTGATCCATCCTTAGCACCCTTGGCTGATAGAGCTATTAAGAGGTTCTATAGACATGCCAAGAACTTAAAAGAAGTTCTGTTCAGGAGGTTGCATCCAACACCAAACTTTAAATCATGGCTACCCCTCTCCCCTTGCCATAAATAGGTTCATTGCCACAAGTATGAGACGGTAACAAAGGGTCCTTGTCTTCTGAATACAAAAATGGAATAGAGATTAAAATAAACTGATTTATTAATTGTGATAGTGTGGGTCTGGTCAACCTACTGAGCTGTGAGTGTGGAAGATTTATATTTTTCCGACTAAGAGAAAGTTGAATGTTCACTTCATAGAGCATTTTGGAGCTCTTTTCATGACTTTTTGACATTGTCCTGACTGTCCAACTTCTGGTTTAGCATTTTTATTATCCAGCACAATACATGTGGCCATTGTCCCCCAAGACCCCAGCCAGTAAATGAGAACAGAAACCTGTTGTGGGTGCCTAGATTGGCAAACAAAGTTTATTACATAATTAATTTCTTACAGTCATCTTGTCATCATTTCCATTAAAATAATTATATTTACAAACTTGTTACCTTTTTATAGAAGTATTTTACCATCTCCTTTTCCAGTATGTATGTATATACAGTATATATTCATCATTGCATTATAAATCAGGTTCTTTAATTGTTTCTCTTTAACCAACATTCCTCATTATTTTCTTTTTCCTTTTCTTCCCCCAGCTGTACACCTGGGGGACAGTTCTCCCCCTTATCCTTTATTCTCTGGGCATTAATGTACACTAGTGCCCTTCTTCATTTTTCTGTATTTGTGGCCTTCTGTGTCCACCTGTCCCCCCTCCCTTTTCCTGCCCCCAGCCCCCATTTTATACCTTCTTCTTTTTTGTCCACATATCCCAACCGTCCAACTTCGGCTGTGACATGCATTCCAGGCATACACAACATCATCAGATTAAATACCTGCCACCCATGCACTTTTAGGTTGGCTTGTTTCATTGTTCCTTTCCTCTTGTTCCTCTCAGTTGGGCAGACAGGAGGTAAAATTCTAAAAGCAGTGAAAGTGAGGTCAGGGACCCAATGCAGCTGTTTTTTAAACCCCTTTAATTCCTCCCCTTACAGCCCACCATTGCACAATCATCTTCCTTCTCCTCCCACTTTTGTTTCCTCCCCTTTTGTGACCTCACATATGATGTCACTCTGTCTTCCTATCTTTATAATTAAACCCTCCTCCTTCCCCAATCCCCCTGCTGTTGCTGTCACTGGGCCCACCCCCATTGGCCAAGTCCCAGGGGACAACATGGCCTGCCCCTTTAATATGGCAAATCTCATTGTCCCCTGAGACCCCAGCCAATAAATGAGAACAGAAACCTGTTGTGGGTGCCCAGATTGGCAAACAAACTTTATTACATAATTAATTTCTTATAGTCATCTTGTTATTATCATCATCATCATTATTTCCATTAAAATTGTTTTATTTACAAACTTCCCATATTTTCATAGATGTATTTTACCATCCCTTTTTCATATATATATATATATATATATATATACACACACATATATACATCATTGCATTATCAATCATTTTCTTTAATTGTTTTTCTTTAATAAACATTCATCATTATCTTCTTTTTCCTTTCCGTTCCTTTCCCTAGATGTACACCTGGGGAACCACTCTCCTTCTTATCCTTTTCTCTGGGCACAAGTATAAACTAGTGCCGTTCTTCATTTTTTTCTTCATCCTGGGTGGTCATCCAATGGGATGCCCCCAGGAACCTTAGTGAATCCCACGTGGGGTGTGGTGTTCAGAGCTGTGCATGCCGATTGCAGGCACTTGGACCCTGTGGCACCATCCTGTCCCAGTGCCACTGCTTTTGATTTTGCCAGGTGCTCACCCTTCCAGCTGTCCCTGCTGCCAGCAGTTGGGGCAGCATGGTGTGCCCTGTCCTGGTTCCCTGCTGACTGAAGGCCTTTGTCCTTGGGTGTACACAGTGGGTTACAGTAGGGTCTCCCTGGCATACCCTGCATCACCCTCTGCACCCACGCAAACAGCACTATGCAGGTTAGTGAATACCTTGTAGTGCTGGCACACCCCTGCAATGCCCGCAGCATGGAGCTGTCCATGGACATGGGGGGATTGGGTGCAGTGGGTCTGCATGCACCCCCTCGAGCATGCCACATGGGGGGCACAGTGGGTGCAGAGTGGCTATCAGCCCCAGATACGCGCACATAGCTAACCCATCCCAAAAGTGCATAGGGCCCAAAACACCTACTCTTTAATGTATTCTCTTCCTGGCTTTATTGACAGACCTGTGGCTATGGGCATATCTCCAACTCTTCTGGGCACAATGCCTGACCATACTAGGGTGATCTAGGCTACCATTGTTAAATTTTGTTAATGTCTCATTTAATTTCATAGAAACATAGAAGATAGAAGTTGACGGCAGATAAAGACTGCAAGGCCTATCCAGTCAGCCCATTTCTTTATCAGCCTTACTAATGTGCCATCGGCCTTGCTCTGTCAATGGCCTATCTTTTATACTCATTTGTATTTCATAAAAATGTCCAGCCATGGCCTGGCCTCAATGTCACTTCCACCCAGGTGGATGATTAACATATCCAGCTCTGGGTGTGTCTCCCTCATCTCCTTAGTGTCGGTAGAAGCTGTGCCCATTTCATGCCTCTGATTCCTCTCCATCCTAGGTTACGCTGCCTGGGATCTTGGACAGCTGCCAGCACCCGGTCTCCTTGCTGCTCTCCTCTCTGCCCAGAATATGGATGAGTGGCCTGAAATCCAGATCTCTAAGGTTCTCTTTTTCCCTGTTGACAACAAAATAATCATTAGAATGAATCCTGTTCCTACCCCCCCGATTATTCTCCCACCTTCTCTCACTCTCTCTTTTTTTATACCTACTCCTGTAAAAGAGAAATAGAAACACCGTTAAAACATCAGTCATGTAAAGGTCTCACATATCTTTTATTACAGCTTGAGGCCCAGCATATGAGTGTCAATTCTTCCTGTGATCCTCCTTTTGCTTCAGCTACTGAGGCTGCCCCAGTATGGAAAGAGTGCAAAAAAAATATTTTGGGATCTTCTCCCAGAAATTCCATAGCCTTTTTATGTTGGCTCGCACTTGTGTGGCAGTCAACATATTGCAGTAATAGCAGATTTGGAGGTGCAGTCACTGTGGGCGAATGCAGGGCACGCATCAGTAGCTGTGTCCCTCATTCCCCAATAAGGCAGCTGCGGAAGCTGACACCAGCAGCATGTAAATTGGCCGCCAGATCAAAGAAAAGATCCATTGCAATGAAAGCCAAGCGTCTCACACAGTGGCATGCCTTTCCTTGTGAATCAGATTACTAAACATGGCAACACTGACTGCCACCGTGCAGAGTGCCCTGACCCACTTCATTTGCTGATGGGGGAGCCCACTCCCCATTGGAATAATGCCCCCCTTCCATTTCAGAATGTGGCAGTGATGCTCGATTTTAGAATGTGGCAGTGACGCTCAATTTCAGAATGTGGAGGTGATGCTTGATTTCAGAATGCGGTGGTAACGCTCGATTTTGGAAAGTGGCAGTGACGCATAATTTCAGAATGAGGCAGTGACACACAATTTTGGAATGTGGTGGTGACTCACAGCTTCAGAATGTGGTGGTGATGCACAACTTCAGAATGTAGCGGTGATGCTCGATTTCAGAATGTGGCAGTGATGCTCCATTTCAGAATGTGGCAGTGATGCCCAGTTTAGGAATGTGGTGGTGGCTCTTGATTTCAGAAAGTGGCAGTGACGCACAGTTTTGGAATGTGGTGATGACGCACAAATTTCGGATGTGGAGGTGACACTCGATTTCGGAAAGTGTAGGTGACACTCGATTTTAGAAAGTGGTGGTGGCACACAATTTTGGAATGTGGCAGTAACACAGTTTCAGAATGTGGCAGTGATGCACAACTTTAGATTGTAGCAATGACACACAACTTCTGAACGTGGCGGTAATGCACAACTTCCGAACTTGGAGATGATGCTCGATTTTGGAATGTGGTGGTGATGCTCAATTTTGGAATGTGGTGGTGATGCTCAATTTCCGAATGTGGTGATGACGCATGACATCAGAATGTGGCAGTGCTGCTTGACTTTGGAATGTGGCGGTGATGCGCACTTTTGGAATGTGGTGGTGACGTACACATTCAGAATGTGGCACTGAAGCACATCTTTGGAATGTGATGGGGATGTGCAATTTTGGAATGTGGCAGGGATGTGCAATTTTGGAATGTGGCTGGGACGTATAATTTCAGATTGTGGTGTCGATGTGATGCACAGTTTTGAAATGTGGTGGGTGTGAACAATTCTGGAATGTGGCAAGGACAAGCAGCTTCAAAATAAAATGGTGTGCCCTGTGACACCTGCACATGGTGGGATTGGGAGCAGGGTGGTGGGGAGCTACCAGCTGAAGTGGGTCCACTAGACAAAACAGCTATTGTGTCATAATATACAGACCGTGACAATGGTGCCGGCGATGGGGCAGTGGGTTGGCGTTGGGGGGGTTGGTACAGTTCCTATTACTGGAGCTGTCTGCGGGTGGGGTGGGTGACTCGCTGAACACCAGGGCTGATTTATATTGTACTGCCTGCCGCCCTCCTACGTGGTTGTGTCCGCCGATTTTTTTTGCTCCACGATATTGTAGGTAGCGATGCATTGCCTGCGAGGTTATGTCCACAATGTTTTTAACTGCGATTTTCCAGCTTGGAACCCTAAATTCCTTGATGTGTGTGTCCTTGTCACATTCTGAGACTGAGTGTCCCACTGTCCCACCACACTGCAAGATAGTGCATCTCTGCCTCATGCCAAGATTGCATGTCTTCCCCCTCCCCAAATATTTTTTACATGCTATACCTTGGTTCAGTCCTGCATTCCAAAACCACCTCCGGATGCGTTCTAAAGTAACGTACCATGCAACTGAACATTCTGAAAATGTAAAAGCTGCAGGCAGCCTTGTCATCTTATTTGTAATGATCATTGCAGCTACTGTTACTATAACTTTGGAGAAACATGTCTTATTAGGTTGCTGACTTGGAGTACAAGGCTGAGAGTTCTGGTTGTGACATCATCAGTGGCTTTTCACTGAAACAGGCTTTTTTGAACAGGAAGCAAATTTAGGGTTACAAAGTAGCTTGTAACTTGAAAATGAAATAATGTAAAAACCTAATTTTAAATATGAGATTTAATGGGGGTTGGCTGATCCTAATTCTACAATGTAATACTTTTGACTGGACTCCCTATTAAAAACTGACCCTTTATAATATTCAGACACAACTCAAACTATAGTTCATTAACTGTCTACCTTAATGTCCATCATTCTTTATTAATGAGGACATTTGTATGAAAACCTTACCTTTGCGTCCCAGGCTTCCTCTCATCCTCCTGCTTCTCCCCTACTGAAGTTACAATTCTTTGAATTTGACATCACAGTCCTTTGCTGTGGAAAAAAGTATGCTTTCACAAGAGGTTTATGACTTCAGCCAGGGATGAAGGGGGTGTAGCAGAAGAGATGAAGGCTGGGACACAGCAGTCCTCGTTTCCTGTAAATGCCTTCAGCAATGGCTGGCAATACA
Source organism: Neoceratodus forsteri (assembly GCA_016271365.2). Lineage (NCBI taxonomy): Eukaryota > Metazoa > Chordata > Ceratodontiformes > Ceratodontidae > Neoceratodus > Neoceratodus forsteri. Next base: position 250,106,083 of record CM028130.1, on the reverse strand, counting down.
GCCTAGAGGTTAGAATAATGAGCTGTGAATGACCTTGGAACATCCAGCAGACCTTGGTTTGATTCGCACAACCTCCACTTGCATATTGTGTGACTCTGAGCAAGTAACATTGCCACCTAGTGCTTCCGGGTCACCCCTTAAAACAGGCACTTGTGCCTAGTGGGCCTTACCTGGTTACCAAAAGGAAAAATAAAATAAAAATAAACTGTAAGGGGCATTGCACAACTCTCCAGCCAGCAATGACAGCTAAGTCACATTACATTCCAAATATATATGGGAAGTTTTGGTCTTGTAGACATCTTACTGCCTTCACCTCCTTTCCCATGGGGCAAAGGGGTAAACCATTTTAATGACCAAAATGCCCTGATAAAAGTGTGATAGACTAGCCTGTGTCACTACACTTAACAGTATTCAACATCCCCTAATCTTCTGGCATTTTTTTAGCATAACTTGGCACATTCCCTCAGAAGTTCTGTTTTGGGATCCTATCATACCCCTTTATCAAGGGATCTTGCAACACTTTTGTTCATCCAGCTGCTCAAGGTATCCAGTATTTAGTACAATTTAGAAGTACAACCTTAGATTACTAAGCAAAAGGAGGTCTAGAAAAGGCCATAGAATTAATTATGCCTAAGACCCCCTTTTTACATGGAGATACTGTATGTAAAATTTCTTTTCACCAGACTAAGTCTACTACCTCAGGTAATCTTCCTGTCATTTTCTAGCTTCTCCCCTTCAGAAGTCATAATTATCTGATTGTGACATCACACTATGCTGAAAATATGATTATGCTCTCTCAAGCAGATGTTAATAACTGCAGATGGGGGCAGAAAGATCAGATGAAAACTGAGACATAAAAATCCAGTTGCCTCAGCAAAAAATATAGAGGCACAAATGCAGAGAATTAATCAAATGTAAGCAACATAGGGCCAGATATTCAAAACTTTGTCCGGGCTAATTAGCACTGCCAGCGGCAAATGTAGCCTCAAGCACAAGCAAGCCATATTCAAAAGGACTAGCCGGGCAAATAACTTGAATATAGCATGGCAATGAGGCCGGGCAAACTGGGCTGGGAGTGCAGGTCAAACTTAGCCCTGGAATAAGACAGCTCTGAATATGGCAACCAGGAAGTGCAAACCACAACAGCAAAATAGTGCACAGCGATGTGAAAGTAGGTAAGGAGTGAACTATGTGGCCAATGTGTGTGCCAGCAAATGCGTAGACCCAGTACAGCTGCAGGCAACAGCGTATGTGAAAGTACAGTGTTCAAACCAGTAAAATATTCCCCAAACTGTTTGCACAGTGCTAACATGTTTGCGCGGGTTTAGTACACTGGTAGTATTTCATGTGGAGGATGCACTCACTTTGTAAATTTTTTTGAGGGGGGAGTTATCAAATGCCTCCTCTATCAAGGTCCCTGTATTGTCCAGTTCCACCACTTAACTTTTTATTTGTAGGGGGTGGCACGTTCCAGCAATAATAAAGAACTATAGGGCCAGTTAGCATTTGCATTTTAATTTTTTTGAGGGGGACTGATTTGTTTAGAGAGTAGTGTTGGTTAAGCTCCACAGGGACTGACTGTTATTTAACCTTTGCCTTAATTTTTTGGTGAGAATAAAATAAGGAATGAAAGAGTGTGAGGTAGTAGAATACACTTCACTGTGCCTTGTTGCATTTGAATGGAGAATGATAATATATGGAACAGATCTGTTTTGGGGGTACATATAACAAGGCAAGGCAAGGCAATTTTATTTATATGGTGCCCAATCCAAGAGGCTCTGGGCACCAAACATAAATAACCAACATACCGCGGTAAATTAAAATATGTAATAAAACCTCATTAAAACCATAACAAATTTAATATTCAGCAGCACTGAAAGATTTTCATAGGTCAATCTTCAAGGGACAGGACAGAACTAAGGATGGCATCAGCAGTCAAAAGCCACACTGAAGAGGTGGGTCTTCAGCCTCCCTTTAAACACCTTAATCGAGGGAGCCTCCCAGACTACAGGTAGAAGTGAGTTCCACAGGGTCAGCCCAGACACACTAAAAGCACAATCTCCTGAGATCCTGAGCTAAACCCTGAAAGGTTCAAGGGGCCCCTCAAGGAGGAGTGGAGGAAGCGAGCAGAGGACACCAGTGTCAGGAGCTCAGACAGGTAGCCAGGACCCAGCCTGTATAAAGCCTCTATGGGTATGTCCTAGAGAAGCATTTAATTCGGCAAAAGGGAATAATTTACTGAAATAATCTGTTTATTGAAAAATGAATTATGGTGTATAAATGGCTTTGTCCTCACTTCAAAAAAAGATATATGGTCCTGGCAGTTTATTCTTGAACATTGCTCTTTTTGTGTAAAACATAGTTATCTTCTCTCTGGCTATTGACTGAATTTCTTTCTGGTTCAGGACACCCTATTTATAATTCCCTCATACAGTTTTTATTTAATAATACAGTTGGTTGGAACAATGTTTCTATTGTATTGGAAATATAAACACTTTACATCCTTAAGGTTGATCCGTCCTTACCACCCTTGGTTGATAGACCTACTAGGAAGTTCTACAGACATGCCAAGAACTTAAAAGATGTTCTGCTCAGGAGGTTGCATCCAGCACCAAGCTTTAAATCATGGCTGCCCCTCCCCATGCCATAAATGGGGTCATTACAGTATATCAGAAGGTAACAAAGGACCTTCTCTTCTGAATACAAAATGGAATAGAGATTAAAATTAACTGATTTATTAATTGTGATAGTGTGGGTCTGGTAAACCTACTGTGCTTTGAGTGTGGAAGATTTGTATTAGTCCAGCTAAGAGAAAGTTGAAGGTTCACTTAGTAGAGCATTTTGGAGCTCTTTTCATGACTTTTGACATTGTCCTGACTGTCCAACTTTTGGTTTAGCATTTTTATTATCCGCACAATACATGTGGCTATTGTCCCCAAGACCCATCCAGTAAATGAGAACAGAAACCTGTTGTGGGTCCTAGATTGGCAAGCAAAGTTTATTACATAATTAATTTCTTATAGTCATCTTGTTATTATCATCATCATCATCATTTCCATTAAAATTGTTTTATTTACAAACTTCCCACCTTTTCATAGACATATTTTACCATCCATTTTTCATATATATATATAGTCATCATTGCATTATCAATCATTTTCTTTAATTGTTTTTCTTTAATAAACATTCATCATTATCTTCTTTTTCCTTTCCTTTCCTTTCCTTTCCTTTCCTTTCCTTTCCTTCCCCAGATGTACACCTGGGGGACCACTCTTCTTCTTATCCTTTCTTCTCTGGGCACAAATATAAACTAGTGCTGTTCTTCATTTTTCTGTATTTGCGGCCTTCTGGGTCCACCTGTCCCCCCTCTCTTTTCCTCCCCTCTCCCCCCAATTTTCATGCCTTCTACTAGCCTGCCTCCTGCTCGTGCAGAATGGAAGGTCTTCCACCCTATCAGTTGTGGTCCCTCCTTTCTCCACACCATAATAAAGTCTTCTATACCACAGTTAAACATGTCATTTCCCATCCCTGACAGATGAAACACATAACCTCTGTAAAATTTGTTATCCTTCTCTTCAATTCTCCTCCTTATAATCCTCCCTCCCACACTTAAGAATAATGGGCTGTATGCACTAAGCAGGCATGGGTATGCAGAAAATCACATCCTCTGCCCACAACCCTGCATCCCATGCACAGGTGCACCCATACTGGCATTCACCAATGCCAGCCACCTGTCCACACCTCCTCCCCCACCATGCAGGACTCTGCAGGATGGATGGGGAGGAGACATCATCCTGGGAGGTCATCCAATGGGATGTCCCTCCAGGAACCTTAGTGAATCCCATATGTAGGGTGGTGTGGTTCCAGAGCTTTGCATGCTGATTGCAGGCACTTGGACCCTGTGGCACCATTCTGTCCCAGTGCCACTGCTCTTGATTTTGCCAGGTGCTCACCTTCCAGCTGCCCTTGCTGCCCAGTGGTCAGGGGCAGCATGGTGTACCCTGTACTGGTTCCCTGCTGACTGAAGGCCTGTGTCCTTGGGGGTACACAGTGGGTTACAGCAGGGTCTCCCTGGCATACCCTGTATCACCGTCTGCACCCATGCAAACAGCACTATGCAGGTTAGTGAATACCTTGTAATGCTGGCACACCCCTGGAATGCCCCCGGCATGGAGCTGTCCATGGACATGGGGGGATTGGGTGCAGTGGGTCTGCATGCACCCCCTCGAGCATGCCACATGGGGGGCACAGTGGGTGCAGAGTGGCTATCAGCCCCAGATACATGCACATAGCTACTCCATCCCAATAGTGGATAGGGCCCAAAACACCTACCCTTTGATTCATTCTCTTCCTGGCTTTATTGACAGACCTGTGGCTGTGGGCATATCTCCAAACTCTTCTGGGCACAATGCCTGACCATACTAGGGTGATCTAGGCTACCATTGTTAAATTTTTTTAATGTCACATTTCATTTCATTTCATAGAAACATAGAAGCATAGAGTTGATGGCAGATTAGGACCGCAAGGCCCATCCAGTCTGCCCATTTCTTGGCATGGGTAGGTGAACATTGGTGCACTAAAGGTGCCTGCTGCAGGAGCTGTGTCTAACAGGAAAGGCACATGGGAGACAGATGTTGTTGTGGGACCTACAGGGATAGAGGGGTCCATTAGTACCAATAGAGAACTAATGGGAGTAGATATTCAGTGGGACACATTGTTGGTGAGGAGTCTACCCAGGTTAAGAATGAACAGTCCTCTGGGAAAATGTTTTGGGTTGTGTAGGTGTGAGGAATAGCAATACCTTGGTCCAGGAGTGAGATGTGATTGGTAGGAGGCTAGGTTTGGGGGGGTGGTATGGGGCTGAGGACCTATGTGCCTGAGTAGCAAGAGACTGTGAAATGAATAAGACTGATAACTGTCAGAGCAAACTTTGTATTCTGGTGATGGTGCAGTGGTTAGGTTGCGCGCCTTTGGTCCATAAGGTCTCAGGCTCAGGTCCCAGGTAGGACATGTGGTGAAAATAGAGGTGAAGCTTACTGTGAGATAGGAACTAAACTTGGATTCCTATCTACAGTGATTTAAAGGTAGGGTTCGGAATATGCATAGGAGAGGTACCAGAATTAGGGCTCAAGGGTGACTCCTAGTGGTCACCTAGAATAACTAACAAATGGAAAACTGGGGACTTAGAATTACGCTGACAAGTGGTTACATGATGGTCACATGACATTCATGACCTAGAAATTATGGACCATGGGGGGTGGGCAGGGCAGTCAATGCGAAGCATTGATGGACTAAGACAGGCACTGTCCATACCTGAAGCTACTAGCAACTGGTTCCCTCCCTTCTTGCTTACGGCTACCTCGGATCCCATTTCCCTGCTGCAGGCTATACATAAATGAGATAGGATGCTTGCTAGGAACAGCTAAACAAATGGTGGAAACAAAGAAACAAAAGGCTTTCCATGGAGGGAAAATCAAACAAAGACAGGGAGGGAGGGTTTGGGGCGTACCTGTAGACTGTGCATGTATGGGTCCAGCCACCTGTGAAATGTTCTCATTCAGGTAGAGAAAGCCAAGGAACTCAGGTAAGATAAAACGAATTACAGGCTAACTACCAACAGTAAACTCCTAACTTAGTCAGAATGTGATTACCAGGTCCCGTACAGTCTTAAATTACCTCTAGGGAACTACCCAAACTACTGCAGAACATCCATTCAGAAACAATCAAAACTGTTTGCCAGATAAACAATATAGATTCTGCAGTAGTGGAAACACAATGCTGATCAGAGTCAGTAGAACAGTTCAGAGTTATTTTCTTAAAAAAAGACAGGCACCATTTGTACCTGAAGCTGCTAGCAACTGGTGCCTTCCCATCTTGCTTATGGCTCCATCTGAGCCTGTTTCCTCACTGCAGGCTGTATGGTAATTGTACTGAAATAATTAAAACCTGTAATCAATGCACCTATCATCTTGTCCTTGTAGGATTTTTCTTAAGGTGCTTTCCCCAACAGCATCAAGGCTGCTGCCATCTCGTACTTGCCTATCTGCTCCTGTTTCTTGTATTTTTTAACTGTGCCTGTATCCACTAATGAAAAAATATCAACATATTCCTTCTTCCAAATTTTGTTTTTTAAGGACTGCGGAATATGGTCACCTATTGTGACACCCAGTGTCTCATTTCCCATGATTGGAGTCTCACCCCCCCCACTCTTCCATCCTCTTGGTCATCCCTCTCTATGCCATTAATCTCCTTCAACAGCTGTTCCATTCTTTTCATTCCCCTATCACACAGCTCCTCCAGAACTCCCTCAATGAACACCCTTAAATTTGCTACATTGGTGAGGTCAGTGACTTTATTCTTATGCCCTTTTCCTTTACCCTTGGCATCCCTGCCATGCTATCCTGTGTGGTCCTCTTTTCCAATGGGCCTTTCCTTGGGCCCCTTCATATTCCCCTGGTTCATCCTCTGCACTTCCTCCACTTGCTGGGCAGTGTCCACCATAGCCTGCAGCTTGCGCATGACCTTCATTGCCTGCTGCACTACTTAGCTCTGCTGCTGGTCACTGCTTCACTGAGGCATTTATTTATTTATTTATTTATTTTTTGCTATTGACTGGTTAAGTGCACTAGACAAATCCTGCCTATTTTCAGGCAAGGGGGATACAGATGAATGCCAACTGACCTTGAACCAGATGAAGCTGTTGGTGGTATTTTTTCATGAATGGAGGAAATTTGGCCATTGCATTGGGGAAATTCTCCTACTCTGCTGTAGGGGAACCCCCTGGCCATTTGGCTGTTAGCCAAGATGGCGGACGTTATTCAGATGCCTGCAGCACAAGCTGTTGCTGAAGAATCAGCTGTGGTGTGAATGATGTTGTGGATATGCTTTCAGATCCTGATTTGCCTTCTAATTTGGATGTTGCTGCTGTGCAAACTGAGGATTCTATCTCTGTAAGTGTTTCTACTGATTTAATCTTTCCTAAAACTGTGCCTGATTTACCTAGTGACTCTGACTCGGAGGTAGTGAACTGCTACCCTATGGAGCTATGCCTGCTCTCTTTCTGCCTCACGTCTGAAAAAGAATGACTCTTAAGGTAGGATTTTGCCACTGAGGAATGCTTATTTTTTCAAAAACAGGCTCAACTCAAAACCTCGCTGTGGAAGTTGCGCTTTGACAGCGACGCCTTAAATGTCATGTCAAAACAGCTGGATGCTACTGACATGCCCACTTCTGTACAGGAGCCAAAGAGCTGGGTGGCACATGTAGAAGCCGCTGAAGTGATAGAAACTTCCACTACTTCTTTTTCATTACTGCCCTCCACAGATATTGCGTCGAGAATGGCAACTGCAAGCCCTGGTGGGCCTGGCCTAAGATGCTCTGTGGAGTCTGCGGCTCCTGTTGAGGGAACCTTGGCTTGGTCAGTTTCCTCAGCACTTCAGGAAGCTGGCTGGCAGTTTGATGCACTTACAGGCCAATGGTGTTCTGGCGATACAGCTATTAATATACCCATTTAGACTGCACCTGTTTCTTCAACATCTGCAGCTGCTCCTGCCATTTCAGCCTGGGAAGCACCTTCAGATTTGGCCTTAACACAGAATCCTGAATTGCCTTTTTTAAAACTAGCTGTTCTACTGAGAGATATTCAGTTTAATTTTCTGCATAATCTGTATTATTCACCGGCCAAGCTGTACAGGCTGAAAAGACAGTCGTCTCCGGCCTGCATTGATTGTGGTGCTCAGTTAGCTACTACCTTCAACAAGATTTGGGCCTGCCCTAAAATAGCTAAATTTTGGCAAACTGTTAAAGGCTGGATACAACCATATTGTGATCTATCCCCCTTTTTTAAAGCTGAGATATGCGTTTTTGGTAGGTACGCTCAGGGTATATCTAGAGTCCAGAAATACCAAATAGCTTTGGTTGCCTCGGTTACAAAGTTATTGATTCTTCGTCATTGGCAAGGCAACTGGACTCCTTCCCTTAAAGAATGGTGGGACGAATTCCTGAACACACTAAACACTGAGAGGGCAGTCTCAGATCTTCACAATGCTTCAGCCAGATTCTCTAAATGTTGGGGCAATTTTTTCCAATCCTTGAACGAAAGATATGGCTACTAACTCTACAGACCACCCTCTCTTTCAATCTACCAAATGTATCCTTGTTACCTGAAATATTCACAGTATTTGTTGTCTCCTTTATTTTATAAACTTATAGTCATATTTGGTCCTCCTTCTCCTGACCATGTTTATCCACTAGCCAATGCTTTATTTTTAGCTGCGGTGCATCCTTGCCTAACTTCTGTCATTGGGACAAGATAGCTGCTTGGGGGAAGGGGGGAAGCGGGGGAGTTGGGAAGGTCGGGGTGGGTTAGGAAGGGAGTTGCATTTTGTATCCTTTGTTGGGGATATTGTTTGTATTTGGATAATGTTATGTATATATGTTGTTTATAAAATGTTTCATTTATAAAATAAAATGATTTGCAAAAAAAAAAAAAACTAGCTGTTCCTCCTTCACTTGCTGGGGCCGAGCCTATCGATGAATCCTCCACACCCCAACGGCCTTTGAATTTAGTCAATAAGACTGCACCTAAAACTTTTGCCTCGCTGTTTAAAACCGTCATTTTTCCAGCAAAAAGACACAATGCTGTTCATCTCACCTATACTGGAGGCATGGACTCCCCTCTGGATCGGCTTTTTGTTGCCAGGACTCTTTTGAAGGACTCCATGAAATTTCTTGCGACAGAACTCTATGCCGTGATACATGTCTCCGGAGGAACGACCTTTGATGTCAGCTTTAAAACTGTTCCGGGTTTGGAATGATTCTGGGTCAAATATAATCACTTAAAAAATCTTCTTTATGGTCCCCATTTCTTGTTACCCCTCTGTCTTAGCCATCCCACAAGATTATTAATGTGCTCTTTAGAAATGAGGGGGTAAGTGTCCAAGACCTGATCATCTGGCTAAAACACCGCTGCACCTTATTGGAAGATCCCGAAGCCTTGATTCAGAAAATATCTGGACTGGGGGTTGGAAAGTCAAAATCATGCTTAAAACAAATGACACTGGTTCAATTCACTTACCTAATTCTTTTTTTCTAGGTCGAGACAGGGGGATTCTTTTTATGCAGGACAGACGAAGATGTGTTATAAATTTGGGTCTTTGGAGCACCTTAGTAGTGCATGTGATTTGCCTAGATGTGTAATATGTGGTGACTTGGGTCATTTAGGTTCATCCTGTCTTAATGAATGTAAATGCAATCTCTGTGGGAAACTGGATTATACCTTTCAGAATTGTACTGCTGCTGCGCACAATTCTCCTGCTCAAGCTGATGGAGCCGAACAGCGCTTGTTAATTTCATTGGCACAAAAGAAAGTGAGTTGTCCAGGGTTCTCTAATCCTGAACTCTCGGCTGGTTCTGTTATTTCTCCTTCGGCTCCCCATATGGTTGAGCCCCATTCCACTCCTAAACCCCCTTCCCCCAACAGTCATGATTGCAGTTGCTGGCCCATCCTTTGTTTCTGAGAGTCAGCAGCTGCCTTCAGTGGAAATCTCTTCCTCCCCTTCTTGTGTGTTGCAGGACTCTGGTATGCCTCCCCCTCCTACTCTGGGAAAGAAACCTGGCACTAGAGTTACCAGACAATCTATCTAGGATTCTATGGACAAAGTAATGCTTCCACAGTCTGCAGCTATCCCGACTTCTAATAAGTTTGATGTATTGCAATCAGAGCATTCGGACATGGAATCTGATGTTTCTTCTATGGACTCCTCAGTACCTGAAGGTACTACGGATACTGAGGGGACGGTTCATCCCCGGGGTCAACAAAAATGAAAAGCAAAGTTTAAATTGAAAAATACGGACAAGCTTAGCCGAAAACACGCTTATAAAAAAACTTGATGACTGAGCCTTTTTCTTTTCACACCATCAATGTAAATAGTATTAAGTGGGTAGCTAGGTGGCAAATGTTTTTTTCCATTCTAACTCATTTTCCTCTAGGCTTCTTTTTCCTGCAGGATACTCGCTTACATACTCTGCATGGAATTCAGTTGGCTTCTCAAGCCTGGTACTTGGGTCCATCCTTTTGGTCTTTAAGTAAGGAGCCTTGTGCTGGAGTGGGTATTCTCTTTAAATATCCTGACACCAATGTTTAAAACTATTTGATCTACTCTCTGGTAGGCCCTGGTCTTGGATGTTCTTACCCAGGAAGTGTCTTTTCGCTTAATTAATTTGTATGCCCCTCAAAAAAAAGCTCAAAGCTGTAATTTGTTTCGATTACTTGAGCCTTACTTACATACCCACTATAAGGTGATTTTTGCTGGAGACTTCAATTGTCCCTTTACTGCAACAAAAGGTAAACAATATTGTGACTCTAACTTACTGTCCCAAATAGTTCTCAAAACAAATTTATTGGATGCAGCCTATCATCTTACTAATTTGGCCCTTCCTTTCATAAAGGTCCTTTAACTTCTAAAAATGATTATTTATTTTTGTTTCCCCTACTCTCCCTATTCAGGCTGCCATAGTTTCAGCTCTTGAATTTACAGACCATCATATTGTTTCTGTGACAACTGGGGTAAATACCGGGTAATACAGGGCTTTGGTTTCTGGAAATTTAATATTTCCTTACTCCTCCATAATTTTGTTTTAGTACGGAAATCTGTTTTTACTTTTTATGATTCTACCGCACTTTTTTTTTTTGGAAATTTATGTTTATTCACTTTTTCATGAACATATCATAAAAATCAGTTAGTGGAATCATGTTACATTATACTTCATTTGCTAGCTTCAGGATTATGTTATTCCAATAATTTTTGATACTTCACTTGGGGGTATAAACAAGATATGTAACAGTAGTCATAACCCTAGGAAGGCTAACCACACCACAACCTGTGGGGTAAGAGGAGTTAAAATAATAACATTTTTCAACATGGCCCTACCTAATCCATTATCCCACAAAACAGATTTTGTTTAATAGATGATCACTGGGTTCCCTCAGCCCTGTTCGAGTCCCAGCAAAACTACCACCAATGTAATGTCTGTAATAATCAGGTATTTCTATACTATGGCTCCTTAGTACAATTTTACTTTTTATAAGAACCAAACCTAAGATAGAGCCTGGTAAACAACAAGTAAAGTACAAGATATATACTAGATTATTCTAAGTTTAACTTTTCAACCAGCCTGATATATACTGAGCTAATGTAATACTGGCACAGCTTTAACTTTTGGCCATAGCTGGAAATCTACTTTTAAACAGGCAACTGCTTGAATATTCCTATCCAGAACTGTTAGTCTCAGATCAAACCAAGGCTTTAAATACTAAAGTAATTTTAAGTTTAAAATTAACTTTTTAACCAGCCTATCGAGGTTTATCGACTTAATATGGGAAACAGGAGGATCGAGTCCATCTATCATCTGTCCACATTGCACCGCATGTTCAGTGCCATTTTAAACTAAGCAAGAAAAAGAGAAGGAAACAAAAAACTTTGCTGCATCATCCCAATTCAACTAGTCTTTCTTTGCTGACCAGCTTATAGGAATTAGCCACAAATATATGTTACTTTTTCTGTTTAGCACTCACTCTGGTGACTCAAATGTCCCACAATGTCTCCACATGTATATCAACCCTCGTCCTCGGATTCCTCATCCCCCGATAGCTCCAATGGTGGATCACGATGAAATTCAGCTGCAATTTTGTTCACCTTTTTCTTTGCTTCCTCTGGGTCATTAAACTGAAAAATGTTTCCACCGTAGGTGATGCGGAGATGTGCCGGAGCAAGCAAAGAGTGAGAGACCCCAAGACTTTTGAGCTGCTGCCTTAATGGATCAAACAGATTTCGATGATTTCTGGTTGCATACAACCAATCCAGGAATAATTTGACCTCCTGATCTTCGATTGTGATCGGAAATTGGGCTCTTGCCCATCCTAGGATAGTATCCCAGACTTCTTGCCCCTTGGTTACTAGTAGAACCATCCTGCTGGCCTCCCGATTTAATTGAGCCCTGCGAAAATTCACCTGGTAGGCCCTCTTAAGAGATGCTGGAGCTGGGCATAGTTCTTCTGGCATTTCATTCTGAATCCATCTTCTGAGGAAGCATAGTAAGTCTACACCCTCTGCACCTTCCATGAACCTGACGATGCAGATATTCATCAATATATTACTATTCTCTAAGGTTTCTAAGCGCGCTCTCAGGTGCACATTTTCAGTCAGCTTTGCAAAGCCTGCCTGTGTGCATTGAGATCTGCTGTCCACCTCAGATGTTACTTTTACTGCACTTTCAATTTTGATATCCTGTTCGGTAAGTCTATCTAATTCTTTTTCAATTTTGGTGTCCATCTCGCAGACTGCGTTTAACGCTTTATCCCATAGAGGTGGATTACTATCTCCACTGGCTCGATCTGCAGTATTGGGCCCATCTTCCGATCTCTGCTGAGGCTGGTGTAACAGACCAGATTTTTGTCCCCCTCCTGTGGTTGGATTTTTTGTTCTACCCATAGCAAGTTTAGTATCTATAGGTTCCACAAAACACAGTCTACTCATCTGGAGCAATTAGAGACCTTTTATATGATATTACAGATTTAATAAATCAATTTTAAATAGTACTCGATGCTGAGCTGAAGCAACCATGTCCTGTGCCAAGTGTGGCTCACTAACGCCCCCGATTCTACCACACTTTGGTGGGAAGATACTAGGGTTGAACTAACAAAGCTATGGAAAGGGGTTGCTAGGACTGCTTATATTGACTACCTGCAGAACATAAGATTATTGCAACAGCTTTATTCGGTCTCCTTTGAGATGGGTCAGGTCTTAACTTCTCCTGTCTCTCAGCTCTCTGAGGAGATGGTTCATTTCCATGCCACTAGAGCTAAAACTTTATTGTTCCAACAGCAATTTTGCACTAAGGGTGAACTGGCAACCACTTGTCCGTATGAACACTGGCAACCCCAACTGAAGAAAAAAAAAACATTTCTGCAGTTCAGGATCTTTGTGGGAATGAGTGTCATGACATGAGGGATATCATCAGGATTGTTTCTGCGTATACTACCCATATGTATAGTTCTTTGACAGTCTGTGTTGTGGGACTGTGGCCCTTTTTGCAAGATTTAGCTGTCCCTTTGCTGGAGGATGCAGAAGTACAACTTTTGGTATCTCCTATTTCTGTTTTGGAAATTAAAACAGCACTTTCCTCTATGGTTGAAAAACAATCTCTTGGTCCTGATGGTGTCCCTTTAGAACTTATGAAATTCATGGGTACTCTTTGCTTAGAGGAATTAGCTTTAGTATTTAATGATATTTTAAATACTGGGGCAGTTCCTCTGTCCATGAACACAGGGAGTCTGACCTATATTTATAAAAGTGGTGACAAACGAAATTTGGATAATTGGCACCCTATTACACTTCTGAATTCTGATTTTAAATTACTTATGAAAATTCTGGCAAATAGGATCTCATTGGGAGCTATGAAATTGATTTCATCGGCACAAGACTATGCTATCCCTGGCAGAAGAATTCAAATACAACTTTTCTCTTGCGAGAACTGGTTGAACAGGGCAAACTGGGGGCCCTGGATGGTTATCTGCTTTTCCTGGACCAAGCAAAAGCCTTTGATCATGTGCATCATGATTCTTTATGGATTATTTTGGCCCATTATTATATACCTGTGGCTATGATTCATTGGTTTCAATTCCTATACCATACAGCAACTATTTGTCCAGTTGTCCACGGTTGGAAGGGTCCTCTCATTCCTATAAGAAGGGGTGTAAGACAAGGGTGTCCCCTTAGCCCAATTTTATATGCTTTTTTTATTGACCCCCTTTTGTGGAAAATTAATGATTCCAGGGAAATAGGACATGTATTGTTTCATAATCAAGCTATTCCATATAAACATATGGCCTATGCGGATGATGTGATGCTTCTGGTCCGTGATGAGCCTTTTGTCATTCCAGCTTGGCTCTTTGCACCAAATTTGGTGAACTAACCGGAGCTGCTCTAAATATTAACAAGTGTATTGGACAAAGACTGCACTATGCATTACATACTTCTGGATCTATTGCAGGTATCTCTATTACCACAGACCCTTTCAAAATTTTGGGCTTATATTGGGGGAATGTAGAATTGGATCTTTTTAATTGGGAAAAGAAACTGATTTTGGATAAGCATAAAGTTTTAATGTGGAGCAAATGGAAATTTGGAAAGAAAAAGATGGTGTTTCTCATTAAAACTTATTTGCTACCCATCTTTCTATAACTTAGTTATATCCCCACCTCCGAAATCCTTGGAAGTTGGGCTTTTGGGTATTTTCTTTCAGGTCTGTTGGGGTAGTCACCCAAACCCAATAAAATGAAATATTCTCTATCTCCCTATTAAGCAAGGTGGACTTAATATGCCTAATCCCATTCTTTTTTTAATAGTTTTTTTATACATAACAATATTAGACCTTTGTTAACTGATGATACTCAAACTTGGGAATTGTGTTTGAAACCAAAATGTATGCACTAGCTCAAGCTGTGGGAATCTCAATCCCTGAAATGTTTTAAGAGATCTGCAGTGATTCTTGAGTATATTAGATGCACCTTTTTGAGAAATAAACAATGGAACTTGTTGACGCTTCATGTTCTAAATCTATCTATAAAGCAATTGCATTTTTTTCTCTTGGACACCATCTGTCCGGTGGAAATTGTTTTTGATAAATGTCCATTACTTTATAGAAATACGTTACAGGGGTTTCTTGGTAACAAACAGATTCCCAATAGTATTTAGGATTTTCACTGATTGACCTGTCATGGCAAAATTAATGTTAAATCTAATCAGAAACATAAGGCCCTGCAGGAAAGATTTTGTGCCCGGCCTGACTGCTCTCAGCAGGAGGAAACAACTGAGCATCTCTTGTTCTTCTGTATGTTTATTTCCAACTTTTGGTCTTTTGTTGTGCATGAATGGGGTGAGGTTATCTTTTCAACAATCTCTTTTGAAAATCTGATGTTTGGATCTTTTGATGTTTCTTGGACATGTAAATGGCATTATAGCACACTGCAAGTGCTAATGAAAATCTTTAAATGGCATATTTGGTCTACTAGATGGGCTTATATGCTACAGCAATGGGATGAAACAATGATGGAATTGCTTTTGAAAGTAGTGCATCAGCTGAAATGTATTTATAAGAATGAGAAGTCTTCTCTATCCAGTAACAGAGTGCTTGAATTATGGATTGGATTCCCTTGGATCACAGACTCTGATGCTCCTATTACTTGAAGTTGTTCTTTATTGTGTTATTGTCTGATTTCATGAAATGCTGTGCTTTGCTTTATCTGGATCTTTTTTAGTCTTTCTTTCATGTATCATATTGGCATCTTTTATAATGTAATGTTTTTTTTATATTCTTTAATTTTGTTTGCTGTAATACTGTTTGGTCTGAAAAACTTCATTTTGCTCCAATAAAATTCCTCTACTCTATTGGTGGGGGGTTGATAGATGTTGGGATTACTATGTACACATTGGAAAAGTTGGAATATGTACACATTGGAAGAGAGAAGGGACCGGGGAGACATGATAGAGGTCTTCAGGTACATGAAGGGGGTAAATAGGGGAGGAACAGTCAGGGTGCTTCGAAGGAAGGAGAAGGGGGCCACTAGAGGGCATGGGTGGAAGCTGGAGGGGGGGAACATTCAGGGGAGAACAGAGGAGGTGCTACTTCACTGAGAGGGTGGTGGAGCCATGGAATGCTCTGCCCAGGGGGCTGGTGAAGGCAGAGATGGTGGAGGGTTCAAGAGGGGTGGGACAGGTACAGGGAAGGGTTCTGAAACAAAATCCAATGCAGCGAGAATATCCGGAACTGGGAAGGGAGAAGCCAGAGAAGACAAGGGGGGCAGCAAGGTCAGCTCCCAGGGTGGGGGCTGACCAAACGAGCAGATGTGAAAGACCGTTAGGCCCATTCTGCTGGCATTTTAGTATGTTAGTATGAAATACTTATTTACGTTCTTTTGATTTTCATTTTTTTCCAAGATTGCATGATGAAATACTGTTCTTCTATTATTTGTTTTTCAATAAAAAATTTCCCTGCTCTTTTCGAGAAGTGCCATGGAATCTTTAGCATCCACCTGAACTACCACTAGAACAGGCAGATGGGACCTCAGTTTAACGTCTCATCCGAAAGACAGCACCTCAGGAGTGCAGCACCCCCCTCATGCTGCACTACAGTGTCAGTATTGGGATATTAACCAAAGTGCCTGGTGTGGGGATACAACCCACAACCTACTGATGCCCCAGCCTCAGAGGTGAGTGTGCTACCTGCTAAGCCACTGACACTGCCAGGCATTCATGTGTTGCCATCTGCAACTCAAACAAACATCCATTATTACCTTGCCCTTTTTTTATTTGCACTGACCTAAATCCCATAATGTGTAAGTGGAAGGTGTTGTAATTGAATCCAGGTTGGCTGGCCGACCCACCAGTTCCATATTGCTTCTTATTTTTTTAATTAAGTAAACTTTATTAGCATAATTTAAACAAATCAACAGCTCCAAAAATAATAATAGCCAAGACAACATAGTACAGTCAACGTACAAATAGGTACATGTATAACAAGGTTACCTCTATATCTGGATACAGAAGAATAACACAAGAATAAGAAAAAAAAAGGTCATACATTTCCTGCAACATGTGGAGTTAACAGCCCTAAGGCAAAATGTAATGTACAGCTGTCAGGAAATCTGGTAAAGTCTTGGACATGATAAAACTTTTAAACATTAAGCCTTGCATTAGTAAACATCAACCAATAAATAACCATCAGATTATACTAAACAAGAGGCAACGAACAATTAACTAAAACCAAACTAGACTGGGCCAGGAGACTCAAGAGAGACAGAAACAAAAAAAAAAGAAGAGGAAAGGAGCAAAGTATGAGACTCATTAGAAAAGGAAAACATTAAAGTTCTCTGAGTACACCACAGCAAAATTAGAATATTGTAACAGAAAGCAATAAAAAAGGTGGGGGGGGGGCTACTCTCAAGCAACCCTTATTTACTGCAAATGCAAAGAATATGGAGAGTTTGCCAATGAGAATGATAGGTCTTCTCAAAGTGCCGAATACCCGAGATCGTACGTTCCATGCGTAGAACATCAAACATAGCCACCAACCATTCCTTATAAGTGGGGGGGATTGGTCAAGCCAAGGCCGCTCAATAATCCGCTTGGCCACAGCCATGATCAATGCCATATGAAAGCGCTGCTGCCCCACAAGCTGCTCAAAATCCAAACCCAAGCCTGTTAAACAAGAGTATAGGTGAGAAAACCTCCTGAAGGCCCAGCAGTGGATCCAAATGCACCTGTATGTCTTGCCAAAAGTGCTGTTTTTCTTTCACAATCCCAAAAAATGCACTTGAGGGTACCTCTACCCACCTGACACTTGTTACAGACAGCACCATCTACAAAATGATATTTGACTAGTCTGTCCATGATATAATACATATTACAAAGAAGCTTATATTGAGACAGCTTAAGAGCATCCAATTTTTTTTCTTGTCTATTGTTTATGCTCCTGCCCCCACAGCCCTCACAATCTGGGGAGCCCCAGCCCCATCATCCCGGTGTCCACCAACAGGCACAGTAGAAGCCTCAGGGCTTACCCCCCCAGTAGGGTTGAAGAGGGGGTCCACCTCTCCAAGACTGGATCAAGAGTTCCTGTGCCATGGCTGGCTGGGTGCAGTGCCTGTGAGCTCTCCCTTCATCCTCTGTGGGGTGATGCTGTTTTCCCAATTTTCTTCTTTGTAGGGGCAATGCATGCAATGACACCTGTGATGGTGCCACACGCACTCCCATGCATGCCCCCATTGAGCATCTGCACCGCTTTCGACTCCCCATCTTGCGGCATTGGTGCACCAGTCTCCAGCCACTGCTAGGGGCCAGGCTAGCACCAACTGCTGACCCCCCCTCCCCGGAGGAGTGCTGTCCTCTGGATGCTCAGTCCTTCTCCTCCCTGCCAGCCCCCGTTGGCCTTTGCTCATTCCTGAATACAGGTCACCAGTGTGGTGCAAGGTGTGGCATCCAGCGCCTCAACCCTCAATGCCACCGGGCCTATGACCATCAAATTTAATAAAATGGTGCAAATTGCACCACACAGTTAACCTAGAGGCCTGATCCTCCAGTTCCACAAAAATTCCTGCCCAATAGGGAAGCCAAAGATCCAATTTAGCAGCCATGGGAAGTCAAAGTCTCTTATAAAGATGAGAAATAACATGAGGCTGAATAGCGTTGAGACAAAATTCATCCCATACTTCTGTAGTTTGAGAGGACCAAGGAAGAGGACCCAATACTTTATAAATAACATGACAAAGTTACATATATGAGAAATCTGCTTTATCTGTTAAATCAAAATTACTTTTAAAGACCTGAATGGCAGAAAGCTACCATTCTGCACTAAAGAAGAAAGGGTGCTCAACTCGGTTCTCGGAAGAAAGGCATATCCGACTGGCAAGGAACCAATATGAAAATTTTAATTGTGTTGAATCAATTGAGACCAGTCCTGAAGGGACTGATACCCCAAAAATTATGTTACTGGCCATATACTTTAACTGATGTTCCAATCGGGGAGTCTCATAGTGTGGCAGGGAGCTGTCGGTATGTACTACACATACGGGAGCCTAGGTTTAACTGGTGTGATTTGACCAAGGCTCTCTTGATAGGCCAGGAGTTGAGCACTTAGAGCTTCCAATTTAAAAGCATGTGCCCACCATAAAAAGTGCAATGCATGTCCGGCTAAGTAATAAAGAAAAAAGTCTGGCAAACTCAACCCCCCAAGTTCTTTACCTGTAACAAGTTTAGCATACGCTCTCTGTGAACATTTGCCTGTCTTTAAAAAAATGTTAAAGCAAAGCATGCAAAAAAAAACAAAAAACATTTTTTTGATAAAAAAACTCTGGTCATAGTAAGAGGATATAGGAGACGTGGGAGGACATTTATTTTGATGACACTGATACAAGCCCAGAGCAATAAGGGGAGTTGCAGCCAACAAGTCAGGTCTTGTTTCAAGATGTACAGCAGACCAGCAAGATATATATTTGATCCTAGCATGAGTAGTTCTTCGTACTTTAATTCCTATATAATCTAATGTGTCCAACACCCAGGAACCACCCCAACTCATAACTTCAGAACAAAAAGTATTACAGTTTAAGGGCATAAAGAACATTTTATCAGGGTTTAGATTGTAGCCTGAAATAGCACCAAATGCCCTTAATACCTTGAAAACTGCAGGCAGAGAGACCAAAGAGGAGTACAAATTCAGTAAAATGTCATCCACACATGTTGAAATGGCATGCAACTGTCCCACAATCTGGATCCCATGGATATGAGGGTGCCCTTTAATGAAACAGGCAAGGGGCTCCAGATACAAATTAAATAACAAAGGGGATAAGGGACAACCCTGATGGTAATTTTCTTTAAAAAGAATGAGGGTGAAAGGAAACCATTGCAACAGATTTGAGTGGAAGGCTGGGAATATAAAGGCTTCACCCATGTTATAAACTCTGATGGGAACCAAAATACATCAACACTTCAAATAAGTACCCCTAAGAGACCCTACCAAAGGTTTTTTCTGCAACGAGGAACACCAGCATCGCAGGGGTGCATGAGTCCCTCGACACAGAAAGAAGGTGGGTCAATTTGCATAGATTATACCAGGAATGGTGGCCAATAAGGTTGCCACCTTTGGATGAGGCAAAAAACGAATCCTAAACTCTGCCCATTTCACCACCCCTTTTCATGACTGATTGTGCATTTCCCCTCCTCCAAATCAATTTGCTATGTCAGTAAAAGACAACAGTTAAAGCAGCAGTTCAACAAAAATGTTAACAGACTGTACCCATTAAAGTTGCTTTTATAGGTTCTTCCTAGTTACTTATTTATTTACTTACTAACTTACTTACTTATTTTATTTATTTATATATTGAGAATATCAGATTACAACCTTTGAGTCAAGGATTCGTTTCCAAATGCTCCATGT
Organism: Neoceratodus forsteri; assembly: GCA_016271365.2. NCBI lineage: Eukaryota > Metazoa > Chordata > Ceratodontiformes > Ceratodontidae > Neoceratodus > Neoceratodus forsteri. The sequence goes on along the minus strand of CM028130.1, from coordinate 250,086,091 downwards.
CAGGTACAATACACAACAACAGGTATTCATAATACAGTAATACAGTGACAGTACGGAAAGAGACTACAGACATGGTATTGGCAATATATAAAGTTAACCATATAACAGTGGAGATGTAGCCAAGATAGCAACAGGGTATGAGCAGTGATCACTTATTTATTTAGTTATTGTCATTGGTTTCCAGATAAACATACAAAGATAAAAAGAAATCTCATTTACAGATATAATCTAGGGGGAGACAATGGAAATACTATAAACAGCATACAATAGTATATATGGTATATAATAATATATAATAAATAGTTTCTTATAATGTGTACTTTATATCTTTTTCTGGCTCCATTTCCTTTTCATATTAACAATAGTATTTCAAAGCCAAAGAAGTTACCATACTTTTTTCATAGAGAGAAAAAAAATAATGTAAAACATTTAAAAATGCCTAAATTCTGCTAGAGATGAAAACATTTAACAGCAAATAAAACTGGAAGACGACTGGATCTTTTACTATTACAACAGGTGGGGTAGGCTTTTGACCAGCTTTGCTGCTATGTCACTTTAAGATGTAGAGTGGAAAAGATTAAAGGGACACCATCAGCTTGTCCTTAAAGCCCTGCTTTCTGTTTCCCTGGCTGTGGTTTTATAGCTCTAGATAGTACTGTTTCATTAGCTATTGCAATAAATCCAAGAGATGGCTTTCGCAGCCCCCCTTTTCCTCATTGGCTACATCCTCCTTCTGACAGTAGAACCAGTTTTGGACCCCATGAAAGACTCTTCCTGCCCGAATACTCCTATAGGATGGGAAATAAACCCAACAGTGTTTACCAGCCAGTTAACTTCCTCCAAAGGCAATAATCCTTACACATTTCCAACCCTTCACGCTGTTTCCTCTCATCTGTTATTGGATCCCCTCCCAGCAGCAGTCATATCCATCATGACTAAGATGGCACCTAGTGCCATCATGCATGTTGGTGTCCCGCCTTCCAGGATATGGAGTAACAAAATGGCGGATGCGTCATGCGCATGCGGGGCGTATGCATCCCTGTACCAGGATCACACTGTTTGCAAGATCGAGGCCATTGCCATGCAGGCCCCTTTGTTATGGTGGCATGGCCCACAAATTTTAAAGCACTGCACCTTCCAGCTTGCCACTGACCCCTGTAGCTTCTCCATATGCCAGTGCAAAAACTGACAAACTCTATCCGTACAACACCCCATATAAGATGATGATTGTTACCACGCCAGCTTCATTATTTTCTGTGCCCCAACCTGCAAAGATTAAAATGGGAATTTAAAGAACCCTGCAGGATTTGCCACACTCCTGACCACATTGTGCCACCATGCTTGCCTGGCTCTGACTTGTGGCACCTCAGAATGGCCCAGGCTGAACCCGATTAAACCTTTCAATCACTCTTTTAGCAAATCAAAGGAGGATCCCAGCACTGAGAATTTCCCCACACAATCATCCAGCAGCCGGTTTGGGAAGGTAAAGAGACATGACCAGCAAAAACCTTATAAATTCCAACCTGTATGGAAAATGACAATTCAAACTCAAAGGGTGCATTTTACTCAGAAGCTAACTTTAAGTCACCTGTCCATGATCTTTTCATGAGGAATGAAGGCAGGAACTATGTATATCTAGTAGGTCATCATTGTTGATTCCGCCTCCCTCAATCACACCATGTGGTCAGTTGCAGCCCCCTATGCCACTCTCGTTAAAACAATCCTTCCACACCTGGTTCCCTTCTTATCTCTTTCATACTCACAAACATACTATTTTGGCTTCTCCTGTCCCAGCGAAATTCCCTGCTCCGCTTCTTTTCCCTTAGTCCATACCTCATCCACATGTCTTTGCTTGCTTGAAATCACAAATACCTGCCAACTGAGAGTGCTTGACAGACAAAATCTCTGACCACAAAACTCTCAGACTGGCTCTCTAGCAGAAAAGAAGGTGAATTCAGTCTATGCACCTATTTTTATACCCCTTTCCTCCTTCTTCCTGCCCCTTCTCCCCTCTTCCAACCAATCCTATATCTCCTCCCTAGCCCTTCCCCATCCCATCATCCTCTCTCCCTTCAAGCTCCCCTTCCCATAATTCCTTTCCAAAATCCCTACCTTATCCTAGCCCTACCCCTTTACCCCTCACTCCTCACCTCCTTGTTGCCAACCACAACCCTGCTATTTTGGCTGGGAGCCCTCATAATAGGGGCTTGCTCTTCCATTAACAAACATAAGAGATCATGCTGACCACAAACGTATTTGTCAGGATTGACAAATATAGCAATCGTGGTGAGGCCTTGGTCCATATCATGAAATAGGGCAGATGTGGCTTTTATTAAGCCAGTGAGGGTACTGTGTTTTTTTCTGAATCCATGCTAGAACTTTGACAGCAGGTGGTGGTGGTCCAAATAATCCTGTAGGTGGTCACAGAGGATTCACTCCTGGATTTTTGCTTGCAGACAGAGAATTGAGATAGGTCTAAATTTTTCAACAGTAGTGTTGAGTCTGCTGTTATGGATGGGAACAACCACGGCTACCTTCCATTTATCAGGGACAGTTCCCATGAGGAAGGACTAATTAAACAAATCACAAACCAGGTAGGCAATGGCTGCAGCCCCCAATTTGAGAAATTTAGTTCAAGGCTGTCATATCCTGGGAAGTTATCAGCTTTTAGATTAGTGAGAAACTGATGGACTTTCCTGAGGGTTGCTAGTTTAAGGTGAAAAGCTGGATAAGTACCAATGTCCACTGGTGGTGGGATTGGAGGGGGGGAGTTGGCAAAAAGAGATGTATATCTGAACAGATCAGTACAAAATCATTAAATCCAGCGGCAATGGATGGGAGATCAGTGAGGATTGTGCCATGGGCAATGAGGGAGCTTGGCATCTCAGAGTTATTAACTTTGATTAAGGAGTATACCTGCATCCAGAATTCTTTAGGATTGCAGAGGTGCTCAGTTTGGAGTGCCCTGAAATGGGAGCATTTGGCTTTCTCAATGGCATTTTTGCAATTATTCTTGAACGGTCTGTAGGCTTTAAACACAACTTTTTACACAACTACATGTCCCACATAATTTCAAAAACAAACAGACTCAGAATTCATGATCCAGTGTTACTTAAATGACACCTGCTGTGAATCCCTAAGTCATTTTTATGGCTGCAGGGTGGAGCTCTGCAGAAATCTTGCTATCACAGTAGAAAAATGGAGCTCATCAGATTCTAAAGGGACTTCATAAAATTGGAGTTGCATTACAATCAGCACACTTGAGCAGTCTCAGGTTCAACTCTGTTATCAATCATAAGTGTACAATCACAAGATAAAACACTTCATTGTGGGTTAAAATACAACAAACAATCACCAAGTTAAAAAAGTAAAAGCAAGGTTAAATATATTCAAGTAATTGGTAATAAATCTGGTTTTGTCATAATTTCATCAAAATGCATACTTCAAGGTAGTACTTAATAACTGCACAAGTTAAAGTTACTTCATTGCCTGCTAACAGTATCCTTACTTGATCATGCATTTTAAGAAGTATAATCTTCTCCAAGAGGACCTAGCTATTTATTTCTTAAATCATTTAAAGCAGCAGTACTACAAAAAAAAAATTGTGCTTTTTTTGACAGTTTATTCCCTGTGCCCTGCTAATCATATACCTGGTACTCTTTCTCACCAGCATTGTACTATCACTGAGTAATTTGCTCAGTTATTCTCTGCTTTTGTTTACATTTCTGCCACTAAGCATGTTGCACTGGAACTCTATCTGCTGCCAACTGCACATGTGAATGACTTACAGGGACATTGGGAATGGTCAGCAGAGGGTCCCTCTGCTGTTGTCAAAAGACGTGATGTGACCTGTAGAAAAAGCGCAGCTGAAAATTAGTCAGCCGCCATATTTGTTGTAGTGCTGCAACAATTCAAATAAATTGCAAATATCTAAAAAACTAAAGATGACTGAAAAAAACATTTACAGGCATGGAAACTAGAACTTTGGCTGCATGCTTAAAGCCAAAACACAGAATTTTGATAGCTCACTTCCTGATTTTCATAGTACTGCTGCTTTAATAAGGGACATTAATAAATGTGAACTATTAGTGACTGTGTTTTCTTTGCAGTTACAATTCCTGGGTTCCATCAGTTTTTCCTATGTTACATAAACAGATCTGTAATGAAAGTGGATATTAAAGCTTAACCTCACAAATACCTTCCTGCGTAATGTATCCTGAAACCACACAAAATAGTCATTTGGCCCATTCAAATTACAGATTAGCTTATATTGGTAAAAAGATCAATGAACTGGAAACATTCACACAATCTGTTTGTAAACTAGTATCCATTAATCTAAAGAGAGATTATTTTGTATATCTTTCATGGTTAGACCTAGACCAACTTGTATACATGTCAGAGATTCCTGCTTTCTTCAACAATGCATTCAGTTTCATAAACCACAAAAAGGTTGGACTACACCCTTTATATGCACATGACTCTTGACAGCATGCAAACCTGAATTTCACATTAGGGTTATTAATAAGTAGTTGCCAGTATCTTATGGATCTAATTTTGGCTACCAATTCAATTGCCTTTTGTCCAGTTTGCAGCCTTAAATGTGCCCCCATACTGCTACTGGCAGGCCCCAAAGTAATCTCAGAAACAAATTTTGAATATACCCTAAAAGCATAGTACTTGACTCTAAGACCCAGATTTCTGTTCCATAGAGAAGTTAAGAAATTAACTTTAGCATTAAAAACATTTTTCATGGCTGTAAAAGAATTGTCAGCATATAACTTTCAAAACCTATTGATGCCCAAGCCTGGTTGGTTTGCTTTTTGTTCAGTATATTTGATGTGTGGTGTCCAGTTGAAATGAGAGAGCAACTTAATTTCAACCTCAGCCATGATGGTCTGTAGGTCTGGAATTTTATTTTCCAGACTTTGAGCATTTCCCCAATGTGCCCTTCCAGATTTTGCTACTACTCTGCTTTTCATCTCCCCTTTTTCCCCTATTACTCTCTTTCCTTACTCCCTCTGCTCTCATTCACATCTCCCTTCATTACTACCATTTATTTTTCTGATTAACAGGTACCCTCGGAGTTGGCTCTGTTGCGTTGGGTGATCAGCTGGCACTCTGGCAACTCGGGTTCATGCCGCAAGCCCGGAACGTCAGAAGAGGAGGACGTTAGGGAGGGTATAGGGCATCCGCTGGATGCTCTCCTCCAGGGGGAGGGGTTGCGTGTCTGCACTGCTCTGGAGCAACCCCCAGCTGTGCTTCATGATGCAGTGTGGGTGTACACAAACCACCTGTGCATCATGCAGGAGAGGATGCTAGGTGCGGCCACTGTGGGTGGGGGGGGACCGAAAACTGGAATATCTCTCCCCAATCAGCTGGATGACAGCCGCCAGGTCCCTCATCACCACAATAGCCCAGGATTGCCCTGAGCTGACCTCGCAGGCCCCTGGGAAATGTCAGCGTGCCTACGGGCACTTCTCCCTTGGGGGGCACCCAAAGAGTTACACTGGGTTACCCCGGGGATCACCAAGATGGGGCAGCGAATGGTTGCAGGGGCGTGGTGGCGGCAATGGGGCATGTGCGGCCCAAAGGAGTGGCCAGTCAAGGAGAAGCAAAAAAAAAAAAATAAATAGTTACCCTTGGGGATTTCTCTCCCTTACAGTTCTCCCTACTGACTATTTCAGCCTGTAGGAGGGGAGCAGTTAATGCCTCCCTGCTTTCTTCTGCCACCCCCCTCAGCTACTTTAAATGTTCACCAAAGTACTGCGGTTCCCCTCCTGGATGGCTGCAGGCCATCTCCTCTGTATAGGCCCTTGTCCCTCCAGGTGGGACCCCAGTCCCCAATGTAGCCGAACCCCTCCTCTCTTCACCACCCCTTCAACCATGAGTTAAAGTTCCTGGAACGAAGTACCCTATCCTCCCCCTGTCATAGGCAGGCAGCACCAAAAAAGTCATTGTAGCAAGTGCTACCCCAGAAAGGCACTAGCAACAAAGACAAGTTCAGTTGGAGTGTTTTTGATATGCCATTTGTTTTTTATTATGGTATGCCTAGCAAAACCAATGATTTTAGTTGTATCAGTGTTTATTTCCAAAGATAAGTCATCTAAAGATTCAGACATATTATTCAATGCTCTTTGTAAGCCTTGAGCTGATCTGGAAATGAATAGTGAATCATCTATATAAAATAAAACATTTATTAGCTGGTCTTGTATCTTGGGAGCATCCGTGTTTATAAGATTCAACTTATTGATCATATAATCAATAGAAATATTAAATAATGTTGGGGTGAGAAGACACCCTTGTTTCTCATCTCTATTTACCAGAAATTTCTTTGTAAGTTTCCCATCAAGGGATTATCATATCTGCATATTGGTTCCAGTATGTAATATAATTATTAGTTTTAATAATTGAGGGTCAATTTTGAGATAAGTTAGCACTTTCTATAGCGTATTTCTATTAAGGTTATCAAAGGCCTTTTTTAGGTCTAAAAAACAGCATTATAACTTCCCTCCCCTATTTTTAAGATATTTGTCCACTAAGTAGTTAAGTATGAATAAATCATCACTAGCCGAGAGCTTGTTTCTAAAACCAAACTGGTTTTCCAAAATATTTGTTTGTTCTGTATCCAGATCACTAATCTCTAGAACTCTAGAAGCAGAGGGGAGTATACTTTTTTGCCAGGATGCAAATCAATGATATGGGTCTATCGTTTGTCAGGTTTACTTTTGCAACGTCTTGTAAATGGGCACTATTTCATTAGTTAACCAAGACTGATGATTTTCCAGTGCCATCAATTAAAAAAAAAAGAAAAGAAGCGGGACCACCAACCAATGTTTACTTAAAAAATTTCAGTGGGTAGGCTATCAACACCAGCTGCTTTGTTGTTTTTTATTCAAGATAGAAGACTCAGTCTCTTCACTGGTTAGGGGAGCCACAAGTTTTTTATTTATTTATTTGGTTTTTGTTTACCGGGTAAGTGCACTAGCCATAGTAATGACTATTTTCATGCATGACACTTGAGGATACAGTACAAAACATGGCATGGACACATTACACATAACAGGATTATACATGCTCGAAACAATTTAAAAACATGGCATGAACACATTACACATACAGGATTATACATGATCGAAACTATTTAAATACATATGACATGGTAAGATTGGCTAAGTTTAAACAGAACTTCAAAATACATACAAAACATAGAAACACAAAACTGGTCACTGTAGATAGTATATAGACTAACATAAATTTCTGATACTATGGTGAGAGCAACATTAGGTAAGTAGTAATAAACTGATTCATAAAGAATTATTATGTATTGTGGTAAGAGGGAGAAGGGAGTAGAAGTGGAACAGCCCAACCCTAGAGGAAGGCATGTAAGAGGAAAGGAAGAGTGTAAGGACAGGAAAAACTGAGAAAGTGCTTAGTGTTGAAAGGCACAACATAAGTGAAAGAAATGAAAGTAGAGTGAAAGGATGAAACAGGATGAAACAGGTTATGGGGGTTTAAAGCAAGTACAACTAAGGGAATTGACAAAGTGGTTATATAACCCTTTCTTAAAAGAAACACGGGAGGAAGTTTGACACAGAGCAAGTGGGAGGGAGTTCCAGAAGAGGGGGGCATGACATGCAAAAGCCATAGCACCTTTAGAAGAATAGTGCCTGGGAGTGAGGACTGGTGCATTATCAGCAGATCATAGGTCATAGTGTGGGGTAACCTTACGGAAGAGATCCGCTAAGGATTTCAGTAATTGTAAATGGACAATGTTCTCAATGATAGAGCCATAAGTATAAAGTCAGAGCTCCATAGGAGGAAGCCATCCCAGATTCGAGTAAAGGAGGCAGTAGTGTTTTTACCTATGAGTGGAGGAAGCGTAGTGGCATACATTGTTATATGCAATGTCCCACTTTTGGAGGCTAGATTTGGACACAGAGGTATAGGTGGCAACCCCATAGGTGAGAGAGGGAAGAAGTATGCCCCGGGCAAGGGCAAGCCTAGCAGAGGGGGTGAGCATGTATCTGGTGCAGTATGCTATCCCAAGTTTAGAATTGACCAACTTACAAGTCTGGTGAATATGCAAATTAAAGTTAAGTGATGGGTCTAGAGTGACCCCAAGATATTTAAATGAGTCTACCATCCCTAGAGTTGAACCATTGGAGGAGGAGACACTGATTTTAGGCTGGGATAGTTTAAGCTTGGCTTTAGACCTGAATAGCATAGCTTGGGTTTTAGACACATTTAGAACAAGCCTATGGCTGGTTAGCCATTGACAGACATGCAGAAAGTCAGTAGATATTTTTTGGTTTATGACCTCAATGCTTCTGTCACTAGTGTAAAGAACAATATCATCAGCATATAGCAGAGATCCAGTCCCTTTGATGTTAGTGGTGATGTTGTTGATGAAGATGGAGAAAAGTAGTGGTTCAAGGATTGACCCTTGTGGTACCCCTATGTTGATGGAGGTTTTGTCAGAGTAGGTGGCGTTATATTTAACAGTTTGAGCCCTGCCTGTGAGGTAGTTGCCAAACCATCTAACCATGTTTTGAGAGAAACCAAGTGACTCAAGGGAGGTAAGGAGGAGGGGGTGGTCGACAAGGTCAAATGCATTGGTCATGTCAATGAAAACAGCCCCAGTGAGAAGGCCAGCATCCATAGCCATGAGGGTATCTAAGGTAAATTTGAGGAGGGCAGTAGTAGTGCTATGGCCCTTGCGAAAGCCATGCTGGGATGGGGTAAGAAGGTTATATTTAAGCAGGAACTCAATCATTTGAGTAGCTACCAGTTTCTCAAGAATCTTATTGAGAACAGATAGGATGGCTATGGGGCGATAATTTGTGGGGTCTTTGCGGTAACCTTTTTTGTGTTCAGGAGAAATCCTAGCAATCTTCCATAAATCTGGGATATAGCACTGGGACAGGGATAATGTGAACATTTTGGCTAGGGGACCAGCAATGAAGGGGGAAGCTAGCTTTAGGAGCTTAGGTTCGAGGTTGTCAGAATCAGCTGTAGTGTAGTCAGAGATTTTATGCAGTAACTCAATTACTTAACGCCTGGTGACAGGATTGAAAAAGAAATGTGGGGCTTTTGCAGGGGATGAGGAGGGAATATTTGTCTGGCTGGGGAAGGGGGAGGTGTAGGTGGATAAATTTGAGAACTTGTCATTGAAAAAAATTTGCAATAGTGAGAAGATTGTTGCAGTGGACCCCATTTAGTATCATGTCGGCGGGGGCTGCTGTAGGATTTAGGCCTAGGAAGAATTTTATGAGGGCTCAGAATTTTTTAGAGTCACCAGAGGAGTTAGCCAGTAATTCTTTACAGTAACAGCTTTTAGCCTTTTTTCTGTCCTTTCTACAGGAATTTCACAGTGCCCTGTAAGCATTTAGGTTGGAGGCTAGCCCTGATTTCTTGTACTGGAGCCAGCTTTTGTCTTTATGTTTTAATTTAGTAAGTAGATCAGATTTTAGCCAGTGAGTTTGTCCATTTTTTACCCTACAAGTTGTTAATTTGCAGTGCTTGTTAAAGGAAACATGGTTAGAAGCTAAGCAGCTGTTTATCGGTTCATTCCTGTTTTGAGGTGCTGTATACAGGCCAGAAAAAAAGTCCACCCAAACATCCTGGGAAATGACAGCCTCAATGTTATGATCATTTTTTCCCATAGGTGATTAGCAACCAGAAGTTGATTGCATCTTTTTCCTGTATAGCTGATTGAAGTTCCTCCCATAGCTTTTACGAAAGTTATTTTTTCTTTGACATTAATAGCCTTTTGTATTTTCTTTTAAGTTCCACAAGGGTGCTATTTAGTATTAGTTCTGGAAACTTTATAATATATCTTCTGGTTTTATTTATTAGTGATTTAAATTTTCTACAATGCCTGTCAAACCAGGGGGCATTATGATGAGAACAGAAATTGTTAATTTTCCTGCATTTGAGACAAGATTGCATCTTAATAAATTTGTCAAAATATTGTAAGTATCAATTACATCTACCCCCGATTTGATGTAATCTAATAATGAATGTACATTTGCATCATTCTGAAAAGTGTTTATCTTATCAGGGAGGACAGGGTTCCATTTACTCTTTTTCTGATAATAGGTATAAAGGTGAGCATTAGTGGTAGTTCTTTGAATAGTCCCTGTCTCAAAGATATTTAGTGTCAAAATTATTGGTAGATGGTCACTGGTAAACTTTTCTTTGACCTTTAAAAATCTTTTAGAACACCAATTAAAAATGTTGACTATTGCATAATTTAAGACTGAGCCTCCAAAGGCATTCTTTTTAAGATAAGTATTAGATCCATTTACATATCCATTAGAACATCCATTCACAATATGCAAGTTATTTTCAGAGAGACAGTTTAGTAGCAGTTTGCCCTTCACATTAATGACCCAATCCATCGAGGATCTTTTTTTCATTATCTCCAAAATGCCCATCAAATCTTTCCCCATGGTATTGTTGTCGCCCAGTTACAAACATGCCTTGGTTCTTAAGTTAAAATCCCCCATCCAAATAACCACTGGGTCAGTGTAGTTTGACCTCATGACATCTAGTTTGTTAATCATTTCTTCCATCCTCTGCCTAAATACAGAAACCGAGGTGGTAGGCTCCATATAAAAATTGGAAACATAATATTATGTTATTGGACAATGTTAGAATCAGGGATAGACAAAATTGTCTTTTGAAGACAGTAAGTAGTTTCAAATATTGGATATTGGAAGAAATCAGTGTCTTTAAACCTCCCTTGTTGTGTCCTTGATAATTATTGGGTTTTCTTCCAATAATTTCATATTTGATATAACCTTTAATGTGGACCAACTGGTTTTCTCCAATCCATGTTTCTTGTAATAAGATTATGGTATCGTTTTTTTTTTTTTTAACTCAGCTATCCAGGATTTATCTTCCAATTTACTTAGGACCCCCACGATATTCCAGAAGAAAATTGATAAGGGGTGCTCTAGCATGATGGGAGGTTCTTGCATTTGTTTATTCTGAAGTATCTCATCCAATTCCAGCTCTTGTCAGTCATAAGTCACTTTGGCTATACACTCATATCTCTTTAAACATTGCACATTTAGGGCCGATATTCAGAAATGTGCCAAAGGCATGTGCAACCCTGGTGCAACACAACTCAACTGTGCAATGGTGCAGTGACTGCGATATTCAATGGTTGCACACTGCAACATGCGCCAGTGCAACACGGCTGAATATCGCAAGCACTGCACCATAGCGTAGTGAGAGGTGCAGCAGGAAGCAACCAGAAATGTGTCATAGTGCAACCAGAGATGCACAATGGGCAGAGGAAGATGTGCAAAGGTACAACAGGAACAGCCAGAGGCACAGCAGGGGAGAGAGAGGGGAAGGGGGGTGGAACAGTGTGGGAAGGTGGGAGCACCAGACCAGGAACACTGGCAGGGACTCAGCCAGCACACAGGTCACCACTACACATGGAGTGCAATCATGCAGCCGGCGCCCCCCGTGGAGCCCACATGGCACAGGCAGCACTGATGTACAGGGGTGGGCACCCTAGTCCACCACACACCGAAGGGCACATGGCCGCCCGGCCAACAACAAACCACACCCCAACACATGGCACTGACCACACACACACCACATATCCTGAACTGTCATCCCAGGGCCATGCCAAGGCACAGCCACTGACCGAAGGGCATGCCAACACCATGCATGCACCACCCAATGACAAAGGCACACCACATGGCCACCCCACCACACGACTGCAGCATGGATCCACTCACCAGCTGCAAAGCAGACACGGACACAGAAGGGTAAACAGGTAACAAATACAATGGCAGAAAGCAACATAGCTGAACAGAATACAATAAACAAAGGGAAGGGGAGGTGTAGGTGAGAAGGGGTTAGAGGACAGGATCTGTACAAGTGGATGGGGAAAGGTAGCGGAAGGGAGGACAGAGGCGGGATAAGGGCTGGTGTTCTTCATGGCCGGCCATGGCCTGCCAGCACCTGGCGCCTCCCTCTGCACCGGTCCCGGAGCAGGATACGCCTTGTCTGGTCAGCAATTTCCATAGTATGCAAAGTTGTCAGTATTATTTGTCATAGCAAATGGCAGTAGAGCAGGAGCCTGGAACCCCTCCGGACACCTGTGGCAGAGGAAGGGACAGGTGATCAGTGCATGTCCAAAGCACTCAAGCCCCCACTGCATGCAGCAGACAGTGGGAGCACATGCCCCTGGAGTGGCACCCCTGCCACTCGCAGTGGGCGGGCCTATGCCTGCTGCCAATCCAGTGAGCCACAGCAATACACAGCACTGGAATCCACTGCCCAAGGGCCACCCAACAGCACAGCGGCAGACAGGTGGCATAGTGCTGCAGTGGAACCACGGCAGCACAAGTGGTGGACGGACGCACACCCAGCCCACCAACAGCTGCCACACACATGCAATGTCCACCCCATGGTGCCATGCACACTGCATCATGTACTGTATACAGCTACCATGGCACACAGCAAAGGGGACCAAGGCCATACCCCCACTCCCACCACCCACCCTGCACAACAACATGGGACTGCACAGTGCCTGCCTGCTCCCTGTGGCACTCCACGCACAGGTCCAGGCACTGCATGCCTGGCTGGGCCTCCTACAGCTGCTGATGGGCCAACAGCAGACTGCTGTGAACTGCCAGGTGCCCCAGCCACCCTGGCTCTCCTCCAGTCCTCAGGTCATAGGATGGGAACACAGACAGGCACACATCTGAACACAGCCACAACATGGGCCCACTGCCCTCATCACCCATGCACAGAGTGCACCCCGGCCTGGCAGGGCCACTGGGCAGTTGTGCAGAACACACAGTGATTGGCAATGCCATGCCACAGAGCATGCTGCAACAGTCCTTCCCCCACATGTCATGCAGCCCTGCCAGCCCCATGGAACAGTGGACTTGCACAGATGCAGTTGGGCCCACTTACCTGGCCATGGCACGGCCCCCCTCCGGACTCGTGCCTGCAGCACCCTCAGCCTCTCCAGGTTGCTCTGTACCAGGTCCCCATACTGGTGGCAACACTGCTCCCTGGTGCACAGCACACTGGTGTCCTGGACAAGCCTGTCAACAATGTCCTGCCACACCTCTGTCCTGGGTCTAGTGAGGGGCTACTGGCCAAACAGACCGGCAGCATGGGGCTCCACCTGGGCCACCAGGTTCACCATCCCAACCTGGCTCCAATTGTGGGCATGGGGCACTGCGTGATGCAGCATGGTCAGTCAGCACTGTAGAAGGCCAAAATGGTGCCCAATAGCGCACATGCACAACGTGCATGAGATGCATGCCTCACACGGAGATGCACTGTCCATGGCAATTGTGCATCTCTGGGGATGCACAGCATGGGTGTAGCCACACCAGCTTGTGAGGCAGAGGTCTCTGGGGAGCATAGGGCAAAGCAGGGGTCAGGGGTCAGCACGCGCAATGTGCATGGGAGCACTATTGGGCCCATGACGCATGTTGCGCAATAGGGTCATGAAGACAGCACGCCCCATGGGTCCAATAGCATCCAAGCACCATAGGCCCAATGGCACCCGAGCACCATAGGCCCAGTGGTGCTCATGCACCATAGACTCAATGGCGCCCAAGTGCTATAGGCTGTATGGCACTTGAGTGCCATAGGGCCCATGGCACATGGGGGTGATGGCCCCTATAGCACACGCTGCACAATAGGCAGCAGCATATGCCATTGCACATGCATGTTGGTGAGTCTGCACTGCGCATGTCATGGCATTGTACAATGACAAGCGCCAGAGCAAGTCCATTGCGCAATGCGCAACAGTGCGATATTCAGCTGACATATGCAGATTAGCTCATCAGCCTATCCACGATGCAATGGGGACATTTGCATGTCATTACAGTTGCGCATCGGCTCATTTGCATGCGATGTGCTATAAAAGGGCTGCACAACATCACAGGACATGGACCGGTATTGCAACCATCAGAGGTAGGATGCACCTGCTGAGGGGAGGGCCAGCACAGGGTGATTGATGGCTGGGGTGGGCGACTGCAGCCACTAACCACATGTCCATGTCCACAGGTAGCAACATGTCTGAGCACAAGGAGGGTGAAGAGCGTGGGCCTGCCTGGAAGTGCAAGCCCAACTTTACGAGAACGTAGGCAGATGCCCTGTTTGAGGCGTACCTTGACAGGGAGCCATTGCTGAGTGGCACCACTGGCACTCCCCAGGCAATGGCCGTGGCCTGGGAGGTTGTGGCAGAGGCCATGAACCAGCAGGGCAGCCACTAGCAGGTCTGCACAGGGGTGCAAGAAAAAGGTGGGCACTGACAAGTGACGGATAAAGGAGAAGGTGACGGCCATCCGGGCCACCAGGTTGGCCACAGGCAGGGGCCAGGCCACAATGACACAGCTCACACCACAGGAGGAGATGGTGGTGGCCACCATGCAGCATAGTGTGGTGGATGGTGTGTCGGGCAGTGGCTTCCAGACTGGAGGGAGCCCATCACTGCATGGTAGGTCTGGCAGGCAGGGAAGGGGGGCCTGTCAGGTCAGCAGCTCTAACACATCTGTGTTCTCTTACAGCACCGGCTCACCAGCATGCAGTGGCTGGGACACATGCGGCTGTCATGGTAGCCTGCCCAGCCCTGGAGGACTGCTCATCCACCTCCATGGGCATCCAGGAGCCCGATAGGCTGTGGGCCAACACCGCCATCCAGCCAGATGTCCTGGGTGTGGTGGCGGATTAGGCCCTGGCTGTGTTCCGTCAAGATGCCAGCCATGGTGCGCTCTGCATGAAAACACAGATTGGGGTGGGGTCTTACACTGATGATGATCAGACCATTGTCCTGGATGGTGGGGGGCTTGTCGGGGGGAGTCACCCATACCAAACACCAGCACTGGCTGCATGGCTGGTGGCCTGTTGATGGAAGAACAGCTGCCCACCACTGACCCTGGTACTGCTGTGTGCACAGGCACAGTGGTGCAGGGTGGTGGGGCACCCACACAGGTGCTTGCCAGTGCACAGGACTGGAGGGGTGGCAGCAGCATCTGGCTAGAGATGTTGGGGGCCAGGCACTGCATCTGCCACCAGAGCATCTGACATTGCCCATCCCCATGAGGGCCATGCTTTTCAGCTCCCACCTGAGCCAGGGGCAGTGCAGCATGGTCGTATGACACCAGTGGGTCAGCAACATGCCCATGTGCCCCAGCGTGCCGATCCCTTGGCTCAGCACACCCAATTGCTGCGGGTCTCCATGGAGTAACAGGTGCTGCTCTTGGCTGTGGTGAAGGCACTCCGTGCAGAGGTGTGCCAGGCAGCCGAGCAGCATGAGAGGGGCACCGCGCAGGTCCTGGAGGCCAGTCAATGCCTGCAGGAGGACACAACCGCAGCCCTAGACTGCATTGCCAATGCGATCTCAGTTTGCCTTGACCCACTGGCTGCCACAAGGCATGGCCAACTGTCACAGACACCATGGAGTGCAATGTCCACCCCACAGCCCTGGTGTCGGGTGACCTCATCCGTGTCAATGCCAAACTCTGCTGTGGGCATCCCAGGCATGCCTGGTGCTGGCCTATTTGGGAGCCTGCAGACCCCAGCGAGGACCTGGTCATGCTCCCACAATCTGGCCCCTGGGGTCGGTCACAGACTCCTCCCTGAGGCCGTCACGCAGCCTGCGACTGTTGGGCAGCCATTGCGCAACCATCCCTATGTCCAGGCCGTGTGTCTGAGCAGTGGATCTGATGTGCATGCCCCCTCTCAGCTGTCTGCAACCACCGCCCTGTGTATATATGGGCATTGTGTGTGGGTGCATGGCCCAGTCGTGGCAGCCATGTGGTGTGCCACATGCTGCCCATGTGCATGCCTGCCCGGACACTGGCCTGTATGGCATGTGCGTGATGATGCCATCTCAACACTGGTTGTGTATGTGCACTGGTGCCCTGCATCTGATCCATGCCATGCACTGGTGCCCATTCGCATGCATGTGGGTGATACGGTGTGTGTGTGTGTGTGTGATGCTGTGCAGTGCTGTGTGGTGTGGTGTTGCATGTGGCCATGTGGCACTGCTCCGCCACTGCACCACGCCTGTGTGTGCATGGCCCTGACCATACCCACACATGGCTGTGTGCCCTGCCACTGTGTCAGTTGTGTGCACGTGTATTTGTCCACCTACCTGCATGCACCATAGGGTTCCTGCACTATTATGTCTCACCGGTGGCATGCCAGCCACATGAGCCAGGGATCCCTCTGCCTGGGGGAGCTGCCTACCACCTCCCAGCCCAATGCCTGCATTGTCCCCACTGCTGTTCCCCTCACCAGCCTCAACAGCTATTCCACAATCAATGGCCATGTTGTGTAGCATGCAGCAGGCTAGGAATAGGTCACAGGCCTTCCAGGGGCTGTATTGTAGGGCACCACCAGACCTGTCCTGGCAATGGAACTGTGCCTTCAGCATCCCAAACACACACTCAATGATGTTCTGCTGCTGGCATGTGCCTCATTGTACTGCTCTTCCACTGGGGATGACAGGCGCCGGGGGTGAGCAGCCAGGGCCTGAGTGGGTAACCACTGTCACCTGTGTGTGGGGAGAGAGGGGGAGAGAGAGAGGAAAGGTTAGCCCTGTGTCACCTGTCACTGTGCCCCATGATCCTCCCAGTCACACATAGTGGTTCCCCTGCCCTGACCACCCCCCTTCCACACCCTGCTGTACCCTGCTGCCCGTGGTCTCAACATACTCACCCGCCAGCTTTCCTGTGGGGATGTCTCCACTCTCAAACCTGTGGCACAGTGCCGAGCTGTGCCAGATGTAGGCGTCATGTGTTCCCCCAGGGTATATGACACAGACATTGGCTGTGCACCCCCTGGCATCACACACCACCTTGAAGTTGATGCTGGGGTAGCCCTTCCTGTTGATGTAGGCTACCCCCTCCACACCGGGTGGTATGCAGATGCCCACATGGATGCAGTCAATGGCCCCTTGCCTGTCAGGCATACATGCTGCCATGTGGAACTCCTGCATGGTTGCTGTATGCTCCGCCTGTGTGCTTAGGAAGTGGATGTGTTCCACAGCATGTGGCAGCAGGGCACTGATGAATTGTGTGAGGAGCCGTGATGTGGCCAACTGGGTTTTGCCTGTGGTGTCCACTGTTGGTCACTGGAAGGTGCCCGTGACGAGCAGGCACATGACAGCTGTTACCTTTGTCTCCACTGTCAGGGCGTGGCTCCGTCTAGTGGGTGCCTACATCTCCTCACTGCACAGCTCACAGACCGGCCTCAGAATCACCTGGTTCAGGTGGTAATAGCAGACGATCTCTATGTCAGTGTGGGTCTCGAAGCTGATGCGGGGTTGGTACCGCCTGTTCTGGGCATACCACTGACGGGCCCTTCCATGGCCATGTTGATCTGCCTCCTGCCTCCTGCCTCCTCACACCCCTCATTACAGCCTCCATCTGGAATGCTGCACTGGCTATGGCCCCTGTTGTCCAGTCACCCCTGGGCGTCCGGCTCCACTGGCCCCCCCAGCTCCGTGGGGTAGTGCCTGTCATTTAGCAAGGCCCCCCCCGTGTACCCTGCCCCTGGCTGGATTTGCCTGCTGGCTCTGTTGCCTACCCCTGTGGGTGCCTGTGTTCCTCCCCTTGGATACAGTGGCTCCGTTGGGAACCCACTCACTCCCCCTCCCTCAGTGGACCTCCTTGTGTGGCACTCTCACACTCTCTGTCACGCTCTCATGCTCTCTCTCTCTCTCTGTCCCCTACTCTCTTTGTCTTTGTCCTTCTTCTCCTCTCCCTGTCCTCTTCCTCTCTCAGACTGCCTGTCTGTCTCCCTCTGTCCTGCTCTCCTCTGGCAAAAGTGCTCTCCTCCTACTTGCTCCCTGTTTTTATAGGCTCAAGTCTGCTCTGCACAAATGGCAGTTGTTCCTCACTTGCGCCATTGGTCGAGTGTTGAATATCGCACTGTGCCACATATTCATGGGTACGCCCCCTGCTCTTGTGCATGCATACATTACTATTGCGCATTGGCGCGCTGCTACTTGTGCTGCGCAGTTGCTCCCACTGAATATCACTCTATGGTGCATCTCTGCAGTTGCTCATGTGCAACCCTCTTGTGCCATGCACAACTGCTTTGAATATCCAGGTCTTAGTTTACTTTTCCAATTCTTGAAATGTAAAACATTATCTTTTTTTTTTTTACCAATCTTTTTCCCTCCAGTCACGGTCTGGGGGGACTCTCTCAGGCATCCTGCCTTATCTGAAGTCCTCCTACCTATGCCTCCTCTCTCCCTCCTCCTCTGTCCATGATCAGCACCCCCAGCTTAACCCCTCCTGGGTGGGTCCACCCCTCCTCTTGGGCACACTATATAGTCAGACTCTGAAGTGGGAGAGGACCTGGGTGGAGAAACCTGGAAGGCCAGGCAGGATGGACCCAGCTGTGGGCATGGGGCAGGTGCCATCACCTACCCCACAGACCGGACTTTTCTTTGTTCTGGTGGTCTCTTCCCCCTACGGTGCATGTGCACGTCCCCGATGCTAGGAGCACAGCAACCACTGCCTGCATCAGGGCACACTGATTATATGCAGCTGAGCATGCTGCAGTGCCCCTGGTCTCCACCAGGAGCTGCTGGCATACTGGGCAATCCCCAACCTCCCCCTACTGGGGAGGAGAGGAGCCCAACAGGTGCTCAATCCTCACCCACCCCTACCATCCCCCAATGGCCCAAGCTCACTCCTGAACCCAGGTCGCAGGCGTGGTGCAAGGGGTGGCATCCAGCGCCACAACCCTCAGTGCCAATGGGTCATCTATGTATGACATTATCATCTTCTGCTTCAGAGACCCATATACAGTTATTGTTATTCTGCTTTCCATGGATTTACCTCCCCCTACAATATTTATCCTGTATTATGGTGCCATTTAAAGAATGTTCTTGTACCAATTCCTTATCTAAGTGATCAGTAATAAACAGCTGCCTAGGTTGGCCGTTTCTCTTTTTTCATTGATAGTTTGTTTTTCACAAACAATGTATGAATTACTATGTTGATCTGTTAGTGTATCATTCAATACAATGCCATTGTCAGCTAGGATCAAACAATCCTCTAATTTTTTTTTCTCCCACAAGGCTAGAATCCACCACCAAACAAACTTTACCTTTATCTGGTTTAGCCTTAAGCTGTATCTGTAAACTGATATAATGTTATCCCACTTAAAAATATCTTAGAATTGTTTTTAGTAAATTGTAAACAGTTAATTTTAAAAGAAATTGAGTTTCTTGCTTAAATGTTGGAAGACCTTTTATGAAGATTGTGTTTAACTTTTGTTCAGTTGGGTTTTTAGATAGTTTTCTAGGTTTCTCCACCACCACTTTCCTGGGTCCATTTTGTGCTCTGACATGCATAATGCCTTGCTTCCTATTTTCATTCTGCCCCAACTGTGGCCTAAAAAGTCCTGTATGAGTACCTACAATCGTTAGAGTCTTCTTATCTTTTTTTTTTTTTCTGATGTTCTTCTGATGCCTTTGTTTTTAATTCTAGAACTAGATTTTCTACTTCTTTCAATTCCTTTTCTTGAATCATTTCTGTAGTTGCCTTTATATATCTAGTTTTGACATATCATCTTCTTTCCTATCCACATTATGTCCTTTCAGAAGCCCTCTATAATTTTGGTCAAGTTGTTTATTTATATTTAACTTTTGACTGTCTCTACCTGCATGTACTGTTCAGATCTTCCATGAATTCTGATTGCTTCAAATATTTCTTTTAACAAAAAAATATTCTGAAAGAAAGCCAATTTAATCTCATGTAATTCTTTTTTAAACCCTGACTCACAATCTGGCTGGCAAGGGCATCCATCATGGACTGACTTGACCTGTTGTAGCACAGATTATTGGGATGACCAGATAAACAGTATATCCAGACCCTATGAGGGGGGATCTAAGTTGTGTTCTCTTATTAAATAAATTTACTGTAATCTCTTTTTTTTTATTTGAAGTCCAAAAACAAGCATATACATAAACATATACATTACACATCTTGAAAAGTATCCAGTATTTAATGCTTAAATTTCATACAATGTTAGGTCTGAGTCTGTAAACACTATGAATGAACTGATTTACCTTTACTCACCAGCCAATATGTCCCACCGTTATTTATATATCGGCCATCTCAAATCAATATAAATTAAGCAGATTATAACTCTTACACCATTGACAACTTAAAGAGTGTGGGGGGGGGGTATGGGGAGTGGGCAGCTGAAATATCCCACCTAATTGGCCCACCTTAGGAATCATGACTTTTTGAGTTTGGTCCGAATATGTTCCAAATCTTGCTATATTTACCGATTGGTTTTACTGAGATGTAATGGATGTGTTCCAGAGTGTATATAGTGGCAATGCATTCTGCAAAGACTTAAAGACTGGGGGTCTGGGTCCTTCCATTTCAAAAGTATCTGTTTAAAGGCTTGGGTTAATGATGTATTTAGTAGAATTTGATTTTCATCTGATAAGTTATTATACAGGGGTCCAATTCGTAGCAGCATCCATAACAGATGTTTATGTAAAGTACATTTAATTGAGCTTGATAAGAATTCCAAAATGGCCTCCACCAATTATTAAGTTTAGGACATAGTATGACCATATGAATTATGGTATCTTCACAATTATTGCACCTTGGGCATCCCCAAAAATTGTGGAATTAAATTTATTTAATAATTCAGGAGTATATATGTTTGGTATATACAGTTCTCCCTCATTATAACGAACCCCCCCAGGGCCGATCGAGAAGTTCGTTTTAACAAGGATTCGGTATAATGAGAATTTTCTGAAAAAAAGGTGCATGAAGCATGTAATCATTTAATATTAGGAAAAGGTTTAATATACAATTAATGTTGCATGGAGCATGTAAAAAAAAAAACACGTACAGTATCTATTTACTAAAAAATGACTCCAGTGTAGTCTGCTTTTGCAGCATTTCATTTTTACACAGCACAATAAGCTGCCTTAATAGTAAAAACTGGAGAGAGGACACGAAAGGCTGCTGCTACAAGTACCGCAAACCGATCTCAAGTCCTGCTATACCCTCGGCTGAGTGTACCTTTTCTGTGACACCCTCTGTTTCCACTACACCCTCTGTTCCATTGTCCTCTGGTTCACATACTGCTTGAGACCCAGTTTTTACTTCCATGATGATTTCTTCATCTATGATTCCATCTGAAACTGGCAGGTTGTCATCATGTGCAAACCACTGCTGTAGCTGATCCTGTGCTGCTGGCCCATTTCCCTCAATCAACCCCAAGTTTGCAGCGATTTCAACGTCCTCGATGTCAGCATCTGGCACCTCTGGTATAACAGGCATGCTTGCATCCTTGAAGATGGGGCCCAGAGCATCACGCCAGCAGTTTATAACTTTGGCAGCCTTGATGGAATCCCATGCATTACCTGTGACATATTTCATGTCCTTTATGTTGTATCCCTTTAAAGAATTCACTAGCTCGGTACTAGTGTCCCGTACTATGATTTCTCATAGAAGTTACTTCCTGTAAAGCTTTTTTTAAATTAGCAATAATGCCTTTATCCATAGGTTGGATCATTGATGTGTTACTTGGAAGGTACAGCACTTTTATTTTGCCATCTCTGCTTTGCAGTTCTTCTGCTTTAGGGTGAGCAGGGCATTGGTCGAGCAATAGAATTGCCTTACAGTCTATTCTTTTCAATCACAGGAAGCGTCTGACTGATGGGACAAACTGATGGTTGAACCACTGCCTAAAGATGTCTCTTGTCATCCAGGCATTGGCACTATAATAATACAGAAGGGGTAGTGAGTCTCTGTTAATGTGGTGAAAACACCTGGGATTAGCATAGTGCTCGATGCACAGTGGCTTCAGCTTGTGTTCTCCTGTGGCATTGGTACAGACAAGCACAGTCACCCGGTCCTTAAAAATGTTGTACCCCTTAGATGCATCTGTCTCTGTAGTCCCCCTCTTCCAGAATGTCTACTAGTTTAGGCATGAATTCTGCAGCAGCAGTGTCATCTGCTGACCTCTGGTCACCTGCTATCTTAAGCTGCCTTATCCCATTTCGGCATTGGAAATGCCAGAGCCAGCCCGGGGAAGATTTAAAATTACACTCCTCACCCTGCAGTTGTCTTGCCAAAGACTCTGCCTTTTCTTTGACTATTGCACTGGAGAGCGGTGCACCAGAAGCCCACCGACTCTCAAACCAAAGTTTGACAGCTTGGTCCACTTCAGCATTACCAGTGAGATGCAGTTTTTTGCACTTCATACCTTCCTTTTCCATGCAGTTGTCAGTGAAAGCATGCAGAGACTCTTCCTGCTTTCTGAATGTGCATATGGTGGACTTTGTGAATGCAAACTCAGTGGCTAGTTTAGCTACGCTTCTTCTATTCTTCAGCCGTTAATTATGACTAGTTTTGTGGACATCGAGCACTTTTGTTTTTTATCTCTGCCATACTAAACAGTAATAACGACCAAATGTATAAATGCAGTTCAAGGATCAAGGTTTATAAGGAGACTATGTGCTGATTAATTTTGCTTAATGGGAGACTACGTGCTGATTAATTGTGTTCAATGGGAGACTACTGTGCTGATTAATTGTGCTTAACGGTAAACTACGTGCTGATTAATTGAGCTAAATGGGAGGATATGTGCTGATTAATTGAGCTAAACAGGAGACTCTGTGCTGATTAACTGTTTCATAAAAAAAAGAAAAGTTTGGTTTAGTTTTTTAAAGTGCTACTGATTATAAGGATCCACAACCAACATTCGTAACAAGCGGGATTCGTTATAACGAGATATGTTATAACAAGGGAGAACTGTAATATTCAATCATATTTGCTGCATTCATATAGATTTCAGACCTCAGGCTCTTACATTGATAGATTTCTTCAAACTTGCAGCTGAGATTTGCACCCCCAGCTTCTCTTCCCATTTACTTTTAAGGTTAGCAATGTAGGTAGTTCAGGGAGTTATTATACCATATATCTGTGAAAAGGGTTTTATGTGAACAGATAATTTGAAATAGTTTTTGAGAGTATTTAATTGGTCTGGATATGGGGTTATTAATATTCTTAAGGATAAAATCCCTAATCTGCAGATATGCGAAGAACTGACAGGTAGATTAAACTGCTTTATTCAATGTTTAGATATCAAAAACCTCTTAATTATCAATGAACTGTCCAATTTGGCAAAGTCCCTTATTATACCATTCTTTAAAGGTTTGGTTATGCATAGGTGGTATAAACAAGGTATTCATAAATATAGGAGAATACTTAGACAAATAGAGTTATATAGTTTAACTCCTATTATGTATTTACTGTAATCTCTTAAGTATTCTTGGTCCTCAAAATCACTATTGACTGAACAGAAAGAATGCTTACCTTTTCAGCTTCTTCTAGTTTGTCACTGCTTAAAATCAATCTTGTGTTCTTCCTCTATTCTATTAGATACAATTTGCATCAGTTGGGGTGGTGCTGACTGACCCAAAATCCTAACATTATCATTCTCATTTGCCCTTAATAAGTGGCTATCAGGAGAGTCCAACATCTTAATTTCTTCATGGAGAAAATTATCCCACTTGTCCTCTAATGGATTTGGGGATGATGTATTTGGGAATGAATCCCTAGTAATCTGTTTAGTGTGCAGGATAGTCAAATCTGTAATTTTCTTATTTTTATAGGGTCTTCCTTTTTCCTTTACTATTGGGCCTTTGGTTGTAACTTCCTGTTTTTAATATGTTTTGCATTTCTAAGAATCATTGCTATGATTTTCCCCCATTTTCTATCAGATACAGATTATAAATGCTATTAAGTAGCAATTGTATCGTGGAACATGCAGTGGTGTGTTAATGCCAAGGTGTAAAAGTGAGCTGTGAACTATATTTAGTAAATTATTCAATGAGTACCCGGGGTAATAAATAACCAAACTAAAAAGGTACCTAATGCACCTTTAACTATGTCATCAGAAATGGCACAGGGACCTCTGTTGCCACTAATTCATAAGGGTCGGCTTTTCCCTGCACAGTGCTGCATTAAGTGGGAGTTCCAAGGGAGAATTTGTCTGAACGTAGACTGCAACAGGTTACTAAAGAATTATCGGTGCTTACAAACAAAGATATAACAAAAATGTTGCTCAAAAACTGGTGTATAAATGATAAATCAATAAATATATGAAACATTTTGAAGCAAAAACATATAAGTAAAAAAATGTAACGTGGCACCAAGAATACTCTTATGAGTGTACCTCAGCAGGGCAAAGAAAAGGTTTACTGTTAAGGAGTTTCTCCACTCCGCTAACTCCCATCAAAGGGCCAAGCACAATAATCCTGGCTTCTTCAAGTTAAAACAGAACACAACACCAAATTGAAATTAGCATCTTTGATTCAGTGAAAATGCTGCAGTACTTCAAATGACTTAATTACAGTGATGATTAAGCAAAGAAAAGCTAATGATAAATAACTCGATGTATAATCGAATCAGCATGATCAAGTAGGTGTCGGGAAAAACAAATAGTACTAAATTTAGGCATTCATAAATTCGTTGTTGCAAAAAAGATTGTTTTTTTTTTAAATATGCTAATGGAAAAATTCATCTAAAAGCATATCATATCATATCATATTAAGCAGTGTCAGTGGCTCAGTTGGTAGCACACTCGCCTCTGAGGCTGGGAGATCACAGGGCTGTGGGTTCAGTTCCTACATCTGGCACTTGGGTTAATATCCCAGTACTGACACTGTAGTATAGCATGAGGGGGTGCTGCACTTCTGAGGTGCTGTCTTTTTGATGAAACGTTAAACTGAGGTCCCATCTGCCTGGATTGGTGGTAGCTCAGGTGGATGTTAAAGATTCCATTGCACTTATCAAAAGAGTAGAGGAAGTTTTATTAAAACAAAACACACTTTTTCCAAAACAAAACAAATCACACAGTCATCATGATATCCATATTATCTACCCAATTCCAATAACATTTGTCCACAGCTCTCTTGCTTCTCTTCTCCCCATAATTTACATTCATCTTGAAAATGTTATCTACTTCATCTTGGAACTTAAAAAAAAAACATCCTGTACAGTCAAATCCTTATTCTGCAAAAATCTTGAGCATCTGTTTTGCCATATAGACCATTTCAAAACTGCCAAAATAACATAGACTACATTGTTATTAACTTTTTCCCATACTTTTGTAAACTGACCATAGATCAAAATCTCATATGTCATATTTTTAAAAGCTTGCATCCCCCAATAACTGGCTACCATGCCCCAAAAAGGTTTATTAAAATCACAATCATAAAATAAATGCTGCATGCTTTCCTCTTTTGTCCCACAATCTTTTTCTCTACATATTCTTTCCTCCATTATTTTATGTTTATGGTTACCTCTGATGTTTAACTTCCCATGACTACACATCCATACTACATCTTTCATTTTTCCCGGAATTCTTTTTTCTAATGTAACAGCTAACATTTCCTGCTCTTTTATTCCGTTTTCTACCTTAAAAACTTGTTTTTCCCAGAAATTCCTCTCTATAATTTCTTTATACATCTGTTTTCTGTTACCCCTAATTAGAGTATCCACTGTTACCCCCCCCAACTGGGTTAAATACTTCCTTCCATTTTCCATATATATTGGCCACACTTTACCTCCTACTATATTCCCTTTCTTCCCAATACATTTAATGAAAGGTACATTCCATTGTTGTGTTAACCAAGACCAAGCTTTGTTCTCACCTTTTACTAATGGTACAATATTTGAAAACACAGAAAATATCAATATAAAAAACAATTTTATTTATCACGTTTAAACCCCCATCTCTTATGGTTCTATACTGTATCCCCTTTTAATAGTATTTAACTTGCTATCCCACAATAACTGAAAAAAAAGACTTTGAATTTTGGATTGCATTCGAAATGGTACTGGAAAAATGTATGCTAAAATTAAAAATATTGGGAAAATAAACGTTTTTAATAAGTAAATTCTTTTCTCTCATGTCATACTCCATTGTTTCCATTTATGTACTTTTATTTGGGCTATTTGATACTTTTCTTCCCAGTTTTGTTGTATTGCATCATCCCCTCCAACTCTTATTCCCAGCACCGTAATGCTTCCTTCTGCTATCTCCAAATCTCCTCTTTTCTTTTTCTCTACTGCCCCCAATGGATACATTCTACTTTTCCCTTTATTTATCTTAATCCCTGTATATTGGCTATACTTCTCTACTGACTCTATTAACTTATCCCCTGAACTCTGATCTTTTACTAAAACTAAGCAATCATCTGCATAAGCACTTGTTTTATTCAGTTCCCTATTTTGCCATACAATACTTTTAATCTCTTTCTCCACCTCTATTCTCCTCAGAAGTGGGTCTAGACAAAATACATATAGTAGGGGACTTAATGGACACCCTTGCTGAACCCCATTCCTTATATACATTGAAGTCCCTGGATGCCCATTAACCATAGGACAAATTTGCACTTATTTGCACTTCCTTATATATTGCTTTTATTAAACTAATTAATTCTGTTGGAATTCTAAACTTTTCTAAGGTATCCCATACATACTGATGCTTTACAACATCAAATGCCATTTCTTGATCCAAGGCATACAAATACCCTTGCAAAGAATCCTCCTGTCCTTTATTTATGACTTCTCTAATATAAATTAAATTTTGTTGTATGCTCCGTCCAGGAATAGCACATGTTTGAGACTGCATTATCAGTTTATCTGAAAAAGTCCTTAACCTATTATTTATTACCTTGGCTAAAAGTTTGTAATCTGAAGTCAATAAACAAATGGGCCTCCAATTTTTAAGTTGTGTTTTTTCTCCTTTTTATGCAAAAAAATTGCTATTCCTTTTTCATGCTTTCTGCCAAATTGTCTCCATTCATTATACCATTGTATACTCTAGTTAAAACGGGAGCTATTTGTTTTTCCAAAATTTTATAGAACATATTTGGAATCCCATCCACCCCAGCTGCCATGTTATTTGACAAAGATTTTATTGCCTCTTTCACTTCTTCTTCTTTAATTTCCCCCTTTATAGCCTTTGCCTCATCTTCCTCCAATTCTGGCATCTCAGTTGTTGGAAAAAAATCCTCACTTTTCCTACTTCTTTGTTGCTGGTATTTCTCCTTCAAAAACTCTTGTACTGTACATTTAATATTTTCTATATCTGTATGTATCCTCCCTTTTCCATACTGTAATTTGTACATAACTCGATTTTCTATTCTTTCTTTACTACTGTCATAAGGATTTGTATGATATTTTGTTCCCTGGGTACCACTTTTTTGTTCCATAATTAAAGACGTGACCCTATTATATTGGTATTCTTTCATTTTAACCTTAATTTCTTCAATTTGTTTAGATTCATCCACCTTATCTTTAACCTGCCTTGTCATAAATTTATATAATCTAGCCCTTAATTTTAAATATTTCCCATAATTTGTTGCCTCTACTTTCTGTCCTTCTTTGATCATATATTGTTTGATTTGATTTTTAGTATCTTCCCACCATTCTGTTCAACTATCATATAATTCCATAACTGTTAACTTATCTTCCAGTATTATTTTAATCTTTTCTATACAAGTATCTTCCTGTAGCTTAGCTGTATTCATCGTCTAATAGCCTTTTCCTATTCTCATCCTATTCCCCAAGTTAATTTCAACTTCTACTGCCATATGATCTGATGTCTCAATCAGTATACTCCTAATATCAATTACCTCCACTTTTTTTGTACCATCCAGAAATCTATATGAGTAGAACGTGAACCCTTGAAATATGTGTGTTCTCCTTTTTTCCCTTTTAACTTACATCCATCCTCCATCCCAGCTTTATCTAACATTCTTTTCAAGTGAGTCATATCACAAAAATGTTTGATGTTACCCTCCCTAATCTGCTCTAGATAACCCACAGTTAAAGTCTCCCCCCCACCACAAGTTTTGAAATATGCAAATAAGCCTCTATTTGATTTATTAGCATATTCCTTTCTTTTTTCCGTTGTGGATTATAAATTAAAATAATTCTCACATAATTCTTTTTTAAGATAACATCAATAATCATAGCTCTTCCAGGTACCAAATCTATTACTTTTAAAATTTGAACATCATGAGAAGAGAAAGCTACCCCCACCCCTGTACACCTATCTATCCCAAAGGACCATAAGGATGGTCCCCATGTCCAGTCATTCTGAGTTTGTTGAATTTCATCTATAGTGTGTAGCCTTGTGCCATGGAATACATATAAGTCACTTTTCAAGTCATATGGTATTTTAAAAGTTACCAGCCTCTTCCTTCTATTTTTAATACTATTTGTATTAAGAGTGAGGCATTTTAAAATTCCCGCTTTGTTTTCCCTCACTTTTACCCTGCCTCTTTAGATTTTTTCTTTTCTTTGACACCTGCGTGTCTGTTGTGTCTCCATCTTCTCTCCTGCACCTTCAGAAAGATCCGTGTTGGACCGATCAGAGCCCTCCTCCATAGTGGACCATTCCTTGTGTAAGCCCCCAACCCCTGCCTTTTTGCAAATGACAGGTGATATGCTGTTTAAATCTGACAGCAGTACCAGGTGGGGACTGGGTTCAGGGAGGAATAGGTTACTTGGCACAAGGACTAGGTTTGGCTACTCTGCACAGGGGCACCCAAGTAACTCAGAACACAGGAAGCAATAACTGTAATGTCCAATACCAGGAATGGGATTCTAAAGTTTGGCTTTATTCACATCCAAGAAGAACAACAAAGCATAGACAGACACCCATGGGGCTACACTCCTGGTAATGCAGATTAAGAGAATCAAGAACACCTCCTCAACACATTTAGCCCTCAGGCTCTGAACCCACTGGGCACACAGCCTGGACACACACTGCTTTGGGTAAGTAAGTAAGTAACATTTATTTTAAGTGCTTTTCAAAGCCAAAGTGCTGTACAAATAAAACAATTAAAATACATACATATAACATCCAACAAAAATAACAATATGATTACAATAAAATCACTCTCCATATGCCTGTTTAAGTAAATAAGTTTTCAATTCTAACTTAAAACTCTCAACGGTCAGGCAGCCTCGTATCCGACGAGGTAGAGAATTCCACAGGGTAGGGGCAGCATAAGAAAGTGCCCGAGCTTCAGAGGTTTTTAAATGGACCCTGGGAACCTCTAGCAATCCCTCATCGGTGGAGTGGAGTGAGCGAGAGGGACAGTAGGGAACAAGAAGATCTTGAAGATACCACGGCCCCTGTTCATGTAGGGCTTTATAGGTCAGTAACCCGACCTTAAAGGTGATCTGCCACTGAACCAGCAGCCGGTGCAGTTTCGCGCGCAGGCGTAATATGACTTCTCATAGATGCCCCAGTCAAAGCCTGGCTGCTGCATTCTGCACCAGCTGCAAGCAGTGGATATCAACCCTGGTAGCCCTAGGTGCAGGGCATTGCAGTAATCAAGGCGAGAAATAAAAGCATGGACCAATACCGGAAGGTCAGCAGCGAGGAACCAGGTGTTTCACCCAAGCGATATTCCTAAGATGATAAAGGAAGATTTGACAATGGATGACACCTGAAACTTCAGGTCAAACCATCTTCGATAATAACACCCAGGTTACGCACCCAGTCTGAGGTTGAGAGCTAGGCACCATCGATCCATATGCCCGAAGGAAGCCCAGCCCTACAACCCATCTCAAGGTGACTTGGGTCCACTACCAACACCTCAGTCTTATCTGGGTTTAACCTTAGCCAGCTGGCACTCATCCAATCCTTGATCTCGGATAGACAGCTGTTAAGTATAGAGACTGCATCTTCCTGTCCAGGACTAAAAGACAAATACAGCTGGATATCATCTGCATAGCAGTGAAAACCCAAGCTGTATTGTCTAATAATGTCTCCCAATGGCAGCATATAGACAGCGAACAACATGGGCACTAAAATGGAGCCCTGCGGAACCCCACAGGGCAGAGAGAAGGTATCAGAGGAATAAATTCCGGTGATAACCCTCTGTCTCCGCCCCATGAGAAAATATTGAAACCACTGCAGAACTGTACCAGACAGTCCGCAGTAGAACTGCAGGCGTTCCAAAAGCACACCATGGTCCACAGTGTCAAATGCTGCAGAGAGATCAAGAAGGACTAAAACAGTAATTCCTTTCGATCTCTCGCTATCAGGAGATCATTTAGAACTCGGACAAGGGCAGTCTCAGTACTATGTCTTTTCCTAAATCCCAATTGGAGAGTATCATAGACATTGTGATTTGTGATATGGTCGTCCAGTTGCAGTGCAACCACCTTTTCAATAACCTTACCCAAAAAGGGTAGGTTAGAGACAGGTCTGTAGTTAGCTGGACAGTTCAGGTTCAATGAAGGTTTTTTTAGGAGTGGTCGAACGACCGCCTCCTTTAGGGGATCAGGAAAGATCCCCTGCTCCAGAGATTTCCAAACAATTTCAGCAATGGTCAGACAGATAGTATCTACGCAACTTAATAATAGAGGCGTAGGGCCCGGATCCAAACTACAGCTGGTTGGACGTACAATCTGGACAATCCTCACAATATCCATGAACTCTGGCCTACCAAAGTCAAACCAGGCAACACAGGTGTTTGTTTCCCCCTGCCGATCACTGCAAGCCCTTGAAGAATGAGCCTGGCCGATATCCAACCTAATGCTGGCAATCTTATCAGTGAAAAACCGAGCAAGCTCATTACACTTTATTTGTGAAAAATCTCTTCCAGACTGTAGACAGAGTGGATTGCACAGTCTGTCAACAGTCCGAAAGAGTTGAGCTGGTTGGTTCCGCGCAGTAGCAATCTCCTTGGACAGGAATTCTGCCTTCTTACGGGTTGTGCCGATTGATAGATAACGTAATGATCCATCAATCTAAGTTTGTCAGCATCCAGGCAAGATTTCTGCCAGGCCCTATCTAGCCTTCACCCTACTCTCCTCACTTCTTTCAAAGACTCATCGAACCATGGAGTCTTTGGACACTGGGTGAGTGGGCAAACACGAACAGGAGCAATTTGGTCAAAGGCCCTGCTCATTGCCTTATTATAGGCAAGAACAAGGTCTCCTGGACTCATGCTCTCACCCAAAACACCCAATAGGTCCAGTACCACTAATAGGCCCTCTGGGTTTACTCCCCTTAAAGGGCGATACTGGACCATCTCCATAGAGGCAGGCCTATTAGGGGGGTGCCCCAAAACTGAATATTATGGTGTGATGGTCTGTCCACACATTTGGTTCCACCCCCAGATGTGTAACATCCAAATGCAGTGTGAACACCAGGTCTAAAGAGTGTCCCTCTACATGGGTAGCAGAGGTAACTACCTGTGACAGGCCCAACATAGACATGAGTTGGAGGAAATTCTTTCCAAAATGCGAGAGTTCATCGTTGACCCAGGCATTGAAGTCACCCAGTATTAACCATCTGGGCAACTCCAGTGCCATGTCCACGATGAAGTCCGCGAATTCCTTCAGGAATTCTCCACCATCGCCGGGTGGACGGTAGATGAGGAGAATCCTAAACTCTGCACCTGCTGCCAGGATACACTCAAAAGACCTGGCGTTACCAACTGGCACCTCCACAAGACTCAGATCTGATCTAAAAAGATGGCCACTCCCAGCACTCCACGATCCATCTCGGACGGTGCATCAATGAGAACCAGCTGAGCAGCAGAGTTCTAAAATAGGACCTGCATTCTCATCCAGCCAGGTCTCAGTGATTCATGCCAGGTCAGATGTTGTAACAAGATCTGCAATAATAGCAGTCTTGTTCCTAATAGACCTGGCATTACATAGCACCGCCTGAGTTGGATGGGTTTTTGGAGAGGAACGCGGCACCTGCCCACAATCTGTGGAGCCCTTGGGTATGGGAATCAGGCAAGGAGGACCCCTCTTCTGATCCCATTTCGCCCCAGGGCATCTCCTTGACCCAACTATCCCTATCTGCCCACCCCTCCAATCTCCCACTCTGTCCGGCCCACCCATCCCTTAAGCACCTTCTCATTATACCCGCTATGCGGCAGTTATTAAGAACATCATTGGACAACCGAGGACAATAAAAGGGCGGAGGTCCCAGAGCAGAGTGGGAGAGTAGTGCCTGACGTCTGTAAACCCCAAACACATCTTTAATAACAATTATCTAATAAATTAATTCAAATAAACACACCTAACAAATAAGCTCCTCTTTCTCTCACAAAAGGAGGCAAAAATATACGTAAAATTAAAATAAATCCCAACTCAAAACTAACCCTAAACAATAAAATACCATTAAATATAAAACTTAGAATAGTTTTTATTTTAAACACTAAAGCACCTCTCCTCACGCAATAGTGCAATAGATATTATAAGGTCTCCCAAAACTACCTCTCACATAGTGGGGGACATTTTCAGAATGTTCAGAGCAAATAGAAATCAAATAAGTCCAAATAAATAATATTGCACACAAAAATCCAGTGGTAGGGATCTGAATCAAAACTCAACTTAACAAAGAGATCTGAAGGAGTCCACAAATCTAGCAGCAGCTTGTACTTCAAGGACCACGCTCCAAACAGTCAATTTACCAGGAAGCAGGTAGATCAATGTGATACCTGAAACAGCAGTAATAGCAGTCTTACCCGGTCAACGACCCGGCTATAACCATCCCAAGAAGTCAGCCCAAACAGTCAAATCCTGGGAAGGTCTAGAAGAAGCCCTAGTCCCCCCAGCTTCCTAGGGGTAAATGGGCAACTCCTTCCTGGTCGGAGCCCGAGAGGCAACCACTGCTTCTATAGCAACCTTACCCGGCTAGCGACCCGCAGCTACAAATGTCCCATGAGTCAGCCCAACAGCCAAATCCCAGGGCGGTCTAGGAGAAGCTCCAGGTCCCCCAGCTTCCCAGGGAGCAAGCTCGGCAACTCCTGCCCGGTCGGAAACCGAGAGGCAGCTAACACTTCTCAACAGCAATTTCACATATAGATCCACCAGAGTCCACCAGAGTCCTTAAAATCACTAACAGGACAACCAAAATCTTTATATAGCAGCTGGAATAACAGTACTCTGTTGAAAAACTTTCCTTACAAGTCCTCCTCCTTACAAGTTCTATTAAAGCAAGGTAGGAAAATGCTTCAGCAACAAGCCGTACACAGTTGAATAATTCTTCCTTGCAAGTCCTCCTTATAGATCCTCTTAAAGCAGACAGTTACTTCGATGGATTAACCAAACGACTCCACATATTTTTAAATCCACAGACCAATCTTATTCACAACGTGGATTTAAACTGTTACGTGAGATTTCCATATGGCCACAAAACTATCAAATTTAGCTCCGAACAAACTCGATAACTCTAGGTGAATTCCAATAAAACAGATAACAGATAAAACGAAAACAAAATCCGGAAAGCAAAAACTTCCAAAGAAGGAACGTTACTCATACACTTGTATACTCGTAATCGCAGAGTTCTAACTTCCTCGCTTCTTTGACCCTATCTAACTAAAGCCTGAACTTGTACACTGATCTGGGTCTTCCCTGGCTTGGCTCCCTTGCAGGCCATTCGGACACCTTCCATACAGTATGTCACGGAAACATTTGCTGGTGGCTCCCTAAACCACCTAAGAGCACTTCAGCTCTATCAGGAAACTTCCTTTAATCCCACATCTGGTACTTTCCTCAGGCACTGGCCAAGTACCTGAGAGAAAGTAAAGGTGCCACAGAGTAAATCCGTGAGAGTGAATTTGGTTACTACTGATAGGGGTCTCCCACCTATCACTTCCACAATTCATACCCGTCCATTTCTCTGGACAGTAAACACCTCCTACTGTAAAGCTTGGCAATGTAGATTAAGGCTAAATGTATGTCACATTTCCTCTACTTGTCTTGCTTTGCCTTTATGCTGGACTTGAACATACTTTAAATTGGCATAGCCCATTGCTCTAGGCCCCCCACTGATTAAGCAGTCCAATCCCCACTTTACTTCACTTCACTCTTTGGTGCTGGAATTGAACCTACTTGAGTTAACCGGCAATGTCTACTACACTAGACCTCCTACAGATTAAGTAGTCCAATCCCCATGTTCCAACAGTTCAGGTGAAAAACATTGGCTCTTTGTCAGAGCGAACTCACCCTTTGGTTACAGGTGCCCCACAGGCAATTCCTCCACAGGAATTTCTCTCTCAGATCTTCTGGTGCCGCAGCACAACTTGAAATAGGCAGCTTCTTCCCTTAGCCGGAACCAGGAGGGTTGCCCCTGGAAGACAGGCAAAGCTTCCCCCCAATCCCCTCAGGGAGGGGGCACTTGGACCAGTGATAGTGGTCTCCACCACTTCAGCAATAAGTTTCTGTGTCCCTCTTATGGTGGAAAAACACACCTTCTTTACAGTAGCTCTAAAACAGAGCTTAAAGATCTGAAAGCCTGCACACAGATTGCTGTGCTGCTGTCTCTCCAAGACTGCACACAGACTTTGTTCAAAATCCCTAACATTTTATCCTAACTTCCAACTGCAGCACTCCAGTGTGGCTCATGCAGCTCGCGAGAGTTCTATGGTGATGTCATCCCTCAGTCTCAGCTGAGACTGAGAACAGAGTGAGACAGTGTGAAATCCATTTAAATGGAGTTTCACAAGCTGCCTTCCTGCCTACCACTAGGTCTTCATGGGATTCTAGTAACCCCGGTAACGGGGGTTATACTTGTCTTGTAATAAGGTATATTTATTTGTTAGCTCTACAGCTTCAGAATCTTTTTCCAATGAAATTATCTGTTTTGTTGTACTCTTCTTTTGTTTTTAGATCTTGTAACCATAGTAAATCCAGTTTCTTTTTCTGGCTTCCTTTCCATTTTAAAAGTCCATGTTTTTTTTCTTTTGATTCTTTTTGCTCTGGTATTACCAACCCTTTAGTCTGAGGTTGTACCTTTACTCCTTTTTCCATGTCCTCTCAGATAATGGCTTCCCTTATTACCTTATCTTGCTTCTCTTTTTCTTTCTGTGCCACAGCCAGGTAGACATCTTGCTCTGCTCTTTCTCCAGTTTCTGGGCTGTTATGGGAAGCCCAGGGACATTTTGCAAAGGTGTGCCCTTTCTCTTCACACAAACTACATTTAACTTGGTTTGTGCATTCTGCCCCAAAATGCTCAACAACCCCACATAGGCCACACTTGACTTTACCACAGTCATTACTTAAGTGATCTCACTCTCCACATTTGTAGCAGGCCTGCATTTG
Organism: Neoceratodus forsteri; assembly: GCA_016271365.2. Lineage (NCBI taxonomy): Eukaryota > Metazoa > Chordata > Ceratodontiformes > Ceratodontidae > Neoceratodus > Neoceratodus forsteri. Next base: position 250,050,956 of record CM028130.1, on the reverse strand, counting down.
GCCTGCATAAAAAACAATGCCTCTATCTTGGCCTAGAAAAAAACAGTTTGGCAAATGTTGAATTTCCCCATCTACTTATTTAAGTGTCAGTTTATATTTCCATCCACCTGTCCACAGACCATTTTTATCCAATATCGGTTCCGGCAGCCCATGTATTACACCCCTCTGCTTGATCCAGAAATTAATGTCGACCACATTGATGCCTTCATTTCAAAAGAACACAGTCACTATCTTAAAAGCAGGTTTTGATAAGGGAATAACTGAGAAATCCTTCCATAAGTCTGTATATTTCATTTGCTGATATAATTTCTAAAAGCGGTCCATCTCTCCTCCATTTTTTTTTTGGGGGGGGGGAATCCTCCCACCAGGTATCCGCCCTGGTCACGGACCCACGGGTTTCCCTTCCATGCCGATCTTAATCCCCTGGTCACCCCTGGCTTTCCCCCCAGAGGATGGAGCCGTGGGCTGGCGCACCCATATGCCAGCCCACGGTACTTGTAACTAGTTGGGGGATCGGGTGACATAGGACAAGGAAACCGGGAGGGCTTCATAGAGGTGGAGGTCTCTTATTTTTACTTTGTATAGTATAGCCCATTGAGAGCCGGACGTGTAATGACATCCACGCACATACGTGCAGACATCCATCGGCTTCTCCCCTTGTCAGATGGCTCGCATTGTCAGATACCCAGCCTCCGCTGGGTGTCACTGTAGTGCCGCATGTACCCTCACCTGCCCGAAGGAAGGAGAGCTGTCGGGATGCTCGATCCTTCCTTCCCCTGCCAGCCCCCGCAGCCTGGGTCCATTCCCAACCCGGGTCACCGCATGGTGCAAGGTGTGGCATCCAGCACCTCAACCCTCAGTGCCACTGGGCTCTCCTCCATGTTTAAAACTTATGTCAAATTCTGTACTTCCTGATACATGAATAAGGGCATATATTTCATATGGATAAAACTTCATTTTATTCATTAAGAGTTCTTTCCCAATAAAAATTCTGTTGGGCAAGTCCTCAGAGGGCCCTCTAAATCTCAGGCGTACCGTGTTTCTTTTTTAGCTTGCTGTGGTTTTATATCTTTAGGAAATAATCTTTCTTTAGTATTCCCACCCCAGGGTTTCTCCTTCTGGCCTTCCCCTTCCTCCTGTGTTTCTTTATCTGTTAATATTGTTTTCTGCTCAAGCTCCATAGCTGACTCTTCATTATTGCTATCAAGTCCATCAAAAATTATCTCTTTTGTTTCATCTGCCTCTGATGTTACATCTTTCTGTTTTTCGGCTTCATCCACTTTTTTCTCAAATTTATGTTCTACATCGCTTGTGTCTTCTTTTTGTTTTTTACTAATTCCTGATGTACTGGGCCTGTTTGGATCCCACCCAGACCCAGCATCCTTTCTTTTCCAACCTGCTTGTAATAAGGCTTCTGTTATCCATTCAGGTGTGTTTGCAAAGTCTCTAAAAGTTCTCTCTTCTGAATCTGAAACCTCCTTTTTTTCTCCTTTACTGTTTCCTAATGGGCACTTTTTTCTGTGACTTCCTCAATATCTTCAAAATCTGTGTTTTTTTATTTGTTTCAGCTCTTTCTTTACTTTCTGTCTTGCTTACTACAATCCTTTTCAGGCCAAGCCATTTCCGACTTAACTTTCGCCTTTCCTTTCTGTGCTGACACTTTCACTTGTTTTTTCCCTGTCTCAGCAGATGCAGCTTGCTTTGATACTGCCACATCATTGCTTCTCAATTTAGCCTGATAGGAGTCCGGCCTATTTTCTTTGCTTTCCACAACAGAAATATCTGGCTCTATAAGACCTCCTGTTTCTTTACATTTTTGCTGATTATTTTCCAAAACATTTTTTTTACTCACGCTTGCAACATCTCCTCCCTCCAGCTCCATGGAAGAAATTTTCTCTCTTAATTCCTTCTTTTTCCTTTCCAGCTCCTCACTTCGATCTTCTTGATCCATAAAAGTGTCTGAACTCATTTTCATGCCTTTAGTGGTATACAAGGCAGGGGAGGAGGCCCTCTCCCCTGCCACATCAGCACTTCCTCCTCCTCTGCTGTCCAGCTCCAAACTGTGCCCCTCCACTATGCTCTCAGGGAAGTCAAGCCCCCTGCTGGCAGAGCAAAAAGAGTAGGGGAATTTCCCCGGTGTCCTGGCCAAATTTCCCTCATTCACTAAAAATACCACCAACAGCTTCATCTGGTTCAAGGTCAGTTGACTTTCTTCTGTACCCCTCCCTGGGTCATGCCTGAAAATAGGCAGGATTTGTCTAGTGCACTTACCGGTCAACAAAACTAAATAAATAAATAAAATAAATATCACGATCAATTTAAAATTTAAAAACACATCCATATCATATATTCAAAAATGGGAATAGACAACAACAGAGTCCAATGGAGTGTCCAAACTGATGCTCCAGTGGAAAAAAAGTATAACCAATAACCTTTATGTACGTAGAAAATATAATGTGTTAGTACTAAAAATAAAATAAAAAGAGTTCTTAAAATACAAGTAGGAGAAAATGCAGGTAAAAATAGAAACACAAAATGGCACTGTCTATAGTAGTAATCCTCTCTGCCAGATTGTGCAACACTCTGTCTTGTAGTTAGAAGCGGAAAGATATAGAGTTCAAACTTTAAACTGGACTTTCTGCTTCAGACTCTGGAAAACTCCAGTAAACTCCAGAGGACTGCTGAAAGGTTGTGTGAAATTGCACAGTGTTATCCTGAACTTTTTCATCCATCCTGAATGGCTCCACTTCTTCCCACTTCCGCTTGGGTCATCAGCTCAATGCTCACCCCATTCTGCTATACTGTACCCATCTCAGCTTAATTACTTATGGAATGGGGTGAGTGTTAGGCTGATGACTCCAAGGCACACCCCCAACACCTGTTGTTGTGTGCATGGCGGGGGTGAGGGGCTAGGCTTGGAAACCCTAATGCCACATTTCCATACTTTTGTCATGGCAGCCCTACGTGATGCAATAACTAGGTTTTTTGCAATGAAAATTATATATATATATATATATATATATACACATATATATGAGTGAGTGTGTGTGCGTGTATGTGCAGATAGAGAGAGGGGGATAGGAAGGATACATTTTATATACTTTGGGAATGCATAGTAAATTACATCACTGTTGTTTTTTTTCTACAAAGCTGTTTATCTCCTTCTGCAGCCTGACTAGCCAACATCTGTGACAACCTTCCCAACTCCATCACTCACCTTCTCTGGGACTTACCTTTTCTGGTGGTCCTGCCACAGGACCTTGGATCAGAGGTACCTTAACATCAGTGTGTGGCCTGAAAGAAAGCAGGCTATCACTGTTCTACAGTCAGAGGGCTTTTCCTCCTATTTTCTCCACTATTGGCCCCAGACATGTGTGTGCTCAGCTTCCATGGAGAAACCTCAGGCATCCAGGTGTTGTGTCTCTTCCCATGCTGTCCCATGGTGCTGTCACTTGGATTTCTCTCCCTGTCCTATAGATGTACAACCTACCTCCCAGACCAACCCCCAAGTGACCCAGATCCATTCTTGAACCCAGGTTGCAGGCATGGCAGTTAGTAGCTGAAAGCAATATAATCAGTGGCTAAAAGCTTGAAATAGAAATAGGTAGAGAAACATAGAATTAGAAACTAGAACTACACAGATTAATGGCCCCATATTAAAAGGCATCAGGCTGACCCTTGCAAACTCCCTTTCCTGAGTGCAAATTAACAGTTCACTAAATTTGCTATACTCAAACATGCTAGAAGCAAATTGTGAGTGCCCCAATCATATTTGAATATAGCCACCCCAAAGCAAAAATGAGACAGTAAAATGTGGACTCCACACAATTCACATCACCCTGCTGGCCAAAACGAGATACAGTATCTGGTCACTGAAAACATACATGCTGTGATGGAGCTAACTCATTTGAGGCATCCCAGATCTTATAGTGTCACAATAGGTACAATCACAATCGCACCAAAAAGAGATACAGTATGTTAACTGACCTATCCTGGGTAACTACATTGTAAAAATGTACAAAAGCAGGACCCCAGTAAAAATAAGATTCTGCATTTTAACTGTGTTAACTCTACTAAATACACTGGAAAAATGGGTAAAAGCAGGACCCCACTGAAAATGAAATATTGTAGCTCCCCTATCCTGCTAATGACACTCACACCCTATATGTGTGCACAACTGTTGTAACAGCTACGTGTGTGTGTGTGTGTGTTTGTCATGTGCATTTTCAAGGGTGTTTGTATGTCCAGAACCAAAGACACTGTTCACTGCATTACCTTGATGCTTATGGTTTGGTTTTGCTTTTCTATTATTGTGGTGTAAATGTGGGACTTTCACATTATGTATTTATTTATTTTAAAAGTTTCACCAGGAAAGACATACTGAACTGAAAAAATAGCTCATTTCTAGATGTGTCCTGGGGGAAGGGGGAAGAGAGGTATAAGAACAACATAGAACAATAACTTACACAATAAAATGTCATACAGAGATATCAATTAAACAATCAATCAATCAATCAAATCTTTATTCATCCAGGCGAACATCGTTGAGCACAGCTCATTTGCAAGATGGACCTGGTAAGGTCAAGGTTCAATTTACATAAGAATATAGTATGATAGAAAGTACACACACTTTGAGGAGACAACAACTTGATATTATACACCATTTCAGTGGTAGTAGTACATTGCTAAACTACAATACAAGAAACATACAAGAGAAGGATGAATCAATGATTTTTTTTTCATATATACATGTGTTATGAAGTAGCCAGCTTGCTTGATTGGTAGAAAAAGTGACTTTTAGGGTGTTAGGATTTAAAATGTAAGATATCAAGGGGTTTTCTAGATATTTGTGAATTAGGATGATGTGCTATCTGAACAGCTGCTAGGTTGTTTCTGCGAGGAGTGATATGTAAGGGGTATATACTGGAGGGGGCAGGTGGCAGAGAAGATAGATAAGTTAAGATCTTAACGGAGGTTGCAGCCAGGGGTGAGGAAGGGGGAGGGTGAACAAGGTTAGTGGGTGGAGGGAAGTAAGGAAGGCCGGTACTGTAGAAGGGATCAATAAGCGGGTCTAGGAGGAAGGAGGAGGCCGCTACTGGTGTAATATATAACAGGAGGGTATAGGGTGGTGATGTATAATAAGGATTAAGGGAGGTGGATGTGTAGAAATATATGAATTGTGAGGTGACTGCTCTTGGAGTGGCGATAGCTTCCTTAGATAAGTCGACTAGCTGGGGAGGAAGATGGATTGAGATTAATCTACTGTTGACGGAAACAATTAATTAGCTACAAACAAACATGAACACGTTTTATCAGACAGGTAAAATTATAGGCAAAAATTTTACAAAGACATGGCAGGGAGTCTGTCCCATGGATACAAGCAATAGTACTTTTCAACGGTGAGGGCACCAGGGGATTGGGCTCTGAAGGAAGGGGCACAGATGTGGGGGAGAAGGGAGAGTGCAGACAAGTGAGAGAGGAAGAAGAAAGGGAGGAGAGTTGGTGAGGTGGGTGGAGGAGCAAGGAGGAGGAGGAGAAAGAGGGAACAAGGCTAAACTGAGGAGTGAGAATGAGCTATGAGTCAAGGGCAGCTGCAGGAGGAAGCAGTGTGGTCACAGAGAAAGAGAGGAAGAGGGTAAACTGAGGAATTTATTTATTTTTCTCGGTTGTTAACTGTGTAAGAAACCAAGAGCATCAGATGCCCATTTTCAAAGGGGGTCCTGGGAGGTACAAAGGTACAATACATACAGAATACAATACATACAGAAATTATAAATACAAACTGATTACAAGTACAAAGTGATAAATACAAGTTGGAAATGGGGACGGGCTATAACTCAAGGGCAGGCACAGGAGGTAGCGGTGTGGTCATGGAGCAGAGAGGAGAGAAAGCCTTTGGAAGAGGCAAAATGGATGGTTAGGGGGAAAGAGAGTTACAAAGTTTCAGAAAGTGGAAAGGAAGTCAGCCTGACCAGTGAAGGATTTTACATCTCAGTAATACAACTAATATCTCTTCGCCAGTGTCAGTCATTCCCCTAGTTTTTAGTTTGATAAGTTAATACCTATTTAATTGATCTTTGGTCAGTTCCATAACTTATTGCTTGGTAACTTATTTTTATCAATTTATTCAGACATGATTGTCCTCTTTATAGAAACATAGAAACATAGAAGTTGACAGCAGATAAGGACCGCAAGGCCCATCCAGTCTGCCCAATTTTTTTTCCTTATGAATCTGCCATAGGCCTTTACTCTGTCAATGGCCTATTTATTCATACTCATCTGTATTGCTCCCTTATGCCCGTCCCATGCCTGTCTGAAGCCCTGCACTGTATTCATATTCACCACTTCCTGAGGTAGGCTGTTCCAAGCATTCCACCACCCTTTCTGTGAAAAAGAACTTCATCACATTACCCCTTAATCAGCCTCCCTCTAATCTCATGTTGTGTCCTCTTGTCCTGCTATTTTTCTTATATTGAAACATGTTAGACTCTTTCACCCTGTTAATGCCCTTAAGATGTTTGAATGTTTCAATCATATCACCTGTCTCCTCCTTTGCTCTAGGGTATACATATTAAGCTCCGTTAATCTGTCCTCATATGTATTCTGATGCAGTCCTTGCACCATTTTGGTTGCCCTTCTCTGGGCTTCCTCCATTTTGTTAATGTCCTTGTGCAGGTGTGGCCTTCAGTACTGCACACAGTACTCCAGATGGGGCCTAACCAGTGTCTTGTAAAGAGGATTATTACCTCCCTCTTAAGACTTGATACCCGTACTAATACACCCCAACATCCCTCTAGCCTTACCTACTGCTTTAGTGGTCTGCTTGGATGATTTCAAATCATCTGTATGATGATGCCTAAGTCTCTTTCTTCCTTTGTGATTGCCAGCAACTCCTCCCAAACTATAGGTAGCTTCGGCTTCTCTTCCTATGTGCATGATCTTGCACTTCTTGTGTTAAAACCCAGTTGCCACTCTTCAAGCCATTTTGCTAGTTTTTCCAGATCTCTTCTCATTCTGCCACCCCATCTGGATCATCTACTCTGTTGCAGATCTTGGTGTCATATACAAACAGGAAAAATCTTACCCTCCAGTCCATCTACAATGTCACTGATGAAAATATTGATGAGGACTGGCCCCAGGACTGATCCCTGAGGTACCCCACTTGTGACTTGCATCTTTTCTGACTATATACCGTTTACCACCACTATCTGTTTTCTTCCCACCAACCAGTTTGCCACCAAGTTGACCAGCTTCTGACCCAGCCCGAGTCTACTCAGCTTATTAATCAGCCTTCTATGTGGAACAGTATCGAAGCTTTGCTGAAGTCAAGATAGGCGACATCAACTGCACCCCTTGGTCCACCACTCTGGTTACCCAGTCAAAGAAATCTATGAGATTAGTTTGAAAGGACCTTCCTATTGTAAACTTATGCTGTCTTGGATCTTGTCCTCCTATGGATTCCAGGTGTTGCACTATCCTTTCCTTGAGGAGTGCCCAAAATTTTGCCCACTACTGAGGTAAGACTGACTGGTCTGTAGTTCCTGCCACCTCCTTGCTGCCACTCTTGTGGAGTGGGATCACTGAGCTCTTCTCCAGTCTTTTGGGACCTCCTGTGCTCAGGAGACTCACTAAACAGTTCTGCTAATGGCTCTGCTAGTTCCACCCTTAGTTCTTTTAGTACCTTGGTATGTATGCCATTAGATCCTATTGCCTTGTCCACCCTGAGCTTAGCAAGCTCTTGTAGGAATCTTTCTTTTGTGATGGACATGGGCACCCCCCCATGTCCATGGTGCTGAGTTGTGAGCCCTGCCCTACCTTCTCTTCAGTATACTGAGCAGGAGTATCTATTTATGATAGATGCTTTCTTAGGTGCTCCTCCACATGCTTCCCTTATCCCTTTAATCTTAGCATCTCCTCTGGACTTTCTTCTTTCACTAATGTGTCTATAGAAAGTCTTGTCCCTTCTTCTGCTGTTCATGCTAGTGTTTCCTCAATTTGTGCCTTTGCTTGCCTTACTGACTTCCTTGCTTCTCTTAGGTAAGTTTGGTATGCCTCCCTATCTTCATCCCATTATGTTCCCTTGTATTTCCTGAAGGCCAAACCTTTGGCTCTGACCTCTTCTGCTACTGTTTTTGAGAACCAAAGTGGTTTCCTCTTTCTTTTGCTTTTGATTTTCTCCCTAACACAATGGGATGTTGTTTCAAGTATTGCATCCTTAATGCTTGCCCACTTTGCCTATACCCCCTCACCTGTATTTCTTCTTGCCAGAGTTAGCTTAACTCTATTGGCCATCTTGTCAAATTCAACTCCTCTGGACTCCCATATTTTTTTCCTTGGAATGGGATGATTTAGTTCTAGTGGCCAAATTGAACCATACCATGTCATGGTCAATAGCCCCCAGGTAACCTTGTACCTGGAATTCTGTGATCCTTTCCCCATTAGTCAGTACTAGAGCTAGGATAGTCCTGTCTCTTGTGGGTTATTGTACCAGCTGTTTGAGGGCCTCCCCTAGCAGGGAATCCACTGTGTCTGGATCTTGCAGATGTTCCTGCTGGTATTGATCAATCTGTATCTGGCATGTTGAAGTCTCCCATTATCAGAACCTCCCTTTAGCTGTCATGTTTTGTATATCTTCTAACAGTAATACTGTATGTCTATGTCCTCTCCCTGGCCTGGACGTCTGTAGACAACATAACAATGAAAAAAGCTGCCCCAAACAGCCGGGTGTGCCAAAAAGAGCAACAACCAGCAAAGCACAAAACTCCAGCACCACCCACTGCAGTCTAGGCAAATAGACCCATTAGCAAGATGTCAAATAAGCTGTTAAGCATGTGATAAAATTATGCTTTATTCAACACATTCATAAGTACAAAAGCAGCCAAAAAGCACTTACAACCTTCTAAAATGAGAGCTCACATTGAGACCCCCCAACCTCCTACCGGTTTCACTTCAGAGCGTCATCAGGGAGTGTTCAAACAGGTGGTGCACTATACTTTTAAAGGTGGATCTTAAAGTGACAGTGTATAAAACATGGAATCTCACCCTAGAGTGACACACACACACACACACACACACACACATACACATATAATAAAATACATATATAAAAAACATACAACAAACAAAAAACATAGCAGAACAACAAACACTACAAGTGCAGATGAACACAAAATGTAACAATGCAATTTAAAACAAATCATAAAACACAAAAGAGCAAAATGATGAAATAACATATAGATAAATATCTATATATAAATATGTATATATGTATAAGCACATATCATTAATATGCAGAGGCCAGTCAAAGAACAAATGATGAATCTGAAATACAGGCCCAAAATGCACTATAAACCCCAGACTGTTGATTATATATATTGCATATGCAAAAATGCAAAAAAAGCCCACATATGCACATGAAAAAGAAGGGGGGGGGGGGATAAAGAAAAAGAAAAAAGGGAATGGGAAAGTAAAATAGAGAAGAAAATAAGAACTAATATTGGCATTGCATGTGTAACTAGACTGGCCAGTGCATAAATATCATAACTATGGAAGCAAAGTCATCAATACATTCCTAAAATAATCAGATACAATACAGTTGTGATGCATCATAGAAAAATGGCCTGTTTGTCCAGAAATCAGGAGCAACACGAAAATCCAATTTTTGTGAAATAGCTAAAAGCAATAAGAGCTGCAGTACCTATAGAAACTCCTAAAACATGTTAAATTTGATAAATTGTCTGTGAATTCATATGTGCTAGCAATACATAATGTATCAAAGTACAACAATGCAATCTGAATCACAACAAAACTATTCTATTTAGTGGATCAAAATCCTCTGTTGAACATGTATATGTATAACATGGACCCAAAATCAAGGTCCAATACACCCAATAAACATACACATAAAATTTTGTTAATTACTGAGATTTTGCCACAAAAATCAATTCATTTATTCAAAATGGTAATAGCTCAAAGATTTCATTTTAACTCTGGATAACACAGTGCACCTAATCTGTGTATTCAAACTGCTCTGTATGAGAAATAAATGTCTCAAGATCGCCCTCTAGGGCCTAACCTGATCCTTTTTATTCCACAGAACAGAAAGTGATGTTGTGGTGACGTCCCCCCATTGGCATTAATGTGGCAAAACAAAACATTTCCATAGTCTTTAGTTCTAATGTCACTGAGATGTTCCCCCACCCTTATTTTAAAGACCCTAGAGGTTTTCCTTACATAAAAGGCACCACACATGCTGGTGGCCAGATAAACTACACAAGTGGTGCTGCAGTTAATAAAACCTCTAATATCAAAAACAGTTCCCACATTAACAGATGTGAAACTTTTAATCTGTTGGATTTTATCATAGTAAGTGCATCTGCCGCATCGATAACAGCCTAAAGGGGCTAAAGATAACCAGTATGTTTTGGTTTAATAGGGAGAACACTGTGTACTAACAAGTCCGAGAGATTCTTAGATCTCCTGAAAGTGATTCTTGGTTTCTGCTTCGTTACCTGATCTAATGCTGGCTCAGTACTGAGAATGTACCAAAATGTATTTATTGTGTCTCTTATTATATTACTTTTGGCACAATACCTCATAACCAATCGTACTTCCTGGCGGTTATCATTAAAATCCTTCTGTTTATATTTTAACAAATCTTTCCTAGGAACATAATTAACCTGTATTGGCTTTTTCTCCACCAGGGCAGAGCTATATCCCCAATCTACAAAACGCTGTTGCAATTCCTGACTTCTGAGTGTATACACTTCTTCCTCAGAGCAAAGCCGTTTAACCCTCATGAACTGAGATGTGGAGATATTGTTGATGGTGTGGTGAAAGCAACTGCTAGCCATCAAAAGGCTATTCTTATCAGTAGGATTTCTATATAAGTCAGTTGCTATAGTCCCATCCTGTAACTTGCAAATATTGATATCCAAAAAGGAAACCTGCTCAGTACTTTGATGCACAGTGAACCTAAGATTCGAATTGGTTTGTTCTAAATATTGTACAAAGCACAACAGCATAGCAATGTCCCCCCACCACATCATCAACACATCGTCGATAAAACAATGCCACATGTCTATAGACTCATAAAATGGATTCTGAATCATGTCATAAATATAGTTAAGTTCCCATTTACCTAAATACAAATTCACATATGTGGGGGTGAAAGCTGCCTCTAACGTCGTCCCTTTTACCTGTAGAAAAAAAGTCCCTGAAAAAGAATTAAAATTTTTGTTAAAACAAATTCAGCAAGCTGACAAAGGAAATCAATAAACTTGGACATATAGGATGAATAATTCTCTAACCAAAACCTAAGAGCTGAGAGACCACCCCCATGGGGTACATTTGAGTACAAAGCCTCAACATCCAGGGTAACCAAAGCCCATTCATGTTCCATTTGTAAATCACTCAAGATGCTGAGTATCTGGGTGGAGTCCCTCACATAAGATCTTAATTTAGGCACCAAGAAATTAATGTGTTGTTCCACAAACTTGGATAGTGGCTCTGTGAGGGAGCCCATCCACAAAACAATGGGATGCCCTGGAGAGTCAATCAGACTCTTATGGATCTTTGGTAGGATTTACATAGAGTGTCTAATTGGATGTGGAACATGTAAATATTTAAATGTCTGTAAATCAGTGAGCCCGTCATTCAAAGACTGGGTCAAAAAACTATAAGTTTATTGCTTAAAACCCATAGTAGGATCTATTTTCAATTCTGCATAGAAATCAGTGTTTGATAACTGTCTATAGATCTCTTTCACATAATCACCCCATCCATCAATGCCAATGACCCCCATCAGCTGGATTAATAACCAATTCTGAATTAACCTGCAACTGTTGTAATCCAAGTCATTCTTCACTATCAATATTGACATAGTTCAGGTCCATTAATTCACTCCTACAGTGATCTAGATCCTGTAGAACAGATTGTTCAAAGGTAATAACAGCAGGGGAATAAGCAGGCATAAAAGTGGAGGGAAGTCTGAACCTCAGTTTAGTTCCCTTTGCTGAACCATGTTCACTCTGCACAGTCTGTCCTACCCGTGCTGTGTCTGTTAAATCTCAGTGACATCAGAACTAATGACTATGAAAATGTTTTGTTTTGCCACGTTAATGCCAATGGGGGGATGTCACCACAACATCACTTTCTGTTCTGTGGAATAGAAAGGGTCAGGTTAGGCCCTAGAGGAGGTGACCCTGAGTTACTTCTTTCTTGTAGAGAGCAGTTTTGGATACACAGATTAGGTGCACTGTGTTATCCAGAGTTAAATGAAATATTTGAGCTAGCACCATTTTTGAATAAATTAATTGATTATTTGGGGTAAAATCTCAGTAATTAACAAATATTATTTGTCTATGTTTATTGGTTTATTGGACCTTGATTTTGGGTCCATGTTATACATATACATGTTCAACAGAGGATTTTGATCCCACTAAATAGAATAGTTTTGTTGTGATTCAGATTGCATTGTTGTGCTTTGATACATTATGTATTTTTAGCACATATGAATTCACAGACATTTTATCAAATTTAATATGTTTTAGGAGTTTCTGTAGGTACTGCAGCTCTTATTGCTATTTAGCTATTTCACAAAAATTGGATTTTCGTGTTGCTCCTGATTTCTGGACAAACAGGTTCTTTCTCTATGATGCATCACAACTTTATTGTATCTGATTATTTTAGGAATGTATTGATGACTGTGCTTCTATAGTTATGATATTTATGCACTGGCAAGTCTAGTTACACATGCAATGCCAATATTAGTTCTTACTTTCTCCCCTTATTTCACTTTCCCCTTCCCTTTTTACTTTTCCTCTCCCCCCCCCCTTCATTTTCATATGCATGTGTAGGCTCTTTATGCATTTTTTGTGTATACAATATATAACCAAGAGTCTGGGGTATATAGTGCATTTTGAGCCTGTATTTTCGGGTTCATCATTTGTTCTTTGACTGGCCTCTGCATATTAGTGATATGTGCTTATACATACAGCATATACATATTTATATATAGATATTTATCTATATGTTATTATTTCATCATTTTGCTCTTTGGTGTTTTATGATTTGTTTTAAATTGCATTGTTACATTTTGTGTTCATCTGCACTTGTAGTGAGTTTGTTGTTCTGCTATGTTTTTTATTTGTTGTATGTTTTTTATATATGTATTTTATTATAGGTGTGTGTCACTCTTGGGTGAGATTCCATGTTTTATACACTGTCACTTTAAGATCCACCTTTAAAAGTAGAGTGCCCCACCTGTTTGAACACTCCCTGATGTTGCTCAGAAGCAAACCCGGTAGGAGGTTGGTGGGTCTCACTTTGAGCTCTCATTTTAGAAGGTTGTAAATGCTTTTTGGCTGCTTTTGTACTTATGAATGTGTTGAATAAAACATAATTTTATCACATGCTTAACAGCTTGTTTGACATCTTGCTAATGGGTCTATTTGCCTAGACTGCAGTGGGTGGTGCTGGAGTTTTGTGCCTTGCAGCCTGTAGACAACCCCAGTTCATATGGCTGTCCCATTTCCTGTTTCCAGGGTGACCCATAGTTCTTCTGGCTCCTTATGTGTATTCTGAATTTCTGTACCTTTGATATTTTCATCGACATAAAGGGCTACTCCTTTTTGCTCCTCAGTCTCTTCTGAACAGTACATATCTGGGTACTGAAGTCTCCGAAGAGTGGTTACTGGTGAACCATGTCTCGTTAATGGCTACTATGTCCAGTTTAGCCTCTGTTATTGTTGTCTGCAGGTTTGGGATCTTGTTTCCCAGACTGCAGGCATTTGAGTACATGATTTTCTATTGGCCAGATTTCGGTGCGTTAGTTGTTGGGCGAGATCCGGCGTTTCCCCTGAGCATTGTATGGGGAGCTGGACCTTTTTCTTTATCTGGGATGCAAATGAACTACAAACATGCTGAACTCCTGTTTGATCACTAGCTGAGGAGGAAGAGTGTTCTTCCCATTCGATGTATCGGGGCTACACCCTCTCCCCATTTGCTAGTTTAAATATTCTGCAAAGACATCAATCTTATGCCCCAATGCACTGACTTCCTCCTTAGTCAGATGCAGTCCATTCAATTTAAAGAACTTTGCTTCCCAAACTGTTGCCAGTTACCACACATTTGTCTCCTTTTTCCTGGCACCAGCACTTTAGCCACATATTTAGTTCCCTGTCTCCCTTCTCTGATCTTCTGTCCATCTGCCCCCCTCTCCAAGACCAGCAGGATCTCAAAGAAGGAGATGCCATATGAAATGCATGACAGTTTGTCTCCCAGCCTGGTCAAGTGTTCCTTGGTCTTCACAACTGGCTGGCTTGTGAGATTGTTAGTCCCTATGTGTACCAGGACATCAATGTTTTCTCCTGGTTGCTGCATGATTTTAGCAGTGTGGTCAGTGTCTCTCCACGCTGATGTACCTGGGAGACAACTGACCATTACCCCTGGCTGGAGGTAGGTATCAACTCACCAAATCATATCTTTGTTACTCTTATTCCATTTCGATGAATTTTATATTCTGTATTTTTTAATATATCTTTTTCCCTTTTTCCTTCCTCAAGGACACATCTGAAAACAAACTGTTACTAGCTCAGTATGCCTTTCCTCATAAAATCTTTGAAATAAATAAATCTTTTATCACATTAATGCATTAGCAGTCACAGTGGCTCTGATAAGAACTTGTTTCTATAGAAACTCCAGATAAAATAGGCTCTAAATCTATTACTTTTCCATCTTTCCTAGTCTCTCAGTAAATTCATTGGGCTTTTCTGATTTACACACTGATGGTTACTACTATTTTAGAGCCCTACAATGAAGTTAGTGCATGTGCCTGTCAACCACATTATTCTATAGCAGAATACACATGCACTGTCCCAACAATCTAGAAGCTTAACAAGAACATGCACTACTATACATCAAACAGTTCTAATACAGTAAGTCAACCACACAAAAGTGAATTTACTGCAAGGTCAGTAAAGTTGGAACAATTAAAGAATGTGAGCCAATTAATAAAATCATCTTCAACATGCAATACTGACTTGCAGATTAAATGTACTTACTAACATAGAAACAAAGAAACACAGAATTTGACGGCAGATAAGAACCGCTTGGCCACACAGTCTGCTATTTCTCTACCTAATGGATAAGATGCAGATCCTAGTTAACCAACAGCCTACTTCCTCCTAACCCCCACTAGAATTGCCTTATGTCTGTCCCATGCATTCTTGAATTCCCCCACTGTTTTTGACTCCACAACCTCCTCAGTTAGGCCGTTCCATGCATCCACAACCCTCTCCATGAAAAAATACTTCGTTACATTACCTCTGAGCCATCACCCCTCTATCTTCAAATTGTGCCCCCTTGTTCTTACACTTCTCTTTTTCTGAAAGATGCTACCCTCTTGGACTTTGTTGATTCCCTTGAGGTCCTTGAAAGTTTCCATCGTGCCCCCCCTTTCCTCGAGGATATACACATTAAGGTCCTTTAGTCTCTCTTCATATGTCTTCTGGTGCAGACCCTGCACCATTTTGGTTGCCCTCCTAAAGTCTAGATAAGCCATGTCCACAGCCCCTCCCTGATTTACAACTTTGGTTACCCAGTCAAAGAAATCTATTAGATTTGTCTGACATGGCCTTCCCACTGTGAATCCATGCTGCCTTGGGTCCTGTGCCCCGCTGGCCTCTAGGTACTCAACAATTCTTTCCTTCAGAAGTGATTCCATCATTTTCCCTACCACTGAGATCAAACTAACTGGTCTGTAGTTTCCTGTCTCTGCCCTGCTCCCACTTTTGTGAAGTGGAATCACATCTTCCCTTCTCCAGTCCTTAGGTACCACCCCATCCTCCCATGATTTGTTAAAGAGGGTAGTCAGTGGTGTCACTAGTTCTACCCTTAGTTCCTTTAGAATTCTTGGGTGAATCCCGTCACGCCCCATTGCTTTGTCCACCTTCAGTTTTAAGAGTTCTTTCAGAACCCTTTCTTCTGTGAGTGGACTGGTATCAGCCCCCCTCTCATGAGTGTTTCTCATGTTTGGTTTAGGTGCTTCCCTCTCCTCTTCTTTTGTGAATACTGAGCAGAAGTATTAGTTCAGCACCCCTGCTTTTTCACTGTCACCCTCTGCCCACATTCCTCCCCTTTATTAAGCCTCAGTATCCCACCCTTGTTCTTTCTTCACTCCCTAATGTACCTATAAAAGGTTTTATCCTTCTTAAAAGAGTTGGCTAGCTTTTTCTCAGTTTGGGCCTTTGCTATTCTGACTGCCTTCCCTGCCTCCTTCTGCTTTAACTGATATAGTTCTCTGTCCTGCTCCTTCTGTATTTGCCTATATTTCCTGAATGCTGTCCTTTTCTCCTTAACCTTCCCTGCCACCTCTTTTGAGAACCATAGTGTTTTTTTCCTTTGTTTTGTTTTGTTGATTTGCTTTACACAAAGTCTTGTTGCCTCTGTGATGGCAGTTTTTTTTTAAACCACTGTTTTTCTACTCCCCTGCGGAGTGGGCCCCATGACCTCCGGCCACCATCACCAGCACCCCCAGACCAGGTCTGGTGCACAGATAATCACCCCATACACACAGGGTCAGCCATACCCCGGTGAAGGTGCCTCTCGTGTCCGGGGCCGTAGAGCACAGCAATCAGCCACCGAGATTGCCCCACCATTTTTAGCTGTTTCTTTGTCCCCTGGGGAGCCAGACATGCAATGGCATCAGAGCACATCCATGCTGACACCTGCCATGCTACCCTCTTGCTATGCACACAACTGTAGTGCAGGTGGTCTCTGCCCATCACCATTGCAGTGCGATGCATTGCCCCCACCTGCCCCAGAGGAAGGAGAGCAGTCATGAGATGCTCAATGCTTCCTCTCCTCTTCCAGCCCCAGGAGGCCCAAGACCATTCCCAAACCTGAGTCGCAGGTGTGGTGTCCAGTGCCTCAACCCTCAGTGCCACTGAGCCAACATGAGGGCAGTTTTCATTTTCCCCCATTGTTCCTCCTCCTCCTCCTTCTTGCCTGTTTGCTAGTGCTTTTCTGAGTCACTCTCTCATTTTGTCACAGTCAGCCCTCCTACAGTCCAACACTCTTGCTTTTTAAAATTAAATATACTTTATTTGCTTTATTCATACATACATAAGCGTTACCAGGCTCAAACGCAAAAGTTGAATAAGTACAATATTTATGGCCTTGAGGTTACATCAGCCTATTATTAACTACTATCCCTAAGTCTAAACACATACCACACTAAATGTCTACCATTCCCTTATCCCACCCCCGTAAGTGCTAGGGTTAAGGCCTGCTAGCAGGCTTCTACTGAGGTGCCAAGTATTCGTGGATTTCCACACCAGGTCCTTACTTTACCTTGTAAGTGAGGTCAATGTAAATCTTGTCCCATTTTTATCAAAGCTAGCTGAGCTGTGTCTAAGACTAGAAATCATTTTTTCTGTTCTTAAATTATATAAAATTGCTGCAACCATTCAGAGTAGGGAATAAGTTGGGAACCCTTCCAATGCCTTAACACTAATTGCTTGACTGTGTGGGAAATTAAGGCCATGGCATATCTTCTTTCTAGAACTGGAATTTGGGTGTAGACTCCCAGGATACATATTTCGGATTCAAAAAATGGTTCCAATCCAAGAAGGGGATTAAGTTTGGATTTAATCATGTTCCGTAAGGACTTGACTAAGGGACATTCCCAGAGCATATGATATATAGTACCCTCATTTAGGCCACATCTATTACATCAGGAATCTTGTATTTTGCCCATGGTGACTAACTTTACTGGAGTAAAATACATATTATGTAGTATGTATAATTGAATTAGATGCAGTTTATCATTAGAAGTATAGAGGTGTACTGCTTTCCAAATACTGTCCCAGTAAATTTGCTTATCTGAGAATTGAGTGGTCCAATATAATGATATTCCTTGGATATCTGGATGGATTAGTGGATATAACTCAGCAGTTATTTTTGGATACAGCATAAGGATTCCATACCAGGTCACGAAACCTATTAAGAAGATCTGTTTGGTCCGTATCCCAAATATCGTTACCCATCATGGATATTAGCAGGTGTCTAATTTGGAATGCTTTAAATATCTGATTGGAAGGAGGCCTAAGGTTTTAAGAAGGTCAGGTGAAGCCTTAATCTTACCTTCATCCAATAAGTCTAGGATCTTGAAGTTCTGTTCAGGGGTTACTCTTGTGGTTCTTAGATATTGGTTATCTAATATAAAATTTGGGTTTAAATAAATAGGTTGGGAAATATCTTTAGTATTATCATATTTAAAGACTTTACATAATTGGGCATGAACTTTCAGGGACATACATATTAGTTCATTCTGTAGAATCTTAAAGCCTTTTTAGGAGTAATATATAACAAGCTATTAGGGGAGATACCAGATAACACTCTTGCTTTTGTATGGCTTGACTCTGCAGCTGTGTTTATTGTGAATCACACTATTTGGTAGCCGCTTGTTTCCAGACGGCTACCCACTTCTAAATCTGAAATCCTCTCTCCATTCCTATTTGAGAGCACCAGAAGGCAAATGTCACTGACTTTTTCTATGAATACAAAATTGCTGTACAGGGCTAAGTAAACTCCTGTCTTGTAGAAGTTATAGTAGCTGTATATCGATCTGTGAGTTTTTTTTGCCAGACATGATTATCATTATCTATCTATCTATCTATCTATCTATCTATCTATCTATCTATCTATCTCTGTCTATCTATCAATCTATCCATCTATCTATCTGTCTAATCCAACTCTCAATGTATCTCTCATCTTGATGACAATCTGTGATTGTACCCCATTAACATACAGTATACGATTATACTATCTCAAAGAGGAAGGAAATTCTTTGTAAAACAACAGTGTTAATGCAACATTGAGGGTTCATCCTAAAGCAAAAAAGTAAGGAAATGTTGTTTTAGGGTTTCCAACCCTAAGACCCCATCCCCTCCACTCAAGCAAATCAGGGTGCAGTCTTCCTTGGGGTTGTCAACCCTAAAGCTCACCCCACTGCAGTAGCAAGAAAGCTCAGATGTGATGGACAGAGATGTGTATGTTTTAGAATTGTATAGGATAAGGTGAGCTTTAGGGTTGGCAACCCCAAGGAATACTGCACCCTTGATTTGCTTGAGGGGTAGGGATGGATTTCTTAGGGATTGAAAATCTAAAGCCACATTTCACTACTTTTTTTGTTTTAGTCTGAACTTTAAATGTTGAATTAATGCAGTTTTTTGGCAAATTATATATACATATATATATATATATATATATATATATATATATATATATATATATATATATATATATATATATATATATACAGTATATATACACATACATACATACATAATTTATATGCAAAAACGTATTAATGCATCATTTAGGATTAAAACACAAAAGTCAGGAAATGAATTAATCTTTAGGGTTGTCCCTCCCCGTGGACCATATGCCCCCAGATTGACAGATAATGAGGTGTGTCATTGAGTGTTGTGAAACCCAAATGTTGCCCCATTCCTGTGTAATCATATTCAGAAGCAACAGTGAAGAATGGGGCAACATTTAGGCTTCACAACCCAAATGACACACCTTGTCATCTGTCAATCTGGGGAAGATTGGTGGGTCCATGAGGGGGGAGGGGCAACCCTAAAGATTTGTCATTTCCTGATTTTTTGTGTCTTAACCCTAAATGATACATTAACACAGTTTTTTGCATAGAATGTCCTTACTTTTTGAAAAAGAATAGAAAACTAAGAAGTTGCGGAAGATGGTGGGAGCATGGGCCCTTTGGGCCCTGCGGTCCCACCTACTTGTAAATGTCTCCATAAGATAAGAGTACAACTACTGAATATGATATGTATTGGTCTGTCATGAGAGTGGCATAATTGAGCAGCTGTTTACATCTCAGACACATAAGCAGTGAAACTATCTCCATGGCAAGGAAAACTAGGTACCCTATAAATCTGAAGGCAGTACTACAATGCAAAAAGCTATATGCAAAATGTAAAGTGTGTGACACAATATCTCCACAAGAAATTAATTTTTCAACACCTAAATACCATAATTGACATCTACAGGACATGCCATCAAGACCCTCCAAATTTCAATGTAAAAGACCAAACCGTGTCCAAGATAGAACATTTTAAAGTTTGAGATTTTCATTCGTCAGAGTTGGAGTTCTGCACCAGTTAACATTTCACAGACACAATGACTGAAGACTATATTCATGACACTAAAGCTAGGTACCCTATCAATTTCAAGCCACCACCACAATGCAAAATGCTGTCTGCAAATGTAAACTAGCCATGTGATATCTCCGCAAAAAATTTTGACATGTAAACACAGTAATTTACATCTACAGAACATGCCGTAAACACCTTCCAAATCTCAAGTAAAAAGACCAAACCATTTCTGAGATATGTAATGTTAAAGATTATTAAAATTGGCCTATCTAATGCATTGTAAAATCTGGCCAGCTTGTCCCTATGTCGTGATCAAAGATAGCTATCAAAGAATCTCGTGATCAAAGAATTTTCAGGCTCATGATCAAAGAATAAAAAATGGTGAAACTCGAATTTAAAGCAGAATTACATGTAACCACTGCCATGCCTCGATAGAACGAATCCCCTGAGCAAAACCCACCCTCATCCATAGTATATCGAACCTCTCCAGTCTGGTTTTCGTAAGAGACATAGTACTGAGACTGCTCTGGTTCAGGTGCTCAATGATCTCCTGATGGTGAGAGATCAGAGAAACCATTCCATCTTGGTATTCCTTGATCTGTCTTCAGCTTTTGACACTGTAGACCATGGGGTACTGCTCGAGCACCTGAGGTCCATCTGTGGATGGAATGGCACAGTGCTCAGATGGTTTGCATCTTTCCTCACTGGTAGAACTCAAAGAGTTGTCTCTGGATTTTTCTTCCAAGTCTTTATCTCTGCCTTGTGGAGTCCCTCAGGGCTCAGTGTTGTCCCCATGTTGTTTGCAGTGTATATGCTACCCTTGGAGAAATTGTAAGATGATATGGGCTGAGGTTTCACCTTATGATGATGATACGCAGCTCTACCTGTCTTTTGCCCCTGACCAGGTTAGTGCTCTCTCAGCATTTAACAGTTGCATTGCGGAAATCCAAGACTGGATGAATTCAAGCTGGTTAAAGTGGAACGCAGGTAAGACTGAGATTATGGTGGTGGACCGGGACATAGGATAGAGGGGTTGAGGACTGATTTGCCCTCTGGTTTATTCTTGGGGGGGCGTTCAGATCCTTACCTCTGAATGGGTGCACGACCTGGGAGTGGTACTTGATGACGGGCTGACCTTTCATTATCAGGTGTCACCACTCATGAAGTTAGCCTTTTATCATCTTAGGAACATTGCCAGGATCAAACACCTTGTTCCATCCAGTGATCTGCCTGTATTGGTCCATGCCTTTGTGACCTCGCACCTTGACTATTGTAACTCTCTTTACTTAGGGCTTCCTGTGGTTGATTTCCACCGCTTGCAGCTACTGCAGAATGCTGCTGCTGTTTATTGACTGGGGTATATAGGAGATCTCAAATTACCCCAGTGCTGCGTGATCTGCACTGGCTGCTGATTCAGTGGTGGATCACCTTCAAGGTAGGTTTGTTAACCTACAAAGCTCTACATGGACTTGGCCATGACTACTTGAAAGAGCTTCTGATTCCCTTCATCCCTGTGTAACAGCTTTACGTAGCTGATGAGGGGTTGCTGGAGATCCCAAGGGTTACTTTGAATTCTTCTGGGGCCCGCGCTTTGATGTTTGCGGCACCAACCCTCTGGAATTCTCTGCCCTGTCAGCTTCAGGAGTGCAGGACCATGGGGAGCTTTAAGCAGGCACTAAAAACATTTTTGTGGAACAAGGCTTTTCCTGATTTATTATGATTTTGATACTATGTTTTAATGAATTGTTTTTAAAATTCTGTGAAGCGCCTTGATAATTTGAAAGATGCTCAACAAATAAAGATATTATTATTATTATTTGTGTTCCTAGGCCACCCCTGAGCTGAGAAAATTGTATTTTTACCTAGTGATATAAGATCGTGATCAAAGAATCTCACGAACAAAGAATTTGCAGGCTCGCGAACACAGATAGTTAGCGAGTTGCAATCAAAGAATTTAAAATGTTATAACTCTATTTTTTGACTATTTTAGATGAAACTGAAGACATGGATTGCTAGATCAAAGCCCCCTGAGTAAAGTTCATGCAGGTTTTACTTCAGGAGTGACCCCTGATCTGAGATATTTGATTTTTGTGACAGAATTTAAAAACAAGATGGTGGACCTCATGATCAAAGAATTCTGGGGACAAAGATTCTTTGACAGCGAGGCTGCAGGTTCTTTGACTGCCAGATGGGATGAGATGGCCCAACCCCATTCTTTGTTTGCAAAACAACCATATAAATTTTCTCATTGACTTATAATGGGAGATTAAAAGTGCCATAACTTTTGAATGCCTTAATATTTTTTCACCAAACAAAAGCAGCATGTTTGACCAGCCAAGCTATTTCAGCTGAGCCATCTCACAGACCAGCACACCACATGATGGCCACACAGGACCACAGGCAAAATCCAAAAAAAACTGCCTCCAAAACTGGATAATTTTGAATTTTTCAGCATTTTCGTGTGCAAAGACTGTAAGTCTGACCGAAACAAAATTTGGCAAATCAAGAGATCTATCATGCCCCACCACACATACCAAATTTCAGGCAAATCTGTTAAATGGGTTCAAAGTTATTAACATGCAAAATTTTGACTTTAACATAGAAGTGCCTTCATAACCCTAAATATAGTGGCGCGACTGCACAACTATAATATATATATATTTTTTATTGCCAAAAAACTACCTTAATGCATCAGTTAAGTTTTTATTAAAGCATAAAAAGCTAGAAAATCCAACATTAAGGTCACTAACCTACCCCACCCTCCACACCAATAGGCATTGGGGTGTGCCTTGAGTTGTTTGGCCTCTCACCCCATTCCATGTGTAAACAAGATGAGATGGTACAGTATAGGAGAATGGGGTGGAGTTAGTGGAATGACTCCAAGGCACACTCCAATGCCTGTTGGAATGTGGAGGGTGGGGTGTGGGGTGGTAGGGTTGGTGTTTCCAATATTGAATTTTCCAGCTTTTTATGCTTTAATAAAACCCTAACTGATACATTAATGTAGCTGTTTGCAATGAATTTCCTTCTTTTGAGAAAGTGTAATGTAACTGATATGTGGTTGTGGAGCATGGGTACTCCAGGCCCTGCACTCCCCCTCACGCTACCCATTGTTGCATAAATGATATGAGTGGGTCTTCTGGGCCCTGAGCTCCCACTTATACATATGTACGGACATACAGCAGCCCTATATTCATGAAAAGTAAACCTTGTAACACTACTTTGGCAATATCTCAGTAACTGTAACAACTATGGGAACAATTCCACTGCAGTTGCAATCATGATTTCGAAACCTCCATGGGTGCTAAAGGTGGGCTAAGCTGCAGAGAGCGAAAAATCAGTATCTCAAATCATTTTCATGATACTGGTACTGAAAGGTGCTGTGGGTGCCACAATTCAATGGACACACATAACGGGGGCATTTTCAGGATTTTTTTCACCCAATTTTCAGGATGGCATTTTGGGGACCCAATCTCATGAACAATGACACTGTCATTTTGTTAATCTGTCCTGAAAGTTGAGTTAGCACAACAATCATGCCATTCTGCGCCACAGGTGCGAAATCATGTTTTGGGCAGGATGTGAAAAATGACAGCTGTATACTGTTCATGATGAGGTGTGGAAAAGGGTAATGTTGAAAATCAGGAGTGAAAATATGAACAATAGGTGAAGTTACGAGCTAGCATAGAAACTGCACAATGCACGATCATAACGTGGTCATTTATGGGAATTTTTTTATAAAATTTTCAACATGGGCTTTTTGGGAAATCCCCTCATGAACACTGGCACTGTGATTTTGTTAATCTACCCTGAAAGTTGATTTTGCTCAGCGACCACGCCATTCTGCGCCATGGGTGCAAAAACACATTTCAGACAGGATGTGAGAAATGACATCTGCACAGTTCATGAGGAGGTGTGACAAAATGGCAATGTTAAAAATCTGGAGTTAAAATAACAAAAAGCGGTGAAGTTATGAGTGTGCACAGAAACTGCGTAACACAGGCTTGTTACACAGCTGTTTCAGGCTTTTTGCACCAAATTTTCAACATAGGCTTTTGGGACCTCCTCATGAATTTTGTTGTCATTTCATTAATTGATCCCAATAGGTGATTCCATGCAGTGACCAAGAAATCACCTTTCAGGAACAAGTAATGAGATGACAGTGACACTATTCTTGAGGTGGGGTCCCAAAAAACCCATGTTGAAAATTTGGTGAAAAAATCTCAAAAAATTGTTGGGATATCAACATAAGTTGAAACCCTCCTCACTGAGTGGCATTATACGGCTTACCTTTGATTCTTTGGTTTGTGGTACAGCTTTGAAGAGTGCAGACGTGTCCGTGTCCTGAGAAGATCGCTGCTCCTGATCTCGAGAGGTAAGTATGGGTAAGAGGGGATGCAGGAGGTGGGTGCTCAGTGGGAGGGTGGGGATGGGGGAGGAGGACTCATGAGATGATGTGGGACTGTTTTCTTTTTTGAAGGTTTAAAAAGAAAATTAAAGACCTCAGGGGGTGGTTTTCTTTATTTACAGGTATTGTTTTGTATAATCGATATTTGGGCACACTAGGTGGGCTCCCAGTGTGCCATATTAGTGTGGGGGGTGCATACATGCCAATACAGGGATTGAGCACCCCCTGTCGGCAATTTTTAACTGCGGCTTTGGTGGGGGGAAAAGGGGGTGTCATCTGACACTGGGAGTGGGCATTCTGGTGTCGGAGCATTACTCCCCAGGCTCACATACTGGTGAAGGGGATCCTCTAGTGCTAACATGAGGATTGGGCATCCCATGTCGGCAAAAGTGTTGTTTTAATCCCTTATCCTATTTTCAGCTCATGACCTAGCATCCTTGGTCATATCTCGTGCATACAAACTAGGATCCTAGGTCATAATACACAAATATGAAGTAGGATTTTTTTTCGTATCTTATTTTTATTAAAAGCATCAGTAGATTCCATAGTTACATTCCATGCACATCTCATTAACATAGCTCAAATATTCCTGACAGCATACATTTCTAAGTGAGCATGAAAAAGAGACAATAATCTGCACTTTACATGACATTGTCCTTTATCCATGTGTCTCAGATTACATACTTTCTAACATTGTTATCTATTATAATAAGACCTCCATATCAGTATGATAATTGTTACTGTACTGACGATTCAAACAAGTCTCATCCTTTATCTACTTTGTGCTTCTTTGGGTTTTTTATATTTATGATAAAAATTAGCTTCTTCGTGTTAACACCAACACAACAAAAAGAAGCTTAAAATAGAATATATGTAAAACACTTTGTAAATATAATTAATAAAGAAACAAAACGGTAAAGTAAACCATGTGGTCTATGTCTTTTCTGTTTCCCAGTTATTCTCTCTGCAATTATTATTCTAAGTCAGTTAAATTCTTCTCTGTTCCTGTAGGTATTGTCATTAGTTAATATCTGCCTCTGGAAATATCTTCTGATAGCCCATGTCTTTGTATAGTTCTCTTAAATTACTCCCCCCCCCCTCAGCAATAAGGCCTCTTC
The DNA here is from genome assembly GCA_016271365.2 of Neoceratodus forsteri. Lineage (NCBI taxonomy): Eukaryota > Metazoa > Chordata > Ceratodontiformes > Ceratodontidae > Neoceratodus > Neoceratodus forsteri. The sequence goes on along the minus strand of CM028130.1, from coordinate 250,025,250 downwards.
TTGGGACATAGAATCAAGGAAAGGTGTGCATGTGTCCAGGAATTGTTCCTCCCTTCCTTTAAGGATATATGTTAACCTATCCATTGCTAGTGCTTTCATAGTTAAATTGTTCCACCCCTCTAGGCTGGGTGCTACATTTGTTGTCCATAGGTTTTGAATTCCTTGACTACCCACCACTAGGAGTATCCTGATCCAGTGGTGATACAATAACCATTCTTCCCAGGAGCATAGATCTGGGTGACCTTTCCATCCGTCTACAACACATTCTAGTGATCTCATTTGCTATCCCTGTCCAATATTTCTCCAAGCAAGGGCAGTCCCAATAGAAGTGTGTGAATGTCCCTCTATGAACCTTACATCTGCCACACATAGGTGACACCCCTGGATTAAACCTATGCACCCTAGCCGGGGATAGTATAAATGATGGAGGAACTTATATTGCGCTTTCTTAAATTTGTTGCATATAAGAAGACCCATGTGTGACTTAAGCAGTATTTCCCAATTCTGGTTTGTTATTCATAAGTTCAGGTCCTGTTCTCACCATTTTCAGTCCCTCCCCATCATAAATGCAGTCTGCCTATCCAAATAAGCTGTCCTACCCATGAGGTCCTTCTCCAGTTTAGCTGCCCCCAGTATTTCCTTTTCAACATCCACAATGACTGAGAATCATTTATGGTAGCTCAGCCCAGTGCCCTACAGTAATTTTTAATATGGAAGTATCTATACAGATGCGTGGGGGGCAAATTAAGTTTATGTTGTATATTAGTGAAAGCTAGCATTCCTGTGATCAATAAGTCCCCCACACACCTTATTCCTCCATTCTGCCAAATTTTGAATCCCTCATCTCCAATGCCAAGGAGAAAGCACAGATTATTTGCCACCAGGACCAGGATCATTTCTGCCCCCTCTCCCCCCTGCATTTGGCGTATTTCATCCCATGCTTCTAGGGTGGCAATCACCATGGGGTTGGGAGCCCCTAGGCATCCATGAGCTTGTAGGCCCTGACCTCCAAGGTAGGATGATATTTGTCCCGGGGCTCCATCTTCTTCCAAGTCCAGCCAGCTGGCTTCCCGTTCCCTATTCACCTAGCACTGTAAATATCTATACTGTGTGGATAATTAATAACCTCTAATGTCTGGGAAATTTAATCATCCCTGTTCCACAGTGGCTTTTAGTCCTTGTAGGCTGATTCTCAGCTTTCTCCCCTGCCAAACAAATTCTGAAAGGCATCTTTCCAGTGTTTTAATATCTCCCATCATAGGGGGAAATGGCAGCATCTGCATTTGGTAAAGCATCCTAGGCAACATATTCATCTTTTTTAAGTTTATTCTTCTGATCCATGATAATGGTAGGGCCCTCCACCTCCTCAGGTCACTAGAGATGGCCTGAAAGGGTGGCCTATAGTTTAAATTATATAAACCTCCCAGATCTTTATCCATCCTGATCCCAAGATAGATAAATGCTCCTTGTACCATTCTAAGCCCCTAGAATTGTTTGGTCCCTCCCCAAGTCATGATCTCTGATTTACAAGCATTTAGCTTATAGCCAGAGAACTTTGCAAATTGGTCCACAATCTGCAGCATGGCTGAAATTGATCTCTCAGGTTTTGTAAGAAACAGTAGAATATCATCCGCATATGATGTTATCACATGTGACATTCCCTTATCACTTCTAACCCCAGATATTTCTTTCTTATTACATATTTTAATGGCTAGAGGCTTTATAGCCAGAGCGAATAGATGGGGGAGAGAGGACACCCCTGCCTCATACCCCTCTCCAGTTGGAATCCCTCTATCATTGTTCCATTCACCAATACATTAGCCATTGGATTCTTATAGAAGACTCCACTAGCTGCAAAACTTATCCCCAGTCTAAATCTCTAGAACAGACATCATGTATTTCATTCTATCCTATCAAATGCTTTTTCGCATCCATGGACAGTACAAAGACCTCACCTGGGTGCTTGGCTCCCACCATATTATGTTCAGGAGTCGTCTCATATTGTGATATGACTGATTATCCCTCACAAACCCTGCCTGATCAGAATGGACCAGAAGTGGCAGAACCCTCTCTAGTCTCATGGCTAATACCTTTGTCATCATTTTACAGTAGCAGTTCAGGAGAGATATTGGCCTGAAGGATACACATACCACAGGGTCCTTACCCTGTTTTGGAACAACTGTAATTATAGCCTTGCAACATGTTCCAGACAGTCCTCTCTCCCCCCTTGCCTTCTCCATTACCTCCCTAAGAGATTTGACCAAATCCACCCTTAATTCCTTGTAAAACTCTGGGCCAAAGCCATCTGGGTCCGCAGCCTTTCCTCACTTTAATTTCCCTATTGCCATCTCTATTTCTGCTGTGGTAATTTTATCCCCTAGTGCTTGGCTGTGTGCCTGTTGCAGTCTTGGTATCAGCAAACCCTGCAAAACTGCTCCATCAATTGTTCCGTATTGTTACATTCTGCTGTATATAACTTGGTGTAACATTTCTTAAATCTATGAAGTAGGATTTAAATGATTAAATAAACACATTTTACTGGCATATTTCATCCTGTAAAGTGCAGAATGCAGCAAAGGGGGTCCCAATAAGCAAGCTATATGTGTTGGTTCCTCCTAATAATATCATTTTGGGAGGTTTGGAAAAAAAATGTTTGGCCAAAACTGAAAACAATATTGTGACCATACAAAAGAGGAATTTTCTCATACAATGCAGGATTCCTTTTTTGTATCAACCAACTATATTGAAGTGCCTACTGAGCATGCTCAGAAATTATTTTTTCAAATTTTTAAATTGAAATAACTTAAAAACTACTTATTATTTTTACACCAGACCAGCAAAAGGCTCATCTGAGTGTTAGTCCCTTCCTACCCTGCAGAATTTGTGCCAAACAACCAAATTCTGCAGGGCTGTAGGCAAGTCCAAAGAAAAATCTCAGCAAAGTCAATAGGTAAAACATGTTATTTTACCTCTGTAACTCGGAGACTGCACATCTGACCAGAAAGAAATTTGCCTGATCAGAGATCTGCCCTCAGGAAGGAGCATACCAAATTCTGTGTGAATCCATTCAACGGTTACAAAGTTATTAAAATACAAACTTTTGAGATTATCATTGAAGTGCCTACTCAACCTTAATTACAGGGGCGTGACTTCCCTATAATATATGTAATTGCAAAAACTTTGTAAATGCATCTTATAGGATTGATGTCACAGCAACAAAAGTTTGGAATTCGATGTTGGGATTACCCTCTACCACCCCAGCTCTTTTCATCTATCTTTCCACACACCAACAGATGTTGGGTGTGCCATGGGACCATCAGTCCTAACTCTCACCTCATTCTCCTATACTGAACCATGTCAGCTTGCTTACACAAGGAATGGGGCAAGAGTTGGGCATGATGACCCCATGACACACCGTAGCATCTGTTGGTGTGTGGAGGATGTATAATGGGGGTGGGGTGGTAGGGGGTTAATCCTAACATCGCATTTCCAATCTTTTGTTGCTGTGACAACAACCCTAACTGATGCATTAACAATGTTTTTTGTGATGAATATCTATCTATCTATCTATCTATCTATATATATATATATATATATATATATAAACCGGCCCAGTAGGACCAGTATAGTTAGGGTTGCAAGGCCACTTCTATGTTAAACCCCGAATTTGCACTTTAATAAATTTGCAACTGTTTGTCAGATTTGCCTGAAATATTGCATGTACTGCCTCCAACCATAAATCTTTGATCTGTAAAGTTGCTTTCTGGTCGGATGTATAGTTGCAGAACAGTAGAGCATCCAAAAGTGAAAATTACCAACTTTTGCTCATTTTTTTTGGTTGGGCTTAATGGACTGAAGAATGCATCTGAGTGACTTCAAATTTGCTGTCTATATGTGGCCTGGGTTAAACTGGTGCCTTTTGAAGATTTGGTGAAAAAATATTAATCCATTCAAAAGTTATGCAAGTTGTTCATGTCCCATTTTAGCCTATGGGAAAATTTATATGTGCATTGTGAAAACTTTCGCGATCACATTTTTTGTTGTCGTGCTCCCTGAATTTGTTTTCGTGTTGCCGCTATCTTGTTTTCAGTTAGCAAGAGACAAAAATCATTGTATCTCAAAAAATACTGCCCTTTGGTAAACACCAATAGTTGTGTTTACCTAATTGGGCCCTTTGGAACATAACCATTGCATTATTTTTCAGTAGGTGGTCAGGAAATATGTTTTTCAAAGTTTGTCTACCATTCTGCTGTTTTTATTGTCACAACAACATTTTTGTTGTCGCAGCAATGACCACAATAAAAAAGAGAGATAGGAGTTTCACAACACACTAAAGTTATTGCAAAAACACTGCACTATCACATTTCCTATGTGTTGTTTTCTTTGTCACTTCATTGTGCCAAGCTGGATTGTGCTTTTGGGCCAAAATTTTTGCAGGGTGGCAAGCCCTGGTCCCACAGATGTGCCTTTTGTTGGTTTGGTCCCAAAACATTCAACAGGCCCATAGTTATAGCATTCCAAAGTTGAGAAATTTCCATTGGATAACACTGCTGTGCCCACGGACCTTTCAGTGCCCATATCTGAAAAACGATTCGAGATAATGGATTTTTCACTACTCACAGCTTAGTCCACCTTTAAGCTCATGAGGAAGTTTCGGCAAGAGATTACACCTGCAATGGAATTTTGTTTCATAGCTGCTACGGTTACTGAGATATTGCCAAATAAGTGTTACAAGGGTTACTTTTCAGTACTATGGAGCTGCTGTATAGCTCTTTAGTTATGTGTAAGTGGGAGTGCAGGGCCTGGAGGGCCCACACTTCCACATAATCATATTATTTTGCACAAATGGGTAGCTTGATGGGAACGTGGGGCTCGGAGGGCCCACACTCTCACCAACACATACCAGTTAAAAGGTACATGACACTTTCCCAAAAAAACTTTTTAATAACTTTGCCAGTGTACTGTAAAAAAACAGTTTGGTCTTTTGACTTGAAATTTGCAGGGTATAAAGGAGGTATAACAGAGATGTGAATTATGCTGTTTAGGTGTAAAAATTGTTATCAGTTCCATAGATATGCTATTACAAAGTTGAGATTTTTCCCATAGGATAACATTACGGCATCCACAATGCTTTTTGATGTCTGTATCTCAGAAATGATGTGAGATATGGTTTTTGTTCACTTATCTTGCATGGAGGTTTCAAAGTCATGATTAGAAATGCAGTGGAATTTTTCCCATAGTTGCTACAGTTACTGAGATATTGCCAAATAAGTCTTACAAGGGTTCCTTTTCAGTACTAAGGGGCTGCTGTATGGCTCCGTAGTTATGTGTAAGTTGGAGCGCAGGGTCTGGAGGGCAAAAAATGAGCAGCTTGCTCCTACCAACACATACTAGTTGCCAGTTACATTACACTTTCTCAAAAAGTAAGGATATTCATTGCAGAAAACTTTGTTAATGCACCAGTTAGGGTTGATAGCAAAGCAAGAAAAGTATGGAAATGTGATGTTAGGGTTACCCCCTTCCACCCTACCCCCATCCCCGATCCTCCACACACCAACAGATGTCAGGGTGTGCATGGGATTGTCAGACCAAACTCACACTCCTATTCTTTGAGGGAGTTATTTCATTTGCACAAAAATGCATCAGCCTGGCACTGACAATCCCGATGACGGTTCCTGACACACTGTTGCCTGACATGGTATTTTACCTGTGGCAGAGTTATAATCCTTAAGTATGGGGGGTGTGGAGGTGGAGCCACCCACATTGGGGGGTGTGGGGGGGCAAAGCCCCCGATACACTTGCCGTGGGTAAAATCCCAATGTTGGGCAACTGTATGTCAGGCAAATGATGTCAAGATTGTGAGCATCGGGCCAATGCATTTCAGTTGACCATAGTAAATCCATTCTCCTATACTGTAGCATGTCAGCTTGCTTACACATAGAATGGGGTGAGAGCTGGGCCTGATGGTTCCCTTGACACACCCCTTCTGTTGGTGTGTGGAGGGTGGGGATGGGGTGGAGGTGTGAGGGTGGGGTAAACCTAACATCACATTTCATACTTTTGTCACCGTGCTATCAACCCTAATTGGGGCATTAATGAGTTTTTTGTAATGAATATATATATATATATATATATATATATATATATATCTATATATAGATATATATATATATATCTATATATATATATATATATATATCTATATATATATATATATATATATATATATAGATATAGATATATCTATATAGATATATATATAGATATATATTATGGTAGAGGAGCCATTTACATGTTAAACCCAAAATCTTGCACCTTAATAATTTTGCAACTGTTTGATGGATTTGCCTGAAATTTGAATACACAATCAAAACCCATATGCCTTGGGATCTGCCAAGTTTTGTACTGGTCGGATACATGGCTGCTGAGTTATTAGCATGATCTGTGTTTGCATTTACGCTTTTCTGGAATTCTACGGTCATGCCTACAGGTTACATACGGTTTGTGCAACTGGTCTGAATTCTTCAGGGAATGTAAAGCCAGGGTCCTTGATGTGCCTTTTGAAGATTTTGTGAAAAATATTAAATGGTTTAAAAGTTATTCAAAAACAATTTCCCATTATAAGTCAATGGGAAAAGTTAACAAAAAGTTTGACAGTGTCACAAATGCACTTTTACTTTTGCAAATGGCCCTTTACTGTCCGAAATCTGCCATTTTGTTTTCAGTTAGTGATCGGAAAATGCTTGGCATTTAAAGTTGGGACCCTTTAGCAACCTAATTCTTTTGTATTCACCTAGTCGGGCCCTGAGGATGCTAGCCATGTCTTTATTTTGGTGAAACACCCCAGAAATATGTTTTCAAATTTCTGGAAAATACTACATAGTATCGTAGCACTAGGCACTGTCAAATGCATTTGTGAAAGCTTTCGTAGCAAATTGTGACTGTACTTTTCTAGCTGTGGGAAAATGACAGCAATTGTTTGGCACCCTACTGCAAAAGAATGGTTTGGTGCTTTGGCCGGCAATTTGGAGGGAAAACAGCCGACATCTCCCAGATGTGCCTTTCAGTGTTGTGTTGAAAAAATATTACATGGCGGCAAAGTTACGGCACTCCAAAGTTGATGCTTTTTCCCATAGGATAACATTACGACGTCCGAAGCATTGCAGCAATCCTTTGACGCCCTGCTGCAACATAACGGCTCAGTCTTCTGGGCTGAAATTTGGAGGACAGACAGCCAACATCCCACAGATGTGCCTTTTACTGGATTGGTGAAAAAATATTACAGGGAGCCAAAGTTATGGCACTCTGAACTTCTCTTTTTTTCCCATAGGATAACATTATGGCATTTGCTGCACCTTTCAGGGCCCGTATCTCGGAAGCGGTGCGAGATACGACTTTTCTTTGGAAAACTACTTAGCCCTACTGTGACTAAGTACAAAACTAGCCAGAAAGTCATAAATCATATGTCTTTTAATTTTTTTCTATGTCATACGGTTCCTGAGATATAAGCAATTTAGTATTCCAACTTCTCATTTTCTGTTCCGAGACCCATTATTATGCATACATTCTTCATACTCACTGTCTTTCTCTATGCAGCTTTTGGAGAAAACCAGCCTGTGTGCTTATATTACTGTTACTGTTGCTCTTCCACTTACAGTTCTGTACCGTCTCATGTCACCCACCATGTGCGTATCCTTTTTGCATTTACTATGCTGCATGCTTCTGTTATTTTTGCCATTTATGTCTACAGTACTGTTTCTTTTTCTGTTTCACTTTGTGTCACCATGCCCATTGCCATTTGCATTTGTGGGCACCATGTTACTATGTGACAAGACATCACGTGGCGGATCGTTCCTGTCTACACCACCGTGTGCATTACCCTTTCTGTTCTCATTCGTGCATGTTTACCATATGCATCGCTGTTAGTGCTTCTGTTTGCGTTGCTGTTCTTGTTACTATGTCACAAGACATCACATGGCGGGAGAGCGGGCCCTCCGCTGAGTTATATTCACTATTTCTCATTATCATTCTCAAAAAGAAGAGAAATTAGAGGCAAAAACTCTATTTAATGCATCAGTTAGGTTGTTCCACAGTGGAAAAGTGAGGAAATTCAGTGTTAGGGTTGAAAACCCCTTAGAGCCCCATACCACCCCCAACTGGCATTGGGGTGTGCATTGGGGTGTTCAGTCCTAACTCTCACCCCATTCTCCTATGCCTCTGCTTCTTCACAAATGTGATGGGGTGAGAGTCAGGGCATTTACACCAATGCGCACCCCAATGTCAGTTGGGGTGGGCTAGTTCCAAGGGGTTTTCAACCCTAACACCGAATTTCTACTTTTCTCACTGTGGAACAACCCTAACTGATGCATTAAATGGAGTTTTCTGCCTTAATTATATATATATATATATACACACACACACACACACATATATTAATTGCAAAAACATTCTTTTTTTTTTTTTGACCTCCTCCGCCAGGTTTCCGCCTCAGTCGCTGTTCCCCTGCTGCGGCATTCCTCCCTCATGAGCCGGTGCTCCCAGTACCCTTGGCTTGCCCCCTGCTGTGGGGTCATGGGCACCCTCGGCCCTTAGGGTGCCACGGACGTCGTAATAGGCTGGGAGCCGTGCTCTTTATTTATGGAGGAGCCCATTGCAGCCCGAGGGATGGGCATCATAGAGACATCGGAGGTAGGTGGTGTTTTCCCCCTTAAGGGATGGGAGCATGCAATGACACCAGCGTCCATCCCGCCCCCATCTGACGTTAGGTCCCGAGTGCTTGGGGTTCTCCCGGTCTCCACCAGGAGTCCCCCGTGCATCGGCGACTCACCACACCCTCCCCCCGGATCAGGAGAGCAGTCGTGAGACGCTCGATCCTTCTCCCCCCGGCCGGCCCTCCGGCAACCCGAGTCCGTCTCGAACTTCGGGTCGCCGCGTCGCAAGCGGAAATCCAACCACTGCACCGGCGGGCCGGCCGCAAAAAACATTCTTAATGCATCAGTTAGGGTTAAAGTGACAAAAGTGGAGAAATAAGATGTTAGGGTTGAGACCCTAATCCCCCAACCATATCACCCCATCCCCATCCTCCACACACCAGCAGGCATCGGGGTGTGCCATGGGGTCATTAGGCCCAACTCTCACCATAGGAGAATGGGGTGAAAGACCTAATGACCTGATGGCACACCCAATGCCTGTTGGTGCGTGGAGTATGGGGAGTGTGGTGATAGGGTGGGGGGTTAGAGACTCAACCCTAACATCTTTTTTCCCCATTTTTGTCACTTTAACCCTAACTGTTGCATTAACAAAGTTTTTTGCAATAAATGTCCTTACTTTTTGAGAAAGTGTAATGTGTCAGTGGCTCAGCAGGTAGCACACTTGCCTTTGAGGCTGGGAGATCAGAGGGCTGTGGGTTCAGTTCCCACATCTGGCACTTGGGTTAATATCCCAGTACTGACACTGTAGTGCAGCATGAGAGGGGTGCTGCACTTCTGAGGTGTCATCTTTTGGATGAGATGTTAAACTGAGGTCCCATCTGCCTGGATTGTGGTAGTTCAGGTGGATGTTAAAGATCCCATGGCACTTATCAAAAAGAATAGGGGAATTTCCCCTGTGTCCTGGCCAAATTTCCCTCTTTCACTAAAAATACTACCAACAGCTTAGTCTGGTTCAAGGTCAGTTGGCATTCATCTGTATTCCCTTCCCCCCGGGTTGTGCCTGAAAATAGGCAGGATTTGTCTAGTGCACTTACCTGGTCAACAAAAACTAAATAAATAAAATTAAATAAACTGGTAACTAGTATGTGTTGGTGGGAGCACAGGCCCTCTGGGCCTGCTCTCCCTTTAAGCTGCCCTTTTTCTGCATAACAATATGTGTCTGTGGGAGTGTGGGCCCTTCAGGCCCTGCTTTCCCACTTACACATAACTACAGAGCCATACAGCAGCCCTATAGAGCTTAAAAGGAACCCTTGTAACACTCATTTGCCAATATCTCAGTAACCATAGCAGCTTTGAAAAAAATTCCACTGCAGTTATAATCATGACTTCGAAACCTCCAAATGAGATAACTGAACAAAATCTGCATCTCGCATTGTTTCTAAGATGCAGGCACTGAAAAGCGCTGTGGGCACCACAATGTTATCCTATAGGAGGCTGCCCATTTGTACATAACAATATGTGTGTGTGGGTACGCAGGGCCTCCAGGCCCTGTGCTCCCACTTACACATAAAAACGGAGCCATACAGCAGCCCCATAGTGCTGAAATGTAACCCTTGTGACACTTATTTGGCAATATCTCAGTAACCATAGCAGCTATGAAAAAATACAACTGCACGTGTAATCTATGACTTTGAAACTTTCTCATGGACTAAGCTGTGGTTAGCAAAAAATCTCGAATCATTTCCAAGATATGGGCACCAAAAGTCGCTGTGGGCACTGCAATGTTATCCTATGGGAAAAATCTCAACTTTGTGATGACATATCTATGGAACTGTTTAACTTTTTTACACCTAAACAGCATAATTCACATCTCTGGGACACCCTCTTTATACCCTACACATTTCAAGCCAAAAGACCAAACTGTTTATTTACAGTGCACTGGCAAAGTTTTAAAAATCCTAGTTCGTGAGGTGTCAAAATCCCTCTTCGAGAGGACAATCCCCATTCACAAGCTGTCAAAATCCCCGTTTGTGAGAAATTCTTGATCATCAGATTTTGGCCATCTGGTCTGGAAGTCACACTTTTGTCAGCTCACGAAAGGGGATTTTGACAGCTCATAAACAAGGAATTAAAAAAACAATCCCCTTTTGTGAGCTGACAAAATTCCCTTTTGCGAGTTGATCCCCATTCATGAGGTGTCAAAATACTCATTTGCAAGCCAAGCCTCGTTAGTGAGAAGGGCCAACTGGTCGTGAAATGATGATCAAAGATTTGTCAGCTCATGAAAGGTGATCAGCTCACAAAGCGGATTTTGACACATGAAAGAAGGATTTTGTCACCTCATGAAAGGTTAAACCCAATCCTTTCTGACGAGCACAAAATCCCTTTGCTGGCGATCCCTTCATGAGGTGAAAAATCTTCGATGAGCTGATCATTGTTCACGCAGATAGGCCATCTGGTCCCTAAGTCATGATCAAGGGTTTTGCTACCGTAAAGGATCAGCTCACTAACGGGATTTGTAACTCATGCGAATGAGGATCGGAAGACAGTTACGAAAGAAGAATTTAAAAATCTAAAACAGCCATTTTTGGGGAAAAACAAAGAATGAAGGAAACCAAAGGCATGGGTTTGTAGAGGGCATCACCCTGAACAAAACCCATACCTCATTTGTAAAATAAGTCATCCAAGGGACAAGCTACATTTTGTTTGGGAGAAAAAATTAAAACAAGATGGCAGCTCGCGAGTGAAAAATCTTTCTTCACAAATGGGGATTTTATAAATCCCTGTTCATGAGCTGACAAAATCCTTGATCACGAGCCCAATCCCCTTTCACAAAACATACATATAAATCTTGGAGTGAACTGAGCATGCTCAGAACCCAAAACTTCAAAATTAAATAACTTTGGAATGGATTAATATGTTTTCACCAAACCAATGCAGACGTGTTCTTTGACAAACCTCTTTCTACCCTGAAATATTCAGACCAAAATACCAAATGGTGTGACTGCAGCACCATGGGCACAAATCAGCAAAAAGTGCCAAAAAAGCAAAAAATGCATTTCTCAGCGCTTTGCTGCACAAGTCACACATCCAACTGAATCATAACTTGGCAGATCAAGAGAACTACCATACAAGACTACCCATTCCAAATTTCAAGTAAATCCGTTGAACAGTTGCAAAGTTATAAAGGTGCAAAGTTGGGGTTTAAGATTAAACTGCTTACTCAACCGTAACTATACTGGTGACGGTTTAATAATATATATATATATATATATATATATATATATATATATATATATATTTATATACAATAGGGTGTTGTGTATTCATTGAGAATAAAAGCATGTGTTCTCACCCCAGTGAGAATATCAGGTGATGACATAGCTGAAGTGAAAATAAATCCATTTACACCTATAGTAGCTATGTCATCACCGATATTCTCACGCAGCATCAGTTAAGCACTACAAGCTGGAACTTCTTTTAAAACTGAAAATGAAATCAGCAATCTACCTAATTACACACAACCTGCATAATGTGAAACATTTACTTGCAGTTTCTAAAAAAACAAGCTGAGAGCAGTACACTTGAAGCAGTACTTAGCACTGAAAACAAATTACAAAAACTTGACTAAAAACAGTATTTCTGTACAATGAGCTTTTCAAAATTAATTCCTAAACATTGAGAAGCACTACAGATGAAAAAACTAAAAATGACATCATCCACTGAAAACAATGAACCTGGAACAAGAGATTTTCTTGAGCTTTTCTCAGTTCAAGTAGGATAAGAAGCCACTGCTAGACCCATCAGAAAGAAACTCATAATAAATATTCTACCTTCTTTTGCACACATTGACACTACAAGTCTCCTCCCAGAAAGCATTCAAAGCAGCTCACCAGTGACACAGATTCTGAATAACCAGTGAAGCTCCTCTGTCTCATATCTACCTTTTTCTCTGTAAGCCTTGGATATTTGTGCCACATTTCCATCTCCATCGATATCTTAATGTTGATATCCTTCTCAGAAGCTGTGATGCAGAGAGGGCTAAATAACTAAATTACTGTTGCACTAAGCAATACCAACACAATATAAAATAAAATCTCATAAATAAATAAATATTATTCACACTGTACCAAAACAATAAGCAGTCCTATTTCACCAGTGGTCATGGAAGCATTCCGGAGGTAAACATACCACACACATCCCACCAACAAACACCAGCAAACCAATGAAATCACTCATTCCCCAACACACACGTAATAGCACCAATGAAAAAATAAACTCCGAATCCACTACCAGCACAACCAAGACACCACTACACACCATATCAACCAATCACAACAGAGGATTCCAAAGCATCACTAATCCCTATCACACAGTTGAGCAGACTAACACACAGCAGGCAAATCACTGAGTAATAACACCAATTTAAAAAGTAACAACAACAAAACAGACCTCAGACACAATATTTAAATAGCAAAACCCATACAGAAACAGTTGTTGCCTATTGTATAAATCAATTTAATGACGGACAGGAGTGGAATATGGAAAATATTCTCCTCCTGCATCTTGAGGCATGGCTAACCCACTCGTGCTTTCGCACTCATGGGGTATCCATGTCTCACTCTGCAGGAGTGAGAATATTTTCCATATTCCACTCCTGCCCATCAAGTATCCCCTATTTATAAAATATATATATATATATATATATATATATATATACTGTATACACACATACACATATTCTGTTTGCAAAAAAAATGTTGTTAATGTAGCAGTTAGGCTAAATTATTGTCACAAAAGTTGGGACATGCTATAGGGATTCTAACTTAACTCCCACCCCACACCCAGCAGCAAAAGGAAAAAAATTATTAAGGTTTTGGGTCTCTGAATATTGGTGAATCAGTGGTGTGGCCTTCCTTAGGGTTGTCAACCATACTGTTCACCCCCCCTCCAGCTTGTAGCCTCCAGTCTGAACCACAAGATACAGCACCAAGCCAGTGCTTCATAGTGATACACTCTTCAGAGGTACAGAAGTATATCTTAACACATGTTGCCAACACAATTTGTTGTAACTTTCTTCATGCAGGGCCCTGCATGAAGAAAGGAGATAATGTGAGACCTTGTTTGCTCAGGGAAAGGGGTAAACATTAGGGTTAAGAACCCCAAGAAAGACCCCACAACTGATTTGCCAAGGCTCGGGAGAACTAAAACCCTAAAGTTGTTTTCCTTTTGCTGCATGGGGTTGGGGGTGGGGTTTAAGTTTGGAAACTTTAATGCCACATTTCCCTACATTTGTGGCATTACATTACCCTAACTGGTGCGTTAATGAAGTTTTTTTGGAATGGATTTCCCTTCTCTTTAAGATAGTGGAATCAGGGCCTATGTGAACAGGTGCAGATGCCTAGAACCCTTTGGGCTCTGCACCATGGGAAGACTCCATCCACCTACAGAAGTGCAGAGCCAGGCACATTCACTCTTCACACATTCACTTTTCACACATTCACTCTTCACATATTAACTTTTCACACATTCACTCTTCATACATTCACTCTTCACACATTCACACTTTAGTTTTTCATTTAATTTTGACCACAAATTTTCAAGATAGCCCTTTTATGACTGCTCTTATCAACACATGTATTATTTATAGTGCATTGGTCGAAATCACTGGGCAGGTAACCTGAAAGAGAGGTGGGAGACAGAAGTGGTACCTGGGATGGGCACCCAGTCCACTTAAAGGAGAGCTCTTTAATTTCAGGTGACCTATGCTTGCAGCTAAGAAGAATAGTACCTTTGGCTAGTACTAACAGTACTGCAAGTTTTAACCAAACTTTTTTTTAGTTTAGAACTATGGACAAAGAGTGCTAGCAACATTCATTTCAGTTTCACATCACGTACTGTAGGTAATAACACACATTTTGACCCACTATGAAATACTGTAAGTAAGAAATGCAGCAAGCTATTAATCCTGACCATTCATAATTTTCAAAAGTATGAAACACAAGTTCATTTTTATTTATTTGAATGTCTGAGTGTTATTCATACAAGTACAATCTCTTATTCTGAGTTGCGAGCAGCACAGTAAGCATTGTTATTAAGTAAATGTTAAAGTGTAAGTTATCTTTGTATACTGTTATGTGAGTGCTGTGATAAGGGTGCCACAATTAGAGCACTGCAACCAATTTGCCCATCATGCAGTGAACTGGATTTGCTGCACCCGCAGGGACAGCACCATCTGGTCAGCAAGTTTCGACCCATACACTTCTGACCTGGAGGTGATTTTACTCAGGTATGAAGGGTGTGGGGGCACAGCACCCCTTGAACAGGAAGAACGGGGCATTGGGCACACTGGGAGTCAGGTGGCATGATTGCAGAGAGCAATGTGTGCCATCGGCACTGTGCTTGTGCACTATGAGAGTCATGGTATTTCCTGTCACCATAACATGAGTGAGCCAGTTATCTTCCAGATTTCTCCAAATTACAATCAGTCACAGATATTGTTTGTTATATTATACTGTTTCAATCAGTGTTTCTACTGGCATTTTTATTCATAGCATATTGATGCCAGTACATCAGTTTGATTTTAGTGACAGTAAGGCGGTGATTAATTGAGATTCATATAATCAGCTCACAAAGCAACTTTTACTTCAGTTGAATAAAGCCAAAATGCAGCATGTTTTTTTTTTTTTGTAGCTGTACTCTCATTTCACTTTGAATTGTCTTCTGCAATAATGTTAGCCTTAATGGATTTTTCATTGTATGTAGGAAACTTTCCATTTCAGATGAGTGCCAGTGTGAAACATGGTTTGTGTGTGTCGGGGGTTGAACATTTCTTGTTATTGTATTACGACTGTCACTGTTACACAGATTGTGCATACTCAATATTTACAGCCTGTTATGATATGTCAAACATCTTGAAATAATTAGCAAAATTAAGTTTTATTTTTTAGTGTCCTTACACCATTAGCCTCTGACCACCTTCCAGATTAATTTTGTTTACATTTAAAGTAATTAAATTAATTTAATTAAATGTCAGTTCTGAGTATGCTCAGTAGGTTATCATATATCTATCCAAAGGACCCTACTGAGCATGCTCAGAATCAAAATATCAAATCCTTGTAACACAGGAAAAGATTGATATTTATTTTCACAAAACCAATGAAAGGCATCATTCTGGGTAAGCCCTTTCTACATGGGAAATTCTAGACCAAAATTCCAAACTGTCTGGGCTGTAGGCAATGACAAAAAGCAACATAAATCCCTGATGTTTCTGAAAAATGCACTATCCGGATATCAAAATTGGCGCATCCAACTGGAACGAAACTTGGCAAATCAAGGGACCTTGCCCCCAACTGTGCATGCAAAATTTTGTGCAATTCTGTTGAATGAGGGAAAAGCTACTAAGGT
Organism: Neoceratodus forsteri; assembly: GCA_016271365.2. Lineage (NCBI taxonomy): Eukaryota > Metazoa > Chordata > Ceratodontiformes > Ceratodontidae > Neoceratodus > Neoceratodus forsteri. The sequence continues at coordinate 250,009,192 of CM028130.1, read as the reverse complement.
ATAAAGTTAAGGCTTTAACATTAAGCAGCTTACTCAACCCTAACTATAGTGGCTCTACCATGTCACTGTAATACTGTGTGTATATATATATATATACATATAAATATATATATATATATATATATATATATATATATATATATATTTTTTTTTTTTATAAAATGGGTAGGAAAAAGCAGCTTATCTAGTGGACAATCATCACCACATGACCATGCATATATCAGAGTGCAACCGCACACTGCACTTTCTACGCCCCTCCAAAACAATTTTGCCATTTTATGAAATAGGTAACCCAGTCTATGGTGTCGCGGTGTGTATGTGATAGACACACGCTTTGGTGGCTGGACGCACCATATGCATATACTGTGAGTGACCGCACACCATAGAAAGGAAGTTATCTATTGCATATATATATATATATATATATATACACATATATAGGTTATCTATTATATATACATATATATATATATATATATATATACACACATATATAGGTTATCTATTATATATATATATATATATATATATATATATATATATATATATATATATATATTAAAAGCTTTGCTTTGCCCCAGTTTAATGAAATTTCAGGAAACTTTGCATGCACATTCTAGAGGGCAAGGTGTCTTGATTTGTCAAGTTCTGTTATAGTCAAATGTGTGTTTTCCAAGATCTCGATTGCGCATTTTTAGGAAAACATTTTTTTTTTTGTCATCATCTATATCCCAGATGAAATATTCAGAGTAGAAAGGACATGTCCCAGAATGGAGCCTTTCATTGGTTTGGTGAAAAAATATTAATCCATTCCCATGTTATAAGGATTTGGAATTTTGGTTCTGAGCATGCAATATCTTTCAAGAGACTCTACTGAAATCTCAGAACTGAAATTTAACATCTTTATAATTTGCAAAAAGATTAATATTTTTCACCAAACAAAAAGACACAATTCTGGTGCAAGCCCTTTCTACCTTGAACATTTTGGAGCAAAATTCCAAACCATCTGGATGGTAGATGATAACAAAAAAAAAAAAACAGAAAAAAAAAGTTTTCCTAGAAGTGCACAATATGGATCTCAGAATCTGCACATCTGACTGGAATGAAACTTGGCAAACCAATAGACTTTTCCTCCCAGACCAAGCATACAAAATGTCATACAAATCTGTTGAAAAGGGGTAAAACTAATGAAATGCAAAATGAGGGGTTTAGCATTAAATAGCCTAATCAACACTAATTATAATGGCACCACCACACCACTATACAAGGCCACTGTTTTTCAGTGCTTGGAAAAAGCAAATTCTATTTTGAACATCCTGGATTCCGGGATTATACCAGTGTTTGGTAATCCAATTTCCGAGATTTTTCCAGTAATCCAAAACATAATATTATTCACACATTTTAAGTAATAAATTTGTCTATCATAGTGTTTCGTCATGTTTTTATGCAGATTTAAGCCATATCAGCAGAAAACAATTTGTCAAATTATCATCAATTCTGCACCCCAAGACACTTCCCCTCCTGGGCCTGTAACCAGAGCTGAAGCTAAGAAGAGACAGCTAACTCCCTCTCCAGTTGTCAAAGATGCAAGATCTTTCCCCAGTCATGCCCTAAATGACATTGACTGCCACTAGGAATCTGATGACAGTAGTGTGAAGCTTCCTATTATCTGTTTTATGAATGGAGTCAGTTGTTTCAAGGTAACCCCATGTACAACTTTGGAGATGAAGCTGGACCTTCAGGACTGTCTAATCCTCAGCCTTCTTCACAGCCCTGTGCCCCTGAAAGTGAGGTGCAAAGTGTGACTTCTGATGTAGCTGACTCTCTGTGTCTTTTAGAACTAGCTGAGCTCCAAGAAGGAGAGTGAGAAACAGAACGCACACTGGTGACATACAAGTACGTACAGAACTGTTTGCAAACAATGAATCTGACAATGCTATGGAAAATGATGTTAATGAAGAAAATGATTCTGACAATATCAGTAATGTGTTGTGAGACTCAAATTCCATGGAATTTTCTCTAAATGATGAACCTGGAATTTCTTCAGAACCAAGCAATGGAAGTAATGTTGTTGAACCAGAACTAACAGAACAAGGAGCTGGCAGTGCTTCTACTGAAGAACAGATAACCAGTGCAGAGGTACCACTTTCTTCAGAAGCAGACCCAAATGCAAATGTTGAAAGAACTGAGCCTATGCATGCCCTACCAGAAAGTCTGGAGATCCTCAAAGCCAGTGATAAGCCTCAGTTATGACTCCCCTGGAAGGCCTGTAGATCTTCCATTACATGTTGTTCACTAAGGGGTATATATTTCTGAAAATACTCTTCCAAAACTTGGCTACTCTGCCACTTCCAGGTTAATAGTAAAACCCTCTAAGCAGTGTACTGACACCCTTGCCCACTGCAGCCCAAGCGTAGCTGACAGGGATAGGCCCCAAGCCATGTGGGTTCGTGTATAGGAGGTAATACAAAAAAGAATGGCGAGAGTAATGTGTTTAACTGTTTGATACTGTTTTGAATATGCTAACGTGTTTATGAAAATATATGAAAATGTATCTTTATGGAACTGTCATTGTTAAAATGGAAAAGTATAGATCTGCTGTATTGTTGTGACCATGCTATTTTTACTGCTGCATCAGTTTTTCTTTATGGTATACCAAATGAAACATGCATGTATCTTAGTTTAATGTCCTTATATAATAGACTCTTATAGTATGTGTAGACATGAAGCAGATGCCAAGTTTTTCCAGGGAAACCCCCTACAAATTGAGGTTTACTATAATGTCTTCCTGGGCTCCCTAATGCCCACTGTCAGGCTGGTGTCTTGTCTCCAGTAGTTCTATTTGTCTATGTGAAAGTGCCCTAGCAAGCCTCTGCACTTGTGTCTTTAAGAAAAGGGCTAATCTGTGTTTAGAAATTAGTCTGGGCTGGGTCCGAGTGATTTAAGGCCTGCGACCAGCCAGACAGTCCGTTATTCTGCTCCATTGTGCAGTTGCTATTTCTGCAGGGGGCCCTCTTAGGAACTGTGATTGTTTTGCTACTATGCTGTTATACAAACATCACGAACATATGAAGGAGCCAGCAGAAGAAGGCCATTTGGTCTATCAAGTCTGCTCATATTGCAGGGTCTACAGCTTGAGCTGAATTTATAACACACTAATTGCCAGCAGATTAGGCCTACGGTCTCTCGAGTCTGCTCGAACCTCAGATCCCTATTTGGGTGCTGAGCCCCACCTTGTGTTCCAGAAACCCCTATCATCCATCCCCACTCCCCTGGGCCAGCCATCATCTGATACATCTGCTTTCTGTGTCTGTCCCACCCTTTCTTGAAGCCCTCCACTGTGGATCTCTGAACCAGCTCACCAGGCAGTGCATTCCAAGGGTCCACTGCCCTCTCAGTGTTATAGTAATGATGGAGAAGTTTGTCTAACCTGCTTTGATTGCAGCTTGAACATTTGGATGAAAGCCACTATGTTAGGTTCTGGACTTCCAGCATTTGGACCAATCAAACCACTTGGGACATAAAATGGAATTGTCCACAGGGTCTTGTGGGAAGGAAATTCTGTAGTTTTGTAGTTTTAAGTGTTGGTGCCCAAATTAGCCTGGAGGGCCCTTACTGTGACTGACAGTTCCCACAACCAACAGAACCTTTTGGAGTACAAAATAGATCAGAACTCCTGAAGCAGTGGATCAGTTAGAGATGGAGGTTGAAGAGTGAACAGCTGAAGCTTTCAAGCAGCTGCTCCCAGAGCATAGGAATTGGCAGGAAGGCTTTGCTGGTCTGCTGCCATGTTCTCCTGCCAGTGAACTGCCTTTGCAGAAGTGCGGATCTGGTTCCAATTTCCATGTTTGGAATCTGCAGCAGAAGAAAGAAGAAGTTTGTTATTGAGACTTGGGATTTGGACCGAAGACATGCTCCAGAAGCAATCAGGCTGCCTGATGATAGAATTTGCCTTGGATTGAAAGGTTTGTGCAGTGAAGCTGTAATTTGCAGCGGACTGTATCAAACTGTGGCATAGAGAAATAATTGATTTAAATGTGCTGAATGTGTTTTATGGGTTGCGACTTGGTTCCCTATGGCAGAATCTTTTACCCAGCTGGAGGCTTCACCAGCAGAAAATCACAAACTTTTCAGAACTGTTCATCCTGCCTGGTCCCTGCTATCTCGGCCTAGGCCACTGCTCCCACTTCTGAGACCATCTCAGTGAAAGACCCTCTTGGGATTCGGTCTCCTGCCCAACACCAACGAGCAGGTAGTGACCACTCGGAGGTGAGTCTTGTCGCCCTGCTTTCCCTGGCCTTCAAGATCAACACAATGAGGTCTTAGAAACATAGAAATTGTCAGCAGATAAGGACCGCTAGGCCCATCCAGTCTGTCTGTAGGCCCTATACATGTATGCATCCACTCACCCTAAATAATCAATGGCTTTTCATCACTGCATTCCCACCCAAGATTCCCCTGTGTTTGTCCCAGGCATGTTTAAACCCCTCCACTGTGCTTGCCCCTACCACCTCTTGTGGCAGACTATTCCAAGTGTTCACCACCCTCTCTGTATAGAAAAACTTACTCATGTTACCTCTTAATCCCCCCCTTCAATTTCATATCGTGCCCCCTTGTTCTGGTATCTTTTCTTCATTGAAAAGATCTCTCACCTGCACCTTGTTTATGCCCTTGAGGTTCTTAAAAGTTTCTATTATGTCACCCCTTTCGCACCTCTCCTCCAGTGAGTGCATAGTGAGGTCTCTTAGTCTCTCCTCATATGTTTTGTGGTGCAAACCATGCACCATCTTTGTCACCCTTCTCTGGATAGCCTCCAGCTTGTTTATGTCCTTATGCGTGTGGTCTCCAGTACTGCAAGCAGTGCTCCAGGTGAGAGCCTTACCAGTGTTTTGTATAGCATCACCACCTCCACCTCCTACTAGTAATACCTCTGCCTATGCACCCCAGCATGCCACTGGCCTTCCTGAAGCTTTTGCACACTGCTTTGATATATTAAGGTCATCAGATATGATAACTCTAGGTGCCTTTCCTGTTTGGTGATGGTCAGCACCTCCCCCATCCTGTAGCTCTCCCCAGGATTCACCTACCCAGCTACATTATCTTGTACTTTTTGCACTGAACCTCAGTTGCCACACCTCCAATCATCATTCAAGCTTCTCCAGGTCCCTCTTCATTTTCTGGAGTACCCACCCTGTTGCAGATCTTGGTGTCATCTGCAAATAGCCAGACCATTCCTTCCAGCCCCTCTGCAATGTCACTAATGAAGACATTGAACAGGACTGGTCGCAGTACTGATCCTTGTGGCACTCTGCTAGTCACCCCTCTCTCCCTGGATTGGATCCCATTTACCACCACCCTCAGACTTCTGTCCATCAGCTAGTTTCTAACCTAGTGTATCACCTTATGCCACATGCCCAGACTACTCATCTTGTTAACCAGACATCTGTGTGGGATGGTACTGAAACTTTGTTGAAATCTAGGCAGATGATATCCGCCCCTCCTGATTCACTTCCTAGTCACCCAATCTAAAAAGTCTATCAGAGTCATTTGACTAGACCTTCCTGATGTGAATCTGTACTGCCTCAGATCCTGGGCACCAATGAATTCCAGGTGTGCCACTATCCTTTCTTTCAGCAGTGTCTCCATGACAGTGTCTTCATCTCACCTGTCTGGCATCCAGGTTCTGGCACCATGAGTACAAACCAGGGTATCACCCTGCAACAACAGCAGCAATCATTGTGTTACCATCTGATTGTTTTCATTCTGGGTTATTGCAATGGACTGTGCCATCCAGCTTGGATTACAAATAATTGTGTTGTGTGCATGTTTCACTGTCTTTCTTTTCCTGAGGGCGCCAACAACAGCTGCAATGCCGGCCACCTCGAGCAATTCTTCAGGCTAGCCTGCATGACATACTGGGTACCCAGGATCGTTGAACTGTCTTATTGGGAGTCACAATGCATGCTGTTCAACCCTGATTTAAATCAGACTGCTAATCTTTCTGCTTGATTCAAGCCCCTGCCTTGTTCATGCCCCCTAAATAAACCTTATTTTTTTTTTTCACATTTAACCTGGCTGGTGTGCATATTATTAGTTATATGACAGTGGTAGTATTGTACTGTTGCTTTGGTGATCTTACTTTCCAGGGGGTCTCCAGGGCAGTTGCAGCAGATCCAGCCCTTGTGGTAAGTGAAAGGGTATGCGTATAGCATTACTGTTATCTGTTGACTGTGAATGTACCTTTGTGTTTATTGTTTAGGCCACTAGAAGGATGGTGGGTGGTTATAGCATCCTGGGGCTCTATCAAAAGCAGTTAAGCTACACCAATACCATTCCTCTGGGTGGAGGCGCACATTTACAGAACTCAGGCCCCTCAACCTGTGTATTGCCATAAGGCAGGGGTAGTAGCCCTTAGAATAGCAATGCCTAGGGGTTACGTATAGCAACCGTTTTGCATCTACCAGCTAGCAAGGCTAGTGACTGCAGAACTGAAATACTGATATGAATGAGTGCAGGCATTCATTCATTTTTCAGTAAGCGCTCATCTATACCGCAGATGGCAGCCAGCCGTGGTGGTGAGAGGAGGGCTGATCCAATTACCGACTGTCCATAGGATGTATTTGGGGTAACGGGAGCCATTACTGCCGGGTGGGGACCACTAGACCACCAGGTTATGCAGTGCTGTGGGGTTCGAGGATCATGCGGGGTGGGACCTCTAGATCACCAGGGAAATTACATCTTTTGATACTACTGGGGTCTGAGATCATGATAGAGGACCACTAGACAAAGGCACCATGATTACCACGATTCCACAGGAAGTGTTTGCTGCAGAAATTGTGTCCACCCGCAGAATTCGGCGCCTGTCACTTGAAAACTGCAGAAATTGAATGAAAAAGCACAGAAGTCTAAAAATCATTTACTTTGAGGTACCTTTTTTCTATAATTGATGGTGAGAGGAAACTGGACTGATTATTTGATTCTCTTTGTTTGCAGGAGATAGCACAGGAAGGAGATGTAACCACATACCACACTGCAACTGTGACAGAGGTGGCGGCTGGCCGATCTGGGGGGGGTGCATTGAGAAAAGGTGCCGATTTTAAACTTCAGAGAAAAGTTTAAAAAGGGGCAACTAAGCCAGGGAGACGGCAAACCAAATGAGTATTCAGAGGGTCACTAGGTGTGGCAGACCTCTGATGAGTCAGGTTTGTTTCAGCTTCTGCATGGTTAAAGATAAGGGAATCTGATCGGAGGATCTGGTCAGGAGGTGGTGCAGTGAGTGTGTAATAGAGCAAGCTGCAAACTGACTACTTAAGCAGATGGATTTTCCTGTCTTTCTTCATTCCCTCATACAGGTGGTGGTACAGCAATTGGATTACCTTGTGAGGGAGAAACTGGTCTGATTATTTCTATTTGTTTACAGGAGATGGCACAGGAAGGATGTAACTGCATACAACACACACATAACTGTGGCCAGATGGCAGCTAGTCGATCGGGGAGGGTGCTGAGAAAAGGTGCAGATTTTAAACTTCAGGGAAAAAGGTTTAAAAGAGGGCAACTGAGCCAGGGAGATGGCAAACCTAACAAGTGATCAGAGGGTCACTAGGTGTGGTGGACCTCTGATGAGCCAGGTTTGTTTAAGCTTCTGCTTCATTAAAGGTAAGGGAATCTGATTGGATGCTCTGGTCAGGAGGTGGTGCAGTGAATGGGGAATGGAGCAAGCTGCAAACTGACTACTTGAGCAGATAGATTTTCCCAACTTTCTTTCCCTCAAGCAAGTGGGTGGACGTACAGCAATCAGATTACCTTGTGAGTGGAAAACTGGACTGTGAGTACACATTTATTTCATTGAAATACACTCATTTAGGAGCATGCGTAAGGAGCTTGGTAAGTGATGCAGAATTTTGCTGTAGCTGCAGAATTGCCGCAGAATGGCCGCAGAATCTGCTTTTGCCCAGCCGCAGAAAATATAGCCTGCCGCAGAATGTAGGTCCACTTTGCCGCAGTAAACACGGGGCCCTGCACTAGACCACCATGGATACTATACTAGTATAGCAGCCTCATGGATCAGGGACCACGATGGGAGGGGGACCTAGACTACCAGGGATTGTCTTCCCATATGGGAACAGTGGCCTCGACAGCCGAGATGGACTGCTTGGCTCATCCCAGTGTACCCAATTCCCTGCAGTATGGTGTTGCTGTTCAGCCTAGTAGGCCTACAGCCTTCGTTGTCCCCCCCTGCCTTGCATCATGCCTGTCTCATGCATTCTTGTGTCACCCACTGTTAATGCACCACAACTGCTGTGGGAAGCCAATGTTGATGTTGAGGGTGGGGGCTTTCCTCCAAGGCGTGTTTGGACACAGGCAATATGTCTGTATATAGATAGATATATACATATATATATATATATATATTATGGTAGCACGGTAGTGCTACTTATTAGGACTGAGGACCCTTTTAATGTTAAAGGGTCAAATTTTGCACCTTAATAACTTTACAACTGTTGAACAGATTTCTCTGAAATGTCACAGGCACAGGGCATAAACATAGTTCTTGGGATCTGCCAAGTTTTGTACCAGTCGGATATACGGTTGCAGAGTTATTAAGCAACATCCGTGTGTGCATTTATGTTTTTTTGAACATTCTTTGCGTGCACCTACAGGTCGCACAGTTTGCGCGACCAGTCCAAAAACTTCAGGGAACATGCAGCTGGGGTGCCCAATGTGCCTTTTGAAGATTTCTTGAAAAAATATTGAACGGTTCAAAAGTAATTCAAAAAACAAGTTCACATTATAAGTCAATGAGAAAAGATAACAAAAACTTCGAAAGTGTCATAAATGCACTTTTCACTTTCGCAAATGGCCCTAGTAGTGTCGCAAATCCGCCATCTTGTTTTCAGTTAGCAATCAGAAAAATGCTTGGCATTTAAAATTGGGACCCTCTAGGGACACAATTTTGTGTTCATCTAGTCTGACCCTGAGGATGCTAGCCATGTCTTTATTTTGGGGTTAACACCCCAGAAATATGTTTTTCAAATTTCTGAAAAAGTAGTGTCGCACCTGCAACACTTTCGCAAAATTTTGCGAAAAGTGTCGCAAATTGCGACACTACTTTTCCAGGCTATGACCGAAATGACAGGAGTTCTTTGCCAACCTGCTGGAAAAGAAGCGTTTGCTCTTTTGGGTTCAAATTTGGAGCGATGGCAGCCAACATGACACAGATGTGCCTTTTGGTGGTCTGGTGAAAAAATTTTGCGCAGATGGCAAGTTACGGTACTCTGAATTTGCCATTTTTTCCCACAGACTAACATTGTGGCATATGCCGCATCTTTCGGGGCTCGTATCTCGAAAATGATGCAAGATACGGATTTTTTGGTGTGAGCGGCGTAGCCCTCTGGGCTATGTGATACAAAACAGTAGCCAGGAAAAAAATAATTTCTGTGAAATTTTAATTTTTTTTCTACTTCGTACGGTTGCTGAGATATTTGCAATGAAGTACTTCCAATGCTTGTTTAAAGCTTCCGTTGCCATTACAATGCATACATTCTTTGTACACACTGTGTTTCTCTATGCAGTTGTCCAGCAAAAACAGGGGATGTGCTTCTGTTACTATTACAGTTACTGTTTCCCCTTGCGTTTATGTACCTCTTAGTGTTACCGTTACCATGTGCACCACCGTGTGTGTTACCCTTTGCGTTGTCATTTGCCCTTGCATTTTCGTTACTGTTACCATTTGTGTTTCCACCTTGTGTTTGTGTTGCTGTTCCTGTTATTATGTCACAAGACATAATATGGCGGGAGTGCCCCATTACATTCAGTATTTCTCGTAATCATTCTCAAAAAGAAGGGGAATTAGAGGCAAAAAACTCTGTTTAATGCATCAGTTAGGGTTGTTCCACAGCGACAAAAGTAAGGAAATTTGGTGTTAGGGCTGAAACTCCCCCTGGACACCTCCAGCCTGCCCCCAACTGCCATCAAGGTGTGCGTTGGGGTCGTCGGTCCTAACTCTCACCCCATTCTCCTATGCCTCTGCTTCTTTACACATGTGATGAGGGTGGGGAGTGGGGCCGATGTCCAAGCAACTGTGTTGGAGTGGGCTGGTGTCCGAAGATTATGTAACTCCAATTTCACTGTCGCTAATAACAATAACACGATTTACCTCTATATATATATATATATATATATGTGTGTGTGTATTTCTATATCTCTTTATTGGTCTTTACTGCTGGCAGTCCTGCATGGGTGAGGTGTAAGCACCGCTTGTGTGTGCCAGCACCCATATCCTAGCATCCAGCCTGTATGTCCATTCCGACCAACAGGGGATGCTGTGAGCACACCTTGGCCTGCAGCATCTAGCCTATACTGCCATTTCAATCAACAGCTGGAGCTGTGTGCTGCATGCAGTAGCACTGGGAAAACTGCATGGTAATGTATGCTAAGCAGCACATAATGAGATGAAAATGTGCCTGTTTGCCCACAGCTTACCTAAGTAGGCTCCTTTGCATGGGAACTTTGAATATAGCTCCCGTTTGCACCGGGCTAACCAGTTTGCACTGGGCTATTGTGTTAGCACTGTGCAATTGGGTTAGCCATGGGCAAACTTCACTTCAGCATAGCACAGTTCTGCAGTGTGTGGCTTGCATTGTTGTTTGCAGTAGATGTGAGACATCTCTTTGCAATCACACACAATGTTCTACACCTGCAACACTGGCTTGCTCCAGTGTCTACTGAGCTTCTGTTGCAATTAGCACTTCCCTGTTGCTATATTCAGTGCTGTCTTATTCCCGGGCTCTTTTTGTCCTGTACTTCCAGACCAGTTTGCCCGGCTTCCTTAGCATACTATATTCAGCAGGATTAGCACCAGGCTATTCCTTTTGAATATGGTGGGCTATTTGGTCCTGGCAGTTTTTGAATGCCGGGCAGTGCTAATTTAATCCAGGGGCAAAGTTTTGAATATCTGGCACCATGTGTTTTATTTTAATTAGATTTACAAAGATAAACATATGCAAAAAAACACAAATGAATTCAAGTACTGACTGCTGAACATGAGTCGATAAATACGCTACCCAGACAAATACACTATCCAGACAAATATGCTACCCAGAAAACTACGCTACAGACAAATATGCTACACAGACTACATAAATTAAAGCATACAATGTGAAGGACAGTAGAATCTAACCCATAGCTTCATAATGCAGAGATACTACATATTGCACGTCTACACTTTATTGCACAGTGGAGCACCATTTTTTCCACACAATATTGCACCAGAACTGCACATCTACTTCATTGCACAGCAGAGCACCATTTTGTTTTCTACAATATTGCACTAGAACTGCATGTCTACAAGTTATTGCACAAGGGAGCACCATTTTTCTGCAATAGTGCATCAGAACTGCAATTGTGCAAATGAGGGTGGGAGATTCTTGGTCTACTTATTAAATAGGAACACTGAAAATAATTTTAAATTATCCACAGTCAGGCTTCTCCATTGGTCAGTCAGGATTTGTCCATGTGCGGAAAATGACAACTTCACATCTGCACTAGAAACAGGGACCCAGATGACCTGAAGGGCTGCCTTGGCCAGAGTTGGTACCTGTGAGGGCATAGAGCTCTAGTACTGGTGAAGATTAAATGATCCAATCTCTGGTAGTTTCTGCACATCCTGCCGTATGTAGATCTTCCAGTCCTTTAACAGTTATTCTGGATTGTACATCCCGGTCGACAAAAGATCCACGACTGGCGTGCGTGACAGGCTCCATGCGGCCGCAAGTTGCGATTCGATGGAGCTCTGGTCAGGACTATTTTTACATTGGGGAGCTTCACCCCTGAACTAAAGGATTCTAACTCCAGGTCGGAGTTAGTTCAGGGAGGAGGTACACGTTGGGAAGTGGTGCCTCCTTCCAGCGCCACTTCTATGGTGGCATTGCGCTGTAGTCGATATTGACACATGTCGCTGTAGAAATGTCACTGTAAGGGTGGCATACCATGTATTCTTATTGTGTAACGTGAACATTGGGATATAGGGCATGTACAGTTGGACGTCCTTATTGAGTTTGGGTAGGTTGAGTTGGTTGAGAATTCAAAGGCCGTGAAAAATTTTACAGATGGGTTTGGCTGCAGGTGTTTTGTCAGGTTTCTCCAAACTGACCTTGAAAGCATTTTGAACAGTTTGAGGTTCTCATCCTTACTTTATTCCTCAGTTTGAGAAGGTACAGCTCTGTCTTATCACCAAAGCCCTCATTTTAGTTGTGCCAACCTCAAAGCAGCTCTTAATTGACATTAACATGTCATATGTGGATGCCGTAGGGTTTCTCCTTTGACTGCAAAAGTTCTATTGCAGCAATAATATTGCCTGAATTCTTTGTAATGAATGCCAGTAGTGCTTTAGCTCATCATACCATTCATCCAGTAATGCCTGTAGATTGTTTATTGAGGTGGCATCACTCGAATATAGCCCTGAACAAATCCCTCAGTTATTGTAGTGTGTTGAATGGTAATGCCACAGCTGCAAACCATGTTTCCATCTAGTTAAATCAGGAACAGGAGGCAAAGCAATAATTTCTCCTGGAGCTTCCAGATCCCCAAAAAATGTGATGAATTCTCTTTTGTGCTTTGGTGATTGATGAAAGGGAGATTTTACCAACAAAACCAGTTCATTAACATTTTTGAAATGATGCAGCCATGTATCCCCAACAAGGGACAAGACATGTGCCCAGAAACACACATGCACAACATGGTTCCTAAGAACCCCGTGAAGTGCATCATTAAAACATTTATTCATATAATGAGCACTGTCACTGACAAACGAAACTATATTCATAAAGACAATGTTGCAACTCTGGAGAGTCTTCAAGACAGCTTGAACCACTGTGGAATGGTTGATGGAGTCTAGTTCTGTGCTGATTCCAAGATATATGTCCCCTTCCGACACAAAGGCGACATTAAGACTGCACCGTGACTGTGCATCTGTCCTCTCATCACATATGACAATGATTTTCCAATCAGAGCTGCTCTAAGGTCTGCATTAATTTGCTCTCTTAACTTGAGTAGATAGAGCAGCCTCAGGGTGTCTGCTTTTGGTACCGCTCCACTCCCCTTCACATGCTTGCATATCCATTTCCTCAGCTTTGGATGATCCAGCTTCTCCAATGGGATATTTGCAGCCCTCCATCCCTTAACTGTGTCCATGACCATCTCATTTCTTGCTACAAATGATTCTGCTGCAGCTCTGAAACTGCTGGTCAGGGTCATCTGCCTTTGTTGTCTTCCTTCACCAGCAGCTCGTTCCTTATTTCTAGCATGTTTCTTGCTGAGCAGATGATCTTTCACTGTATCTTTTCTGGTATTGTCCAGGACATGGTTGCAGTATGGACAGAAAAGTGTTCCTCCATCCTCATAGAGGCCTTCAGATTTTAACTGAAGGGCATACTCCTTAGCTGTGGTATAGCAGAGTTTGGCTTTCTTGTTCAGTGGTGCGTCAAACATCATGCAGGTAGAAAGTATGAATACTGAAGCCACAACCCAAAAATAATATTAGTAGTGCGTTCCACTAATCTGCTCGATAAGATAATTCAAGTAACAAAATGGAAGACTCAGATCCCTAGACAGGGCAGTAGTGTTGTCAGAACTAGTTTGAGAAAGATTCAAACCCTCCCGAACCCTGGTGTTGAGGGTTCTAATTAGAACTTCAACACTACAGAATTCATAAAAGTTCGAATCATCCAAACAAATCTCACTTCTGTCCGTGTGCTTTACGTCCCTCCCATTCCCGTTCCTAATTTTGGCAAAAGCTGAGTAATGCAGCTCAGTTCACTCCCCTCATCCTCTCCCATCAGTGTTATTGTTGTGGGAGGGGGCAGCTGTTGTCAGTTTGTCACATTAGTGTATCTGTATACCAACCACCTGACCATTTGCTATGCAGTCAGGTGGTGGTGGTAGAGTGACTCGAGTCAGTCTCTCGAGTTGAGGGATCATGCTGAAGTCACCTGCGCATCTGCATCTCCATTGCCATTCAGACTTGTAGCGGAGAAGGAGCCGCAGCATCTGTGTGCTCTTAGTTGTGTGTTTGACTAATGACTGTTTTTGTTATTAAACCCAGTCCTATACAATACGTGCCTGAAAATTAAAAAAAAAAGTTAAAGGGTGGTGGGAGTCGGGATCGGGAACTGAGGAACTGAGAAAATAAACTAGGGCGGGATGTGGAACTGAAAGGAGCTAAGAACGGTTGGGAGTACTGTCAGGAAAACTGAGTGTTAGAATATGGAATTAATTAGTTAACTTGCAGACTGCTGCCTGGAGACTGCCTGTGTGTGAGTGAGTGCTCAATCTGCAGTGCACACATACCTCTTGTCCTCTAGTTGCTTGCTGAATTAAACACATTTCTTCGCAAATCACAATTGTGACTCTTGGGCCCTGGCACTCTTGGGCAGGAGGGAGATCTCCCTGACTGGGGGAGGGGTGAATCTATGCTTATATTATTTGGGTTTTTCCTGAGAGGAAAAAAAGAGGTTAAAACTTTACTGATTGTGTGAATCCTGTTGTTCTAAGCCCACAAAAAAAAAGAAAAAACAATCAGTCCCACCCAAAAATTGTTTGGAAGACAGGGGTCTCTCAGCCAGGACTGTGCTGGGGGGGGGGGCTTCAGTAAACTTTCTCCCTAAAAAAAACTCCTGTATTGTATTTGTCTCCACTGCATCTTCTGTGAGGTGGTCAGCAAGTCACCCTGCTGCTGTCTGTGCCATTTGACTGCACTTAACCGGCTATTACCCAATGTGTGCTACTGTGTGAAGCCCAGTTGTGCGTGTAACTCCGTCTCTTGTGGTCAGCCCTTAAATACATGACAGAAACCTAAAAATATGTTTCCCTGTTGGGAGGAGAGACAGAAAAATCTCTTTCTTCAGTTTGTGTGTGTAACTTCATCTCTTGTGTTCAGCCCATCACCCTGCTGCTGTGCGCCCCTTGACTGCACTGTACCTTACCCAATGTGTGTTACCGTGTGAAGCCCAGTGGCCAGTTGTGTGGTGGCATTATCCTTACATACATGACAGAAGCCTAAAAATATATTTCCCTGTTCGGAGGAGAGACAGAAAAATCTCTTTCTTCAGTTTGTGTGTGTAACTCCATCTCTTGTGGTCAGCCCATCACCCTGCTGCTGTGTGCCCCTTGACTTCACTGTACCTTACAAAGTGTGCATTACCATGTAAAGCCCACTGGCTAGTTGTGTGGTGGCATTATCCTTAAATACATGACAGAAGCCTAAAAATATATTTCCCCATTGGGAGGAGAGACAGAAAAATCTCTTTCCTCGGTCTGCATGTGTAACTCCATCTCTTGCAGTCAGTTCATCATCCTGCTGCTGTGCACCTCTTGACTGCTATGTGCATGCCTATGCCCAGCAACCCAATCATTCTGTAAGCCTTGAACCTGTGATCCTTTAGTTGCAAACCATCATATTCTTTAATTAGTTTCAGTCCACTGCATCATAGTGTCACACTGCCAAAATAAAATTTTGGAGTTGTAGCCAGCGATCACAGATCACATTGCTTTCTTACACGGGAATTGTGTGGATGTGGGTCTGTTCACTGCAGTATACTGGTACTGTTATGGCTAACACCAACATAGATGAAGCATCTGGTGCTGGTGTTGGAGCAGGTGTTGGTGATAGTGGTAATCCTGGTGCTAGCAGAAATAACCAAAATGTTTCACGTGATAAGATTCAACAAACAGCAAAAAGCAACAGCGAAGTGTAGTAAAGGGGACCTTTAAGAAAACCTGTGCAGCTGCTGGGGTCACAGAAGAGGCACCATAAGATATGCCATTCATGCTGTTAAAATTCCTGTGATTAGCAGTAATAATGTAAGTGACAGTGAGTCCCTCTCTGACTGAGACAGTAGCTGTTTGTCTCAGTCCGACACTGTTGTGTCTTGTGACGTATCATTACTTCCTCAACAAAGTGAAATGAGCAAGTCTGTTGGCAATGAATCAGGTAGTGCACTTGCAAATACATCCAGCACTGTTGGCAATGAAAAGGACATAGCCATTGAATCCACCACTTCTGTGCTGGCCAGCAATGAAAATCCATCAAAGTCTTCTGCCCACTCTTCTAGCACCAAGGAGCATGTCCGGGTTCTGTTAGGACAGGTGAAAAGAAACAAACATTCTTTAGCTATCTTCCAGCACTCGAACAAAATCTGTCACATCTGAGATGTGGAATTATTTCTCTGTCAGTAAAACTGATCCATGCAGAGCAATTTGTTCCCTGTAAACAGAGTGTAAGCCGTGCTAAAGTTGTATCATGCCTTAGAACTACAACTCTTAAATGCCATCTGAAAAGCATTCAGTTTTGCTTGATCGTCCAAAGCCCATTTCCTCCATCTTCCAACCACACGTGAGAAGGGTCAGGAAACTGAAATGGATTGTCTGAACTTGATGCGGACACTGCCAGCCCTAGGATCACTGTTACCACTAATGCCAGCACCATTAGTACCAGTTGCACATCCAGTGATGGCACTGAATGTTTAAGTCCTAGTCCACCATCCCAGTGTCCATCTGCCCATCAAAGCATGGTGTATAAGAAACCAGCAGGGACATGTTGTAAATAGCTAACACTGTCTCAGGCATTTGAAAGGAAGAATACCTTTACTAAAAATCATCAAAAAATCCTTCATCTTAATCACAGAATTGGTGAACTGTTAGCTGGAGCCCTACTCCCATACTCTTTGGTAGATCATGAGGATTGTAGGGAGCTCATGAAACTAGCAGAGCCTCGTTACAATGTTCCTCATCGAAGGTACTTTTCCTATGTTGAAATACCAAACATTTATCAGGCTTTAAAAGCAACAGTGATGCTTGCACTTAAAACTGCAGAGGGTGGGGTTTTTCATGTCACAACAGATATGTGGACCAGCACTCAAAACATAGATTACATGTCCATTGCCACTCATTGGGTCACGTTTTCTTGTGCTTCTTCAAAACAAAGACACTTCAAAAGATGGCACTGCTGCATATAAAGTTTGGGCAAAGACATACAGCTGCAAACATCTTGCAGGAACTAAATGACCTCCTTGACGAATAGGTTTATTCTCACGGTCTAAAATGTGGCTTCATAGTAAATGACAATGGAGCCAACATCTTGCAAGCAGTACAGGATGGAGGATTTATGCATGCTTCTTACTTTGCACATTGCTTACATTTAATTGTCACAGGATTTCTCAGCAGTAAAACACAAGTGGATGGTATGATTGTTGTTTGCAAAAAAATTGTGACTCACTTTTCACATTCAACCAAGGCTATACAGACATTGTCCGAACTACAAAAACAACACAAGCTGATTCAAAATGTTTCCACTTGTTGGAACTCAACGCTGTATATGCTGCAGCGCCTCTTGGAGCACAAGCAAGCAGTACATGAGTATTGCTCCAGTTGCATTATTGGAGATGGCATTATGATGTCTATGCTGCAGTGGAAATTAATGGAGACAGTGTGCTGCATCCTAGCTCCTTTTGAGACAGCTACAAGGGACATGTCTTCTGAATATGCATCTGTGAGTCAGGTTATCCCACTCATAATGTTGATTTCACATCATCTTAGTGTTCTAAATCTACAAATAGAAAAAGACAGATCTGAAGCTCAGACAACATGTCGCCTGTATCATGGGAATCTCGTAATGAGAATTGGCGAGAGCTTCAAAACCAATGACAAATTAGTTGCAATGACGAAATCAAAACACTACATCCTTGCAATTCTCTTAGATCCAGGTTCAAGGCTATACAACTTCCAAAAACAGATGATATAGAGCAGTACAAATGTCTGTTGCTAGATGAACTGCAGCACTCACAGGAGTCAAACACAAACATGCACAGTACCCTCAGGTTTTCATCACCACAACATGCAGGTTCATCTTCATAAAGGGATACAGAACAGAAAAAGTCACCAAACATTAACAGTAGTTGTTCCACAACTGCCACTTATTCAACCCATAGTAGCAAGCTAAATCTGTGGCAAAACCTTTCCCAAATTGCTGCCATACCAGCTTATGCTGATTCCTCTTCTGAGCGGTCTCTGTCCATCATGGTAGACACTTACCTGCAAGAACTGCCTATTCCTATTGATGCATGCCCTTTTGAATACTGGAGATCAAAAAGGTTGATTTGGACAGAGCTGTATGATGAAGCCTGTAAATATCTTGGTTGTTCTGCAACAAGTGTCTCTTCAGAATGCATGTTTAGTACAGCTGGCAATATTGTGACAGACACCAGAAATAGGTTGCTGTCAGAAAATGTACACACGTAACTTTTATTAAAGTTAATAAGTCAAGTTACCGTATCCTACAAGAGTATACAAACTGATCCTGAAGTGATTGATGTTGTGGATGTTTGTGGATGTTGATGGTGATGACAACTCAGATGGTGGTGACTGGTAAATACTGTGTGGGACAGAGTCTGTCTGCACCAAAAAGGAAACTTCTACAGACTGTGATGACTTTCGCTGTCTCTCTCCTTTCTCAATCTACTACCTTGGACTATATACCCTTAAAAACTTTCACCATTTCATGGCAAACTGCTTTGTAGCTAGGGTCCTAAAGTCCAACAAGTTTTATATACAATTTTAACATCGAGTGGGAACAGGCCCAAATTTGGCATAAAAGGGACACAGTCATGTCAGTCATTTCTGTATCATATTATTTATAGTTAAAGTGCAAACATATATTTTTGGATTTACCTTCTGTGACTTTGTGGTGCATCAGTATGGGCTGGGAGCCAGTCTATTTTTCAATTTTAAAGAGGACAAAACAATGAGTTCTAATTGGTAGCTGTTTATTATTTTTTCAATTACAGAAATGTTAGCCATAAACCAAAATGATCCAGATGTAACTTATCTTACTGAATAAAAAATTATGGGAAAAACTGTATTTTGTATTGTTGTGTTTATGTGGGCAGCATACTGTTACAAGTCTCTTCTGGGAAACAGAGTCATCTGGAGTTTTACCTATGTCATGGTTGAGCACATATCATTCTGTAAGCATAGGTCTCATACCACAATAGCTCATATTTTAACATTCTGTTGTACACAGACCATGGCATAATAGCAACAACTCTCAAATTACTGGTTCCATGAAGAGGACTAGTGTACAGAATATTGTCCATAAGAAGAAAGCAATTGAACAGACAGTTTTTCACATAAGTGTTTATTAAGGAACAGTTACGTATGGTTCATTTGGAGGCAAAGTTTCATTTTGTCTTGAGTAAGCATGTGGTAGTTTTAGCATTTGTGAGGGAGGAGGATAGAATGGGTGCTGGAGGGTGGGAAAGGGCCGGAGGTTGGTTTTATCATGGATGCAAGAGGAAAGATGACATGGATGCTAGTGCATGGGTGAGGGTTGGGGGTTGGTTTTTAACATGGATGCAGGAGGGAGAAACATGGCATCGTTGTTAGTACATAGGCGATGGTTGGGGAGTGGGTTTTAACATGGGTGAGGGATGGAGAATGGTGACATGAACGGTAGTTCATGACTAAGTGTGAGGGTAGTTTAAACATTTGGGTGAGGGAGGAGGTGGAATATGTGCTTGAGGGGATAGGGATTGTGGGTTGGTTTTAACATGGGTGTAAGTGTGGTATGTTTGCTAGTGCATAGATAAGGGTGGTGGAAGAAAAGTGGAATGGGTGCTGGGGTGAAAGGTGGGTGTTGTTTTAGTTCTTTCATTTACAGATTTGTGTTCAGCTGGGGATGGTGAGGAAAAAGATGAAGACAGAACGATGGTATAGGGAGGCTGTACTGATTGCCCACTGTGGAACCTACTATAGATATTATATATATATATATTTTTTTAATTATTAAATACATTGCAAACTGCTGCCACCTAGCACAAAGTGTCCTGTCCCCTTTAAAAGAGAATAAAGGAATCAGAAATAAAGAAAATCTGCATCAGCAATTTTCACAGAATATGACCTATCATAGTGCTTTTGCTTTACAAGTAGTGATAATTTGATACATAATGGGGTTGACAGACACTGTCCCTTAAACATTACATGCCAACTGCTGCAGCTACATTAAATGTTTCTTAAGCTAGTATGTGGTGAGGAAACCACTTTTTTTATTTATGTGACTGAAATACAGATTGTATTGATGTATCAGCTGGAAAAATGCATTATTTTAGAAAGTTGTACGTATTACTTCAATTTGCCAACAAGAATGTTGGTATATGTATGCATCATCTTAGAAAAGTGCATTCATTTTTGCCAGCAACAATGACTGGCATATTTTTTTATTCAAATGTCTTGACTGACTACGTTATGACATAGTATGTTTTGCAACAGTTCCATGTGCTGCAGCTGCAGTTAGCTAGCTTGACTTTGTTACAAAAGCTTTCTTTTAAACATAGCAACTTTTGATTTACTCATTTAAAACACTAAGCAGCAAATAGCTGAGATTAGGTAATATCAGTTATTTTTCTAATAATTCATGATGATGAGTATATATAACTGAGTACATAAATGGCTAATGTGCCACTTTCTTTCACTAAGGAACTATGATGCAGCTGCAGCAGGAAAACTATTAACACGTGGGTGGGTAGGTGGGCCTGTTACATATTAAGTTGCTGGCTTTAGCAAACAGAAGAAACCATAGATAAACCTAGTTGTATTCCTATCAATGTCACATGATCATTTCTTCCCCTTATATTAAACAGTTTTCCTTTACATGTATTTCATTACTATCTTCATTACTGGCAGCACAATTAATAAATAGGATTCGAGTTCTAAAAAGTTCAAAAATATTAGAACACTAGAACTTTTTCAAAGTTCTAGACTAGAACTAGAACCCAGAACTTCAGAAGGTTCTGACAACCCTACAGGGCAGTCTGTGACTTTTATCCTCTTGCAATGATGGAAACAGCCACCACCTACAGCCCCATCCTCCAGGTACAACAGCAGCAACAGCAGCTTTCTATGACTCAATCTCCAGGTACGATGGCAGCAGCAGCCTACAACTCCCATCCTCCAGGTACAATGGTAGCAGCAGCCTACAAATCCCATCCTCTAGGTACAATGGCAGCATCATTCTATGATTCCCATTATCCGGTGTGAAGGCAGCAGCAGTCTATAAAATTGCATTCTCTGGGTACGACAGCAGCAGCAGTCTATGACTCCCATCCTCCAGGTACTACACCAGCATTAGTCTATGACTCACATTCTCCAGGTATGAAGGCAGCAGCAATGTACAACTTCCAGATTTTCCCCAGGAAAAACAAAAACAGTTATTTAAAAAACTTAATTTAACAGCAGATCATGAGAGAATCTCTTGCAGTCACATCTTAGAAACTACAACCATGAGACACCAGGACCACACAAACAGTTTTGCTAGCAGGCCATCTGGATCCATGCGCAGCTATATAGGGAAGATCAACATGATGACAACATCACCATGCCTGGCCCCAGATGTACTGCTAGCAAAAAGGTTTCTATGTAGTCCTGGCACCTGACACCAGACGGTTGCAGTTCCCAAGGTGTAACCTGCAGCTAGAGATTCCATCGAAGATGTACTGTTAAGGTAAGTTCTTACAGAAGTGTTATTTTTGTTTCTCCTGAGGAAAACTCAAAGCCCCCTGCATCCCCACTGTAACCCTGTCCTCCACATCTACCTAATACGCTCTGAGACCAACCTAGGTGCAGTGATTTTTTCCACAGTTTACTCTCACGAGTGCAAATTTTTCTGCTGGTAGAAAGCAGGACCCCGATCCCCAGTGCAACTGTGCCTAGCCATACCTGCCTCACCATCTAAATATGTAACATAGTCTGTGTGCAACACTAACACCCCTCAACAAACTAGCTCTTGGCATACAGAAACCAATGTAGCACCTTTGGACACACTTAGAGATGAAGCACTGCCAACTCTCACCCCCAAATGAGCCCATGTTAGTGTGTTGTGCACCCCCCCATCCCACTTATTTTGGGGCACACTGGGGCACACACCAACAAAACAGCCCCTTGGAATTTTTAAAAGACAGTGTGTGCAAGTCATCTCCTGTGAAGTCCAAGGAGCTGTGTTGCTTGATGTGTACCCCATATTAGGTTGGAATGAGCTTGCTTTTCACATAGAATCAACACCACCCCTTAATAGCACAAAAGCGTGCCAATTCAAGCTCCAAAACTGGTCATCTGCAGTATAAAGCACCCTACCCCCCCCACACACACACACTGACCCCTTTGCTTTTTAACCCTGCTGCACTCTTACCGAGGCACAGCACTTTACCAGAGCTACACACCCTGGCAGCAGGGTTAAAAAGCAAAGGAGTCAGTGTATGTGAAAGGGATCAGAGATTGTGTGTGTGTGTGTGTGTGTGTGTGTGAGTGTGTGTGTGTTAGGGTTTTCCTGCATTTGCAGCAAGACAAAGAAGCTGAAATCCACAGTATTTCAGACTGGGGGCAAAGAACCCAAAGTAACTTTGTGTCTTCTGTGAGCCCCAGAGCTTGTAGAGTTAGGAGTGTGTGTGTGTGTGTGTGTGTGTGTGTGAGTGAGTAGCTTGCTGTGTGCCACAGAGTTAAGGGGGTCACAACACGCTAACATGGGCATGGTTGGGAGTTGCCATAGAGCTAGCATAGGCATCTCTGCTGAAACATCTGAGTGTCTATGTGCCATGTGGATAGTGGAGTTGGTGTCCACATATATAGAAATGAAAGCAAGAAAAGACAACAAAACAAGTGAGTAATAGTGACAAAATCAGCATAGCACCACTGGAAGCAAAACAATGTTTAATAAATAGCACAAAAGCATACCAATTCAAGCCCCAAAACAGATCTTCTGAAGTACAAGGAAACAAATCCGGTCAGGGTCCTTGTACTGCAGACGACCCATCTTGGGGCTTGAATTGGTATGCTTTTGTGCTATTTATCAAGGCTTGCTTTGCCACCAGTGTTACTCTGCTGATTTTGCAAGTATTGCTCATGTGTTGTCATGCATGCCCACCAGCAGCTGAACCATTTTGCTGCTTTTGTTTCACATATGTGACACTAACCTCACTATCCAAACTTATTTGTGGCACACAGATGCTCAGATGTTTCAGCAGAGATGCACCTATGCAAACTCTGTGCCAGCTCCCAACAATGCCCATGTTAGCATGTAATGCCCCACCCCATAACTCAGTGGCAGACAGCAAACTTAGGATCCCTCATACCCCCAACAAGCTCTGCACTTTACCAGAGCTACACGCCATTTTTATGCATATGAGACATAGAATATGGGAAGAAGAAGGAGAATATTAAGTACAGGGTGCTGTTAAATATGGGGGGGGGGGTAAACTCAGGCAAAATATGGGGTGAGAAGGAGGTTAAGCACAAGAGGCAGCATTAATTTAACTCACAGATTTTTGTCACCAGCACTTCAACAATACAATACTTAAGCACCACTCTACAAAATGCATTTTGTACCCCGCCACCAACCTCCCGAGTTTTAAACACAGCATCTACATCTTTTGTCAGCAGAATACTGCACTGATCGCTCATGGACAGTGCACAAGTCCCCACCCTGTAAACTTGCTAAGAGGTGCACTCAACTCTACCCACCTTTAAGCATACCCCTGTGTAAGTGGAAATTTTAGAGAAGGCAGGGTCACATGGCAATCTGGGCCTATTCCCAGCTTTTCCCCAGATGCAGTGCACTTTAGATTTAACCAGTGTGAAAGTAACATGCAGAAAGTCATGTAAAAGTCTTGAACTTTCAACCAAGCTGCTCTCTTACATGATTTTCTGCATTACAGTGGTTTTGTTGATGTACCTGGGCATCTCAGAACTAGAGTGGTAGGCAGGCTGGGCACAAGTGACATTTTTTGCACTCTAAAACAGTTCATAGACAGGATATATCTGCACCTCTGAGGCACCTCACCCCCACCCCACCCCCACAACACACACATATTCTCTGGGGCAAACAAAGGCAACAGAATACCCATACCCCCTACCTGCTCAGACTCTTCTCACAACCACCACCACACACATATTCTCTGAGCCACAACGAAGGCAATATAGTTGGTCTACAAAGAAGTCAGTCCATACCTGCATGTAAGGCATGGTGCCCCATTTAGCTGCTGTTTTGTAGAATCAACTTATTTTTTTACCTTGCAAATCTCATTAAATATATATCCCTCATATTTGGTAGATCCCTTCCCTCTGTGTCCTTCCGGCTTTTTATGATTCCACGGCATACCCACAGCCACTCAAGTGCCAGTCTATACCTGCTCTCAGTATACTGCTGGTGCATGTACAGTAGTTTGAAAGCTGGAGCTTTTAATGGCTGCTTTTAACTAGACAGTCTGTGGGTGCATACCCCCTTCCCCCACTGCTCCCCATATGAAAAGTCATACTTAAGACAGTCGAAGAGGTGGTTGTGGGCACGCCCACAATCTTATGAAATAACAGCAGGAAACAGGCAGGATCAATCAGATATGAGGGATATTTAACCCATTCTGTCATTAGCCATATGGCATCAGAACCATCCATTGTTTACTTACCTGACCCAAAATGGACTGACGAGATAGAATGAGTTGATTTGTCAGGAAAAGAAAAATTTTATGAACAGCTAATTGAGCCATGCCATGCCTTATACCCAGGCATGGCTCAATTCTTGATGGACATTTCCTTTAAAACAGTTCTGGTAGCATCCATGGTGGGGGCACTAGTGTGGGAGTGTGTCTGACTTTCTCGATACTGAGGGGGCGTGGTAGGATTTTGCAGGGAATCTGAGCCCTATTTATCAGCTTATTCAGGACAGCTCTTTGAGTTGGGAGGCTTCACCCCCCCCCACTCCTCCAAGGTAAAAGAAAAAACATTGGTGGGTGTTGGGGGCAGAACTCAAACTCACAAAAGGAAAAAAAACTACCAACAAACCACTGGGAAACCAGAGATGCTGGATCTCAGGACTGTGAGACCATGGCAGAGGCAGTAGCTTGGGAGGGTGCTCCCCCCCCCACACACACACACACTCACTCTGGGGCACACAGAAAGCAACAAAGTTGCCCAGGAATACCCAGACCATCCCCCCACACACAGATCTAGTGACTCTCTGGGGCACACAGAAGGTAAAGTTACTCAGCCCCCCCAAGGGCTCCCTGCTACAGACACACACACCACGACAACACAGTTGTTCAGGAAATGCAGGCCCCCAAATACTCAGACACCCCCACACACACACATACAAGACTCGCTGGGTCAAAGTTGGTCTCAAATACTGAGACCCACCACCCTACTCAGGCCACCCCCCAAAGGGCTCTCTGCTAGACACACACAAACACACACATGCGCGCGTGCACACACACACACACACACACACACACACACTCTGGGGCACACACAAGGCAACACAGTTGTTCAGAAATAAGCAGACCCCCCAAATACTCAGATGACCCCCCACACACACACACACATAAAATACTGACTCTTTTGGGGCAACGTTGAGGACAAATATACTCAGACCCATCACCTTACTCAGGCCTCCCCTAAAGGGCTCCCTGCCAGACAGACACACATCACACACACTGGGACACAGAAGCTCAGGAATAGCAAGACCCCCCAACTACTCAGACCCCCACCACCACAAACTCTCTAGGGCACACAGAAATACTCAGTCCTCCCCCCCGCTCTGCTAATTTCTGCTTCTTTGGGGTGGTCTGAAGAGAGCAACCAAGCAAGCCTGTCTGCACCCCTGTTTCACTCCAGCAGCA
This sequence comes from Neoceratodus forsteri, assembly GCA_016271365.2. Classification (NCBI taxonomy): domain Eukaryota; kingdom Metazoa; phylum Chordata; order Ceratodontiformes; family Ceratodontidae; genus Neoceratodus; species Neoceratodus forsteri. The sequence goes on along the minus strand of CM028130.1, from coordinate 249,983,480 downwards.
ATGGAACGAAAGACCCCCCCCAAATGGCCCTAGGTTTCTTCATCTGACTCGGTGCTCGTTCCATGCACCAACATCTCACATTGCAAACAGGAACAAAAAGACTCTTCGTGATTTTTGTACATTTATTTTAACCAGGACAGTCACACTAAGCTGGAAGCTTGTTTACAGGTGCAACCTGGAGCACAAGAAAGTTAAGTGATTTGTTTAGGGTCACACAGTATGCAAGTGGGGTCTGGGATTCAAACCAGGTCTCCAGGTTTACAGCTCAGAGCCTACTGTGCTATACTGCCTTCTTAATTTTTATTTACATTTTAAAAGTATCTGCATAGAAGTGGCATTCTTGAAGTGTTGTGACAGACAAGGCAGGATTGTAACAAGATTCCCGATGTCTCTACGGCGATTGTCCCGGCGGCAGCAATGCTCCATTTTTAAATATTGTACTGTATTTAATTTAATTTATAAGCAATGATGTGTCCAGTGCTGGACCCACAAACACAAAAAGCACAGAGAAGGTCGAGCGATAGACTTAGAGAGGAGCGAGTCTCCTGCGGCATCCTCGGCGTCCTCGTGGTCTCTTCTGGGCATCTCCTGCAACGTCATAGCTTTTCTTCTGGGTTTCCTCACACACTAGGGCAGGATTGCTTACTGCACAGGTGCTTTATGTGGCCCTATTTCTGAAAGCTCATGCAAGCTGTGTGAGTTCCGGATCTCCAGCAGGTGATTTGAATTTCCACCAGCAATCGTGATTCCGTAATTCCATGCACATTCATGGAATCCCAGAGAAACAGTGGCCTTGACTATAATATGTGTATATATATATATATATATATATATATAATGCATATTTTTCATTTCTATTTGACCTGAAAATGCACACTAAACTGTGCTATTTTGTTTTCAAGTGCATCCTGGTGTATGGGTTACATGGACTTCAGATCAACTTAACTTTTCTGTTTTGAGAACAGAAGAGGCTGTTGTGATATCATCAGGCATCATGTGTTGCTTTCCCATTGGTTAAGGGTTCTTTGTGAATAACCCTGTATAGATATAAAACTGATGATCCACCCAAAACTGAGATAAATTATCTTGGTTTAGAATAATTCAGTAGCTTCCCTCCTCCCAATATCCCTCTGGGGTAAAATTAACCTGATTAAGATTAATTTTTTCTTTGTCTCTTTTACCCACTTAATTTACTAAACCTCTGGCTTCCTCTCTCATGGTTTAAAAAAATCCATGGGCATATTACAGAGTTTATTTGGGCTGGTAAAAGACCACAGATGGCATTCTATGAACTAGCAATGGGGGTTTATGTTCACCACATATTGATCTCTACTACTGGGCCAGTCAGGCCAACAAGTATCTCAGGTGGATATCCTCTGAGATCGTCTGTCTCCCTCCCTTTCATGCCTGTCTGGCTCAAAATAGAGTTGGCTAAAATAAAGCTCATGGCCTCTCCCTGGCCACACTTCTATACACCAAACCAAATTCTCCCATCACAACTAGAGCCTCTCCAATAGCCATCTGTATTAGAATCTGTCCTCAGTTGTGTACTTTTCTTACATACAGTCATACTCATGATTTGTCTCAAACCTTACAGGGAAATCCTAATATCAAGATAGAGGGTAAAACTCATTTGGATGGCTACCACAATTAGGAGATTGCCCACTCAAGTATTTTGTTAAAGAAGACGGACCTGGCTCTCTTCTGATATAATGGGTAAAGTCAATATTCCAAAACCAAACATTTTCAAAATTTTTCAGCTGTGCCATCTACTGGTTAAGGTGTTTGGGATTGTTCCTCCCAAACCATCAAACTTCTCCTTCCTGAGGGAGTTGAGACCTCTAGCAGGCTTCCAGCAAGCAGTATCCAAAATACATGGAATTTTATACGATTAGATTTGCCCAGAATGTTTTGGTCCTACTGCTTTTTGATCCTCCCTCTTTTCCAGAGACAACATTAAATTGGCCTCTCCTGTGGTAAAATTACCACAGATTTGTCACTTAAGACAGACTTCGGCTTATGCAATTCCAGATATTGCACAATTTATATTATTCCCCACAAAAACTAGCCAAATTTGGAACCACAATTTCCTCCACCTGTGTTTGGTGTTTGCAAGAGAAAGGTAATCTGCTACACATTTTTAGGTCTTGCGCAAAGGTGGCTCCTTTATGGGCACTTATTAAACAAAGAGTGGACCCCCTCTTAGGCCTGAATGATCTATTCTCACCAGAAGCCTGTCTGTTGGGAGACTTCTCTCTGCAATTTCAGTCCTTAACCATAAATATTACATGGCTCTAATTTCAATGTCTGTCAAAAAGTTGGTCCTGAGGCACTGGAAGGATAGTCAGGAAATCACTTATACTGAATGGTTACAAGAATTTCTGGCTAACCTTAGGACAGAAAAAACTATAGCCAGCCTTAATAACAGACTCAAAAGATTCAACAAAATATGGGGCCCCATACAATCTCTCTATTCATTGAAATCTATTGGTAATAGTGCCTCAACTGTTTCTTGATGTTGTACAACTTTGAGACTCTGTTGGGTTGTTGGGGGAGTAGAAAGGTGGGGAGAGGTTAGATCCTCTAATTTACTGGGTAAATAATGTACGTTTCATATATAAGATGCTTCTTTTTCTGTATTGTAAAACTGTCAATAAACTTTGAATGGAAAAAGAATAATTCAGTAGCTAAAATTATGTATTTGTAAGATTTGCTTCACACCTACATTGCATTGATCTATTTATAAGAAGCAAGTTATTCTGCTCTATAATTGATGCAAACACATCATATGACCTTTCATTATTTCCCAATGAATGCATACCTTCATCTTTTTCATGTGTTTTTCCTACACATTAATGATGTAATAACACACTTTAAGGTGTGTTTGTGTGTGTGGGGGTGCTGTGTCTGATCTGGTCACTTCTTCATTAGGACGAAGACACTTAGCTTCACCTCATGTATCACAATACACCCAATGTCAGATTTGCTAATATCAGACTGCAACCTCACACCTGTTTGTGTTAACTTTTGCATACCTATACTGGGGTCACACTTGCTCACTGGACTACTTATAGGAAGTTGTAGTTTAGAAATCTTTGTTCATTTGATTTGTATCTTTCAGTATACACAATGAAGAAAATGCAACGTACAGTATTAATAGACAGAATATTATTCAATTAAATATGTTTGTTTCTAATATGCAAAGTAAACTGAACATGGCCTGCCCATTCAGACCAACTAGTTATGACAAATGTGCCTTCCTCAAGGGGGTGCTCAAACCTTACACACAGTGTCATATATACCCACCCACTGTTCACAAGTAGGAATTCCAGTCATCATTTGAACACATTTAAATATAGCTCAGCATGTTTACTTTTTTTATTCTGATTATTCAGATTAAGACTTTAATATCATTATTCATGAGTTCAGTATGTAATCATACTCAATAATAAAATGAATCTTCTTAACTATTATTAATTGTGGTATTAATTGTAGCATTTAACCACTTAGTTAACCACTCATTCTTTCAATTTCTGATCCCACAAAGGACAATACAAATAATCAATTCTATTTTATGAGGCTTAAATATGCCTTTCAGTGCCTTGCATGTCATTCCACTGTTTAATCATAACCAACAACAAAAGAAATTGTATCAAATGCTGTACATATTGTTCCTACTACAAAATGCAGCCCTTTATTTTGCTAGTCACTTTCTCAGTACTCAGTCCTGTGAAAACAAAAAACCTAGACTGAAGCAAGTACTATTCCTTTTTTAATATATTCACTTGTTTTCCCTTAATATGATTTATTCTGTACTCAGTGGATTTTTTTTCTAACATAATTTTATACGCTTCATGTCCTCACTCTGGCAAAACCTCTTTCAGCCTTCACCAAACACCCATTCTTGGCCACAGAGTCCCATCCAAGTTTGCCCCATCTGAGCCCTCTACCCTGTAGCTCTGTCAGCTCTCCAGATTTGCTCACTGGAGTGGGTCCCTACCATTCTGCTTCTTGCCAGGTGTAGTACTTCCATATATATCCAGCAGCTGCAATGTAGAGTGGTCTTTTATTTATTTATTTATTTATTTATTTATGTATGTATGTATTCGTTTGGACAAACATCTTTGAGCTGAACAGCTTGTTTACAGAGGATCCTTGTCATCAACAGAGCAGTGACAAAAATCATATCTAGTGCTAGAGGACATAACAGTTGATATACAGTAACAGCCAAAAGATATACAAGGCTTTTTCATGGGTGTGTATGGGCATGTCAAGAAGTGGGCTGCCTGATGACTATGGTGGGGTCAGGGGCATGACATCTATCCAAAACAGTGGGTATCCTGCATGTTCCATTTTCTCCCACCAAAACTTTCTCCTATGAAAATGGGCCCATATCGTCTCATTGGTGGTATGCATGAGGCACAATCAGTATGCCTTCCCTCAGCATGCATATAGAGCTTTACTGCATGAGCCATCCTTCTTGAAAGAGGAAAATGTCTGATGTGACACACAGTTCTCACCCTGCTTGACCTCATACTGGTGCCATATATGAAATTCAACTATCCTCCTCCATTATCTATTTATTCCTGACCTCACTGCATCCTATTTTAACAGTCTTATCTATTGCACACCTAGGCCCAGATAATCACAGGGGTTGCGCATGGCGCAACAGGGTTGCACCATGTGCAGCCCCCAATGTGCCCTGGCACAATATTTAAACGGGCAATGTGCACTGCACAAATCCCAATGCACCAGCAGACATTGGTAATGTATGTGGTGCAAATGCAGGGGGCATGCCTATGCATATGTGGGACAACCCGATATTCAGCCTGGGATGTGCGTGGCATATGCTGGCACAACCCTGATATGTGCTGCATATGGGGGTGCAATGTTGAGCCCATAAAAGGAGGAACAAATCCTGGCCACCCACAGGTGGGCTGCTGCACTGCAAGTGCAAAACAGCACCCACCAGCCTTGGGTGGCCACCCACCCAGCAGGGACACAGTCTGCAAGCACCCACACACTCCCGGTTGTCCGGCGGAACCCCCCCATCAAGCTTGATCATGTGCATCTGTATGCAATCATAGCACCTGGTGTGCTAGTGGTCTATCCCATTCTGCCTGATCATGAGCGGTAGTACCCCAAAGCCTGAATCCTGTAGGTGTAGTGTCCCCCCATTCCGCCTGATTGCGGGCATGTGATGTATATAGTAAATCTGGTGGCCCAGTGGACCCCCCTCCCATTCCATCCACTGAGGACCCAGCCACACAGCTCCCCCCCATCATCAGCGGGCAGCAGTGCCCCACCTGCATACCGCCCAGCTGTCCGCCGAATGACAGCATACAGTATGTGCTGTATGCCTATTGGTCCACACCGTGAACCAATGGGCATACAGACCATACTGTACTACACAGGCATGGTTATGTGAATGAAGCATGTAGTACAGCATGGTCTGTATGCCCATTGGTTCATGGTGTGGACAAATAGGCATAGACACATACTGCATGCTGTCATTCAGTGGGTGGCTGGGCGGTATGTGGGTGGGGAGCTGCCGCCCGCTCATGGCAGTGGGGGAAGCTGGGTGGCTGGGTCCTCAGTAGTTGGGATGGGAAGGGGGTTGACTGGGCCACCAGGTTTATTATATATATCACATGCCAGTGATAGGGCAGAATGAGAGGAACACTACACCTAACAGGATTCGGGCTTTGGGATACTACCATCCGTGATCAGGTTGAACGGGGGGAGACACTACAACCTGGTGCCATGCTTGCATACAGATGGCCGCTGACAAGCATGCCAAGGGAGGGTGGCCACCACTGACCAACAGGGTGGCCTCTAAATTTACGGAGCCACATTCGGCATACAGGTGGGGGCACTGGCACACCAGGGATCCAGCACCTGCTGCAGGCAGTTCACGAGGGCGCCAGGTGCATTTCGCCAGGCTTCCCCAAAACACATGCAAATGGGGCCAAAGGCATGCAAATGGCCCAATTTGTGCCTTGCATATTATGGCCCCATTTGCATGCCCTCTTCTGAATATCACAGGTGCTGCACCCAGTGCAACTGCATTTGCACTGGTGCATCCCTGGTGCTTCATATCAGTGGTTGGCGCATTGTCACTGCGCAGTGCGCATTCCGTGCCATATTCAATGGTGCTGCACCATGGTGCATCGCCATTGAATATCACCTGGTCCTGGCCCCAGCGCATCCCAGATGCACTGCACCCATGCTTGCACCATTGCCAGGTGCAGTCTGAATATCTGGGCTCAATATAATACAAATGTTGAAAAGTAGATATTAGTGCATTCACCCATATCATTTATCATTCCTTCAAAAACATAATATTTCCATTTATGAATAAATATCCTATAATGCCTGGCCTCTTTCAATTGAATTACACACAGCATTTGCAATCACCTCCATTTAATGTATTTCTCTCACAGCTCTCAGTCCCCACATGTATTGCTGTCCTGCACTCCCTGGTCCAATCTTTGGCAGCCCTTTTCATCTTACCCACATATATTTTGCCACAAGGACAACTCAAGCAGTAAATTATGTTATGTTAGTTAGTTAATTAGTTAGTTAGTCATGTATGTCTTTGATTTCCCGGTAAGTGCACTGATCCAAGGGACCATTTTAAGGCACAACCTGGGCAATGAAGATGGCACAATGGGAGCATACATACAAATAAAGATACATGACTTGGAAAGTCAGGCATCAAAATAACATTACAGTGGTATCCTTTGTTCACAAATGCATTTGGGACCACAATGCAATTGGATGGAAACTGAACATGCAATGAGATGCACATAGCAGACTCAATAATAAGTGCAGACACGAAATAATAAGTGTTACAATGAGGCAATGAAGGAGAGAGGGCAGAGGTGAAAAGAAGATGGGGAAGGTGTGCATTAATAATAATAATAATAAACTTTATTTGTATGGTGGCTTTCTAAAACCAAGGCGCTTTAACAATGTTAAAATCACAATGTCAACAAACATCTTAGCAGCAAACAAAATAGTCAAACTGATATCATCCATTAATTAATCACCAAAAGCATGGTACCACAAAAGAGTTTTTAATTCCTGCTTAAACCCTTCCATGGTCGTGCACTCATGTAACTGACAGGGTAGAGAATTCCAAAAGGTAGGGGTGGAGTGCATAAATGCTCTCACCCCAGAAGATTTCAAGCACACCCTTTGAATCTCTAGCAACCCCTCATTGGCTGAGTGGAGCAATCGCCCAGGGCAGTAAGGGACCAGAAGCTCTTTCAGATAGTCTGGGCCCAGTCCGTGCAGGGCTTTGAATGTCAGAAGACTAACTTTAAAGGTGATCCGCCACTGAACTGGCAGCCAGTGCAGTCCATGCAGCACTGACGAAATATGAGGGACAAACTAGTTTGGGAGGGAAGAAGGAGGATAGCTTTAAGGGTGGGAGATAATGTATATGGTTACAGTACCTAGGTGGGCATGAGCATCTGGCTTCAGTCAGCAGTCAGGCTTTGAGATGGGATTTGAAGGTGTGGTGAGAGTCAGTCAATCAGAGGGACATGAGTATTTTATTCCACAGTGTGAGGGAAGCAACAGACATGGCTTTGCTGCCCATTATGGTGGAGATTCTAGGGATTTCCAAATGGGGGGGGCTGAGGACTCACAAAGGCACCTGGGTGCATCTCTGGCCTCGAGGAGGGATGAATACAGTGACAGTTCACAGCCTCTAAGGGAGTTATCGATGATGCAGTCAAGATCATAGCCATATTGACCTTGGAGAGCAGTAATCATTAATGGGGAGAAGGTTGCCTTGGGCAACAGCTAGGCATGCCTTAGTGGTCATGTATTGCTTTTGTCAACAGGCAGCCCTGAGTTTCAGGTTTACCCGATGCACTATGATATTGATGTATTCCATGAATGAAATGGAGGGGTTAAGGGTTACACCCAAGTATTTAAAGCTGGTAACATTCTGCAGGGTGGATCCCTCAGGTGTGATCACAGAGAGGAAGGAGTTAGAATTGGAGATTTTAGGTAGGAAAGGTTTGGACCCAAGGAACATTGCTTTTGCTTTTGTCACATTTGCCAGAAGTCTGTTGGACAGAAACCAGTTGTGGGTTGCATAGTAATTTTGGGTGAGTATAGAGGATGTGTTCATTAGGGACCTGTCACTATGAAAGAGGACGAGATCATCCTCGTACAGCAATGCTTTGTAGGATAGACTTTGGGCAGGAAGGAGTTTATAAAGATAAAACAGCAGGAGGCCCAGCATGGAGCCCTGAGGGCCCCTTGTATGGGCAGGGCAGGAAAGAGGCAGAGCATTTTCACAGTTTGAGACCAGCCTATGAGATAGCTCTGGAACCACAAGGAGGTCTCTAGTTGAGTAACCAAGGTGGAGGAGTTTGACATAAAGAAGAGGGTGGTCGACAAGTCAAAGGCCTTAATCAGGTCCACAAATATTGTACCTGTGGCTCTTCCCCAGGTCCATGTTCCTAAGGACATGGTCGTGAGGTGGCCCAATGCTGATGTGGTGCTGTGCTGTTTAGGAACCCATGTTGTTGAGGGCACAGCAGATTATATTTCTCAATATGTTCAAACAGCTGGTGGTGGAAAATTTTCTCCAGGAGTTTGCTCAAGTGGGGGAGTATGGAAACTGGACGATAGTTATCTGGGGATAGGGAGTCTCCAGCTTTAAATACTGGCACAACCTTGACAATTTTCCAGGAGTCTGGCACTGTTGACGTGGCCAACGCTAAGTTGAATATAAAGGTGAGGGGTTTAGGGATGGCGGGGAAAATAAGCTTAAGAAACAATGGGAAAAGTCCATCACTGCCAGGGCTACCCCTACTGGGGTGACTCTTTATAAGTTTGATCGTGTCCCTGTTGAGATGGCCCTGAAGTAAAATGGGGAGGGGAGCACCAGAAGAGGAGGAGTCCTAGGGTAGGCCACCAAGACTTGGTCCAGGATTGTGTGTTTGTTGGGTAGGTAGTTTACTGAAGTGGGCTGAGAGGTCTACATTTTAAGTTGAAGGCGTGAGCAACCTTGGAGGATCAGCAAAAGGGGCCAGAGGGGAGCTTAGATGGATGATGGGGATATGGGTCCTCAGATTTAGAAGGGAGCCGGTAGGGACCCAGAAGTGATGGGGGTTTCTGAGAATGCCACTTTGCAGGTTGTGGAAGTATTTCCATTTCTGGGACTTGGTGTTTGCTTGCAAGTGTTACACAGACACCTGTCCTCATTCCTAAGGGAGAGGGAGGGATACATTTACCACCCACCTTCTATCCATCTCTTTCATCGGGCTAGGAGTTCTTCCAAGATCCAGCCACATAGTGAGTGGGAAGTGTAGGTCCTGGATCCAAAGGAGGGCACACATGAAAACAACTGCTGATACCACATCCATAAGGGAGTAAAGTGTAGACCATTTCACCGCCTAGAAGTCCTTGAGGAGGTTGGAGGTGTTGAGCAGTTGAAATTTCTGAAAGACAGGAATTTGTTTTGGGGGGCATTTGTATTATGAGTAACAATTGATAAATTGTTTAATAATTAATTAATTATTTTCCAGTTTGGGGCATTGAATTTCTTTCATACTGTGAGCACTTTTCATTGGGAACAAGCTGTTCTGCAAGCATTTAAATTATCCTTCCGATGTATTCCTAAGGACATTTTATTACTTGGTTGGCAATGTATGTTACGCTGCACCAATTTGTGTTTCAAATCTTCCTTGACCCTTCTTGTAGACAAGTCATTCAGTGTACAGTCAAAGGAATGGATCAATAGAAAGTATTTATGGTGATGTCTAATAATTCTTGTTGTTGCATTTGTTTTGTACCAGTAAGTTCTATTGCAATTTCATGTCTCTTTTTCTTTACTACTCTTTCTCCTTTTTAGTCTTTCTCTTGGTATTTACCTTTCTTCATTATATGCATCATTCAGAACCTCAGGTTTGTATCTTCTACTGATAAAATCTATTTATTAAAGAGGTAAGAAATCCTATTGCTCTGATTGGCCAAAAGTGTAATATGACTGTTCAGTTATCACAGCACAATGGACACCTCAGATCTCAAGTCACATTTTTCATTAAATATGTTTTTTTTAATTATCATAACTATTTTATAAGTTGAATAAAACTCTCCAGGGTGTCCCATTGTGCAATAAATACAGACATGTCCAGTGGTTAACTATACAAATTGCTTTGCAATGTATATGAAGTGTCTTTATTTCTCAGTTCAGTCAGACTGCCTGTTGCATGTTATTTCTTACTCATCAATGTTAGGGCCTGCAGGTCAAATTACAGTTCTATATCCTCACCAAAAAAAACTCTTAGTAATAGTCATGACATGTTTGGGTTGGAGATATTTTGCAATGAGGTTGTGTAGTTCTTTTTGTGAAAATGGTCATGTGTAATATACCCTCTCCTCCCTGGTAATTTCCAGATCCCAAAAGTTTATGGAAGCAATAAGACCTGACAAGGTGTGGTCCAGGGACGCCCACATGCACAGGGTGTAGTGACCCCCGATGCCACAGGTGGAGGACCTTTGAGCCATACAAACATAAAATCATAGAATTTGTCAAAAGAAAAAGACTGCTTGGCCCACCAAGTCTGCCCAGATGTTCCCTGCCTAGTCTGTCTCTGCAGACCCTAACTGGTCTTTCGCAACTCTCCCTCCTCCCTGCCTATTTACTTATACTCCCCTATGTCTATCCCATTTAAGCTTGATGCCCTAACTGTTTTCACCTCCACCACTTCTAATGGCAGTCTGTTCCATGTGTCCACCACCCTTTCAGTGAAGTAGAAATTTCTCACATCCTCCATAAACTCCTCCCTCCCCAGCTTCATTGCATGTCCCCTGGTCCTGGTGCTCTTTCCTGCTTAAAATAGACTCCCCTCCTGCACTGTGTTCACCCCTGTGTGGTAAATGTAGGTTTCTATCATGTCCTCTCTTACTCTCTTCTCTTCCAGGGTATACATATCAAAATCCCTCAGTCTCTCCTCATAGGGCTTTTGGTGCATCTCCTGCAGTATTTTAGTTGCTGTCCTCTGGACTGCTGCCACCTTCTCTATGTCCATTCTGAGGTGTGGCCATAGAACTGGACACAATACTCCATGTGGGGGTCTCATCAGTGAGTGATACAGTGGCAACAACGCCTCCCCCCTCCTGCTGGAGATATCCTCCCTATCCACTCCTGATTCCCAATGGTCCTATCCATTGCTTTATCACACTGCCCTGCCACTTCAAGGTCAGCAGTTATGACCTCCTGGGTCCCTTTCACTCTTAGTGACTGTCAGTACCACCTCCCATCTTATATTCAGCTACTTGGCTCTTATACACTAGGTGCATGGCTTTGCACTTATTGCCATTGAACTCCAACTGCCATGCTTTTGACCACTCCTGACATTTCCAAACTTCCCTGTGCATCCCCCTCAAGTGTCCAGCCTATTACAAATGTTATCATCTTCATAAAGATGTACCTTCCCTTCCAGCTCTTCTGCAATGTCACGTATGAAGATATTGAAGAGGACTGCTCCCAGTATTGAGCCCAGTGGCATCCCTCTGGTACTCCAACATTATTAGAGTGAGTGCTGTTAACCACTGCCTTCTGATGCCTATCCATTAACCAGTTTCTAACCAAGTTCACCACTTTGGATCCCACCCCTAGGATGTTTAATTTCTATATCAGTCTTCTGTGCTGCACAGTGCTGAAGGCCTTGCAAAAGTCCAGACAGGCCACGTCTACTGCACTCCCTTGATCTATTTCCCTGGTCAATCCATTAAAGAAATCAGTTTCATTCATCTGGCATGATCTATCTACCATGAATCCATACTGTCTGATGTCTTGTAGCCTACTGGATTCAAGATATTCAACCAGCCTTTCCTTTAGCACAGTTTCCATTAATTTTCCCAACACTGAGGTGAGACTGACCAGCCTATAATTGACTGCTAGCCTCCTCCCTACTGCTTCTCTTAAGTAGAGGGACAACATCTGGTCTTCTCCTGTCCTTCAAACCATGCATGTTTACAGTGAACTGTTGAATTGAAAGGTCTCTGCCTGCAGTTCAATGGGTGAATAACCAGCCACGCCTACTTCCAGAACTATATAAGCAGTTTCTCCCAACCTCCATCTGAAGTACTTTCTCTTTGCCAGCTGGAGGCTCGATTGGTCTGTCTGCTTACTTTGGTCTTGCTTCATCCTTGCCCCCTCCCCATCTAGTTTGTTTGTGCTCTGGACTCTGCTTGGTTTCTGCTAAATGTTACATAAATCTTACAAGGTTCTTTGCCTTCAGTACCCCTACGGTGAAGTAATTCCTAATGGGATTGAGAGTACAAATAGCCACAAATGTTATTCTACAGTTGCACAAGCATAACATTATTCTGGTTGAGAAAGACACTGAATTGAAAGGCTCCACCTGCAGTTCAATGGTTGAGCAACCAGCCACATCTACTTTCAGAACTATGTAAGCAGTTCCTCCCAGCTTCCATCTGAAGTGCTTTCTCTTTGCCACCCCATCTTCCCCTCCTCCTGCAGCATTTTTACCTCTCTACCCCAGGGGGTTCTTTCCCTAAGGTACCTTTAGCCAAGGGACCCTTTCTGTAGCAATTCTAGGGGTGAAACCCTCTTACAGGGCTCCTTGCCTTCAGTACCCCTACAGGGTGTGATTGCCTACTGGGTTAGAGAGTTCAAATGGCCACAAATGTTATTCTACAGTTGCACAAGTATAACATTATTCTGGTTGAGAAAGCCATTGAACTGTTAAATAAGGTAATTAGTGGGGCAACTTGCACTTCCCTGAGTTCTTTTAGTACCTTTTTGTGTGTATTCCATCTGGTCGTATAGTCTTGTTCACCCTCATTCTGAACTCTGTCCTCTGAAAATGGACTTATGTCTACCCCGCCCTCTTTTTTCCTGCTGCTCCCTGGTGGTTTGTCCCCCTTCCCTCCACTGAGAAGACTGAACAGAAATACCTGTTCAGAATGGCAGCTATTTTTTTTTAACCAAGAGAGACACACTAAGCTGAAGCTTGTTTACAGGTGTGACCTGGGAGCACAAGGAAGTTAAGTGACTTTCTAAGGATCACACAGTATGCAAGTGGTTGCTGTGGGATTCAAGCCAAGTCTCCAGGTTTACAGCTTAGAGCCTTAAACCACCTGCACTATACTGCATACCCTTCTTGGTCCACTTCTGCATTCTCCCTTACTGCCTTCTTATTCTCATTATCCCTTCCTTTCCTTTCTTCTTCTCCTTATTTACCTGAAAAAGACATATCCCTTTGGCTACCCATTTGGTTATCCTGTCCTCTGAATGCACCTTTGCTCCTCTCTCTGCCTTTCCTGCTTCCCTATGACACATTTGGTACACATCCTGTCCTCCTCCCTCTGTGTTTCATTATACCTCTGTGTTTCCTTATACTGACTGTGGGGAGACTAGGACTAGAGCACCACAGTGACAGATGGGAGGAAGAACCTAACTAGTGCTCCCCATATCTGGGGACTTGTAGCAGCACAGTGGGTGAAAATAAAGTTGAGGTCCAAACAGGGCTAGGAAAGGACAGTCGAGATGGGGAATGCAAAGTGTGCAATAACCATGAAAAATAAGAAGCTAATAGGACCAGGGAAGAACAAGGAAGGACTGGTAAATAGCAAAAATGTTTCATGAGTTAGATGGAAGGGGGTCTGTGTCAACACCAGGAGCCAGGGCAGTAAATTCTGCATGCTCCAGGCAATGATGAGTAACACTGAGATGGACCTTATGGCCATCAAAGAAACATGGGCCTCAGAAAATAACAACTGGGTCCTGACAGTACCCAGATAGTCAGTGCTCAGGAGGGATAAAGGAAAAGGTAAAGGCAGAGGCATGGTCCTTTACGTCAGGGATGGCATTGAGGTTGTGGAAGATGGGTGCATCAGGGGTAGTAATGGAGAGACAAAGTCATTATGGGTTCAGCTCATGGCAGCCTCAGGCAAAAATTATGCTTGGATGTGATCTATAGACCAACAGGGTATCGAAAAGAGAGGGACAGACAGCTCAGGGAAGAACTAGAAATGGGGGGTGGTGGCAAAAGTGGAAGTTGTGGTAGTGGGGATTATAACCTGCTGTACATCCATTGGAATCGTTGTCATGTGGCCAGGAGCACTAGAAATTAACCCATGCTGGATACATTCCAGGTCTGTCTACTGAACAGCTATTTAAAAAAACCTCGGCAGGAGGCCATCTTGATGTCATGCTTACTAATTCAGAGATGTTAGGAGCTATGAGAGTAGGTGAGCCACTAGGGAACATTGACTACAACTCCATTTGGTTTGAACTAGCCCTTGAGACCATGAAACCACAATCAAGAGCTGAGGTCCTTGATTTCAGAGGGTGGACATCAACAGTTTGAAGTAGTTGGTCCAGGACAAGCTGGTTGGGGTAGACAGCATAGGAGGTGTGGAAGAAAGATGGGTCAATTAAGAGGGCCATTCTCAAGGCATCTAAGTTATGGATGAGAACAATAACCATGGATTTCTGGGGATGTCAGCAAGGCTATGGCAGTTTGGACTTGGAGCTCTCCTCCTGGAGATCACAGAAACCTGCTATAAACTCAACATTTTCACAAAATACTGAAATATCTTATCACAGGACTAAGATCTGTCCAGAGCCTCACATGACTCTGACTCCCTGGCTTCAGTGGGCCTAGAACAACTATACCCAAGAAAATGAACTAAAGAGGGTAAAAAATGGACATTATTCTGCAGAAACTAAAGGACTTCAGGGTCAATATCTCTAACAAACTTCATGCTGCCTGAACAGATATTAAAAAAACTCTACAATGAAGGGCCTAAGAGACCATCACCCAACTCATCACCACCGACCACCACATGAATAAGCTAGAGCGGCTGGTACTACAACTTGTAGACACATAGACAAAGATACAAGACAGGCAAGAAGATGCTGAGAGCACAGCCCTCCATAAAAGCATCCCTATATAGGGTCTATTTAAAATGCTGAGGACTCTGATCTTGATGCCTTTCTGGACAGTTTTCTTAAGGAGGCCCTGCAGCTCGATCCTGTCTGTGCCTTGGAAATTGAAGGGGCTTATCATATGTTGGGCCACAAACCAATGGACCCAAAATGCATGGCCCTGCTCAGTCATTGTCTGATTTAATAAATATAAAACTAAGCAGGATTTGCTGCTACAGACCTGTTGATTTAAAGAAGTTAATTATCCTAAAATTAGGATATACTTTGACAATGACTGTCCCCTGCTAATGATGAAAAAATGGAGATAGTACAACCCCATACTTCGTGTTTTGCAAGCAGTAAGTTAAGTTTCAAACTCTCTGTCCTGCAGGCCTAATGGTGTTTTCCCAGAAATACAAAGTAAATTCAAGACTGCGGATGAAGCTGTAGCTTACCTGAAGGAGTAGGGAATACCAATTGAATGCTGACTCTCAGAGATACCAATGCAGCACCTACAGAGGGATATATTGAAGGCTGTAGCCCCAGATAAGAAAAACACATGTGATGGATACCCTGAAGGATGCTGTGGTCCAACTGCAAGCATTCTGGAACATTGCTCACTGTCATATCTCTTTTCAGTGCTGCTTCCTAGCCTGGTTGGCCCTTCCTTTCCTTTCCACTTCTCACTTATTTTGTTCCTGAAAAAAGTCTTATTCCTTTAAGCTACCTGTTTGGTTATACTGTCCTCTGAATGCACCTTTGCTCCACTCTCAGCTTTTAAGGAGGATGTGACTCTACTTGGGACAACTTTATATAATTGTACTGGCAGCGTGGGGATGACAGCAGGAGAGGTACGGCAGCTGCACATGCATTGATCCCCAGTTGTGTTGTATGGACTGACTTTGGTAGTGGCATTCCCTGGAAAGCACCCCCCCATGAAGTTTTATATCTGGCAGAAAGGACTGTGGTTTCCAGGGGTGGAAGCCCAACCATTTCACATTTTGTTAAACACACCACAAGTGAGCCATGATGACACCATAATGCACAGCATGTCCATGCTGAAATAACAAATGATATATACAATACATGACATTGATTTCTTTGAAAATAAAACATGTATTAGTGTTTTTAAAAATATATTATGCAGCTGCATGATAATTATATTGACACAACTTATTGTAACATTATCTCAGGTGTGTATCATAGATGTTACAGCACAGAGCAACAGAACGGGCATAATAGAACATCAACTGATGAAAGAAGTCAACATATCTTCTGGTTTATGTTTGCATAATCATAATTTCACATGACAATTTGTGAATGTGTTTTAAAAAGACGTTTATAGATTGGGATATCATTACTGGCTCCATGACAAAACTAGTTTGGTCATCTAGCAAGAAGTATTGTTCAAAATAATATAGACTACATGCATGAAATAAACATATATTGGTTTATGTAAGTGCTGCATATAAAAGATAAAACACACTATGATCATGTGTTACTGTTACTCTGTTGACAGATGTAAACCATGAATATGATTGACCAAATAATGTATATAATACAACATAATGGTACCAATATTAAAAAAAAAACAACAGGAAAATAATAGTGCACAGTTTAGCGCTGCATCTTCCTATCCACTCAGCCCAAATCTAGCAATATGAAGGACATCACTCACTGAAGCACCAGTACTATCACATTAAATATCATTCCATGTTGCCAAAGAAATGACTGAAATCTAGATTACAGCAACATAGGCCAATGCTGCATATGTAACACAGGGAGAAGCACCACCTGACATGGGATATCAGCTATTTCCACAAGGGCTGTATTCATCCCAAGCATCTAAATCAGCCAGTTGTGCATGCAAGGTAATAAGGATTAATTTGCATAGCCATTATGGCCTCATTTGCATGGAATGCATATGTCCATTAGTGACACATCATGCATGAAAGGACAGACCTTGTATCCAGTTGTTCCCACCACCCACCGATCATCCAGTATATCATATTGCAGTGCTCCCTGGTAGTTGAGTGGTTCCCCCACCACACAATCATGAAGTGTATTTATTATAGTCTTTCTTGGTGGTTTACAGGTCCCCCCTAAAACAGCCCGCCACCAGACCTTCCCACTCACATCCAACTACCCTGCCATCTTTACCCCAGAGTACAATGCTTCTCTTATAGAAATTGGCACAACCCTCGTCTCAGCACCATAGCCAGACATTGTATGAGCTGTCAGTGAGTGTGCATACTGTCATAACAGCTATGTGTATAGTACCAGCCCTCACTAATATGTCATACAGAAGAGGGCTGTGACAATTGCAGTTAAAGGAGATATGCACACCAGGTTAATGGTGTGGGATGCAGAGAGGTGTGAACTGAGCAAGTGTGTGTGGTTGTGGGCTGTTTGTGTGGGTGAACCTCTAGAACACCCATGATAAGCTGAAACAAGTAAAGAGGTTGATTGCGAGAAGGGTAGAACCATTGGACAAACAGGGAGTGCTGTAATATAATATTCTGAGAAATGTGAGGGGGGAGGGATCAGCACAGGAGCTGGTGGATGCAGTATAGCCACACTGTCATCATGGTGGTGGGGATACGGGATTGGCGCCCCTTGAATAGTAGTTTTTTGGCTGTGGTAAACAGAGTGTTGAGTTCTGTGGCAGAGTCAGTGTACACATAATAGTCTGAAATGAAAATTAAGTTAATTAGAGTGGGGGGCATGTTTGAACATTCTTGGCTCACTATGATTTATCTGAATGTATGTTTGAGGGGTGGTGTTGGGGAGACAGTTTGCACAACTGAAGAATGAGTTTTAAAACACAACTAATATGCCAGCCCACCAGTGCAGTGGTGGTACTTCAGCTCATGATGCTAATGACTTGAGTTTCGGAATGAGCCTAGGCCATTGGAAGGCCAGCTGGGGGAGGTGGACTGAGCATCCCACAGTATGCTCACCTCCTCCCAGGAATGAAGGGGGATCACTGCAACTGTGCAACTGTCATCTGTGTGACCACAGGTGCCAGTGCAGGCAAGGAAGTATAATTCTGGTATTGGGGACTGCTGATAGGCTGGATAGATGTGCACACCTTGCATGGTTACATTCATTGTTCAAAAGCATCCCATGGCAGAAAAATGGAAAATCCAGCTGTGCATTATGAAGGCTCTGGTAGGCCTACAAGCACTTCACCCACAGACCTAGGCTCACTCCAGTAGCACCACAGATGGCATTTCTGAGGAACTGGCCTAGCACAATGGACTACACCATGAGGAGGAGAGACCATGGGAAACACTACAGGAGCAAGGCAAGTCCTGGGAGATGGCAGGAGTGAATAGGTTGGGGCTGCCCAGAAGCTGTGTGAGTAGGTCTGCTGCCAGTTGAGGAGAAAGCAAAACAGAAAGTAAAAAAAATGTTTTTTGGTGTGGGCATTACAGGGTAGATCACGGGTTTGTCCAGCATGCACACAGGAATAAACATTGTACAAGCAAGCAAACTGTGGAGTTATCTGACAGTCAGTGTATGTAGCCTTAAAAGAAAAGGAGGTTAGTTAGAAAGTGACACCACCTGACTGGCCCAGTGGCGCTGAGTGCTGAGGCACTGGACACCACACCTAGTGCTACGTCAGCGACCCAGGTTTGGAAATGAGCCCAGGCCATCAGGGGTCAAGGATGGGAGGCCGAGAGTTGGACTGAGAGGCCGTCAGGCAGCTCTCCAGTCTTGGGTGGGGATCCAGTCACTTCTGCTGCAAAGCTGTCCCTGGGTGGAGGCCTGGTGGTAGTGCAGTCAGGGAGCGACTCGAGATGGGAGGGTGCTGCAGTTTGTGTCCTGCGCATGCCTCCACACGCGTGTGAACAACCACAGCAAGGGCAGGGAGAAAACTGGGAAAAAATTGGAGCTGGTAAGCTCCATGATGGCACCCACAGTGCCTGATCCAGACTCTCCGGAGTCTAGTTGTTGGTCTCCAGGGGGCAGGAAAGTCAATGCCTTTGCCCTCGGCCCTGCCACAGTGGGGCAAACCAGTGGGAGATTGCCAGGTGGGTCGGGTCAGGAAAAGTTGGGTCCTGAGACCGACTCACTCTTAGGAGGGGCCAGAGCTGCCAAACTGCAGTTATGTGCCTCCCTGTCACACAGGAGGGAGGGAGGTAGGTAATGACGGGATGAGATCCAAAGAACTAGATAAAACAAAAAGTGACATCACCATGACAAGGACCTCCTTTGTGGTGCCCAATTTATGTGTAGTTCAATAGAAATGCCAGCAAGACAGGTATGGTGAGTAATAACCCATATGATGGAACGGAGAGGTTGATCAATCCACCCTTAAAAACACCACATCAATTAAAGTAGGAGTGTGCGTGTTTGAGGATTCAAGGCTCACTATGACTTACCTGAATGTGCTTTAGGGGTTGTTGGGGGGACAATTTGCATAATTAAAGGCAAAGTTTTAAAAATTCAATTAAATAAAGGTGTTTGGGGGTGATGTATAGGGTAGATCACTGGTTTGTCCAAGCATGTGCATGGGAATAAACATTGTACAAGCAGACACACTGTGGAGTTTTCTGACAGTCAGTGTACACAGTCTGAAATGAAAAGGAGGTAAATTAGAAAATGGCACCACTATGGCAAGGCCCTCCTTTGTGGTGCTGAATTTATGATTAGCCAATAGGAATGCTAGCAAGACAGGTATGGTGAGTAACAACCCATATGATGGCATAAGAGGCTAGAAACATCCTATCAATTACAGCAGAGGTGTATGAGTTCAAGTATTTATGGCTCACTATAATTTAGCTGAATGTGATGGTGGTGTTGGTGGAAGGGGGCTGTTGAGTGAGTTTGCAGAATTGAAGATGGAGTGTTTGAAAAAAAAATAATGGTGTTTGGGGGTGGTGGCAGAAGGTAGATCACTGGCATGTCCATCATGCACACAGAAATACAATAGTACAAGTAGGCACAGTGTAGAGTTTTCTGACAGTCAGTGTACATAGTCTGAAATGAAAAGGAGGTTAGTTAGAAAGTGATACTGCCATGGCAAGGCCCGTCTTTGTGGTGCCATATTTATCATAGCTCAATAGGAACACTAGCAAGATAGGTATAGTGTGTAACAACCCATCTGATGATACTGACAGAGCAAACGCCTCCACCATTAAACCATCATATAAATTACAGTAGAGACGTGCATGTTTTGGGATTCATGGTTTGCTATCACTTACCTGAATGTTAGTGTGTGGGGGGGTAGGGAGACAGTATGCACAACTGAAGGAATTTTTAAAACACAATTAAATGATAATGTTTGGGTGGAGGGTCGACAGGGTAGATCACTGGCTTGTCCTAGCATGCACACAGGAATAAACTTTGTACAAGCAGGCAACTGTGGGAGTTTCCTGACAGTCAGTATATAAAGTCTGAAATGAAAAGAATGTTAGCTGGAAAGAGGTAACACCACGGCAAGGCCCTCAATTGGGAAGCCGAATTTATGTGTAGCTCAGTAGTAATGCTGGGAAGACAGGTATTGTAATTAGCAACCCCTCTGGTTCTGTTGACAGGTGTCAGGCCACACTTCAACTGCCACATATATGAGTCAGTGTGTGCATGCAGCTAGACTCAGGCCTATGTATGAATTACCTAGTTGGAGAGGTGTGATGGTGACAGTTACCATGATTGAAGAGGTGTGATTCAAAACAAAATTAAATTAAGGTGTATGGGGGGCAGGCTACAGCAGTGGACTGTCATAACAAGCACACAGAAATAATTGTGCAACTACAAGTAGGCATAATATTAAGTTTTTGCATACAGTTGGTGTAAACTTTAAGAATTCAAAAGGCTGTGATTTATACAGCAACAACACTACAGCAATGCCCCACTGTGTGGTGGAGAACTATTGTGTACCAAAGTAGTGACCGTATAAATGCAGAGATTTTCTCAGTAGGTGGAGTGGGTAATGGATGAGTATGACTTACCAGAATGGGGAGGGGGAGGAGAATCCGGATGGTTAGACAGCTCAGGCTGAGGTAGTGAAATGAAAGGTAAATGAAGGTGTGAGTGGGTAGTCGTGAAGTGACCTGTAGAGAGTCACCATAGCAAATATAACTTGTTCAAACATTGTATGTTGTTCGACAAATTGAAAATACTTTTAGGCCAATCTGGAGCTTCAGTACAGTCTTCCTTTTTTCAGTGGTGAAGACAGTTTCAGACACTTTGGTTTGGACACAGGTTTAATCCTGGGAATACATATTGTTTTAAATCAAGTTGACATTTAAATCCTAATTTCCATTGACGGTATCCAACAAAATCATCTGGAGATAAAAAATAGTAGCCACAAATAAACCAAGCATTTGTCAATGCCGAATGTTGCCACGCTGGCATTGGCTTTGTAGTGCAGTGTGGAAACACATTTTATGCAGGATGTGAAAATGACAGCTGTACTGTTCATAAAGGAGGTGTGAAATGGCAGTGTTGAAATGTGGCATGCAAATGCAAATTTGCGAGATTACAAAAGAATTATAAGTGGGAAATGCCAATGCACGCTTGTAACACACAGTCATTTATGGACTTTCGCACCAAATTTCCAACATAGGTATTTTAACACCTCTGCTCATGTACAGTGTCACTGCCATTTCCTCAAACTGTCCCAAAAAGTGATTTCGCACAGCGACAGCGCTATTCTGCCCTGAACGTGTGAAAACACATTTCGGGCAAGATATATAAAATGACAGCTGTACTGTTCATCAAGAGGTGTGGAAAAATGCCAATTGTGAAAATCCAGAGCGAAAATATTACAAATGCACGTTACGAGTGTGTGTGCAAACTGCGCAATGCACTCTCGTAACACAGTCATTTTATGGAGTATCATCACCAAATTTTCAACATAGGCATTTTAGGACATCTGCTCATGGACAGTGTTACTGTCATTTTCATACTCTGTCCCAAACTCTGATTTCCCACAGCAACTGCGCTATTGTGCGCCAGAAATGCGGAAACACATTTCGGCCAGGATATGAAAAATGACAGCTGTACTGTTTACAAGAAGGTGTAGAAAAATGACAATGTTGAAAATCTGGCGTGAAAATATTGTGAATTCGTGAAGTTACGAGTGTGCCTAGCAACTGCGCAACACACGCTCATAAAACAGCCATTTTTGGGAGTTCTTCCACCAGATTTGCAACATAGGCTTTTTGAGAGCCCACCTCATGAACACTGCCACTGTCCTTGCATTAATCGGTCCAGAAAGGTGATTCCACGCAGTGACTGTGAAATCACATTTCAGGACCAATTAACATCATAACAATGACAGAATTCATGAGGAGGGGTCCCAAAAACCCCACATTGAAAATTTGGTGTAAAAATTCCCCAAAATGCCCGAGACATGCATCAAAGTTGAAAAAACTCTGTTTATTCCATTATACAGCTTACCGGCATTTCCTCAGTTTGTGGTTGGCTTTGAAGAGTGCAGACGTGTTCCCGGTCCACCGAAGATTGTCGTGCCAGACTCCGGAGGTAAGTATGGGGTGAGGGGTGAGTAGGCAGGTGCGCAGTGGTGTGCGGGTGTTAGGGAGACTACAGGAACCTTTTCCATTTATAGGTGTTTAAAAATAAACATTGCAAATGGTTTCCTTTTTTTACAGATTTTCTTTTCCGGGGGTACAGTAGCTGACGGGGGATTGGGCACCCCCATCGGCACATAGGGAGTGGGGGACAGATGCCAAC
Source organism: Neoceratodus forsteri (assembly GCA_016271365.2). Classification (NCBI taxonomy): domain Eukaryota; kingdom Metazoa; phylum Chordata; order Ceratodontiformes; family Ceratodontidae; genus Neoceratodus; species Neoceratodus forsteri. The sequence goes on along the minus strand of CM028130.1, from coordinate 249,960,850 downwards.
AGAGATTGGGCACCCCTGTCGGCAAACAACAAAAGTGGGAGGGTGCATGAGCCGAGAGGGATTGGGCACCCCCTCAGCAACCAAAAAAGGAGAGGGGAGGACACATTATGCCAATGGGGAGTGGGCTCCCCTGCCAGCACACACAACAGGGGCAGGGTAAGCTGACGAGTTAGAAGCACCCCAAAGTTGGCAGTTTAGCGGCCACTGTGCCGCCATGTTTGATGCTGGGAAGTACGTAGGAAGGTCTGCAGCATGTGATGAGCTTTGCTCGCATTGCAGCGGACCTTTCCTTAAATATCTCTAGCCTGGGTGGTATGGTGCTGGCATGCAGGCGAATGGGGAATGACTGATGCACCTACTGGTGCATGCCCTGTATTCGCCCAACAGCGCATCAAGGCCTCCAAATCTCCATCGTCACCGCAAATGTTGGCTGCACTTAAGCGTCAAGCATCAAAATGTTTTATTACCATCAGCCCAATAATGTCATGTGGAACTTACAAAGCAGTCACATTTCTTAAGCTGACTGACATCATTTGGTCAAGTATGTAAACCAACATTTTTATTGGTGTTGTCACAACCCTCAACAACACATTGACTAGGCATGATGGAAGTACTATTGTACTCTGAATGGAAAATTGAAAAATACCTGTCGTACTGTGACAGCACTCAACTAACAGTTTTCAGTTACAAAGGCAGTCAAAATAAAATTGCATTCCTCTGGTAATACACTCAGAAGGAAAAGAAAAAAAAACACAAGAATGTCATAAACCACATAAAAACCAAATGACAGAAATGACCAAAAATTATATGGGTTACACTGCCCTTTTACTTGTGATTTTCTCTGTATGATGAGATAGCTAACAGTGCCAAGTAAAGGAGAAGGAGTTAGGACAAAACAGCAGTGTGTTAAACAACAGAAACCTACAAAATTATACTTGTAATAAAAGGATTTGTTTCAGTAATACAAATCAGTTAAGATGACAGCACACATGACAACTGTCAAAAACTAAAGTAATACTAATGAATTCATCACAAAATGAAAAAGCCAAAGAAAAATACTGATTGAATAATAATATTAATTATATTAACACCTTTGTTTTCAGTGTGAAGTCTGGGCTACAGATACAGATAGAAATCAGTCACACTGACAGCTCATATAAAACTGTCAAAATATAAGTACTGTATCACTGCTGAATTCATAAACTGATTAAAAGCATAACATATAAAAAAGTAATCTCAAGAAAGCAGCCTGCCATACAATATTTTAAATAATTTCCCACAGTAAAATTGCAGGGTTAGCAACAAAACAGAGCCACAGAACTGACTGCTTATACAAAGTACTATCTCCATTCAAAGTGTAATGCGAGACAGCGGGAAACCCGAAGCTGCATTCAGTGACTGTCTAGAACTGACATCACACGCGTTCGGGTTTCAGGAAATTGCAGACTGCAGTATTTAGGTAACCAGTTAAAATGCTGTTTCATGAATAGCGAAGTGAAAACAGCACTTCATGAACATGTCTGCCTTGAGAGTGACGGGTAGAATAGTGAACATTAGTTACCACTAGTGTTGTGAGAAACTGGTAAATTTCGCCTAGCAAAATATTTTGCATAATTACTGCATTACACTAAATTGTTCACCTAGGTGAAACATAATTTTGCCTCAGATGGTGATTTTGCATAACATGAAATTGCACCAATTTGGCCAAGGTTTTTCAAGCTCACCTGCAAATTTGCAATGCATTGTGGGTAAATAGCTGAACTATCACATGAAGGCTGTTTCCTGCACACAATATTGTCTGTTGAGTCAGAGAGTTCAGTGTGGTGCATCACAGCCAATAAACCATTCAAATACCTCTGTATTTGTTATTTTGAGAGCTAATAGTTCTCCACATCTAAATGTTGTTCTAGTGCTGCTAGAGAACATTTTTTTTATTTGGTATCGTTGGATAATACTTAGTTAAATTTAGGTAGTGTTTTCAGTTTTCCCTGTGTCTGTGTCTGTGAGGAGTTGAGTGGGGAGGGTCAACCGTGTGGTAGTGTGTGTGTGTATGTGAAAGTAGAGCAGGCTATTGTAGTTCCTAATATCTGACAGATTTCTCACATGTAGTGAGTGAGTTTCTGTTATTTCTCCATTACTCCATACTGTACATGCTGGACCTGCTGTATGACCAGTGTAAGGCAGTTTCAGATTACCTGCTGCTGCACCACCCAGAACAGTGCTGGGTGTCCCTGCTCTAACAGCGGAGCAGTGGGAACAAATGGATGGCATAATATGCATTCTGAGCCCATGTGAGCATGCAACACAGGCTGTGATGGGGACACTGCCTGTATAAATCGGTCAATACCCTTATACATGTGCTGAGGAAAACACTGGTGAATGTCCATCACCAGATGGAGGCAAGTGATGATCACAGTGCTGTTCATGTAATGGGTCACATGATCCATGTACAGGACAGCAATACACATATCTCTGGCATTATACAGTCAAATGAGTTTGCTATTGCTACCATGCTGGATCCACAGTACAAACATGGCTGCCTGCCATGATCAAAGGTTGTCATCTTCCACTGAAAAACTGACCAATTACCTTGTCAGATGGGTACATGGCACACTGATGAAAAATGCAGATACACAAAGTGCACATATACCAGGTATTGCTACCACCACCAACAGCTCATCACAGGCCAACAAATCTGAGAAAATATCCAAGTTGCAGCAGAAAACAGCAGGTAATCCCATCTGGGATGCTCTTTATCAGGTGGGCATGGAAGAAATTGAAGACAAGGAGGAGGAGCATGATGAGGCAGCAGGACTCAGAGCAGCACAATGTATGGTGGACACCTTCATGGGAGACACCAAGCATCTTTGTATCACTGATGAGCCATTGGTGTACTGGAGCAGCAAAGTGAGTGATTGGCCCGCACTGGCATCATTTGATTTTAAATACCTGAGCTGCCCACCATCCAGTGTCAGTGTGGAACAGGTGTTCGGTTCTGCTGGGGCCATTGTACATGACTGGAGGACAAATCTGCCACAGAAGAATGTGTCCATCCTAACACTTATAAAATGAACCCAGGCTCACATTCCACATAACACAGTTATGTCAATGTTGTTGCACACAAACTGTGTCCCGGAGACAATGATGACAATGAAGACATCCACACTGGTAAGGCCTCTACTAGCAGGGAGGTAGATGAAGCAGCAACGATGACTGAATTTCCACTTGGTGATGACTCCAGTCTTGAAGACTGTGAGGCTGCTTCATGGATGATGTGACACTTGAAGAAGGCTAAAGTTGTTATGCCCCCCCCCAGCAGCCCTTATCTATTTCCACTGAGTATGCCCTTTTAGGTTATTGTTATACATTTTTAATGTTATTTTGATGGTTGTTCTGTTACACATCCTGTTAATCCATTTAATTTGATTACCCTACTTAGTAACACTGTTTACTTTAGTTGTTCTTTTTTGAAAAATTCCTTGCCCCTGCAATGCTAACTGCAATGTATGTCAGCAATACACAATTGCTCCATTGAGCGACAATTACTGAACATCTTCCCATTTCCACCTATACCTCCTCCCTGAGACCCTGAATGTGTGTCTAATCTGCCACCACCACTGTATATTCAATGTAAAAACTTTATCCTACAGTGCACAGCCAGTACTAGGTTAATCAGAAACGCATGCATGCTCCATCCCCATATATACATTTCACCAGCATGTAATCTGCCTCCTTGACATCCATCCTAATGTGTATAACACAGACTTCAACAGTGTGGTCATCACTCTCATGCTGCCTAGAAATACTGCCGAAAAGATACGAAGCTGACAGATGCATTCTCCAGCACAAACAGCAGTCACAGACTAGTACATCAATGCTGCCTGTGAGTTCAGCTAAATTACTCCTCCTCCTCCAGCAGTCTTCCACCAAGAAGAACCACTCAGCCATTGATGGCAGCATTGCCAGCACATTTTGGGCCAGTACATCAACCAGCACGATGCAGCACTTTCATCCCAGCAAGCACACTTGGTGTGTTTCTCCAGATGACCAAACAGCCACTCATAAAGCGACACAGATCATCATCAAGCCAGAAATATATTTATTCTTCTTCCATAGCCTGTCTTCTGGTCAAGTGATTCATGGTAAGTAGATTTCATTCATTGTCATCTTATTACTTATACCTCCATTGTGCTGTTCAGCACGCTTTTGTCGTCATAGGATGTCAAGTATGCATACAAGGCAGCCCACCTTAATGTATAAATTATGTAATGTGTTTCCATTTCACTCTATGTAGCGTTTGCAATGATCATGCCATGTGAGGCCAGGACCCAGGAATAAGGCTGATGCATCGACATGGCACCTTCAAGCCTAGTCAATCCACATTGCAAGCATCATTATGTACAGGTCAGTATTGCAACATTTTTCACTTGGTAGATTTTGTGTATTCCATTGCAGGTACTGTATGTCTCAGTACGTTTCACCATAGGCTCATAACTGAAATCATTTCAGCACAGGAACATTTTTTGGGACGTCACCAACATCGAAAGTGAGCATCACCACCAGACTTTTAACTTTAAATCTATGATTACGCCTGTCCTGGAAGAAACTTGTACATGCCTCTGTTACTTGTAGCAAACTACAGTTGTCAGCCTTCAATTTTAGTGTGTTATTAATCCACCAGTAATTGTTACCACATCTCTCTTTATGTCCATATCCTGTACTACCCTCATCTCTCTCCCCCTTTCCATTACTTCCTAGTACAGTATCGCATTGAGGTGGGATAAGCCATACTATGCCATAGGTGGATAAGCATTTTTACTTTTCTAACACCTTATTTGTTTTATGCCTATAGCTAGTTATTTCTTTATTATACAATGGAGCCGTGACCTGCACTATTCCTTGTGCATTATTGTAAATGTTTGCTTTGCTTTATTCTAGTTTATTGTTAATATGTATTTCTATGTATCTGTGCCATCCAGGAACACCTTGCAAATGAGCTCACTCAAGGGTGTACAGCCTGGTTAAATAAAGTCTGATTGATTGATTGATTGATTGATTGACTGATTGATTGAAGTATCAATGCTAATTTTTTTTTCTTTCATATTTTTTTCTCCACCTTTTCACAGATGACATTGGTTCAAACAACATCTGTCTTGAGTCGTGACTGGCAAATGCAATTTTCTGTTCAAAAGGAATTCATTCTTTAATATTGGTAACAGTGTTAGTTCAGGTAGCATCATAGTACAGGAGATGAATGGTTATGCCACCATTTACAATGTCAGTTGCGCATTCTTGGATAAAAGTAATATATCCTTCATCTTAACAGTGGTTCAATGGACTTCTGTAAGTGCCATATGGGAGCAGTGATGGCAATAGCCAAACACATGTGGATACAATCCAAGGTCACAATTTTCAATTTAACTAAACGGTATTAATAATATGTTTTTTTCCTTCACAGGTGTTCATTGATGATGATGATATATGTTTTACTTGTCAGCAGTGGCCCACACCTCACAGCTGCAGCACCTCAATCCGACGTCCACACACCAGAATGGAAGACTTGTATGTAGTCACCAGCACTGTACAAGATGGGATGTATTGCCAAATGACAACCAGAAAACTAACCAACCATTCCAATTGAAATACTTTGTACCTGTCAATAAGATAAAATGAAAAAGACATTTTGAGCATTGTTACAATGAAGTGCACCCCCACCACCACCACCACCATTACAAATAAAGAAACACTTACCTCAGGAAACTGTTGTTAAACTGGAACCCTTCAACATGAACAGACTGTCTGATCACAACCAGCAGCCAGAGTGAGAGGTAACACATACAGCCCAGTAGTGGAATTCCTGAATATTGACAGAGACATGTAGAACATAGTTACTGTCAAAGTCAGACATCTCTGGAGTGCAATAACCACACAAAAAACAATGAAAAAGTTAATACTTACCCACCTCCACCAACCCCACACCACCCCTCAACCATGCCCCACTACTTGAAGACCATCACAAATTAAGAAATACTTACTGCAGGTTAATGACTTGCACACATGTTGAGCAGCAGCAGCAGCAGCAGGAGGAGTGTACCAGGAGTTAACATCACCCAAATTCCTGCCTTTTGACAAAAGGAAAAAGAATACAATTACTATCCAACTCAGACATCTGGACTGCAGTAACCTACCCCAGTAATAAAAAATTCAATACTTACCATCTGTATTGTGAAATGTGGTGCATTCCAACATCCCATATCCGAATCCTGGCATGCATGTCATGATGATGTACACCTCAGCACACTGACAATAGAAAAGCAGTACAAACATATTAGAACTCAAGACATCACAACAGCAACCCACCATCACCCTTCTCTTGCACCGGAAAAAATTAATACAGACAGATACTTACATGTGCAGCAGCAGCAGCAGCAGCAGTATTGATCAACTATGAGAAGAGGATCCATGAACCAGAGAAAGCATTGCTTCTCGTGGCAACTAGTCAGAGCAGCAGGCGGCAGTTATAGGCTGCAGCAGCAGCAACACAAAATATCACTCACTCCACACTGACTTAAAACCACAGAGCCAACAGAGCCAACCAAGACAGCAGCATTGCAAAATGATAACTCCACATTTCTCAATAAACTGAGAAACCAGAAGCAGGAGGAAGCAAATGCAAGTAGCAGGACCATTTTGCAGGAGGATTTGTTTTTCTCAGCATGGCAAACTGGCTGTGCCACCCCCTTTTGCCTATTTCATAATTCACTAAATAATTAATCTCCCTTCTCTCACAATTTTGCCATGTGGCTGTTCTCGATTTACTATATAAGGCCAGTTCTGCACACAACAGCAGATAGCAGCAGCAAGATTAGGCCTGAAAACCATTGTAGCATGACTGACACCAGATTTCTGTCTCAATTTACTTTAACATTTTTTGGGAAACATTTCTGGACTTCTAGGGCATGTTCAGCAGTGGCAACACCAAGATTAGGCCTGAAAATTTTTGTAAACGGGGACAGAGAAAAGCAGATTTCGGTCCTGGTGGTGGATGTGAACCATATATTAGCATGATTGACTGCAGATTTCTGTCTCGGTTTACTTTAACATTTTTTGGGAAACATTTCTGGACTTCTGGGGCATGTTCAGCAGTGGCAGCAGCAAGATTAGGCCTGCAATCCTTTGTAAACAGTGGCAGACACTTCAGTTTAAGGTCCATGAGATGGGGGACACCTTATAACAGCATGACTGATGCCAGATTTCTTTCTCAATTTACTGTAACATTTTTGTGGAAACATTTCTGGACTTCTGGGGTATGTTCGGTAGTGGCAGCACCAAGATAAGACCTGAAATCCCTGGTAAACAGAGTCAGAAGCTTTATTTTGAGGTCCATGAGGTGGTGGTACACCATATAACAGCATGACTGACACCAGATTTCTGTCTCAATTTACCGTAACATTTTTGTGGAAACATTTCTGGACTTCTGGGACATGTTCAGCAGTGGCAGCACCAAGAGTAGGCCTGAAAATCATTGTAAATGGTGCAGAAAACAGCGGATTTCAGTCCTGGTGGTGGATGTGAATCATATAACAGGATGACTGACACCCAGATTTCTGTCTCAATTTAATGTAACATTTTATAGGAAACATTTCTGGACTTCTAGGGCCTGTTTGGCACTAGCAGCAACACGATGAGGCCTGAAATCCTTGGTAAACAGTGGGCCAAACAGCATGTTTTTGTCCAGGTGGATGGCGGGCACTATATAACATCATGACTGAGACCTGGGGCTGGATTCCAGAAAGCAAGCAGCAGATGCAAGGGAGATGTGCCGTGTGCGCCTGACACAAATCATGAGATGCATCAACAAATGCATTCAACAGTATTCCGGATGGGCTCTTGCTTCAAAGCACCCCGCAACTGCTTCAAAGAGATTTGCAACACCACTTGCAACATGACGCAGTTGTGTCATATCGCAAACCCCTATTTGCTTCAGACAAGGTGGCCCCCCCAACTGGTAATCGAGAAGGCTGAGGGAAGAGAAATGCATCACACATTGGACACACCTGCTAGACCATTGATGAGGTGGTCTAAACCCACACTATAAACAGACACAGGCAAGGCACCACAAAGATGTCAGTGAAGACTGTTGTGAGGCAGAAGCAGCACATTGTGGAAGACATGCCTGGCCTACCGCTATTTATTGCCCTCAGACTGGCACTGTGGAGATGCTGCTGGCATCACAACAACAGGCCCTGCATGCAGCCCAACAACCCCAGAGGGTGGGAGCCCGGTACGTGGGAGACAGCACCCTGGAAGGTGTACAGACAGTGGATATCATTCCTGGACCTCTTGGAGGAGCAGTGCCTAGCACAATACCACCTGCCATGCAATGTGATACAAGGCAGCGCTCCAGGGCAGAACTGAAGAGCAGAACCTGTAGGGGGCAGCCCATACCAGTGGAAGTGAAGATGATGGCAGCACAATGCTTCCTGGCAACAGGAACATTCCAGACCCCCAGCTGAGACACTGTTGGCATCTCCCAGTCTGCAGTGTCAAAATGGCTGAAGCGATTCCTGGATGCCCTACTCCGTCGAACACACCAGTACATCCATTTCTCAATGGATGTACAGGATCAGAATGCAGTGAGGCAGGGGTTCTATGGCATTGCACAGTTCTCCCATGTACTGGGGCTATGGACTGCATGTATGTGGCAATACATGCACCATCGACCAATGCTGAGGTGTACGTGAACAGGAAGGGGTTCCACTCCCTGAATGTTCAAGTCATCTGCGACAGCCAATGCAGGATCTTGGTCGTAGTGGCAAAATATACTGGGTCATCACGTGACTCATTCATACTCAGAAGAGTGGGGTCCATGAGGCATTTGCCAGCCAATATCTGCAGGAGGCTGGCTGATTGGTAGGTGAACGAGCATGCAAAGCTGACATGGCACACCAGCATGTCTGCATAGTCTTTGACCCCCACCCCCAGAACATGAACATCACTGAGGAATATGTGTGTACATGCCATCATGCACAAGTCTGATATGGTGCAGGCCACAAATGTGCCAGCTCCACTGTGGCACTGGGGTACTGTCACATGGGTAACATGGGCAGGCATGCCATAGCAAAGCCAGCAACCAGAGGGGTGTGGGAGCAGAGTAGGCAACATTGCAACCATGAACATGTATCTGGTGATGGCAGGGGCAACAGAATAACCATGTTATCTCCCTTCTCCCTAGGAGATAGTGGGCACCCCCAATAGCCATGGCTTATGACACCACTGCGGAACACATGCACAGCAGCAGAGCACAGATATAATGAGGCACATACAACCCACTCCACCATCAAGAGAACATCTGGACTCCTGAAGGCCAGATTCAGATGCCTGGACAGACTGGAGGGTCTCTGCAGTATAACCCAGAGATGGCAAGCAAGATAATTATAGTATGTTGTATACTGCACAACCTGGCACAAACACATGGGGAGCAGGAGGCCCAACCTCTGGAAGAAACACCAGCAGAGGAACCAGATGAGGATCCTGAGGAGGAGGAGGATGGTGGGGAGTAGGCCTTGTTGCGACCAGGCCCTGCAGCAACTGGACAATGAGTGAGGCAGCAACTCATCAAATCACATTTCAGCTGAAGACACACACCTGACACTGAGTGACAGACATGACAACAGCAGGTATGTGCCCAGGTGGTAGAACAAACAACAACCTGCTGCCTGGGGTGGGTATGCGGGTGTTGCCACTTGTCAGAGTAGATGGTGTGCACACCCATGTGGCCACCCCAGCCCAGAGCAAGCTACATAGAATACCACATTGGCAGATGCTGCAGTAACATTCAGGACATGGGATGTAGTGACAGTGTGGAAACAAAAAGGAGATTCAAACTCGCTCAGGATACGAGGAGTGCGCTACAAACGGGCGGCAAACTGAAAATTCAGTAAACAGTTCAAAAATATATAGCACTCTTTAGAAACCACATGAAATAACCACAGAACAATGAAATTTAAACAACTAGTTGTTGTATTATTAATCCACCTTGTGAGATCCCCTAGCACCTCGGCTTAATGCCTTCAAGGGGGCATTTTACATCCTGGTTATAGGTGCACATTTAAATACATACAAAGCTGTGGTATCACATTTAAACAGAACCAATCACTTGTTAATAAAAAAACTACCATTACAAATGTATCTAACTTTTCAGTTCACTCATTTTACATCTCATATGTATCACACCATTAGTAAGGATAATAAACACAAAATAATTTCTCTTTTACTGGAAAAATAGTACAGTAAAGGTTGTTATATAATTTTTCTTATCTTTTATCCTTGGCTACAATACTCATTGATTTCATTCTATTATTATATAAACAGGTTCTTCATAGTTGGTATACACTGAAGCCAATATTCATTTATGTAATACATAAGGAGCTAAAACCACTAAAAGATGTACTTTCATTCACAAGTAAATTTAGAATTTTTGGAATTTTACTTACTACCTAGCTTCAAGAAATCACAGGAAAAACTGAAACAGAGAGGGTTAGTTTGTTTGTATGGATTGTCCAGGACATTTACATTCAAAACATGATACAAGATCTCATACTGGCCATCTGTACCGGAAAAGGTTTTTAACACAAGTACCTGAAACAGAAAAAGGCATTTTTAGTACAAAACAATACTTTTTCAGAAAAAACACAAGCAAACATTCTATACACTGCTGTCTAATAATTCTAAGCTGTATTTGATTCAATTCATTTTCTATGTTTTTAGGAAAGGTTTTAAATCCCATCTTTCATTCAGACCTATAGGATTTACTGTTTTAGTTCTAAATATCCACAAACTCTTTTTGTAACAACAAATTAGATCTATCGCCTCCTCTTGGGGAGTGTTTTATTTGTTCTATCACCATAAATCTGACACTTGCAAGGTCAGAGTTATGCTCATGAAAAAAATATCTCCCTATCGGTGTATCCCATTTCTTGTTTAGAATAGTTCGTACATGCTCCTGTATTCATTTTTTCAGTGGTCTCACTGTTTTACCTATATAGTATCTATTACAACCACACCAAAGAATATAGACAAGGAATGTTGTAGTACAGGTAATAAAATCATGTGTCTCAATTTTTGTGCCATTTGGTAGTATCAATTCCTTACCAGTAAGCATACATTGGCACACATTGCATTTCTTACATTTGTGGTTGCCCACTGGTTTACGTGGTAGCCATGTGCTTATTGGTGTTTCTTTCTTAAAAAATTGACTTTTAACTAATTTCTGCTTTAGATTTGAAGTCCTTCTAAAAGTGACCCTAGGTGTTTCTGGCAGTATCTCTTTTAGCTTAGGATATCCCAACATCTCCAAACAACATTTCCCACTTGTCCTGATACTTTGTTATGTTCTAATGAACATGTAATTTTCTCATTATTTGTATCAGGCACAGCACATTTAGTTTTACAATTCAAAAAATCTTCCTGCTTCTTATTTTGTACCTTACTCACAACATCATTCAATACTTCAGTTGTATAACCCCTTTCTTTGAACCTTTTCAGCAATTTATCAGCTTGTTTATTGAACGTTAGATCACCAGTACAATTTATTCAGATTCTAACTAACTGTCCATAGGGAATGGATTCTTTAAGTTTGTATGGATGACAGCTGTCATTTCTTGGAAGTGAGTTAGTAGAAGTTTGCTTTCTGAAGCCCTTTATACTTATTCTACCTGTCACCTCATTACCCATTAATGAAATGTCCAAAAAGTCTATCGATGTTTTATGTATAGTAGAGGTGAATTTAAGATTTAATGTGTTGGTATTCAGCCAATTCATAAAATCTCCAGCTTTTTCATACTTCCTGTTCAAATACACAATCAATCATCTATGTATCACCCCCATTTGATGATATGTTGAAAGTATGGATTTTCATTTTGGTTTAACAGGTATTTTTGTTCCCACAGCCCCATAAAAAGGTTAGCATACGATGGGGCCATAGAAGCCCCCATAGCTGTACCATAAATCTGAGCATAAAACTCATTGTTAAATTCAAAATAGCTATGGTCAAGTTCAAATTCTAAGGCTTTTACTAAAAATGCCACAGGTGCACCTGTCTCATTTTGGTCACTTTCCAGAAAGTACTTAGATGCCTTAACTCCATCTATGTGATGAATAGGTATAAAGTGCCTCTACATCAATATGTATCCACAGATATGTCGGTTCCCATTCCACACATCCAAACTTCTGTATAGTGTCTCCTGTATCTCTTAAATATGATGGAAGGTTTTCATTCTGTACTGGTGAAATAGGTCAATGAATTCACTTAAATGCTCAGTTACAGAGCCTACCCTGAAATAATCAGTCCCCCAGTGGGTTCCAGCACATTTTATGTATCTTTGGTAAGCAGTATAGAGTGGGAATCACTGGAAAATCACAGTAAAGATACTTAAACTCATTATTATTTATACTCCCATTCTGTACTGCCTGATGCAACAAACCACACAGCTCTCTTCTGTACTGTAAGGTGGGATTACTTTTAACTTCTTGTAGTTATTGACATCAAATAATAGCTTTTCAACCATTCCCTTGTATTTATCACAACTCATTAAAACAATGTTCCCACCCTTATCAGCATTTTAATAATAATGTTGGGTTCACTAGACAACTGTTTCAATGCTTCTCTCTCTGTGCATATGTTAGGTTTTTAGCTTCATTCTTATTGTCAGACTTATCCAGCAATTACCTTACCTTAAATAATACAGTATTCTCGAAGACATTTATGCTGTTATTAAATGTCAGAGGTATAAAGTCTGATTTGCATTTAAATAAAGTATTCCTCATTGCTGTGAATTCTGCTGCTCTTATTTCCTGCAGACTACTGTCCTGATCCCTGGTTTCCAAAATAAGTTCCAAGAGTCCATCTATGTTGGTTTCCACATTACTGGCTGACAGCAGTTCTTCACTTACTTCTCCATAATTTTTCATCATCAATTCATCTGTCAAGACTAAATCCAAATTTTCATCCAATCCCAACTCTTGTTGTGTTGATCCTTCAATACAGCCCATATTAGCTGTACCTGGATTGTTCTTATCAGCAACAAAAAACTTAAGCTTGATTTTATGAAATAATTTAAATAAATCTATGCAAATCTGAAATCGATCTATAGGGGGTGGTGGAACAAAGTTCAGTCCTTTACTCAGGAGAGAGTATTGAGATTCATTTATAACAAAATCACTCAGGCTTACTATTTGTAGTTCAGTTTCTGGACATCCTTCGTGCATATGTCTTGTTTCCTGAACTTTCTTCCCTTCTTGTTCTTCTTCTAGTACTATATTCTTAGCACAGTTTCTTTGTTCATAAAGGTTGTACTGTAGTACTTGAAGCTAACTCTATGGTGACAGTTTTACTGTTCTTCTTACGTGTTGCCTTATCAGTCACTTTACTTCTGTCTTGCCTCTTATTTTGTTTCTATTGCTGAAGCATCTCTCTTTAGATCTCCCTCTGCTTCTTGACCTATTATCTCTTTGGATTGTATATGGGCTTACAGTATTGTAGTCCCCAGCATCCCGTATTAATTTAGCTTGCTTTAGTCAATTACTACTTTTCATGCTTTTTTATTTTATTTCTTAGATTTCTGTCAAGTTAAACAAAATCCTTATGATGTCTGTAACCTGCAACATCTAATTTAGCTGCTTTAAGTTCGATTTCTAAATCTTTATAAATCTCAGTATCCTCCTCTATTATCAATTGTGTATATGCCAATGAAGTGGTTTCTGAGATCCTTAATAGGCATCTTTCCTTTTAAAATTTTCTAACCCACAGGAGGGTGATTTCATAACCCTCAAGCCTCGTAGTGCTTGTTTCCTCTCTTGATATGTCTCTAAGGACATTACATCATAATGACATTTATTTCCTTAATCAGCAAGTGTTCTAATTTTAGGAAAGAAGCTTTGATGTTACCTTCAGTGTCTGTAGCCTTAGCCTTTACTCCTCCAGTCGCAATGCCTTTCAAATTGCTATGTAGTTTCTGTTTATGCTCCTCCAATGGTGCTATGCTTCCCAAACAAAGCTCTCGTCTTCTTCTTGCATGCCACTAGTTCTTGGTTGCATCTCAGACATTGCCAAGCAAGTGCCGAACAAGTACAAATGAATGCTTTCCTCAGCAAAGTTCACGCATTACTGCCTTAGAACTCTCAATAGTTTCAGCTTCTCAAGTTCTGTGCACCCTGCTTTTAGCTCTTTCAATAACTACCAGAAATACTAGACAGCAAATTCAAATTCAACATCAGACTCCAACTCGAGGAGACCGAGTGAAATGAGAGACACGCAAAACTCAGCTCGCACATAAAAGAGGTGGTATGTAGTTTCTTAATATGATTCAGCCTGTAGAGCAATGCTCAACAGTTCGCAATTAAAACAAATGCCAATTCAAATAAAAACAAAAAGGAGATTCAAACTGCACTCAATGTACGCGGAGTGCGCAACAAAGGGAGGCAACCCGAAAATTCAGTAAACAGTTCAAAAATATATAGCGCTCTTTAGAAACCACACGAAATAACCACAGAACAATGAAATTTAAACAACTGGTTGTTGTATTATTAATCCACCTTGTGAGATCCCTAGCACCTCGGCTTAATGCCTCCAAGGGGGCGTTTTACATCCTGGTTATAGGTGCACATTTAAATGCATGCATACATTGCAGCCCACTGCTGTTCACAGGAATGTCAAGGAACATAACAGGAAGAACCATCACCACCAGCTGTATGTGACCACGTATGTACATGTTGTGAGGTGTACAAATGTACAGTGACACACCGGCTGGCCCCATACCTCCCAACTGTCCCTAACATCCAGGGTGTCCTTGATCTTGCCTCAAATGTTTTCCTCTGTCCCTCATAAAATATTTGGTTTGGTGACTAAACAGTGAGGTTTAAAAGCACACTACAATGTCACACTTCAAGGTTACAGACATGTACTTGTTCAGGAATATGCACCTCAACACAAATCCAGTTCTCATATCACCTTTCTGAGTGAATAATACCAGTTTTTAAGATGTGTCCCTGAGTTTGAGTCTTTGGCGCTCATTCCTGAAAGCCTTGTCCCTGAGTCATGAGGGAAGAGGTTGAGAGGTATAGTGCTCAAGAACAGGGGAGGGGGCCTCACCAGGACAGCAGGATATGCCCAGAACACCGCAGGCTCATTTGTGATGCAATTGTGGCAAATCAGGAACTGTTTTTCATGCAATTGCATGAAACTGGTGAAATTTGATGCAAGTGGCCTAACACGGCAGAAGTGTATTGTGTCTGCTGAATAACACATGTAGACCACACATGCAGGCCTACAAAGTGCGAGGAAACATGATCCAGCCCAGCAGGTGGGTGGGAAACCAGAGGACCACAATCAGTGGGCATATAACACCCAAACAGGCCAGATCAACACACTGGGAAAGACCAGCATGCCTGGCAGCCAGCCTAGGAGTAACAGGCGTGCCCCAAACTTCTCAGCTGAGGAAACAGCTGTGCTGATCAGCTGTGTCAGCCAGTGAGGAGAGGAACAAGGCCTGGCTGACCATATCCAAGAAACTGCACCAGGTGTCAGGGTGCAGAGGACACCTCGCCAGGTCAAGCACAAGATGAATGACCTGGCACTGAGGGACCCTGATGCACTAAAGCTGCTGTAGACCATGGCCAAAGAGGCAGACATTGAGATGCGGGGTGATCATCACCAAGGTATGTGTTGGTACAGTAGGCCAAACAGCACCACCACGGGTGCTCAGCCATGCTTGCATACAGGTACTTATGTGCACTTTGTTTCATGCTCCTGTCCAGATGCACCACCGGACCAGGACATTGACAGGATGGAGTCAGACTTATCGGAGGGAGGCTGCGTGTTCAGATGGAGGTGATGGCCATGCTGGATGTTAGGGAGGTAGGTGTAAACCACTGTACAGACACATAGGACATGTATGTGTAAGTGTGGATATTGTACACATGTGTCACATGGGAAAGACCATGTGGGAAAGGGTACAATGTCCAAAGGGGAGGGGGGCACATGGGTATCCAAGGGAAAACCCACAGGGTGCCACATGTTGGCGTGTGCCCGCACACATGGACCAGGACACAGACAGGTGTACAGCTGGTGCCATGGCCTGCACATGCTGACAAGCCCATGTGCCTTCTATGGCAAGAATTGTGCGGACATCCACATAATGGTACATGTCACACAGTCCTTAAGACAGTGTCTGTCATGCTGTTTCAGTCATGTGTGTGCCACAGGTAATCACATACAAGCATTGCACATGGACACACAGCACATGAATGCATGGGCTGCTCTGGCATGAAATGTGCATCACATGTCCATCGGCACAACACTGTGTGTGTCTGGTGGGTAGCACCAATGCAGGGTCATGGTTTGTGTCACCTGGTGACAACATTGCAACAACAGCTTCTGTGGCACAGTGTTGTACACAGTGGCTGTGTAATCTGTGGCAGTGGGTGACAAGCAATCACAACAACACACACATGGTGACACATTTGTAGCATGCACAGGGAGTAGCACAGACTTCTGCAGCCATGTGTTGTGCTGAGGGCTGCAGCAGTGTGACAAGGTGTGATTCATACACAGGTGCATAGCAACACAATGCACTGGTTGGTGTATGGTGGAGCAACACTGTGGGATGGCAGGACACACATTGCTTAGGCAGATCAAGCAGGCATGTCCACATGCAAACATTGTTCTTTAGGAGTGTGTACACGGCGGGGCCTTGTTGTATGCATGGTGTGGTGGGATATGGCATCTGTACATCCATCGTGCCGTGTACATGCACGTTGGGGGGCCTATGCAATGCACATGGAACAATGTCCAATTGACACCAAGGAATGGCCAACAATGCCCATGGAAACACACATGTACATGACTACCCCCATATGGGATGCTGTACTAGGCACACCCTGGAACACACACACAACACACAGTATGCAGCCTTCAATCCAGCACAATGGCTGTCTACTGCTGGGGCAGGGGAGAACAGTGTACAGTGTTGGGAGTTTACCACATGGTCAATGCTAGATGAGTGGTTGGTCATAGCACAGTGTGGGACAGTATTGTCATGGTACGCTGTGTAGTAACACACAACATCCAGCCACAGGGTTGTGGGAACACAGGTGGCCATAGGCTGGCCAACATGTGGCATTGACTGGATGTGCTGCTGCAGCAAACACATGACACACACAGCATGCATGCATGGGTCATGCCTGCAATGTATGGCAGTGTATGTGTATGACACATAGATACAGTGTATTTGGCGATGTGATGGCGGCTGAGGGTGTGTGAGGCACAAAGCCCCACTCAGCATCTGGGCCAGGCCTGTGTCATTATGCAATGCTGCACCTTGGTTTCTGTGAACATGCTGTGTAGGCCACTGGGTAGCACAACCAATCAACAGGTAAGGTAGCTACATACACACAGTCAGCAGTGCTGCATAGCCACCCAGCAGACATGGTACACGTCTCTGGGCCCAATGCCACTGTGTGTGTGACACTGCAGCACAGCCTGCTGGAACATGCATAGCATGCCCAGTACACACACATTCACAGTGTGGGCAGCCTGCATCAGGCATGTACCACTGTGTGTGGCTACCACATGGCCAGACATGGACATGTTGTGCCATGGGGAGTGAAGGTGTCAGCATGGATGCAATAGGCACTGTGTGCAGCCCCATGTGCCATGCAAGTACAGACATGATTGCAGGGTGGGCCTATGTCATGTGCGTCTGTCACCTAATGGGACACATGTCTGTTTCCACAGGTCACACAAGACCCAGCAGCAGGCCTACACCTGTGCACACACCCAAACAATGTGCATTGCCACTTGCAATGTGATGCATGAAGCTGAGGGAGGCACACCTTTACAGGGAGAGGACACACCACAGACAGGCACAGGCAGCAGCAAGAGGATAGGGAGGCGGCAACTCACGCACCAGGCCAGCACAGAAGCAGTAGTGCATGACAATGGATATGGACAGAACACTGACAATGGCAGCAACAGTGACAGACAACCTGTTGTGGTGTTGCAGGAGGGAACTATGGTGATGGCAGGAGGGAGGAACAGACAGTGGGGGGTCACAGGGTGAACATTCCTGTGGTTGAGGAACAGGACACCACCATACAGAGGGGAGATCATGGACCATGGCCATGACAATAGGGGAGTGAGGATGGTGTGTGCGTTTGCAGCTGTGTGCGCTGGACAAGGCAGTGGCCATGTGGGCACTCACCAACACCATTCATGCTGGCCTAAGCAACCTCAGCCATGACCTGCAGAGGCTGCAGACCACCATCACCACATTGATGGATGCAATAGCAGCCTGGTGCCACTGATGTATGCCACCAATGTTGGTTTGTTGTGAATGTAATGTCCATAGGGTGCCTACCGCATACATGTGTAGTACAGGTGTCCAAACATGGATCCTGACATGTATCTGACAGGACAAACTTACCCACCCGCAGCATCCACAGATAACTTGCAGCCATGCACATGTTATGGTGGCCCAGAAATACCTCCGACATGAGGCGGTTTGTAGTTTTGAGTGTTTGCGAGCCATGACAAAGTGCTGTTCTTCAATGTTGTACCTGCTTCTGCAGGATTGTACCCTGTCATGAGGACTGAAATATGTTGTTGTTGGTTGGTTGTTGTTACCATTCATTGTTATAATAAATATTCCATTTGTTGTTACAAAACCTGTCTCCTGTTTCATGCATTTGTCCCCTGTGTGCATCCTGGTAGTGATATTGTGGCTTTCTGCACATATGCTCCGGGGCCACATGGCATGTTGCCATGGACACATGGCACACCTGAACATCCACCTACATGGTGAGTGTGACATGTCCACTGTCTGGCAAATACCCTGCCTCCACATCTACATGTTTGGAGGGGGGGTGGAGGAACAGTACAAGCAAGCATGTTGGACTATTACCCATGACATGTGGGCCTGGTAATGGTGTCCCCAGGAGGTGAAGGATGTACAGTGTTCATATCCTTGCTCATGGTGCCAGCAGGGAGTTTGGGGGATGGGAGCTGCTTTGACAAAATCATGTACATATGTTCAGCGGGACTGCGAACAGGAAACCTGTGCTATGGGCATATCATATGTGGTAACGGTGACATAAACATTATTAATGGTGGTGTACTGGGAAATACAGAATGTAATGCAGGTGGCCATGACAGGTCCTGGTCCATCTGTGGGTGCTGTATGCTGTGCTGTCCAAGCCACCTGTACATTCCAGCAGGTTGGGCATGGTGACACCTCTGTCTTGTGTACATAATGGGCATACTATACCCAGCTGTGGTGATGTTGCCATGAAAGGCAAGGTGCACACCTGTGGCATCCCTCTGTCCACCCAGCATGCATGTGTGCTTTGCAGCATAAATGCATGTGTCTGTACATCACAATGGCATCTGTGGACACATGACTACGACACCAGTGCAACATGCTGACCACCATGTCTCTGACTTAACACAGCTGGACCTACCTCATGTGTGGGGTTCATGTGATATCTCTAGGCAGGGGACATTCTCCCTTAGTAGGCAAGACACTCAATCGGTGGATGTACCCTGTGTTTGTTCACCATATGTTGTTCTAGCTGTGCTGGCATGCATCCATTGTTACTTTGGCCCATGGGCTCAGGTAGGTTGTATTGCAGACCGCTGCCTACCAGATACTGTCTTCATGACTGTGCTGACACTCTCCTGTCTGACACTTCAGCAAGGACTGCCCAGCATACATGTGCACTGTACCAGGTGTGTGTGCCTTCAGGGCTCTGTTGCATGAACTGACACAATGCAGGTGCTGTCCACTGTATGTATGTCCAACAGTGTGGGACACTGGACTGTGTGACAGTTGAATACACAGTGTGTATGACAGATGACAGTGTTAGGTACAGGCCACGGCATCAAGCACAATGCTATGGCAACAGCAGTCAGCATTGGTAGGCCACATCTGCCATGGCCCATCACAGTGTCCAACAGGTATACAGTGCATGAAGAGTGGCAGACTGTCAATAGGACAGTGTGTATATGTGTGAGCAATTATGACTGTTTTATGACAGTTGTGTACTACATGGGTTGTGTCGTTCATGTCTTATTTTGACTGCCATGCCATGCAGCAACAACAGGCGTACATGTGTGCACTATACATTTCTTATGTCCAGCATCTGTTGACACTCCATGGTTTGGACATTGGCCCATGCCACATGTGTGTGTTTTCACACACCATGCCATCTTGAAACCCACTGTTGCCATGGTCAGCTGCAGAGAGTGTCACCTGCTCCAACCCAGTACCTCTGCCCCATGGGCACACAACACCCAACACTATCTGATCAACATAGGGCTTGCACATTCCCCTGTGGTGTGATATGGATGTGCACACTGATGTGCCCTGGTAGGGCAAATGACTTGTCTGTGTCTTTCTGCATGCACCCATTACAGATTGTGTGTGTGTGTGGCAGGTTCTGCTGGCCTGTGCCTGAGGCCCTTTGGCAACATGCATCTTTGCATACTGTTGAACCATCCTACACCTTTGTGGTGATTTGCACATACAGACCATGATGCTTTGCATTATGTGTGTATGTGTAATGGTGTACCCCTATGTGTATACCCATCAGGCCATGGACACAGACACAACACACCTTTACTCTCTTAGCATGCTTTATTCAGATGTGTGCACCTTCCACAAGTGTACCACACCCAGCTCCACATGCACTACCCACCAATGTGCTTGCCATCTCTCCACATTGACTCCCAGTGTTGGCGTGTATCCCCCACAAACACACATGTGTGTGTGCCCATAGTGCTGCCAGCCAACAGTGTACATAGCTGAACATCACAGTTATGCATACCACAACACCCTGGCATGTTGCTCCTAGCCTATGTGTCCCAGTATACACCCCTATATGTTCCCTCCACCCCATCCTGCAAACATCTTTGTGGGAGCATGTGTGAACTATGCCTTACCACTACTGTTCTGGCCCCTGAACTGCTATCTGAATGCCCAGTCTGCTGTTCCTGGGCTACCCCTCCTTCTCGTGAGGCCTGCCATTGGGGCCTGCGTGGTTCTGCCTCCCCCAGTGGTCCCACCTCTGGAACTAATGTTGTGTGAACCACATGCACCCCAGCGACCTCTGGGTCATCCTGCACCATGTGATGCAGTAGGCATAACTGTCACCATGCCATGGTCCCCACCAACAGACAGGGGCATTCCTTCTGTTGCAGTCTGGGGTGCTGTGTTTTCATGCACATCCAATGCAGACATGCTGGCCACTGTCTCTCTGACTGCCACTAGCTGTCTGTCTGTGGAGTGCGCTGTGTTCTCCCACCATGGCAGCTGCATTTGTGTTGGCTCAGTGGCTATCGTACTCCAACCCGTGGTGCTGCTGCATGTCCCCTGCAGGTCATCCTGTGTTGCTTCACCCAGCATATTCTGGGCCTGTTCCATCTTGGATGCTGCAGGCTCAGTGGGGAATGTGCTGCTCATGTCCATGGCATGTCCACCCTGTACGCCCTGAAACATATCCCACCTCACCATAGCATGTGTTGGTACGTTGGCTGTGGTCATGCCCACAGGGACACCAGCTGCCACATCCATACAGTGTGCAACACTGTGCATGTCAGGGTATCATACAGCAATGGTGTCAGTGGTGTGTGGCATGTGGTGTGCTGTGCCTCCACCTGTCACTGGCATGGCGTCCCTACCCAGTGTGTGTGCAGCAGGTTCTGCAGGCCTGTACCTGATTCTTCCCAGGTGTGTATCTGTGTCAATGTTGCATGGCATTGGCTGGATGTGTGCTGGCTAAGGCCATGTCCCACTGCACTGGACAAGCCCATTTCACCTAAGGTGCCCTGTGTCTGGCCTGGCACCTGCGCCATCTGCATCATGTCCACATCCCTGTGCTGGTCTGTGATCCCCCCATGCCCCAGCCCTTTGTGCAGCACTCATGTTCATGGTTGCACCATGTACCATTGGCCCTGCATAATGATGGCCATGTTACATGTTGCCTGCCTCCTGCCGGCCCTCCATGTTGCTCTCTTCTGGGATTCCAGTGTTGCGTCCCCCAATGTACTCCACACCACTTACCATGTCCACCTATACCCCGATGCCCTCCTCCCAGTATTACGGTGCAGCAGTGATGTCACTGCATCCAGTATGAATGCCTGCTGCTGTGATGCAGCTGCAAGGGTCTCTATGGCTGCTGTGCACCTGGCCTCATGGGTGGACATGTGCTGCAGGACTCTATTGATGGACCCAGACAACTGTGACACCTCCCCCTCCATACAAATATGATGACTGACTGTTGCCCTATGCATGCCCTGTATTGCTGCTCTTACGGCTGTCAGTTCCCAGCCCACCTCAACCTCTGATGCAAGCATACTGTGGCAGAGATTGTCAACATTGTCCATCTGCATTGGTGTTTCAGGTTCAGCCGGCTGCTCCCCTGATAACCCCTTTCTCCCCATCTGCTGCTGGCTCAGGAGACAATTCATCTGCTACATTGTCCTGTATACAGTCCACATCGCTATTTCCATTGGCTTCCTGTTGTGTGTCCCCACCAACATCCAATGTGTCCACAGTGGTGTTTGATGCTGCCGTTGCTGCTTCTGTGTCTTCCTCCCCCTCCTCCTTTGCCACCTCCTCCTCCACCTCCTCCTCCTCTAGGCTGTCATCATTGGTTGTGTGGGCTTCAGACTGTGGACTGTCAGTGTCATCAGAGCTGCTGGTGTCATCATCTGACCCAGTGTCACTCTCCTCATTCCTGTGACCTTGCTTCAGTTGGGCATCCAACACACTCCTTGCACACCGCTGACATGCTGTCCAATTGCCCATCTCCATTTCCACACACACTGATGGCATGGTCGTCTTCTGGCTGTGGACCACTATGCACCAGTCCCCCACCACACATCCATCACATGAACCCTCACAGACTGTCAGGGTTGTTGGCTCCATGTTGGCTTGGCAATGTCCGACTCCTCACCTTGCACCCTGGGCCACAGTCATGTGCCTGACATGCCACACACTAGTCCATGGTACCATCATCCTCACAGGCCATGCACGTCCCACGTGTTCTTGGTGTGGGCTGTGTCATAGCACTGCGCATCCAGGACACACTGTTTAGCCTTAATACCACACTGATATGTGTGCCACAGGTTATTGTTCTGTGGCAGCAGTCTACCCATTGTGTGTTATTACCTTCTCAGTACAGCTGTCTTGTCCACCTTTATAATGTCCCCTCAGCCTGCCTTGCATTGACAGCCTTGAGCACTATCTATGTGCTTACCTCTGTGCATCAGGGGTTGGTGGTCAGGTTGTGTATTCTGCATGCCACATTATGCACATCAAGACAATAGCACAGTTGTATGTCAGGCTCCCTGTGTCACTGTGGCACAGACATGGCACACCTGTGATGTTGTCTGCATCACATTTACAGCCCACACAGGTGTACACACCCTGGTGTGCAGGAGTGCATTGGACCTCCTCCCACTTTGTATCCTTTACAGCGACTGGAACATTCACATGTCCTGCCCTTTACATGCCCTTTCCTATCCCACATGCAATGCACAGTGTGGGGGGCATCATTACCCTGAGCAGCCCCTGTATTGCTTCCACCATTGTGTCATTGCATACCTGCCTGCTCCAGGTATACATGCATAGCCTGGTTTGGTCTTGGCATGGATTTGCCCATCCATGGCCCACTGTGCATGCTGGTGTGGACATTGTCCTGTGGCCTGTGTAGTGTGTGCTGGGGTTGTTCTACAGGTGTCACATGACCGTTGTCTGTTGGACCATTACATGGGGCAATGTGATTAGTGTTATGCAAACTCTGTGTATGTCCCAGTGTCCATGGGCACTTCAACATTATTGGCTGTGGTGCCATCTGTGTCATGTACACCCTCAAGGCAGTACCTGTCTGCACACTTGCCAGTCATGCCAGCGTGTGTGCATGCGGTGTTCCATCCTTTGTTCCTCTGAGTGCTGCAGATGCCTTCAGGGTGACATTGTTCTGTGGGAGTGGCTGTGCAGCTCTGGGGGGGGACTGGCTGTGCGGGTGGAAGGGGTTTCACTGTGCCTTTCCCACTGTCCACCTGCTGTCCATGTGTGTGGTCCACAGTGTGTTACTGCCTATCCCTTGTGAGAGGCTCATTCAATCATTCTACTTACGCATGGCATGCATTTGCTTCTATCATGGCATGCCTACCTCCAGTGTGTCTCAGTTGGAAGATGTCAAGATTGCTGTTGCCTTCCACACTCCCTGCCACTTAGGCTGCTGACTACCCTCTCTTCCTGGCTGGTGAGTGGCTGTGTGTCCTCTGAGCCCCACCTGTTGCCAGGCTGCTCCTTCTGTTGTGAGCCAGCTTGTCATTCCCAGGATGTTTCAGATCGTTCAGTGCTTTTGAATCTCCTGGAAAGTCCTCATGATGGGCTCACAGTATTCATATTCCTAGCCACTCCTCCCAGGCAGCCTTTCTCTTGTCTCTCAGGGCTTTATTTCCTCCCATGCTGAACAGAAGGTCACGCCTGGTAATGATCTCCTTCACCAGGACATCTGTCTCGTTGTTTATGAAGTTCTTCTTTGGGGTGTTTTGCTTTTCTTTGCTTTCTTGTGTTTGGAGCGCTTTTGTGACCTTGCCTCTGTCACCTGTGGCATAGTTCCTGTTTGCATCGCGGATCTGCATCGCCATCCACAATTGCATCATGCCACGGGATGCACATGCTATTTCTGCAGCAATTCGAGGACACATGACGCAGGTTGCAGGCCTTCTGGAATGGTGTACATCCCCTGATTTCTGTCTCAAATTAATGTAACATTTTTTATGAAACATTTCTGAACTTGTAAGGCCTGCTCTGCACACACAGCAACAAGATTCAACCTAAAATCCTTTGTAAACAGTGGACCAAATACCATTTGAGGTCCGCTCAGTGGGGAGACACCATCTAACATCATGACTGAGACCTGATTTCTGCCTCAATTTAATGTACAATTTTTATGAAACATTTCTGGAATTCTGGGGCCTGTTTGGTACTGCTAGCAACAAGATGAGGCCTAAATCCTTAGTAAACAGTGGGCCAAACAGTATGTTTTTTGTCTAGGTGGATGGCGGGCACTATATAACACCATGACTGAAACTGGTTCTGTCTCAATTTAATGTAACATTTTTTATGAAACATTTCTGGACTTGTACGGCCTGTTCTGCACTTGCAGCAACAAGATTTAGCATAAAATCCTTTATAAACAGTGGACCAAACACCATTTTGAGGTTTGCTCAGTGGGGGGACATTATCTAACATCATGACAGAGACTTGATTTCTGTCTCAATTTAATGTAACATTTTTATGAAATATTTCTGGACTTGTACAGCCTGTTCTGCAGTTGTAGCAACAAAATTCAGCCTAAAATCCTTTGTAAACAGTGGACCAAACACCATTTTGAGGTCTGCTCAGTGCAAGAACACCATATAATATGACTGAGCACATTTGGACCAGGTGGTGGTGGTGGTGGTGGTGGGGTACTATAAAACATCATCATGATGACTGGAGGGGAGAGAGGGAGGGACACAAAGTTAACATTTGTGGGTGGCAAGGCCAGAGGCAGGGACATGTAATGTTGTTAAACACAAAAACATATTTACTAAGAACCATACTAAGAATGAAAAGAAGCAAAGGCTACAAGGCCCATGGAGCTTCATACCTTACATACAGTAATTGGGGTCAAGCCTAATCTCATGTAACTGTCTAGCCTATTTTTAAAGATGTTCTTATTTCTACTAACAATAATATTTAGGGCCAAAATATTCCATGGCTTGACCACTCTCAGAGAAAAATAGTAGCCCGTTTCTTTGTATTTTGCGGGTAAGGGGAAGTAGGCTGTTGGTTAACTAGGTTCTGCAGCTTATCCATTAGGTAGGGAAATGGGCCGTTGGTTAACTAGGATCTGCAGCTTATCTATTACAGTAGGTAAGGGAAATGGGCAGACTAGGTGGGCCAAGCGGTCCTTATCTGCCATCAAATTCTATGTTTCTATGTATTACATTTATTTCTAGTAAGCTGTAAAGGATGACCTCTAGTATTAACCTGAACTTGCTTAAAATCAAGGCCACAATCTGATGATAAATATGGATCTTGAATAATATCCCATGTGAATAGGTGATCACCTCTGATTCTCCGATCCTCCAATGATATCAGGTTAAATTTAGATAGTCTATCCTCATATGAAAGGGCCTTATTAGAAACAACAGATTTGGTAACTCTTCTCTGTACCTTTTCAATTCTAACTATGTCCTTCCATTTAAAAGGACTCCATAGTTGTGAAACAAAGTCAAGGTGGGGTCTTACATAAGCTCTGTACAGGGGCAACAAAATGTCAGAGTTTTTGGATGTAATGTTATGACGAATGACCCACCATATCTTATTTGCCTTACTAATAGTATTAGTAATTTGGATATCAAAATTTAAAGAATGATCAACAATAATCACCAATTCTCTTTCACTTTCTTTGCTAATTATTATTTTATCATAAAGATAATATTGTTTTTATTATTGTTTTTTCCAAAGTGCAGAACACTGCATTTGGATGGATTAAAGCATAAATTCCATTTTATAGACCAGTCCTCTAGTTTACGCAGATATTCCTGGATAATAATCTGGTCATCTGAGGTTTTATATATATATAGGTGATTTTACAATCATCTGCTATGCTATGTTACTTAGAATATTATTGGACAAATCTGAAACAAATATTTGGAAAATTAAGGAAGCCAGAATGAAGTGCTGGGGGACCCCACTCTCTACGTTTTTCCAGTTAGATGTATGACCATCAGTAATCACTCTTTGCCTCCTGTCAGATAGCCAATTTGAAATCCACTGAAAATATGTGTTCTTGATGTTACACAACTGTAGCTTCTGAATTAAAGCACAGTGAGGAACAGAATCAAAGCCTTTTTTTTAAATCTAGACGAATGACATCACAAGATTTGCCTTTGTCTAAATGTTCATTTGCAAAATTATAAAAGCTCACCAGGTTCATTGTTCATGATCACCCTTTTATAAAGCCATGCTGGGATTGATCTAGACCTGTCATATCTAAGGACAGTTTGTCTTTGATGATACGTTCCAACATTTTACAAAAAAATAGGGGTTAAACTAATAGGTTGATAATTATCTGGTGAACTCTTAACTCCCTTTTTAAATAGGCACGGCACCTGTATTTAGACTTTTTTCAAATAGTATTTTAGGAGGTACACAAAGATGGTCCTTCATTACCCATATTAGGTTCCCAGAAATGCCATCAGGGCCAGCCAAGGAGCCTTTTTTTCTCTCTTTTAATTTGGTTTTAATAATATCCAAAGAAATGTCTACATTGTGAGATGATTGACTATCTGGAACTGTATAACTGACACCATTATTGTCAGCAGTAAATGCTTTTCAGAAGTAGGTATTAAAAATTCTGCCATTTCTTTTGGGTACTTTTGGTTTAATTTCACAATGAAAGTGCTTATGTTTCTATGACTGCTATATATGTATTCAGACTGATGCTGCACACAGTGAAAACAATTGCCACAACATCACATAGCTTTGTGAAAAAAATTTGTTTATAGGAAGAAATTACAATACTTTACATTTGTGGATAGCAGGCGGAAACATATAAAGAAGGAGTAACATAAAACAAGAAGAAAGGTACAGAGTTTATGGGCACAGTAACAGGGTAGCATGTGAAGTGGGTGCCTGAATCACGGCACCGTCGGAAACAGCGATGCAATATGGGAAAGCCCAAAAGCGAGGGGCAGGAGGGCAACCGATGTGGTGGAGTGGGTGACCCTAGCAACAGGATGTCACTACATGTATCGCACATGGGGGAGGCGAGCATGGCCTTGGAGGTGGTGAAGGGATGTAGGGGTGGTGCTGCAGTCATCTGCTGAGCTGCACCGTGGCATCAGGGGTTGACCTCCGCTTGCGGTGCTGGGGTTCTGGGTTAAATTCTGGGTCGAGGCGCTACTGTGCTTTTCTTGTGCCAGACCCAAACTTGTCATTTTTTTTCTTTTGCATCCCCGACATGCACTCCCTGGGTTGAGAATCCTTAAGTAGGGGCTGCTGGGGTGAAGCAAGAAAGCAAATGTTTTCAGTCCTGGCACCATTCTTCCATGTGCGAGGGATGTCAGGGTGTAGGATGTTTTCACCGCCCTGACATCATAATCTGAGTCACTGTTAGAGCTCTCCATTATCACATAGAACCCAGTAACAGTACTACAACAGTGGGGACATGCAGGATCAGGGCAAGGGAAAGGAAGGGATCATAAACATTGCTTAACAAATTACATACCACTGGACAAGAAAAGAAACAAGAGTATACAGAAGAAGAGGAAAAATATATATATTTTTTACTTTTTCTTCTTATTTTTAGGTGCAGATGAGAAAGAATGAGTCAATAATAAGAAAGGAAGAAAAGATATAGCCGTCAAAAGTGACAGGGTGCTGCCTTGGACTTTGGACCATGGGCCATTATGCACTTCCATCACTATCAGTGCCACCACCACCAATACCCCCATGATGCAGCTCCGCCAGTAGGTCCAACACCTTCTTTTGGTCCTCCATTATTTTTTGGAGGTCATCCATGACCTCCTGGTGGAACTGATCCAGCTCCTGCCAGACACCATGCACCTCACTGTACAACACTGCCACCTCATGGTGCACGGCCTCTAGGTCTCCCATGCTGACCTGAACTGGGGCTGCTACAGGTTGCACTGAAGAATCAACACAGCAGTGCGGCAGGGTGGGGTACATCCCTGTGGGTGGGATGGTCCTGCTTCCTCAGAGTCCTGCTGCTGCATCCTCCTGCTGGACCTACAGCACCTTCTAGGCCACTGACTGCCTTCCTACTGCTGATTGCCCCCTTCCCCTTGCTTATCACTACCTCGTGCTTCAGCCTCTTGTTGTTTTGTGAGCCACTCTGCAGTATGGTGGTGCTGCAGGTGACTCCTTTTTTGACTGATCTCAAAGTGGGACCCTTGTTTTCCCTCTTTATATTGCTATCACAAATGCTGCAGATGACAACAATGTCATCTCCAGCCTTTGTTGTGAAAAATGGACACACTGCCAAGACTCGGTAGGAGGGTGCCAGCTGATGTCCTGGCTGGGGCATCAATAACATCCTTCTGCCCTTGCTGGGGGCACATGCTTCTGCTGCTGGGGAGGGGCAAAAGGTTCATGCTGCTGCTGGGGGGTGGGGGCACATGCTGCTGATGAGGGAGACAAGGTGCTCTTGCTGCTCAGTGGCAGGGGAAGCCTGCTGCTGCTGGGGGGCAATTGGTGCCTGCTGCTGGGGGTTGGGGGACACATGCTCCTGCTGGAGGGGGCCTGTGTTATGAGCTGAAATGCCCGCCTGTTAAGGTGAACAGTAGATCCTCCTGCTGCTCCTACCTTCTGCCCGGTCCCCCTTGCCCTTTCTTTCCTCCCATTCATGGTTAACAAAAAAAAAAGTTTTCTTAATAGAAAACTAAAATGAAAAAGAGAGAGAGAGAGAGAGAGAGATAGAGGGAGTCAAACACGCACACACACTATTAAGATGGAAAAAAAATAACACAACAGAAAATGTCCTAAAACAGAAAGTTTACATTTTTTTTTAAATAAACTGGGGAAGAACACAAACACAAACAACCACACAAACTACTAATTTAAAGGTTTTCTAGTCTGTAGTCACTAACAGTCCACTACTCTGCCTGCAAGCACTAGGAACAGGAAGCAGATTCAGTGGCTTCCTGCCTAAGTACAGTCACCCATGTGACCTGTAGTCTGCTGCAGAGAGTAAGTCATGTGACAAGCCTTTTTTCCCCTAATTTCACCTGATTCTACTGTAAGGTGATATTTACAAGTGAACTTGAAGGCAAAATTTCACCTTAATGGTTTAATTTTGTGAAATGTTATGCAAGGTGAAATTCCTGATTTCGCAGTACTTTTGCAGGTGAAATAAAATTTCGCTGCATCTCTAGTTACCACTACAATTGTCACTGTCAAGGCAGGGGAGGAAGTGGAGAAGTAATGAAAAAGTGAGGAGGCTGGCAGATCAGCCAGTATAGCTTTGGAGACCAAGTTTCTATTCCCAGTTTCCCAACTCTTACAATTTCCCATTTCCCCCTGCCACAAGTGTATTTTTTTTAAACAGCTGGAAACAAAAATCCCCCACAAAGTATCTAACCTTCTCCAAGATCTCCCCCCCTCGGAGTTGGTTATTTAAATATCGGGAGTGCGGGTGCAGTGCCCCTGTGTTGGTGGGCTGAGGTGCAGCCCCTGGAAAACTAAAGTGTAGCTCCTCTCTGGAGCCATCCTAGAGTAGACCACTTCCTCTGCCTTGCTGGCCAGACCAGCATTAAGGGGCCTGGGTCCCTATAGCTGATATTACATGGAGGTCCTTTCCCAAGAATAAAGTAAAATGGCAGAGCCTCCACCCAGAGTACATATTTAGTGAGTATGATATCTATAAGTACAACCCTTCGGGATGTCATACCAACCCATCTCCACAGTTACCCCAGCCATGTGTTTACCAGGTCCAAACATCCCGCCCTTCACATTTCAAGTTTCCATTTCATCTAATAACATTCTCACTAAAATTAGGCTCTTGAGTCAGCTATTTCTGAAACAGTAACATCATCATTTATTCACATGATGAGTGTTAGAATAGATAAGAGGAACAGAGATTAAGCAGAACATTTAGTAATTTTCATTTGGAAAATTTGCGTTTCCCAGTAATCATTTTCCATTTCATTTTCTTGCAGTTAATTTGTTTATTAAAATTTATCTTAAACATATAGTACAATACATATTGTCTGAGATGTACATAGTCTTGCATTATCTACTGGGTTGTACAGGTATTAAGGTATTAGACATGTTAACTATGCAATTTCCAGTATATTAAATCACATATTGTACTATAACCTCATTCTGACATGAGAAGAAAAAAAAAAAAGAGAAATAAAAAGAAGGATTACAAACGGAAATAAAAAAAAAGAAATTCAATTAATGTATGCAAGATTTTACATTAAGTTGAGAGCTGCACTGAAGTCATCTGTACAGATATAGTTATATTTAAACTATACCTGTATAAAGAAAGAAGGAAAGGTATCTATTATTATTTTTATCCTTTCTTTTTATATAATACTTATCTTTTATGATTTTGAAGAAAATTTAAATAATCCTGCCAGCACAAATGATACTCATTAATTCGATCTGTTACTAAGTATGAGATTCTTTCCAGAGAGGCGATGTAAGTCAAATTATTCAGGATATCTTTAAGAGTAGGTATAAACTGGGTTTTCCAATGAGTTAGAATCGTTCTTTTAACTTGCATAAATAAAATCTGTAACCATCTATATTGATATTTTGTTAGGTTGTTGTTGTTATGTGTTATTCCTAAAAGACATAATTTAGGATCCAGAATGATATCGGGTTTAACTATTCGTTTGACTAAATCCTGAATAATTTGCCATAGTTAAATATGGATTGACAGGACCATAATATATGTAATAGACTACCATTTGGTGGTGCATCTCCAACAGTTATTGTTGGGTTGCCAGTCCTATATTATATAGATGGGATGGTGTTCTATACCATAAGTGCAAGATTTTAAATTGAATGAGTCTGCTACGCATATCTTTAAAAGCATTATGACAAAGCTTCCAACAGTTGTTCCATTGAGAATCTGTAATATTTATATTCAATATCCGATTCCATTTATCCCTGGCTAGAAATGATTTATTCGGTAATGCATCTCTAATCTGCTTATATATTTTGCTAGTTAAGCCATGAGAGGTATTGGTCCACGTCTTCATATATGTGGATGGTAGTTCTGATTTATTAACATGTTGAGAGTTAGAAAATATGGCTTCGCGAATTTGTAGATATTTCCAGAATTCTTCCTTGGGAATATTCCATTTCATTTGGATATCCCTGAATGAGTTTAATGTGTTACCATTATCGGTTAGAATATCCCCCAAGAATAGAATATTCTTATACATCCATGTTTTACAATATAATGGTTTCTTTTCTAGGAGAAGTTTTGGATTACCCCAGATAGGTGTAAAAGGTAAAGGAGTGGGATCAAATTTCAGCCACTTATGCATTTTAAACCAATAGTATATCAATGATTAATTATGGGGTGTTTCTTTAATTTAGGTGATATTGCAAAATATATATTGCTATTGGGAGTGTATCCTTGAGATAAAGAGGCTTCCATATCATACCATAATAGTGTATTAAGGTTAGGTTTAATAAACCATTTAATAGTTTGTGATGCTCTGAAGGCCCATAAATAAGCCATATACCATGGTAGACCAAAGCCACCTTGAGACCAGTGTGATCGTAATTTGGTACGATTGAATCTAGGAACATGTCCTTCCCATAAGAAATTTCCTATCGATTTGTCAATATTCTCTAAAAGAGATGAAGAGATCTTAAGTGGGATACCAGCAAATAAATATAAAATTTTTGGTGTGATAATCATCTTAATTGCAGATATCTTGCCCAATAAAGATAAATTTAAGTTTTTCCATTTATCCAAATCTATTTTAACATTAGTCAGTAGTGGACCAAGGTTATATTCCCATATCTTATCCAGTTCTGTCGATATTTTGATACCTAAATAGGTGATATATCGCGGAGACCAGCGAAAGCCCAAATGAGTATTCAATCCGGATACACAATATTTATTTAAAGGTAATATCTCAGATTTTTGATAGTTAATTGTAAGTCCAGAAAGTCTGGAGAAGAGATTAAAAATATTTTTAAGCAGTTCCCCTGATATTTTTAAGTTCTCTAGTAAAATTAACATATCATCTGCATATGACAATGTTGTATATTGCAGAGTGACCTATGGAGATGCCTTTTATATCGTTATTCTGTCTAATAAAAGCGGCAAAAGTTTCAGAGCTAAAATGAAAGGGATGGTGAAAGGGCAACCTTGTCTAGTTCTCTTTCTAGCGTAAAGAATTGTGATAATGTAGAATTAGTTAATACTCTAGCCTGGGGTTTGATATAAAGAAGCTTAATCCAAGAGCAAAATCGGTTACCAAAACCAAAGCGAGACAATACCAGAAAGAAATTCAATTTAATGAGTCAAAAGCTTTCTCAAAATCTATGGCAATTGCTGCCGCCTGGAAGAATTAAGAGTTTTGGCTCTGTGAATGAGATTAAATAAAGAACGCAAATTATCAGGGCCCGTCCTACCTTTGACAAAACCCACTTGCGATTTATGAATTAATTTAGGAATATACGGCTCTAACCGACTTGCCAGGATCTTAGCAAAGATTTTTCCATCTGTATTTAATAATGAAATTGGACGATAATTAGCAGGGATAGTATTGTCCTTATCTTTTTTTGGAAGAGTAGTAATTATTGCTTCCGTCATAGTATGTGGTAGATATCCTAACGAGGAAGATTCGTAGTATACCTTACACAATAAAGGACTTAATTGTTCATCAAGAAGTTTATAGAATTCGGCTGGGAAACCATCTCCGCCTGGGGAATGCCCTGAATTAAGAGAATGAATGGCCTTTTTAATTTCTTCTATTGTGAATGGAGAGTCTAAGGGTTTATTGCCTCCTAGAGAGAGATGAGGAAGGGCTATTTTGTCTAAAAGAAGATATATCTGAAGGTGAGGGTGAGTGCGGTGAGGAATAAAGTTTTTATAGTAGGATGTCATTATCTTATTAATATCAGTTTCATTAGTTTGGATTTTCCCAGAATGATCTTTTAAGGCAGCTATATGACGTTCCGTTTGTTGCATTCTGAGTCTATATGCAAGAATTTTACTTCTTTTCCCCACCTTCCCAAAATTTTGTTTAATTCTAAGTAAAGCGATTTCCTTTTCCTAGAGATTAACTCATTAATTTGCATTCATAATTGCAATATTTCATAATGAAGGTTCGAAGATGGATTAGGCTGAGAAATGTTAGAATACAATCTCTGTTTTCTTTCAATAAGTCTTCTAAATTTATTAATTTGTTGTTCTCTAAGTCTCCTCTATGAGTCGCATAACTGATTATTTTGCCTCAGTGTAGCTCTAAGTGCTTCCCATGTATTGCCCATGGAGGTGTCTTTGGGTTATTAAGTTCTAAGAATTCTTCAATTTGTTTTTTAACCAAGATATAAAGTCTGAGTCCTTAAGCAATAATGGATCTAGTCTCCATGTAGAAGATGGGTGGGGGCCCCAAATAAGTAGAAGTTTAACAGGAGCATGATCTGATATAATTATTGGGAGAATATTAGTCTCAATCACATTAGCAGTTATTGTAGGAGAGGTTAACCAATAATCTAACCTACTGTAAGTCTGATGGCGTGAGGAATAAAATGTGTATTCCCTATTTCTAGGATGGAGAGTTCTCCATATATCAGATAGGCCTAAGTCCTGTATTAATTGGGTAATAATAGTTGAGCTTCTTGGGTGGTCTTCTATTGATCTGTTACTCCTATCCATGAATGCATCTAAGGTAAGATTAAAGTCGCCTCCAAATAATATTGGGGAGTTATTTAAGTTTAAAGAAATTAATATTTGAATCAAGTTTTGAAAAAATTGAGGGTCATCTGAATTTGGTGCGTAGATATTAATTATTGTCATTGCCCCTGATGGTGTATTAAACGATATAATAAGCCATCTACCCTCAGTATCTTTCAAAATATTAGATGGAGTCCACTTCAGTTTTTTATGTATCAGTATGTAGCCTCTTTTTTAGTAGTAGCTGATGCAGCGTATACCTGACCGATCAATCTTTCTTTAGTCTGTCATTATCTATCTCAAGCAATTTAGTTTCTTGCAATATGCAATGTGTATTTTATGTTTCTTAAGGTAATTTAAGACTTGCTTGCATTTACTTGGTGCATTAAGTCCCTTGACATTCCATGTACATAGAGCTAAATTAGCCATTTATATTAAGTTATTGGCGCATTGTAAAGTAAGAATAATGACAAGGGACAATAATGCAACTTTAAGTTAGATAATGACATACAGGTCAGGTTACAATAATTACCTATTTTCAAAGTGCTGGCAGGTATTTTAAGTTTAAACAATTGGAAAGGATATAACCTCTCTATCTGATTTGCTCCAATGCAGCTTTCTCTAACTTTTGTACTTCTAACTATATATAACATTAACAATCCATAACCGTAATATAAAATTATCATCTAAGAGATACAGAGAGGACTAGGTCAGTCTAGATAAGACAGAAAAAGAAAGAGCCTAAGACCAAGACCACCTCTCTGTACTCTAGGACGTAGCTATCAAACAGTAAGAAGGGATATCCCATTGAAACAAGGGAAAAAAAAACAAAAAAAAAAACAATCCCTTCTTCTTTAGAACAATAATCAAACTAAAGTCTAGTTACTATTAACTAGACGTATAATTAGCAACTTCCCCAAGTAAGGGGAAAAGAGTGTTATATAGATTAACTCTATTAAGGTTAGAGGTAAAAACTTATACTCGCATTACTGCATCTAGTATCTCCTCTGATAAGGAGAGGGAGAAAAAAATGTCTATTCTTTGTTATAAGAAATAACTTGAATTGTAAACTCTGTATGAGTAAATATATTCCTCATTGCATATTCCCTTCTAAAAAAAAAAAATGAGTATAATGAAATTTGTTTATGTTTTGTTGCTGATAGAAATAAAAACCTGATATAAGCTAGGATTAATCTTTGACTACTTAAGGTGTACATCTATAGTCCAAATAAATGCAACATATATGGCTATTATTCAAAGAATGAAATTAGCCTTTGCCATTATATTATTAATATATTGTTATAGAAGGATCTGTTCCAAATTAATATATTACTGAAATGCAGCAGCGTTCCAGTTAGCATTACGTGAATATGACTAATCCGAAAACCCTATACAGCCATTTATCATCCTGCTATCCTTTAACTTTCTGGTATCTATTAAGATTTTATATTTCAAATAATGTATCTGAATAAAGGTAATACAACTATACCAAACATATTGGGTAGGCTTCTAGATTTTTTACATTCTTTAAATTATTAAGTATATAAAGGATTATAAAGCAGTTATCTGTTCAAACACCTCTCGTATTTTGAGGGAATAATCGTTCTTTGCACCTGCTCCCATCTCGGTATTTCTTTTTCAGTATGCCAGCAAAGTTTGCCAGGAACTCCGGATTATAAGACCCTGAGGGGATCTCTCTCAAGTCATAGCTCCCGGCAGCCATTCTCAAAGTAGCTGATCTTCCATCATTAATTATGTGTAATATTGATCCGGATTCGAGTCCCTCTACAGCCACTTAATGCCTCCCCATCGCTTAATTTCAGGGACCCGTCTATGCTTTCCTATCCTGGTAGATGTATTGGATAAAAAATGACTTTGCTATATCAAATAGCATAGGTCAAAATTTTCCTTCTCTTTTAAATTCTCCTGTATTCATCACAATGCTCCATGTCTTCAGATGCATATCATATTGTTATCGCTACCGGTGATTCAAGCGCTCCAAAGCACAGTGACGCCTTGCATCAACTCGTATCTCTTACATTTGTCCCCCGATGAGCTAACAAAACTGTCAGTAAGCTCTATCTCATGGAAAAATCAAGAGGCCATACTCAGCTAAAAGGTCACGATCTCCCACTGTAGGCAACCAATTTTACTTCAGAGGCTCTTCGAATTTCGGTTCTCTCACAACCATTTTTTCTCCTGCTATCATTATCTTACTAAATTCTATTATCATATGTGCTTCATTGAATATATTTGAGTGCAGAATGCAATATCTGTGCTAACGATTCGGATAATGAGAGAAATAAACATGTTTTGCACCGATGCCCATTCTGATATTGCTCTGTCACTGCATCAACAAAATTAATAGAAAACTCCCTTTTATATCCCCACCGAAAGCTTTCTCTTCGTTTATGAGCCACGATCACCCATTTCAAAATAGTCAGTTTTTTTTTTTTCTTCGATGATCGTATATGAACTTGGTCTAATTTCGAGTCCTGCCACGGCCACTTATTGTTTGCTGTCATGCATTTTCTGAAACTTGTTTATAGTTTTTTATCCCGGCTGATATATTAGAATGAAACATGGAGCTTCTGAATCGGGTACTATGTGATGAATCTCAGTTCCTCTGCATTCGCCCTACTGTCAATGCCTAGGATTTTATCAGGCTGCTTCCATCAGGAATGACTCAAGTACCCTTAAATGCCATGTCTACCTGCATCATTTCTTGTCCTTAATATTACCCCTTAATGTGTCTGTAGTGTCAGCAAGGAACTCCATCTTGTAGGCTGGTTGGGGGGTTTCTCTTCACCTGTAAATCTCGATCTCCCACATCAGAATGCTCAATCTTATTGCAGTAATCCCATTGCAGGAAAAAAAGAAACAGAGAGTAGATCAGTGGAAAACATAACAGATCGTTGTCGTGATATCAAGTATTTTATCAATTGTTAGGTGCATTAATAAGGTATGTCATTAAAGTAGCTGGGATCCGTAGAACTAGCTGATACATTTTCTTTATTTGAAGATCATCTCTGCCAATATTTAGTATTTTGGGCATATTTTGATATATTCATTTTGACCATTTTGAAGGGGTTGTGTCACCTTTATGTTTGTTTTTGCCGCGCCGCTTTTTCTTTGAAGGTTCGGCGAATTTAACAAGGAGAGCTTTCATTGCTGCATACCCAGGACATTTCATTTCCCTACGATCCCCTTCTTCCTGTGCTTCATAATAAGAAGGTAAATCTTGAAGTACTGCATATTTATTTTGTACTGCAACATTTAGAAGGGTAAGAGATTCTGTATCTGGATTGACCGTATTTTCCTTTGGTGTATCACAGCTACAGTTATTCTTAGTTGTCTGTGCCACTGAAAGAGCTGACTCATTTAACACAAGCTAGATTGCTTTCCTGATGACTTTATCAGTATCTACATCACTACTGTGGCCATTTAAAATAGCTAAGTTTTTTGTTGTATTCGGGTCATTGTTTTCTTGGTTATTAAGAGAACGTACTACTTGTCTATGAATACCTTCGTTACCATCGGAGGCTGTGTATTTTGCTAAGAATAACATGAGAGACTCAGGGTCATAGAAATCTTTAGATGAGTTCCCGATAAAGATCCGCATAGTTGCTGGGTACTTTAAAGTAAAACAAATGCCCATCTGATGCATTAGTCTACTGGATGCTGTATAGGCCTTCCGTTTTAAGGATAGTTCCTTAGAGAAATCTCTATATATATAAATTTTATGATCTTGCCATTCAAGCTGTCTGATCTACCGTGCTTTTTGTAGTATAAGTTCTACATTAGAATAATTGAGAAATTTTACAATTATGGGTCTTGGTCTTTGTTCTGCCGTGGGTTTGGGGCCTAATGCGCGGTGACAGCATTCTATAATTAGCTTCGTTGTCCTGAATTGAGATGTAGAATACGCGGCAACTCTTGTAGTAAAAAAGCCATAACATTATTAGATTCTGGTCCTTCGGGAAAACCAAATATACGGAGATTGTTTCTTCTGGCTCTGTTTTCTAGGTCATCAATTTTAGATTGCAGTTCCTTAATCTGTCGATCTTGAGATCTAATAATAGCTTGTAAGTTATGTGTGGTTTCTTCATTAAGACGTATTTTATTTTCAGTAAGAGCCAGTCTGGTATCGATGTTTTTCATCATTTGGGTATTATTTTGAGTAATAGATTTTAAGTCATTCATGTCCATTGATAATTTGATGAACATTTCTTCTATTTTATCCATTGGGTTCGTTTGTTCTCCAGAGTAGGCCATTACAAGGCCTTGTATAGTTGTACAATGATCTCCAAGCTTACCGAGGATTTAAATGTATCTTGTTAGAAAAAAAAGATCCAGAAAGCTTTAGTATCACTCCTTATTATGTTCTCATGCGTAGTATATATTTTTTTAACCTTAGATGCCAGAGGATGATACTAGATGCAGTTTATCTGTGCAGAGCTCTGAAGTTAAGCCTCCATCTTCCTTGGTGTCAGGCTACGCCCCCCCTTTTCATTTTCAAATTCCTGCATTTGTAGATGCAACCACCAAACTACATATCTAACTGCAGCAGTTGTTCATAAAGACCAGATCCACTGGTACCAGTTCCAGAACAAAACCCCCAACCCTGTCCCTGGGTACAGGGATCTCTTACAGTTGCAGGCCTAAGGTGCAGCTGGTCAGCCAGCATTGGCGCGCTTGCTGAGTTAAATTAACTTTTTACAATTTTCTCTGTTTGCTCTCTCTCTTTATTTTCAGCCCAAGTGGGCATGGATGAAACTATATACAGTCCCCAGGATTTTTGCAGGGCAATTCCTGCTGTTACTCACAATTCTGCAGAATCAGTCCTTGGGTGGCACACATGACTGAAGTCCTGGTGTTGGTGAAACAGCAATTACAGAACCAGGCACAATGCTTAAACAAGTGGAAGGGAATACATAGGCTGCAACTTGGGTCTTCAGGCTTGATTAAAGGTCTTGCAGCTTGTTCCCTTTGGAGTATTGAGGCCCATTGCAGAGCACATCACAAGGCCTGCTAGCCACAAGGGACCTAAACCTGGGAGTGTCCCCAGGGACAGGCTCCCTCACAAGTCAGAGTGCCCTAGCACTCAGGTACAAGACCTGTGTCCCTCTGCAGCCAGCCAAGCCCATTTGATGGGGGTTAGCGAGTTCCCCACCTGGCTCTGGGCTTCAGATGGAACCTTTAGATCATTTTGCTCTGTTTCTTCATAATCTGCTACTGTGTATAGCCAAGCAGTCTCTGTTACCTTCCTTGTCTACCAGACTCTGGGGAGCGGAGAGTCTGAAAACCCAGGGTTAACACACCAGTCTATTTCATGCTGTATCTCAGGAGCAGACAGCAGGCACCCTTCCCAACAGACATTTGCTAGTCCTTCTGCTTTCCACAGTCACTTAACTTAGAACACAGCTGCACTCTTGCTCTGGCTTACACACAATTCCACAGCTCACTCTCTCAGCTTTTGAGTTACAAGATGTCCCTTTTCCTCTACTCATACAGGTGCAGAACAATCTCTGATCTGAAGAGGTGTTATCTCTTCACAATTCTCTCAGCACATCTCCTCTCAATTGTCTCACCAATGAGGTGCAGATGAAAGTATCTATCCTTTCCCAGGCTCAGACACAACTTTTGTCTTTTTTCCAGGATCAAAATAAAATCTTTGTCCTTTTTCTAGGCTCTGGACACAACTTTTGTCTTTTTCCAGGCTTGTCTTCATCAAACTGCTGTGGTGCAACTTTCTACCACAGTAGACATTTCCAGGACCCTGCAGCTTTCTCTCTCTTTCAGCAAAACTGCTCACTTAACTCTCTCCTTTTTCCACTCTTGATGGGGGAAGGCATGACCAGCCCAAGGGAGAGATGGATGGCAGCCCCCAGGCAAGGCCCTCTCCCAGCCTTGCAGCCCCATTTTCCCACAAGGGCCAGAGCCCCCCCAACCTGTGGATGGGATCCCCCCAGACTGACTCAAGATCAACAGTTCTCTTCTTTTTAGGAGTTTTTGGCAGCTTCCTGTTGGTTAGAGCCACTGTCCTCAAGAAAAATTAATATGTATGAGGCTGCCTCAATGCCTCATTGGTTGCACAAAACAGCACCAGAATACCCCCCCCCCATCTTTTATACCAAGAGTCCTTTTGCAAGCCCCATAATCCTCCTGGAAAATCCTAGCTTTGTGGTTGGCTAGAGGGAATCACATGGGCTGCAATCATGGCTGCAGGAAAACAGTCCCACTGCAGATTTTACAGTGTACCAATTTCAATGTCCTTATGCAACCAAGCCATTAACTTTTAATTAATTATTTCACCACAAATTTATAGTCACCACAGTGCCCTATTAGGTGACTGCACTCTTTTACATTTTTATTTCTCCTCTTGCTTATTACTGCTACCATTTTAGGTGGTCCACAGGCAGCTAAACATAGTCCCATTACATTTTATAGAGATCCCAACTTTCAACTACCTGGCATCCTACACAAATACTTTATTTATACATTATCCCTACCAATAGGTAGCAGGATCTCTACCCTTCTTGAAATGGACAGGATTACATCTTTAAACACTTTCTAGCCTGTCTCTGCACTAAACACTTTCACAGCAATATACAGACTCTGGCTCATCTATAATGTGAGCTGCCTCATTAATATTCATGAGGCAGCATTTGCATTCTTGAGCATGATTGGCATTCACAAAAGTTCCTCTTCACTCTCCCTCTGCCTCTCCGGTTTAGCTAAGTTCTCCAGTCCCTTTCTTACCTTACCTAGTGACTGGGGCCACCAGAGAGACAGATCAAGCTCCGGCCAAAATGGCCAAATGAAAACACAGTATTGCACATGCACAGAGCTCTGGCATGCACCCAAGGTGTAAAACAAACTGGCAGCTTCTGCTCCCATGGTCCTGCTCTCAAAGGAAACTATGTGGGGGAATGGTAGGAGACAAGGACACCACCCAGGGGCACAGAGGATTATCCCAGGGATACAACTGGGACTGGGGGGAAAAGGAAATGTGGGTGGAACAAAACCTGGGGAAATTTTAGCCATTTCAGGGGCTATATAGGTAAGCCCCTGGGACACAGGTTACAATCCCCCCTTAAATGCTTGATGTCCCTACCAAGCCTGAACTATAACCTGACTCCATTCATAAACAGTAATTTTTGTAAACAGTAAGAGCTTTTGGCAGAGAGCAGTAAGAGGAAGGAGGCAGCTACTAGAACTCAACTACTGGGTCTAAAGAACTAGAACTCTACTACTGGGACCTTCAATTAGGGTAAGAAAAAAAGAGTTAGTGTGCTTGTCTGAGTTGGGGAAGGGAACTATTATCTGTGCTGCTAGCTAGGTGAAGAGAAGATCTGTAAATTAGGGGGTGTGGCTTAGGCAGCTGAAGGCCAGGTGTCTGCATTAAAAACTTCCCTAGTTACTTTTTGGCAGAGAGCAGCAAGAGGAAGGAGGCAGCTGCTTGAACTCCACTACTTTGGACTAATGAACTAGAACTCTACTACTGGGACGTTCAATTGGGGTAAAAATAAACAAAACAAAAAAAAACAAGAGTTAATGTGCTTGTCTGAGTTGATGGGAGAGAACTGTTATCTGTACTTTTAGCTAGGTGAAGAGAAGAGCTGTAAATTAGGATGTGTGGCTTAGGCATCTGAAAGCCAGGTGTCTGCATTCGAAACCTCCCTACTTAGCTTTTGGAAGAGAACAGCAAGAGGAAGGAGGCAGCTGCTACAACTCCACTACTGGGACTAAAGAACTAGGATTCTACTACTAGGACCTTCAATTTGGGTAAAAACAAACAAAACAAAACAGAAAAACAAGAGTTAGTGAGCTTGTCTGAGTTGAGAAAGAAACTGTCATCTGTGCTGTTAGCTAGGTGAAGAGAAGAGCTGTAAATTAGGTGTGGCTTGGGCAGCTGAAAGCCATGTGTCTGCATTTAAAACTTCCCTAGTTAGCTTTTGGAAGAGAACAGCAAGAGGAAGGAGACAGCTGCTACAACTCCACTACTGGGACTAAAGAACTAGGATTCTACTTCTAGGACCTTCAATTAGTGTAAAAACAAATCAAAACAAAAACAAGAGTTAGTGTGCTTGTCTGAGTTGGGGAAGGAATCTGTTATTGGTGCTGTTAGCTAGGTGAAGAGAAGGGCTATAAATTAAGGGGTGTGGCTTAGGCAGCTGAAAGCCAGGTGTCTGCATGTAAAACTTCCATAGTTAGCTTTTGGCAGAGAGCAGCAAGAGGAAGGAGGCAGCTGCTTGAACTCCACTACTGGGGCTAAAGAACTAAAACTCTACTACTGGGACCTTTAATTAGTGTAAAAATGAACAAAAAACAAAAACAAATGAGTTAGTGTTCTAGTCTGCATTGAGGGAAGGGAACTGTCTTATGTGCAGTTAGCTAGGTGAAGAGAAGAGCTGTAAACTAGGGGTATGGTTTAGAGAGCTGAAAGCCATGTGTCTGCATTTAAAACTTCCTAGTTAGCTTTTGGCAGAGTGCAGCAAGAGGAAGGAGAAACTACTATAACTCTACTACTGGGACTAAAGAACTAGAACTCTACTACTGGGACCTTCAATTAGGGTAAAAACAAACAAACAAACAAAAAAAAAGAGTTAGTGTGCTTGTCTGAGTTGAGGGACGGGAACTGTCATCTGTGCTGTTAGCTTGGTGAAAAGAACCCCTGTAAATTAGGGGGTGTGGCTTAGGCAGCTGAAAGCCAGGTGCCTGCATTTAAAACTTCCCAAGTTAGCTTTTGGCACAGAGTAGCAAGAGGAAGGAGGCAGCTGTTAAAACTCCACTACTGAAACTATATGGCCGAACCTCCCTCCCCTCCACCCCCACCCTTAGCCAGTTACACTTTTATAGGCACTGGATTTGACTGACAACAGGAACTTTCTGTTGGGAGCAGGAAGGGGGTGATCAAAGAGGCACAAAAGACTCACTATCCTAGATGGAAAAGAAAAGCTCTCTCTCTCTCACCCCCAGCTACTGGAGGTTTGTCACTGAGCAAGTAAGAAGGAGACTACTGAGGAATACAGGAACTTTGTGTCCCAGAACAGGAAAGGTAGGAGCTGTAAAGGCATGGAGGGAGTTGGAAAGTAGGGAGAAAAAAAGTAAACAGAGAGAGGAAAGAGAGAGCATACAAAACAACAGTCAAAGGGCACAAGTAAGACATGATGGAGTGGTGCAGCAGTGGCTGTGAGCAGCAGTCTTCCTTGAGACATTCTGGAAGATGTGGTATTGTATAATCTGCAATCACCTCTCTGGGCTGTGGGAGGAGGTTGCTCATCTCCAGTCTGAGTTGACCAGGATTCAGGGGACCTCCTTTCCAACCCAGGGTCCACCAGAGCCACAGCTACTGCCTCAGAGGTTGCCAAGAAAAAGGAGCAGTTTTACCACGGTGGGCTCAAGGAGGGTGAGGGTGGTGAAACAGAAGCACATCTCTCCATTTGTACCTCTCCACAATTCACACACCATTCTGGCAGAGTGTGGTTCCTCTATGGAGGTACCCACAGTGGAGACCAAGGAGAATGCTCGGAATCTCTACAAAAGAGACCCACAGGAGGGTGGCATGGGACCCCACAGGGGAAGGAAACAACTCCTGGTGGGGAACTCTATTGTTAGGGGGTAGAACTGGGGAGGGGAGGGGAAAGGGAGGTAAGGTGCCTGCCTGGTGCCATGGCTTGGAGGGGCAGAGTGTGAATCCTCAAGATCACGGAGCAGCTGCATGGGGGAGGAGCTGGATGTCATTGTCCACCTAGAGACAAATGACCTGGCAGGATTAGATCAGAACAGTGTAGGTGGAGTTTGTAGAGGTTGGGAAGGGCCTTAGACAAGTAGCACACACAGTAACCTTCTCGGAGGTGCTGCCTATCTATGGCATGAGTGAGGCTAGGGTGCTTTACACCATGAGTTTCAATCAATGGTTGAAAAACTGGTGCATTGCTCAGGGTTTTGGTTTCATTGGGAACTGGGGGTCTACC
Organism: Neoceratodus forsteri; assembly: GCA_016271365.2. Lineage (NCBI taxonomy): Eukaryota > Metazoa > Chordata > Ceratodontiformes > Ceratodontidae > Neoceratodus > Neoceratodus forsteri. The sequence goes on along the minus strand of CM028130.1, from coordinate 249,916,358 downwards.
TGGAGGGATGCAGGTCTGTATTGGCATGATGGTCTGCATCTGTCTAGGAGAAGAATCAGGATCCTAGGTTACAGGTTTAAATGCTTGCTTGGCAAGCACTTAAAGTAGCCAAAGGGGGAAGCACTGAAAAGGAGCAGAGAAATCCCAGCCCCTGCCCCCCCCAAAAAAACAGGGTAGTTAGCGATGTAAATACCAAGATAGAGAAATCAATAGTGAGAAGGGCAGGAGTAAACGGAGAAAAAGAAAAATGCAGTAAGAACAAGGATGGGGCTAAAAGGGGTAAGGCCATCAAAAAATGTAGGAAAATGAATAACAATGCCCGTAGTCTGGGTAACAAGTAGAGATACAGCGAAGTTTTACTCCACCAGCAAAGTCGGGGCAAAGTCATCCATTCCACATTGTCAATCTCTATGTGAGGTCCCCATACAATCACACTACTTCACCTTATAATGACTTTGCCTTATAATGACTTACATTATGCTGACTTCAGGTTCACTGCGTTGCTGTTGAATACAAAGTGAGTCCATAATGAAATAGCTCACAGATCACATGTGTTACAGTGTGTTGGTCACATAGCTCCGCATGAAAAGTTAATCAGGCAAGACAGTAAAAGACTTTCACTTTCTCCTTACCTAGTGTGTGAATGTCATAGTGGTGCATATGAGAAAAGCACAAACACAAAAGTAGGTGCAAAACACACAAATGTGTGTATCTATTTGCAAGAAAATGAAAATAAAAATCTTTCAGACAGAGTTTTACCAGTGAACAGTGCTGCAAGCTGCAAGCTAGCAACACAGAGGGAGGCATAGTTTTGATTTCTGTTTCTTTTTCTTTCTTTTTAACAGGTTCTGCAGACTTGTACACCAAATGCACAAAATCTGTAACTAAATTGGGGAGATAGGAGCAAGGGAACATAAAAGCAGCTCCCTGTCTCATTATGGTTTTTTTTTTTTGTGTAAAGATTAGCCTCGGAAGAGCATTATCTTACTTTGTTACAGTGGTCCTGAGATTGGGAACAAATCTACAAATCTCATCTAATTTTGGACACTGGTTTTACAGCTTCAGCCCTCACAGTTACCAGTGATACCTGGGGACACTGTTTTACTGAGAAAAAACACATTTGATTATGGCAGCTACATGGCACTGCAATCCTGTGCACATTCGTTCAGGAGTCTTAATAGAGCTATTAATACAAAGGACTAATGCAATCCTCACATATTCATGCAGGAAACACATTAGTGCTATACAAGGCAAAATACAGAAGTTTTAAAGCTGAGCTGAGTCAGTAGCTCTGCCAAGATAATGCATTTATCTTTCGTTTTACAAAACAGAGAGAGAGAGAGAGAGAGAGAGAATGAAGAAAGGTAGCATAGGTGGCCAACCAACAAGATAGGAGAGGACAGGATAGGAAAAAGGAGCTGTTGCCAATAGACCTTAAGCAGGAAAAGAAGATGACAGTAAAGGGTCTCTCTGACTTGTCTCCTAGGCTGGGGGCACAGCCACAACAGGGAAAAGGAGGTTTTGTGACAGAGGAGAAATGAGAGAAATATATTGCTTGACTCTGCTTAACATTTAACTTTTCTTTGTTAATTAGCTGTTTTTTTTATTTTGATTGCCTCTTGTGTTGAGTTGTGCACCTTTTTTCAGTACAGTTGTTAATTGTTAATTTTTTTGTGTGTGTGTGCTCTGTATGTGTGTGTGCGAGAGAGAAAGAGAGAGAGTAAGATGGGGAGAGGCACGTTTGGTGGATGGCGAGAAGAGCATGTGGGGGTACGGACACTTGGTGGCACCTTGCGTGGAATAGTGCCCCCCACCCAACAGATAGTACCCACCCCATCCCCAGATACAGCAAGGGACCAGCATAGCCCTCCATAAACCTCTGTGGAGGTCTCCAACTGCCCAGAATGTGCTGCACCCTGTATAGTGTACATGCTAATATTAGTGTGTACACTACAGTCCGCTGCACATTACAGGCAGTCTGGACCTCTGCGGAGGTGTGTGGAGGTATGCTGAGTCCCTCTGGGGATGAAGGGCACTATCTACTGGGTGGGGGCTGGAACACCACCAGGAGGGTCATTAGCCTGCATTGGGGCCATCGGGATAGAGAGGTACCAGCTGGGCATTGCGCCAAGAGGCTGCGGCACACCCGTCCATAGTGCTATGCGTTAGATGCATGGGGGGTGCTGCCGCATGTAAGGGGACTTAGGCTCTGGGATGTGTCCCATACCTGAATCAGGTGCAGGGTCCCTAGAGCAGGGAACTTTGGCACAAGCTGCAGTTTTCTGCAGCTTGCGCTGAAAGCAGCCCTTGAAAATCGCAGCCCATGGTCTCCAGAACTGCACGCTGTACTGCAGCTGAGGTCACAAAAATGTCAGAGTCCAGATGAAGACAAATAACATGATAAATGTGCTGAAAATTCTCAATTATTTCCTGATGCACTGCTTTATGTCTGCCACTTTCCACAAGTGTACACCCAGAAATAGTTGCTGTCAAAGTGTCCCAAAAATGCCAAAGTCAGATGAAGAAAATAACATGATAAAATGTGCTGTGACAAAGCAGTGGGTAGAATAAGAGGTGCTGGGGCTGCATGGGAGGGCATCTTCAGCAGAAGGAGGCGTGATGGTGTTGCAGTCCCTTATAGTGAGATCTGACTTAAATACTGTGTCAGGTTTGGAGGCTGCACCTTGAAGGCCATGGGTGGATGCAATATAAAGACAATAAACTGTACATGAGCTGTAAAAAAACCCTGTAAGGACTGGGATCTCAACATATAAAATCTGAGAGGGACTGATGGAGACCCACAAGTACCTGACAAGGATGACTGGGTGCTGTGGGCTCCTTCAAATGAGAAAAGGACCATGGGGCATGCCATGAAGCTATGACGAGGGCAAGATGGTGTGGTACTAATTCACTGACAGGTAGTAGACACCTGGACTAAGAGCATTATAGTGTTGGGGTCAGGGTGAAAAATGGGAGGGCTTAAAACATGTGAATATAGACATAGGAAAATATCAGTAAAATAAGCGAGAAGGGAGATAAAGACACAGAGACCATTAGAGTTGCAGAAGAACGACACAGGAGCCTATGGTTGCAGTTGTGGCGAGGTCTGGAAACCAGGCAGAAGTGTGACCTAGGTGAGGGCTCATCAGCAGTGGGGTTTCCGAGCATGCAGTTTAAGGAAAAAATATCAACAGTTTCTAGGTGCTGGGGTAGCTCTGGTGGCAGTTGGTGAGCTGGGAAACCAAGTGGAAGGTAAATAAACTTATCAGTTTTGAGAGCAGTAAAAAAAAATGTCTGTTTTGTCTTCGAAGTGTGGCGAGGACAGCAGCAGAGAGAGAGCCAGCTAGACACAACGAACAACCAGTTGAAAAAGGTTTGGTAAAAAACAAAAACTAAACATTAAACAAAACAAATGACTGTATGATAGTGGAAGAGTGGGAAATAAGTTAAATAGCAGGAACGCGTGGCTGAGGACGGTCAACCTGGAAGAAACAAAACAAAGCAGATAACAATAGCAGTGAAACAACGGTGAGGATGGGGATGTGGCGCAGTCCCATACACGTGGTGAGATAACTATATATATAAATATAGATTCTGCATGTATACACGTACATGCTCAGATAAAATAGTTTATCACACTCCATTTATCACCACCCATAAAGGTACCAATGTTATAACCATCACAGAACTCTCTCTTTACTGTATGTTTTTAAGTGTGAACTGTCCTGGACCTTGTAAGTACCCTCCCAAATCCTTCTATTAGCCCTAATACTTTGACTGTGCTAGCACGCTATTGCATCCAGTGCTTGCCACTTCCACGGTCCCCTCAGAGCCACTGATTTCATTTGCCTCCCCCACAGCTACTTTCAAGTCAGTTCAGGCATGCCCTAGCTGCACTATGGATTTTCCTTGGACCCTATTTTGCATTTGCTCCCAGTCCTTTCTACCAGGCCCCTCAAAGCATCTGCTGCCACCATGGAAAGCAACTAAGTTCACCACCTACTGCTGGCTGCCATGCTCCAGACCTCTTAACCTGTCCAGTGGGAATCTTCATACCACTTTGTGGCTGATGAGTGAGGTATATTTGCTCTAACCTCCTCCCTTCAAAATATCCATCTTCATTCCCACACATGGAGCAGGCCACAGCCTGAGCTATATGGGCTGAATCATAGACACATAGACCTTGATGGCAGAAAGGACTGCTTGGCCCACTCAGTTGGCCCATTCACTACCTAGTGGATAGCTGCAGATCCTAGTTATCCAACGACTTCCTCCACACTAATAGGGTAGTTCATGTCTGTCCCATGTGTTTTGAAGTCCCCACTGGCACAACACGCCCTCAGGAAGGCCATTCAAACATTCACCACCCTGTCTGTAAAAATGCCTCATAGTGCCCTGAGCCATCCCTCTATCTTCAATTTGCCCTTGTTCTTGCACACATTCTTTTATGAAGATGCTACTCTCTTGGACTTTGTTGATTCCGCGAGAGTGTGAAATTTTTTATGTATCCCCACCCATAGACACAGACATATTCAGCTTGTCTCTCTTTGTATGGCTTCTGGTGCAGACCTTCTCTCTTTGAGTTGCCCTCTCCAGGGCTGGCAGTTGAAAGTGCTGCCATTACTGTCACATGTAGTTCAGTAGCACTAAACTGGCTGCCCTAGCAACAACACAGCACTTCTGGTCAGCAGTTTTCTGAACAGCCTCCTGCGATACTACATACAGTCTGGGCCCAAGGACACCCCCACACTAGGTTCCAGGAAAGATAATAGAAAGAAAAAAAATTGCCACTGTCCGCGAGGTGACCCATTATAACAGCATAGCTTTCAAACCACTGGCCTCCTGGGACAACTCAAAACTCCTGACCACCAGTGTCCCCTTTTAAATAATATGGAGCCACTAGCCCAAATTCATTCCCACTTGCCCATCTGGACTACTACTTAAATTTATTAGCTACCTGCAGGTCACCTAGGGGCACTAAGGGAGTTTTGCTGAGTCCCAAATACCACTTTATTCTCTGTTCTTAGCTGTCTGCATTTTGATTACATCTAGTTTCCTTACTTTAGTGGTTGTCTTTCCTCAAAACTCCTCTTCCTTTACTCCTGTACCACATACCAATTTTGTATCTCTCTACTCTGCTACTATAACTTCCCATACTGATCTATTTTTCCTTTATTTCTACAGGTCTGCCAAACATACCAATCAGATAAGTATCTTGTTTAATTCTAACACTCCCCAATCTCTCCTCTAGCACCTCAGAGCCTTTGGCCATTACTTCAACGCTTCTCTGTTCTTCCACTTTCCAGAACCTACCAGAATACCCGAACCAAGGACACCCCAACTCTGGACTCCATACGATTGAGCAGGTAGTCAAAGTACTTAACTGCTTTTGAATCCTTGAAATCTGGTGACAGAAAAAGAACCATTTGTACGAATTGAGTCTACCCCACCCCCACAGCAGTCATCATCTTTGTCAAGACACCCCACTCTGCCCACTGGTCAGCTCCTGGTGTCTGTCCCATGCCCATCGAATCCTTCACCATTTTGCTTATAACCACCTCTTCGGTGGTCTGTTCCAGGACTCACCACCTTCTCAGTGATGTAATGCCCCTCACGTGCCCTAAACCTTCCTTTTTAATCTTGGTTTATGATCCCTAGTTCTAGCAGATTTTCCTTGCAAATAAACTTCCTCTCACCTTACTAGTCTCCAGCGGGTACAGATCTGATTCCCTCCACCTCTCCTCATAGGGCTTCCTATGCATAGCGTGCACCATCTTGGTTGCCTTGTAAGATCCTTTCAATCCTGTCTTATGTCCTTGTGTGGGTGGGGCCTCAGAACTAAATCCCATACTCCAGGTCTCCAGGTGAGGCCTCACCATGGATTTATAAAAGCGCATCAGCACTTCCCTCTTTCTGTTTTATAACCCTCCCTTTGCCCACCACTGTGCTGCACTGATTCTCCGCCTTAAGGATATCTGAAATTATAATCCTCAGATCTCTCTCTCCTGCTGAGTTTCCTTACCCCTTCCCCCCTCGTGTGAAAATGGTTTGCGGGTTATTACACCCATGTGCATTTCTGTACACTTTTTAGCATTAAATTTCAGCTGCCAAGTTTCTGACCACCTCTCCAGAATCTTTAGGCCCTCCCTCACTGCCTTCACCTGCCCTACCAGGGTGTCTACCCTATTGCAGATCTTCGTATCCTCTACAAACAGACACATCTTCCTGCAGTCCCACTCCACTATATCTAACATACTAAAAGCCCAGCAGAATGGGCCTGATGGTCTGTTGTGTCTGCTCACATAGCCAACCTCTAATGGGTGTTTTCCCACCAGCCCAGAGGTCATCCTCTGATTCAGTTTACCCTTGTACCTGTCACTCCCTCTTGAAGCCTCACTGCCCTCCTCCACCAGACTCCTGAACAGTGCATTCAGGGCTGCCCTCTCAATAAATGTGTCTCCTGCATTCCCTCCTGAAATTTCCCCCCTCTAACCTCCACTCATGTCACCTGGTTGTTCCCACCTTCTTTAGTCTGAACATCTCTTTTTACACATTTGAAGACCCCTATCATGTCCCTCATGTCTCGTTTCTCCTCCAGCGTGTACAGCCCAAGCTCTTCCAGCCTTTCCTCATAGGGCCTTCCTCCCATTCTCTGAAGCATCCTGGTTGCCTTCCTCTGGACACTCTCCAGCAGTGTTACGTCCTTCTTGAGGTGAGGTCTCCAGAACTGCATGCAGTACTCGAGATGTGGTCTGACCAAGGCATTATACAGAGGGAGGATCCTCTCTCCTCCTGGATATAATCCCCTGGCTATACAGTATCAGTTTGCTTTGGCACGCAGTTCTTCTAGAAATTTTCAGTGTTATTCATTTTGACATCTACCACCACCACTAGATCCCTCTCACTCATTGTGGCTTGCACTTATGACCCCCCAAATGTACCATGGCCGGTTTCCTGACCCTCTGAGCAGCCCTAGCATTCCCCTGCATTCAACCTAGTCCCACCTCCTTAACCACTCCTCCAGGGTATCCAGGTCCCCTGGACTGTCTCTCTCGCTTCTTCCTGTCACCAATGCCCCCCAGTTTTAAGTCATCAAAGAGAGACTCATCCTACTCTTAACTGCCTCCCCATATCAAGACATAGGCATTGAACGGAGTGGCTTCAGTGAGTGGACCCCACTGGTGACCTTCTTGGGAGGAGACTGCCACTCACTACCTCTGTTAACCCCTGTTAGCCAATTTTCTACCTATCAGGCAACTGTCTCACCCCATCCCACAATAATCCGAGCAACTATCTCACCCACCCCCCAGCTTTATTAGTAGCCCATTTTGGGGTGCAGATCAAATGCCTTACTGAAACCAGGTGGGCGATCACCGGTCTATGCGGTCCAGAATCTGATCGCAAAAATCTGTAGGTTTGGTCTAACACGATCTCCCGGGATGAAACTTCGCCTGTTTGTTATCAGTTACTAACCTTTCAGCTGCCTCCTAAGCCTATCATGATAATGCCCTCATTACTTTTTGCCCACCAGGGACGTTAGACTGACAGGCCTATAATTCTCATCCTCTAGACCACCATTTGTGAATGGCACCACATGAGCCACCCTCCAGTCTTGAGCACCCATCCTGTCAGCAGAGAGGTGTTGGAGTGCTGCTAGCTCATCGCCAATCCTTCATAACACTTAGATGCAGCCTATCCGGCCCCAGTGCATATCAGTTTTTAGTGTCGAAGGGCCTCCCTCACCCTTTCACTGTAATTTCTCACTCCCAGCCCACCCCCTCATTTAACCACCATCCCTTCTAGTGCCAGCCCAGCCTGAACCCCAACTTCTTTCAGTCCTCTAGACTCCATCATTCGACTCTGCTGGCTCCCTTCTGTCCCCGACAATTGCAGGAGGGATCCCCTGCCTCCCTAAATATCAGAATAAAGTACTCATTTTAGCACCTCTGCAGTTCCCACTTCTCCTGGTCATCCACTCCTCAGTCCTAATCATGCTGATCTGTGCCTCCCTTTTCTCTTCCTCCCTTGTGTACATCTATAGAATCCCTTTCCCCCTCTGGATGGCCCTAGCCAGGTTTTGCTCCCCCTCACTTGGCTCACCTCACCACTGTGGTGACCCTTCAGCCATCAACTCCTTACCCCTCTCCCTATCCCCCTAGAGCACTTAAAACATGCATAGACCTTTTGTCCTCCACCTCCTGCACCTCCTGGTCCACCACGCAAGCTTGGCTCTACCACACTTATGCCTTTCTTTGTACAGGGTTAGTAGTCTCCTGCACCCCTTCTTAATAGCCTCCCAAAGCTGCCAGCATCCATGTCAGCCTAATCTTGTCCAGCTCCCTGTAGAATTCTGCCCATGTCACGAAGTCCGTCCCTAAGTCCACTACTACTGTATTAGAATGGTTATCCCCCCAGATACAGCAGAAACCAGACCGTGAGTATAGTCACCACCTGCTGTGAACTGCACACCTCCAGGCCACTATCTGGTCTTTTGTCTGCAAAGACAACACATCGATATCTAGCTTCTCTAGTAGGTTCCCCACCTGCTGGACAGGAAGATATCCTGAGAACACATCCATCACCTCTGTTCCCTGGCCACAGAGGATGCCATAGTGTCCAGTCTGTCCCCGGCATAAGGTCACCCGGCCATCACCACCATACCCATTCTACATTCTGGTGCCCTTGATGTTTCTCAACTAGTTTGTCCTCCAGGGCCCTCTTCCATCGCTGAGTATATACACCACCCCTATTTTCAATCTTTTACCTCCCTCATTTGTAAGATCTCTCCACTCCCCCCACTACCTGGCCTCCTCCACTCCACTAACCACTATGTAATTTTTGACTATCAGTGCTACCTCCATCCTCTACCTCTCCTCTATCCTTCCTGAATATTTTGTAGCCCACAAATTTGAAATACCAATCATTTTCTAAGTGGCCATGTCTCAATAATTGCCACCATCCACTGATCCTCAACCAGCATCGCCTGGGCTTGGGCATTTGGTTGCCCATGCTCCTAGCACTGATCAGGGCCGTCCTCCCCCGGCCTCTCTCCTTTCTCCAGTCGTACTTGGCACTGAGCAGTCCCTACATGCCCTTTCTCACAGCTCTGGATGGATTTACATCACAGTCACCTGCCTTCTTTTCATGCCCTAGAACATGGACCCTCGAGCAGCCTTCCTGGAGCCACTCTTTGCATAACCTCCCCCCTTACAAGTTTAAACTCACCTCTCAACTATAGATCCAGCAAGTTTAGTTTCAAGATCTCCTCCTCCAAGTTGAGGTGTAGCCTATCCTGGCATATAACCCCTTGTCCTCCCATGTATCCCCCAGTCCCCCACCAGCCCATACCTTTCTGCCCTGCGCCAGTCCCTGAGCCACTGGTTCACACCTCTAAGTTTATGTTTGGTCTCCTGGACACCCTGACTACTGACAGAATCTCAAAGAAGGAGATTGTGCTTCCTATAGAGTGGTAAACCCTGGACAGTTCCCAGAATCTCGCCTGGATTTCTAGTTCACTGTTTTCCTCTAAGTCAGTTGTTCCCAGATGTTTTAGGGAGTCTGGGGATTCCCTGCATTCCAATACTATCGAGTATAGCTGGAATTTGGCCTTGTGTACAGATAGGTCTGGGATACATTTGGCCTTGACTGGGCTACTTTTCTCCCGCCCCTCACTGGATTCCCATGTGCCGGAAGTCACCCAGCAGGATCACCTTCACCCCCACTTTACTGGCCTGGTTGATTCCGTCAGAGCTCTTCCTTCTGTCATTGACCCCAAGCTTGCTTCTCCTGCCCCCCCTCAGCCTGGGGATCACAAGCCTGTGGTTACTTCCTCGCTCATTCTTCTGCCTGCTTGTCCCAGCTTGCTCCTCACCCCAACCTCCTGGAGTGGCACAGATTACTCCCCAGATCTCCCCAGACTCTCTGGGCTGGTATCATCAGATCCCCACAGGAACCCTTCTGCTGCTTCCTCCTTGCCCCTCCCCCACGTTTCACATCCTTTAACCCATCTGCTGGGTTTCTCCCTACCCCATCTTCCCCTCCTCTCACCTCATCTGATTTCTCACCCGAAGCCAAACATCTAGAGTACTCCTTATCTTTGGTTGACTTCCCTAACCTGGATGCTTGCCCAACCTAGTCCTCCTCCTCCCACCCTGGCTTCACTCCTGCACTCCCCTCCTCCCCACCTCCCTCCCACCTAGGCTAATGTCTCCCCCCTTCTGTGGATCTGGCTCTCTCTCTCCTGCCCCATCCTCCCCAGCTTACTGACCAAACCCTCTCTGTCTACCTGCTCCCCTCCTCCTGGCAGCCTCTCCACCTCATCTCCCGGATATAGCAAGGTGAATCGATTAGTAAGTGTGATGCTTGCCCCCGACTTGCTCTCTCCTGTCCCCCTTCCTTCTGGTCAGCCATCTCCCTATGAAGTGATTTCCGTACATTGCTTGTTTCGTGCCCCACCCCTCCTGAGTAACCATATGATCCTTGTCTACCTGTTCCCTGGGTTATGCCATATTGGCCTCATCTACTCTCATGAGGTCCTTTCCACACCATTCCTCCCCACCCCTCCCACCTTCCAGCTGCCTTCTGATCCCCTCTACTTCCTCCCTAAGACCTGCCAACTGAAAACACACTGGGCACCCTCTGAACATCCATGCCCAATTTAATATTATTGCCACCCAGCACCCTGTACACCCAATCACTCTACTGAAGGTGCCCGCTTTGGCCATCCCCAAGTCTACCCTCATTTTAGGTGAGCAGTGTGGCCCTCTAACAGAAATAATTCAGTCAGTGTTACACTAAAACCCAAGCAGTTTGCCTCCCTCCAATTACAGCAGTTTTCCCTCCTCTTTCTTGACAGTAGCCAGTTTTATAACCCTAGAAGTAGACAGTTCACAAGCAAAATTAGCCCACCACAACACTAGTCAGCTCAGAGGCCCTAGCAGTAATCAAGTCACACACAGTTTGCCTACTCCCACAGATGTAGTTGGCATACAGTTATTTATACAGTCTGCTTCATTATGCCCCTTCCTGGTAGTAGTCAAATGTTGCTGAAGCAGCACAGTGTACAGGACCCTTTTCTCCCAATCAATAATAATCCAGCTTCCTAGTGTTCCAGTTCACCCAATCTCGACTTGCCTTCCTCCAAGGCTCCACCCTCACTGACCATTTAATAGAGGTCAGAGCTAGGGTGGGTGGTGTGGAACAAAGAACAGCTCTCCTCCTCTGATTGCGACTGGACTATTTGCCTTTTATGGCCCAGTCACACAGTCCAAGGTTCTCGCCCTGTTCGCTGATTGGCCGCTCCTTCCTGAGTCACCAGCTTGCAAAGTTGTGGCCGATGTGGCCCCGGTATGCATGGCCTGTCCCCCACCAACAAGAGCTTCCTTGTCGATCACCAATGTGATCCCATCCTCCCCCACCGCCGATGCAGCCCCAGAATGCCTGCCCCGACCCCTTCCAGTGACAAGCCCCGGTCCGGAAAGAACAGCTCTCCTCCCCTGATTGCAACTGGGCTAATCGTTGCTATAGATATTAAAAAAGGATGGGTCCCAGCACCGACCCTTGGGTCACACCACTCCCACCCTGGAATGCACCCCATTTGCCTTACCACCACCCTCTAGTTTCAGTCTTTCAACCAGTTCTCCACCCACCTTGTTATTTTCTGACCCACCCCTAAGCCTTCCAGCTCATTTACCAGCCTTGTGTGTGGTAAAGTGTCAAAGGCCTTGCTGAAATCTGGGTAGGCCACATCCTCCCCCATCTACCTTCCTTGTTACCCAGTCAAAAAACTCAGTTAAGTTTGTCGGGCACAACCTCTCTCCCATAAAACCAAACTGCCTTGGGTCCTGGAGGCAGTATAGCACATTGGTTAAAGGCTCTGAGCTACAGATCTGGAGACCTGGGTTTGAATCCAACAGCCGTCTAAGTGCATACTGTGTGATCCTGAACAAGTTACTAGACTTCCTTGTGCTCCAGGTTGCATCTGAAAACAAGCTTCAGCTTAGTGTGCTACTCCTGGTTAAACAGTGTTCCCTTCCCCCACTTCCCCTGTAGACCATTGACAACCAGGTGTTCCACTATTCTTTCCTTCAACAGTATTTCCATTACTTTTCCCACTGTTGTGGTCAGGCTGACCAGTATGTAGTTCCTGCATCCTCCCTGTTAACACTTTTGCACAGTGGGACCACATCAGCCCTCCTCCAATCCCTGGGCATGTCACCAGTTTACAAAGACAGTGTGAACAGGGTAGTTGGAGGCCCTACTAACACCTCCCTTAGCTCCCTCAGTGTCCAGGGGTGCATCTATCTGGCCCATAGCCTTATTGCTGCCAGTTCCATGAGGATCCTTTCTTTTTCAAAGGAACCTGTGTCCTTTTCTGTGATCGCTCCATCCTTATTACTTAATGCTGGCCCATTTCCTGTCCCCTCCTTTGTAAAAACTGAACAGAAGTATTTGTTCAGTATTTCTGCTTTTTGGTGGTCATCTTTTACCCTCCCTCCCTCCATCCACCCTTTTTAGACACTCAGTATCTTCCATTGCCTTCCTTTTCTCCCTGATGTACCTGCATATAAAAGGTTTTGTCCCTCCTTACCGCAATACCCACTGGCTGGCTTGTGTCAAGGGTCCCATACAAGTGTGGGTCTGGTGCCAATGTGCACTTTGCACGTGGAGCCATTTTGGTTTGCCTGCTGTGTGCTGTAGTGCAGTGGATTATGATGAACTGGTTTTGCTTGATTCTGTACTGACCGCTTCATCTGCAGCAGATCCTGGAGTCCTTTGCGGTGGGAGATTGTCCTACAGTGCATGTTAAGAGTTTATATAGGCTCTCATCTTTTGTTTACTGGCCCAATGTACTCTCTGGGCTAAGTTCTGTCGCAGACTGACTTATCCCCTGGAAAAGAGCAGAAGTGGAAAACATCTGATCAGAGATTGTGGAAGCTCAAATGTGCAATGCAGGCTATTGAAACTTCTATTGTCTGTTGCTCTGGTGCCAGCTGCAGGGAGTTCTGGGACTGGTTGTGGCTGCTGATATCTGCCTAGAGATGGTCACAGTTGGCCTGCTGCAGTGTGCTATACTGCAATGGAGTGGTCGTTGGAAATTCCAAATCGTTTGGGGGGGAATTTAGAGGAAGGATTAGGAAGTACTTCTTCACTGAGAGGGTGGTGGACAACTGGAATGGACTGCTGAGGAAAATGGTGGGAGGGTTCACGAGGGCATGGGATAAGCACAGAGGGCAACTGGCACGGAGGGGAGGACTACAGAAAAGACCTAGTGGATATCTAGGCAAACTGGGCAGACTAGGTGGGCTTGTGGTCCCTTTCTGCCATCATATACCTATGTTCCTATGTATTCTACAGGCAGATTGGGAAAAGGGAGGGGGGATCCCCTACACCACCAGGGAAGCATTCATTGTGCCTTGAATATCTGTCCCTTGGTGTCTTTATCCTGTCTTGTGTTGGTTGATGTGTGGAGCAACATGACCTCCTACCCCCAAAAAAGATTAGTTCTAGGGGCACAGGGGCAAGGAGTTTTCCTCCTTCCCCCAACCATGACATCCCCTGAGTGACCGAGTCCATTCTAAAAGCCAGATTGATGGTGTGGTACAGGTCTGGTATCCCTCCCCCCAACCCACTTTTTTATTTTAACCTCTACAGAGCCTTCCCAAGTGACCTAGCTGATCAGTATTTTTATTTTTCATACTGACCCATTTTACCTTTTTATATCTACAGGTCTGTCAGGACACTGACCATATGTATCAGATAAGTATTGTTTTTTTTGTTTACCCTACATTGTTTGTCATATAGTAGTTCATAATGAGCTGCAGATCCTTTGTGAGCCCATTGCTGTTCTTGTTTTACAGGTACGAATGGCTGCTGTGGGAGACACTGGGTTGGAGCTGTACCTTGTGCTTTAGAAAGGAGGCTATGGGATGGGCATTAAGGTTGGGAACTCCAGGGAACACCACACAACCAATTTGCTAAGACTCGTGAGGTTTAAACCCTGTTTTTTGTTTTCTTGCTTTGTGCTCTTTGCATTCTAATGCCTGCATTAATGTAGTGTTTTTGTTTTGCAACAAGTACTGTCTCATATATGTGTGTATGTGTAATAGATAACCCACTGTAGGGTGTGTGGTCACACTCTGATATACGCACGTCTTGGTGTGCGTTGTTACACATGAGCCGCAGGCCAAGTGCATCAACCACCCAAGCCATGCATATATCATTGCGCAACCGCACACCCCACAGTGGGTTATCTGTCTTATAAAATGGCAAAATTGTTTTGGAGGGGAGTAAAAGTGCAGGTGTGTTCGCACTCTGGTATACGCACGGTCACCTAATGGTGTTTGTCCAATGCGATTGATAATCCCATTATTGATATACACACACACACACACACACACACACACACACACACACATATACACACACACATACACACACACACACTTCACTCGGAACAGCCCCTTGATGCTGAAAATCATTTTCCTCACCTTGCATGTGATCCCAATCTGAAGAGGCTCTCTTCTCCTTTTGAAGATAAACCTGGAAATACTGCTGAGGCCCTGCATATCAGGGAGGCTTCCATACCATGTTCTGTAGACCAGAACCATTCATTTTTCAAAAATCCATTTTCTGCAAACCAGAACCATTGGTGGTCATTCCTTTAACTAAATGTTCACCCCCTTCCTTGTGATTTTGAGTCAAACATGGGGTAACAGACTTTAGTACCTCTTATAGACATAGCCCCCAAGATCTCCATCTTCTTTGGAATTCACAGACAACTTTCTCACTCAGGAACCCTTAACCAAAGCTTCCTCTGCTGAGGTTGCAGATACTTGCAGAAGAATACTTGTGTTTTTGCTGAATTTTATGTGACGCCATCTTTAAAGCAGCCTAATACACTGAAACAGAACTGCAACACTGCTGACTGGAGTGCTGCTAAAATCACACTGCACACTGAAGTGCACTACAGGTGTTGATGCAGTGCTAATTAACATAATTCGCACACACTGAAAAAGCAATGCAACACTGCTTCAGGCAGTATTGCTGACACAACACTGCTACTTGCAGTACTTTTACAGTGAGATTGCAGTGCTAATTAACATAATTCGCACACACTGAAAAAGCAGTGCAAAACTGCTTAAGGCAGTGTTGCTGATAACACTGCATCAGCCAGTACTGCTGCACCAACACTGCTTCAGGCAGTGTTGATGACAAAACACTGCTAATTGCAGTACTTTTGCAGTGTGATTGCAATGCTAATTAACATAATTCGCACACACTGTGTCAGCACTGCATGTACACCAAAAGAGACCTGAAGAAGCACTAATTAAACACTGATGGACTGCATTATGAAATGAAGTGTGCAGGAAGTGTACACTGCTACTGTAACACTGAAATAACACCATATAGTGACTATTTGAACACTTCACTTCCCTCTGGGTGGAAAGGAGGCCAAGCTTTTTGCTGAAACATACAGAACATCTAAAAATAGTCCACTGGTGGTCTGGAAGGTAGCTCATCACTCCCACTCAACTCTACTGCAGTCAGCACCAACTGTTCACAAACTTGTAAGTTCCACATCTCTGATCCCTCTGAGTAGTGATGGGCAAAGTGGCCCCAATTTGCTCTGCGAAGTGGAATGTGGAGTGAAAGTGAATTCGTGGAGTGCTCCACAATGCGAAGCGGAGTACTTCGCGTTATTAATGAATAACGCGAAGTCCATCGAAACAATTACATAGAGAATAATAGATAGGCAACTGTGTGTTATGAATTTTTTTTTACACACCCAAGGTGTGTGAAAAAAATCCATATACACACAGTTGCTTATTTTTAATTTTTTATAATTACTGGTGCAGAGTTTGCTTAGTGTCTCAGTATATCTGCTATTAATACACACACACACACACACACACACACACAGTCTCACAGACACTGTCTCACACACACACACACACACACACACTGTCTTACATACACTGTCTTTCACACATACACACTTTCTCTTTCTTCCTTGCTCTGTCAGACTAACCTTTTTTTTTTTTTTAAACTGTCAGCTGTGGACTGGTACTGGGGTCCGTCCAGCATTCAGCTTGGAGTCGATGACTGCATCTCCCAATCCGGAGACACGGCGGGATCAACCAGATAGTCATTTTGTATTTGGAAGGTGGGATCAACCAGATAAAATAATACAAAATCAAATAAAGATGGGGAGGGTGGTAAATAAAAACGGCTCGTCAGCAAACGGAAAAATGAGCCGCCATTTTTTCAAACTATTCAGCCCGCCCACGCACAGAGCACGAGCCAATGAAAAGGCCAGAATTCAGAAGTGACACACAAAGGAGATAGGTGGTTTCGCAAATGCCGTAATAACTCATTTTCGAGTTATTACGGCGTTTTGAAGAGCCTTGAAAACCGTTTGATAAAGGGGGTCACCAGTAATTATTTAACATTATTCCACCTTCCCAAACCACTACTCCACTAATTCTTAAGGCGAAGTACATTGACAACAATGTACTTCGCCTTACTTCGCCTTGTTTTTAAGCTCCAAAGGCGAATTTTGCAGTGATTCATGGGATTTCAGGTCATATGGGCTCTAGATTTTTCTGCACAGCCTCAGTTTGGGGTAGTGTGTGTAGGAAGCTGTAGGAGACAATCTGTTATGAGAGCTCTCTGTGATTCAAACCTTCTAAAAGCTGTTAAAAAAGCCTTTTGAGTCATTTTTTTTGCTGAAACTTAAGTTCATCGATTATAGGAAACCCTCCTGTGCTCATATCATCGAGCGTTTATTGTTTGTGTGTATATTTTGAATGTTAATGTACAACATTCAGTCTGTGTACTGAGAGACAGTGGAAGTGTGCTTTGGGGGAGGGGTGTATCTGTGGTGTAGGTAGATTAACTTAGAGAAAAAGACAGTGCTTTCTGTTTTGGTGATATTTCTTGTATAACTGTGTTAATGTACACATAGTAATATTTTCAATAATTCTTGCCATTTTTTTGCTGATTGTTGTAGTGCAGCAGTGCATAATTTTAGTTTGTTTAAAATATGTGGTTATATTACTGAAGTTTTCAATTTGCAACGCATTACTTAGTGTGTGTGTGTGTGTGTGTGTGTGAGTATGTGTGTGACGCGTGTCATCAAATCAGATACCTTTTATTGTGCCACTTAATTTCAGCAATGTGAACCTGCTATCCACTGCAGCTGTATAATTTTTTTGTACTTCTTTGTGGTATCTTTACTGGTACTCGTTCTAGTGACTCTTACTGCAGAAGTGCAGTACACTGCCCCCTCCCACCCCGCACAGCCCACCCCAGCTGGCAAAGATATTCTTTTCCAGATTTGAATTTCTGATGGTGAGCACTGGTTAGGTGTTGTGCCTTTGCATCTGCATATCTTCAGTGTACAGCACAATCTTAATCTGTCTGTACATTTGCATCTCTTTAGGGCCCAATCTCCATCTCTATCTTAAGTCACAGTTGTTTCTTTGGCTTCCCTTCAGAGTACTGGACAGGTGTGGTGCATAATTCAGCATGAACACTGTACTCATTAATATGCATTTTTAAGTCAGGACCATCATCACGAGTCACTCGTGATACAAATCACATTCTTCATCTTCACGGTCATAAGTGCAGTAACAAATTACAATTTATGATCACATCACGAATCACAACAGTAATTTTTTTTTACTAGTTACTAGGATATATTGTAAGCCTGTTTTGTAGTATCTCTCCATGCTTCACTGCCCCACCATTGTACTCATTAATAAGTGTTTTTAAGTCAGGAAGTTGGATAGTGAGTGTCTGCAGTACATACACAGACTGGAAAGAAAACTGCACCCATGCAGTTTAGCACAGTATACTTCCACTGCTCAGAATACATACAGAAGACAACAAAAAAAGGGCATAATTACATACAAGGGTCGGGGATGTTGAAGGAATACATTTTATAACACAGCAAGGAAGGTGTTGGGGGGCACATGGTGTGAGGAAAAAAAAACTAATGTGGGATCCCATGGTGATCCAGAAGCAGTTCCAGCATGGATATAATTGGCAACTGATGTCCATCTATGTAAGAAAAATAAAATTTACAGAAAGAACGAATTAAGTAAAAAAGAGTACAGACAGAAAAAACAAATAATTTAGCTTTTAAAAAAGCTGTTGGGTCTAAATCAAAATTTAAATCTCCTTCTTGTTCTGATATCAAAGTATCGACTGTCACAAAACACACTTCTCTCTATCTCCGTCTGCACAGGAGAAAGTAAAAGTGTCTGCTTGTATGATTCACTTTCTTCCTGCCTAGCTAAAAAGCATGTGACTTACAGTACTGTAAGCCATGTGATGTGTGGGGGGGGGCTGCCAAATCTGAAACACCAAGTGGATCACTTATAATCATAATGAGGAACGCGAAGTCCATTAAAACCAATGATTTTGCCTTACTTCACATTGCCATTCCACCTTAACGTGAAGTGGTAATGACAAGGCGGAGTGAGCAGTTTGCATTGTCCACTCAGTGTAGTGGAGTGGCAACGCGAAGTTCCCACTTTGCGCTCACTTCGCCAGTGGAATTTAAATTCGCTGCATCTCTACCTCTGAGATTATCGCTGTTCTGTTTTGTAGCTGCTCTCACTCACTTCTCCACTACAACTCCTTCTACTAAGGGTGGGTGGCCTCCAAAAGATCCTAACCTTTATTATCAATACCAGGAACAGGTCAGGGTTCCGATTAGTTCTGATTGGTTCTGATTAAAATTAGAACATTTAGTAAATTATATGAAAAGCCTGAAAACATTTCCAAAATGCACTGTATTTTTGTAACCTGTATATGTTGGTCTATGTTTCTGACTCCATTATATGTATTCTTCTGCTCTATCTCCAGTTTTTCTTGGCAATAGAGAATTCATGGTGCTTGTGTTCCTTTACCCTCTGTTTGGGGCAAGATATCACTGATTTAACACATCTCCAGCCACATCCTTATTACAGTAAATACACATCACCAATCACCCATCCCATCTACTGATACCCCTAATGTTCTAGTAGGTACATCCCAGGCTTTCACAACTGCTGACACCTACCCTACCCAGTATGCACATCTCTTTCACTCCCTTCAGCTGGCACTCCCACTTCAATATGCACACCTTATTATCCCATCTGCTGGCACTCTCCCTAACCCAGTTCTCACACCTCTACCTCTCCACGCCTCAGTTCTTACATCCCTGTCCTCTCCTTCCTCCAGGTAATCACATCAGTGTCTCCTCCCTACCTAAGTTATCACATTTCTGCCACTCTCCATGCCAGTTCCAAAATATCCACCACTACTTACCCGTTCTCACATATTTGCCTTCTATCCCACAGTTCTCACATTTCTACTCTATTCTGTCCCAGTTCTCACATCTCTGCACCTTTCATGCCCAACCCAAGTTCTTAAATAGCTGCCCCGTTCTCACATTTTTGTCTGTCTCTGCCCAAGTGTTCACATGTCTGCCTCTTATCCTGCCCCATGTCTCACAATCTGCCTCTTCTCTGCTGGATCACTTCTCATATGTCTGCTCACTTTTTTAAATCTCAGATGCTTCTTGCCTTAGTTTTAAAAACTGATGACCTCCCTGAATGAAAAGTTCCAATGATCCATCTCTACAGACTGCAAAGTCTCCAAATCCCCCATATTTAATTCCACATCACTTCAATAACTGTGAGGCTGAGACTGCCCATCTGGCACAGTAGTTTCCCTGATTAAAAAATAATCTTCTGGCCAAAAACCAAACAGCCTCAACTTTATACATTGTTACCGCTGACTTCTCCATGCTCCTCCGTCAACTCATGCACTCTTCAGCAATGGTTCAGGCATGTACACAGTATTGCATGAGCGGGAAGCAGAAGCAAGCAGGGTCAGCATGGCTGGCTGGCTTGAGAAGATGAAAGTGTTTAATTTTCTTTTTCTTATTGGGTCATTCCTGTGGACAAGGGGTAGTCTGTACTGATGGGAGTGTGATTTTGTGATTTTATTTTCATGTGCAGCCACTGCTATAGAGTTTGACTGTACATTTCATCCAGAATTTTTGATTGACCCAGGTTCGCTGTATGTCATGGGATCTAGGTGGGTTCTTATTTTTAACAGACCAGTCCACCCATTCCTACATTTTACCCTTCCACGTCCAACCACTTTTCCCTCCCCTCTTCTCCTTTTCCCCTGCCTCCCCAGCTCCCACACTCTCTATCCTGCTTTCACTAGATTCATTCAAGAGCAGTAACCCTGATGGACTTGACCCCAATCTCCTCTGTTTAGCTAACTTAGCCATTTCTGCTTTGGCCTCTGCCCTCCTCAGTTTTTCATTTTTCACTAATAAAGTCCTGTGCGTATGGAAGCATGCCAGAGTCCCCAACTCCATAAAGGTTGCAACAGTCCCTTACCTGGTAACTACCAGTCAATCTGTCTCACTCTGACAATAGCCAAGGTCCAAGGGAAGCTATTTTTTTTCAGCTCAGTCTATTTCCTGACTGTTTCTTTCCCAGTCCCTTTCTGTCTGGCTTCAGAAAAACCAAAAGCACTTTTGTTAACTACTTAGATTTAATGATTTTATCCTGAAGGGGGTACATCGGGGTTTAACGACTTCAGTTATCTTTTTCAATTTGGTACAAGTCTGGATGATCACCTTGACATCTCTAGACATATTAATTGATTTAAAGCCTGTTCAAGCTGTAGTGTTCACACTTGAAACTGTTTCACTATTTCTCTATTGCTCTGTGCACTAATTTTGAATGTGTTGTGACTCTAACTCATTGCTGCCACATTGCCAAGCTTTCCTTCTAAATTAAAGGTACATTTCAAGGTTTCAGTATCCTGGATAAATATAGATACTTAGAAAGATACACACTGCCATCAGTTAAAGACCAAGGGCTTGATTTTCAAAAGGGGCTTGAAGCAGTGCAAACTGAGACAAACAGCAGCTTACACCAAAGTCCCATGTTCCAGGGACCCTGAACCAGATTCTGGTACAGGAGGGGTCCCAGTGCCTAAGTCCCCACACTTGCAGTAACCCATCCCTGCTGCTAACACCTGGTGCATGGGAAGGATCCATCGCAGGCTCCTTGTGGCATGCGGAAGCACCCCCATCTGAAATGTTGGGTGGTGTTTGTATTAATTAAGTGTACCCTGAACCCAGGTAGTCTAGAAGTCCCCTCACCCCAATCCCTGATGTTGCCAGTGTTTGTTTTAATGAATTATACCCTGATCTGTGGTGGTCTTGCAGCCCCCCTGCTCCAACCCCCGAAGTTGCCCATAACTGAATGTAATTGTTCCCCTTCCCTGGTGTTCTAGTGGCTCCCACCCTTTCAGGTAGTGCCCACCAACCCGCTCCCTCTATACTAAACCCTCAGCCGGCAACCAGCAGAGCTCTCCACTCACCACCATGGACAGCTGCTGACTGACCTGTCAGTGAACACTGTACTGTATAATACAGTATGCACTCATTGACTGACAACTTTAATGACAAGCAGTACAGTTTAAAATGTCTTTTATTTTTTATTTACTATACTGTACTGTACAGTATTTATCTTTTCTTGTATTTTAAGTATGGTACATTACTTTTTACTTTCTTTACTTTTTCTTTGGACTGTGCAGAACAGTATGTACTGCACAGTACTGTCCATTGGCTAGCCCAGTCTGGTGCAAAGGAAATAGGGCCTCAGTCCATTATTGTTGGTCTTAAAGACAGAAGGTGAAAATGTGTTTTTATTGCTGGGCATAAACGATATTATTTCATCATTTTCATAATTTATTACTATTGTCAGTATTCCCTTGGTGCTCTACCTCCTACCACTCCCTGTTATAGGGGTCCATTTAGTGGTCCCTATCACGTGTCAGTGCTGGTGGTAGTGGTGTGCCATCTGGCAGCACTGGCTGGTGTGGATTTCTTCCTATTGGCCTCCCTCCCCTCGGGAACTCAGTCAGTCTTATAGTTAACCCTTCTGTATCCTCTAAAAGTACAAGATTGAACACCACTTTTCTTTTTTTATTCTGTGCATTGCACTGCCTATTTGCATGCACATTACAGTATTGAAAATACTGTACAGCATGCTGCAATATGCAGCATTCTAACCCAATTAATTCCAGCAGTATCAATAGCTGCTGCTGATGCAATATGTTTATGTCCATTATCCTGAAAGAAGCAATGTCCATCTGGGTATTTCTTCCTTATGTATTTCTTCACTGCTCCACTACCTGTTTTATTCTGAACTGTTGGCAGGTTCTGCAACTTAACTTAAGTTGCATTTCTGCCTATGACTTGTGCCTGTACCACTCCTGATGATAGACTGAACCTTTGTTTTAACTATATTTATTTTCTTGGCTCCCTGTTGACTGTATGTACATTACATGTAATACTTTATCATAATCACCATGTTAAACCTTTTATATTGCATAGCCACTTAATGTATGTCACTACACCAGTATGTACTGATTTCTCTGAAATATTTGTACTATGTAATGTGACCTTATACCAGGTGTTTTTGGCAGTCCTGTTTTGTTCTAATTGTATCTCTGTATTGTATTGATGTTTGCTGTGTTTGCCACCCTAGTTGCCTGGGTCATGACTGAAAATGGTCCTCTGGATCAGTTTGCTCACCCAGTTATCAAATACATACATACATACATACATACATACATACATACATACATACATACATAAATAAGTAAGTAAGTAAAATTATATATTCCCTGAAGAATTCAGCATTCATGATTCCTGTAAGCAAAAAGCAGGTACGGGTAAATTGCCACAGTTCATTATTCAGTATGAGACATTAGCTGACTTCAAGCAGCAACATTTGTTAGTTAACATACAGTTTTTTTCAGCAATAATATTTGCCTGGAAAAAATATCAACATATCTACTTATATTTTCGTTTTCTTTCATCGCTGGACAAAGATAAAGGATTTTTAAGTTTTTAAAAGTTTACAATACCGTGGCAAGCCCACAATGTAAAATGTAAATATCCTGGTACAGTGCTAAGCTATTTACTATCAGAAACAAGTGATTACAATATTCAAGTGCATAAACATTATGATTTTAGCATGTACATTCAAAAGGCAACCTCAGCGGAAGAGCTTTTTAAACAAGCATTTGTCAATGCTGAATGTTTGCTTGCTGGCATTGGCATTGGTAGTGTAGGAGTTACAGAGCTGCATAATAGGAATGGCAGTGAAGTATTGAACTGAAGCCAACCCCACCAGCACCCTGCAGAGACTGACAGGCATTGGGGTGTGCCTTTCGGTCATCAGGCATAATGGCCATGCCATTTCACCACACCCTACCCTGCAGACACCGACAAGTGTCACGGTGTGCCTTGGGGTCTTTGGCCCTTATGCGCACCCCATTCCATCAGGAAATATGGTGAGATAGGGGCAGTATAGGAGAATGGGGTAAACTTTGGGGCTGAAGAGTCCAAGACACACCTCGATGCCTCTCAGTGGCTGCAGGGTGTGGGTGGGGGTGGAATGGTATGAGCATTGCAGGCGACAATCCCAAGTCACAGCCCTGATGCCTGTCATTCTCTACAGGGTGAGGCGTTATGGTCGGAAACCCTAACACCTCAGGCATTCGTTGGTATTTTCACTCCAAATTTTCAACATGGTTTTTTTGTGACCCCACCTCATGAACAGTGACAATATCAATTTGTTAACTGAAAGCTGCTTTTGCACAGTGGCTACAGCATTTGTCACCACAGGTGCAAAAACACATTCTGAACAGGATGTAAAAAATGACAGCTGTACTGTTCATGGGGAGGTGTAAAAAATGACAATGTTGAAAATCTGCAGTGAAAATGTTAAAAAAACTGGTGAAGTCACGAGCATGCATAGAAACTGTGCAATGCACACCCGTAATGTAATTAGTTGGGCATTTTTTACAGCAGATTGTCAACACAGGCATTTTGGAACCTCCGATCATGAACAGTGTCACTGTGATTTTCTTTATCTGTCCCGAACAATGACTTCCCACAGCGACCATGCATTTCTGTGCTGAAAGTGTGAAAACACATTTCGGCCATGTTGTGAAAAATGACAGCTATACTGTTCATAAGGAAGTGTGGAAAAATGCCACTTGTGAAAATCTGGACTGAAAATATTACAAATTCATGAACTTACAAGGGTGCATGGAAACTGCACAATGCTCACTCATAAGACAGTCATTTTATGGACCTTTGTCACCAAATTTTCAACATAGCCATTTTAAGACCTCTGCTCATGACCAGTGTCACTGTGATTTTCTTAATCTGCCCCAAACATTGCTTTCGCACACCGACTGCGCCATTGTGCGCTACATGTGCGGAAACACATTTTGGGTGAGATGTGAAAAATGGCAGCTGTACTGCTCATAGGGAAGTGTGGTATAATGGCAATGTTGAAAACCTGGCATGCAAATATTAAGAAATTCACAAACTTGCGCGTGCGTAGGAACTGCGCAATGTGCCCTCCTAAAACAGTCATTTTGGGGAATTTTTTCACCAAATTTTCAACATAGCCATTTTAAGACCTCTGCTAATGAACTGTGTAACTGTGATTTTCTTACTCTGTCCCAAACATTGATTTCTCACACCGACTGCGCCATTGTGCGCTACATGCGCGGAAACACATTTTCATTGAGATGTGAAAAATGACAGCTATACTGCTCATAAGGAGGTGTGGTAAAATGGCAATGTTGAAAATCCAGAGTGCAAATATTAAAAATTCATGAACTTATGAACATGCATAGGAACTGCGCAATGCACACTCCTAAAACCGTCAGTTTAAGGAAATTTTTCACCAAATTTGCAACATAGGCTTTTTGAGAACCCACCTTATGAACACTGGCACTGTCATTTCATTAATCAGTCCTGAAAGGTGATTTCGCATGACCACGAAATCACCCTTTGGGCCCGATTAACGCCATAACAGTGACTGAATCCATGAGGAAGGGGTCCCAAAAACCCCATGTTGAAAATTTGCTGCCAAAATTCCAAAAAATGCCTAAGATATGCAGCAAAGTTGAAAAAAAAACCCTATTTATTACATTATACAGCTTACCGGCATTTCTTCAATTCACGGTCGGGTTTGAAGAATGCAGACGTGTTCCCAGTCCACCGAAGATCATTGCACCGGACTCCGGAGGTAAGTATGGGGTGAGGGGGTGTGGGGAGGCATGGTGCACAGTAGGTGGGTGCGGTTGGAGGCAGGGAGACTGTGAAGGACTGTTTTTTTATTTACAGGGTTTTTTATTATTTAGATGACGCGGGACGTTTGCCATGCTGGGGTGGGCTTCCAGCGTGGCAGCTGGAAAGACTGTTTGGGAGGCTGGAGCCAACAGGGGATTGGGCACCCCCGTCAGCCACAACAAGCTTTGCCACGCTGGGGTGGGCTCCCAGCATGGCACCTTGAAAGCTTTTTGGGGAGGGGAGAGCATGGAGCCAATGGGGGATTGGGCACCCCCGTCGACTATAACAATCTTTGCCAAGCTGGTGTAGGCTCCCAGGCGTGGCACCTGCACAGCTTTGGAAGTGTGAAGCCAATGGAGTTGGGCACCCCGTCGGCTATACAGTGTGTGCATGGGGGGTAGGGGAGCGCATGAGCATGCAATATGCGTGCATGCGTGTGTGTTGGGAGGGGGAACGCTGCTCACTGAAGCGGTGCTCTCTCTTTCAACTGTACGGCGCTGCATTTTGGATCACTGCACTATGTTTCTTGCAAATGCATGGAAGCAAACATAAAAACTGCAAGTAACAACTGTCTTAAATGATGTGGGCAACTATTTACAAAATTAGCTACAAATTCTGTTTTAACAATGTCTGAGAAAATTAAACATACACTAAAGATGAACCTAAGGATGTCAGAAATACATTTTTGCTAAAACAACTATCTGACAACTTTTTGGCTGACTAACAGATACTGCTGCTTTAAGCATTTTGCTCCTAAAATTGAGCATCACTAATCCTCAAAAATGCAGTCGGCCATGCCCTGGTTGGCTATCGAACCTCAGACATGAAGCTTTAGAGGATGTTTTGTCTTTGGCTTCATGGAGTTCCTGCCCTTCTTAAGAAATGCCATTGAAGCAAACTGCTTCATAAATACCATTGTGTCATCCAAAAAAAGATACATTATGGAACTGCTCCTTATTCTCAGTTCAAGTCCTGGCCTGATTAACTTGCTTCACTTTGTTCACATCTTGAACAATGGAGCAAAAGCATAAAAAAATAAAAGATGGTTTATGTCATGAAACTTTTCTATATGTAATAACAAATGAGAAAACGTTATGCTGATAATCATCCTTTTTTGGGTGGTTTTACCATGCCAACACATATGTCTATCTCATCTGGCAGTGAATCCTCATTCCAGAGAACATAGATGCTACTATACCAAGTTGAGCAGCCAGACACCAGAGGTCCACAATTTCCCTCATTGTGGTCTCTCATCTCAACTTAGAATATCACCCCCATGTAGCATTGTTTTCCTGTGTGCAAAAAGGAGGGACAGATTTTTAAAGCAAGCGACAGTACAGGAGTAGCAGTAGTGTTAGGCAAATAAAATGCAGTAGGTGGAAATTAAACTAAAATTCTACACTTTTTATTTTATTTTATTTATTTATTACAGTCTAAGATTACAATCACCTTTGAGCCAAGGCTCTTTTACAAAGGTTCCACGTCAGTATGAGAACAAACAAGCAGGACATTAATTATTAGAGAATAACAGGCTACATTTGTTTATCATCACATGAGTACATACAGATTAGGTGGTACTAGGGGTATGCACAGGACAGAGATAACATTAACAACGAGAACTTGGTGAGACTCGAGAAGAAGACGCTGCCGGAGGCAGTTGTCAAAACACACAGGAAGTGCAAGTAAGAGGAGGGGGGGAGGTAGAGGGGGAGACAATTGTATAATACTATATAGTGTATATTGAGGTATGTAACAGTGACATGTGGCATTTTGACCTAAGGTGTGTATCTGGTACAGACTGTAGGCCATGGGGCATGAGGAGCCTGGACAGGGCATTTCAAATGTAACCTCAGCCCACTATCCATGATGGAGAGCCCAGAGTTCTTCAGAAACACCTGAATCTTCCTCATACTCTTCCATTCAATCCTCATCCTCCAGATGACTGCACTGATCTCCGTTGGTATCTTTATCAATATTGTTCCTGGTGGATGTGATTACAGCAAATGTATGCCCAACTGTGGAACGGCATCATTTATTCAGCAGCATCAAGGAGTACCATGTCACTTCACTTGCAGTGCATTATGATGCAGTATGGTGCTTAAGAAGTGTATATGTCACACACCACTTCACCAGATGCCATCTGTGCTCAACCTACATAAGGCTGAAAAGAATGACATAATGCCCACTGTAGTGTTCTGAAGTATTCTCAGTCACAATTGCACCATGGACAAAATTACTTTCTAAGCAAGGAAATTCAATAAGCTGGCATCTTGGCCACTGAGAAGAAGTCTGAGCCTGACAAAGAGGACGCCACCGGTGACCAGACAGTCTGCTGCAGGAGTGAAGGAGAATTTTGTATAAACAAATAAATGCAAAAGCAGGATATCTATGGATAAGACAGAGAAGACACAAAAGTGCCTGGGGAGAAAGTTACCAAGGTACAGTACAGCACAGTTCATTTATTTTGTTTCTGCATCCAAATTGTGTTTTATAGTGTATTACTGTACCTTGTTCGGAGAATGTACATTATATGCATTTAGAAAATGGGCAAGCAAAAATCTGTTCTGTGATTGGCTAATACCATCAATTAGCTGGTCCGGTATGAGACAGCAGAGACCAGCAAATAACTAGATCAGTCAGTGTTTCCTCATATCATTCCAAGAATAAGTGGGCCACTAGAATGTTCAACTGACTAGCACCGCCATCTTGAATGAGCAACCTTAGTGAGTGCCAACCCCCTCACAGCAGCATCATTACCACATCAAACAAGCATAAAAAGCAACAGTAGAACAGAGAAAGTAAAAAAAATCAGCATAAAGTGCACCTCCATATTCATTTCCACATACGCGATCTCCCCTGTTGCTATGTGCCTGTCTCGAGGTCTCAGACATATTCATTTCCGGCCTAAAAGCCATCAATGTTCCCCAGCAGTAAAATATTGTGTGCCTTTCTTAAACAAGATTGAAATGAGCACCGAAAAAACTTGTTCACCGTTCTCTGCAATGGGGCATAAAAAAAACAATTGTACACAATAACAGATGGCACGTCAAACAGTAAGTCTCAGTGACTAAGCCCTGACCGCAGTTGCCTAGTCATAAATCCCACAGTTAAACAACCATTAGCGGGATGTCGAAAAAGCAAAGCACCGTTCCTCTGTGGCATTTGGCCGGATCGCACACATACCCAAAATAAAAGCTGAATCAAAAAACCCAATGGTAAAAGAAAAGTCAACCTAAAAAACAGGCAGCAAAGTGACAACACAAAACAAAACAATAAGTAAAAAAGTAATAAAAACACATAGAAATGCTTGCATGGCAGTGCGAGCTAGATCAGTTCTTCACTGACCCAATGCATTCGCGTGAGTCCTTTAGTAAAAGCAATTTCCAGTAAGCATTCAGCATAATTCAGCATAATTAAGCCAATTTAAAAAATACTCATCATATCTGTTCCAGCTCCGTTTTATTCAACCTTATGACCTCTATGAACATAGATGAGCTGTTCTCTAGCGACACCAACAGCAACCAGCAGGTACAGACAAAGCTTGATATTTAAAAGCCACTGCCTATATCAGTAATATAGCCACATGAAATGATCTTCTTGGTGTAAATGTAATAGTAACAGACCCTCATGTATTAAAAATGTTTCATTTTACAAATAGCCCAATTGCCATTTACAAATTATTGACACAGACTGCTGTTGCCTTTGCCTCTTTCTGTAGTTTAAAAGCAAACAAGACACAAAAAAAAAAAAAACAATTGCTGATGGGTGACCTGTTGCACTATAGAGCTCCCCAGGAGAGATTTTTTAAACTTAGAGTATCCAGTAGGACAAAAGACCTAACTCAAAAAATAAAAAAAACATCATTCTAATGCAGGCGGAGGAACTATTTTTTACAAAATTACTTTAAACTAATTTTGTATTAATTTTCTTTTTATTTAACTTATGTTTTTATAGTGCCCATTTTCTAAGTGCAATAATACCCTCCAGGTGGGCGGTATTGTGCTATACGGACCTTCAGGGCTATAAGGCCCTCCGCCCTGCGGCGTCGGGCCTCATTCGCCCTGGCAGTCGGTATAGCACAATACCGCCCACCCTGTTGGGTATTATTGCTTACTTCTACACCTTACAGTGTGCCTTTCACTTTACAGTATAATATGTTTTTCTTTTATTTTTAACAGTGTAAGCTTGCAGATAAAAAGTACATCGAAACATCAAGCAGGAGCAAAGAAAATAATACACATGATAAAGAAAATATCACATATGAGTTACGAAGCAAGGATGGAAGGGAACAGCAGCCAGAGTAGGAATGACCAAAGACTGAGAGAGAAATGGAGCAGGGAAAGTGAGAAGGAAAAGGCAGAGTTTCATGGAGAAATGGAGTTGTAAAGCAAGGAGGAACTAGCAGATGTCAACAGAGAAATGGGCCTAGCATCCTGTCCCGCTACCCACTATGGCTAGATTGCTGCAGTGGGGCCAGATGATGGCATTTAGTTTGTTACTTAATTGCTGTTATGGCAGTTTATTATGCTGTTTACTGGTTAGTTGTTTCAGATTTAATCATACTTGATCTCTTTTTCCTTAAGATTGATATTGGGTTCAGCAGTAGGTGGGTCTCGGTGTCTGTACAGATGTCAAGTTATTCTTTTCTATCATGGTGCCATGTAGAAACATTTTTGTGTGTATCTATTTGGGCAACACTAGCATCTCTGTACTATTGTGGGATAATCTCTGTTTGATTTCATTAGTCTGTAATCCAAGGAGCAGTTTTCACAGCTGCTCTTGCCAGGCTGGGCAATTTGCTTTGAATGTAACTTGTGAAGTTGTACTGTATGTCTATATTATAAAACCTTAATAAAGTATAAATTAAAAAAAAGAAAAAAGGAGCAGGAACTAAAAAAGAAAGAAGCAGAAAATCATCACATCCAGACAGAGACAAGAATACAGCTGAATAAGGATATCGATCAAATAGAGGAGGATCAAGAGGAAATTTCAGGTGAGTCTGAATAATCACAACAGGAACCAATGAGAGTACTCAGAACTGAAATGTGTAACATGGCTTACAGGGTAATGAGCCTCAAGATAAAGATGGATCTCATACTGCAGATGTTCCAGATACACAGTGGCATGTGCGGCACAGTACTTTCACATTCACATCAGTGATTATCACCTGTTTCATTCATACAGCTTTTTTAATCTGATGTGCAGATTTCAAGCAGTGGCTGCAGTGATGGCACAGTAGTAATAAACTCCACCAGTTCCCAACATGTTCCATTTGGGCCTTCTAATAAGGACAACATTACTGTGGCATCTTTTCCCCATGAAATGTTTTTGTGCTGATAAACAAGGCAAGAGAACAAAAACTATTGACAATGTCCAACTACAGTCCACAACTTCTGACTGCTCTGCTTTTTCATACACTGGTGCCTCAGAATCAGTCTCTTTCCTGGGGAACAACACATAAATTGTGATGCAAGTAGGGAAAAGAGGCAAATACCTTGTGCCATGTGCCATGGGGCTTTATGGACTATAAGTAGGCATTTAGAAGTTGCAAGTAGCCACATAAAATTAATAAGAAACAGAATAAATGAACTGTTGAAAATCCCAAGAAAGACTTAAAATAAACATAGAAACTCAGAAACAGACAATGAGAGCAGAAAAAGACCTGTGTTCTGTCCAGTCTGCCCAAGTTTTCTATAAGCCTTGGAGCCTATTGTTCCTCCAGGGTACAAACCCGCCCTGTCCTCCCCCATTCTCTTCCCTGATACTGTTGCCCAGTCTAACCACAATACCATTCATTATACCCCAACCCTGCTAGAAACTCCTAACTGTTTTCACACCCACAACTTTGGCTGATAGACTGTTCCATGGCCCCACCACCTTTTCCATAAAATAATACTTCCTTATGTCCCTCCTGAACCTCCTTCTCATTAGTTTCCACTCTTGCCCACGTAACCATGAGTTAGTGTTCAGGCTAAATAGCTCCCCACAATTTACTTGTTAATTCCCTCAAAGAACTTGTAGGTCTCTATAATGTCTCCCCTCGACCTTATGGTCTCCAGTGAGTACACGTTCAGTGCCTTAAGGTGCTCATCATAGGATCTGCCCTCCTGGTCCTGATTAATTTTTGTTACTCTGTGCTTTACTGTCTCCAGCCTATCCTTATCCTTCCCGATGTGAGAACTCCAGAACTGGGCACGTATTCTAGGTGAGGCCTCACCAGGGATTTATACAGGGAAAGTATTACCCTTTTTCCTTCAGCTATCAATGCCCTCCCAATGCCTCCTAGTATCCTATTAGCCTTGGTATAAGCCTTGTTTCACTGATTTGATTGTTACGGTGAATTGCTGATAATAACTCCTAGGTCCTGTTCCTCAGCTGCAGTGCTAAGTTTCTCCCTTCCCATCCATTACTCCATTCTGGTATTCTTGTTCACTAGATGCATTATCTTGCACATTTTGTGTTGAAACTTCAACTGTCAAACCCTTGACCACCCTTCGTTTTTTGTAAGTCTTTCTGCATTTTCCATTATTCCCTTTTCACTATCCACTCACCCACAGAGCTTTGAGTCATTTGTGAAGAGATGCAACCTGCCCCAGATTCCCTGTCCAGGCTCACTGATGAACATGCTGAAGAGGACTGGACCCAGGACTGACTTCTTTGAAACCCCAGTTGTAACCTTCCTCTCATCTGATTGAACCTCATTAACCATAACCCTCTGCTTAATCCACTAGTCCCCTTCAGCCAGATACTCACTCAGTTTACGATGACTTTAGCTGCCCCTAGGTTCTCCCTCTTCTTCAAAAGTCATTTGTGAGGTACTGAGTCAAATGCCTTGCCGAAACTGAAGCACAGCAGATGCACAGCATGGCCCTTATCTAGTTCCTTTATCACCTGGTCAAAGAAAACTATCAGGTTAGTTTGACAAGACCTCAATAAAGAAGAAACAACACGGCTAAGGATGCCTCGAGAGGAGCATATTGCTCGTAATATCCCAGTGGGCCAGTATATGAGGGCCAAGAGGAATTGTAATAAGGAGAACACATGCCTTGACAATTGTAACATTTTGGATACAATATTTCAAAATAGGAGTTACAGAAAATCATGTATACAGA
Source organism: Neoceratodus forsteri (assembly GCA_016271365.2). Taxonomy (NCBI): domain Eukaryota; kingdom Metazoa; phylum Chordata; order Ceratodontiformes; family Ceratodontidae; genus Neoceratodus; species Neoceratodus forsteri. Next base: position 249,884,066 of record CM028130.1, on the reverse strand, counting down.
GAGATAGATAGAGAGTTGATGGTATTTCGAGGGATGAGTTACAGATTGTGAAAAATAAAGATAGTGATGGTCAGAAACATAAATTTTGTTACCATTTTTAATATGCAGGCCAAAGAGTTAGAGAAAATCATTCAGAAGAACTGACATTGCTTACTGCTTGACCCAGTACTAAGTGGAGTATTGCAGAAAAATCCTACATTCACATACAGGAAAGGAAAGAATCTGAAGGATATATTGGTACAGAGTCATAATAGTAGAGAACAACATAATGAGAAAAAAAAAACTGCTGGTGGGGAACTTCAGATGTGGCAACTGTGCAGCCTGTAATGTTCTGAAAATGGGTAATCAAGTTACTTTACCACATAACAATCAGGTACTGTACATGAGTGATTTTATATCCTGTAATACAGAAGAAGTCATATATTTAGCCTTTTGTGACTGTGGTGCCTCCTATATAGGCAAGACTGAAAGGAAATTTAAAATTCGGATCTTGGAGCATATGCGACACATAAGACTGGGTTCACCAGAAAGTGCCCTTGCTATGCATATAAAGATTTGTGGAGAGGGATACAACTTTTGTTTTTTTGGTCTGGAGCATGTACGAATTAAAGATGGGGGGTCTTAATAATTTAATTTTATGTCAGGAGACCTATTGGCAAATTAAATTGAAGGCTGGAGTTTTGCCAGGCCTCAATGGTGCTTTCCAATCGGCCCTCTTTTTTAAAAAAGAAGAAATAAAATGAACTGTTGTAATTTGCTGCTTATTTTTTACATGAGCATAGTATCTACTGATAGTGAATGTTTACTCTTTGAATAGTACAATATACATTGTTATAGGATTGATGCTGAAGTAAAATCAATAGATTTTTTGTATATTATAGCTGAATAGCTATAATATACAAAATGAATAGCTTAATAGATTTTGGTGGTGGTCTCAAGTATTACAAGTATTAATATAGAATAGCCATTATGGCATAAAATTGTATAGATATGTATAGTTAAAGAAAATGTTTTTCCATTTGGTGTGAGACACACCAATGGGTTATATAGCATACATTTTTAGAAGCATTTAAAAATGTTTAAAAAGGTTATAAAAACATTTAATATGTAGTATTGAAAAGCAGCTTTAGAGAGTTTTTAAATAAGTATATTACAAATGATTGATAAGGAGCATATAGAACATTGGGTACAGTGTCCCTTTAAATAAGGTTGTGTGTCATTAAGGTGCAGGTATATAAGTAAGGAGGTATACTAGTTCAGACATCTTGAAAAAGCATCAGTGTGATGTGAGACGTACGTCGACATTTCACAGCGAGTGAGGGGGGTGCATAACTTTGTATTTTTACTTAATACATTTTGATACTGGTTGCTATACTGATGCAATGACTTTTTCTGTCTGGAGGGTAGCCGAGAGTTCTTTTTGTTGACTCAAAATTTGACAAGATATCCCTGCTATCAAACCATTCTGCTTACTATCCTGGAGCCTATTGCTTTCCAAGTAGTCCATGCGGTCCTCTTTGACTAGTGATTCCACCAGCTTCCCTACAATAGAGGCAAGAGTAAGAGGTCTGTAGTTCCCTGTTTGCTCTTTGTATAACTCTCTCCCCCCTTATGGGAGTGGAACTACATCTGCCACCTTCCATTCCTTCTGAACTTTTCCTGTCCTACGTGAACTGTTGAATATGCCTACCAGGGGTTCAGCTAGTTCTGCTACTAATTCCCTAAGTATCCTCAGATGTAACCCATCTGGTCCTGGGGCCTTATCAATCTTTAGGTCTGGCAACCCTTTGAAGACCTTTTCAATAGTAAATAATATTGACTGTCTTGTTTCCAAGACCACCTCTCATGGCTGCTTTGATGCCATTCTGTGGCAAGGAACCACCATCCCCCCTTGTGAAAACTGAGCAAAAGTAATCATTTAGGACAGTGGCCTTACACCTGTCCTCCTCTATCACCCTACCCCACTCCACTAGCCTTATGCTTTCCCCCACTTTTCTTCCCTTGTTCCCTAACATATCTGAATAACTGCTTTTCCCCACTATTGATCCTTCTGCAATATGCAGCTCTAGCTCTGCCTTTGCTTCCCTAATGACCCTCTTTGCCTTCCTGTTTTTCTGTGCATATTCTCCCTGTTCTACCTCACCCCTGCTTTTCTTTTTATTTATAAAAGGCCTTCTTTTTGGTCTTCTCCACTTCCCTCACCCTTGCCAAGAACCATAGTTTTTTGGGCTACCATTTGTATGCATACCCTAGGTGCCATGAGGATGGCCCCCTTAATTATCCCCATCTCTCCTCCACCCCACCTATGCTATGCACCACTGCTAATTTATCCCTGATTAGATCCCACAGCCTACTGAAATCTGCCTTAGGCTTGATTCCCAAAGCCCCTGGTGCAGTGCAAGGGGCCTGAGCCCCAAAGAATGGCGCAAAGCTCCCCATGCTCCAAACGATGTGCTGGGAGTGAGTTTCAATGGCAGCCTGCATTAACCACAGGCTGCTTGCCCCAAGTAGGACTTGCACCACCTGTGAGCCCAAAAATGGGCTGCAACATGGTGCTAAGGGGCATGTGGCAGATGCAAGCTGCCACATCCCTGAAAATGGGATTCTCAGAACTCTCCCTGAGGGAAAAATTCCTTGTACCCTTAGACCAGCCAGTGCTGGTCTAAGGGAACTTAGAAAATTCTCCTCTGAGAAAGTTGACCTGTTTGCAGCAATGTGCTGCAGTTCCCCCCTTCCCAGCCCTGATGTCACCAGTAGTCTTAATTATTAATATAATCCCCAATGTGACTGTAATCATATATAATAATAAACCTCTACCTGGTGGTCTAGTTGACCCCCCTCCCTGATCCCAGATTCAACTCCCTAATATAATTAGTTTTATACCCCTTTCCTGGTAGTCTAGTGAACCTTCCTCCCCAATCCCATATTCCACTCCCTAATATACATATTCAGAAACTCTTTCCTTGGTGGTCTAGTAGACCCCACCCCAGCAGGTATTGCCCACCACGCCTCTCCCCTCTAATCCCAAAAAAGAGCCAGCGACTGGCATAGACCACCTCTCACCTCCACAGCTGGCTGCCAACTGAACAATCACTAAGTGTTTACTGCATAGTGTACACGCTCATTGATTTGTCAGTCAGTGAGCGTGTTCACTGTACAATACATGCTCCATGACAGTTCAGTCAGTGGCCAGCCATGGAGGTGAGAGGTGGGCTGCATTGGCTGACAGCTCTGTTTCAGGATGGGGTGAAAGGGGTGGGGGGCAATACCTGCTGGGTTGGGGAGAGGTGGGGGTCCACTTGACCACCAAGGAAGGAGTTTGTAAAAATGTATATTAGGGAGTAGAATCAGGGATTGGGATTGGGGGTCCATTAGACCACCAGGAAAGGGATATGAAACTAGTTATATTATTGGGTGGAATCAGGAAGGGGATCCACTAGACCCCCAGGAAACGGGTATGAAACTAGTTATATTAGGGAGCAGAATCAGAGATCAGGAAGGGGTCCACTAAACCACCAGTTGATGAATTTAATAAACATTTACAGAGACAGGAATGTCGGGGGAGGGGCGCTAGACTGCCAGGTAAAGATTCTAATAATCTTTAACACATGCAGGCATGTCGGAAGGGATCGCTAGACCACCAGGGTCTAGAGTGGTGCACATCCACCCTGCAGCTTGCAGCAAAGCCTCCCAGAGTGCCCTGTTTTTGTCACATGGCCACGGTTGCCACAAGCCACAGGACTTTTCCACCAGGACCCTTTGTGATAGGGAATCCATTGCAGGGTCCCTGGCACACCAGGCTTTGACACAATCTGCCTTTGGCAGCAGCTTGCATCAATCTAAGGGCTGTTTGAGAATCTAGCCCCAATGGCTTCAGCCCTCGATTGTGGTTTGTCAGACCCAAGTTTAAATTCAAACCAAACAGAGTTGTGGTTACAATTCCCCAATGGGTCCTCCACTCCCACTGCTCCAACCATCTTCAAGTTGGTGAACACAACATCAAGAATTGTGGTCTGCCTGGTGGGTTCCCTAACTAGCTGCACCTATAGACAGTCTGGGAAATGTGCCAAATACATGAAATGTTCTATTATATTTTTCTGTAATGTTATCTGAATGAGTATCTTACAGTACATTGAATCTCTTATATTACATTTCCATCTCACCTTGTTTTTTCTATCCCACATTATTGTAGTGTCACACTGTATTGTAATACCCAGGTGGCCAGCACCCAGAGGTACGATTTCAAGTTTGTAATCTTGACTGTGGTGGAGGGGTTGTCAATGGAATCCCAGGTTTTGACTTTTGAAGAACAGGTTTATAGTGCATGAAGGAATGCTGTTACGCTTAGAAATCCATGCCTGGAACAGCGTTGTTGTGCTGTACTTGGTGTATCATGATCTTACTGAGCTGCACCAAGTATGTCACCGGTGCCGCACAACAAGATTGAACGCATTTGCACATGTGCAATTGAGTGGCCCACAGCGACGCAGAAGTCAGCATGCTGCTACAGATTCTGAAGCAAGGCTTATTTTTTTCTGATAGATTTGTTTGGGGATCACAGAGTGCTGCTTATGGTTGCCCATACACTGTAAAAGATTTTGTATGAGCAACCATACACAAACAAAGCAGCTGTAAGATCTCGAGGTTTCCATAGTAACAGACCTCTTGAGCCACACTCTCGATGTCTCTGGTAACCACGGAAACCTCTCAATCACAACTGCCTTGTTGTTTATGATTGTTCATACACAATCCTCTATAGGCTGTGTTACTCAACTATGGGGGGATAATATGCCTGGTACTGTAGTTGTTATGTCTTTGTAATAGGCACTGGGAGTTTGAATAGCCACATAGAATTACTAAGTAAATAACCAATATTGTACTGTAGTATAGTGCTTGAAACATCATGCTTCAATGCAGTATGTGGTCATGTTAGGGTAGGTGGGTTTGGTTGGATGAGATAGCAAAAGAGTGAAGTAAACCAAATTATCAGTCAAACCACAGAACAGTTCAAATGGCCATTTTATTACATACAGTATTCTGTTTAGTGTGCATTTCCATTTAAAATTTCCACAGCATGGATCCTGCCTCTCTGCATCCCCGGGTACATATACAGTGGTGATCCAGGGCTAGTCAGAGGCACCAGAAGGATGGAGAAAATTAAACAAATCCAGTCATCAGTTCTATGGCACAGGGCCCAGTGCTGGCTACAACCAAACCCAATGGCTTTACTCAAGGAGGGACTCATTTATCAGGATGCAAAGTGTGAGACATCAAGCAGCCCACTCTGGTAAATATTGTACTTCACTGCATTTAATGTAGAAAAAAATGATGTTTTATAATTTAATAATGTACATTCAGTCATACTACACTGTAGTTAGTGATGCCATCATGCAAATTAAGTAATGTAATGTCAGTATACACAGTAACCATTAGCTACTTTAAATGCTTTATTGTGTAATAAAAAAGAGTTAATGTTGGTTAACATTTGCTAATGTAAATGCTTTATTGTGTAATAAATTAATGCTGGTCTACTTTGCATCAGTACAGCTACTGATTTAATTTGTATCCATTGCAGTGCTAAGCAGGGGAGGTGAAGAGCATATTTATTGGACAGCAAGAGGCTAAAATGTATCCATTCAGGTGGCAGCCCCATAAAGGATCAATCCTGTCACCTCAGTGCTTATCCTGGTTGGTCTAGACCTCTATGAGGATTGGGTGTCCGGGGCACTGTGGGTGGTGACTACAGGCATGGAATAAGTAATTATTTATACTGTTTGGTTCATTGGAAATTTGCAGTAATTGCTAGATTTGAGTAACTATACTGCACTTGACATGCATGACTAGTCAGGGTTAGGTGTGGTTGGGCTGTGAGTCCTGAGAGTTACATTAGAGCTTAAAACACCTTTTTGTTGTTTATGAATATGGAAACTGTTTTCCTGTGTCTGATAGTTTGTTTACAGTACAAATGTTAATGGTAAAGTGTTTTCTGAATGGTGCACCTGTGTGTTGTTTGTTAGGCAAAGTACAGCTTGAATGTCTTATCTAAGAGCATACGTTTGCTTTACAAACATCAGACAGAAGCAGAAGAAACTTTAGACTTTCTTGAGGTATAAACAAGGAATGCGGTATACAGTTAAGGCAAATTAACATTCTCAGAAATTTCCTGACAATTCTGTGATATCACTAGAGAAATTCACAACCAGCAGTGCACTAGAGAGCCACCAGAGAGATAATCTCTTTAGAAATATTGTAAAATATCTCCACATATCCGACCATATCCATTGCAGCAATTATAAAATATCGGTACATATCTGACCATATCTATTGCAGGAACTGTACATTTTTCCCAAGGTGTCCCTTAACAGCTCCTAAATGCCTAGATTAATTAAATCAGGAAATGGTGTTTTTTTGAGGGGCCCAACTGTGTGTTGTTTGTTAGGCAAAATGCAGCTTGAATGTCTCAGCCACTACATTTGCTTCATAAACATCAACTAGAAGCAATAATAACTTTGGATGTTCTTGAGATATAAACAATAAATTTGGTATGCGTATTTCCCAAGGTTTTTCCAAACAGCCCCTAAATGCTCAGGTTAAAACATCAGGGTAAAGTGTTCTTTGAGGGGTGCCTCCACATGCTGATTATTTGGCATAGTGCAGCTTGAATGTCTCCTCTCAGGGCCTGCATTTGCTTCACAAACAGAAGCAATAATACATTTGGAATTTCTGGAGGTATAAAAAGGATATAGAACTGTATAACTCCTGTAAGTCTGTTTATTGTATTGTGTATCCATTTATAATACAATAACAAGGGTAAAGTGTTTTCCAAACAGTGAATTTGTGTTTTGTTTGTTAGGCAAAGTGCATCTCGAATGTCATCTCTCAGGGCCTGCATTTGCTTCATAAACATTAGACAGTAATAAATACAGAACTTCTTGAATTATAAATAAGAAATTCGGTATACATGTTTCCCAAGGTGTCTCCTGACATACCCTCCAATGCCCAGGGAACTGCAATCAGGGTAAAGTGTTTCTGTGGGGTGCATCCGTGTGTTGTTTGTTAGGCAAAGTACAGATCTAATGTTTCAGTGCCTGCATTTGCTTTACAAACATCACACAGAAGCAGTAATGATTTTGAAGTGCCTCGTTGTATAAACAAGAAACATGGTATACATGTTCCCCAAGGGTGCAGCTGTGTGTTGTTTCTTTAAAGCCAAGTACAGCTTGAATGTCTCCTCTCAGTGCCTGTATTCACTTCACAGACAGAAGCAGTAACTGGAATTTGTTTGAGGTATAAACAAGAAATTCAGTATACATGTCCCCCAAGATGTTCGCTGACAACCCCTAGATGCTCAGGTTAATAAAACAAAGGTTTATCCCAGTGCGTGAGTGGGACATCCATCTTAAAGAGTCTGCTGCCATCTGCAGATACTCCACAGCCCTCAAGTAAGTCTGCATGAGGAACATCTGACCAAGATAGTAGATAACACAGTACTGTGTATAGATATACTGGAATAGACGGTCTAAGGTTAAGTAGATACAAGTAGTGGGGTGGCAACTAGGGGGAAGGGAGTAGTAGATGTCAAGAAGGTTGCAATTTCTAGGAGGATTGAAAAGGGTAAGTAGGAGATACTCTATCTACTATTGGGTAACAGTTACATTTCAGACAGATTAAGAGAGAGGTAGGAAGTCAAAGGACATAGAAGGAAAGCAGGAATATACAGAAAATATTCAACAAACTAAACAGACAACAGACAAAAAGGTTATGAAAAAGCATTGGAGTGATGCGATGCAATTGGTGTGGTGCTGCCATCTTTTGAGACACATTCTGGAGAATGTGGAGCTGCACCATTTTCACTCACCTCTCTGGGTTGAGCACAGAGGTGAGTGGACTCCAGGGTGAGCTGGCAAGGGTGCAGAGAAGCTTTTGGTTTGCCCAGGGCCACCAAGTCTGCCACCGCTCCACGTTTCCCCCAGAAGATCCTAGGCAGAGGCAGAACTGCTGGACCTTGGTGGGCTCCAGGAGGATGGAGGGGCAGGTAGGGTACATACTCCTCAGCATGTACCACTAAAAAATTCCTTAACCACACTGGTGGGATGCGGCAACCATGCAGAGGCACTTCCTGAAGTGGGAAGGGGGTTGGGGTCCTCAGAAAGGAAGGCCCCAAGGTGGGAGGAAAACCCCTAGTCATGAAAGAAGCAGCTAGAGGTGCGGGACTCTATCATTATGGGGATAAACTTGGAAGCAGAAGGAGGGAGGAAGGGAAAGGGAGGTGAAGTGCCTCCCTGGTGCTTCCGCTTTGAGGGATGGAGAACAGATTCAGAGGATCCCTAGGACATCAAGAAATGTAAGGGAGATTGATGACATTGTCCACCTAAGGACAAATGATCTGGCAAGGGATAGGGTAGTAGCAGTGCAGGGTAATTTCAGGTAATTGGGGAGGGGCTCAAAGAATATAGCATGCATGGTGGCATTTGCCAAGGTGTGACCTGTGTACAGATGAGGAGAAGAAAGGGCAATCTACACCACAGTTTTTAACAGTTGGTTGAAAGTATGGTGTATGATGGAAGGCTTTGCCTACACTGGGGACAGGGGACCAGCCTGGGAGGATATGGACCTCTATAGGGGAGATGTCTTGCATTCTTTTCAGGAGTCAGACCAGAGTCTCTAGTGGAAGGTTTAAATACTACTTTGATAGCCATTTAAAATAGTGAGGGAGGGCAGGCTGTATTATAAAAGGAGGTAAAGATGAACTCCTTCCAGATGATGATGAAACACGGATAGAAGGCCTGAAGAGAGGAAGCTCCAACAGGGCAGGGGCACATAAAATTGGGGGGGGGGTAATTGGGTACCAATCAGGATAGCTAGAAAAAAGCAGTAAAGGAGACAGGTAACAGAAAGGGTAATCAGAGAAGAAGGGGGATGGGGAAGCTCCAGGAAATGGAAAAGATGGGGAAGGGGGAATTAGGGAGGCAAGAAAGGGTGAAGTAAGGTATGGAGAGCCATATGCAGCAATGCAAGGTGTCTGGGAGATTAAATTCCAGACCTGGAGGCCATCATGGAGGAGTCTAGCTTGGACTCAGTGATCATAACAGAGTCAAGGTGCACTGGCAGCCATGACTGGGATGTGGCCATATTGGGCAATTCTCTGTTCAGGAGACAGAGGGAAGGGAAAAGGAGTTGTACTATATGTGAGGGAAAGAATCAAGACATGGAAGTGCAGGGGCAAACAGAGGAAAAGGAAGGACTGGAGGTGCTGTGGAGCATCTTGAAGACAGGTGATGGGGCCGCTATCCATAATGGAGTGGTATACAGTCATCCAACACAGGGGGAGGAGCTGGATAAGGCACTTGGGGAAGGTTCACTGATGCGGCAGTGACATACTGTACATTTTGCTGATGCTGATTATGGTGCAGGCAAAATGTCACCTAACATTACAGAGCCAGGCATTTCATCTCCTGGGAGATACAGTGCCAAAGCACCCTCCTTTGAAACAGTCAGGTTCAACCGCTGCACCCCCCAAAACTAAATATAACCTCCTCCATGATGGGCATGCCCCAGAGGGGGAAGAAACTGTGTGAGTGCAAAGGGCAACATGAGTGAGGGGTGATCTAAAGTCAAGATAGCCCCTTTCACTCTTACCCTTTTTGAGGCACCATAATTGCCACAGCAAAATGTACTCTGCAACTTCAGGGGACATGCTTGGGGAAGACACCACCTGGATACCAAATAAGGTGGAGGTGTTGCTAGTTGGTGACTTCAATTTGGTAGATGTTGATTGGAGATGTTCAGCTGCAGCTTCAGGAAGGAGCAGGGCCATCCTTAACTTTCTGCAAGGGGCCTTTCTTAGGCAGCTAGTCAACTAACCCACTAGGAATGGGGCAGTGCTAGACCTGGTGCTTACACACAGGGATAGCATTGCAGACTTCACAGCGGGCAGTCCCTTGGTACCAGTGATCACCATACAATGTGGTTTAAAATTAAGATGGAAGCAGAGGCAAACCTCATGAAAATGAGGGTCCTGGACTATAGGAGGCTTGATTTCAAAAACTGCCTATTAGGGGGAAATACCTGGTAGGGTTACTGGAGCAGTGGGGACAAATAAGAGACGGCTTAATTAAGGTAACCAGCTTTGGCATGAAGGATGTGAGTAAAAGCAAAAGGAAAAAGAGATCGTTATGGTACTCTAGGAAAGTGGCCATGGTGGTGAAGGAAGAAAGCGTGGCATTTAGGAGGTATAAGGAAAAAAAGAGGGAGGAAGACAGGGAGGTGTACAAGGTAAAACAGAGGGAAGAAGGTAGGGCAGTGAGGAGAACAAAGGTGCAGACAGAAGAAAGGATAGCCAAATGGTTAGCAAATGAGGATAAGACTTTCTTTAAGTACATAAGTGAGAAGTAGAATGCAAGGGATAATGGGATAATGAGGATAAGAGAGTAGCGGAAGAAGACTGCACAAAAGAGGACCAAGAAAAAGCAGACATCCTGAACAGGTACTTCTGTTCAGTCTCCACAGTGGAGGGGGGGGGGGCAGAGCACTAATGAGCAGCAGGACCAGAGGGGAAGGAAGGGAGGTGGAATCAAAAGCATTTTCAGAGGAAAGAGTCCTGAAGTGACTTGAAACTCAGTGGACAAGTCTATGGCACTGGAAGGGATACACACCAGGTTGCTAAAAACTCTGGAAGGTGCTAGCTGCCCTGCTGACAGCCTTATTTAACAGTTCATTGGAATCAGGCTTGGTTCAAGAGGACTGGTAAACAACAAACGTGTTCCCTCTACATAAGGGTGAGAGCAGAGAACTGGCTAGTAACTATAGGCCAGTGAGCCTCACCTCAGTGGTGAAATAAATGAAAATACTATTGAAGGAAATGTTGGCAGAGTATCTTTAATTCAATGGCCTGAGAGACCAAAGGCAGCATGGATTCATGGGGGCAGGTCATGCCAGACAAATCTAATGTAATTCCTTGACTGGGTGACAAGGGAGATAGATTGGGGAGGGCACTGGACATAGCCTGTTTGGACTTTACCAAGGTCTTCTACACTGTGATTCACAGGAGACTGATTAGGAAACTGAGCAGCCTAAGGGTGGGATCCGAAGTGATGACTTAGGTTAGAAACTAGTTAATGGATAGATGACAGAGGGTGGTGGCTAATGGCACTCACTCTAATGATGGAAGAGTATTTTTGTGGAGGGGGTCATCTCAGGGCTCAGTACTGGAATCATTTCTCTTCAGCATCTTCATAAGTGGCACTGCAGATGAACTGGAATGGAAGTTATGCCTTTTTACAGACAGTATGATAGTATGAACATTTGTAAAAGGGTGGACAATATGGTGGGGATGAAAAAAATGTGTAGGGATTTGGGAAACCTTGAGGCATGGTCAAGAGCATGGCACTTGGGGTTCAGTGCCAAAAAGTGCAAAATCATGCACTTAGGGTATAAGAACCCAAGTCGTAAGGGGGAGGTAATAATCCCTCTTTACAAGACACTGGTTAGGCCCCATCTGGAGTACTGTGTGTAGTACTGGAGGCCACACCTTCACAAGGACAGTAACCAAATTGAGGCAGTCCAGAGAAGGGCAACCAAAAATGGTGCAGGGACTGCATTAGAAGACATATGATGACAGATTAATGGAGCTTAATATGTATACCCTTGAGCAAAGACGGGAGAGAGGTGATATGATCGAAACATTCAAACACCTTATTTTTCTCTGTAGCAAAGTGCATCTTGTAAAGAGGGATTATTACCTCCCTCTTACGACTTGTGATACCCCTACTAATACACCTTAACATCCCCCTAGCCTTACCTACTGCTTTAGATGTCTGCTTGGATGATTTCAGGTCATCGGTGATGATGATGCCCAAGTCTCTTTCTTCCTTTGTGACTGCCAGCAACTCCCCTCCCAGCCTATAGGTGGCTTCAGGGTTTCTCTTCCCTATGTGGATGATCTTGCACTTCTTTGCATTAAATCCCAGTTGCCACTTTTCTGACCATTTTGCTAGTTTATCCAGATCTCTTCTCATTCTGACCACCCCATCTGGATCATCTACTGTGTTGCAGATCTGTGTGTCATCTGCAAACAGACAAGCCTTACCCTCTAGTCCATCTGAAATGTCACTAATGAAGATATTGAAGAGGACTGGCCCCAGAACTGATCCCTGAGGTACCCCACTTGTGACTTGCATCTCTTCTGACTGTATACCATTTACTACCACTCTCTGGTTTCTGCCCGTCAACCAGTTTGCCACCCAGTTGACCAACTTCTGACCCACCCCTAGCCTACCCAGCTTATTTATCAATCTTCTATGTGGAACAATCTTTGTTGAGAAAAACACTTATTTTCTTTATTTATGTGTTTAGGAATTGTGTAGCCCAGAACTGCCTCATTGAAATGATGTATTTAGATTTTAAGATGGTCCTGGGAGGACAGGACAGCAGCTGTGTTAAATAGTTACATTATTCACAAATTCAAAGTTTCTAGGTACTTCACAATAACTACACAGTTACATTATTTATAGTATTTAGAGTTTCAACATGCTTGGTTACAGTTACAATAAAATCAAAGGGCTGGATAGTCAAACTGCGCCATTCATAGGCGCAAGCCCTTGCACTGCGCAAAATAGTTGCGCAGGGGTGTGTCCGGGGCGATATTCAAAGGAGTTGCGCTATTGAACGCTCGCTGAATACTCACCCAACACAACCACTGTGCATGGCGCAGTGGAACTTGCGCTCACCGCAGTTGAGAGGAAGCATTAACTTGTGGTGGCGCAAGTACCATTGAGCCATGCGCAACTCGATATTCAAAAGGTGACATGCAAATGGGGCTATAATTTATGCAAGGCACAGGGGGCCATTTGCATCTGATTATGGCCCCATTTGCATGCCATTAGCATGCAGGTGCTCGATCCCCGAGACTTGCGCCTGGCCCTGCCCGGGCAGCAGCCATCGGGGACGAACCCCTGCAGCCCCATCGGCGGGCAAAACAGTGTAGAATCCCCCACCCCCACTGACCCGATCGCGGGCATGGTTTAATTCCCCCAACAGCCCCATTACCGAGCAGTGGTTGTGTAAACCCCCCTCCTGAAATCAGCCCTGGTGGTCCAGTGGACGAAAAGCCGATCGCGGGCGATGAGTGTAGAATCCCCTCCCGAATTCAGCCCTGGTGGTCTGGTGGCACATCCCGATCGTGGGATGTAAATGCTGCACAAATCCCCACCAACATTGCCCTGGTGGCTAGTGTCCCCTCCCCACCCACCCACAAAGCCCCACCACCCGCTCCCCCCACAGCTGGCGAGGCGGCAGCATCCCTCCCGCCTGCCCCCCGCCTTCGCCGACTGACAGCCCGGTAGGGCTACGCCTGGTGAGAGAAAGAGCCAATGGTAGCGCAATATACCGTACGCGACAGTCAGTTTGTGAATGAATCATTCACAAATCTGGACTGTCATATGCAATATAAAGCGGAGGGATGCTGCCGCCGCCGCTGTGGGGTGAAGGGTGGTGGGGCTTCGGGTGGGGTGGGAGGGGGACACTAGCCACCAGGGCAATGTTGGGGGATTTGTAGCATTTACATCCCGCGATCGATGTGCCACTAGACCACCAGGGCTGAATTCGGGAGGGGGATTCTATACTACTGCTCATTTATCGGGCTTTTTCGTCCACTGACCACCAGGGACACGCTCGGGGAGCTTACTGGCGCGTTCGTGATCGGGCTGGTGGGGAGGGATTAAACCATGCCCGTGATTGGCCAGTGGGGTGGTGGGGGATTTACAGTCGGCTGCCCGCGACCGGGCTGCAGGGAGGGGCACAGGGACTGGTTGGGGGCCAGCCACAGGTGGCAGCTGCTGTGTTGCGCCTGCAATGCAGCAGCTCACCTGTGGGTTGCCCTCAACTTAAGCCTTTTTTTGGGCTCAAAGTTGTGCAGGCGCAGGTTGGGGTTGCGCTGCACAACTCTGCATGCTCTGCTGAATATCAGGCTGTGCAGTTTATGCATGGTTCCTCCCCCTCCAGTTCAGCATGCATTCGTTTGCATTGTGCTGTTGCTCAGCATGTTTTCTGTGGCGCAACTGCCTCCTGCTGAATATGGCAGAATGGAGCAAGTTCGGACTTGCGCAGGTGCAACCCTGTTGTGCATGGCGCAACCCTTTTGAATATCCAGCCCAAAGTATCATCTCTCTTGCTAAACTGTGGACACAGAAGCATAGTAGTTTTGTAGAGTCAAGTAGTGCAAATGAAATAAGAAAATGTAAGATGGAGAGTTACAAACTTAAGCAAGGTGTTTGGAAATGATTGAGCATGGTTCTCTTGAAATGCTGGATATTCCTGAGGCTTGTGGTTCCACTTGATACAGACCAGAAAATAGGGCCTCCACTTTCTACTCCTTTAACCCCACAGGACCGCAGGGTTGAGTGTGGTCTAGTGGAAAAAGCACAGGCTTGGAAACCTGGAGACCCAGAGTAAAATCTCACCAGAGCCCTATTGTACTGTGTGATTCTAAGCAAATCAGCTAACCTCTTTGTTTGCCCACCCTTGCTATAGAAGCCGAGCACTGCTGTGACAGAGATGTTGCATTTTGTCGGGCTTTCCTAACTCAATAAATAGTTTAAAAATAATGTGTTACAGCAATTTCAAGACCAAATAATTGACTTATTTGTTTTTGTAGACTGGTTAAGGATATGTGTCCTGTTTTCTGTCTCATCCTGGGGAAGGGTCACAGGACACAGGAAGTACTAACTGATACTAAACCAGGGTCATTTGTTGCTGGATTCACTAATGGGGTAAAATTTTGCCAGGACACCAGAGGAACTCCACTACTCTTTTTGAAAAGTGGAACAGTATATTTAAACATTCTATTGAACAACCACTGGAACAGAGAGATGGGCCTTTGACTTAATGTGTTATCCAAAATCCGGCACCACTGATGGCACAGTGCCCCTCAAACACCATGCTGGGGCATCAATATGGTTGCTTTTAACCAAGGAGAGAGTGCCCCTTGAAGAGCTCCCAACAGCATTTCCTGCAGCACCAGCTGTTCATTGAAGGTCTACTGTCCTACTATATAAGAGGCCTGATCCTGCATAGCTTCTGAGATGTGGAGGGAACAGGTCCCAGGATGGTAAGGGTACATGGATCTATGCAGGATTCAGCACAAAATATGATATGATGACTGAACACCGTGGACTGTTTTCTTTGGACTAAAAGATGTATGAAAGACAGCTGAATTGAAAGAACCCAGGTAGAATAAAGTTCATTAGCTCATGAACTTTGATGAACATCCATCAACGGTTCATGAATATCCATCAAAGTTTTTTTTCCGTAACATTTTTTTTCCATTCATTTTGTCTGTTTCCTCCCTTTACACTCCCTCCTTCTCACAAAGTAACGTGCGTGTGTGGAGGCATGCGCAAGTCATTTAACTGTGCTTCTGTGTCTCCTGACCTCTGGTGCTGCCCTCCGTCCTCCACTAGGGGGCAGTCAAGGAGAGGGACAACAACCTTACCCTGTCATGGAAAGGACAGCAGTCCTTCAGACTGTTGATCCTCTCTCTCCCCTGCCAACCCCCAGCAATCTGAGGTTGCTCCAGACCACAGGTTGCCAGCATGGCACGAGATGTGGCATCCAGTGTTTTAACCCTCCATGCCACCAGGCTGACTAATATCCATCAAAGTTAACTAGTTGGTCTTCAACTCAGTTCATGTGCCAAGTGCATCAGCTCAAAATTGTTGAATTTGCTGAACCATTGAAGGGCTTATGATGCAGATTTTCCATGAGGAATTTGTTTGAAGTTGTTAACTGACTGTGAATCAAGTATTCCCTAGGAGTGTGTAGTGGTATAGTTGTTTTGTATTGTAGTAAGCAATAAGACACAAAGAGGTGTTGTTTGTGCTACCTCAAGCACATACTCATGGGTGTAATACGTCATGAGACTACAGGCCAAGTGTCTTCAACCCATTCAAGTGTGGCTGTTGCAGTACAACCAACACAATGGGAGTATCTTTTGGCAATAATAAAATGTGGTTTGTGTTAAGAATGGGAGAACAGTATAAATAAAAACTGAAACATGTTAAAAAAGTAGAAGTTTTGTGTGAAACTGTCCCTCCACAGATGGGCTGTTACTCAGAGGGACTAGTCTGAGTTGCACTGTATAAGTCACTGCACTATGGTGTGTGTGCTTTATGTTTAAACTGTATCTTACAGTCACCATCACTGTCCCTGGTGTTGTTCTATTTTTTTTCTTTAAATTAAAAACTTTAATTTTTTAACTAGAAGTAATTGGCTTCTGGAGATTTAGTTCAATGACTAAGTGGACCAGCAAGGTAATAGTGTAAATGCGAGTGAAATGTAATTTGCGATTGAAACATCGAAGAACTGCACACTGATATTTGTTGAAATTGGCAACATTGGTACTGGGACTTCTTCCTACTCATTGGTTGTGCAGTTTCAATCCAATGGGTGCGAACAAGTTACAGCCAATCAGGATGCAGTATTCTTAGTGCCCATTTGTGAATGTTACCTACTACTATTAGTGGGGAATGGAGTTTCTGTGTACTGTATGTTTTGAGATATTATTCACACTCTTATTTTTACTCTGTTATTCACTGCTGGCAGAGAATAATGGCATTCCTCTGCTACTGAAAATCTGTGGGTAACAGGGGTCAAGTCATGTAATACACATCTTTACAGCACATGCACAAAACATTTACACTGTCTGCAATGGAAAATTCATGAGATAGGGCTCGTTAACACATAATTACCCACAGCTGTCACAGTTGCATTTGATCCACAATACCATATGTTTACACAGTTTATTAATTATGTGGATTAAGTCAAATACCAAGAGGAAGAGAATCAAATCCCTTGTAGTCTCATCCTACACTGCTGTTCTCCACTGGATCCATTTACTAATCTCAGTGAACACCGTGAAAAAAAATGTTTTACAAGCTATACAGTACTGGTCTAGTTATTTCAAATCAGTTATAAGATTTCAAAGCATTTTATTTTTCAGCCATAAAGCTCTCCATGTTACATTCTGCTTCTGTTTTACTTAATATTAAATTACTAAAAAGACCCTTTTTTAAGGCAGTAGAGCTTGGATCTGTGAACTTGAAGACCCAGAAGACCTGGGTGTCAATCTCGCAACTGCCACTTGCATACTGTGTGACACTGAACAAGTCACACAACCTCCCTGTGCTTACTTATCTGCCATGTCACATGTAGAAAAAAGCAAGCCTTGGCTCAGTGTGCTATTCCCTCAGAAAAACAAACAAACAAAACAAAACTAAATCAAAACTAAAAAAAATTAAATCTTTATGAAGACCCTCCATTCAAACCTATCAATATGTGCTCATCGTTTTGTCAGCTATAGAAAATACATAATGACAACTGAAAAATAAATGATTGAGGGGGTGGCTAACTTTTAGACAAGGTTGTGGAGGCAGAGACAATATTAGGGTTCAGCAGAAACTGGGATGTATTTAAGGGAGTTATAAGACATTATACTGAGGTGAACCCCTTTCAACCAATCAGATCATGCATTTATAGGGCACTGTGTGGTGGGAATGCTCTGTATATAAGGCAAAAAACAGAAATGGCTGAATTAGTCAAGAAATAACCCAGGAATATGCAAATGACTCATTAAATTACCTAGGAATATGCAAAGTAGGCAATAAATGCCATCTGAATGTTGAGTTAAGCAGAGAATCATTCCAAGCTTTGAGTCTGTCCCAAGGTTAAATTCCTGAATGTTCTATCAGAATGTCACACTTGAGAAAGCAATGGCTGTTCATTCACATTTTGTGGTAATTTATCTCACTATACTATAATAGTAATATTTCTCTGCACATCTCCCTCTGTTTATTCTTCTAACCCCCTGATCTTACTATGTTCGTGTCATCACTTCCCCTAGTGTTGTCATCCCCTTCCTGAATCCCTCCCCATCCTTCTCCATGAAGGGTCGACCTTCCTGGTTGGTCCGTTCATGCCTTCTTGTTCTATTGTTTGTATAATCAGCTTACCGCACGCTGTTACTTCCTTGCCTTGTTAAGTATTCCTCAGACTTTGGTGTTCCCTTAATTTTAAATTGTTAATCTGCACACTCTGTGTTATCCATTGTTGTTGTTGCTATTTTTTCACTGTGTATATCAGCCTGTTCTAATTGTCCAATTGTATTATTTGTATTATTGTGTAATTAATTCTGCCAGGACCATCTTGGAAAATTAGCTTTCTCAATGATAACTCTGCCCGGTTAAATAAAGTTTTGATTGAATAGTGATAATTGTAGGGGATCAGTGGGTCATTCATCAAAAATAATGGCAATTGGCACTCTGGAGCATGACCTCAGCCTCTGGCCACAGTCAAAAGATCCTGGCCTCCAGCCTCGGTCTTTGACCATGGTGCCCATTGCCATTATTCCCTTATACACCCTCCAATTCCCATGATTATTCCTATAATGTAGAATGGAGAGGGAGAATGAGGGATGTTATAAATGTTAAAGATGTCCTACTGAGTAGGGAGTCTTAGGACAGACTAGATGAACTGCAGGTCTTTTGCTGTCTTTCTCTTTTCTGTGTTTCTATGTTTTCAAAAGTGCATTGTCTTCTCTAGGAAATCATAATTTTTTTAATTTGTTCTAGGATTACAAATACCTTTGAGCTGAGGCTCTTTTACAAAGGTTCCACATCATTGGTACAATTGAGACAAACATAAGCAAAGATAATAGTTTATAAAATAAAAAAAAAAAAAACATATAGTGTTGTAGAGGAAAAAACAACGAAGTGAAACTTTGGGAAGGGGAAAGGGAAAGGAGGAAGGTGAAATCAGGGAGACTAAGTGGATGGGAGAAAAGGGGAGGTAGGTGAGGGGGAACAGAGAGAGAAGAGGTGGAAGGCGGGTAAGAATAGAGGTAGTGCAGCCGGGTGGCATTTGTCATGGGCCAGCAGGGGAGGTGAAGATGGGGGGGGGGGGTGCTCGCAAACAGCAGGAGTAGATGTGGTAGACGTGGATCCAAAAGGGTATCTTCAGCTATGGAACCAAAAGACATGTTTAGCCAGAACAGCCACAGAGGTTGGAGGCAGTGAGTGTTAGGCGGAGCTGCGTCTTAAAAGTGCTGAGCTATAGTAAGGATGAGATGTCACTGGGAAGACTGTTGTACCAACTAGCGGCCCGGTAAGCAAAGGATCTTTGGCCTTGTGTTGTGCGGCAATGCGGGATTTGCAGAAGCTGAGGTTTCGATCCCTTGGTATGGCGGGTGTGGATTCTCATTTGTACGAGGGCACAGACTCCGGGGGGGGGGAGGGGCAAGGTCCAGCAAGATTTTCTTAGTAGTAATACAAGTTTGGTGTTTCATTCGATTGGCAAGATTCAACCATCCAGTTTGAGAATAGAGGTCACAGGTGTGAGTTAGGCATTAGGAGCCAGTAACAAGTCAACAGGCCTTGTTGAGGGTGATGGATACATGTTTGAGTGTGGTGGTTGTAGCAGAGCTGTAAATGATAATGCCATAATCAATGATGGATATGATGGAGCTCTGGACAGTGACAGCGAGGGCTTTGGGTGTCAGGTGTTTCCTATCATGGAATAACAGGCCTAGCCAGGAGTTATCGGCTTTGGTGACATGGTCGATGTGGGCAGTGTAGAAGAGGTGAGGGTCAAGGGTGATCCAGAGGTATTTAAAGTTTTTGACCTGTTCCATTGCGGCACCTTGTCTGGTGATAATGGAGAGTTGGAAGTGCTTCTGTTTATTTTGGGAGCTGCTGAAGATCATAGCCATGTTTTTTTTTGATTACATATCAGTTTGTGCTTTGTGAACCAATTTTCAACCGAGGAGAAGCCGAGTTGAAGATTTTCTTGCAATTTCTTCGGGTCCTCGTGTGTGGCAAGGATTACTGCATCATTAGCATACAGGGTGATATGTCCGGTGCAGGAGTCCGGTAGGGTGTTAAGGAACAGGCTGAAATGTAGGGGGCCCAGTATTGAACCCTGGGGGACTCCAGAGAGGACAGGTTTGGAATCAGAGTGCACATCCCCAATTTTTACACGCTGGGAACGGTTTTCAAGATAGCTTTTGAACCAAGAGATTCAATCATTGGAGACACCAGTATTTTTTAGTTGGCTCATTTTTTAGCATTGTTTAGCATGACAGAAGAGCCACTGGACCATTCTCATAAACACGATTATTTTACAGTGAATCATGAGGGTTTGTTTTGCATTGATTTCCAGGCCAGCTGAAACACTTTACCACAGTTCAAAGGTTGTGGAAAGTGGCTGTACCTTTCTGTGGTACAAGAATGTTCCAGCTGATCAGAAATCCTCTTGGCAGCTGGTGTTTTACACAGCACTGCTGCATTCATAGCAATCAGTTCAAGTTCTGAACCGAAACCAATGACACGTTTGCTGCTGGCATAGATAGCTTTGAAAACACTTTCATTTAAAAAATCTAAAACAAAAAAAAAACTATTCACTATAAAAAAATAAAACTGATTCGTGCTCCATACCAGCCTGTGTTGAAGCTTGGGCTTGATTGCCACCTCCTGACCTCTTGAGCTCACTCTTGAGGTCTGATGTAATCAGAACCCCTCTGTGGAAGCACAGGCTGCTTGTGCATGGTTACCCAACCAGTATTCTCTGTATTCTGACTACAAATCTAAGTCTAGGTGCCAGGGGTACTGAAAATCATTAAGCTGTTCTAAGTAGAAGCAGGATCCCACTTGAAACTATGATAAACTGTATAATATATTAATTGTAAAGCACTATGGAATGCAGTGTGTATGAACAGTACTATATAAATGCAAATTCTATACTATTTTTCAGTCCAGGAATTGCAGTGGCAATACGTTATGATCAGAACTGGGTGTATGCTGAATTTTTGCATGTCCTGGTTCCATAGTAAGGTATGCTGTCAATGGCCAAGCATCTTAGCCAGCCAGGGGGTTCATTTATTCAGCATACACCTATGCCCTGAATAGACTTTCTGCACTTATAAAATAAAAATACTTTAATAAAATAAATATATAAATGTCTTTAAACTGCTGAAAACCTAAAGAAATTGAGTCACATTTATTCTTTTATAGGATAGGTGTGGACTCTGACAACTGCTGATAAATACGGTTATAAGCGAATCTATGACTTAATCAGTGATCACAAATTTTTTCTTTATACTACTATCATCATCACTAATTTTTTCATACAGTATTGTCATCATCAGTCTGCCTCCCAGCCACCCCCCCACCAGCACTACTTCCACTTCTATACTACTCACGTTCACTTTCCCACACTACCCATTTTTGCTTTCCCACACTACTGGAACATGCAGAGTAAAACCGCCAGACCAGCATTCATGGAAAACATTTTACCTCTTCTCACTCCAGATTCTGTTTCAAAGTGCTGTCTGCTTCATGTTCTTTTTTCATCTCTCACAGCTGCTACTGTTGCTGCCACCTGCCTGATCACCTCCCCTCCTGGCATCAGGATACCACTCCTCTCCACCAAACCTGCTCCGCATCTTATCAGTCACTGCACTGACTCCATGTCCATCTGTTCCCAATTGACAGACCCAATGAAGTTAAAACAATTAGATTTTTTTTTTTAAATAGTCTGCCTGCTAAACTGCTGCCACTCCAGTCAACGCACCCCTTGGCTCACACACCCAAAGCGAACTTGCCACTTCCTCACTACACTGGAAAACCTGCTAAATTAATAAACAGAGAGGAAAAATACCAGTCCATATTTCATTAAATCCTCCTCAGAGCACAACATCTTCCTTCATTCATGTCGACCAGCACTCTCACTAAGAAGTGGTACCACCTTGCTCTAATTATTTTTCAAAAGAGCTCCTTGGTCACCAATCATAATGGATGCTCTGATGCTGACACAACATCCACATTTTGTGTACCTAACAGCTGCCTAGCAACCTTTCCTTAAAACAGACCCACAAAAGGAAAAAAAAATCACAAAAATGTAAATTATAATATTAAAATATAATAAATAAATAAAATGTTATTAAAACATAAACCTTCAATATTCAACATGGAACCTATTGCATAAATGAAATATGCAATTGGGGACAGTTAGATACATGATTTATCAATATTTGTGCAGTTTGCCTTCTACCACATCACTCATGAGGTTACCTGAAGTCAAACTGCACTCATATAGATAAATCATGTATCTAACTGTCCACCATTGCATAGCCTTTATTTATTTATTTGATAACTGGCTAGGTAAACTGATCCATGGGGCTGTTTTCAGGAATGACCCGAGCTATTAGGATGGCACATACAAAAACATGGGATCCAGCACACAGTACATAAAAAGTAACTTAAAGAGGAAAAAACAAACAAACATGTAGTCAAATAGGTTCATAAAACAACCAGTACAATGAAATAAACATGCAAATGGAGGTGATACCTCCAAATAGGATAATGCTTATAGTCTAAACATTTCCTACAAATAATTAGTATGTCAGAAACAACATACAGGGGTAGGTGATAACATAGATAATACGACTAGAAGTGTTGCCCTAGTCTCATATCATGATGTGCATGTACAGACTGTAGCAGTTAAAAGAGCATTTCTGAAATGTAATTTAAAGAGATTGGAACTGTTTGATGAGTGGAGCAAGGCCGATAAGCCATTCCAGAGCATAGGGGCAGCAATGCAGAAGGCTCTCTGCCCCCTCTTGGTTGAGGTCTGGGGGCGGTCAGGAAGATATAGGGAGGAGGCCTTCAGCTTGTGTGTACCTGACTTGATACTAAGGAGTCTGTGATGCTAACACAACATCCAAATTTTGTGTACCTAACAACTGCCTAGCAACCTTTCCTTAAAGCAGAACTACAATATGAAAAAAAATTACAAAAATATCCATTATAATATTAAAATATAATAAATAAATAAAATGTTATTAACACATAAACCTTCAATATCCAAACTGGAACCTATTGCATAAATGAAATATGCAATCAAGGAAAGTTAGATACATGATTTATCAATATTTGTGCAGTTCACATTTTGTGTTTACCTTCTGCCACATCACTCATGGCTTACGTCACTCATGAGGTTACCTGAGGTCAAACTGCACTCATACAGATAAATCGTGTACCTAACTGTTCACCACTGCATATCCTTTAGTGAGTCTCTGAGCACAGGAAAGGTCCCAGAAGACTGGAGAAGGGCTCATGTGATCCCGCTCCACAAGAGTGGTAGCAGGGAGGAGGCAGGAAACTACAGACCAGTCGGACTTACCTCAGTAGTGGGCAAGATTACGGAGGCAGTCCTTAAGGAAATGATAGTGCAACACTTGGAATCCATAGGAGCACAGGATCCAAGACAGCATGGGTTTACAACAGGAAGGTCCTGTCAAACTAATCTCATAGATTTCTTTGACTGGATAAACAGAGTGGTGGACCAAAGGGGAGCAGTTGATGTTGCCTACCTTGACTTCAGCAAAGCTTTTGATACTGGTTCACGTAGAAGATTGAATAATAAGTTGGGTAGCCCAGGTGGGCCAGAAGTTGGTCAACTGGGTGGCAAACTGGTTGGCGGGCTGAAAACAGAGAGTGGTGGTAAACAGTACAGTCAGAAGAGATGCAAGTCACAAGTGGGGTACCTCAGGGATCAGTCCTGGGGCCAGTCCTCTTCAATATCTTCAACAGTGACATTGCAGATGGACTGGAGCTTAAGGTTTGTCTGTTTGCAGATGGCACAAAAAATCTGCAACAGAGTAGTTGATCCAGATGGGGTGGGCAGAATGACAAAGGAATTGGATAAACTGGCAAAATGGTCAGAAGAGTGGCAACTGGGGTTTAACTCAAAGAAGTGCAAGATCATGCACATAGGGAAGATAAACCCTGAAGCCACCTATAGGCTGAGAGTGGAGTTGCTGGCAGTCACAAAGGAAGAAAGAGAATTGGGCATCATCATCACCGATGACCTGAAATCATCCAAGCAGAGCACTAAAGCAGTAGGTAAGGCTAGGGGAATGTTGAGGTGTATTAGTAGGGGTATCACAAGTCATAAGAGGGAGGTAATAATCCCTCTTTACAAGACACTGGTTAGGCCCCATCTGGAGTACTGCGTGCAGTACTGGAGGTCACACCTTTACAAGGACATTAACCAAATTGAGGGAGTCCAGAGAAGGGCAACCAAAATGGTGCAGGGACTGCATCAGAAAACATATGAGGATAGATTACCAGGGCTCATTATGTATACCTTAGAGCAAAGGAGGGAGAGAGGTGATATGATCGAAACATTCAGACACCTTAAGGGCATTAACAAGGTGAAAGAGTCTAACATGTTTCAACATAAGAAAAATAGCAGGACAAGAGGACACAGAATGAGATTAGAGGGAGGTTGATTAAGGGGTAATGTGAGGAAGTTCTTTTTCACAGAAAGAGTGGTGGATTTATGGAACGGCCTACTTCAGGAAGTTTACCTTGGTCTAAATTCCTCAGAACATGGTCAGTAAAACAGGCAAGTGCAGTGGTTATGCTGTGGCCCTTTTTGAAGCCATGCTGTTAGGCAGATAACAGGTTATAATTTAAAAAGTGGTTGAATATTTGTTGGAAGACAATTTTTTCCAGGATTTTCTTAAGTGGGAGAGGATGGACATCAGCCTGTAATTTTCAAGTAGTCTAGGGTCACCGGATTTGAAAATGGGGACAACTCTGGCCTGCTTCCATAACAAAGGGATGGTCACAGAGGAGATGGACTGATTAAATAAAGTGGTAAGAGATTTGGCAATGAGGTCGGCTGTCGGCTTCAGGAACTGAAGGCAGAAACCAGCACTTGCCAGCACTGACAGATTTAAGGAGCCTCCTGAAAAGTCACTGGACCTTGGTTGGGGAAGTACCCTTGAAATAGAAGGCAAAAATGCCACCTGCATCTCCACAGGGGTAGGAAAGGTGTCCTTGAGTGGAAGTTTAGCCAGGTAATCAGCAAGGTAGATGAATTTGTGGTGACTTGAGTGGGCTTGGCAATGAATCCAGCATCAGTGAGCAGTTTGATCTGGCTCCGCCTGTTGCCTGGCTTAATTAGAGAATTCACCATGGCCCGGAACCTCCTAGGGTCTCTCAGGTTATGGGTCTGCTGTTTTTTAAGAAAGTAAGCCTTGAGGGACTTGGATTCTTGTTTGCAGAGATTCCAGAGTCTCTGATAGTTGTTCCAGGTATAAGAGGATGGGGAAGATTTGTAGGCGGTCCATAGAGCATCCCTGCGTTTCATTTTGGTGAGGAGTTCTTTTGTTAGTTGCCTTGTGTTCCCACTCCTTATTCTCTGGGTGGTAGTAGGGAAGTGTTTGTCCTGGATAGAGGACAGGGTGGCAGTGAGGAACCCAAGGGCAGAGTCCACATTTGTTTGAGTATGCAGGATGGACCAATTTATGAACCTAATGTCTGAGAGCAATTTGCCCATGTTACATTTTGAGAAATCCCTGAAGGCTAAAAACTTGGGAGGGGAACAGTGACACCAGTAGGCCCAAGTACAGAAAGTGGAGGAGTGGTCACTGATGGAGTCAGACAGTACCCTTGCCTGAAGGGTCCTGTCCTCCCAGTTTGTTAGAATCCAATCTAGAAAGGAGTGAATGGAAGACTTGGGGTTGATCCGTGTGGGGGAGGAAATAATTTGGGTGAGACTTAATTGTTTTAACTGCTCTACATACTCAAGCTGTCGGCCAGTAATGTACATTCACATGTTAAAGCAACTCCTGCAGTGCTAGTAATCTTACTGTATTATTTAGAAACTACTGAACTGTTAAACTAATGAAAGGTAAAGACATTTATTTTAAAGAAAATACTTGGTGCTATACTTGGATTTTAAGTCAAACAGAAGACTTTGTTTGTCCATAATGCTTGACTTCCCTAAGCAAGGGGGGATTATATTCCTTGTTTTAGTAGATAATCATCTAGTTTTTTTTAAAAAACACCCTGCTATTAGAATCAATGATTTCTGAGGAAAGTTTGTTCCAAATGCTCACAATTCGATTATTAAAAAAATATCTACTCCTATTGTTTTGTGGCTAGGTTAACTTAATTTGTTTATTATGACTCCTAAGATGGAAATTTCAAGTT
This sequence comes from Neoceratodus forsteri, assembly GCA_016271365.2. NCBI lineage: Eukaryota > Metazoa > Chordata > Ceratodontiformes > Ceratodontidae > Neoceratodus > Neoceratodus forsteri. Next base: position 249,858,015 of record CM028130.1, on the reverse strand, counting down.
GAGTAGCATATGCCCAGCTCATCCAGCATCTGTGCATCTTTGGAAACGCGATACATATAGAGCAAATCCCCTCTCAAATGTCTGTTCTGTAGGCTATATAAATTCAAGGTCTGCAGTCTTTCCTCATAAGGAACCCTCGTCATCCCCCTGATCATTCTGGTCATTCTTCACTGCACTCCCTCGACAACATTTATATCCTTCCTCAAATACAGATTCCATAGGGGAATACAATAATCAAGATATGGTCGGACCAGTGCTTTGTATAATGGTAGGATACACTCCCTATGTCTTGATGTAAATGAGTGCCTTATCATGCCAGTAACTGTATTGGTCTTAGTTACTGTCTTCCTACAATGGCCTTAAAAAGTAAGATCTTTATTAATTAAGATTCCAAGTTCCCTTTCTTGGGTTACTGGTTTCAACCTGTACTTATTGAGATAATAGTCCTTGTTAGAATTGTTTGCCCCCAGATGTAATATGACACACTTATCAATGTTAAACAGCTTTCCATTTTGATCTGCCCATCTTTGTAATTCAGACAGGTATTGTTGTAATTCATTAACCTTTTGTAGATTCCCCACATTGTTATACAATTTAGAATCATCTGCAAATTTAACACAGTAATTTTTTAATGTGTCGTTCATATCGTATATAAACAGGTTGAACAGAACTTGACCCAGGACAGACCCTTGGGGCACTCCGCTAGTCACCGGTCTCTGTTCTGATACATAACCCCTCAATCTTACTCTCTGTGTTCTTTTATCCAACCAATTTCTTACCCAATTAATGATATATTTGTCTATACCCATGTTTACCATCTTGGCTACTAGGAGTGAATGTTGGACCTTGTTGAATGCCTTCTGATGGTCTAAATATATAATGTCAACCGGGAGATTATCTTCTAACATTTTACTAACCCTGTTATAGAAGACAAGCAAAAGATGACTCACATTTGCTCTGTCGTTTCTTGCTCAGGTTTTGGTTTTCCATCTGTTCCCAGGTTGATTGTTTCCTCCTGGCTTTTGTCTCTTAAATTTTGGCAGATCACTTTATTTTTTTTTACTTTTTTTCCTGCAAGTATTGCTTATTTAAGTTTCTGGTAGACATTCTGTTCTGTTTTGCTTTGCCTTCTGCTGTCATTTAAGTACTTAAGTTATGTATTACCCCATTTACATGCATTATTTACTAAGATTACTGAGTACTGTAATTGGTTACCCAAAAATCAAGTATTCAGAGCATATAGATGATAGTATTGATGCTCCAGGAATTGAGCTGGAATCCAATTGAAGTGTATTGATACAAGTGCACCAATCCCCTAATTTTCAGTAGTTGGTAACATGTAAACAACATTTGTGCACTGTATCAATCCTTCATGTACGCAGAATGGCAAAATATTAATTTGTGCATTTATATGTGCATTCTTCCCTGTTTACATGCATCATGTAACTCTAATACTGAGTGTTTGATCCCCAGTAATCCAGTTATGCAGTGCATGTAAAAAGAATCAGTTTACAAACTGAAACCTGACATTCTGTGGATTATCAGGTACTTGAGTTCAGGTTCATGTAAATGTAGCATAAGTGAGGTCTGAGTGCAGTTACTCCCCAACTCCCTTGCTATTAGAATGTCTGATGGGAATACCTACTTAGAATAACTGCACAGATAGTTTACAGTTCAGTGATTAGCAAGTCTTCACAAGCAGCCACTGCAGTTTGAGTGGTCCCTGCACCCTTTTCATTCAGCTTAGTAATTAAGGAGCAGACAAATTTATTAGAAAAACAACAGTGAGCTGATGTTGTGTTTTGTCATAATGTCACTACTACTGTAGCTTCAGAATGCAGTTCAGAAACCCAACTGTCAATTAAATAGAGGAATTAATTGATAGTCAGAAGATGTGTTTAGACCAATAAAGATTCTAAGATTCTGAAACCCATTTTATAACAGTAGCCAATCAAAGTGACAATGGTTCAGAGATGGGCTTAAGACCATGTCATAATGCAGAAAGCATGACAGCCAGGCATTGCATACTAAACAGCAACATTAGTCATCCTGAATTGCAAAGTCATTCTTAAATCCCCAAGAATGTCTATCTTTAGCTTCAAAATATTGATGATATCTGATAATGGTATAAGCAGCCCCTAACTACAGCCACTGTATGGGAGTTGAGGGTCAAACATTTCAGAGAACTACTCACAGATTGCTAACAAGTCTATTTCACTACAAGAGCATTTCCATAAGGATGGTCAGATATTGTTTCTTCTGCTGCCTAAGAACATATGCATTGGAGCCCCTCTCTTTTAATGTTGGAGTAAGTAGGAAGCGGTCAAATAATTTAAATGCTGCCTAGAATGAAGAGCAATGTGTAGGATGCATAAATGATACAAGAAGGCATATACTTCCCAATGTGTGTGGTTTTTGTAAATACACATACAATTCAAAGCTTCAGACCAAGTGCCAAGCTTCATGGGCATGCAACTCCATGTGCAACAAACAAAACAAAGCAAAACAGTGTCCTACTCAAAATCATGGTCACAGTTCCAGTGATCACTAGAAGAACAACAGTAAAGCAAACACAATGTAAAAAGGCAGGAGAAAGAATGAGTACACAGGAAATTATATCAGCACTTATTTTAAATGGAAAAACAAACATGCTCAAAGTTTTTTATACTGCATAGGTTCTCTTACCTGACCTTCACTGAGCATGCCAAAGACAATACCTCCAAATCCCGTGAACTTGATTTTCGGAAATGCAACAACTCACACCTAGCTTTGGATTCTGCACTCTGTCCCAGCACTTTTAGTTAAAACAGTTACAGGACTCCAACTCAAGGGGTGTCCTGGTTCCCCCTGCCTATGGGCCTGGGGCATGTGCACAGTGATTTTTCGACATTAGAGCATCAAATAAAGACATGGTTTGGAACTATAGACCAATAAGTCTAACTGCCTTGTGTAGCAAATTGCTAGAGAGATTAATAAAAATAACTCTTGAAAGGGAAATAGATGCCTTAGGACAAATTGATAACTCACAACATGGCTTTAAGAGAGGTCTGTCATGCACAACAAATTTGATTGTCTTTTACAACAATTATCAGTGTCAGTTTGTACAATAGGAAACCAGTGGATGTAATCCTACTGGACCTAGGGAAGGCCTTCAGAATGGTCCCCCATGACCTCCTAGTTGTTAAGTTGCTTAACATGGGTTTTAGTCATGATATAGTTAAGTGGATTTACAGATGGTTATCAGATTGTACTCAGAAGGAGAGGAAAAATGGTGAAATGTAAAGGATTGGCTTCATTGGTAGTGATGTCCCTCTGGCATCGGAGTTGGGACTGACCTTGTTCAGTATATTTATCAGTAACCTAAATCACAATATAATTAACTTAATAAAAACATTTGCAGATGAGACCAAGCTAGGTGGGGAAGCTGATTCTGTTTCCAAACATCAAACATTGGCTCAAGACTTAAAGTCTATTGAAAAGTGGACTGCCACAAATAAATAAATTTTAACCTAGAAAAATGCAGCGTGTTACATCTTGCTAAAAATAATCCGAAATATTCTTATTACATGGGTATTATATGGCCACCAAGGAAAGGGACTTGGGTATAATCATTAATAATAACCTAACTTTGACAGACAATTGTATTCAGGTATCAAGGAAAACTAATACTATCTTAAGGTCTGTAAAATGCACATTTATTTCACAAAACTGACAGTGTTGTTTACCTAGTTACGAATCTTATGTAATTCCATATTTAGATTTTGGGTCACTATTTTGGAACCCCCATCTAAAAAGAGACATAAATGTCATAGAAAGAATTCAACAACATTCAACTAAGATGATAAGGGGGTTAGACGGCTTCAGCTATGAGGACAGACTAGATTCACTAAATCTGTTTAGCTTGGAAACTAGGAGAAAAAGAGGTGATCTGCTGTTGCTATATAACACTTTAAGAAATCCTGATCTCATGGCCCAGAGTGGATTATAATTTAATGCTAGGATTACCAACCTAAGATCTCATAATAAACAACTGTTACTGCTGAGGGTGTATACAAACAAGAGAAACAAGCATTTGTCAATGTCGAATGTTGATTGCTTTGGTCCATTGAGGTTGCTCATTTGCCCTCTGTCACTCACTCGTTCTGTTTCTCCCTGTGCTGCAGGCTGCCCTTTTGTAGTGTGCTCCTGCCTGCATTGGCACCTTTTTCTGCCCACAAAGAAATCCGCCGGTGTCCCAACAGAGCTCCGTTGAGGTGGCTCACTCCCCCCCTCTCTCACTCACTCATTCTGTTTCTCCTGGCACTGCAGGCTGCCCTGTTGTACTGGGCTCCTGCCTCTGTTGGCGGCTTTTTCTGCTCACAAAGAAATCTGCAGCAGTCCCAACACAGCTCTGTTGAGCTCACTCACTCCCCCTCTCTCACTTGCTTATTCCGTTTCTGCCGGTGCTGCAGGCTGGCCTTTTGTATTGGGCTCCTGCTTGTATTGCCACCTTTTTCTGCACACAAAGAAACCTGCAGCAGTCATGATAGAGCTGCATTGAGCTCGTTCACTTACCCTCTGTTACTTGCTCATTGTGTTTCCCCCAGCGCTGCAGGCTGCCCTTTTGGACTGGGCTCCTGCCTGCATTGGCACCTTTTTCTGGCTACAAAGAAATCCGCAGGTGTCCCAACAGAGCTCAATTGAGGTTGCATGCTCCTCTTGTCTCACTCGCTCATTCTGTTTCTCCTGGCACTGCACACTGCCCTTTTGTACTGGGCTCCTGACTCTGTTGGTGTTTATTTCTGCCCACAAAGAAATCTGCAGCATTTCCGACAGAGCTCCATTGAGCTAGCTCACTCCCCCTCTGTCACTCGCTCATTCCATTTCTGCCGGCGCTGCAGGCTGCCCTTTTGTACTGAGCTCCTGCCTGTGTTGCCACCTTTTTCTGCCCAGAAAGAAATCTGCAGCAGTCATGATAGAGCTTCGTTGAGGTCAGTCACTCCCTCTCACTCACTCTTGTTCTGTTTCTCCTGCCACTGCAGGCTACCCTTTTGTACTGGGTCCCTGCATGTATTGGTGCCTTTTTCTGCCACAAAGAACTCCGCAGCAGTCCCAACAGTGCTCCGTTGAGCTCACTCACTCACTCCCCCTCCCTCACTTGCTCGTTCTGCATCTCCCTGTGCTGCAGGCTGCACTTTTGTATTGGGTTCCTGCCTGCATTGGTGGCTTTTTCTGCCCACAAAGAAATCTGCAGCAGTCCTGACACAGCTCTGTTGAGCTCACTCACTCCTCATCTCTTACTCACTCATTCCATTTCTGCCGGCACTGCAGGCTGGCCTTTTGTACTGGGCTCCTGCCTGCATTGCCACCTTTTTCTGCCAACAAAGAAATCTGCAGCTGTCCTGACAGAACTGAGTTAAAGTCGCTCACTCCCCCTATGTCACTCACTCATTCTGTTTCTCCTGGCACCACAGGCTGCCTGTTTGTACTGGGATCCTGCCTGCTTTGCCGCCTTTTTCTGCCCACAAAGAAATCCACATCAGTCATGATAGAGCTCAGTTGAGCTCGCTCGCTTCCCCTATCACACTCGCTCATTCTTTTTCTCCCACTGCTGCAGGTTGCCCTTTTGTACTGGGCCCCTGCATGCATTGCTGGCTTCTTCTGCCCACAAAGAAATCCACAGCAGTCCCAACAGAGCTCTGTTGAGCTCACTCACTCCTCCTCCTCCCTCACTCTATCGTTCTGTGTCTCCTGGCGCTGCAGGTTGCTGTTTTTTTCTCGGCTCCTGCCTGCATTGGTGCCTTTTCCTGCCCACAAAGAAATCTGCAGCAGTCCCAACAGAGCTCAGTTGAGCTTGATCACCCCCTCTCTCACTGGCTCGATCCTAATCTGTCCCAAACACTGATTTCTGACAGCGACTGTGGTATTCTGCGCCAGAAGTGCGAAAACACATTTTGGCCAGGATGTGAAAAATGACAGCTGTACTGTTCATAAGGAGGTGTGAAAAAATGGCACTGTTGAATATGTGTCTTGAAAATATTACTAATTTGCGAAGTTACAAGGGTGCGTGGAAACTGCACAATGCACACTCATAACACAGTCATTTTAAGGAGTTTCATCATAAAATTTTCAACATAGGCATTTTAGGACCTCTGCTCATTAACAGTGTCACTGTGATTTTCTTAATATATCCCAAACACTGATTTCCCACAGTGACTGCCTATTCTGCGCTGAAAGTGCGAAAACACATTTCAGCCAGGATGTCAAAAATGACAGCTGTACTGTTTATAAGGAGGTGTGTAAAATGGCAATGTTGAAAATCAGGAGGGAAAATACTGCAAACTGGTGAAGTTACGAGCGTGCGTAGCAACTGAGCAACACACGCTCATAAAACAGTCATTTTTTGAATTTTTCCCACCAAATTTGCAACATACACTTTTTGAGACCCCACCCCACCTCATGAACAGTGGCACTGTCATTTGGTTACTTGGTCCTGAAAGGTGATTCCACACAGTGACCACGAAATCACCTTTCGGGACTGAAAAACGCCATGACAGTGCCTGAATTCATGAGGAAGGCTCCCAAAAACCCCATGTAAAACATTTGGTGCCAAATTTCAAAAAATGCCCGAGATATGCATCAGAGTTGAAAAAACCCTATTTATACCATTATACAGCTTACCTGCATTTCCTCAGTTTGCGGTCAGCTTTGAAGAGTGCAGACGTGTTCCTGGTCACCGAAGATGGTCACGCCGGACTCCAGAGGTAAGTATAGGGTGAAGGGGGTGTGGAGAGGCAGGGTGTGCAGTGGGTGGGCACAGGTTGTCGGAGGAGGCAGGGAGACCACGAGGGACTGTTTTCTTTTTTCATGGGGTACAACAAAAAAAAAAAACATTGCGGAACTTTTTTTTTTAACAGGGGCATGTGGCACACTGGGGTGAGCTCCAGCGTGAGAAAGGAGTGCTTTTTGGGGGGGCAGCTGTAGCTGATGGGGGATTGGGCACTCCCATTGGCACAAAAGGGGGGTGCAAGAGTCGAGGGGGATTGGGCACCCCCTAGGCACAAATCTACTGGGTTTTCATGGGGGGGCATTATGCTGATGGGGAGTGGGCTTCCCCATTGGCTAAACATACTGGAAGGGGGGACATAATGCCGACAGGGAGTGGGCTCCCCCGTTGGCAACTTTCACTAGTAGGGGGACTGAAGCAGATGGGGATTGGGGCCCCTGTCGGCAAAAACACTAGTGTGGTGGGGCACATGCTGCTGAGGGAGATTGGGCACCCCCTCAGCACTAGGGGCTCATGAATATTGTTTGTGAACATAGTGGCAAGCCGCCGCCATGTTCACAAACAATATTACAGTATCAACATTCCACCCTGCAATGACAGCTCGCTCCCTCATTGAAGTGAATGGCTGACACTGCAATGACGAGGCAGAACCTAATTGCAGCGGCTGAAACATTTCAAAGTGGTGGCACGCTGGCTGAACTAGTGTTAGCAGAAGCGTGCCACCCCATTGGGGAAAGTGGCCAAGCCTTTAAAGGCTGTGGGAGCATTGGCCACAACAGTTCCATGCCTCCACAACCTGTTTCAGGCAAGCTGCCACAACATGTTTCTTGCGCATGCACGCAATCAACATAAAAATTACTTCTCTATCTGTTCAGCTTCTCTTTGGAATAAACTTCCTGGTCATTTGGTCAGGCACCCTCATTCACGTGTTTTAAAAAAGTTTAGATACCTATTTGTTGTCCAACTAGGGTTTTGTTATTTACCCAACTAGTGTGGGAGGCAATCTAGATGGGCCAAAAGGCCTCCTTGTGCCTAAATCTTACCAAGTTACCAAGTGTATAGGAAAAGAGCACATCAATTTATACATTACAAGTATAGTTGTTCTAATCTTAAAATGTGCACTATAAATGGCTGCCTTAAAACTGTTTTGCAAGGGGCTCCTTTTAGTAGTTTGTTTGCTTAGAAAATCCATTTGAGTTTGTGTGGAGTTTTAAACTGATTAGACCGGTTAGCCGATTAGCTACATTTTGTTTGATATACCACTACTCAGACCTCACCAGAACCAACTCACACACACTAAACATAACAATAATCTTTAAAATCTGCACAAAAAAGTATGTAAGATGACAACAGGGGCAGCTGTCACTTGCAACCCAATGAAACTATAGGCCTCAATCTCAGTCACAAGGGGCTGTTGCAAAATCATTGTCAACAATGTCTTTGCTATTCCTTTGCTTAAGATCCCTCACCTGATACAAGCTCAAAAGGGGTCCCACACTGTGACAGCATCTGGAGTTGTGTCTTCAGATGTGTATGGGAGAAGGCAAAGATTACCATACACATTCCTTCCATGGCCATTCTCAAAACATGGTGCCCATTACATGTGTTGGTGCTGCATGTTTCTGACACCCCCTGCTGAAAGAATTTTGAGGGCAGATGGTATAGGTCTTAGAACACTACGCTTGTCAGGTCAGAGTCATGGGGGGGTAGACATCCACAAGGGACAAAAATAATGAGGCAATGCATGCTCAGGGAATTGGAACAGGCCAACTTCTATCAGACCTACACACTCTCTCTCTCTCTCTCTCTGTGTGCTTATTGGCATTTTCAGGTATGGTGGGATACACCAACAGACAGAGAGAGTATGTGTCTGATAGAAGTCAATGCCTTCATCATGGAAAACTGAAAATTTAGAGGAAATAAAGAAACTACAGTTATAGGAGCAGTATTGTGTGAAAGAACATATATTATAAATAGCTAAAAGTGGAAATACTGGCATACAAGTGCTTAAAGACAGTGACTGTTCCTGAAGAAGTGGTGGGTTCACAACAAAACACAGATTGAGAGGATATGTCATCACTGTAGATGTTTCTTTGTAGAAAATGGAAAATAAATATTTAATATGATCACTGGCGAGTAGGCCTAACTGTTTCCATTGTAGTTTGCTTTGGATTTTGTTAGGGTCTATGGAGTCAGATCCTTCCTGGTAGTGTGTTTTGTATTACAGGAGCAAGGAGGGCCTCACTGCCACAGTGTGCTTTAAAATTGGAACAGAGACATTATTTGGGCTAGAATTAGGGAGGAGACATCACCGCTGGACCACCAGGGAGGTACAGGGGACAATAAAGTAATGAAAATCTTTGTCACCTACAGAAGGAGGAGCTGATTTAAGAGAAATTACTTTTCTGCCCTTGGGAGGGAGAAGGTGATTCCCCACAGGGAAGTCAAGAATAAAAGCTAGATGGAAGGAGAGGTCACTCTCTCAGGAGGCTAGGTGCCCAATAAGATGCATTGGTCTGTACCTGCTGCCAAGGTGCAGGTCCCATTTCCATCACCAGTAATGCTGGACCTAACTGCCACTTCAATAAAGAATTTATCTTCTGTGATGTTGCCATTATTGCATACCATTGGTGTTCCAGTTTAGCCTAGATGGTGCCTATGTTCTCATAAGCCTGGGGCTGAGTACCATGAGAGGTTGAAGTTATGGTCAGAGGTGTGTCTGACCGTGTGGCTTTCTCTACCTGGGATGAGTGAGGTGCTTGATGTGGGGGGTTAGATGAAAGGGTCATGCTCATCTTTGCCCACCTTCATGAATAGCACAGTCCTATGAAGACCTAAGCTGAGAGACTGTGGTGGGCCTATGATGACACTGTGCCAGTCAGTGTGTCTGGTGGCACAAGCGAGATGAGTTTCTGCAGCTTCTGCAGTGCTAGTAGTCAATTCAGCAATTTATCTCTCAAGAATCTCTTGAGATACTTAAAGAAAAAAAAAATCTCTGGGACAGCCTGTGCTGAGGAGATCTTATGAAAATCTCCAGAAAATAACTTGCCAAATCAACTGCTACTACTGTAGTGCCAGCCTAGAAACTTCTCAAGGAGATCATGTGCAGGGAGCACGTGCTCCTACTCTGGGACTGAATGACACCACTGAAGGAGTGGAACTGGAGAAAGAAGTATCCTAGGTCACTGCTAGTGCTGTGCAGAATTTTCAAATTCCAGCAGAACAAAATTTCACAGAATTTATCAAATTCCGCTGAATTTGTGCCAGAAACAGAATGGTGGAACTTCGCTGCAGAAAAATGTGGAATGAGTTTTTCTGCAACATTTCCATTGAATTTTATTTAACAAATCTCAATATTTTCTGTAGAAATGATTGCTGAATGATTTTCTAAAGAAGAAATGCTGTTCTAGGAATATTATTCTGTGGATCCCAATATTTTCCATGGAAATGGTTGCAGAATGATTTTCCATGGAAAAATGCTGTTCTGAGGAACACTATTCAGCTAATTGCAGCAGGCAGAATTCTGCAGAAGAACAAGTGAAATTCCAGCAGAAATTCAGCCAGCAGAATGGTCATTCCACTCTAATTTTGCCGGCAGAATTCCACATTCCACACAGCACTAGTCACTGCTTATTTCGAGCCAATCCTAGGTGAGCATTAATCAGCTATGACATTTTAAGGACATGAACGAGATAGTTAACTAGGTTCTCCTTGCTCTCCAAAATTAACCAGACATTTGCAAATTGTGCTGTCTGGTAGGTTATAAAGAACATTTGCTTTTAATGTACTCATTCTCCCCTCTCCTGGTTGCACCTAGAAATGAGCTCCAGCTCAGTGGACGTTTCTCAGTAAACAACTTATAAGTAAAATACATACACTAATGAAATGATGATTTTCAAAATTGTTTTACATTCTTGAATCATTTTTGAGAAAACTATGGTTGATTTTTGGGGGATGATAACAATGGTACCAATTTCCAATTTTTTGGCACTTAAAGTGTCAAAAACTACTTGCCCAAATTTTTCAGATTTGCCACATTGTGAGACATCCTATGAGACTCCAAAAAATTCTGAAGCCCCAACTCCTAAAGATAAAGGGAGTGAAGCTCAGTGGCACCAGCTGATGGAGCACTGCTCTACTATGTGGGAGACCTGGTATATATTCTTGTTCCAGAATTCATCACCCAGACCAGAGGGATCTGCAACATGATGCAGAGGAATGGTGCACTGACACAGATGGGAGGGTACTGATCATCTTGCACTCTGAGCACAACCCGAACATGGGAATGGGGGATGGGCTTGATACTCTATGTGACCTCACACTTGGCAGCTTCCCACCTACAAATTTGTTGCCATGGGAGCTCACTGTCTACATGCTTGGGAAGAGGGTGGGCCTAACCAGAAAATTCTTGGATAGAAGCAGCAGGATCACTGATGTGTCTGGGCTCCACTGTCTGCTACCAGTAACTCCAGCCCCACCATGGGTGTCTCCGACTGCATTTGCAGAAGAAGTGGGGGATGTCGCAGCAGTCAGGGCCCTCCATAGAAGGTAAGTAATGGGATCAAGGGGTACAGAGGTAAGCACTAGAGACGTGGAGGGATGGGGCTACAGTGACCCTAGGGATGGTAAATGCTGCTCCAAGGGGCGGGAGGAATCTAAATTGAAAACAAAAAAACAATCACCTGAAAAAAAAATCAGCTTTTAATTTGGCCTACCTAGCTCACTCTAAGTACAAATATGGGGGCACAAGATGGAGTTCGGCCTAGGCATATTGTGGAGTAGTACACTGGGATACCATGCAGAAGACCTGTGTTTACACAACAACATCTCCAAGATACCAGTATTGTTGAGCATGACAGAAAAGCTGTTGGTTCACATTTATCTCTCAGAGTTCAGGATACAACAGTGCCAGTGTGATGTCATCTGCATTATGAATACTGCTTTATTGTGATATACGCCACCTTTCCAGATACTGGTTGTGGCCCACTCAGCTGCAAAAATAACATTTCATTGTCAAGGTCAGGTATGCCATCAACAAAAGCAAAACAAAGTGAAGGCATAAATATGTCAGATTCCCAGTATCAACCATAATAATCTTCACCCTATGCCTGGATAGTTCACAGAAGAAGTGGCATCTTATTTTCGGGTGGCAGAGCACTGGCAGTAGGACACTGGAATATGTCATACATCGGCACGAGCTGTGTGCGGGTGATAATGCCCAGTGGCCATACACCTCAGGCACTCACATGTGGATCCATTATCCCGGTGCCATTGCACTGCTCAGTGCAGGTGATAGCTGATGCTGTACCCTCTCATGCAGGTCCTGGAACAGGCATGTTACAGCCGACCTCCCGTTCATTTCTACAAGCAGGGAACCACAGACGCACTATCCGTAGCCTGCAGTGTACACTGCAAATGACATTGCAGGATACTGCACCCCATGGCACCCAGGATACCTCAGAAGTCCAGAGGGTGGCATGTTACACAGGGGAATGGGGGAGATTGTGGGCCTGCAGCAGTGTATTACAGCAGGAAGATACAGCATTGACAAGGCATGCATTGGAGGTATGTCAGTTCCCTCTTATTGTTTCCCAGGGACATACATATAGCTGCATACACTGGTGGGTCCACAGTTGACATAGGGCCCCAATGCATGGTACAGACACTTGGGTTATTCTGGAGTGCAGGTCCCTGGCCCGGATCCAGTGCAGTCAGAGGTTGGCCATGGCAGGGTGTGGAGGGCAGTGCCAGTCTCTGCAACAGGTCAGGAATGGGGGGAGTGGGGGTGTCTACATATCAAGGCAGTGGGTGGGCATTTTCTATGCTATGGATATGGACCATGGTTTCCTCTGGTGCGATTAGGTCTGGGTTGCCCTACACTATGGATCTCTTTGGGGATGGAGTTGGATTGATCGGGGATGGAAGGGGGTACCTCTAGTCCACCAGGGCTGCCAGGCTGCTGTGCACCTGGATACACATCCGCAGCCCAGCTGTGGGTGGCTGACTGGGTTAGATCAGCTATTCATGGCCTAACTGTGGGCCAAGCTGCTCTGGATTGTGAGGGATGCATTCCCACTGAGCATGCCGCAGCATGGCATATGCGTGGAAACACACCCTCAACCTGCACTGCATACTATTTGTGTGCACCCTGGCCCGCTCCCTTGTGGCCAGTTCATACCGCATGTTTGGATATCATGCTGTGGCATATTGTTGGAGTTGCATGACACTTCTTCCTTTTCTGCCATGATGTGCCACGCATTTCCTTTGAATATGGGGGCTCTGGACTAGGCTACCCTGAAGAAATACATTATCAAAATGGTAAAATCATGACCCCACTGAAAACAATAGCATTATGAGTTTGTTTCCAGCTATTCCCATGATAACTAATACTTGTTTGCAGAGTAAATATTCATTTCAGATGCCATTTTATCAAACTGCTTTTGCCCAGAAGTCCCTGACATATTCTGCACCTAAACTTTATAATGATTTAGCTTGTCATGTTGTTGGATGTCAAGAAATATCTTTATTTAAGACAGCTCTTAGAAGAAATTCATTGATAAAGTCTGTTTGCAGGTGTTTTAATAAGTTCTAATTTTGTAGTACATGTTTTCCTGGCTTTGTTTTTTATATGTAAAAGTGTTTATATTTTGTAATGTTTAGTATTTAATGTATTGAAACTGGACATCTGTGAAAATGGGCTCTGCCCGCAGACCTTTTCAGTTTAAACTCAAATCAAATCAAACAAGATATTGCATCTAATCTGGGATAGCCTAAGTAAATACAGTTAAAAAATGTGTAAATGAAGATCCCTATGACAATGAGATGTAGCATCTCCCCTGTGTTATCCAGGATACAAAATATAGGATAAGAAATACTTAAAGGAAATCTATTCTAAATTGAACTTCACTGTGTTCACTGACATAAACAAACAGTTTCTTTATTGTTTTATAATATATTAGAATGCAGTATTTATTTTGAATGTTGTGGCCATGAGGATGGTGTGTACAGTGTGTGTTCTTGCTGTAGCTCAATGTTTTTTTCCCAAAAAGCATAGTAGAAAATGCCTGCTGATTGCTACATATTTAGTCTGGGTAGTTCACTGAAGAACTGTCATATGTTGAGACAGTACTTATCAGATAGTGTCTTTAGAGGTAAAAAAAACAGTGTAAATTATAGATTTGCTGGGAAAGGGATGGCATTTATGAGGTAGTAATCTTTCTTGAAGGACAATACATTCCTTAGTGAAACTAGTAGTAAGAAGCTGTTTAAATGCTAAGTATTTAAATGTGCAAGTTGTTGCATTCTGAAGGGGGTAAACAAATTTCCAGTTTAATAGGCAACGAATATTTAACAAGCTGTTTCAGGTTCCTAATAGCATATGAGAAGCAGCTTGGAGTTATGTCTCCAACATTCTTAACAGAAAGAAGGGAGTATTTTATTTCAGTTGGCTTGGAAAGATACATTGAAAAGTCCAAAATATGTGTTCCACGATACTCCATTTTCCAGCTACAGATACCAAGATGGCTGTAGGCTCTGTCCACAGCCATAAAATGAATTAGAGTTTCAAGAACTTTCATAGCAAGAGTAGGAAGTCACTTGTCTGTGCCCTGTGCCTCCAAAGAGAATGGAGCATTTATTTTATTTAGTCAAGATGGTGTGAAATTGAAGCTGTTTGGAAAATCAGTAAACCCTCATCACCTGACTGAGATGTTTGGAAACAACCCATATTAATTTAATCAATCCCCTGTGTTGGTTAAATTCATCACTGACAGAACCAGCTTTTTAGTAACCATTGGAGCTTTGTAGAATGCATTTTGTTATGAATAAAAGTTTTTTTTTTTAATAGGTACATTTAGGGCTGATTGGCCTTTAGGTGCAAGTAGAACAGATTATATCTTATTCTGAACTGGGGCTCAATGGCGGACTGCTAGCCACGCCTCCCTTCTTCAGGAACAAAGACTGTGGAGTTCTGTCCATGTGGCTGCATGAAGTCAGACTCTGGGCACTGTTCTGATAGGCCAACTCTTTATAGTCAAGAGTTTTGAATTCATGCAGCAACAAAGTCATAATTCCAAAGGCCTAATTTCATAATGAGAAATGTACGGAATGTTGTCCATAAAAAGAAAGCAATGATAAACATTTCACAAATTTAACTTTCATTCAGGAACAAATAAATCATTTGGGGAGGGGTGTATGAATATCCTTTTGGACAACAGGAACATAACAAGCCATATATACCCACATATAAGTTGAGTTTTCAGTGACAGAAATAGGCACTGAAAAAAGGATTCTTGACTTACATGTGAGGATGCAGAGCTTTTGCAACTGTTTGAGAGCCCCAGGGCCGGCCTTACAGACCAATGGCAAATGTGTGTTTTGCAGGTTAACAATGTTAATTGGTATGACATTAAATGAACATAAATGAAGTAATTTTACCAATGGTGTGGGTGTCTCTTCATTGTTTTAGCATCAAAATTTAGCATTTTGACTTTCATGACAGACCTCCATTACGAAAAAAAAATCAGCGTGTCTACTGCCCACTGTAGCTGGATTGCTGAGCTTCTTTAGTGTCATCCAGGTTGTAACATTATTATTATTATTATTTTGTACATTTACTGGTAAATCATTGTGATGAATATGCCGAAAACCAGTGCAAGACAGCCACTGCTGGGCTGACAACAACTCTGTCAGTGTAGTGCCATAACAAACAGCTGGCTGTAAATACTACTGCCACTCATAATTAAAAAGACAGAAGGTTAAACAACTAAAGAGAGCAAAAATGTCTAAACCAGTGAACAAAATTTAGTGCTTGTTAATATTATTGACAGATATTAAAATAGAGGTGACGTCTCTGAATTGACTTCTAGTTAGTTTAAACTGTACTCAATATTTTTCATTTACTGGTACATAAGCAACATTCATTGATGTGCGGGGAAATGGCATCTAACTTGACCGGTGCCATGTCAGGAATAAAATTATTAGAACCCGTTTCCAATAGTTGCCATTATTTTTTTTTCCTTTTTAATACATTTACCACCACTCGCCCGGACCAGTCTTTCAGTCATTGCAGCCATCACGTGAGGGTAGTACATGAACACCTTCAAAAAATACAATTTAGTCTGTCAAAGAAAAACATGAAATCTGATGCAAAATTTTCATTATCAACTGAAATCAGTTTTAAAATCAGTATGAGTACTATAGGGAGTTACAGTCACTTCTTTTAACTCATACAAGACTAGTCATGCCTATGTATCTGAATGAATAGCACCAGATCAGAGTTATGGCTGTAACTCAGAATTATTGTCAATATTGCCAGATATGTTGGATGAGTACTAATATTGGCAATCAAAGGCCATTCATGTATGGCTCTGACATGAAGGCTGCAATGACAAAACGACTGTTTTGAGGGGGTGGTGGTAAATGCATTAAAAATAAATAAAAAATAATGACAACCGTTAGTGGACTGTGTCCAGTTCTGGAGGTCTTATCTCTAAAAGGACATTGAAGAGGTGGAGGCAGTGCAGAGAAAGGCTAACAAAATAGTTCAAGGCATGCATTAGAAAAGCTATGAGGAGAGGCTCAGGGAGTTGAATATGTACTCAGTGGAAGATAGAAGAGAGAGAGGAACACAATAGAGGCATTCAAATATGTCAAGGGGATAAATAATGTAGAGGAGGCAGATTGTTACAGAAAAGGAATTGCAAAATGGCAAGGGGCCGTGATATGCAGCTGGAAGGGGGGAGACTGAGAGGTAATGTGAGGAAGTATTTCCTCTTAGAAAGGGTGGTTGAACACTGGAACAAGCTACCAATAGAGGTGGTGAGTATAAACACAGTGGTGGCATTCAAACATTCTTGGGATAGGTACAGATGACTAGTGAGGTTAAGAGAGGGAGGTATGGACACAGGTCTGACAGGATTTGTAGTAAACATTAGGAGCGAAACTACAACCAGGGTAGACTGGATGGACCCTGAGGTCTTCTTTCTGCTGGCAACTGCTATGTAACAACCACTGGAAACGAGTTCTAATCATTTTATTCCTGATGTGGCACCTGTCAAGGTTAGATGCTATTTCTCCTGTACAACAATGAATGTTTCTTGTGTACCAGTAAGTGAAAAAATATTGAGTAAAGCTTAAACCAACTAGATGACAGTTCATAGACATCACTTCTATTGTAATATATGTCAATGATATTAACAAACACTAAATTTTGTTCACTGGTTTTAGACATTTTTGCTCTCTTTTGTTGTTTAACCTTGTGTTTTTTTTAATTATGAGTGGTAGCAGTGCCTTTCAGCTGCTTTTTGTTAAGGCACTACTCTGACAGAGCTGTTGTCAACACAGCTGTGGCTCTCATGCACCGGTTCACAGCATGTTCACAACAATGATTTACCAGGAAAAAAAAATCTACAAAAAAAATAAATAACATCACGACCTGCATGACGTTAAAGCAGTCCAGCAATCCAGCTGGAGTGGCTGGCAGACACGCTGATTTTTCATAACTGAGTTCTGGCATGAAAGTCAAAATGCCAATTTTTAATGATAAAATAATGAAGAGACACTCACACCATTGTTAAAATTACTTTATGTTTGTTTAATGTCAAATCAATTAACATTGCTGACATACAAAAAAACACATTTGCCGTTGATCTTTAATGGGCAATAAAACAGGCAATGTTAGCCTAGTCTAAAAAAGGCCATCTTTGCTACTACTAAACACAGTGGTGGCACCAGGATGGTATTGCTTGTGGTCGGCCATTGGTAGACAGAGTACGGCAGTTAGTGTCTACTAAATCTACTAAAATGCACAAGAAAAAGGGGGGGTTGACTTACACATGAAGTCAAATGATATGCAAGTATACACAGTTGCTTCAAATTAGTACACATTTCCTGTCAGCTTGAAAACAGGATGCAGGTGGTCTGCACCTGTAACCAACTGCTCCAGGATCAGTATATTAAAGAGGAAGTCTCCCATAGTTCCACACCAATATTTTCCCAAATCCTTATGTGTAACAGTTATGTGCCTCCTCCAGTTGCCAGCAGTCCTATTGCTGTCCAAATCTAGATTATAAATAAAAATATACCGCCCCCAAAAGTTATCAATGTGTTTGTCCTCCATTTTACCATCAATGTTGCTGGAGGATGATGTCATCAGAGCAACAGATAATGGTGCTGGACTAAATGCAGTTCCACCAGGAGACCAAACCCACAATGTTTAGTTTCCCACTTGAGTAATGGAGGAACCCTTTAAGTGTTGTGCACATCCTGAGGTGCAGAACTAATAGGGACTAGGACCATGTGAGTATGATGCAGCACTGATTTGAGGTACATACAGTATTTATATAAGGAAGTGCCTGTATGTGTTGTGTTACTGTTTCTGTTAGCAAAAACAGTTTACCCAATAAATGACTCTAGGTACAACAAGAGTGTTAAGTGGTATTATGCTGCTGTTGTATTATGGTATATATGTGTGTGTGTGTGTGTGTGTGTGTGTTAACATTCTCTGTTTTGATTGACACCAGCAGTGAGAAACAATCTTGCAAATAGGCCCCTTTCCCTTTGTAACTAGGCAGTCAGTGATTGGTTGGCTGCTGTAAGGCAATAAAGAATTCAGCTAGAATAAGGAATAGGTTACCAGGAAAGCATCTGCTGCAGCATATGGAAGAAGGGTAATCTAGTGGTTAAAGCACAGGTACAAGCACTGGGAGACTCTGGTTCAAATCCTACTAGAGTCCCTTACTCTCTAACCTTTAAGAAGTTCTCCTAACCTCCTTGGAAACTGTGATGGCCCCTCAGGTCCATGACTTTAAAAGTGCCCCAATTCCCATTATAAATCATTAGCAGTGATGTGAGAGCTACAGCACTTCACTTTCAAGGTACTAAGGATAAGCTGTGGCAGCCCACCCCACTTTGTATTGCCAGCATTTGAAGTAGCATGTCCCTCACAAATCAGATGCTACACCTCAGCTGTTGTAGGTAAAGAAACTAATCAGTCTCTGTTTGTAGTGTTCTGTATTTGCTTCGCTCACTCTTCCCATGTCATATGCATTCAGTGTCTTGGTATTTCCAATCAGAAACTCAGATTTAAGGAGCATTTGAAATGTAAAACAATATACTTTATAAAGTAAATGATCTAGCTCCCCACTTTTAGGCTGCTGAAAGGGGATGTGTATAAGTCAGTCTTGTGTGATCCTTTGGTAAACTTCCCAGGCTCATCTTGTAATGAATCTTCTCATGGGTGTTCACCTGGTTCAGTACAGAGTGACTGATTGACTGCTCGATTGATTGATTGGTAGGTTGATTGGTTGATTGACTGATTCAGTTTGCTGCGTTCCACAACATGTTACAACTGTCTCAGAGAGAAATGAGCAGTACAGAGAAACAGCTTTTGTTTCCTGTGAATTAAATACTGTTAGATGTAGTATTTGTTCTACACATACAGTATTAAGGCTACAAATACTACTCCCTGTGTGAATTGCATGACAGAACTGCCTTAAGCCATTGCAAACATAAACTAAAATCAGGCTAAACAGCATTGATACCCTTATGTTTTGTTCTACACTGTTGCTGCAGTGACATCAAGGAATGGGAGGGGCTGTATTACAAGTGACTCATTTGCAGGTAAATGGAGGCTTGCTGTACATTTTACTACCTTGTGGCAGATCCTCAATCTCTAGATATGTGTTGCAACAGAAGACATGGCTGATCTCTTATTGACTTATGTACAGTACTTGATGTAATGTATAATAAATACATCAGACATATCCAAATCATACATATACAGGAGTCTTCTTTAACTATGGGAACAATCTGATTGGATCATGCTTTCCTCCCACCCCCCTTAAAACTCCTTAAACTAATAGGCATAGGTTAGGAAGGTATGTAACATAGCCCTCTAGTGCAGACTTGACCCAGATTGGTATGTGTGTGACTGAAGAGTGCATTAAGCTGCCTCCCCTTGGTTAATAATTGCTACACCTAACTGTTGTATATAGTTTTAATGTGTTTTGGTATTTCTATGTTACTTTGTGGGCACTCTTCCTCTTTGCAGATGATGAATAGGTGCAGTACCACATGAAGTCTAGTAATTAGTATCATACCAGCTGCCCTGATACATGATCAGACTTATTAGTTTCTTGTGTGGTTTTGCCACCCCCTTTTTGTGCTGTGAGGTAGATACCTACCATGCTAATGGTCCCACTCCACAAGTTTTCTCCTATATGTGATCCCCTACATTGAATTCAACATAAAAACATAGAATTTGATGGCAGATGAGGACTACTTGGCCCACCTAGTCTGCCCATTAATTAATTAATTCAGATATGATAACCTTGTGTAGTTCATGTAGTACTGTCTATTTCAACTGTTTGTATGTGATTTGGATGTTTGTCTGCTTGAAAATCAATAAAAATCTTTAACAACAAAAAAACTCCTTAAACTCCTCTTTTTACACAACATCTATGATAGCTGGCTGGCTGGGTGGCACTGAAGGCTGAGTCACTGGATGCCTTATCTCACTCCATATCGGTGACCTGGGTTGGGGAGCCAGCTTGGGTTGTCAGGGGTCAGTGGGGAAGGGATAATCAAGCATCCTGAGGACTGCTCTTCTCTCCGGGGTAGGGGTGGGATATGAATCCTAGGCAATGACCACTTCCCAGTGGAGACTGTGGATGCTACAGCAAGGGGACACTCTAGAATGGGTAGAGGTGACAGTGGATGTCCTGTGGGTGGGCACGGCAGTGTGCCCATCATGCACTGGATGTCATTGGACATCCGTGCCTCTGGAGGTTTAAAGAAAGAAAACCCCTCTGTGCAAGCAAGAAGGACACCTTGGATAGACTCCCACTCCCTTTGGCCTGAACAAGACCCAACCTAAGCTTGGGTGGGGGCTCAAAGGTGATCTTGGTCTCCCCCCTTATTCCTCTCCGGGGGGGCCCCTGTTGGAGGCAAGCCACAGTCCTCCCCGTTTCGCAGCTGAGGCGGAGGCTAGGTCATAGGAATGTTGATGGTCTGCATACCAGGGCATATAAGGGGACAAAGTACCATCCCCGATGCACAGGGGTGCATAAAGAGAACTGAAAAAAAATCTATGTTACCATTCTGTGGGTTTCAGAGCACTGGTATAAATTTCACTTTCCATGCTGTGACTTGGGAATATTCAGTTTTTGTGTCAATCCTCAATCCTAAATGTATTAAAAACTCTCTCCAACCTGTAATACTGTATATCTGATCACTGACTGGATTAATCTACTCACCTATGAATATCTTAAATTTCCCCAACAGACTACCCCAAAGTATTAAGGTGCTAACATCTGGCTTGACATGAATAAACTTTTTAATCTGTAGTTTTCTTTCTAAATGTTTTCTAAGCAGTGGCACCTTTTATGGCATACAGTCTTAATGATAAGAGCCAGGGACCTCCCTACCAAGACAATCTTATGCCTTACCTATCATCCAGCTGGCTCTTAACTTGATCAGAGAGAAGACAGAGAGGTGTTGAGAGGTTACTGATGGAGCTCCACAAGATGAAGTGAATGGGCTTGACTGTACTATTTTCTGGTATATCCCATGCTGTCATAGAGTTTGGTAATCTTAGCTACATTGGGACTATTTGCTGACTGCCTAGAGCCCGTCTCAATGGACATTCTCCCACTGCTCTGGAGCTCAAACCAATGGTGGACCAATGGACTGAAGACAGAGGAAAGTGGAAAAAAGCCTAGGTAGCAGGATAGAAGTTAAAAAGAGAAGCTATGTAAAAGTATGCTGAAAAGATGACTTAGTTTTATGAGTGAATCGAGTTGCAGAAGCTGGACAATATTATAAATGACAGAGAGAGGATATACTGCCATTTTTTGTTTGATATTAATTGGGTTCAGCTCAGGTGCCTCCACGGAGGTGAACGACGTCCGGTGGTTCGAGAGGGCGCATGGTGCTGCCCTCCCCCGATGAGTCCCGCAGCCTAGCCAAATTCTCAGGTGCCCCCACGGAGGTGAACGACGTCCGGTGGTTTGAGAGGGCGCATGGTGCTGCCCTGCCCCGATGAGTACCGCAGCCTAGCCAAATTCTCAGGTACTACACACGTGGATTTGTGACCACGCTGCTTCAGCTGAGTTCGAGCTGTTGCCTTTAAGTGACTTTAAATCCCCACACAAATGCTGACTGTTTTTTGTTTAAAAAAAATATATATATTTTGTTGGATCAATGAGGCCATGACTGCTCCCTGGCATTACCTTAAAAGCCAGTGGGGAGTTCCGATCTAGCTGCTGCTATGGTGCTACCGCATTTGGAAGTTTGTGCCTGCTGAACTGCTACAGTGCTTGTCTATAGATGTTTTTAAATACCTGCAGGCAATTTTGAAAATGCTTTAAGATCCTGCTTTTGACTACAGATTTTGTTGTTAGCGTCCAGTATTTCTGACCCTAATTTGTTGCCTAAGCCACCTTTTCTGTCACCAGCCTCCCATCTTGGAATATTTTCCACAAAGCCCCTGGTCGGTACTCTGACCCTTAATTTGCTGCCTAAGCCACCATTTTGTTGCCAGCCTCCCTTCTTGGAATACTTCCACAGAGCCCCCTGGCCAGCATTTCCCTTTTCTGCTCCATAACCTTACAGGCGAAACTTACAAAGTCCCATCAAACCCCCAGCTGCCTATAATTACCTGTGCTTTTCTTACTAACGCGTAACCGCATTGTCCCATCAACCCCCCCCAGCTGCCTATAAATACCTGTGTTTTTTCTCTGCTTGCTCCTCAGGTGCCCCCATGGAGGTGAACGACGTCCAGTGGTTTGAGAGGGCGCATGGTGCTGCCCTCCTCCGATGAGTCCTGCAGTCTAGCCGTATTCTCAAGTACTACACACGTGGATTTGTGACCATGCTGCTTCAGCTGAGTTCGAGCTGTTGCTTCCCCACTGACACTTTGCGTCAGCTGCCCCACCGCCCCCACCACCACCCTTTGTGAGCACTCCATTAAATAGCTCACATCAGGTGACTGATTTAACCAATCAGTCCACTTTCTCATCTGCAGGCTATCATTGCTTACCACTAGTGGCCGCTACAGCTATCTCCCTTGCTCTCATTGTCCAAAAATCCCCCTCCTGGTATCATTATGTCACTCATAGACCTAAAATCAATACTAGGGTTAATTCTCCTTGCAATTTTTGTATCCCTACCACCTGCAGACTACCCACATCCACTACCAGGCCCCCCAAATCTCTCTCTATTCCACTGCCACCCCAGTCACAGCTCCCTCACCTCAAATGGCCTCTCCACCCAGGGGACACACTGTTCCTGGATTCCTGGCCCATCCATCATCCCCTCATCCTTCCTTTCAGGGCTGGCCTTATTTAAACTGCATACCCCAGGATTGTTCACGCAGCTTCCCCAGTCTTCCTTACCCAGCCACAAACCAATAAAAGTACTACCTAACCTAAAACTATTTCTAACTCTAGCACTCCTACTCTCAGGGCACATTGAGTTAAATCCCGGCCCTACCACCAGTGCCAGCCACCCCCCCCACTGACCTATTTCCCAGAGGCCTGATAATAGTCCACCTAAATATCCGCAGCCTCTTACAAAAATTGCCACTACTTCAAACCCTAACATATACACTATGCCCGGATGTCCTATTCATCACAGAGACCTGGCTGAAACCCCACAACCTGGTCGTTGAAGTGGCTCTTCCCAGTTACTCCATCAACTGACAGGACCGCCCTGGCAAAAAGAGAGGTGGTGGCACTGCCATTTACGTAGCATCCCAAGTTCATTTCTCTCCTGTGGCACAACCTGCCTTCCCTGGTAACATCGACTCCTTACTGATAAAATCTCCCTACCACACTCCATCCCTATTTTTATAGCAGGGACCTACTGTTCCCCTGACTCCACTTTAACCTCCATTGCAGCTCACCTAGAAACCCTAAAAACCATTACCTCAGGTGGGGAGCTCCACATCCTTGGTGACTTCAATTTAAACTGGCTCACTAGTGCTAGCTCCAAACTCCGTAACTATTTAGCCAGTTTAAACCTGACTCAACTCACCACTGAACCTACGCGACTAAACCACAAAACGCTAAACCACTCCCTACTCGACTTGGCCCTCACCTCTCATCCACATGGGATTATAACCTCAGGCCTCCTTCTGGACTCACTGAGTGATCACCATATGATATATATCATACGCAAAGTTTTCAAAACAAAACCACCCCTCCCAAAAACACTCCATATCAGATCCTATAAATCCCTTAACTTAGATGGACTTTGACAAGACTTAGCTAACGTGGACTGGTCCTTCATACCCCAGGCACCTTCCATGGATCATGCCTATGACTTCTTTAAGTCAAGATTTCTTGCCGTCTGGGACTACTATACCCCACCCAGGAAGGTTAGGGTAAGGGGTGCCCATCTGCCGTGGATCACTGCCGACCTCCTGGAGTATCTCCGCACCAGGGATCAGGTGTGGAAAGTTTATAAGACATAAGGGTTGCACACCGATCACCTACATTACCGAACGCTCAAAAATACCTGCACCAGGCTTATCCACAAGGCCAAAGCCCACTACTTCTCTTCTTCTCTCCAAACAATCTCAATCATCCAGCCAAGTTCTGGAGGTCTATAAAGTCACTTTCTCCCTCCTGCCCAACCACCCACTCCTGCCCTTGATATGGGTGGCTCTATCATAACTGAACCTCTAGCAGTTCGCGAGCTTTCAACTCTGTGTTTACTAGCAGCGGGTCCCTCTCTACTCTAACCCCTACCTGCCACACAAATTGCGACACCTTCACCCCACCCATGCCGTCCCCCACCCGGTTTTCTCCTTCACTCTGGTTACCCCACCAGAAGTACTTAAAACCCTACTTGCCCTAAACCCCTCAAAGGGTAGATGCACTACTGGCATAGATGCCAAAATGCTCTACCTTTCCACCAGCTATCACTGAGCCTCTAGCGTTTCTTTTCAACCTCTCTTTCACCTCTGCCACCCTACCTTCAAAATGGACCCACGCCACAGTCATCCCCCTTCTGAAAAGCGGTGACCCATCCTCCCCCAGCAACTACTGCCCAATCTCCCTACTGCCCACCCTAGCCAAAATCCAGGAACATCTCCTCCTCTCACAACTTACCACCTTCCTTGACTCCTCTTCTTTTTTCACCCCTTACCAGTCTGGCTTTACAAAATCCCATTCCACTGTTACGTCCCTCCTCAGACTCACTTATTCCATCCTTACCAGTATGGTTAATAGCCTCATCACATCTGCCATCTTCATCGACCTAGCCAAGGCCTTTGACACAGTCTCTCACACCTTCCTTCTATCAATACTGTCTAAAGCTGGCCTCTCCAGTGTGGCCACAAGCTGGTTTAACTTGTACCTGGGAGGCAGGACCCAATTGGTAAAAATTGGTGTCTCCACCTCAAACCCCCTCCCTGTCCCCATTGGAGTCCCTCAAGGCTCAGTCCTCAGCCCTATCCTATTCTCCATTTTCCTCAACGACCTTCCCTCGATCTGCCAGCATGCTGATATTCATATGTATGCTGACGATACAGTCTTGTACACCTCAGGTCACTCCCCGCAAGAAGTTGCATCCAAAATCCAGCAAGACTTCACAGAAGTCCAGCACTGGTTTCGTAGAAATCAACTTATCCTAAATGCTAAAAAAACAATCTCTGTGACCTTCGGTACAAGACAAAGACTCTCCCGTCTCCCTGCTTTCCCCATTCTCAAAACACTCGAAAGGTCCCCTCTAGAAGTCTGCACCTCTTTCAGATACCTAGGGGTCTGGCTGGACCAACATCTAGACTTTTCCATGCATGTCGAAGCAGCCCTTAAAAAACTACGCCCTCGGCTGGGGGCTTTATACCAAAACCGTAGCTGCATCCCCCTTCAGGCCCTCAAAGAGATCCTTCAGAAAATGATCTTCCCTATCATCGACTATGGGGATGTAGTCTACAGCTCAGCCCCTAAATCTACTGTGGCTAAACTGGATTCTCTTTATAATTCCTTCTGCTGCTTCGCACTGATTGCCCTCCTACCACTCACCACTGTGACCTCTACAGTCACCTTAACTTACCCTCCCTCGTCAATCGGCACTTTTAGCACTGCAACAGACACACAGCAAAATTCTGGACCCAGTCACTGCCCTCCTACCTAGCCACTACCCTAACAGCCCAAAAACCATCAGTATACCCACTTAGAAATTTAGACTCCTGCCTGCTACAAATCCCACACATGACTACATCTGCTGGGCAGTCGGCTTTTAGAGCTCATCTACCTAAACTATGGAACTCTCTGCCGGCTGACATCTGGCTCCCCCCCCTGGGCAACAAATCTCCCTATTAAAAAAGCAAGTCCCCATAAGCTGCTCATGTCAACTTGACACGCAATAGCGTGGGCCATGACTTTAACTTGTGAGCATAAATGTGATGGCAAACCACCAAATATAATCCTTCTTTGTCCACCCAAGCGTTTAATCTATCAAATCTCATCATGCCACTACTTTTTTTCCTTCTTTCCTGCCTACAAATATGATGTCACTCTCTGTTCTTGCATCCTGTACTTGTAACTATTGTTGTGTTTTTTTCTTCACTGTAATTATACAACCTTGTACATATTGTATGTAATCTTGATTTTGCTGTCCGAAAAGTTCTGTAAGATGACTTGTATGTACTATCCCATTTTCTCCCTTCCCCCAGGACGCATCTGGAATCGAGCGGTAGTCTGCTCAGTATGTCTTTCCTGGTAAAACTTTTAAATAAATAAATAAATAAATAAGCTCTTGGGTAGTAAGCACATTTTACCTGAATCTTATTTTAACCTTAATACTACTGAATTGCATCAGCTGAAGTGATTAAGTGCAATAATAACTGCTTCAGAGAACCAGGAACACAGGTACTGTTATTGCCTGTTGTTGCAGACTGAAAACTGTAGGTTCCTGTGTTTTACATTACATAAGTTATAATTCTTTTTAGAATAACTTTTAATTTTTTTTAAATAATATACTTTTTTTTTAATTTTGTGACATTGTACCACTTGTCAGTATCCCCACTAGAGACTGGGCTCATGGATTTTCTTATGTCATATATTCACCTGGTACATAGGAGGTTGCTTGTCCAGCCTTCAGTTACAAACATGGTGACTGACCGGTGCCTGGTGTAACCGTGCTGTGAGCTTTACTGAATTCATCTGACCTGTTTTCATGTTTGTTTGCATGTGCATGCATATGCAGCAAACATCTTGTTACAAGAATGGGACTTCAGTGGTTTGTCATAGCAGAGTCCAATGCAGAACAGGCTTCAGTGGGTTTGACAGTGACAGCCGAGTAATCAGAAAGCTGATCATGACACTGTTTTTGGCTTGCTGGATAGAAAATTGTTGTAGTTGAAAGGAAAGAGCCACTCTAATCCAGAACGGCTCCATGCTTTCATCTGTATGACAAGCCCCAGAAAGTGAGCTTAGCAGAATCATGATCAGCCTACTGTTGTCTAGCTTCCTGATGTAAAAACAATCCAACTCACTGCCAATTGTGTCTCCCACCTCTCTGTCACTTCCTGTGCCAATGTCAATCATCCCACCCTCTTCCCAGTATCCCTCTCACCTCTCCATTACTTCCCATGCCCCTTTAAACACTCCCTACCCTCTGTCAAGTATTCCTCCCACCTCCCTGTCACTTCCCATACCATGTACTCCTTTTAAGCAACACCCTCTGCCAAGTATCCCTCCCCCTCGCTTCCCATGTTCCATGCCCATTTTAAACAATCCTACTTTCTGCCAACTATCCCTCCTACCTCCTATTGCCTTTGCCCCATTTAGAAAGATCCCACCATCTGTCAAGTGTCCTTACCACCTCTCCATCACTTCCCATGCCCCAAAATATGAATCTGACACTGGAGTGCTCAATCCCTAGTGTCAGTACCTGTAATAAAGAAAACCATCCGTCTATGTCTTTCTTACTTTTTTATACACCCTGTAAAAAAAATGGTCCATCGATGTCTGTTGCTGCCACTGCGCTATGCTGCCTTTACCCTCCCCTACCCTCCATCCCACATGCACCTGCGTACTCTTTACTTACCTACCAGGGGTCCAACACTGTAATTCTCTCCAGACTGGACACACGTCTTCAGTTTTCAACACTGGACTCGAAACTGAGAGAATCAAAATAAGTGCAGGTCAATGTAATTCAGTATATTTGAAACTTGTACTCATAACTTAGTCGTTTTTAAATATTTTGTTCCCCTGATTTTTAAGATGGCCTTTTTGGGACCTCACCTCATGAACAAGCTAGGTGATAGCATTTACATCTATTCCAAAAGGTGAATTTGCAGGCACTCTATGAAATCACCTTTCTCTCAGGATCTGAAAATTTTCACCTACCAGGTATATGAGGTGGAATCGTAAGAAAATGATGTTGAACATTTGGGGTCAAAATATTAAAAAACAATAAAGTTATGATTGTACATTGATATTTGTTAATTTTCAATACAGGTATGTCGACCCAAAATTTTCAACGTAACCATTTATTCACACCACCTCATGAATTTGAGAGGTGTCATTTTTCAAATCATGGTCAAAATGTACTTTCACACTTGTGATGCAAAATTATGTTTTGGCCAGTATTTTTTAATAAATGACACCTTTCATGTTCAGAAGAGGGGGTCATAAAAAGGATATGTTGAAAATTCCAGTCAAAATGCCACAAAACAAACAAATTATGATAAACTTTGATTTTTTTTTTCAATGTTCATGTATAACGTTGTGATGTATGCAGATTTTGGCCCCCAATTTTCAACATAGCCCTCTTGTTACCCCACCTCATGAATTTGACAGGTGTTTTTTTTTGTCAAAACTCCTCCAAAACATGTTTTTTTTGCCATTTGCTCCATGAAGTCACCTTTCAAAGAGGAGTTTACAATTTCCATCTGCCATGACCATAAGGTGGGGTCATAGACAGTGTTGAACATTTGTAAACAGCATGTCAAAAACAACAAAGTTAAGATGAAATGTTGAATTGTTTTCAGTGTTTACTCATAACTGTGATTTTTGCAGCTTTTGCCCCAGTGTGTAGGTAGCCGTTTTATTATCCCACCTAATGAACATGACAGGTGTCAGTTTTTAGTTCCCTTTTGAAACATGTTTTCACAGTCCATCTGATAAGTGACCTTTTGGACAGGATTTTAAAAAAAATTATCCTGTCCTGGTCATACCATGTGGTCATAAAAAGACTATGTTGAAAATCTGATGTCAAAATGTGAAAAAGCAACTACTTTATGAAGAAACATTTAATTGTTCTAATGTTTACACATAACTTTGTTTTTTTGCAAATTTTGGCCCCTAATCTTCAACATGCCCCTTATTTTACCCCACCTCATAAACTTGGCAGGTGACATTTTTCAAATCTCCTCCAAAACAAGTTTTCACAGCTGCATGACAAAATCACCTTTCAGATGGGATTTAAAAAATGACTCCTATCTTAACCGTAACATTATGTCATAAAAAGACTGTTGGAAATGTGTGGTCAAAATGTGGGAGCCCACTGAAAATTAAATGTTGCCTCTCAGCTGGCCTACCCTGGGTAAATATAATCAAAAAATGCGTAAAAGCAGGACACCACTGAAAATGAGATACTGCATCTCATCTGCTCTATCCTGGGTAAATATATAGTAAAAATGTGTCAAATCAGGACCCCAGTACAGCAGATCCCCCACTAAACTATACAACTACGCTGTTCTATCCTGTGTAAAGTACATTATAAAAGTTGGACCACACTGAAAATGTAACTTGCCTTTCAGCTGGGCTGTGCTGGATAAATGCATTATAAAAATGGATAAAAGCAGGGCCCCATCAGAAAATGAGATATTGCATCTAGGCTGTGCTATCCTGGGTAAATACTTTGTAAAAACTGGGAAAAGCAGGATCTTACTGAAAACAAGGTAGCATCTGAGCTGTGCTATCCTGAGTAAATATAGTGCAAAAATGTTTCAAACCAGGACTCCATTAAAAATGAGATATTACATCTCAGCTGGGTTATCCTTTGTAAAGATATTGCAAAACTGTGTAAAAACTGGACCCTACAGCACAGCCTCACTGAAAAGGAGATGATACATCTAAAATGATCCGAGAATATACTTCATAAAAGCAGGATTACAGAAACAAGATATTGCATCTCACTTCTTTTGTCCCGAGTAAATGCAATATAAAACTGTGTAAAATCAGGACCCCATTGCAAATGACATATTACATCTCATCTGGTCAGTCTTGGGTAAATAAATAGTAAAAATGTATACAGGTAGGACCCAGTACAACAGCATGCAATCAAACATTCAGCATTGACAAATGGTTTTTGTTCCTGGGACTGTGGTTTGCCTGGTAAAAAGATGTTTAAAACTTACCTGATTTTGTGTTTTACTTTATGCTGATAGTGATTTTATTAAGGAAACTGAAAGTGGTGTTCTTTGTTTCTATTTTAATGCAGAAAGCACATTAATGATATTCGCTAGCACAATTTGAAACAGCTGTTGCTATTTACTCAACAATTTACTATTCAAGTTCCTGCTCATTTCTATGGGTAATCTTTTTTGTGCTTGTTTGTGAATATCTATTTATATTTCAGAACCTACATTTTGGGTATTCTTTTTAATTTTGCAGGGACCCAACAAGTGTGAATAGGTTCCTTTCTGGTGAGAGGCAGTATTCTCTGTCTATTTTTACCATCCTATTGTTATACAATTTAAGGCAAACATCTGCTGAATACTACATTTCTGAACTGTTGGATTTTGAAGTTTCTAAAAGTTCCCATTCCCATGCCACAGAAACACAGAATTCTGTCAGCAGAAAAGGACCACTTGGCCCATCTAATCTGACCTTTTCCCTCCCTGTGGCTCTTTTGTCATATCGGCCTTATTCCCTCCTTTCTTTCGTACCTTTGCATCTCATGTTCAGTCCCATATTGATATCCCATGTCCCCTTGAATTCCCCCAACTGATTTTGCTCCCACCACCCAATCCGGTAGCCTAATCCTGGGACCCTCCACTCTCTTAGTGAAGTATTGTCTCCTCACATTTCCTCTGTAACTGCCTCCATCCAGTTTTAAGCTGTACCCCCTTGTTGCTGTATTATCAGTCAGTCAGTTTGAAAATGCTCCCTTCCCTCACCCTGTTTATTCCCTTCAAATATTTAAAAGTTTCTATCATGTCCCCCCTCTCTCTTTTCATTTCCAGTGCATACAGGCCAAGCTTCTCTAGCCATTCCTCATATGAGCTCTTGAGTAGGCTCTGCACCATCTTGGTAGCCCTTCTCTGGACCTGCTCCACTCTATCCTTGTCCCCTTGCATATGCGGTCTCTAGAATTGTACCCCATACTCCAGGTGTGGCCTAACCATGGACCTGTACAGCAGCATGATCACCTCAGTCCTACTGCTTGTGATACCCCTCCCTTTGGATACCAGCATTCAGTTTGCCTTTCCCACCACCTTGTAGCACTGATTAGCCACCATTAAGTTATCTAAAATGATGATCCCCAGATCCCTTTTCTGCGTTTTTGTTTCAATTTCCTCTCCTCCCAGCCTGTAGCTTTCCTTTGGATTTTTGCACCCTATGTGAATAATTTTGCACTCCTTTGCATTAAATTTCAATTGCTACCTCTTTGACCACCCTACTAGCCTGCCCAGATCCTCCCTCATTTTCTCTACCCCCCCTCCCAGAGTATTCATCCTATTACAGGTCATCGTGTCATCTGCAAATAAACATACCTTCCCATGCAGACCCTCCGTAATATCCCCAATAAAGATGTTAGAGTACTGGCCCAATACTGACCCCTGGGGCACCCAACTTGTCACTTTTTCATTCTTGGAGTGAGTACCACTGACAACCACCCTTTGAGTTCTGCCCTCTGGCCAGTTTTTCACCCAATGCATTCATTTCCTCCCTGCCTTAGGCTGCCCAATTTGTTTATTAGCCTCCTGTGGGGGATGGTGTTGAAAGCCTTACTTAAATCCAGATAAGCCATGTCCATCGCCCCTCCCTGATCACAGACCTCCACCTCCTCATCAAAGAACTCAATAAGGTTTGTTTGGCATGCTCTTCCTCCTATAAACCTGTGCTGGCTGTCATCCAAGAGCCATCCTTCCTCCAGATACTGCACCAGTCTTTCCTTTATGAGTGTCTCCATTAGCTTACCTACCATGGAGGTAAAGACTGACCAGGCGATAGTTTCCTGAATTCTCCCTCCCTCCACTCTTGTGCAAGGGAACAATGTCTGCCTCTTTTCAGTCTCCTGGGACTTTCCCCTTTCTAGGGACAGATTGAACAGCCTTGCGAGCAGTGCCACAAGTTCCTCCTTCATCTCCCTGAGCACCCTGGGAAGAAATCCTTACTGAAGTCCAGATAAGCCATGTCCATTTCCCCTCCCTGATCACAGACCTCTGTCACCTCATCAAAGAACTCGATAAGGTTTGTTTGGCATGCTCTTCCTCCTGTAAACTTAGAAACATAGAAACATTGAAGTTGATGGCAGATAAGGACCACAAGGCTCACCCAGTCTGCCCATTTATTTTTCTACCTTATAAATGTGCCATCGGCCTTTGCGCTGTCAGTGGCCTATCTATTCATACTCATCTGTATTGCTCCCTTATGCCTATCTCATGCTTGTTTGAAGCCCTGCACTGTAATCATATCCACCACTTCCTGAGGTAGGCAGTTCCATGCATCCACCACTCTTTCTGTGAAAAAGAATTTCCTCACATTCCCCCTTAATTGGTCTCCCTCTAATCTCATGCTGTGTCCTCTTATCCTGCTTTTTTTCTTATATTTAAACATGTTAGACTCTTTCACCTTGTTAATGCCCTTAAGGTGTTTGAATGTCTTGATCATATCACCTCTCTCCCTCCTTTGTTCAAGGGTATACATATTGAGCTCCGTTAATCTGTCCTCATATGTCTTCTGATGCAGTCCCTGCACCATTTTGGTTGCCATTTTCTGGACTGCCTCAATTTGGTTAATGTCCTTGTGCAGGTGTGGCCTCCAGTACTGCACACAGTACTCTAGATGGGGCCTAACCAGTGTCTTGTAAAGAGGGATTATTACCTCCCTCTTATGACTTGTGATACCCCTACTAATACACTCTAACATCCCCCTAGCCTTACCTACTGCTTTAGAGGTCTGCTTGGATGATTTCAGGTCATCGGTGATGATGATTCCCAAGTCTCTCAACTTGTGCTGGCTGTCGTCCAAAAGCCATCCTTTCTCCAGATATTGCACCAGTCTTTCCTTTATGAGTGTCTCCATTAGTTTACCTACCATGGAGGTAAAGACTGACCAGGCAATAGTTTCCTGAATTCTCCCTCCCTCTACTCTTGTGCGATGGCACAATATCTGCCTTTTTTCAGTCTCCTGGGACTTTCCCCCTTTCTAGGGACAGATTGAACAGCCTCGCAAGCAGTGCCACAAGTTCCTCCTTCATCTCCCTGAGCAACCTGGGATGAAAGCCTTACTGAAGTCCAGATAAGCCATGTCCATTGCCCCTCCCTCATCGCAGACCTCCATCACCTAATCAAAGAACTCGATAAGGTTCGTTTGGCATGATCTCCCTCCTGTAAACCCGTGCTGGATGTCATCCAAGAGCCATCCCTCCTCCAGATAGTGCACCAGTCTTTTCTTTATGAGTGGGAAATTAATTTTGGGTTTATTATAACTGATTTCCTCAAAATGGCAGGGCAGTGTGACAAAGCAGTGGGTAGAACTATGCAATGTTAAGGTGCGCAGGTAGGGGTAGCTCCAGCATGAGAAGGGAGGTGGGGTTGCCACAGTATTACTCACTGGTGAGACCCCAGCTTCCGGGCTCTCTCCTCTCAAACAAACTGCAATCTGCAGTTCGATAAGCAGAACAAAGAGAAGCTGCCCGATGCTCACCCTCCAAGCAAGGGGACAACTCTGCCCTTCCGGGCTCTCTCCTCTCAAACAAACTGCATTCTGCAGTTTGGCAAGCAGAACAAAGAGAAGCTGCTCGACGCTCACCCTACAAGCAAGGTATGGGTTGGAACCCTAAATTTTGGCATCTACCCCTGGAGAAATATCACTTGCCCCTGTTTGCCAGTGTGTCTCACACATTGTGCAGCAATCCAGAATTCTTCTAGGAACTGCTGCCAAGAAATTAATGCTAGGACTGACCTCTGCTTGACATATTCTTGATTTCTCACTTTAAATAATGTTTAGTCTGATGTAGAGATTTCTTAAGAGTTTATTTAAGTTTTGAGAGAGGTCTTAAGGTACTGTGATTTTGCTATCTGCCCTGAGCACTGCACCCCTTCTCTTAGAGCTGCAAGTCTGTGGGCTGCACCCTTGACCTCGGTGTCCCATTGAGGCTGCTGCAGTGCCCCCCCCAAAAAAACTCACTTCAGAACCTCCCTGCCAGTTTGTTTTTTGTGCTGACTTTTCCATTAGCAGATTATATCCTTTAGCCACTAGAGGGCCCAGTTATAAGCACACTTGCCCAATCCAACACAATATAGTTCTTGTCTCATTTCACTTATTGTGTGGTCAGTCTATCACTATTCATCTGTCTTTACCCCTCCCTCTTCTACTGATTGTTACTGAATTTTCCCATTTGCAGCTTCTAGTCTTTTAGACCACTAAAGGAGTTTTCCCTCAACCATTCCAAAGCTGCTCTACATCTCCTTACTCTCTACTACTCCTGGCACTGTTCCTTTACTGCACAGCTGATATGGGTACCTACACTCCATTACTAAGTCTGCTCTCCTTCACCTTCTTGATACAGACCTCACACAGACTGGAGCACCTTTCCTCCACACTAGGCACCTCATCCCCAGATTACACCACAGTGACTTGGCCTTCCCCCACCCTCGACACACCTTGACCCCCCAACATCCCCACCCTGCCAACACCCCCACTCCCTCCACCCTCCAAGGCCTGACCTGGACCCAGCTCTCCCCTGCCATTCCCACCCTTTTCACTTTATCTATCCCATGCACCCTGATTCTAAAGTCCTCAGCTGGGTGTCGACCCAAGGGTCTCCATCACCACTGGCCACTAACCAGAATAATTACACTGCTATTATTATTATCTGGTAATGTACACGCAAACCCAGGACCTATTGCTTCCAGCCCTTCTAAACCCTGTACTGCAACTGGCCTCCGCTTTGCATCCTTAAACATTTGCAGTCTCCAAAGAAATCTGCTGCCCTCCAGTGCTGGGTCATTCAACATCAACCTGACATAACTGCGCTGGTAGAGATTTGGCTCTCCAAATCCACCTCTGACTCCACTATCACTCTCCCTGGATATACTATCTACAGGGAAGACTGAGTAGGCAAACACGGTGTTGGTTGCGCACTACTCGTGCAGGACTCCCTTATAGGTCAGGCACTCCCAGCTCCTAAACTTGATTATGTAGCCCAAGCCCTCACCTTAAAAATCTCACCTGACCCTGCCCAAGGCCCTCCTTCCTCACGGTCTCCTACGTACCCCCAAGGAATCAAAACCAAGCGATCCAGTCCCTTATTGACTATCTCACATCTCTCCCTCACAAAGTGAAGCAAGTCATCCTAGGTGATCTCAATGTGAACTGGCTTGCCTCCACTGCCTCCCATATAAGGACTCCTTTGCTGCCCTGGATATGTCCCAGTTAGTCACCCAGCCCACCAGATTCAACCACTCTACTGGCACCAGAACTCTCCTAGATGTTGTTATATCTAATGGCCCCTACAAAATCTGTGATGTCACTGTCCTCCCCAACTCTCTTAGTAATCACTCCTCAGTCCTCTGTCTCTGGTCATCCTCCACTCTGAAACCAGTATCCCAGGCCACTCTAAGCTGCCGTTTAAGCCCCGGTGGCCTCAGAAAATTAAAACAATACCTAGCCCAGCTAGACTGATCCCCTATCCAATGGGCCCCTGACATTGACTCAGCTCTTGACCACTTCACAAATGCCTTCTGTAAGGCTTGTGACCTTTTCACCCCCCTTACAAGGATCTGCTCCAAAAAATGCAATGCCCCATGGATCACTCCACCCCTCCTCCAGAGACTCAAAAACAGAGATAATCTCCGGCACATTGCTGTAGAATCTGGAAAGGCATCTGACAGACAGGCCTACAATGCAGAATGCAATAAGTGCACTTGGGCCATTAGGCGGGCCAAGGCATAGCACTACCAGACCACACTCACTTCCACTTGGGGTTCAGTCCGGACCTTCTGGGATAATATGAAAGAGCTAAATGGGAAGTCCTGCTCCTTCCCCCACCATCTCAGCTCTCCATCAATGGCACCCCCACCACAGAGCCACTCCTCATAGCTGATTGTCTTAACACTGCCTTCTCTGACCTAAGCTCGATCCTCCCCACCAGCTTCTTTGACCCAATCCCCACCTCTCTCCCTCCAGTTCTGCATCGCCCACCATTCTACCTGTGCACCTTATTCCCCCAAGAAGCCAGGCCACACCTGCTAAAAGCCTTAGGCAGCAATAACGCCAGTTGTGACCCCCTCGACTCCAGGATCCTCCGTATGGTCTTGGACGAAGTCCTAGTCCCCTTGACTGACCTTCTAAACCAGTCTCTATACCTGGGTCAATTCCCAAGTGCTTGGAAAACAGCTGAAATCACACCCATACATAAGAGTGGGGACTGATCCACCACCAACAATTACCGGCCCATCTCCATCCTCCATCTCACTCTCTAAAGCCCTTGAAAAAGTGGTGTTGATCCAGCTCTCTGAATACCTAACCAAGTATGGCATTATATGCCCAGAGCAGAATGGTTTCCACCCAGGACACAGTACAACCATGGCTTTCCTGGAATTCTCTCAACACCTGCATGCTGCTCTTGACTCAGGCAGCCTTGCAGAAGCAGTGTTCATTGACCTCTCCAAGGCCTTTGACACTGTCTGTCATCCCCTTCTACTCGACTCTCTCCACCAACTTGGCTTTTCTGGTGGTCCAATTTCCTGGTTCTCTAGCTACCTCTCTGCTAGATCCCAGTGTGTCAAGATCAGTGGCTCCCTCTCCAGCACTCTTACCATTCACTCCAGGGTCCCTCAGGGCTCCATCCTGGGTCCAATACTTTTTAGTCTCTACCTCAACACCCGCCCCAGCTTATGTACTGGTAAAATGTTCCTCTACACCGACAATGCAGTCCTCATTGCCTCACATTCCAATCCCACCTCCCTCCAATTATCCCTCCAGTAAGCTTACAACCAAGCTGAAAGGTGGTTCGGAGACCGCAGACTGGTCATTAACCTAAAGAAAACCAAATCAATGCTCTTCTCCCACCAGCAAAATTAAGCTAAAAATACCCCCCCTTGATTATCCCCAGCACTCTGCACCCGCTAGAACAAGCGATCATATACAAGTACCTAGGCATCACGTTCGAGACTGCCCTCTCCTTCCACACCCACATTAATGCCCTGTCAGCTGCCATTAACTCTCGGATTGGCCTGCTATACCAGCACAGGGACTGCCTGCCTTAGGTTGCCCTCAGGCTGGCCATCACCTCCTCCATCTTGTCCCTCGTGGACTATGGCTAGCCCATCTACGCTGCAGTTGACAACACTGCCCTCTCCATAATCCAACTTTCCATCAATAAGGCCCGTAGGCTCCTGACTGGTGCCCCCAGCTGAACTCACACCTGCCTTCTCTATACTACCACCAAGCTTCTCAACTTTGAGGAGTGACTGATCTACCAGACCTGCCTTCTCACTAAGAAATCTCTGCTAGGACTCTCCTCCCCAGGGTCTCCACCTCCCTACAGCAGCCATCTTTGTCCATCACCACCCATAGCTCTGTTAAGGCCACTTTCAAGGTGCCCAGAACCAAGACCTCTCTTGCCCAGAGATCCTTCCTCTACTGAGCCTCCACCTGGTTCAACTCCCTCCCTAGATGCATCTCCAACTTGTCAAAAATTGTCTCCTTCAAAACAGCCCTTCTGAACCATATCTTTAATACCCACTGTTGTAGGTGCAACTAACCCTCTGTTGTAACCTGTGGTTCCCACCCGCCTTACACCCAGCTCGACAACGTCCACTGGACAGCCTCTCCCTCCCCCAGAACTACCCCTTCCCTACTAGGTCCAAACAGGGATGTAACCCAGTCTTCTCTGAGGACCTACTATATCCATGAGTGTAACTCACAATTTTGTAACATTATGTAACCTAAGTAACATACAAACTACTACATTATGTAACTTAATTGTATCTATGTTAAATGTTCCTTTTACTGCACTTGTAATGTTATCCCTCTATTTGAATCTGCACTGTAATAACTGTTTTGATGTCTGTCCCCCCATGACGAGGTGCCTTTGTAAATGAGTCTCTGACTCAAAGCTTGTAAACCCGATTTGTAATGAATAAATAAAAAAAAACAAAAAACAGAGTACTTTGTCCAGTTTTTGAGGCCTCACTTTAAAAAGGACATAGACAGGGTGAAGCAGTCCAGAGAAGGTCAATTACAGTATAATGTTGCTGGGGTTGAACAAGAAACCCTATGAGGACAGATTGATGGATCTCAGCATGTACACCCTGGAAGAGAGGAGAGCGAGAGTTGACATGATAGAGACCTACAAACACCTCACAGTGAGAACAGGGTGTGGGGGAGGGGTATCACTCAAATCAGAAAGAGCACCAGGGCCAGGGTGCATGCAATGAAGCTGGGGGGGTTAAGAGGGATGTGAGAAAATAGTATTTCACTGAAAGGGTAGTATATGCCTGGAACAGACTGTTTGCAGAAGTGGTAAACTGAAAACAGTAGGGGCTTCAAGCATGCAAGAAACAGAGATAGCGGTATATTACTAAACATGCACGGAGGAGGGACAATCACCAGAGACCATCTAGGGTCTGTGTAGACAGATTAAGCAGGGAACATCTGAACAGACTGAGTGGCCAAAGCGATCTCTTTCTAACAACAAGTTCTATCACAAACCAGACCAGGAAGCTGTTTGCCATGCCTCCAGTATAGAGATGTAGCAAAGTTTTACTTTGACAGTGAATTTTCAGTAAAGTCGCCAAATTCACCTCCACAGATCACTTTGCAAAATTGTCCCTTTTAATGAAAATTTACCATTTCTAAATTTGCCTTTCTTTTGGGGTTTTTTAAGTGCAGATTGCACTAAAAAAGCAAAAAACAAAGCAAGAAGAAGTTAGAAATGACAAATCCCCAAAATCTCTGGTGTCTAGTGCCCCCACCCAACGATCACTGGTCTAATATAAAAATAAATTATTATTATTTTCCAATCCCTGATGTCTAGTGTCCCCTCCACCAATTGCTGCCTGATGTTAAATTTAATTAATTCAGTCCCTGGTGTCTAATGGTCACCCCTCCCGCCAATTGCTAGCCCCAATGTAAAAATACACTATTATTAATTAAATCTCTGGTGCCTAGTAGACCTCCACCCTCCATCCCATCAGGTAGTATACCCTTCCCTACTCCCCCCACCCCAGGTCGGTGCTGGCTGCTGACTTATTTGATTTATCATTTTGTTTAGTTGCTTCTGCCCACAGTGACTATGAGGAGGAGCAGGTCAATGGAGAGCTAGGATGAGAAGTAACAGGGGAATTCAATGACTCACCTTGCAAAGGTTTGTCCTCAATCACTTTAATCTTAGCCATGGCTTTTTTCCAGCATCTCCTTGTAGCCTGCATAAAACCTTGGCAAATGGTGCAGGCCTTCAAGTCATTAAAAAGGTATACCCAGCAAATACACAGAGTATGGACATCATCTTTATTTTTCTTGATTGTACTGCAGCAACAATAATGGAACAGTGGTTCCTTTTCTTTTGTCAGTAAAGGTAAATAAATGTTTAAAGCTTAAAACAAAAAAAATGAAAGAAGCAGTAGCATTAATTACACTTGCAAAGTTCAACAACATTCTTCAGCAGTAGTGGACAGACTAGTTGAGGCAGGAGAAAGAAATAAGGCATCATGGGGTCACCCACATTACATACATGGTGACAATGCAGGTTGATGTGGTTGGCACATGCTAGCAAAAGTTTTAGGGTGGTCCTGACACCAATGGCTTAAAGTTCCATGATATGGCTTAGTGGAAGAGAATCTCTCTAAGAAGATCTTGGAGATAATCTCCATACTACTATAGTAGCAGGGTCAGTTCCTGAAATAAATAACAAAAGATCAATCTGTGTAGTAACAAGGAAATCATTAATGAGGAATGAGCAGAAGTTAAGAAACTAATGGATTGACTGAAACAGAAAAATTAAAGGAAAAAAGATGGAAAAGGAGGAAAAACATAAAGGGATTTAACGGGAAAAAGTAGAATAAAGAAAACAAATTATGGAGAATGTAAGGCATATGACTGATAACCAAACAAGTCCAGTCACTACAGTAAATAATGAGATTCAGGTTAATACTATTCAGGAGGGTAAACTCAAAATAAGTAGCAGAAACATAGGAAAATTTTTTACCCACTGTATTTTTTAAGGACGTTCTGAAAGTTAATAATGAGTGAAGTGACTCTGTGTTTGATAATGTACAATGTTCTGAAGTATGTACTTGCATCTGTGGTATAATGGGAAGATGTCAAGAAAACCTATATATGTAAGATCAGACCAAAAAATGCTGGATCTGCTTAATAACTAAAAACTAGAAAATAAGAGACATGATTTTGGCTAGAAAGGATGAATGGGAAATATATAATATTGATGCTCAGTACACAATTAGAGCTAAAAAGTGCAAAGGGGAAAAGGCAACTAATGACCTTAAAATGGAGCAAAAAAATAAACTAATATAAAAAATAAGCATATAGCTAAGAAATAGAACATAGTGAGGCAACAAAGGATAATGAGATTTTTCAAATTAAGTACAAATGTCCAAGTTTTAACAGGGAAGATTAAACACCCAAAAATGGGTTAGAGGAAGGAGATAATTAGGAGTGTTAATTAACAATTAAATCAAATCAAATCATCTTTATTTTTATAGTGCCTTTCAAAACCAAGGCGCTGTACATAAAAACCATATACATAAAAATAAAATTCTAAAACAGACATTAAATCATCCATAGCTAGAAAGCTAAACTAAATAAATATGTCTTCAGCTCTATTTTAAATCTATCGACAGTTGGGCATTCTCTCAGCCAACTAGGTAGAGAATTCCACAGGGTTGGCACTGAAAAAGCAAAGGCATGAGATTCTGATGTCTTTAATCGAACCCTGGGATTATCCAGCAATCCCTCATTGGTGGAACGGAGAGGATGGATGGGGCAGTAGGGTACCAGGAGATCTTTCAGGTAACTGGGTCCCTGATCATGTAGGGCTTTAAAGGTTAGTAAACCAACCTTAAAGGTGACCCACCACCAAACAGACAGCCAGTGCAGTTCACGGAGCACAGGTGTAATATGACTGGTTCTAAAAGTCCCAGTCAAAAGCCTGGCTGCCTCATTCTGCACCAGCTGCAGGTGGTGGATATCAACCCCAGGTAGTCCTAGGTAGAGGGAATTGCAGTAATCAAGATGGGTAGTGACAAAGGCATGGACCAATGTTGGAAGATCACCCGGAGGAACCAGGTGTTTCACCAGGGTGATATTCCTCAGATGGTAAAAAGAGGATTTGACAACAGCTGACACCTGGGATTTTAGGGTCAAACTATCATCAAAAATAACACCCAGGTTACGCACCTGATCAGAGGTAGTGAGCGACATACCACCAAGTAATAAGCCTGTTGGTTGTCCAGCCCCCAAACCCGCCCCCGGATGACCTGGGTCCACTACCAGCACCTCAGTCTTATCTGGGTTCAGTATCAGCCAGCTGGAGCTCATCCAAAGTCTGATCTCAGCAAGGCAATTATTTAGCATGGAGAGTGCATCATCTTGTCCAGGCAGAAAGGACAAATACAGCTGAGTATCATCTATTAGTGATGGGCGAAGGGGCCCCAATTCGCTCTGTGAAGTGATTCTCGGAGTGAAGGTGAAATTACGGAGTGCTCCACAACGCGAAGTGGAGTACTTCGCGTTATACTCAAAAAAATTCACTTAACCCTGAATAAAGCCTGCAGATTGATTACTGGTGCCCCCAGGCTCACACACACCTGTCAGCTGTATGACGAGGCTAAACTCCTTACCCTGGATGAACGGCTCTGATATCAAACCTGCCTCCTCACAAAAAAAACCCTATTCGGGCTCTCTCCTCCTGGGGTGACGGCATTCATCCACTGGATCCCACCCACTATTGCAACACGGTCATCCAACAAGACCACTCTAATGGTCCCCAGATCAAGAACCAGCTGTGGCCAGAGGTCCTTCTGCTATAGATCCCCATCCTGGTTTAACTCTCTCCCTACTACCATCACCAATGCCATCACCATCTCCAAGTTCAAAACCACCCTTCGAAACCAACTCTTCAACACTTGTAGCTGCTCCTGTCTCTGAAGGCAGCCTCCACCTTGACTTCTCATGACAAAGCCCACCGGGCGGCTCTCCACCTAACCCTCCCCACCACCTCTTCCCGGTACACCGTACCTATGTCTAACCTGGCCAGTGCCAGCTGTTTCATTGTATGCCTATTAGATTGCTCAATTTTTGATACCAACTTGTGTAACACCTGTTCTCAATTACTTGTACCCTGTAACCTAAATGTATTTTGTCTGACCTCAGTGTGACGTGGCGCCTCTGATGAACGCCTATTTTTAGCAAAACCTATGCTATGTAACCTAAAACTCTATGTATGTCTTTAATGTGATGAGGTACCTTTGGAAACGAGCCTTTGGCTCAAAGGTTGTAAACTGATTTCACAAATAAATAAATAAATAATGGGTAACCCGAAGTCCATTGAAAACAGTGACTTGGCATTACTCCGCCTTCCACTTCGCCTCACTTGGCCTTGTTTTTAAGATCCAAAGGCAAATTTTGCAGTGATTCCTGGGATTTCAGGTGACATGGGCTCTAGATTGTTCTGCACAGCCTCAGTTTGGGGTAGTGTGTGTAGGAAGCTGTAGGACACAATCTTCTCTAAGAGCTCTCTGCAATTCAAACCTTCAAAAAGCTGTTAAAAAAGCCTTTTTGAGTAATTTTTTTTTTCTGAAACTTTAGTTCATCGATTATAGGAAACCCTCCTGTGCTCATATCATTGAGCATTTATTGTTTGTGTATGGATTTTGAATGTTAACGTACAACATTCGGTCTGTGTACTCAGAGACAGTGGAAGTGTGCTTTGGGGGAGGGGTGTATCTGTGGTGTAGGTAGATTAACATGGAGAAAAAGACAGTGCTTTCTGTTTTGGTGACATTTTTCTTGTTTAACTGTGTTAATGTACACACAGTAATATTTTCAATATTTAAATTGCCATTTTTTTGCTGCTTGTTGTGGTGCAGCAGTGCATAATTTTAGTTTGTTTAAAATATGTGGTTATATTACTGAAGTTTTCAATTTGCCATGCATTACTTAGCGTGTGTGTGAAGATGTTTTGACGCGTGTCATCAAATCAGGCACCTTTTATTGTGCCACATAATAATTTCAGCAATGTGAAGTTGCTATCCACTGCAGCTGTGTGATTTTTGTACTTCTTTGTGGTATCTTTACTGGTACAAGTACTAGTGACTGTTACTGCAGCAGTACAGAATACTGCCCCCCCCCTGCGCAGCCTGCCCCAACTGGCAAAGGTATTCTTTTCCAGATTTGAATTTCTGATGGTGAGCACTGGTTAGGTGTTGTGCCTTTGTGTCTGCATCTCTTCAGTGCACAGCGCAATCTTAATCTGTCTGTGCATTTGCATCTCTTTAGGGCCCAATCTCCATCTGTAACTTAAGTCATAGTTGTTTCTTTGGCTTCCTTCAGAGTACTGGACAGGTGTGGTGCTTAATTCTGCATGAACATTGTACTCATTAATATGCGTTTTTAAGAAGATCATCACGAAGTTATCATAAAATCGTTCTTCATCATCACGGTCACAAATGCAGTCACTAAATCACGATTCACGATCATTCATGTTACTAATCACAACATTAATTTTTTTCTAGTTACTTGGATGTATTGTAAGCCTGTTTTATAGTATCTCTCCAGGCTTCACCACCCCACCATTGTACTCATTGATACGTGTTTTTAAGTCTGGGAGTTTTAAGCTACAGCTCATCAGGGAAGTACAGCCATAGGTGGTAGGCATTCACGTTTCTTCATCATCACGGTCACAAATGCAGTCACAAATCACAATTCATGATCATTCATGTTACAAATCACATTAATTTGTTTTCTAGTTACTTGGATGTATTGTAAGCCTGTTTTGTAGTATCTCTCCAGGCTTCACCACCCCACCATTGTACTCATTGATACGTGTATTTAAGTCTGGGAGTTTTAAGCTACAGCTCATCAGGTCCTGGGGAAGTACAGCCATGGGCATTCACGTTTCTTCATCATCATGGTCACAAATGCAGTCACAAATCATGATTTATGATCATGTCATGAATCACAACATTCATTTTTTTTAATAGTTAC
Source organism: Neoceratodus forsteri (assembly GCA_016271365.2). Classification (NCBI taxonomy): domain Eukaryota; kingdom Metazoa; phylum Chordata; order Ceratodontiformes; family Ceratodontidae; genus Neoceratodus; species Neoceratodus forsteri. The sequence goes on along the minus strand of CM028130.1, from coordinate 249,813,834 downwards.
TTGGATGTATTTTAAGCCTGCTGGTCATGGTGCTGAACAGGGATGGGATACACACCTGGGCCCAGGGGAACAGGCACATCCTGCTCCAGAGGACCTGCTGTTGGACTTGGTGGTGGTGGTGGTGGTTCAACTGCCTCAGAGTCAGGACAGGAGGCGGTGCTGGTCCTGCTTCAGGGGGGCACTCACAAGTTTTGAGTGGTCCAACAGGAATGGGTGCCCATGCCCTCCACACATGCACACAGTACGATGCTTACAACTACCACGCCCTCCAAGAGCTGCCCCATCCCAAACATTCCCTCATCTTGGTCCATCTCTCCTACTGAGCCCCCTCAGTCCGAGCAATCACTACTCACACTGTCACACAACACACACACACACACACACACACACACACACACACACAGACACAAACAACTAATAACTACTTATAAAGGTAAGAAAAATAAAATTTACAGAGAGAACAAATTAAGTAAAAAAGAGTACAGAAAAGACAAAAAAAATGTAGCTTTTAAAAAAGCTGTTGGGTGTAAATCAAAGTTTAAATCTCCTCCTCGCTCTGATCTAAAAGTATCAGCAGTCACAAAACACACTACTCTCTCTCCATCTGCACAGGAGAAAGTAAAAGTGCCTGCTTGTATGACTGACTTTCTTCCTTACTAGCCGAAGAGCATGTGACTTACAGTACTGTAAGCCATATGATGTGTGGGGGGCTGCCAAATCTGAAACATCAAGTGGATCACTTAGAATCATAATGAGGAATGCAAAGTCCATTTAAAACAATGACTTTGCCTTACTTGCCATTGCCATTCTGCCTTAAGGCGAAGTGGTAATGAAAAGGTGGAGTGAGCACTTTGCATTGCCCACTCTGTGTGGTGGAGTGGCAACGCGAAGTGCCCACTTCGCGTTCACTTCACCAGTGAAATTTAAATTCGCTGCATCTCTATTAACAATAACAATACCCTTTATGATCAGGAGACTATTGGTCAGCAGTCCTTATGTGAGAAAGATGAGGCTGCTGTCCCTGAATATCGCCTGTCAGAAAAATGATTTCAAGTTCTAGAGGATGAGGTAACCTTGGAGTGTCTATAATCTAAACATACCAGTTATCAATTTGATCTCATGGAATGTTTTTGGCTTGGAGGCAAAATTCGATGATAAAAGCTTGCTTGAATGTATAAACTCCAAGTAGATCAAAATGTTGCAAAAGACTTGGGTAAATGATGTGAGTTTCTGTGAGCCAAATGGATTTCAGAAATGTGCTATGCCTCCATATAGGGACTCTAAATTCTGTAGACCAAAACAAGGCCTTGTCACCTTTGTAGCCTATTTAAATCTCAGCTGTCAACAAATAGATATTGGTGCTCCCAGTTTTCTGACTATAGTTGTCAATCTGAATACTATAGTAAACCTATTGTATTATAAATATTTATATACTGTATGCCCAAAAAGGTGGACTAGATAACCTCACTTAATGTTAGATCAACTTCAAAAGACATTTGACTACATTTTATCAAAATATCCAGGAACATGTACATTTATTGTGGGAAACATCAAGTGGAAAATTAGGGAACAGTTCTGAAGATTCATGAAAAACTTCAATTGCAGAATTGAGGAAGATTTCTGAAGAGTCATCTTTACATATGGAATATGGATGACTGCTTAATGGGGCAGTGTGTTAGACTTAATATTCATTGATGTTGTCAATTTTGACAGAGTAAAGTTTTGTGAGGTCCAAAGCAGAATACAAAGTGTCCACTTTCCTGTTGCTTGTAAATTTGTAAGCTATAATTTTGTGTTTACTAGCCCTGACCAAGTTATGATTAAAGAAGTTGATCAATGTGTTGTCTCTGTAAAGAGCCATCATATCAAATTATGCCCCAGCATTGAGAATATTCTGGTCTTACTACAGATTCCAGATATTATATACTGTATATCTTTGTTGAGGGTCTTCCTTATATTGGTAACTTTTCATCCAATATGTCTTATGATATAACTGGAAAATATGAGGAACTGATTAAAGACTTGGGAGTCAGGTTAGTTGGGGTAACCAGAAGGGCAACTAATAAGAGAATAATAAATGATGCACGGTACAATTTGGAATGTAGGCATAGAAAATACATTTCCCTTAAAATTAGCAGATGCATGGAAGAATCCATCAAATATGAATTCAGAGAGCCTTCTGTATTGCTAGACTCGATTATAGAAATACTTTTAACACTAAGAAGCTTGAGTTTGAAAAAATGGTACAATAATCTGGCAGAAGCAAACATCTACAAAGATGTGTCAAAATATTGGAATATAGTGGCCTATACAACAAAAAGTGAAACAGCCAGAATACTAGTTGCCATGATAGAAGATCAGTGGATTAGGCATTTAAAAAAAAAAAATTATGAGTCTGAGGATTATGTCAAGTCTATTGAAGTAATGGCAGACAAGAATCTTACCGTTTCCGATATTCCAGAATGGAGCTGGGTTAAACTGGATGAACTATCCAAATATATAAATACTGAGAAAAAGAATCAGGCCCTGGGTTAGATTTAAATTAATGCCGTTTGAGGTATACCAGGCCCTAAATTCAAAATGGAGCATTATTTTTGTCACTTTATTCACTTCAATAAACACATGCCAAAAGGTGCCCATGGGTTGGGACACTGGGGTGATGATTGTTCCTTTGTTTAAAAAGGCAATCAAACAGATCCAGGTTGTTATAGACTGATGTTACTCCATACTATACCCAATAAAATGTATATCAGATACATATTAAAATTATTAGAAATGTGAGAAACAAATACTCAGTATTTTTTAAAGTTGCAAGCAGGTTACAAACATGAAAGGTCCAGTGTTATTTGTTTACATTACAAAATCTAGTCAATAACTATATCTCAAAAAACAACATGAAATTATTTGTCATATTCATTGATCTAAGTAGTGCATTTGCTAGAATTAGTAGAGAACATTTTGTGGAATATTCTATCTACAGCTACCCTGGAAGGAAGGTTAATTTGTATTAATAAATTATTACATAAGAAAACAATAGCCATGGTTAGAGTTGGTAAAGATGGAAAGTTATAGTGTTTTTTTTTTGTTACCAAATATGGAGTTAAACAAGACTGACTCTTCGTGACTTTATTTTGTTATTTACAATAATCGGAAAAACACCTTTGAGTAATAGATTCCTTTGCAAAGGTTCCACATTATAGTTACATGTGAAAATTACAGAGGAATAAAAATCCAGATGAAAGAGTTATGCAGTAAAAAAGTAAAATAAATGATCACAGAGCAGCGCAGGCCCATCATAAAGTTAGTAAAAATGGGCAGCACTGGCCCATCATCAAAAGTTAGTAAAGTAGAGTAAACTCAGAGAGACATTTTCCAGACCCAGCATTAGTTGAGAGTGCAAGCTTGATTAACAGGTAAGAAAAAAGAAAAGCAAGGGTGACTGTAGTGACCAGGTGTGGAGGATGAGTGTAGGGAGGAATGGGGGACGGGCTAGGGACAGTCACAGGTAGTTAACGAGAGGAGCAGGCATTTGAGATTTGCCTTGAGAGGACCTAATTACAGTTCATGAAAGTTGAGAAAAGGGAGCAGATTGAGCCATTTAGGGGCCCGACAAAGAAATGCCCTCTGGCCAAAGGAGGTCCTACAGTGAGGGGCAGTTATGAAAGACTTGCCTGCACTTCAGGTGGGTCTGTTTTGGAGGACAGGTTGGAGCAGAGGGAGAAGCGCATGTGAGGCATTGTTGAGAAGGATTTTCTTGGCTAGAAGACAGGTGTGGTATTTAAATCTCAAATCAAAGTTTAACCACTGGGACTGTCTATATGGGTCGCAGGTATGGGTAAATCTGTCACAGCCTGTGATAGACCTAGGCTTTGTTTAAGATGATTTTGAGGTGGCTTAAGGTGGTCTGGTCAGCGTAGCCATATATAACAATGGCACAGTCCATAATGGAGAGTGCAGAGGAAGACACAGCCACAAGCAAGGCTCCTGGGGAGACAGTGCTTGAAATGGTAGAGGAGACCAAGCTGAGTATTAAGGGAGGTGGATAGGAGTTTGATTCATTTATGATAGGTGAGGGAAGTGTTTAATGTTATGCACAGGTATTTAAAGGTGTCTACCTGATCAAGGGTGTCACACAGGGAATTGACAATGGATAGGATTGAACCAGAAAGAGGACACTGGTGGTGGGTGAAAACCATAGGTTTATTTTTTTTGTAATTGAGTACAAGTCTATGGTCCTGGAACCAGGTTTTGGCCTCAGAGAAATACTTCTGGAGTGTGGTTTGGAGGGAGAAGGGGTGCTAGCGACTGCTAAAAATGACAGTGACATCAGTATATAAGAGAAGTCTACCTGAGCATGCCTTGGGAAGTGAGTTCAGGAAAATGCTAAAAAGGAAGGGGCCCAGTATGGAGCCTTGTGGAGCACCAGATAGGGCAGGGCGGCAATTGGAGACAGTGGAGACAATTTTTCCATGTTGCATCCTACCAGCTAGGTAGTTTGCAAACCAGGATATGGTTTCCATGGCAAGTTCAAGGGCAGATAGATAGTGGAATAGCAAGGCATGATTGACCATATCAAAGGCCTTAGTGAAGTCAATATAAAGGGAGCCGACTATAAGTCCACGGTCAAGGGCTTGGCGGATATAAGAAGTGTATTCAATGAGAGCAGTGGTTGTACTGTGGCTCTTACGAAAACCATGTTGCTCTGGGCAGAGGAGATCGTGGTCAGAGAGGTAGTGTGTAAGTTGGTCAGCTACTATTTTTTCAAATGCCTTTGAGAGGGGGGAGGAGTATGGATATGGGTCTATAGTTATTGGGGGAGGTTTTGTCACCACTCTTTAGGAGAGGAGTTATGATAGCTTGTTTCTCAGGTGACAGAAATTGGCTGAGGTAAAGAGATTTATTAAGAATTTTAGTTAGTGGGAGGAGAACTTCATCAAGGGTAAGACGTAGGAGTTTTAAATTCAGGGAATCATTACTGTATTGGGACTTGGCCAGAAACTTAGAGAAGTATTTCTTTGCTGGATTGGATGACATTGTACTGAGATGAAAGGGGGTATATATTTTTGGGGGAGGGGAGTGTGCTGGGGGGGTCAAAGAGGTGGGGGGCAGGACTTCACTGAGGTCAGAAAATGTGCAGTTTAAGATGTTAGCTATTGCCAAGGGGCCATGGGGAGTAGTTCTGTCAATGGTTAGCTGGGCAGGGGGTGGGGAGATGGTTTTTCTGCTAAGCTCTTTTATGTTTTTCTAAAATTCACAACCAGAGCCCTAGGAGGAAGTAAGCACTGCTTTGTAGTGGGATGTCATGGCCTACAGAATGGCCAAAGTGCATTCACTTCTGGCTTCTCGGTGGAGCTGCCTATCCCTCAGGAGATAAGAGTCAATGGCTTTGTGCCAGAGACTGTCATGGTGCCGCATCATGTCCAGGAGGGACTGAGTGATCCAGGGGGTGTCACGGTTTTTAGTGAAAAACTTAGTGAAGGGGGCATAATGGTTACAGGCAACATTGAAAGTGTCAATAAAGTGTGACAGTGTAGTATCAACACACACAGCCCTATCAATAAGTGTCCAGTCACACGTCAGAAGGTGGGACTTGAGGCAAGAGAGGGAACCTCATTTTAGTCATCACTGGAAGGAGGGGATGGGTGCAGGTGGAGATTTTTATTAGACCACCAGCAGGCAACCGGAGAGTGGTCACTAGTGGCATTGGGAAGGACCCTGACTTGAGATATATTGGGTCTGTTTGTAAAAAGGAGGTCAAGAAGGGTAACATTGCCTGATTTGTTATTTAGCCTGGTAGGGGATAGAATAACTTGTATGAGGTCAGAGGCTAAGGCAGTATCATAGAAGTGGGATGAGGAGGGCAAGAGCCAATTGATGTTGAAGTCTCCAACGAGGATGACTTCATTTTTTGGGGAGAGTTGTGCTATGTAGTCAAGGATGGATTTGAAAGCGAGCTTTTGTTGGCAGGGAGGGATATAGGCCACAGAGAGGAATAGGGTTTTCTCAGGGTCTCCAAGGAGCAATTTGACTGTGAGAATTTGAGTTTCCTGATCAAGGAAGGGGAGAGTAACTTGGGTGGCTTGAAGTGTATTCTTCATGTAAAAGGCACAGCTGCTGTCTCTTTTTGAGAGTCGATTAGATCATAAAAATAGGTAGCCATCTAATGCTACTGCAGAATTAGGGGTACCTTTGGTGAGCCAAGTTTCTGTTAGGGCCAAGACGTCAGTCAAGTGCTGTGCCAGCCAGCCTTGGAAGGAGGAGAATTATTTTTGCAGGCTGCAGATATTGAGAGGGGCTATGTGGAGCCCGTTGTGTTTAGCACCAGCAGAGGCTGTGCAAGGAAGGGGGCCTGGATTAGAGTGGACATTTCCAGAGAGTAGGAGGAGAAGGAGAGCATAACATAAAATGGCGTACTTCAGAAGTTTAATTTTACAGTGACTATAACTGTATGGTTGGGGGTGATGAGTAACAACAGGGATGGGAAGGAACCTCAGACAAGGGGTGAGCCAAGTGAGTGGGGGGAGGCCCAAATGCAAGATTGCAAGTTTGGTGGTGAGAGGTATATGTTGAAGGATGAGGTTATTGTTGGTGGTACTGCCCAATACATATAGTTGGTGCAGAGTAGGTGGATCGGGGTGGGGAGTGGGCAGGGAAGTATGAGATAGGGGCCTTGGGTATTGTGAAAGTGTGCTGTTAAATCTCCAAATACCTGTCTAATTCTGTTTCACAAGTCTACTGCAGTAGCACTCTCTGAATATCTTTACTGTCCTTTCCTTTACTTTCCCCCTTTTTAATTCCCTTTTTCCAGGCAGGCCACCTGGATAAGAGGCCCTTTCTATCACTTTCATTTCATTAAAAGACAGGTATGGAGCTCAGTACCCCCAATGATAGGCTACAGTGTATAGACCTGGGGTTTAGCATATTTGGGCTAGTAGTTCCTCTTCATGTTTAAGCAATGCCCAGGAAACAAATGTGAATGCCAAATATAGGGGAATTCTCCTCACAGTACAAGCACTTAGTTTATTTAGGCAGAGAAAAATAAAGATAGTAAAAGGATTCAGAGTCTGCCTGCTGGTCACCCAATCCCTTAGTGTGTTGTTGTAAGGTTCCCTAGCTATGCCTTAGCAACACTATTTTGACCCCAAAACAGTTTACTTTTCCTTACTGTTTAACTTTATTATTTTTGGTAAGGTAACATGGAAAGGCAAATGCCAGCAGCACAAATGGTTTTAAACATAAGCAGATTTGAAATTAAAGGGACTGCTTTTGTTTGTTTAGGCTGCAAATGTGTTTAGCACTCCCAAAAGAAACTCCTAAACAAAAATATGCAGTATTTCAGATATTGTAAAATAAATAATGGTCCTTTTCAGTTTTACCTTTTCATAGCAGTCTGGCTCCTGTTAATATTAGAGAGTAAAGCTACCACATAATGGATATTCAGGCCTTTAGCCAGAGGTAGTCCTTGCAGCCATTTGCACTTGTTGCTCTTGCTGTTTTCCTAGGAGGCAGCCGGCCCATTTCTCACTATGGTTATACTGTGGATAGGTTGAGGGAGGGGCTAAACTTGGTAAGAGTACTGTTTTTAGTTAAACCTGTATTATATTTCATTTCAGGGATGTCAATGTTTTGTAATAAAGATATATTGAATGTCCCTTGGCTTAGAATGAAATAAAAATGTTTTATAAATGAAAATTTGTATTAAAGAGTATAGGGGGCGGAGTCTGGAGTGATCACCTGATGATTCCCTAGGATAAAAGGAGACTCATTCTTGTGATACCTTCAGATTGGTTTTGAGGATCAGCCAGTACTGATCCATTTGGGAGTCTGCACTTACAGACTAAGATAACTGAAATCCCAGGCGGCCTTTGCTTGCTGATATTGCCTGTGGAAACATTCATTTATTTTTGTACCTTTTATGTTTCTTTCTGTATTCCTGCAAAGTTAATAGTTATATATTTTCTTTTTTTTTTGCTGTTACTTTAATAAAGCTTTAGGCTTGGCACTTTTTTTTAGCCTTGCCACATTACCTTTTTGTGTCAGTGTCCATCATTACACCCACAGCCTATGACAGGTATGCTGTGAGGAGGAAGAGTAGTAGTATTAGTGGGAGCATAGTAGTGTTTTTGGGGGGTGGTACTTGGGATTAAGGGTGATGGCAAGGAGGTAGTAGATAGGGCAGAGACAGTGGTGCAGCAGTAGGGTACTTGTCTGCAGTGCAGAGGGTACAGGGTTCGAGACCTGCACAGGGCAATAAGCTGGTGGGTGGAAAGCCTGGCCAAAAATTACACCGACAAAAACAGGGTGGGAGTCTGTGTAATCGGAGAGGAGGCACCGTAGTAGTTGTGGAAATGGCTTAATTACTAGAGATATGGAAGTGCAACACTGACCCTTGGTAGCAGGTTCATATAACCTGCAGTGGGGAAATCAGACACTCTAACTAGAGCATCATGTGACAGGATGTGGTCAATAAAGGTAGGGTTGAGCTTGGGTGGGAGGGTGGCTGGGGCAGGTGGGGAGTCGATGCAAAGTGTCGACTGGTAAACACCCCCTACATGAATTGCAAGGAGAAAAGGGGGTGCCTTTACCTATTTGCAGCCCCACATCCACTCCCAATTCCTGGCTGTGCAGGAGGCCCCTGGTCCAGGGCCTGTGTGCCTCTGTGGTGCTGACGATGAAATGAGGTGGAGTGAGTGGTCCTATGATGCCTAGGAGAAGTGAGGATAAAGGAAAGATCAGATTACCTATGGAAAGTCTACACAGGACCTGGCAATGACTGTGCATGCATGACAGTCACGAGGTCTGGGAGATCGAGCAAACCAGGAATGCAGTCAAGGTAAGTCAAACAGCTAACAAAACTGAATGAAATGGTAGAAAATTCAGGCTTACAAATAGAGTGATTCTGCAGCAGAGAAACAGTCCCAGCGTATGTATATCTGAGCCCCACACCCCATATCTGAGCAGTAGCAATCCCCCAGAGGTACAGCCCAGCCCAGCACAGATATAACACTAGAAAAGGCAACTCCCAGGCACTCATGCCGCTATCTCACCAAGTAGGTGAAATCAGCGGGTTGGAGACAGAAAGCAACCGATTAACGTACCCTTAAAGTAACTAGCCAGATGCAGCACAATGGCTGCTACAAACATGAGTCCCAGAGTCTATCAACCACTGTCAACAGACATGCCAAATGCTGGTTGGCATGGACAAATGTAGAAATATTCAGGCCCTACAATAGTTGCAAGGAGAAAGGGAGGTGCCTTTACTTATTTGCAGCCCCACGTCCACTCCTGATTCCTGGTTGTACAGGAGGCCCCTGGTCTTGGGTCTGTGTGTACATCAATTCTTTAATTATACTCTGTTTTTAAATTTAGTCTCTCCTAGTAATATGAATAAGAAAGCTCCCCTTTTCTTACATACCAATGATGTGGTAATACTTTCCCTTACACCTGCTGGTATTTAGAATTCAACCGTTGCTGTATCCAACTACTTTACAGAACTAAGACCAAAAGTAAATATATTAAGAACAAAAATTATTGTTTTGACCATCATAAGAAAGATAACCTAGCCTGGTCAATTATCAATAAAGAAAATGAGGTAAACTACCGAAATTTGAGGCATTCTGGATTTTTATAACCACGATACAAAGAAGTCTTTTAGTGCAGCTGTTAAAGTCTTAGAAGCCACAATAACCTCTGGCACCCTATGTGAGACAGAAGTATGGGGTGCTGACCCTAGAGCCACAGTACTGGAGTCCCTTGAAAACATTTTTTTTGAGAAACCTTGTCTCACAAACAATGTTCCCTGTAGGGATGAGCACATTTAAAAAATCTCACTTTTGTGGAATTTTCAAGAAATTCCACAAATGTCACAAAATGTCATGGAATCTTCCAAAATTCTTTAATTGGTTATAACTCAAGCATTTGTACAGCTAGAGTCCTGCAATTTCACAAGTTTATGTTTTTGATAGAGGCCCTAAGGCAAGCCAGTTTTCATGACATTAGGATGAGGGGTGTGGAACTTACAGGGTCTCAGATTCTGGCAATTTATTATTCATTTGAAAATCTCTGAAAATATTTCTATGCTTACAACTTAACATGTAGAAATAGAATTTGAAGTTAGTTAAGGACCTGCTTGGCACACCTAGTCTGCACATTTTTTCCATACCTTTACTGTCACTGCAGACCTTACTTGATTTCTGGCTCCCTCCCCCTTGCATTCCACTAAGATTCCTTTGTGCCTATTCCATGCATGCTTCAATCCCACAACAGTTCTCACCCCACCACCTATGCTGGAAGACTGTGACAGGCATCAACCACTCCTTTAGTGAACAAGTACTTTCTCACATCTCTCTTGAATTTCCCACTTCTAGCTTGTTGCTTGTCCCCTTGTTCTCACACATCTTTACCTGTGAAAAATTCTCCCCTCTTGTACCTTATTTACCCCTGTGAGGTGTATAGATCTCTATCTTATCCCTTCCCCCCATTATTCTCTCTTCCAGGGTGTACATACTGAGATCCTTCAGTCTCTCTACTTATAGGATTTTTCATGCAGACCCTGCACCATTTCAGTTACCCTCCTCTGGACTGCCTCCATTCTGTCTATGTCATTCCTCAGATGTGGTCGCCAGAACTTGACACAGTACTCCAGGTGGGGTCTTACCAGTGATCTATACAGTGGCAACACTGTCTCTCTCCTTCTGCTGGTGATATCCTTCCTATTGCTCCTCCAACATTTCAATGGCCCTACCCACTGTCTTGTTGCACTGCCTCACCACCTTGAGATCATCAGATGTGATTACTCCAGTTCCCTTTCCTGTTTGGTGACCATCAATATGGTACCTCTTCTCCCATATTGTACTCCCCTTCTTGGGTTTTGGTGCCCTAAGCACATGATTTTGCACTTTCTCACACTGAAACCTAGCTGACATGCCCTTGACCATGCCTTAAGTTTTCTTAGGTATTTGCACATTCTTTCCACCCCCCTGGAGTGTCCGCACTATTGCCGATTTGGGCATCACCCTGCCTTCCCTGAACTGAACTCCATTTACTACCACCCTCTATCACCTATCCCTTAATCAATTTGTTACCTAGTTATAACATTTGCAATCACTCCTAAGCTACCCAGTTCCCTTAAAGAGCCCTAATCCTAACCCTAATCCATCCTTCCTGCAGTGGAAGACATTGAGTATTGAAGAGATCTTCTGCTACCCTGATGTGACATTGCCCTACCAACACCTTTAACTGATGTACAGCTGTCAAAGCCTGCTAAACCATGACACTGCAAAAATGGTTCTGACAATAGCACATTTATCAATTATTCACAATCACCAGTGCATCAGCAAGGGAAAAGTCATCTACTGCTACTTCTTGGGCATCATATGTTCAGGGTCTCTCCAATGCGTTTCTGCCCCTGGCAGGGTTCCCTGCATCCTGGAAGGGCTAGCTTTCAGGCCTTTCCTGTCCTCCCTGTCAGTTCCCTCATCCACCCCCCACCTGATTCCTTAGCCCTCAGCACTTAAATAGGTATTAGTTTACTTGGATCTGAATACCAGCACTTTCTGCCCTGTCTAGGCAGAGCATATTTTCAGTACATATACATCCTCAGTCATGTTAAATGCTAATCTGTAAGCCACTCTGCAAATGTAAATTGCATGTGTCATTTTTTAAATGCAAATGAACTGTGTTTTCCACAGTTATGTTAAATGTTAATTGAATGCCTAATTTCACATCCTACTGTACCCACCCCCCCCCCAGTTGCACCAGGAGAAGAGCAACTTGTTGTTCAGTGTGCCTTCCTGATGAAACATTTCAATAAATAAATAAATAAGGGTCAGAAAGGCAAATCATTTCTAAGTCGCTTAAAACAACTTGTAATAATATCCTGTAAAGAAAGTGCAGCTGCTTCATCTGCCAGAATGGTAACCGTCTCATGCAGCACAATTATTCTGGAGTATTTAGCAGACCATAATGTGACTGATCTCGAGGAAGATTCATTACTCTATTTTAAACAAAAGAGAACAATATGGCCAGATCTAGCAAATCTTGCAATAATAAACCTCAGTTCTCCACCTTCAAGCATATATTCAGAATGCATATTTAGTGCAGCTGGAGGAATAGTCACTGACCACAGAACACTGCTATGTCCTGCAAATGTGGTACGGCTTACATTTTCAAAATGAATGCTGACAATTTCCCCTACTATCACAAACACCGAATTATGCGAGACTGACCCTGAACAGGAACAACAGCCTACAAACAGTGATACTGAATATGATGACTAGGTTGTATACGAAATGAATGGAAGCATCACCATTGTCACCATGCCAGCCACATGTGCCACACTACTCTTAGTTTTCTTTTGTCAGTGATCAGTTTTATATTATGTAAGTTTGATCAATGCCCACCATTGGTATAATTTCAGGCTCGCTAAGAGGAGTTGTGCCTCTCGTACCTGCTTCAGAAATGCCCAGCAGTGGTATAATTTTTGCACACAGCAGCAGGCTTGTTAAGAGCAACTGTGCTTCTTATAGCTGCCTCAGACATGCCTGCCACCGGTATAATTTTTGGAAACAGCAGCAGGCTCAATCAGAGCAGCTGTGCCTCTCATACTTACCTCAGAAATGTCCACCATGGGTATAATTTTTGGAAACAGCAGCAGGCTCGCTAACAGGAGCTATGCCTCTTGTGCCTGCCTGAGCAATGTCCACCATGGGTATAAATTTTGGAAACAGCAACAGGCTCGCTAAAAGCAACTGTGCTTCTGATACCTTCCTCAGCAATGTCAGCCATGGGTATAATTTTTGGAAACAGCAGCAGGCTCAATCAGAGCAGCTGTGCCTCTCATACCTAAATCAGAAATGCCCACCACGGACATAATTTTTGAACACAGCAGCAGGCTCACTAACAGCAGCTGCACCTCTTATACTTGCCTGAGCAACGTCCACCATGAGTATAATTTTTGGAAACAGCAGCAGGCTTGCTAAGAGCAGCTTCACCTCTCATACTTGCCTCAGCAATGCCCCCCCATTGGGTATAACGGCTTTAGGGCACCTAACAAACAGTGTGGTAGTACAAATAAAAACAATCTTTCGCATGATTTTTATTATGGTCAGGGTCAGGTAATCTGTTAGTAGAATGGGTCAGGTAGTAACTGCTCGACCTGATCTGACTACTTAGTTATTTTAGGGTACTTTTTTTGCACCCTCTGGTAGTTGGGTATTTTAGTACCCACCCATCTCAAGGCTGAAGGCACTCAGTTGCATCTTAAGTCTTACTATGCCCAAGGCCTCGTGCCTTACTCCACACCCAAAGGCTGGAGCAGATTTCCTGCTTCCAGAACTAAAGATACTAGTTGCAACCACAATTTCAGTGTCAGCAACGAGGTTACCAACTGAGAAACATGTTTTCTGGTTCAAATATCTTTTTCTGGTTTGTACCAACTAAGAAATACTTTTTCAGGTGCAAATCACTTTTTTCTGGATCATACCAGCTGAGAACCATTTTTTGGGGGTTTGCACCAACTGAGAACAACTTTTTCTGGTTCACACAATCTGAGAATCACTTTTTTTGGTTTGCACCAACTGAGAACCACTTTTTCTGGTTCACACAAACTGAGAAACACTTTTTCAAGTGCAAATCACTTTTTTCTGGTTCATACCATCTGAGAACCATTTTTTTTTAGTTTGCATCAACTGAGAACCACCTTTTCTGGTTCACACAGTCTGATAACCACTTTTTTTGGTTTTCACAAACTGAGAACCACTTTTTCTGGTTCACACAAACTGAGAACCACTTTTTTTGGTTTGCACCGAGAACCACTTTTTATGGCTTGCACCAACTGAGAACCACTTTCTCTGGTTCGAAGCAACTGAGAACCACTTTTTGTGGTTCTCACCTAGAACAACTTTTCTGGTTTGCAAACTCTGGCACTCTGTATCTCAAAAACTGTACAGGATTCCATCTCAAAACTTTCCATGTCTTAAAAAACTTACAGCCTGACTGTGCATTCCAAAGTTTGGGCTATTTTGTCAAACAATACTAACATTATTAAGGTGCAAAATTGTGAACGAGATTAACAACTGAGAACCACCTTTTCTGGTTTGTGAACCTTGGCACTCCGTATCTCAAAAAAATGTACAGGATACCATCACAAAACTTTCTATTTCTTGAGACTCTGACAGCATGACTGTGCATGCCGAATTTGGGGCTATTTCATCAAATGGAGCCAAAGTTTTTATGGTACAAATTTGTGAACCAGATTATCAACTGAGAACTACTTTTTCTGGTTTGCAAAATTTGGCGCTCTGTGTCTCAAACACTGTAAACCATGCCCTCATGAAACTTTCCATGTCTTGAGACTCTGACTATGGGCACTATTCACTAATTGATTGATTGATTGATTAAAACTTTATTTTTATACAGGTATATTTGATTAGTGCAACAAACATTGTTTACAATCAAGTCCTGTATAGATGATACATAAATAACATCAAAATACTCAAAAATACAAATACTTCACAAGAAAATAACATATACAACATTAACCATAACATACACACACACATAACTTCTGCAAGTATTCAAATAATTTACTTTTAAAACTGGCAAAGCTAGCTATATTCTGCAAGAGCTTGGGTAAATTATTCCAAGATAAAGCAAGTCTATTTTGTAACTTCATTTCTCCTACATTACTACAATATTTGAGCAATGGTACCCTATTTTCAGAATTTCTTGTACATAAATTATGACTATCCAAATCTGCAACTTAATATACTTAAGTAGTGGATGATTATTTTTGGCATGTATTAACTTATGACAATTTAATAGCCAAGTATACTTCCTCTGTACTTCAGGATGCAACCAATTTAATCTTTCATATAACTTACAATGATGCATTTTATATTCACCCTTAATAATAAATTTACCTAATCTATAAACTGTTTGATCAACTTTTTTAACACTTTCTGTGATGCATTCATATATATTGGCACTCCATAGTCAAGTACCGAATTAACATTTGCTTAACAAGTTTTTCCTAGCTAATTTGGGCAATACATTTGTTAATCTTCTAAAAGCACCCAATCTTTGATTAACTTTTTTTATCTGCATATCAACATGACTTTCAAATGTCATACCTGAATCTATGTACATACCCAAATACCTATAACCTTTAACTTCCTCAATCAGAGTGCCATTTATCAAATGAATATTTAAATATGTTTGTTTTTTCAGCTTATGCCCCAAACCAAACACCATACACTGGGTTTTCTTTGCATTAATCAAAAGACCAGCATTGTCCATCCAACTTTCCAGCGAGGTTAAATCTCTGTAACTGTGATTCAACATTTCTCATATTATCTGCAGAAACCAACAGAACTGTATCATCCGCGATATAATCTTACCTCCCATATTTTATTGTTTGCTCTATCTCATTCACATAAATATTAAACAACAATGGCCTAGTATTGATCCCTGGGGAACTACCGATTTAGTTTCCCAAGGCTCGATACAAAATCACCATTGACAACACACTGTCTACGATTTGCTAAGTATGATGCTATCCATGTTAATGGTCCTTCCTCTAACCCCACTTTCCAAAGTCTTTCTAACAGTTTTCTATGCTGTACCAAATCAAATGCTTTACTGAGGTCCACGAACACTGCCCCAGTGGCCTTTCCATCATCAAGTGATGTTGCCACCAAGTTTTGGAAATCCAATAGGGCGGTGCCCATGGACCTCCCTACTCTAAACCCATGTTGATTATCAGATAATATTTCATTCGTTTCCATATAATAACTAAGTTGTAATTAACACTACGTTCCAATATTTTAGATAATATTGGAAGAATTGTAATTGGTCTATAATTAGATGGCACAGTACTATCCCCACCCTTAAAAATTGGAATTACCTTTCCCACTTTCCACATATCAGGGACAACTGAACTTGTTAGACTCCAATTCAAAAGATATGTTACTATTGGTGCCAATATATCTGCACCAATCCTCAAAAATCTAGCTTCAATTCCATCTAAACCACCTGCCTTATTTACATTTAAATTTTGTAATTGTTTCTTTATTTCAGCTATACTTAAGAGTCTAAAATTAAACTTATCTTCTTGCTGTATCTTATGCTTCTTTTTCTGTTCAGCAATTAATTCTATTATAGTTATATCAGCAGTTTGTTCTTTTGGTGGCAGGATATCCAAATCAGGTAATTTGAGAAAGTAATGATTCAATATAGTAGCAATACTAACCAAATCTTCAATCATACTTCCTTCCTGTAATATGATTTCTATTTTACTACTCTTATTTTTATATTTTAAATCAGAAACAAGTTTCCAAAACATTCTTGAATCATTTACCTTCAGAAATTTATTCAAATAATATTTACTCTTTGCCATCCTAATATTCCTTTTACATTTATTTCTCCATTTTTTAAAACTTTCCCAAACATCTAAGTTCTTAGTTTTTCTAGCTTTCTGCCATATTCTATTTCTTACCCTTAGCTCTTTTTTTATTTTATCTGAAATCCATGGGTCTCCTTTATCTTTCCTCCTTTTCTGTACCATTGGAGCATGTTTATTTATCACAGTTAATAGGGATTCACTAAATTCTTGTATTGCTAAATTAATATCCAGAATCAAGTATACTCTATTCCAATTTTGGTCCCTAAGCAAATCTTTAAACTGGGTCTCATTAAATCTTTTATAATCCCTCTCCCATTTTATATTCTCTTTTGGAACTGGGGAAACCTGATTTTGTATTATTTTACATGTAATGGGATTATGATCCCCAAGATTTATAGGCAAAACATCCCAAGACTCTATATCCAATTCCTGGGAAACAAATATAAGATCTAAAATAGTTCCCTGATTGAGCAAATGCGTAGTTCTTGTTGGCTTATCAATTAATTGTTTTAACCCCAAACATTCAAAACTCTTTTTTAACCTAATGCCTTGCCTGTTTCAATCAGCATTAAAATCACCAGTAAAGACTACCCTTTTATCCTTTACTTTGTCCAAGAGAAAATCTGCAAATAAATCAAAATATTTAAGTTTTGTTTTTGGGGGAGCGTAAAAAACTCCCACAGTCAGTTTAATTTTGAGCAATTCTATAACTAAACAGTCTATTCCTTCATAACACTCTGTTGCTAGCACCTTATAGGGACCAAGATTATCTTTCAAGTATAACATTACCCCTCCACCCCTCATTTTCCTATCTGTTCTTTCCAGTCTATACCCCTTTAAATTGATTTCATCATTCCCAATGCCCAAATGTAGCCAAGTTTCTGATATAGCAATTACATCATATTCTTTATCTGATACCCAAGCTCTAAAATCATCCATTTTATATACAACACTTCTTGCATTCTCATGATAAAAGGTAACAATACCTCTCTTCTTTGGGCCCGGATTAGCCTCTATGTCTCCACTTTGCATCAATAAAAGTATACAAAGCAAACCCCCCAACACCTATATTATTTTTTCTATTCTTAATCTGTATTACACTTGCTTGCTTTATATATCTGCATTTTTCATTAGCAAAATGATTCCTTCTTACATAAAAATTATTTATTTCAGGATAAAATCCCACCCCCAAAGTAACAAATCCCAAGCCCTTACTAACGCTGTTACAATCCTTTTTTTGCCCATTTAGATTAACCACACACATTCCCCACAATATCCAACCACCCACAAACAAATACATATATAGTATCATATTACAACTTCTAAACTTTAAATTGTATTTAAGATTTTCTTACCCCGCCACTCACAAACGCTTACGCTATGCTCGCGCTTGTGAGCAGCGCGGCTTTTTCAAGGGCTCAAATCTCTCCTCCCTGAGTGACCTCACAGGACACTCCCCAAGCCCACCTACGTGCACTGCAGTTGGAAAATTTGGCTGTCCCACAGAAAAGAACAAGAGTCTCACACACAATTGTCTTCTCAATGGCAGGAATCACTTCGGCAGGTTGATAGCAGGCAGTTGTTTTAAAGTGCTGGTGAAAAGCTGATAATGCCGCTTGTGAGCAGCGCGGCTTTTTCAAGGGCTCAATGGTAGGGGGATACACGCAAATCGCATGTACCCCCCTGTGTAGCTCCACACTCACTGGTGATCTGTGCGGGGACCTCATTCATGAACAGCGGTCCCTGCCTGGCTCCATTACATGCCCCCTGCACAGCTACACAGGAGCAGTCCTGTGTGGGGCTGCAGATCTGGCCTGGCAGCCAATCAGCTGCCTGGACTGGGATTCCTAGTGGATCACTTGTGCCCATCAGTTGCCATGTTGCTGATGGGTGCATAGGCTGCCAGTGGACTGAGGTGTGGGGGACCCACCAGCATATCCCCCACCCTTCCAGATATGCCCCACAGCTAAAGGTGGACACATCTAGGGGTCTATTGACCCCCCAAAATCCCCACCAATTACAGCAGTGGCATCCAGAGGGCACATAATGGCTACAGCTGCCTCCAGAAGGTGTAGCAGTTGCCCCACCATGCAAGGCACCCTTGCCATTGAGAATGGCACAGAGTGCTATCATGCCCCATGCCTGTACCAAATCTTCCCACATGCAGAGCTGCATGTTCAGCTGGTGTGCCAGGCATGTGGGGGGCATACCAGGATCATGTATGGTGCACAGGGGGCAGAGTGTGCTTGGCCAGGTGTGAGTGAGCTATGCACTGGGTTTACATGATGCATAACCCATCCACATCCTTTATGAATAGGGCCCTATCTGACTATGCTTGCCAATCTTTGGGCTATTTTGTCAAACAACACCAAAGTTATTAATGGGCAAAACTGTGAACTTGACTACCAACTGAGAACCACATTTTCTGGTTCACTCCAACTGAGAACCACTTTTTGTGGTTTGCAACAACTGAGAACCGCTTCTTCTGGTTTGCATTAACTTTTTATGGTACAAAGCAACTGAGAACCACTCTTTCTGGTTTGTGCCAAGAACCACTTTTTCTGGTTCACACCAACTGAGAACCACTTTTTCTGGTTTGCCAAATGTGGTTCTCTGTATCTCAAGAACCATAAAAGATGCCGTCACAAAACTTTCCAAGTCTTGAGATGCCAACAGAGTGACTATGCATACAACATTTTTGGTTATTTTGTCAAAAGACACCAAAGTTATTAAGGTACAAAATTGTGAACCAAATTACCAGCTGAGAACCACCTTTTGGGTTTGCAAACATTGACATTCAGTATCTCAATAACTATACAATATGCTGTCATGAAACATTCTATTTCTTGAGACACTGACAGCCTGATGGTGCATGCCAAATTTTGGGCTATTTCATTGAATGAAACAAAGTTATTACAGTGCAAAATTGCAACCCAGATTACTAACTGAGAGCCATTCTTTCTGGTTTGTGAAATTTGGCACTCTGTATCTTGAAAAGCATACAAGATGCCATCACAAAACTTTCCATGTCTTGAGACTCTGACAGCCTGATTTTGCATGCCAAATTTTTGGCTATTTCATCAAATGATGCCAAAGTTACTAAAGTGCAAATCTGCAAACCAGATTACCAACTGAGAACCACTTTTTCTGGCTTGTACCAAGAACCACTTTTTCTGGTGTGAGACCCTTTTTTTTGGTTCAAACCATTTTTTCTGGTTTGTGAACCAGAAATTTTTTGATTCAAACCAAAAAACATTGCTCAGACCAGAAATTGCTTGGTGGAGATTGTGAATGTGTGAAATATAAAATTGTTGCAAATTTCCCCATAAACAGGCTATAAAATCTTGCTTAGGAAAATCAGTTGACATCAGTGATGTTTTAGTTTTGCTAAAGCTACCCCTTTACAAATGCTTTAAAACTTCATAGCAACAGAAATAAAGAAAAAAAGACTGTGGCCATTGTGACCTGCCCCCCAAAATAAAGTGGTTCGTGATACCCATTTTTATCATCATTTATGGCTCGGTCACAACCACAACCCTTAGACGCCTCTCAACTGCCTTAAATAAAGCATGTTGGCTCATCACTGGTGCTCACCATCTCACCCACACATGTGACCTGTACACTCAGACTGGCTGGCTCCAACTATCAAACTGCATAAAGTTTCTCAGCTGCTCCATGGTGAAAAAAAATCTACCTTGGCCTTGCACCTTCTAGGGTCTCAATTCTGTTACAACACCGAATTAACAAATGGTGCCTTAGGAGATCCATGCTACAGCTACTGAAAGTCCCCCACTGTCACACTTCACAGGGACAACCCTCTTTTGCTTATCGAGTGCCACTCTGGTTCAATGGCCTCAGCCCAACCATCTCCTCTGCCCCAACAATTGGTATGTTTAAAACTAGGCTCCGGGACTATCTCACTACCAACAGCTCCTGTGACTGCCCAACTTAACCTTGTTTCTCCACTTCCCTTTCTGCTCTAGTTGTCCTCCCTTCCCCTCCTCACTGGATTCTACTGTCACATCTTGGTATACTCAATGCTGCACTTTTCACCCTCTCCCACCCTTCCTATATTCCTTCTCCCCCTCCCTCTTTCCTCTCCTATGACTCTGGCACTTCTTATCTGTTGTCTATTTTCTGACAAATGTCACTGTTGCCTTTGTTACAATGCTACCCTTGAATTGCATTAATCTGTACTCTGTTTGCAATGTCCACATTGTTGTAATGTCTGTCTTGATGTTCCCCATAATTTGTATTTCTCTGACATGGAACCTTTGTAAAAGAGCCAAGGCTCAAAGGTATTTGTAATCCTAGACTTGATAAATAAATAAATAAATAAATAAATGTGCAAACCAAAAAACAGTCTCGAAACCAAAAATTCCTTGTTGGTATGCAGTGGCTAACTTTTAAATCTTTTTAACTCAGGAAATATTTAATATTTTTTCACCAAGCCTTTGGAAGCCACTGCCTCAGCACAGAACACCTGTACCCTGAACATTTTGTGCAGAAATTCAGTACTGTGTAGCCTGTACATGAAAGCAAAGCAACCCATGGTAAGTATAAGGAAAAGTGTGACTTTTTTCCATTTTTTGGAGGGCACTCTGTGTCTCGAAAACCATACAAGATGCTGTCACAAAATTTTCCACATCTTGAGACTCTGACAGCCTGACTGTGCATGCCAAATTTTGGGCTGTTTTGTCAAACAATGCCAATTTTATTAAGGTACAAAATTTGGAGTTTACATTAAACAGGCTACTCAACCCTAAATAGATGAGTGCTACTGCACCCCTATAATATGAAGGTATGAGGTAAACTCTTGAGTCTCCATACACTTTTTTAGTGTACCAGTGAAAGAAAGCCAAATGTGTTGAACAGATTTCATAGAAGAAAGATTTAGAGGGGCATCACTGGCTTAGAGTGAGTGTGTACAGTAGGCCAGAGGGGGAACAGATCATGCCCAGGTATTCTGAATGAATGAGACTTTATGCAATATTAGAGGCACATAACACTGTATAAGACTAGGGAGGAGACAATACAGGTTGGTTCTGCTTCGCTTACAACTGGTGGAGGATGTACCTTCCTTGAAATGTTTTATGCAATAGGTCATAGCAACAATGAAATATAAGTGTGTCAGGTAAATTTGGTTGATCCTGCTTTTTAAAACCAAACTAGTTGCACAGATTTTGGAAAGGGGCACCATTGGTCTGGAGTGAGTTTGCAGGCCAGGAGGAGAACAGGTCATGCCAAGGTATTCAGTATGAATAAGGCTGTGATTACATGCAACATTATAGCACATAACATTGCATAGAACTAGAAAAAAGTCAATATACAGGTTGGTACTGCTTTGCTTACAACTGGTGGAGGATGTATCTCCCTTATAATGCTTTGTACAGCATGCCATGTTAATAATGAATTATAAAGTTATGAGGTAAATCTGATTGATCCTGTCTTTCAAAACTAAACCTGCAGCACAGATTTCTGAGAAGAAAGATTTAGAATGGCACCACTTGTCTAGAGTGAATTTGCAGGCCAGAAGGAGAAGAGGTCATGCCAAAGTATTCAGTATGAGTGAGACTCTGATTATGTGCAACATTATAGACACATAACACTGCATAAGACTAGGGAAGAGACAATACAGGTTGTTCCTGCTTTGCCTATGACTGGTGGAAGATGTACCTTCCTTGAAATGCTTTGTGCTGTAGGTCATGGATGGTAATAATGAATTATAATGTTATGATGTAAATCAGGTTGATCCTGTCTTTAAAAATCAAACTTGCTGCACAGATTTCAGAAAGGGGCATCACTGATCTGAAATGTGTCTGTAGGCCAGGAGGAGAACAGATCATGCCCAGGGATTAAGAATGAATGTAATTGTGATTAATTGCATCTTCCTTTGGTCCATAATACTTTATGAAAGTTGTAGATCTGGTTCATCTTGCTGTGCTTGAAACTGGTACAGGTACACATTTATATGACTGAGAGAGAGTATTAAATTTGTACAACAGTAGATCAACATTTTCTGACAGTTGCTCTGTGGTTATAATCACTTGGTACTGGTCCAAGCTGGTAAGTAAAACCATTACGTCACAATAGGGTTAGTGGATTAGTTGCTGTTGTCTCTTTGACATTGTTGCAAAACTGTCTAAAATGGCTTTTGTTCAGTTGTCATAATTGCTAAAGCATCAAGCCTTTCCTGGTTCATTGCTGCACGAAGCCAAGTGTGCAGGCATCTCAGAATGCTGAAGTCACATTCACATGAACAACTTGTGACAGGGATAGTCACTGCTACTTTGACAAAGTTTTTCAGAGAAGAAAACCATAGAATGCCTAGTTTATTATAAAACGCTGTTATAGTTTTCATGTCATTTTGAAAATACTTCACAAAGTTCTTGGCAACAGCAACTTCTTTACGTAAAATGTCAATTCTGTAGTGATCAGCTACATGTTTCAGAGACTCAAAGTTTGGAAAATGTGATAATGAAGGTAAACAAGCTTGAATATCAGTTAAGATTTGTTAGTTTACAGTAGAAAATCTTCTATCAAGTTCTGCAGTCATTCTGTCTAAGCAAGGATGCCACAATTTGGATTGGAAACTTTCTTCATTGTGGGTAGAGTCACATGATCCTGAGGTTGTTTCAAATAAGAAATCATCCAACCTGGGACTTATTTCATGCTTGTGATGTTCTGAGACCTGCACAATTTGTTTATCTAGGCTTACACAAAACAGATTGGCTACATTTTACATGTCATAGACTGCTGCCTCATTTTAAATATCTGACAGCTGTGGTGACAGCCTCAACAGCAGTTACAGCAGTTGACAAATCAAGGGATTCTTTCTGCAGGAGATTAAACAACCTATGGGTTGCACTCAGCAGTGTCTGAAAAACAGAGACAGGAAACTGTTGAGCAGCTTGCAGGCTTCTTTCCTAATTCATGAGTGGTTGCATCAGACCCGATATCCCAGCAACTTAAACATGCATCAAATGTTTTCAGCACAGCATTACTTGACCACAATCTACAAGACCATCTGGTGTCCAAGAGCTCCAAAATTTAAGCTGGTGTTAGGCCAAGGTCCCCGTGTGCATTCATGAACTGCTGGTACTGTTTCTCTGAATCACTAAAAAAGTTTACAAAGACTGAAGACTTTGAAAGGGGTCATGTGCCTCTGGCAATTCTTTGCATGTATTACAAAGCCCAAGATTTCATTCATGAGCATGACAATCGACATGATTTGCCTTATCATGAAACATTTGAAATCTTTCTTGAACTCCACTTACATGACCACTCATCACAGAAGCCCTGTTGTAAGCATGAGCAACATGCAACAGTTTTTAGTTTCATTTTTTTAAAACAGTCTTCTACTGCAGCAACGATACTGACAGCATCAAACGTATCAATTTTAGGAAACCCAAGAAACTTTTCATTATCTGTCCCTCAGGGTTTACATAGCGCACACAGATTGCTGACTGTTCACATTTTTTACTATCTCTGGCCTCATCAGCCATGATGGAAAACATTTCTGCTGATAGTGTCTCCTGAATAATGACTGCAAGTGTTTTTTTTTTTAATGTGGTGATGTATGGTTAAACAACTAAATAAATAAAATAAATAAATAAATAAAATAAATGTATAACTTGCATTATCTGTTGATCTGTATTTTGAAAAGAAGGGGTCACATTTCTTTATGAAACTATGAGTTCAAGAATGTTTTTCTTGTTCATGCTGTCTGTGCTCTCGTTATGTCCCTAAAATGCCAATCTCTGTTTAACTAAGTATGTAGTTATTTTCACAATCACATCATGTACTCTCTCCAATTATGAATGTCTGTCACTTACCCTATTAATGACATGTTCTATAGTGCCAGTTTTCATTGTATGTTCAGATTTTGCTCAACTGCTCATGCTACTCGAATAGCCAAAGAATCATACTCCTAAATGATTCAGTATCTCTTTGGCAATTTGTGAATCCTTTGCCAAGTAAAGCATTTCCAAATGGCCCAGCATTTCTAGTGATAAATACTCTGTAAGGGAAAGTATACCCACTGTTTGCTTGATTTGAGTATTCTAACCAATGGAATGTTTTAAACCAATCTGCTTGAAATGTCCATTTGCGCTCATTAGTGTTTTTACCAAATCAAGCTGCTGGGAAGTTATAATTATGTGGTTGCATAGGACCAGAATCACTATATTCTAGGTTGCTTGGGGATTTGTTCTTTGCTGCATCAGACGATTCCACAGTTGGCAAAGGAGGAACACTTTCTACCATATGCCTCTCCTGTGCTCCTTCCATATCTTGCTGGTTATTGCCTTGGCTATGACTGCTTTCTAAATCATGAAGAGACATTACAGTGGAATGTGACTGCTGTACTGCTTTATCTGTTACCATAGTTATTTCTTCTGATTGATACAGTGGCTGTGGATTGTTAGTCTTTCTGAAAAAAATTCTGAAAACTCTGATATGCATAATAAATTGTAGTGCTGGAATGTTTTTTTGTAATGTGGAATTTGTTATTGTGTCCTTTGATTTCCAAACTCTAGGCTCTTACTTTTTTTGTAGTCAGGTAAGAATGCATGTGTAAAATCTCTATGTACTGTACAAGGGTATGATATGTAACTAAACTCAGTTTTTACGGCTGCATAGCAGAGCTATGCTGATGTATTGCTGTGATGTAGAAGAGAGAGGGGACTCCAGAAGCATGTGATGGGACACCTTGACTGTGTCCTTCCACAGTGGAGTTGAAGCACATGCGGTCCTCTCCATTTACTACAGTGCTGTTTCTGCCTCCTTATCCTGTGCACTATTCTCATGCTCCATGTACACTCCCTGTTCACTTTTGGGTTCAGAGAAAGCACTTATTTTCCTCCTGTTACATATGTAATAATGTTTCCCTGGTGACTAGTGGGACCCCCACCATCTGATCACCATCCCTGTAATGTTCTATTGTTTCTATGGTATCTAGTGGCACTCCCCACCCTATGGTCACTGTCCCTGTTATGTTCTATTGTTTCTCTGGTGTCTAGTGGCACCCCACTCTCAGATCACTCTCAGATCACTGTCCCCATAATATTGTACTGTTTCCCTTGTGTGTGGTGGCACACTCACCCTCCAATCACCATCCTCATAATGATGTATTGTTTCCCTGGGGTCTAGTGGCATACTGCACCTTCTGATCACTGTCCCCATAATGATGCATTATTTCCCTGGTGTGTAGTGGCACCCCCATCCTCCAGTAGCTATCCCCTTATTGTGCCGATGTCACCTGTAAAGAGAAAACCATCCCTTGATGAATTTTTTTAATTTGTAAAAAAAGAAAACAGTCCCTCTTTGCCATGACCGCTCACTCTGACATCCCACTCAGCAGCCACCACCCCACACACCCTCACAACCCCCATACACCATCATTCACCTGAACAAGTCCCACAGCAAAGATCCACTCTCCAATCAAAGACACTTCTTGCTGCTGGAACTGCTGACTGAAAAATGAGAAACTAAGGTAAGTGTGATCCAATGTATTTCAAAGGGATTTTGAACTTTGATGGATAACTTTGTCAAAGTTGTATATTTTGGCCCTACATTTTCAATATGGCCTTTTTGGGACTCCACCTCATGATCAATAGTGCTGCAATTATCCGAATGAGGCCGGAAAGGTGATTTGTTGCTCATTTTGTGAAACCACCTTTCATGTGGGGTTTGAAAACATTCACCATCCTTGTTCATCAGCTGGGGTCATAAGAAGGCTATGTTGAATATTTGGGGTCACAATGTGTAAAAATTAATAAGTTATAAGTGCACATTGAAATTTTTCTATGCTCACTCATAACTTTGGTGATTTTCTATATTTTGGAAATTCAAAAACACAGTCCCCAGATTTCAAGTCGGGAGCCCCGACTGGCACAAGTCCTTGTATAAAATCAAATTGAGCCCCGAGAAGCTCTGGTTTCTGCTTTTAGCCCAAAGTTAATAGACTGCAGCTTTGTGCAGTTTTGTCCTCCTCCAGCTCCAATGAGCTGAGAGCACAGCCAGGTTAAGCAATGGATGGTTCGGACTTCATATGAATCTATTGGAAGTCATTTTAAATAATGTTTTTATGGCTAAGAATTCTAATGATTCTTGTGTGTATGAGGGTTTCAAGTCATCAATATAAACCTTTTAGAATGTTGTCAGCCATTAAAATGCTCTATTTCCAACCATTGTTTTATAATTAAACAATAAGAATGACCAGGGTTCTTCTGGTGTTCTGTAAATCACTGCTTATGGGTGTAATGTGGCACAAGGCATAGCCTAGTGCTACATTCCCTCAAAAGGTGAATTGTGCACTGTAATGGATTTGATTAGACTTTATGAGCTTGATTTTCAAAAGAGCTCTTAGATTGTCACAATTTGTGGGAATCTAGGGCTGCGGCAAACTCAGGGTGCATCAGGGACCCCACACCCTATTTTATAAAAATGGGGGTCCCTGCATTAAATACCTGAGAGTTGCTACAGTGATAGGGTTGCACAGAAGATTTGGTGCACCTGCAGGGTTTGACAGAGGGATCTTTCAACTCCCGACACGCAGTACAATACTAGAGGAGCAGCAAAGTGGGAAGGTGAATGTGTGTCTGCATGGAGGGCACTGGGGCAGAAGGAGCATGAGGGGTGGTATAGGGAGTGACGAGGCATGGATGCAGTGTGAGGGTGATGAGGTGGCATCTTGCAGGGGTGCTCTGTGCAAGTGCAGACAGCTGATCAGCCCAGGTACAAGAGATTTAGCAGCAAGGGACCAGGACCTGGCCTCTGGTGGACACAGCCCTGGCACCTGCCCCCATAAATGCCAATGACCCCAACACTATAGGCAGGCAGCAGTGGTGGATAGGAATGGTCTCAGGGTACCACGACAGTCTCCTGGTTCTAGGCCTCCCACATGGAGGCAGGCTGCTACCTGCCTATGGTACTGGGGTCATTGGCACCTATGGGGCAGGTGCCAGGGCTGTGCCCACCTGAGGCTGGGTCCTGGTCCCTTACTATTAATTGTTCTGTAGCCTGGCCAATCAGCTGTCAGCAAGTGTGCAGGGCACCCCCACAGGGTGCCAGCTGATCACCTTCACATTGCTGCCATGCCCCTGTTACTCCCTAGGATATCCCCCTGTGCTCTTTCTGCCCCCAAACCCCTCCTTGCAGCCCCCCACTTGCCGCCTTGCCTGGCAGTGGTACATGGCCCTTAGACCACCTACTGGCTTGTCTAAATTGAGCCCTCTGTTGCGACCATGGTGGGGCTTCTAAAATACCAAAAAAGGGGATGATGCAACCCACCATGGTGCAAACCCACTTGCGACCTGGCACATGAGTGCTTCTGCCGCAAGGGTGGAGCAGGTTGGCATTGGTGCACAACATCCTGATTTCAACGCAACATGTATTCAAAAATCAAGACTGCTAAAAATTTTGAGGCGAGATGCCACTTGCGTCATACCCATTTGGCATAGGCTCCCTGCATCAAAGAGTTTCCTTTGAAAATTGAGCCCCATGTGTTAACAGAGGCCTTATAATAATGTTTACAGTCAATCAGGAAGCTTTACATCACCAATCCTTTTTATCATTTCTATATCTTTAATTTAAGTGCTTATTTTATTCAATTGTTTGTAAACTGATTACTGGAAAAGGCACAGTGAGCCAAAGCTTGTTTCCAAATGTGGCCCCATTGGTCGGGGCAGGGGAGAAGGCCACAGCTAAAGGGAGAGTACAATAAAAACAAAACTTCAACACAATACAAATTTGATATACAAGCCAGCATGTTAGTGCAGTAGTGGGGCTTTCACTTTCGACACTGGTGACCCAGGTTCGGGACTAAGACAGGGTCATTGAGGGGCAGCTGTGGAGTGCAGAGGATCAAGTATTCCAGCAGGCACTCTTCTCCTCCAGGTGTGAGGAAGGCAGTTGTTGCCATGTGAGCTCCACCTGAGTGACCAAAGGCTGATCTGTAGACAGCGCTATGAAATGGAGGGTGGTGCTGCCTGGTGCCCACTAAGCACACGTGTGTGTGTGTGTGTGAGCATGTGCACCCTCACCACTGACATCCTTAGGAAACAAGGAGAGAACAAGGAACCAACCCCAACTGAGCAGGATGAAGCTAACCTCTTGCAGCTCCTGCACCAGTGACCTTGGTACACTCCACTGCATCTCATTCTCCGTAGGGGCTTGGGAAATCTGATGGCCCCAGCATGAATGGGAAAGCTGTGAAGGACAGAGGTGGGATATGTCTGGGAGAATCTAGATGATAATGCTGGGGGGCAAGTAAAGATGGCAAGTCAGAGATGGAGAACATAAGAAAAAAAGATAAACAGCAGCAAATCAGTAACATAATGCAAATCTCGAAAAACAGGAACATAGGAATGTGATGGCAGAAAAGGACTGCCAGGCCCACCCATTCTGCTCAGTTTGCTTAGGTATCCCCTTAGACCTTTACAATAGCCCCCCTTCCCAACATTCCCTTGTGTTTATCTCATGCCCTTTTGAACCCTCCTGCTGTCTTCTCACTCACCATCTTCCTTGGCAGCCCAGTCCAATCTTCAACCACCCTCTCAGTGAAAAAGTACTTCCAAGGGTTACCTCTAAACTCCCCCCCATCTGGAATTCATGACCCCTCACCCTGGGATGCTCCTTTAGCTGGAAAAGGTTCTCAAAGGCACCTGATTTATACCCTTGATGTATTTAAATGTCTCGATCATGTCACCTCTATCCCTCTTTGCTCCAGAGAATACATGCCAAGGTCCTTCAGTCTCCCCTCATATGGTAAGTGATCAAGCCTTCTCACCGTCTTCGCTGCCATCCTCTGAACTCGTTCTACCCTCTCCACATCTTTCCTGAGGTATGGCCTCCAGAACTGGACCCCATACTCCAGGTGTGGCCTAACCAGCTGGGTGTACAGGGGAACTATGACCTCTCTCCATCTGCTAGATATTCCCCTCCCTATGCAACCCAGTATCCTGCTGGCTCTTGCCACTGCCTTACCACACTGCTTTCCCACCTTCAAGTCCTGAGAAATGATGATGCCTAGATCCTTTTCTTCTTCAGTAACTTGCAGGGATCTACCACCGATCTGGTATTCAGCTTTGCTGTTTTTACTGCCCAAATGCAAGATCTTACACTTTGCCGTATTGAAAGATAAATTCCATTTTTTGGACCATTTCTCTATCCTCTCCAGATCTCTACTCATCATCTCCACCCCTCTTGCATGTTCACTCTGTTGCAGACTTTTGTGTCATCTGCAAACAGACTCATCCTCCCTTCCAGACCCTCCGCTATATCCCCTATATAGACATTAAAAAGAAGTGGTCCTAACACCGACCCTTGGGGAGCCCCACTGGTGACTGCAGACTCCTCTGAGGGTGCCCCATTGACTAATACTCTCTGTGTTCTGCCTTCCAACCAGTTAGTGACCCACATTATTATCCCCTCCCCCAACCCAAGATGATCCAGTTTGTGTATTAATCCAATATGCTACATCGAGTCAAATGCTTTTCTGAAATCAAGGAAGGCCACGTCCACTGAACCTCCCTGATCCACCACCTTGGTGACCAAGTCAAAAAACTCTATCAAGTTTGTTTGACAGGATCTGCCCTCGGTGAAACCATGTTGCCTCGTGTCTCAAAGTCCACTTGTTTCCAGGTAACTGGTGATCCTGTCCTTGAGTAGTTTTTCCATGAGCTTGCCCACCACAGAGGTCAAGCTCACTGGCCTGTAGCTGCCCACCTCATTTTTCACCCCCCCCTTGTGAAGGGGTACCATATCCCCTCGTTTCCAGTCATTAGGTACCACCCCTGATTTTAAAGAGTTGTTAGAAAGGATGGTCAAGGGAGCAGCCAGTACCTCCTTTAGTCCCCTCAAAACCCTTGGATGCACCCCATCCAGCCCTATGACCCTGTCCACCTTCAACTCCATAAGCTGCCTCAGGATCTCTTCCTCCTGAAAAGGACTCACATCCACCCCTACCCCTGCAGCCTGTTCTCCCATAATGCTACGCCCCTTCCAGTCCTCCTCCTTCGTAAACACTGAACAGAAATAATTGTTCAGCAGTTTGGGCTTCTCCTGGTCTCCCACCACCCTCTCTCCAACCCGTTTTTCAGACTAGGTATCCCCTTTTCCATTTTCCTTCTTTCACTTATATACAGCAGGCAGACAGCAGGGAGGCAGTATAGCGCAGTGGTTTAAGGCTCTGAGCTGCAAATTTGGTGACATCCAGCAGGCCAGACCTGGGTTTGAATCCCACAGCTTCCACTTGCATACTGTGTGACCCTGAGCAAGTCACTTAACTTCCCTGTGCTCCCAGGTCGCACCTGTAAAAAAGCTTTCAGCTTAGTGTGCTACTCCTGGTTAAACAACTAAAAAACAACAAAAAAAACAAACAGTACCTATAGAAGGTCTTGCCCCCCGATCACCTTAGCAATGTTCTCCTCTGTCCTTGCCTCTGCTAGCCTGACCTCCCTACCCACCTTCCTCTGCCTAGCCTGATATTCTGCCCAAGTCTCCTCTCCCTGTTTCATTTTAAACCACCTGAAGGCTCTTTTCTTAGCTCTGATGCTACACTCCACTTCCCTGCTGAACCACAGTGGCTTCCTCTTCCTCCTATTTTTGTTTACCTTCCTTGCACAGGGGTCTGTGGCTCCCACTATGGCACCCTTTATTGTGACTCACATTTCTTCCACTCTCTCAAGCTTCCCCACTCCTTCCAGTGCCTTTTGTACATATTCCCCCAGCCTATCAAAATCTGCTCATCTGAAGTCAAGCATCTTCATCTTGGTCTGATTTAGGGTGGCCGTAGTGTGAACCACACAGTACCATGGTCGCTCGTACCGAGGTTGTCCCCCACCAATATGTCTCCTACACTATCCCCATTTGTTAGCACCACATCCAACACCACCCCTTCCCTAGTTGGCTCACTGACCAACTGTCTGAGTAAAGCAACTTGAAAGGAGTCCAGGACTGCCCTGCTTCCGGGTAATGCTGCTGACAGTGACTCCCATTCCACATCAGGAAGACTGAGGTCCCCCATCAGCAGCGTCTCTCCCCCCATTGCCATCCTTAGTAGTAGTAGTAGTAGTAGTAGTAGTAGTAATTTATTGATCGACTTATTCAAGTCATTACAATTAAAATACATAATTTAAATTCAATTAAATACACATTTTAATGATTTTCATTTTAAAACATGCATCATACAACATTAGACCTCAATTTTACATTCATCTAAATAGTATCCACATTTTTAAATATATTTAAATATCAGCATATTGGACAAAATATAGGCAGCTTAACCTTCCCCTTAAATTGAAGCATTCTTCACTTGCAATTTTTTCTGCTCAATTATTTTTAAAAAGGATGCCACAGTGAGTAGCATTTTCAGGTTATGAGATTTTAACAAAAAATTAAACGTAATTTCTGGGTCTAACTCAAGTTTTCTCAAAATCTCTCCCAAAATTTTTCTTCTATCTTTCTCATATACAGGGCATATTATTAATAAATGTCTAAGTGTATCTTTATCTATTCCACATTTACATAGTATATCCCACACTATTTTCTCTTTACTATATAAATTTAATTTCCAGTTCATTGTTATACTCTCGAATCTTGCTCGGGTTAATAATTTCCTAAACTCAGGATTGATCTTCGCTCTCAAATAATATTCTAATTCATTCCACCTCTTATTTTTAGCCATCCATTCATTCACTTTATATTGTTTACACAGTGCCAAATCTAGTTGAATATAATAATCTCCAACCCTGTCTTTAATTCTTAATTTAATCATATCTTCGGGGCAAATCATACTTTCCGTAATAATCTCTAACAGCCTCATTGGTTTTATTATTTTCTCCTCTATTGCCATACTTGGAAATAATCTATGATGTTTACTATACTCCATTGCCTTCTCCATGCATAATCTAGAACATTTTTGGTTGTTCATGTTATACAGCTTTAACCAATAGTTCATTTGTCTTATTTTTATTTCACATCCCAATTGATGTTGTCCCAATTCTGCCCTAATCATTGTTGACGACGTCCCGATGGAAAGAACCAACATTTTTTTATAGAATTTATTCAAAATACATTCTAATTTAGAAAAATCACCAAATCCCCAAATGTCTGGCCCATAAAGTATTTGAGCTTTAACTTTTGCATTTAAAACCCTCAAATTTCCTTTTATTGACTGCCCTCCATGTTTATACTAAAATCTATTCATTACTACCATAAATCTATTTACTTTACTACATGTTTCTTTTATATGTTTATTCCATAATCCATCTTGAGTGAAAACTATTCCTAGATAGCAGAATTATTTTATCACTTCCAATTTATATCCATCTGTTTTATATTGGTATTCTTTTTTATTCCCTCCAAATACCAATACTTTCTTTCATCATCTGGTTGTCCACCCCCTCCAGCTGCCCTGGTAGCTTGTATACCACTCTGGTGCACACCACCTCACCCTTCCCTATGTCTAATGAGACACATAATCCCTCGGTGTACCCCCACATGCCCTGTATTTTTGTTGCCTGAATCCCCTCCCTCATGTAAAGGGCTACCCCCCTTTCTTCTGACCCTGTCCCTTCTAAATAGCATGTACCTGGTATAGTCATGTCCCAATCCTGCCCTCCATGGCACCAAGACTCAGTAATACCCACAAAGTCCAAGTCTGCCTTTGCTATGACTGCTGCCAGGTCCAGCACCTTGTTGCCCAGACTCCTGGCATTTGTGCACATGGTCTTCCAAACCTCAGACACTCTGATCCCCTCCCCCATTCTAACACCTCTCACTGACCTGAACCTTCCTCCCACAGCCCCAACTGGGCTTCTAATTGTCTTGGAGGGGGCGAGTGCCCCAGTTGTCAGCAGTGCTGTCATTGGTATTTGCTTGAAACCCCCCAATCGGTTTAAATTATAGTATTTTTCCATAAACTGCTCCATTTTCTTTTTCAGCACTTCTCTACCCTCCCTGTTTAAATATAATCTATCTGAAGTGAATAGGAGTTCATCTTGCCAAATGGTCCTCCAATCACCCATTATCCCAAAGCCTTTCCTAGCACACCATCCAGCAAGTCAGCTATTAAATGCTGTTATCCTCTGTTTCCTCTTAGAGCTGGCTTTTGGAACCAGCAGCACCTTGGAGATGCTATTGATCTATGGTAGAGGCTGCTGCAGAACCTTGCCAGTGCTTCAAACTGTGCCTGCACCTCCATCAAGCTGTGTCCCACAAGGTGATTTGTTCCCAAGTAGAACACGAGGTAGGTTCACTCATCTTGCATTTTTTCCCGGGAGGTGATGTGGTGAATCACCTTGGCTGTTGTCATGCCTAGCAAGCAGCTTACCCAGACCTTGCCCCCCACCCCACAGCTAATGCCTCTAACAATGGAGTCCCCAATTATTAGGACCTTGTCCTCCACCCTTCTTGAACTGGATCTGTTCCCTACTAGCTGTTCAGCCGCCAGTACCTCTTTATCCTCCTTGCCTCCTGCCTCCCCCGAGCCTTCTACCCCATCTTGATTTCCCTCACCCTTAGACTGCCCTCTCCAGGGCCCCCCCAGGCCCATCCCTGTAGCCCCACAGCCCCTGGCACTGTGTACCCCTCCCTTCTCACCAGTCCACTTCCTAAGACCAGCGTCCATTCCTGCCCACCTCCCCTCAGTCTCCTTGCTGCAATCTCCTTATCCAGCCTTTATCTCCACACTCTCCTGTCCTGGGTTCCACATCCCCTGCTCCCCCACCTTCTTTCCTTGTGTGACCCATTTAGCACTGGTGGGGGTTGTCAATGGGGACCCTCTAGCCTTACCCTCCTGATCTAGCCTTGCCTTTTTCTCAGTATTCCTAGTCACTTTCTTACCTTTGATATCATTTTGACCCCCCCCCCACTGCCCTTCTTGGTTCTGGGCAAGCCAGATGCCATTGTACCACTCTCCCTGCCCTCCTGGACCAGCTCCCCTGAGTTGTCTCCGAGTCCTGCTGCCTATACTGGGCCACTATTGCCATTTGCTCATTCCTGACATCTCCTCACATAAGATTCCTCACCCTCACCATCCTCTTGTAGCTGCAGTTCAGCAAACCTATTTTTATGTACAATACCCCCCAACTGCCCTTCCCCTACCGAGGCTACCTCCTTCTTTCATTCTATAAACTGACTCCCCTTGCCTCCCACTAGCTTCCATTATTCCACGTGTGCCCCTTGGGCCTGCTATGTTTCCTCCCCCCGCTGAGACACTACCTTTCCCCACTGCCCCCCTTCTGGTGTTTCTTACTATTCCCATACAGTCATTCCCCCCTCCCTAAACTGCTTGTTAACCACTGCACCCTGTTGCCTCAACTTGATATATACCACCATCTACATTTCTACCTTTAACACCCCTAGTATTCCTCCAGTCCCTTATAGTACCCTTACTCCATTCCTGAGCATCAAGAGACCATCAAAAACAACTTACTTCCTCCCTAAGGAAGGGACTTACTTACTTCCTCCCAGCTGCTTGCACAGCATGCAACCCCCAAATCTCCAAGCCATATGCAGCACCATGGCCGATCCACACCCTGTACACCCCACCACCCTTCCAAAAATGTCCCTAGACCTTGCTACCCGTGGGCCTTGCCGCCACCCCTAGTTCCTACTGTGCCAATGGTTCCTCTCCATGTGTTCCAGTTAATAGACTGCCACCAGAGTACTATTTAATGTTTGCTGTAACTTGAATAGGATAAGTATTTTAGTGTACCAGTTTAAGACAGGACTGCAGCATTGGGGAAGTGGATAGTGTTCCTGTCCCTGGGGCTTGGTCCCAGGTTCTAGCCCTGGGTGGGGTACCTCGGAGTTTCCTCGAAATAACTGCGTTTGAACCCACAAATCTATTAACGTGTGACCAATATAGGTCAGGACTAGGCTGAGATTTCAGAGGAATCCAGAGGAGGTAGGTGGCTCATTAGCACCTCCCAGTAGTTGACTGGTATAACCTGCAAACAGAGAAATGGGAACATAAAAAAAAAATTGCCTGACCAGTTATGTGACGTGGTCATGTGACTCGGTGTACCAATATATTGCAGGACAACCCAGGGTGGGAGGCTGGGGTAGTCGTTGGGCTAGCACAGTCCAGAATCATCTGAGGAAAGCACTAACTTGTGCTGCCACTGCTCCACACTCCCTGACCACCGTAGTAACCGAGCCGATATTTAATAAGGTAAAAAGTGCAACATGGAGCAGGATAAGGAAAACATGCAGAATAATAAATGGGATTGTGGGCATAATGATAATTTTACACACACCAGAGGTGTTGGATGCTACATAAGCCCTAAGAGTGAAGCTCGATGGGTTTATTTAAGCATACAACACTGAGGGTGTGTGTAAAATTTGAGTTTTACACACAACTCCATGCTGTTTTTTTTTTGTTGTTGTTGGCTCTTAGCTCCAGTCCCTAACTCGCCACCGCTCCCCTCGTCTCCAGACTCCCCCCCGGATATGGCCGCCGGGTGGGTGACCCCTCCACAGGAACACTGGTTGCGAATCCCTGGCTTGCCCCTCAGGGTGGGGTCATGGGAGCGGGACACCCTCCTTGGCAGATTTCAGTCTGAGTGAGGAGCAGCGGCAGAGCCGGGCCATCATTAGCAGCCAGTATTTTTCAATTTTCCCCCCTGGGGGTGAGGACGTGCAATGATGCCAGCATCCACTACGTCCCCCCCGATACATGTGATGCTGGCCATGCGGGAACCCCAGCCTCCACCGGGGGTCCTCATTGAGCCAGACACTCTTGCCCCCTCCCCCCAGAGAAGGAGAGCAGTCCATAGGATGCTCAGTCCCTCTCCCCCGGCCGACCCTCCGACTCCTGGGTCCATCCCTGAACCCAGGATGTCAGCGCTGCAGAAGGATGCCTTGCCACTGCACCGGTGAGCCACAACTCCATGTTTTATTTTATATAACTGCTGAGTATAATTTTTTTGCCACAGCAATTATATAAAATAAAAGATGTCGGTGAGTGGCCATGGTCTGGTCAGGTCAGCATGGTCCGAGGTCTGACATGGATGCCGAAGGAAAAGTTAACCTTTTTTTATTGTTATTATTATTAATTTTTATTTCCTTTTTTTAAAGCAGCCCAGTGATTTCTTCTTTTTTTAACTTACTGCCAAGTCCGAGTAGCTTCAAAATTTCCATGGATAAGGAATGGTGGCCAGCGCTGAGGAAGGGAAGAGCTGTGGGTGGTGCATGAGCAGAACAAGGGAAACCCAGCACATGTTCACCCTTATAATCAATGGGTTATAATGGCAAATTATAAATGGGTTTCCCTAAGGGAAAAAATGCAACCTAGTCATTATATTCCTAATATTGTGTATTGGTAGGAGGTAGTAGGCTGTTGGTTAACTAGAATCTTCAGCTTAACCGTTAGGTAGGAAAATGGGCAGACTAGATAGGCCAAGCGGTCCATCTCTGCCATCAAATTCTATGTTTCTATGTTTCTATTGCAGACATTTAAAGGGAGATGGTCTTGAAAATATTACCACTGCTGTAAAATAAAAAGCTGTCCCCCAAAAACCTGACACTATAATGAGACATCTTACCCACTCCCTAGACCTACCCCACACTCTCTTAAGATGCTTCCTATTAATGACACTTCCCCCATGATCCTCTATCCACAGTAGTAAGAATCTTGACTGGTCCAGTGGCCTCCTACCCTTGCCCTCCAGCTGCAAACAAGCAGTTTAACTGGATCAATCTACTACCATATGACTGACAGAGCATGAGGTGTGGGAAGGAGTCGGGCAGTGTGTATCACAGTTTGGCTTTTTTTTAAATGTTAATAACAAATACTTTGTGTCAGTTCCATCTGTTCATGAGCTCATAGTGCTACTATGTGAAAAATCGGAAACTGCATTGCTAGCATATGCCCATCCCTATTAAAGTAAAGTTTTACTTCCTCAAGTTTCAGACAGGGTCGGAACTTCCCTGTCTTACAGCTGCAGATGCATTTCTTTACATTAGACAACGCTATTACTGTCCAAACACTACTCACTAGAGCTCAGCAAGGCCAGCAAAATGGTAGGTTCCAGTACAGTGGGGATAGATTGAGGCAAGGCAAGGCACATTTTATTTAGAAAGAAGCCCATCCCGGAGGCTCTGGGCGTAGAACAAATTAGAATCACATACAAATAACACCAACAGTATAATTATATATACAAAATAACACCACAATATAAAACCTGATAATAAATATTCCACACTATAACTCACTATTATAAAATGTAGAAATAATATGATCAACAGTAGATATGAAAGCTAGCTATATAACCAGGGACAAAATTAAGCACGAAACTCAGGGATCAGAAGTAAATTATAAATCAAAGTCTGGAAGGCCTGATTATATAGGAAGACCTTGAGGCAGGCTTTGAAAACCTCAGCAGAAGGGGTCTCTTTTATAGCTGGAGATAGAGAATTCCACAGGATGGGGGTGATGACACTAAATGCTCAGTCGCCTGCCGTTGACCATATCTGTGCTGCCCACAGTAATGTGCTGCACTACCATGCCAGTGAACTTGAATCATATCACAAAACCTAACCTCTTGCTTCATTCTGGAGGAGTCTGGAATAGACTACAGAGGTAGTGAGTCCAGACTACTCTGCAAAGAGGAGGCAGAGGTTCCCGCACACCCAAGGTCTCCTACAGCTGTTTGTTTTACATCACTGACAGCATGGGTAACCATGTACTATAAGTTAATGCCTACTTAGTTGAGGGGCATAGAAAGAGTCTTTCCAATTTTGGGAGGTGGACAAGGCATCATAGGAACTAAAGCAGGAAACTGCTGCTCGGTGTATCCCTTAATGGCCACTCCCCCATGCCAATTATCCTCAGATATCCTGGGACCGCTACCACTTAGAGCCAAGCAAGACAGCCAGTTTCCCACTGGTGACAGCTAGGGGATGCACATCAGGATGAAAAAAGAGGCCAATTGTTTGGGGAAAATTGGTGTTTTGAGGAGGATGCCACGTGGGAATGCATAGTGTCCCAGGCTGGCAGTGGGATATATAGCTGGGCCAGAAGGAGTGAGGCATTTTGATTAGAGAAAAAGTGAAGTGACTGATACCAGGAAAAAAGGAAGGTGAAAATGCTACAATTTAAACCACGTGTAATACCTCCATCTGGAGTACTGTTTGCAATTCTGTGTGATTAAAGGGTTATGAAAAAGGCCCCAATTTTCCTGTGGCACTTTGGGACCAAGTTCTGCAGCAGGATTACAATTTGTGACAGAATTTCTGTAGCTGTGGTTTGTAATTTCTGCGGAAGTCCTGCAGCATCAGTGAACTGCCTTGTCACAGTGTCAGCTTGTCATCCTGACATCATATCCATGGCAATGGCTATGGCATAGGGAAAGGGGGAATGCACAGCACCACCAGTTAAAAAAATAAACCCACAGACTTCTAGAAATAATATTTTTTTTAAAAAGCTAAACATGTATTACTTAAAGTCCAATCTTAAATCATAAATGAAATACGTGAAGGGGCCTTGTGTGATAAATGATGTATCTATACTCATGCTGTTTGCACCATTTGTAGCATCTCCACTGTGTGTCATTTATATAGTTATATGTAATCTGTAACATAGTTTTTAAAAAATAAATTTCCCTTTTTGCGATTGTGAAAATAGGTATCCCATTTTTAGGGTGCCATGATTAGGTTTTCGTAATGTGGGCACCACAACAAGGGCATGAGTGATCTGGATTTTAGATCATCATGCACTCACACCCTGTAGGGCATCCCACAACTTTGTACCACTTCACGGCATGCCATTCCCCCACCTGGAAGTTTCTATATTGGTTCCACCACTATGTTGCGACAGGAAAAAGGCCGACCGTGTTTAGAACACCACAAAAATGCCGACAGTGCAGAGAACGTTGCAGCAAGAAACTGACAGTGAGGGGAGTGCAACACTGCAGTATGACACCCATACAGGAAAGCCCACACACCAAACTGGACAAATTAGCTGAAAATGTTTTGGGAGGCTTCGCCCCCCCCCCACCCCACCATGAAGGATGCAGTGAAGTTTTAATTCACAGATGAATTTCCCACAAATTCACCAACTTCACATCCATTAGCTCCTTCATGGAGTTTTCCTATTTAGGTTAAGATATTTGCCATCTGTAACTTTGCCTTGCTTTGCTTTTTTTTTTTTTTTTAAGTTCAAATTGTACTAAAAAAAAAAAGCAAGGAGAAGTTGGAAATGGTATGGATGGGATTCATCCACTATTCTATTCCCTGGTGTTCAGTGCCCCCCCCCCACCGATAGTCCCACCCACATGTAAATTGAAATTGCCCCCACCATCACAGGCCATGTAATATTAAATTAAATCCCCCACCAATCACCCTCCTGACCGTCAAATAAATTGTAACATCCATGGTGTCTGTTGGCCCCCCACCGATCGCGTGCCCATTGTGAAATTATGAAGGTACCCACCTGATCAACAGATGCCACAGAGAAGAGACACATTTCCCTGGTGTCTAGTGGATCCCCCTCCCTATCCCCATCATCAAATACCCACTACCTGGTGTCTAGTGGACCCCCAACCCCCATGCACACGCTCAATCATTGAATGCTCAGTCAGGCCACCAGCCGTGGAGAGGAGTGGAGGGCTGTGCCGGTAACTGCTTGTGGTCCGGGTAAGAGGAAAGCGTGGTGGGGGCAGTACATTCTAGGGAGGGGGTCCACTAGACACTAGGGAAATGTGTCTCTGCTCTATGGCACCTGGCGATTGGGGGGTACTCCAATTTCACAATGGAGTGGGCGATCAGTGGGGGTGGAGGGACCACTAGAAAAAGAGATGTTACAAATTATTTGACAGTCAGGTGGGTGATTGGCGAGGAGTGGGATTTAATTTAATATTACATGCCCCATGAAGGGCATGGGTCATTTTACATGTGGGGGACTATTGGTGGTGGGTGTGGGCCACCAGACACCAGGAAAGTTATTTTGGGTGTGGGGTGCTGTGATTGGCATGTGGGGGAGTACAACCAATTTAAAAGAAAACTTTGCTGGTTGAGTTACCAAACTCTGCCAGCAGAGTTTCCAAACTGCTTTTGCAGAGTTTTGGGGGGATGAATTTGGGCTTCACCCCCCACCAATCTACTATGTGGAGTGAGGGAAATTCATTGATTATTTTGCGGAGCAAATTTTCCCCACTTCACACATCTCTAGTTCTGCCCCCGCATCCCCCCCAGCAATAAATATAACATACTCTGAGTCGCATATCCAGTGGGAATCAATGGAACAAATGGATGTCAGGCAGTGTATTTCCATGCAGTGAATTTTTGAAAGCCTATAAATGTAAACAGCAAATCCCCTCTGGAACTCTCAATGAACTCTGCTAACATATCAGAACATAGACCTCCACCACAGTACAAACCATGCCTCAAGGTAACTCCTGTTACAAAACCGGACCCTTTCACAGCACACATCCTGGGCAAGAATTAACACCACCTGCTCATCCTCCAGAAACTCTGTCAAAACCTACGTACAGAGAACAACTGCTCCAGTACACTCAACTGTCACTTCAGCATCCCAGTTGGCAAAAGTGCTCCAGCACACTGAACTGTGTAGACGCAGTTTTAAAAAACAGTGCTCCAGCATCCCAGTCCAGAAGATCACAGGTACTCTAATGCTGGGGCTCATATGCCAGTGACATCAATGCATCTCCCCTATAACAGTATTCCATTATATTTATTTAGGGGGGGTGTGGGGTGTGAAGCCCCCTTCAAAAACAAAGTTTTTGTTGGGACAGTCCAGTGACACTGTCAGTTTAGGGTGCCAGAACAACATCAGCGATAATTCTGGGTGACATAATTCCATCACCCCTAAATGACTTCGCCCACATTGCCCGCGCACCATTGTGGGTGAACTGTGAAACTGTATCCTCATTCATACATGTCCCTTTGGAAATGGAATAAACAGAACAGTGGAGATATTTCAAGACTACTTTTTCATGCCAAGCCACTTCTCCTGACACACTACGTTGCCTCATCAGGCCATGATGTGCACATAAACCCCTTCCAAGCCCATCACAAGGTATCACCAATGTGACAGAACACTGTGCCATACTTTTACAGGCTCAGAGCGGTGGTGTGCGACAGTACTACCCCCCCAACCATGTACTGACTAGCTAGCTCCAAGATCTTGAGTTGTCAGCCCTGGAACATTCATTTTACAAGTTGTTCATTTCAAAGGGCTTCTCTATACCTTAAAGGCACAAATAAATCTGTACAAAGTAAGGTATTCAGTTAACAGGTCTATGTTATTGTCAAATATGTGTTCAGGGTGGCCCCAATGTAATAACTTATGACTGAGAGATTGTTTTTGCATTGGGAGGGGAACACAGCAGGTTGATCATGATGCTGATCAGCTCTACTTGCTGGGAAGCATTATGCAGATCAAAGGAAAGAGCCATACTTTTCATTGAACTGCACAATATTTCTGCCCAGCGAGACCAGAAGAGTGTCATGATCAGCCTGGCTGAAGACTGGTCTGACACTATTGAGCCTCTTCCAGACTGCCCTGTGTTGGACCAGCAGTGATAATCATTTATTACAGTCATCATTTCCATGACATTTTGGTTTTTGATTGGCATTGTTAGTCATGATCACAATGATGGTTTCTGAAGACTGAACATGATATTTGAAAATAATTGAGAATAATCATTTTTTGATACATCACGATTAAATCAGCATATTTTTTAGTTGGGTTATCAGAACAGTGCCCAAACAAAGGCATTTCTGGTTACTGCTTTTAGACTAA
Source organism: Neoceratodus forsteri (assembly GCA_016271365.2). Taxonomy (NCBI): domain Eukaryota; kingdom Metazoa; phylum Chordata; order Ceratodontiformes; family Ceratodontidae; genus Neoceratodus; species Neoceratodus forsteri. Next base: position 249,771,661 of record CM028130.1, on the reverse strand, counting down.
CAGGGTGACAAGCATGATGGGCCCCATGCTCTTTTTTGCTTTCACTACACCAGTGTACATAATTACAAGAACTATATCCACCCTTGGAAAACTTAGTTGTGCCCCCATACTTTTGCATAGTGATTGAATCTAGAAACTATAATCAAAAACAAGACAGATGCACAATTGAGCACATGCCCAGCCTTATTCAAGATGCCAGATGCCACAGACTCAAATCAACAACAGTGAACCATTGTCCATATATTCGACTTCTGCTGGTTTAGGCCTGCAGTGCAAGTATTGTGTGGCCAGCCAGAACACAGCCAACTGTAGTGCATTGCTGTATTACTGCAAAATGCAGCAGTATGCCACAGGGAACAGCGTAATTCAGTGGCAGTTATGCCCTTCTGTCAAGCAACATTTTGTGACATGTCATGTACTGCAAGGTGATACATTGCATCCTGGCTGGCTCTGCTGTACATACTCTTTGTGTAATACCTTCCTGCATCAGTTGCAACCAATCAATCAAATCAGTCACCTTCTGTTTCTTTAGCTTCTTATCCAATAGACATGCTAGGACCAAAGTTAATGCAACCTTTGAAAAAGAGTAGTCTCTCACAAACTGGTGAGTTTTCAACAAATTCTAAAAATGGAGAGGCAGCATTGATTGCCCTTGTAAAGGAATTCAAGTGCTCCAACCCATCTATTGCAAATGCAGAAGATCTTATTTTAGCAATCTGAGGGATGCAATATGCTAGTGCTCGTCAGATCTCAAAGGGCATGTAAGGGCAGAGAGAATTGAAACATTATAAAGATACTGGAAGATGTGCCCAGTCAGTGAAGGTTCTAAAAGCAGTGGCTTACGTTAGCTGTAAAGAAACTGCACCACTGCCTCCTTTTAGGAAAGGATGCAACTAGGCTCCCATACTGAATCTATAATAAAAATTTTAAAAAGGTACATAAGTATTCCGTTTAAGAGATACATAACTTTGGTGGTTCTGAAAAAACAGGTTGCTTCCTGTTCCCTCTTAGCACCCAAGTGATGTACAGCAACTCACCCCCCCAAAAAAAAGTCCTTTTCAACCATATATTATGTTTGGTGTTGTATTCACTAAAAATACCACCAACAGCTTAATCTGGTTCAAAGTCAGTTGCCATTCATCTGTATCCCCTTCCCCCCGGGTCGTGCCTGAAAATAGGCAGGATTTGTCTAGTGCACTTACCCGGTCAACAAAAGCTAAATAAATAAATAAATCAATAGAGCAGACCAAGGGTCCAGAACAAGTTTTTTTTCTGAGTCATAGAAATTACTAATTTTGTGTCTTAAAATTAGTTATTTTGTAAAGGCTTTTTTTAGACTGCCACAAATTACTATGACTAGATGCTTAGACATTAACATGGACTGCTGTTTTAAAAAAAATATAAAAGGAGCATGAAATTGCTCCAAACGTTTGCAAGCAGCCAGTGCAACATAGCTGTTATCAGATCTTCAGTGCAGCGTTACGCAGCAGCTGTAGGCATCAGACTGGATGCCAGACAGGCTCGCACATGTTATGTTTTCTTACAGTTTACCTATGATGACCCAATAGAGAGGCTGCCTCTTGTTATCACTGTGATTTTGCTTCTAAATGAATGCATAGCCTTCTAATCTAATCTAATGTAAATAAATGCTCTTTATTCAGCCTTGATGAAACAAAAGCAATCAGTGTTAGACATCCCAGGGTCACAGGTTACTTTTATACTATGCATCCAAGGCTTGAAACCAAATACCAAGTGGCTTGTGTACTGCGTTAATCACACAGAAGGCCAATAAATACCTTAAGGATTCCCTGCAGGTACCACTGCCTTTACATGTTTTAATAAAGCATAAGATAAATCATATTATATATAAATCTTAGTGTTGTAACTAAAGTTGTAACAAACTGCTGCTGTGTTGCCTGTATGGATAAATTTGATATCTGTACATGAGTTGACCTGGGTCACCTTTGAAAACGGACATTATCTCTTCTAACATCTCTGGATTTAGATAACTTAGGTCGCAAGTATCCACACTCTGATCTCCAAAAGTCAGTGCCCCACAGATTCAAATGAGTGGTTTGAGTCTTGAGGCAATGCGAGGAAGACCATCTTCAATAGTGGTGCCAGACAGGATGCACCATACTAATGCTGCAGTATATCACACAATGCTGCACTATTTTGTAGGAAAAAGTGTCATTCAATAGCAATTAGGCCCTTTTTTACTGCTTTATTTTGTGACATGTCATTTACTGCAAGTTATTGCATTGCATTGTGGCTGACTCTACTGTAGCAGTGGCAATCCAATGCAAACTTCCTATAAATCTCCTTTAACTGAGTCATATAGAGTGTGCATTGCATGCCTATGAGGTTCTACATGTTTGTATATTTTCCTTTTTTCATGTGCTACATGGCTACACCAGGGAAAATGGGGGTGTTTATAGGTAAAGAACAACAAATGAAAAAGGCACAACCTTGCACATGCTAGAAATAACAAAGGTATAGCACACTAAAAAAAATCTGGACAAGATGACGTGTTAATAAAAAAGGATCATTTTGTGTTGTGCTGATGTGCAAAATGCAAACAACAGTAGATGGAGTCCCCATAGCAAGGGGTGGGGGGCAGATATAATGGACCTAGAGTCCCTTCTGATCCTGAATTGCTATGTTACTATCATATACACTGTGATCAGTGACATCAGTGACAAGACCTAGTCCAGCAGAACATCGCATGCTTCCAGCAGCAGAAGCAGGATCATTTCACATTACTACTGCACTTTCACAGCTCAGATTGGTTCTATGTTGGAAATGTTCGTACATTTGATGCATTGTTTGTGGGACAAGTGCCATGCAAACTGAGCTTAAAGACATTTAAAACAGACTGTTGTGCAACAATAATGTATTTAGTAAGGTATTTTTACCCTTTGAGTTTGCATAATGCATTGATGAGGGACAGGTGAACTGCTTTTGATTCAGATCTTGACCACCCCTTTGAGATGGACTACCTCTCTTTGATTCAGATAAGCCAAGACAAATTCCTGGAGATGAAGGCCAGTGTTGACTAGAATCTGAGCCAGCCACTGACTGATTTGTCTATACACATAAGCAATGGGCAATGAAAGAGGTAGGAGTTGTGATTTAATATACCCACTCAACGAGTGCATTGGAGCCACGAGGCAAAGCAATGACTTATAGGGCACCAGTCTTCAACCTTTCTTGGAGGGGGTCTACTGTAGTTATAAAATGGGACATGTGCTAGTACAAAAGTGTACAGTATGTTTAAGCATGAAAGAGAAGTCTTTATTTGCTATAGAGGCTGTATTGTGCTGCAAGAGAAATAAGTTCTCTGACAATGAAACAGCGTGTTATCTGCCATTGTGATGTACTGATAAACATTTTATAAGTGATATATATATTGTTACTGGAACTCTGACAAAGGTCAGTAGTTTATAAAACAGGTTTGTTGAGCTGTAGGAACAGGGGGTAGAGTATATGCTCTGCACTAATCACACTCAACGCTCAGTGGGCTCCTTAAGAGCAAGCAGAGGATCTTACTAGTCATGCAAATTGCAAGCTCACACTCACCTGTGCTGCTGCTGCACCTTTATGCAAACATACTGGCCCACACTCAATCGAGAGAGAACAAGAGGGACAGACAAACAGACTGACCGATAGAAAGAGAGTGTGATTTGTCTTCTAAAGTCTGGTAGTACTGAGAGATACCAAATTAGAAATATTTTGAAAGACAATGGTGACAATAAAGAACTACTGAGTTTTATGTGTCTCATCTCTGGGTCTTGTGTAGTGATTTTGTTTGTGTTATAAGGTTGGGCTGTCAGATCAGGGTGATGAAAATGCACCCCAGAGTAGTTATGTGGTTTCGTATCCCACTGTCAATTGGTGCAAGTTGACCAAGTAAGTTGCAGGATTTTTAGAACCCATTTTATAATAGAGATCATAAAATGAGTAAGGAAAATACTAGCTGTTTATTAGCCACAGAAGGACTACATCCTTACTGTTACCTTAGCCTATGGTCAGTAACAACAAGCACTGGCCAGTGCTAACCATGTTTGCTTGCTTGTATTTGCTGTGTACTTGTTGGGCATAGATAGCGCAGCGGTTACAATTAGCAAATTAATAATGCGAGTTATAACATTGAAAAAGTCATAACTGGAAATGAAGAGGTAGACATGCAAGGTTGTTTTCTAAGATAGTGACCCTGAATTTTCAATATAGTATTTTTATTACTTCAACATATGAACATGCCAGGTGTCATTTATGAAATGCAACCTGACTGAAATGTGATTCTGCAGCACAACCATGAAAACAGGTTTTGGACTGGAATTTGAAAATGACACCCAAAATGTTAATGTGAGGACATAAAACTGGCTATGTTGCAAATATGGGATCAAAATGTAAAAGAATTGCAATGTCATGTGTAACATTGACAAATGTCAGCGTTTGTTCATCACTTTGTTCTTTTTGAGATTTTAACCCCAAATTTTTAACATGGGTTTTTTTATGGCACCACCTTATAAAGATGATAGGTGTAATTTATAAAATCCTGGCCAAACCATCATTATGTGGCATGAGTATAAAAAGACAAGTTGGGCAGCAGTTATAAAATTATACTTATCATGTTCATGAGGTGGGGTAAGAAAAAGAGTTATGTTCAAAATCTGGGGTCAAAATCTGGAAAAATAGCAGTTGTGAGTAAACGTTGAAAAATGTCAATATTTTTTTCATAGCTTTGATGTTTTCTGACATTTTGACCCCAAATTTTCCACAGTCTATCAGCAAACCTCATGATCAAGACATGTGGAATATTTTAAATCACATCTGAAAGATTATTTCACAGAGCAACTATGAACACATGTTTCAGATGGGGGTTTAAAAATTACACCTGATTTGTTCATGACCTAGGGTAAAAAAAGCTATGTTGAAAATTTGGGGCAAAAATGTTAAAAAATGATAAACTTGTGAGTAAGCATTCAAAACACATTAAAAAGTCATTGGCCAGACATTCCCAGTTTTCAGTCAGTCCATGAATGGGTGCTGTAGAGAGGGAAGCTTGATTAGTCAGTAGAGGATTACACCGTGGGACCCTTCTTAGGTAAATGATGGCAAATGAGGGTTTGGAGGGTGGTTTGAGGGTGGGGTCATGAGAGCGCTAAGATATTCATGAATGATTTTTCTTCCTACAGGTAAAAAAAAAACACACTTAAGAACTTTTCTTGTTTACAGGTACTGACACAGGGGATTGTGCACCCTAGTATCATTAAGTTATTTGGCCTTCCAGGATGGAGCACCCCAGTGCCACATACATTGGTGAGGGGTGTTAGACAGTACTAGTGTTTAAGCACCCCAGTGTCAGAAGTGTGTCATTGGGGGGCTTTGTGTATGTTGGAGGGCATTTTTTTGTCAGCACCAAGAGTGGGCACCAGAAACTCAGTGTTGTGTAGCAGGGTGGGGCATGAGTGGGGATACCAGTGGTGGGACTGGGCACTTGTCACCAGTCTTTAAAAGCACTGGATCAGGTGGGAAGGGGGATGCCGGTGGTAGGGTTGAGCACTTTTCACAGGTAGTGCTTATTTACATGGTGGCCACCGATACAAAAAGGTGTGGACATCGTGCAATGTCTGTTCTGTCCCCAGGACAGCAGAGAAACTACAAACAAGGGGACAGCAGCAGTGAGGGGGAGCAAATTGTACAGGAAATGTTTCAGGCCGGATCTACAAGCTACACAAAGAAAACCTACTTCCACCTTGCATTTTCCAGTGTTGTGATTGGCCAAGCACTTCAAAGGTAAAAGGAGGAGAGTGGACAGTATTGGGGAGGAAATTGGGTGTTGTAAAGCTCTGATAGGTAGAGGAAGGGCATGCCTCCAGAAGCCCTCTTACAGTTTAGACTGATATCAATATGTTTGAATGCTTTGCAAGTGAACATAAAAAGTACCCATGGGATTTGGAGTTCGGTAGAATCACATACAGAATGCATGACCCATTTCACTCATCCCTAGTCGCCATCACAAACATGACTGCCATCTTTACTCATGAAAACCATCAATGCACTTACAAGCAAACCTCCATTAAATTAAAAAAAAACAAGCAAACAACAGACATGCTTTCATCTCGTGATCGCCTCCTTACACAAATAAATTATTTTAAAAACAGAAGTACTATTCACAGTTTTTAATCTTTTTGTTTCTTTTCTCATCATGAAAAAATCATCCAGTTTGCCAGGGCAATCTCTGCTGCTTACCCACAATATAAAGTCTTTTAATGTGCGTAAGTGGATGAAAATTCTGTCAAATAAATTCTGCAGAAATGTAATTTCCTGTATTCTGTTATAAACAAACCTTTCTAGTGGCTGTAAGGCCCTCCACCTGTAGTGTTAGGAATCACCATGCTCACAAGGTGGGTGAATATGTCAGCCTAACCCATACCCTATTGTGCTTATTTGTCTGCTTCTCCAGTGGTGCCAGGCTGATAAACTCAAATAACAGATAATGACAGATATTGTATATCATACAAGATGTTTGCAGGGTTATTCCTAAATTTTAATCAAACATGCTTCATAATTCCATTTTAAAGGGTATATAACCCTTCTACCTCTTTAAGGTATATGGGTTCACCCTGAGGAAAAAAAAAACAATAATAATATGCAATAAAAAAGTAACTCAACAATCTATTTGCCTCTCAAAATTCTTTTATTTTCAATTTCAGCACTTAAGTAACAAAGCACCATTGTAAAGGGAAAGCAACTAAAACAGGAATCTGCTTGTCTAAATGTCCCCAAAAGCTCCATCTCTGACTGGTTTTGACCACCTGATATTTTTCAAAGTTATGATGAAATGTGCAACATACAAACATAGACAATGTTGGCAGAAAAAGACAATCAGTCCATCCAGTCTACCCTGCTATACCCTATGCTACCTTGGGACCAAATGTTTAGGATTTATACCATTGCTTTCCCCCTTACCCTCTCCTTGACTGCTACCTCTCTGAGTAGCTATTTATCCCTTAACTCTGTCCCAGCTGTACTTGAAACCATTGATGGTTTTGTGCTCACTGCATCAGATGGTAGACTATCACACAGCTCAACCATTCTGACTAAAAAATGAAACGTTCTTACATCCCTCCTGAATCTCCCCTGTCAGTTTCCACTCATGTTCTGGTGTTTTTGAGTCACTACTCCTGCTGAATAGTTCTTCACAGTTTACCTTAGCCATTCCTTTCAGGAACCTGAAGGTCTTTATTGTTTCTCTCTCTTCCAGCCTCCAGAATGTACTTGTTCAGTGTCATAAACTGTCCTTTGTAAGATCTGCCCTGTAGGCTCAGAATCATTTTGGATACTCTATGCTGCATTCTCTCCAGCCAGTCTTTGTATTTCCTTAGGTGGGGACTCCAGAACTGGGCACAGTATTCCAGATGAAGCCTTGCCAGTGTTCTATGGAGAGGTACGGTAGTATTACCTCTTTCATCATGCTATCAAAATCCCTTCCAACACACCCCAACTTTCTGGTCATCTTGCTGTAGGCCTTAATGTATTGAGGTCCTGTTCCTCATAAGTAGTGTCTAGCTTAACTTTTCCCATCTAATATTCCATTCCAGTGTTCTTGTTTCTACATTATGTGCATCACCTTGCACTTTTTGGAATTGAATTTCAACTGCCAGACTTTGGATAACCTTTCTAACCTCTGCATGTTCCTTTGCATCTTACTTACCTCTCCTCACTGTCCACCAGGCCACAGAGCTTAGTGTCATCTGCTAAGAGAAACATCCTGCTTTATACAGTATTCCTACTGCTATGTCACTGATAAACATATTGAAAAGGACTGGTCACAGGACTGACACTTGCAGCACCCAACTTGTGACTTCCGTCTATCTACCTTCATGTCCAGAAAGACATTTTTTGACCCTATTCCCTGTGACTGTCACCTTTGAGATCTGTGGCAGCTTTTAATCCACTTTTGGCAAGATCCCACTGTCCTCCAGAGTAAATACAGAGAAGAAGTAGTCATTAAGTGAAGCCACCTTCTGTCTGTCCTCCTCAATTACCATGCTCGCTTCTTTCACCCTTTCAGTTTCTCCTTTCATATTCTTTTCCCCTCTAATGCACCTAAAAAACAGTTTTCCCTCCTTTTCTCTCCTCTGTAATAAATAGCTCAGTCTCTGCTTTTGCATCCTTAAACGTCTTCTAGGCTTACCTTATCTTTGCTTGTTATTCACCCTAGTCCTTGTTCCTATTTCTGTTGCATCTGATGAAGGTCCATTTTTTCGCCTTACTGCCTCCCTGACTTTTTTAGAGAACCAGAATGGTCTTTTGTGCCTCTTACTCTTAGTAGTTGATCTCAGGCAAGACTTAGTTGACTTCAAAATGGCCCCTTTAATTACTCCCCACCTGTCCTCCACCCACCTGATTTGATCTATTCCAGCCAAGTTGTCCTGGACTAATTCCCTCCTCGGGTCAAAGTCTGCTCATCTGGAATTCAGAACCCCTGCCCTTGACAAGTGAATACAGGTAGCCAGGGCCAGTTCAGACCATGTGTTGTTATTGTCACTGGACCCCAGGGACTAAAGTTGTGCAAAATTGCAGAATTTCATTCCATGAAATATTTCATGAAATTTACTCATTTCGCAAAATATTTCATAGGTGTGAAATGTGAAATTCTGCTGGTGAAATGCAGAATTTCGATGCTGAAATGTGAAATTTTGCCTGAAAAATGTGGAATTTCACCACTCACAGGTGAAATTCCACCTCTTATGGGTGAAGTTCCACATTTTGCTGGTGAAATTCCACATTTTGCAAGTGAAATTTTGCATTTCACACCCGTGAAATATTTCAAAGAATGCACATGGCGAAATTCATGATTTTGCTGGAATTTTGCCGGTGAAATAAAATTTTGCTTCAACTCCACCAAGGACTCCTCAACCCACACTCTGCCTACTGTTTTTTCATTGGTGAGCACACCATCAAGAATTGCAGCCTGCCTTGCATGTTTCTGAACCAGTTGAATGAGCCAGCAGTCCTGCAGCTTATCTAGCAAAGCCTGGCTCTTGGACTTTTAGTTGCTGGAGTGTCCCAATCTATGTCTGGTAGATTGAGATCCTCCACCGCCACTATCTCCCCCTTTGTAACAGCTTTCTCAGTTTCTGCCCCTATTCCTCTGTCATCCTCTTCCCTTGGTATCCAGTGATAAGGGGCGAAGCAAACTGAGTGACTCAAAATGAGTGACTCAATTTGCGCTCCCGCAAAGACAGCGAGTATGGAAGGATAGTGAGGGTACCTGGATAGTGAGGTAGGGAGGACAGAATAGTGATGGCTGAGTGGGTTAGTGAGTGTAGAGGTAGGAGGTTTGGTAGTGGGAGTGAGCAGGCTGCTACCAAGCTGGCTGCCTGGCATGGCAGTTATGGACAATGCCCCTGGTGTACATGGTCCCTGGTTTGGGATTGCATACAGGTGCAACATATTTTTACTGTTTGTTGTTGCAGGTCACTTGAATTTTTTTTTCACATACTTCTGATTCCACCCAGGATGGTCACTCAACTACGGGTTGTCCATCCCACAATGGTCGCCCCTCCCTTCTTTTCTTCCCTCCCCCAGTGTACACCCAATCTGGAGTTGAGACTCAATAGTTTTGGGGGTTTGGGGCTTGCCCCTCCCACATAAAATGCAGGTCATTTTTGTCGCCGATATTATATTTCGCATAGTGTTGTTTGCCGACTGTGTTTTTCAGTGTTTTGTACCCGCCCTTATGCGACTCGCTATTAAAGAGTCACTCTAATCACATGGAACACTTCTCTTTAGCCAGATGGTCTATAGACAACCATCATGCACAGTTTCTTATATGACTCTTTCATGAGCTGTACCCACAGTGATTCTGACACCACAATCCATCACCAAAAGTCTCCATTCTCTATCACCACTATTCCTTCCTTGACATACAGGGCTACCACACCTCATTTTCCCTAACCCCTGTCTCACCTACACATGGTGTTCTACTGTTCTGCCAGGTCCCAGTCATTATTTCCCATGGCCTGTGTTTATGTAATGGCCATGAGGTCTAACCTTGCATCTTCCACTGTCACCTAGAGTTCACTAATTTTGATTCCCAAGCACCTAGCATTTAGGCAGACTGCTTTCCATCTTGGTTCTGTACCCTTTCCCTTCTTGTCAGCAAATCTCATGTTTTCTTCCCCTTTTCTTCTTAATTTCCTGGTTTCCTGTTCTTATCTGGCATTGTGTGCACCCACCTTCCTGACATACATTCTTAACTCATTATGGACGTCTACCTTCTTGCTTTCAATCTTATTTCTCCTAGTCTCCATTTCTGGGGAGTCCTAGCTAGGTTTCCCTTTTGTTCTCCATACACTCTGGTTCCTCAAGCCTCATTCTTCCATCTGCTTAGTTTAAATGTCTGATAATGCAGCTATCAATCTTCTACTCAAGTGTACTAGTCCCTACACTTGTCAAGTAGGGGACATCACTATCATCTGAAAAGTCTCCTGTCCCAGGAATCCCCCCAATTACAAATAAACTTGCACTGCTCCTCCTGACACCATCCCTTCAACCACTCATTAAACTCCTCGGTCTCCTCGTCCCTCACTATGCCTTTCCTCTTTTCCCTGCCTCACACAGTGAGGATCTTGGAAAAGGCCAGGGTAGTTGGACATGTCTTCATTCTGTCCCTCAGCCTTTGAAAGTTGTCCTTCACTACCTCCATATGCTGGTTTACAAGAGCACTGGTACCCAAGTGTACCAGAACCCCAAGCTCACCTCCTTTCCCCTTTACCATCCTCCCTATCTTATTCATGTCCTGGATGACTGATGCAGCTGGAAGTAATCTAACCACCCATTTCTGTTGCCCCCTCCCACCACTTTCTTCACCTTTTCCTCTTGAACTAGGATATTCCTGATTACCATCCTCCTACTCTCACCATTAGGTCCCACAAAGTTGTCCTGCTCACTTCACCTGACTGTCTCCAAGTCTCTCCAGGAGGAGTAAGGCACCTGTGTATCCTCCAACTGTGCAAAGTGATTTGCTGTCACAATGTCATGGCTGGCAGTATAGCCTAGAGGTGTGAACGAGCTTGATACATCCAGCAGACCAGACCTGAGTTTGATTCTCACAACCTCCACTTGCATACTGTGTGACTCTAAGCCAGTCACTTAACTGCCCAGTGCTCCCAGGTCACTCCTGAAAACAGGCACTTGTGCCTAGTGGGCCTTACCTGGTTACCAAAGACTAAAATAAATAAAAATAAAATGTGGTGAGCTTGGTCAACCCACCTTTCAACTGCCTCTGCCACTCCCTTCCCTCCCTACCTCCCCAGCCACCTGGGCCAGTGGGCCACTGGGGAAGTGGAGATAATGTGTATGCTAGTTGGTACCAGCTCTGCTGGTGACACAGCAGGGATAACTCATCCCTTGCTACTACCAGCTGTGCATGGAGCTCCATGAATCTCCTATACATAAGGCTATTCCACCTTTTCCAGTGCATATTCCAGAAAATGCGTGCCCCACAGTTCTGCAGCTAACTAACTTCTCTTTGTATCTATGTCCATACTGTCTGCCAACATCCTATACACAATGCCTTCTTGAGTTCTATTTGTATGTTGAGTGAATTACTATTTTAACAAAAGAAATAGAGTTTTACAATCAGGAATAGGAATAACTGAGTAAATTAAAATAATACATGTGTCCCAGTAGGAGTATATCTTCAATAGCCCGAGTATTGGCTCTGCTAACAAATAACATACCTGGATAGTCTGATAGGATAGTAATGATCCAGATAACTTATTATTGGCTCTGAACAAAAATATCTAGGTCTAAACCTGTCATTATTCTGGGCATGTGGAAGATACTATGAAATGGCAAAGCATTTATAATATTCAGTACCATTTGACCCAGCTTTGATCCAGCCCCCCTTCCCAACTCTAAGCAGGTTGTCTCACATCAGCTTTGATCATCCAGGTCCAATTCCTAGATATTTGGTCCAGAACCTGAACCAGGTCACAGCTGACAGATCAGCCCTATTACCAAAAAGTTATAGAATGACAACATACAGTGAGTTTTTATCAATGGAGGTACCTTCTTTGAACAGAAATATGTGCTACAAAGTTTGAATTCAGATAGCCAACTATTTTGGGTGTAGTTCCTGGCTGGTGCCCTCCTTCTGACATGCCTAGTGGACACACACTACAAAATCAATAGTTGTTTGACCCTCTACATTTTGAGCAATCTTAAAGTAATACAGAACAGAAAAGTGGAGGGAAAAGCATCCATAGTGCTGAGATTTGTTTTTAGTAACGTTGAGTTTTTGCATGAGCTATTGTAATATACTGCAAACTCCCACCTCCTGCAAGGGTGAGCCGATCTAAAGATTAATCAAATCAAAAAAATCTAAATTTTATTTGTAAAGCACTTTTCAATAAATCAAAGCGCTGGTACATAACAAGAATAAAACATCAACAATAATAAATAATAACATAAAACAATAAAATGACCATAAAATAATCTATCCAAAAACTAGTGTAAATAGGTGGCTTTTCAGAGACCTCTTACATAATTCCACGGACAGGCACCCTCTAATCTGATGAGGTAGAGAATTCCACAGGGTCGGGGCCTTAAAAGAAAAAGCCCTTGCCCCAGATGATTGAAGACGAACCCTGGAATCTCTTGCAATCCCTCACCAGTGGAGCGGAGTGGGCGGAGAGGGTGGTAGGGACAAAGGAGATCTTGCAGGTAGCCCGGTCCCTGACCGTGTAGGGTCTTATAGGTCAGCAATGCGACCTTGAAGGTGATTCTCCACCGCACTGTCAGCCAGTGCAGTTCACGAAGCACAGGTGTGATATGGCAAGTTCTTGATAACCCAGTCAACAACCTGGCTGCCGCGTTCTGCACCAGCTGCAGGCGACGGAGATCCATCCCCGACAACCCTAGATATAGAGCATTACCGAAATCAAGGCGAGAAGAAACAAAAACGTGGACCAACACGGGAAGGTCATCATGCGGAACAAGATGTTTTATCCGGGCGATATTCCTCAGATGGTAAAAGGATGACTTGACAGTGGCCGATACCTGTGTCTTCAGCGTCAGTGCACTGTCAAGGATTACGCCCAGATTTTGCACCTGTTCAGAAGGCCTCAACTCAGTATCCCCTAATAAAAGACCAGAGAGGATCCCAGGAGTCAACTTCTCTAATAATGACCCGGGTCCACAACCAACACCTCAGTCTTATCCGGATTTAACTTCAACCAGTTCGCACTCATCCAGTCCTGAATCTCAGCGAGGCAGTTGTTAAAAACTGACGCTGCATCATTTTGTTCGGGTACAAAGGACATATAGAGCTGAGTATCATCTGTATAGCAGTGAAAACTCAGCCCATAATGCCTTATAATGTCTCCCAACGGCAGCATGTACACAGTGAACAACATGGGAGAAAGCACAGAGCCTTGTGGCACCCCACAGGACAGAGCAAAGGGAGCGGAAGAGAAAATCCCTGAAACTACCCTGTGACTTCTGCCTGTGAGGAAAGAGTGGAACCATCTGAGGACTGTCCCTGACAGTCTGCAGATTAGCCACAGGTGATCCAGCAACGTAGCATGGTCCACAGTGTCAAATGCTGCAGAGAGATCAAGGAGAACCAAGATCGAATGGCTCTTCCGATCTCTCGCTATTAGGAGATCATTAAGTACCCAAACTAATGCCGTCTCGGTACTGTGCCTCTTCCTGAAACCAGACTGGAGAGGATCATAGACTTCATGGGTGGTAAGAAAGTCATCAAGCTGCAACGCGACTACTTTCTCAATAACCTTGCACAAGAAGGGTAGGTTAGAGATCGGTCTGTAGTTAGCGAGGCAGTCGGGGTCAAGGGAAGGTTTCTTCAAAAGGGGTGTCATGACAGCCTCCTTCAAGGACTCCGGGAACACCCCTTGATCCAGAGAACTCCAGACTATCCTTGCAAGGACTGGTCCGATCACATCCATGCACCCCACAAGGAGGCGCGTAGGACCAGGATCCAAGCTACAGCAAGTCGGTCGTAAGCCCTGGACAGTCTTCATGATATCCATGATCACTGGCTGGTCAAAATCTATCCAGGTAGACCGAGGGCATGTAACCCCGCATCAGTCGCTGCAATGCTCATTTGAACGTATGCTGCGGATCTTCGACCTGACTGATGACACCTTATCCTCAAAGAACTGAGCAAACTCATCACACTGTATTTGTGAAAATGGTCTCTGACCCCACAGACAGGCTGGATTGCACAGTCTGTCGACGGTCCAGAAGAGCTGGGCAGGTCGGTTTCTTGATGCAGTTATCTCCCCGGACAGGAACTCTGTCTTCTTATGGGAGATTACTGATTGATAGTCCATGTAAAGGGCCATCAATCTAAGTCTGTCATCCTCCAGGCCAGATTTCTGTCAACAACACTCCAATCTTCGCCCCACTCTCCTCAGCTCCCTCAGTGTCCCATCAAACCAAGGGGACCGAGAGAGGAGGGAGAGGGGTCGAACGCGGACAGGTGCAATGGAATCCAGTGCCCTCAGCACCATATTATTATAGTGAACTACTAAGGCATCTGGTTCCATGCATTCCATAGGCCAACTCAATAGGTCCAGTACTGCCATCAGACCCTCGGGGTAACTCCCCTCAAAGGGCGATACTGGACCATCACCAAAGGGGTGGGTCTCGTAAGGGGGGCTGCGAAATTGAACCTTATGGAGTGATGGTCAGACCACCCAACTGGTTTCACCACCCGTCCCGTGATCTCCATCCCCAGGGTGAACACCAGATCCAAAGAGTGACCTTGAATACGGGTAGCAGCGGTAACTACTTGTGTGAAGTCCAACTAACTCATTAGTTGGAGAAAGTCATGACCAAAATGCGAGAGTTCATCGTCAACCCAGGCATTGAAGTCCCCCAGGACCAACCACCTGGAGGGCTCCAGCACCAGGTCGACAATGAAGTCCGCGACTTCTTGCAGAAAAACTTTCTCATTACTGGGTGGATGGTAAACAAGTAGGATTCTGCAGCTCACACCTGCTCCCATGATACACTCAAAGGATCTAGGATCTAGGGGATGCCACTGGAACCTCCACAAGGCCCAATTCTGATTTAAAACAAATAGCGACCCCCCCCACCCCTACGATCCAACCTCGGGCGATATATTACCGAGTACCCCGGTTGGAACAGCTGACTCCAAAATGGGACCAGCATTTCCGTCCAGCCAGGTCTCGGTAATGCAAGCCAGGTCAGATGATTCAACAAGATCAGCAATAATTGCTGTCTTGTTTTTTATAGACCTGGCATTGCATAACAATGGATGAGAGGCCCTGGAGGAGCAGGCTACTTGCCCACTCTCAGTGGAGCCTTTGGGTATGGGAACCAGGCACTGCACTCCCCTATTCTGGGCCCACTTCACCTCAGGGCATCTCCTTGACCTCACCATCCTTATTTGCCCACTCTGCTCCCCCCCTCGTAGCTGGGGTACCCCCTCCCTCTTTGCCTCCTCCATGCAATCCCCAGGGCACGGCAACGCCTATATACTTCGGGTTGCAACGGGGGACATTAAAAAGGGTGCAGGTCCCTCAGCCTAGAGGGGGAATAGTGCCTGTCCATGGATATTCGGTCCCAACACATAATTATCTAAGTATTTAAAAAACAATTTTAAACAACCACTTTAATGTAAATACTGTCAACACCAGCACTAATTTAAATAACTTAAAAAATAATTCAGTTTCTCTTCAGGCCGACTGCTTAGAGAAAGGTCTTTAGACAGGTCTGAGCAGGTTTTATAAATTCCTCAGAAAAAAGAAGTTTGTAATAGTTAAGGACAAAAGTCACAGTTTCTTCCAGTGTATGCTTTTACTAGAAAAATGAAAAACCCTCAGAGCTTTCACCCTGAGGAATCTGTCCCATGGCCTATCTCTCACATAGGCACTCAAACAGAAGCAAATGAGAAATAATTTACGGCTGTACCATATACTCCAAAAAACAGAGTGAAAACCAGTCCATAGAAAATTATTCCAGCTGCCTAGGAGGGGATATAATCAATCAGCCAGCAGAAAAGAAAACTCTCCCTAAGATCGTCCCCCAAGGTGTTATTTAGGGAAACCAGCCTATAACTGGATCTGTGTGAGCAGGCTCTCCAGCCTACCCCGACAAGAATCCACAAACCACGGGTGTCACGGGCCCATCCTCCGATAGCATCCCCCAAACTCCCATGGTGGCTGTTTACCCCAGCAAACCACCCTGGGTTCAGGCCAACGTTTTTACAAATGGAGAGAATCCCCTTGATCGTCCCCCAAGGTGCCGCTGGGGAGATCGATTAGCAACTAGGGTTCACATGAGCAGGCTCTTCAGCCTGCCCACTGTAAAGCCTAGGAACCCCGGGCACTCTGGGGCCCATCCTCCGACAGCACCACCCCCAGTCTGCCCAACCAGCCACCCCAGCAGACTACCCTGGGTTAGGATCAAAAGGCTGACAGACTCACCCACTCCTCAGTGATAGTGGAACAGATGCAACAGTCCATAAATCCTAAATGTGAGAATAAAGCCAAATCTTCCAGGAGTGAGCCCAATCGAGATCTCAATCTCCAGCTGCGAACACGTCGAGCCACAAAAACAAATCCAGGTGGGCAGTAAATCCATATAATCAATCCACACATGAGCCAATCCAAATGTTCTTTAAGAAGAACAAAAAGCTCTGAAGTGAATTCCTCGATAAAATGCCGCAACTCAAAAAAGTCCATACATTCCCGGCGGCAAATCCCCAGGCAATCCCCCAAAAGGAAGAGAGTTCTGAAACAGACTCCTCAATAAAATGCCGCAACCCAGAAAAGTCCAGGCGATCCCGACGGCGGATCCCCCAGCAATCCCCCGAAAGGAAAACACCGCAAACCCAGCTCCCAATGCCAATGGAGAGCAAATCAGGGCAACGCCACGGCGACTCAGACCCAGCGTTATCGGCAAGTACCTGGGCGTTAGGTGCTACGAGCCCCAAATCCAACAGTTTACAAAGAGTGGCCCATAAAATCAAAAATCAGATGTCCAGCTTGTAAAACCAAGCCTTGATGAAATGAGGTGTCCCTTTCAGAACACTTATTGCACAAAACTCATTAACTTCTATTCTTGGGCAGAACTAAGATGATAATTCTCTGAAGGTATATCTCATAGCCAAAGTCCTAAGCAGTAAAACACTGCACAGCATCATTAAGAAATAAATTACCATAGTATTCTGGTTATCCTAAAACATTGTGTGAGCCTGCCACTTTGGTTTGGAAGATCAGAATCAGCTCATTAACTGAATGTTCAAATACCATTTTTTCTTTATTTGAACTCAAACAAAAAGCCATGCAGCGCAGACAGAAATAACCAAGATTTTTTAACAAATCATTCTTTATCAAAAAAAGTTAACCTCAAAATAATAATGAGTAAGGTGGACTGTATTTTTACAAACATTAAAAATATGTTAAAGGAGAAGTCCACCCAGAATGTGCAAAAACATGTTATGTAGAGTGTTTTGATATGTATGTTAAGTCCTAGTGTGTCCTTCCCTCTGTCTGCTATTAGGAATTTTTCCTAAATTAGCCTGCTAGCTGTATGGTAGTTTTATGACCCCTGGGGACCTCCATTACAAATAGGTTTATAGGCTTTCTTTCTCCTACGATGCACCCTGGCTCATGTGACAATGATGTAGCAATGCCCTTAGATTTAGCAGGGTCTGTCACAGCTCAGCCACAAAGATAATACTTCTTTCAGAGAAGTCACACTGCTTGATTTTGGGTGAGTGTAATCATTATTATTTTTGACATTAGTACCTTGTCCTGCTATGTTACAACCTATAAGGTGATGTTCAATTTTTGCTACTTAGCACTGGTGCAAAAACTGAAAGTGACTGAGAGGAATAGAGTAAACAGTGACATGATTCAAACACACACACACACACACACACACACACACACACACACACACACACAGCAGAACATAGCAGGACAAGGTACTGATATAAAAAAATAATAATGATTACACTCACCCAAATCAAGTAGTGTGTCTCTCTGGAAGAAGTATTTTCTCTGTGGCTGAGCTGTGACAGACCCTGTAACAAGACACTGGCTGCAGGGGCAATTAGACATCACACCAAAGGGCACTCTGGGAAGACTAGCGGCCATAAAAGAAACCAGAATGGTAACCTCCAAGGGCAATAAAACAGTTAGGGAAAGTTAGAAAAAATATCTCTTACAGCCAGAGGAAAAGAAAACACTGGGAACTGGTTAGAACACAGAAAAAAAAGACTACTACATATCTTTTTCTGATTTTAACATGGAGTTTCCTTTACATGAGAGTACTTGCAGTGAATATCTGTAGATTCAACATTTGCGAATACAACTGAGTTGCTCCACCACACCTGACAACAGTTTCTAGTGGTGATGGCATAGGGGATGGGAATGACATTCTGGAGTCTCCCTGAAGGACATTTGCAGAATTTACAATTTTTGAAAAGCCTATTGATGTCTCTTGAAATGCTGTGCAGGTGGTTTCCCTGACAAACCAAAATGTTTAAAAATGTGCTAGAGCTACCAAATTGCACATGCAAAGAATGAGCTTATCTTAGAGTTTGCAGACCTTGTCTCCTGTTTCAGATACATTCTGTGGAGCATATTCACACTATGCTTGTCTCATTTACCTGCTGTGGTAACATAACAGCACACCTTCAAACTTCACGTAAAGTTCAGGGAGAAAAAGATTACTTACCAGAGTAAGTTCTGCTGAATTCAACACCATCTGCAGTGGAAGTAGTGAGGACTGGAACTGAATTAAATTTCCCTGCTTCCCTCACTACTTAAGCTTTTGTTTCAGGTGAACACCTTTGAAGCATCTCAGTTTACTCTCTTTGTGACATGTTGGTGAGTAAGTGTGTTCTCTAAAAGCAGTCAAACGAGTTTAGTTGATAAACAAACAGAGGCTTAGACTTGAGAGATCAGGCAAACTAATCAATCCCAGACAGCTGAGATAAGATCAAGCAAAAATAGATCAATCGTTCAAAACATTCACATTTCTTTTTATGTTTTTTTTTATATTCCTTCTCACAGAATAAAACATATATATGGGTAAGTCCAATTAATGAATTTGAAGGATCCCCATGCTCATCTGTCAAGATGAGACATAGGAAAATGATGCAGATTCACCCTTAGAGCACTTCCATCTGAGAGAGATGAGGCCTAAATGAGGAGATATTCCTAAGTTCCATGACCCCACTGAAGCCCTCATTGTATGAGGGAGTGGGGTAAACTTCATACAACCAGTGTCTACCATATTTTTCCACCTATATTCCCTGTCCATTGCAAATTGTGACAAGGCCTTTTTTATTAATTTTTGTAATTCTTTGGGAACTAGGTGAGGCCCACTAGGCACAAGTGCCTGTTTTCAGGGGTGATCCTGTAGCACTAGGCTGGTTAAGTGACTTGCTCAGAGTCACACAGTATGCAAGTAGAGGTTGTGGGAATGAAACTCAGGACTGCTGGATATACCAAGCTCTTTCATAGCTTGTTACTGTAGCCTCTAGGCTATACTGCCAGCCCTTAGGACTTAGTGTCACATAGGGTTCGTCAGTCTAATAATGAATACCAGGGGACAGTCTTCTAGGCCCTTTGTGTGATGAGATCCATGCCAACACCAGGTCTGGGGCACATGTTGCTTTCGCATCGTGTCTCAGGAATGCTGGCACTCATCCTTATTTGGTAGTGCTTGGGTCTGCAAATTCTTTCCCACATAGCTCCCACACCCTGGGAATTGGACACCATGGTGCAACTATATAGGATAATGAGCTCCCATCCTCTCCATGGCAGGGGGCATCTCAGATAGACACATTTTCATTATTTTTAAGATGATGGAGTTATGTTATCCAACAGTTTCTTCAGTTGGACTAAATATCTCACTAGTTCTCTTTTCCTCAGTGGGAGAAGCAGATTCTGTTTCATAATTGTGTTGGGGGGAGGAGTACAAATTCCAGCTTTATCTCCCATTGATGCTTCAGCCACAGGGCAATTACAGCGTGTGTCCAATTCAGATGCAAATCTGAATGCCTCTGCACCAAACCTCAGTGGATTTAGATGTGACTAGATGAGATTAGGATTGTGCCAACAGGACACTAACTGATCTAGAATCATCAAAAGCCTGGAAACTGCACTGTCCAAACAAAAGTGGCTTGAATAATTCAATGGACATTCTAGATTCCACCAGATGTTACAGTTTTGATTAAAGATGATATTATGGATATTGGGAGCACTGCACCGAGTCTGACACAGATGCATTTTCTGGAGCAGATTCTGTGTATCTTGGTACATGTACAGTATCTGTCCTAGTTGGTATCAGTGACAAGGATAAAAGATAGGTGTGTGTGAATATATTTTTTGAATATTCAGCCATGTATTCATATTTGGGTGCCAAATTATTCCTTACTAGTGCATTGTTGTTCAATATTTGGCAGCTGGAGCAATGTGTAACAGTTCCAGACCTACCGAGACTTCTTGTTTAATCAGAGACCACTTTGGATGTTCCCTGAAGGCAACCGATGTCATACCAAGCTCTCACAGAAGCTATAGCCAAGAGAGACAGATGTCTAAGCTGCAGTGAAAGAGCAGTCTATTTCCATCCAGTCCACTTGATAAAATTAGCCAAAAAGCAGAAAATGAAATGAACATTGCCATGCTGAGTCATGTGATCCCAGCAGTACATATCGTAAAAATATCTTGGATAGATATGTCCATGAACACAGGGTGATTCTAAATGCTCAATGAGCACCATCCCTTTCCAGCCATCTGTGCTCTGGTCTGAGTGTGCCCATCAATAGGGTGCCATAATCCTGAAATCACTGCCCCTTCCCTGAGGTCCGAGCTCCCTGGAGTTAGAATCCTTAGTTATGGGGGGTGTAGGGGCACAGCCACACACGGGGGGGGTGCATGGGGCATAGCCCCTCCACATTAAAAGCAGGATTTGGTCTGGCCCAGTGGCACTGAGGGTTGAGGCAGTAGACCCCCCACCTCACGCTATGCTGGTGACCCGGGTTAGGGATCGAACTCAGATGCCAGTGGGTCAGCAGGAATGGGTTGAGAATGGAATACCCTTGTGGTGCTTTCCTCCCTGGGAGAAGGGGGTGGGATGGCCTGGCATGCCAGCGACTCCAGGTGGAGACCGGGGGACGTTGCAGCAAGCCAGACAGCACGGGAATAGTGTGGTCAATGCAGGCAGGGTTACCATGTGCCAGAGTGTTGGGGAATGGCCACGTGGGGGGGGGTTCTATGAGCCAGAACAGGAAAAACACCGGCTTTGTGAGACAGGCAAAGGCACCTGTCCCACATGCCCTCTGCCAGTTTCTCCTCGCTGACCTTTCATTTCCTTCTCCCAGGCCCCACCTGCAGCCAGAGTCTGGCTTATAAGTGAGCCCAAGAGGCAAGGGCTACCCTCCCTGGGTGGATGAAACCATGGGTGCTGGCTGTAAGGGGGGGAGAGGAGGCACAGACTGAGGGATCCACAGGCAGGCAGAAAAATGACAGGATGCCTGAGAGAGGTCTCATGAGCTGTGACCGAAGGGAAATAGAGTTAACAAAAAAAAGCAGGATTCAAACCTGAATCCCTGGCATCCTAATGATGGGTGCACTCAGGAGGGCACCTTCCGATGGTGGAACTGTGCCAACAAGCTGGACTGGGTACAAGGTTTGTAAAAGACTGGACAGCCACCGCCACATTTTTGTAATCATGTAGGATTCCCAGTTCAAATGCAAGATTCTTCATATGGCTATGGATAGCCACAGAGCGATTCACTTTTGGCAAGAGCTGTGTGAGACTGTGATGAGCTGGTTGGTTGTATGCTGCAGGCTGGCTTTTTGTATTGGGCTTCTGCTTGCATTGCTGCCTTTTTCTGCCCACAAAGAAATCTGCAGCAGTCACGATAGAGCTGTGTTGAGCTTGCTCACTTACCCTCTGTCACTCACTCGCTGTGTTTGTCCTGGCGCTGCAGGCTGCCTTCTGAACTGGGCTGCTGCCTGCTTTGGAACCTTTTTTTGCCCACAAAGAAATCTGCAGCTGTCCTGACAAAGCTCCGTTAAGGTCTCTCACTCCCCGAGTCTCACTCGCTTATTCTATTTCTCCTGGCACTGCAGGCTGCCCTTTTGTACTGAGCTACTGCCTCTGTTAGCACCTTTTTCTGCCCACAAAGAAATCTGCAGCAGCCCTGACACAGCACCGTTGAGCTCGCTCACTGCCCCTCTCTCGTTCACGAGTTCCATTTCTGGCCATGCTGCAGGCTGCCCTTTTGTACTTGGCTCCTGCCTACATTGCTGCCTTTTTCTGCCCACAAACAAATCTGCAGCAGTCACAATAGAGCTCCGTTGAGCTCACTCACTCCCCCTGTCTCACTTGCTCATTTTTTTTCTCCTGATGCTGCAGGCTACCATTTTGTACTGGGTTCCTGCCTGCATTCATGCCTTTTCCTACCCACAAAAAAATCTGCAGCAGTCCCGACAGAGCTCAGTTGAGCTCAGTCACTCCTCCTCTCTCACCTAATCTGTTCCAAACACTGATTTCCGACAGTGACTGTGGTATTCTGCACCGGAAGTGCGAAAACACATTTTGGCCAGGATGTGAAAAATGACATCTGTACTGTTCATAAGGAGATCTGAAAAAAATGCCACTATAGAAAATGTGGCATGAAAATATTACTAATTTGTGAAGTTACAAGGGTGCGTGGAAGCTGCACAATGCATGCTCATACCACAGTCATTTTATGGAGTTTCATCACAAAATTTTCAACATAGGCATTTTAGGAACTCTGCTCATGAACAGTGTCACTGTGACTTTCTTAATGTGTCCCGAACACAGATTTCCCACAGCAACTGTGCTGTTCTGCGCCAGAAGAGCGAAAACCCATTTCGGACAGGATGTTAAAAATGACAGCTGTACTGTTCATAGGGAGGTGTGTAAAAATGGCAATGTTGAAAATCTGGAGTGAAAATATTGCAAATTGACGAAGTTACGAGTTTGCGCAGCAACTGAACAAATGCATGCTCGTAAAACAGTCATTTTTTGGATTTTTCCCACCAAATTTGCAACATACCCTTTCTGAGACCCAACCTCATGAACAACGTCACTGACTTTTCATTAATCAGTCCTGAAAGGTGATTCTGTGCAGTGACCACAAAATCACTTTTCGGGACAGAATAATGCCATGACAGTGCCTGAATTCATGAGGAGGGGTCCCAAAAACCCCATGTAAAAAATGTGATGCCAAAATTCCAAAAAATGCCTGAGATATGCATCAAAGTTAAAAAAAACTCTATTTATGCCATTATACAGCATTTCCTTAGTTCGCGGTCGGCTTTGAAGAGTGCAGATGAGTTCCTTGTCCACTGAAGATCTATGCACCAGACCCGTGAGGTAAGTATGGTGTGGGGGTGGAGGCAGGGTGCGCAGTGAGTGGGTGTGGATTGTGGGAGGGGGCAGGGAGACCTGGAGGGACTGTTTAATTTTTTCACAGGTTACAAAAAAAAAAAAACATTGCAGGACTTTTTTTTTACAGGGACATGTGGCACACTGAAGTGGACTTCCAGCATGCCAACAGAGTGTTTTTTTGGGGAGGCAGCTGTAACCAATGGGGGATTGGGCACCCCAATCAGCACAAAAGGGGGGGTGCAAGAGCCGAGGGGATTGGGAACCCTCTGTACAAATTTACTGGGTTTTCGGGGAGGCATTATGCCAACAGGGAGTGGGCTCCCATTGGTAAAACAAACTGGGAGGGGGGATAATGCCAATGCGGATTGGGCTCCCCTTCAGCAACTTTCACTAGGAGGGGGATTGAAGCCAACAGGGATTGGGGCCCCAGTCAGCAAAAACACTGTTGTGGGGGGGGGCACATGCTGCTGAGGGGGATTGGGCACCCCTTTGGCACTGGGGGCTCACAAATATTGTTTGTGAACATGGTGGCAAGCTGCCGCCATGTTCACAAACAATATGACAGTACCAACATTCCGCCCTGCAATGACGTGTCGCTCCCTCATTGCAGCAAATGGCTGACTCTGCAATGATGAGGTGGCCCCTGATTGCAGCGGTAAAACATTTCAAGGTGTTGGCATGCTGGCTGAACTAGCATCAGCAGCAGCGTGCCACCCCATTGGGGAAAGTGGGCCAAGCCTTTAAAGGCTGTGGGGGCATTGGCCACAACAGTGCTGTGCCTCCACAACCTGCTTCTGACAAGCTGCTGCAAAATGTTTCTTGTGCATGAGCGCAATCAACATAAAAAGGATGCCTGTTTGTATTACTGTTTTAAAATCCTTTTTGTTTCATTTTCTCTGGTTTACATATCCACTTTGTTGCCACCTAGCTAATACAAGGCAGCAGTCCCATAGAGGGACACTGATTGTGCCCACACTTCCAGAGAGAAGATCCATTCATAGGATGCTCAGTCCTCCCTTCCCTGTCTGGCCCCCTGAGTGGCTAGGTTTCATTCGGAAACTTAATTTGCTGGAGTAGTTAATATACACTGTAATCAGAGAGGGACATGCCCTCAAATCAGACATGGATATACTCTGCACTCTAATCAGGTGTGGGATGAGATATACCCTTTTCAGGCTCTACTGACCATCATTGAGACAGCAGGAAGATTTTTTCAGTCATATCCATCCACCAACATGGCAACCCAACTCTGCTCCTGAACTTGGCACACCAGAGGAAACAAGTAAGTGCAGCCGCACAGCAAAAATATGTTGACAGCTTCATTTTGGTCTCCTAGTGAGTTGAGAATCCCTGTGAGGAGACAAACACAGTGTGTTATTAAAAATGTTCTGTGAACCTTGCCCTTGGTAACTCCTTTTTTTATCATAGCATCTTTATTTAATATTTTCTAGAAAAGTAGATCAGAAATAAAAGCTTCAACCATTCAGTATATCGATTCTCTCCCTTCTTTGCCAACCTACATGGGCCCGTGCTCATTCCCAAACAGCGTGGTACAAGGTGTGGCGTCCAGTGCCTCAACCTTCAGCACTACCGGGCCAATCTAAGTAGCCTTTTTTATGCCACCTGCCTGACCCTGTGTCTGACGTGACTGCATCTAGGCAGTGTTATATTTTTGTCACAGAAAATGGCTTTTTCAAACTGGCCAGCCAGGCCTGTGACACTCATCATTATCATTGGTGCTGTGCACTAACTTGTGTATTTTATTGTTAATACAAATCACAATGTTAAATAGCACTAAAAAACAGTAAAAAGAGGCTACAGAGGCTGGATAAGGAAAACATTGCAGCATATTGAAATGATATACTGTCAACTGGGCATGAGACTTAGGGCAAAGAAAAGAGGGCGAAAGTATTCTCAGTGGTCGGGACTTCAGTGCTGCAGTGATTGTGGGCAGGTGGGAACATGGGGCCCTAACTCTGCCCCCCCACAATGTATGCAGGCTGGGGGATGTTTATATTTATTTGAGGGGTTGGGGGGTGAAGCCCCACAACAAGACTAAATTTCAGTATCCCACAAGGCACTGGATCTCGACTTGCAGGATCACAAAGGCACTTGCATTTAATGCAGAGGACTTCACCCCCAGCACCACCCACATGGGGGCAAAGCCCCCCATACCTCCCGTAACTTAAATAACCAATTCCAAGGGGGAGTGAACCTAGGAGTAAAACATTAAGTTATGGGGGGGAAAAATAAACATTGCTGTAATGAGGAACAGAACCCAGGTCCACCACACCATGCTGGCTAAGATACTGGTGGCTTAGCCCTCCATGGCACTTGAGCAGCTCGGTACTCTGTCAATTGGGTGCTAACAGAATAGCACTGCACTATATGGCACTAGTCTAGTAAGCGCCCACACGGACAGTGAAGGAGGATTTACAATGCTTGCTGTAAGCGCTCCCCTGGTCACTGACCATGGTCTTGTAATCAGGACAAGAGCTGCAGGAAACAGAAGGCTGGATGAGCTTCTCCCGTGGCATGGAGTGCTGTGACATGGAGCAGCTCTGCTAGTAGCAATGGAGACCAGGATTCTAATTTTGGTCTCTGAAATCTTTTACTACTTTGGGATGGTATCACTCTATATGAGGTGTATTATTGAGCACATCAATATGAGCTACTCAATAATATTGCTCCCATGTAGAGCTAGTAGGGGAAAAAAGCACTGAATAGGTAAAGTGAGTGTAGTGCTGAGGGGTATGTGCTACACTCGTGAGAAAAGGGGATAAAAATAATTATTTGGCTAAGCTCTGCTGAGCTGGCCATGTGGTATAGTGGCTTGAGTCACTGCCCCTGGAGTCTGTGGTGCCAGATTCAGATCCCGGTGCAAGTAAATGTTTTGCTTCCAGTGGAGTTTCTATTTTGGCCTAAGTCCACTCCCCCTGTGGTTGAGAATCTTTATTTTGTGTGGTGTGGGGGGTGCAGGAGGTGTAGCCACCTCAAAACACAAAAGAAGCATTTAATTTCCAAGGACTATCACTGTTTGTGGCGGCATCTCTAAATGTAGGTTGCCCTTTAGACGCAGGTGATTTTTGCATCGATCTTTGTGAGCGGTGTGGCAAGGGACTCACCCTTATCACATAAAACCCTTTGGAACTTTGTTTTGTTTACATGGTACCATAGTAACAGTATTCCATAGCACCACAAATTTTAACTTTCCCTGGGATCTGCTCCTTCTGATAGTGAGAATCCTAAAGACGGGGGTGCAGGAGATGCGCGGTTTTTCAGCACTCACCATGCAATGCTATTATTGTTGACACTGTTTGGACCCAATGCTGAGCAGCTTGGCTGGCTTCCTTATTTTTTCCCTTTGTTGTGGTATCTGGCCAGGGGTTGGGTAGCAGTTCATCACATTTGCTACCTTACTCCTGTCCTTCCTGTCGGGCGAGCGTGTGTCGGGACACCGAAGCTGTCGGGCACACATGTTGAGATACTGAACTCAGTCCCCTGAGTGTCAGGATTCCAAGTTTCAGTATCCTAACAGGATACCATCCCATTTGTTTGCATTAGAGGTGTCCCTAG
Organism: Neoceratodus forsteri; assembly: GCA_016271365.2. NCBI lineage: Eukaryota > Metazoa > Chordata > Ceratodontiformes > Ceratodontidae > Neoceratodus > Neoceratodus forsteri. The sequence goes on along the minus strand of CM028130.1, from coordinate 249,744,637 downwards.
AGTCTAGTGGCACCATCCACCCCTGATCACCTGTTCAGAAAAGTATAAGGAATACTTGGTGATCCTGTGTTCCCCTTCCATCCTGCCTGTTCACATACCACCACCCGGCATCCCCCCTTACCTGGCTAACTGGCATTCAGTGAAGCACTATACTGTGGCTTGCACAGACCCCGTCTCACCTCTGCAGCCAGCCACTGTATGAGCTGTCAGTGAGTGTGCATTCAATGTTATACTGTATGTGCTCACTGATAAGCTCATGTAATTAATGAGCCAAGTAGGTGAGAGGAGGGCCAAAGCCAGTTACAGTACTGGGCCACTGAACACTGGACACCCGAGTAAGTGTAGGTGTAGGGTAGTAGAATGTGAGCAGATAGGACGAGTGTGGGGAACACTGAATCACCATTGATTCTTTGTACTTTTGTCAAGGGGAGATTGTGGGATGGGGAGTGTCACTAGACACCTGGGTTAAATCTAACACAACCAAACAGTACATTGTGGGTAGGTAGGTGCCACTGGACACCAGGGATAGATATAATGCAACCAAATGGGGGGGGGTGGCAGGGTGAGGAGATACCATTAGACACCAGGGATAGTTGTACTTTATAGATCAGGCAATCAGGGGCTGATGGCTGCAGTACAGCTGCCTTGCTTTTTGGGGATGGGGCACCCCTTCAAAGAGGTGGATTTTGATGGTGGTAAACAGTGCAACTTTGAGGGCTATTTACTGCCACTACAAACCTTTGAAGATACCACTGCACTAATATGCATGAAGGACCCCCCTCATTTGCATAGACACAGTGGTATTACAGTGCTTTGGCTCTGCAGGTTTGCACTTAGACTATAGGGGCTTCTGAATAGGGGCCAGTTGGGAGCACTAGTGTAAATCTGGGTTAGAGCACCCAATGACACTGTTAGTAGGTTTGTCACTCTTGAAATGTTGGGTCCATAGGCTTTTATATGCAGCAGTGTGCAGTCAAGGAGAGATAGGACTGCAAGGAGTTTGCACTGCTTGAAATGTCTGAGGTACAGTAAAAAATCCCACAGCCTTCAAGAGTAGTGTGGCAATTACCATTTGCCATTCTGCCACCACAGTCTCTAAAATTATGGAACGTGATGGGATCTTGTCACTGGTTAAATTGGAAATATTTAGGAGGTGGAACTGTAATCAATATGTTTGTAGGAGGTGGAACTGTCATCCCTAGGAGATGAAACTGTCCCTAGTATTAAGTGGATAGTGGTGTCAGAGGAGGTGAAACTGAGTTCCCATGACTTTCTGGTCAGTTTAACTCCTGGATCTGGTGAAAATGTGGAACATGAATCTGTTAAAAAAATGCAGAAAGTGACTATAATGTGCTGCAAATGTGTATGTGACTCTAATGAAAAAATGCTGAACATTAACTAGGATTGTTTTATGCTCTTTGTTTGGCTTTCAGTCAAAGGCTGGGGGCATCTGCCCCCCACATTGGCTCAGTACCCATGCTCACTGGGATCCAGGTGTCATGGAACTTGCACTGAGGATTTTGCTATTTTTGCATGACCCCTGTGACCTGCCAGAATGGGGACGGTTGTGCAATGATCTTGGTGCATGATCGGGCACGGTCCCACCCCAAACATGCAGAGGTCAACCAGCCCTGCCTGACTGTCTAGACAGCATGGTCCTGGACTGATGTACCCCCAGACCAAACTAGGGGTCAGTAGGCATCAGGCACCATGTCACCTTCCTCCAGAGAAAAGTCAGGCTGTCCACTGCATGCTCATCCTCTACCCCCGCTCAACCCTCTGACATCCGATGCCTACTCCTGAATCCTGGTCATAAGCGCTGCAGGTGGTAGCTCTAGCAAAAGGGCAGGAAGGAGGGGTGGAGGAATAATGGGGCAACAAACCTTTGTGTGAAGTAAATAAACAAAACAAAACAAAAGCAAAAAAAACTCTGTCTATCTAAAAAGAGGTGGCGGGGAGGTCACGTGATGGCAGCCTGAGCTAGAGCAGCAGTTTCCTGGAGCTCCTTTCCCTGCACTGTGTTCCCAACTTTATAATTGGTTTTAAAGCTGAGAATTGCCTACCAGAATAAGCCACCGGCAAGGTAAATGTGTCAGGATCCTCGGGACCGAAGATTGAATGGAGGTGTACATGAAAAAGGCATTACCCGACGATCACAATCAAGACCTGAGAAAGACAAGGCCGCTTAACCGCGAGCAGCAAGCTACTGAATTTATCAAAAAATGGCTACGATTGCTACTGCACTTTCTGAGGAGAAATTCATGGAAATTATGCAACCGCTGCAGACAACAATCGCAACGATATCAGAAGACCTGCAAGTTATTAAATCTACAGTTGAATCCCTGTCACGGAGGGTCGAGGATTTGTAAACCAGAATTGTTTCACTAGAAAGAAGGCAGGATCAGGCCGACCTAGACGTTATGAATATCAGACTCAGGTTTAAAAAATTAGAGAAGATAGAGGACCTGGTGGGACGAAGCAGATGGAACAATCTAATTGTAATCGGTATTCCTGAGAAGGAGGAAGGGAACGCAGCAATTACTTTTATGCAAAAGTTTTGTGTCAAAATAGTCGGCCCCCCTCCAAACGGTGGCGACTACGTGATCGAAAGGGCCCACCTGGCGCTACCCCCCTCCAGTCCCGGGTCAGCCTCCGAGACCTATGATTTTTAAACTTTTAAATTTCATTGACAAACAACACATTCTAAATAAAGTGAAAGAAATCCAAGAAGTGACCTGGGAGGGCAGGAGAATACGTATTGCACAGGACCTGCCTTATTCGGTGCGGCTCAGGAGGCAGGAGCTCCATCCAATTGTGTCGAAATTGATCTCAGCCGGCAAAACAGTTCAGGGTCAAGTACCCAGCAATTTTAATGGTTAAATGCAATGACAACTGGGTTTTCTTTGACTCTCCTGTGCAAGCTTTACAAGGACTAAAAGAGTGCATGCCAGATTTGTTTAAGTAAAAGGCAGGATGAGTGTGAGAGTGGTAATGCTTATCCACCTAGTTCTCGAGCCCTCTTTCGAATATTGGGGTTGATTCCTGGAAAATATGGTGATCAAGTGGGATCGTATGTGTCAGAAATTGATAGACTGGATTGAAGGGTTTTACACTTTTTCCCAGGTTGTTTTGTATATATACCAGATTCATCCTGAAGACTTTATCTCTGGTGCCCGAAGAGTCGACATGCCCAGAGATGTGTGAGCGTTCTGTATTTGACCAGCTTCTGTAAAGCTTTCGATCCCGTCTGACAACTGCAGCGCTATACTTTTGCTTGACACTGTGGTCTAAAAGGAGAGAGAAATGGTAAAGTTTTTAAAAGTTAAGAGTGTAAGAGGGCATGATGTCTCAGAGCTATTGTGGCAGCCTAATTCCCCACAGACTAACTAAGCTAAGGTGCCAGCATAGACTGTGAGGTACCGATCTGTATAAACGTACCAGCTTCATCTAGATTGTAAACCCTGTACACGGGTCAAGAACTCGCCGAGACCAGATATGGGGCACTGGACTGTGTTGATGTGATCTTGCTCTAATTCTGGACATCGACATCCTTTTTTTTTTTTTTCTCGCCGGACAGCAGGGTAAATCCACATTCCTCATCACTGCCACTACCATCTCCGAGACTTGAAAACTCTCTTGCGAGGCTAGGCAATCTATATATAGCTGGCACAGAGGTAAACCTGCATGGTCTTGGGAATAATTCCGCCCTTTATCAGCTGGGAATGAGTAATCTTGTTGAAATGGCCAGGATAAATAGTGAATAAGAAAAGGTAGGAGAGAGTATGAGGACTCAGGGCTAGTGTGGCAGCTTAATTTCCCACTGGCTAGCCAAAGTTAAGGTGCCAGAATAGGAAGTGATGTAACAACTCAAAGCACAAGCCTTATCCAAACTGTAAACGCTGTAAGCGGACTAGAACCCGACGAGACTAGATACCGGGTACTGGACCGTGCAGAAACAATTTCAGTCTAATTATGGTTATTGACTTTCTCTTTTGTTGAGCAGCAGAGTAAATGTCCATTTTCATCACTGGCTATACCGTTATCTGTGTTTTGATTATCTCGCCCGTGAGGACAGCCAATCTATGTGTAAATGTCTCAGATGCTAACCTGCATAGTATTGGAGACAATCCGCCCTTTGCCTGATGGAATCGTTTAGTGTTGCTGAACTGTCTTCGCATTTGTTTCCTGACATTGGGATACAGCTGATCCATGGAGTTAATGCCTTTCTCACTTTTGAATGAGTTGTGGCACACCGAGTAGTTGAATGGGGATAATAGAATTTAGATAAGATACTCGAGTCTGGGTGGAGTATATAATATCTGAATTTGCAGCTTTAGATAGAGATTGTTATAGTTTTCTATTATAATTGCCTATGGTTAATTACTGTTTCATATACGGGCTTTAATAGTTGGAGACTCATTTTAGAAATGTATTGTATCCTAAGGGACCTGTGGATACCGTAAATCAACGACTCCCCCCCTTTTTTTTTCTTTCCCTCTAAACAGTGGTTATCGGGGGGACATGAAGAGGGAGGGGAGCTCTGAGGAGCAGTGTTGTCAAGCTGGAGTCTGCTTTGTTGTTTAATCATGTGGCATGGTTGGGGTAGGAGTGCAGCCTCTTGGTACTGGGGGTATAGTATTAGGTTTTGGGTTATAATTGATAAAGTTTGCAGATATCCGGGGGGGTTAGTAATGCTGTTACTGTGGGGGGGAGAGGACTACACACATCCAATGGTGAGGGTTTATCTTACTAGATCTGGCTTGTTTAGTCACTCGTTTACTTATATCCTCATTCATTATAAGAAATGAGTAACTGTTTTCGTTTTGTGACATGGAATGTTAAAGGAGCCAAGGATAGGGTCAAAAGGCAAGTTATTTTAAAACATTTGCAACAGATGTGAGCACAAATAGTTTTTCTTCAGGAAACACACCTAAAAAAAGTGGATGCGCGTCTCTTCAGAAGACTCTGGGTGGGTCAGGTATTCAGTGCTGGTGCCTCTACGAATAAAGGGGGAGTAGTGATATTACTGGCTAGGAGTGTCCCGTTTAAACTGGTCCAAGAAGTATCAGACCCAGAAGGCAGGTATATTATTGTGCACGGATCTTTGGGGTCTTGTCCTGTCCTTCTTGGTTCAATATATGGGACAAACAGCGACTCTCCATCTTTTTTTGTGAACCTGCTAAACCTGGTAGTTACTGACCCACCCAAGCTCACAATACCGGGAGGAGATTGGAACCTAGTTCCTCAGTCAGATTTGGACAGGTCTGAGGGCACTCGTAGAGGGTTATCCCCAGCGCAGAGGGCGTTGAAAGATTTAATGTATAGCGCGGCATTAGTGGACGGTTTTGAACCCTTCCGAGAGACAATATACCTTTTTTTCTGCGACACATAAAACATATTCCAGGATTGATTATCTGCTTGTAAGTTCCACTGCAATTTCCGAGGTTAAGTGGATAGGAATTTCAGTTAGGGTGTTATCTGACCATGCACCGGTTGACATGGAATTGGGGTTGGTGACTGGGGCAAACGCTCACCACAATGGCGTTTGAACACTCAGTTGCTCAAAGACCCAGCTATTGTGAGGTATATCAAGGAGCACATTGACTTCCTCCTGACATATAACCAAGGGACGGTAGATAAATATGATTTAATTTGGGCCACTTTAAAATGTTCCTTGAGGGGGGAATTCATTAAAATTGCCTCCAAAAGGGTTAAGAATCAAAGAGCCCAGTTAGACGATGTACTTGCGTCCATCAAAAACTTAGAATATAACCTGTCCCGTACGGCCCCAGTAGAGATGTGGACTAGATTGCACCAACTGCAAGCCCAGTATGCTGGGCTAATATCTCAGAGGACAGAGCTATCCCTACACAGAACCAAGATGAAATATCTAGACATGGGAGGGAGGGTGAGCAAGGTGCTAGCGATGCGACTTCGCCAGTTGGACACATCGCATTTTATTGCTGGCATCTGCTCTAAAGAAAATGGCCAAACTTGCACTGACCCCCAAAAAATAGCAGAAATGTTTGGGTTGTATTATCAAGATATATATGCAGTGACCCCATCCCCGCAGCCCATCGATGTGGTTATAAACTCTTATCTTAGTTCGGTGAATTTGTCCAAGGTCACTGCCCCGGAGGCAACCATTTTAAGTGCCCCTATTACATTGGGTGAAATACAAGAGGCTATCCAACAGATGCCAGCGGATAAGTCCCCTGGGCCTGATGGCTTGCCAAGTAATTTTTATAAAGCTTTTCAAGCTGAGATTATACCTTTGTTAAGAGATCTCTTTACTTATTGGTATAATAAGGGGGTGTCAGATCCTAGTTTTCAGGAGGCCGTAATAACCCTAATTCTAAAGCCTGGGAGGGACCCACAAAACCTTGGTAGTTACTGCCCTATATCCTTGTTAAATACGGATATTAAAATCTTGGTCAAGATCCTGGCAAATAGACTCACTAAAGTCATAGGCAGATTAATAGGACATGAACAGGTGGGATTCATGACCGGGAGGTCCTCTCAAGACCATATGAGGAAACTGTCACATCTCATTGCGACTGCCAGAGACTCTGAGATCCCAATGGTACTGATCTCTCTAGATGCCGAAAAGGCATTCGATAGAGTTTCTTGGGACTTTTTGTTTGCCACCTTAACTTCCTTTGGCTTTCCAGAGGAGTTCATAAAGTGGATTAAGGTTATGTATTCTTGCCCATCGGCCAGCGTTAAATGTAATGGGTTGCTGTCTCCTCCTTTTAAGTTAGGGCGGGGCACCAGACAAGGATGTCCCCTCTCACCCCTACTTTTTAACATATACTTAGAGCCTTTACTACATAGATTGGCTGACAACAACAATATAGCAGGTATTCAAATAGGAGAGAAGAAGTATGCCTATTCGGTAAATGCAGATGATATTCTATTGCACTTAGAGAGACCAGTTATCTCAGTTCCGGCTATGCTAGAGGAAGTAGAGGAATTTTCCAGAGTGTCCTATTATAAGATAAATAGAATAAAAACAAAGATAATGCTACTGAACTATAGGGTGAATAAGGAGGAGTTATCCAAGTTGGGCCTGGTCCGGGAAACAAAATCTGTTGATTATCTAGGAATTAAGATTTTCAGGGATCTGAGGTCCATTATGCAAATAATATTGATAAAATAATTAAAACAATAGTTTTAGACCTGGAAAGATGGCTACTACTCTTTTTCCCTTTGGGGTAGGCTAGGCATAATTAAAATGAATCTGTTCCGAGGATCTTATATCCGTTAGGAATGTTGGTGTATATCTGCCTAAAGGTGGTTTTCCAGGCTGCAAAGTATTTTAAACTCCTTTTGTGGAAAAAAGAGTGTCCGAAGGTCTTATCTTAATCTGACTGCACCGAAACTAAGGGGAGGACTGGCGGCCCCTTCCTTTTTTCTATATTACCTGGCGCAGCATATTAACAAACTTTCCTTCTGGCACAGGGAGTTAGAACAGGCCTCAAATTACCCACTATGGCTTCCGATAGAAAGATATTTGACAACCCAAGTAAAGTGCTCATTATCGGCCCTTTTATTTGTTTCCCCAACTTATACTCCTAAATCACTCAGAAATAATCCGATGGGCTGGTCTTTGAAGGCGTTGCACCAGGCTCAAAAGCACTTTGTTTTGAATTGGTCACAGTCCGTTGAGCAGCCAATCTTTAATAACCCACATTTTAAGATTGGTGGTACTCCAATACCATCCATTTTTTGGCCTCGGCTGAGTGACTGTAAAGTCTCGGATGTATGGAGGAACGGGACACCGGTGACCTTCGTGCAGCTGCAACTGACTATGGGTGCTGCAGATAATGAAACCTTTAAATGCCTCCAAGTTTGTAAGACCCTTGCTTCATTTTCTTTGGTGACTCCACTAGTCAGTACGGAGGACAGAAATTTTAACACGCTCACACAGGCTGCCTCTCAACCACATGCAGTGTCTAACATATATAAAATTTTGCAGGACTGGGACCACAACTTGCCATCAGGGATCTGCCCCTATTGGGTGAGAGAGCTTGATATCCCTGAAGATGCTAGCATATGGGAAAAACTCTGGTTATCAATATATAAATTTACTAAACAAGACAGACTTAGGTCAGTACATTTAAACATAATGCACAACATATATCTGACACCAGATAAGCTCTTTAGATATGGGACACTTTCTGCTGCAACATGTAACAAATGTAAGAGTAATACTGGTTCGTTGTTTCACATGCTGTGGCAGTGTCCTCGTATAAAGACATTCTGGCAGTTCATCAGTAAGAATATGGACCCTATCCTTGGTTTAAGTGAATTATTTACACTGCAAGCATGTATAATAAATTACTTTCCAGTTGACACCCCTAAAAACAGGAGAGCGTACATGACACTCATCGCTGCAACAGCTAAACTTGTAATCATGAGACACTGGGTAGAGGAGAAACCTCCTACACTGTTGGAATGGTATAGGGAATGTGTCTTGGCACTGCAACTGGAAAGACATATTGCATTTATGCGAAATGGAGTGCAGGCTTTTATTCGGTTATTGGGTGGACTAGAGGCTATTCTGACATCTTGGAAACCTAAGTAATATGGGTATGTACTTATTTTTACTTTAATTTTATTTGATGGGTGATTTTGTGTAGTCCGGGGAGTGGGTGGGGAGAGGGGTTATTGGTTTTATGGAATTGTCAATGTTATTCCTGGTTAATGAACCTGTGTATCCTTTTTTTTATTTTGTTTGTGTTTTGTGTGCCTAGATTTAATAAAGTTCTCTTTAAATAAAAAAAAGAGAGAAAAGAAAAAAGAAAGAGAACTCAGTCTTTGGAGTCACAGCCAGCAATGTGCCTAATGGCTAAGGCCTGGATATGGCAGACAGTGGCCAGTATAGGTCTCCCAGGTGTAGGGTCTAGACCACACCCCAGCACAGTTCTGGCACTGCTGGGAGGATCCAACCAGGCATGAGGAGGAGTGTTTTCAACAGCTATGGGCACAGTATGCTGCAAGAGGGATCAGGATATTTAAGGCAATGCCATCTGTTATACTGTATTTGAGCAACATGGCTACAGCTGTTTGGAACTCAGCCCCCCCACCCCCATTTTGGACATTACCAACTGATATCAACTATAGAGCAACAATTATGTATCAATTGCTATGATTGAATTTGACAGTGTGATGTATGTAAAAAAAAAAAGAGGTGGCGGAAAAGGTTAAGGAGAAAAAAATAGCATTCAGAAAGTATAAGGAATCACAGAAAGAGTAGGAAAGAGAACTCTGTCAGTTAAAGTAGAAGGAAGTGGGAAAGGCAGTTAGAATTGTAAAGGCCCAAACCGAGGAAAAGATAGCCAGCTCAGTAAGGAAGGGGGATAAAACCTTTCATAGGCACATTAGTGAGTGAAGAAAGACTAAGAGAAGGATAGTGAAGCTTAATAAAGGGGAGGGGTGGGCAGTGGGTGACAGTGAAAAAGCAGAGATACTGAATGAATACTTTTGTTCAGTAGTTACAAAAGAAGAGGAGGGGGATGTACTTAAACCAAATAGTAGAAGCACTCTGGATAGGGGGGTCTATACAGACCTTTCACCAAAGAAAGGGTCCTGAAAGAACTCTTAAAATGAAAGGTGGACAAGGCAATGGGGCCTGATGGGATTCACCACAGAATTCAGAAAGAATTAAGGGGAGAACTAGTGACATCACTGACTAGCCTTTTTAACAAATCATGGGAGGATGGTGTGGTACCTGAGGACTGGAGGAAGGCAGATGGAATTCCACTTCAAAAAAGTGGAAGCAAGGCAAAGGCAGGAAACTACAGACCTGTTTGATCTCAGTGGTAGGGAAAATGATAGATTCTCTTCTGAAAGAAAGAATTGTTGAGTACCTAGAGGCCAACGGGCCACAGGACCCAAGGCAGCATGGATTCACAGTGGGACGGTCATGCCAGATAAATCTAATAGATTTTTTTGACTGGGTGACCAAAGTAGTAGACCAAGGAGGGGCTGTGGACATGGCCTACCTAGACTTTAGCAAGGCATTTGACACAGTCCCACACTAAAGATTAATAAACATGTTAGCCAAACCTGGAGTGGGTCCTAGGGTAGTCGCCAGGGTAAACATACTCTAGTCAGAACCAATATGGCAGCAAATTGATTTGAGCAAATGCTCATGATATCAAGAATTAGCATATTTTATTTATTTATTTATTAGATCATCGGTTTACAGACCTTTGAGTCAAAGACTCCTTTACAAAGGCACCTCGTCAAGAGAGCAATACATCACAGCAAACAAAACAGTACAGTACATAATGCTTTCATTAGAAAAGCAACCAGTGTTACAGGAATTCACCGGTGGTACAAGTTTGGTAATAGGTAGATCACAGTAGTCATATTATAGGTACACGAGTACCACGTCAGGTTGCAACCAGAGATATTTTATTACATTAGTCAGCAGATGTTGCCTGAGACCCCATATTGTTTTGTTGTTAAAGGTTCTGTTTAAAATTTGTCATATTACGTGTAAAATGGCATACAGTATCATATATGAAAGAGACATTAGCAGTCTGATACTAATGTGACACATCCTCAGGATACGAGGAGGCTCATAAAGTTACAACAGGCAATAAAGGTAATGAAAAGTACAACATCAGACCTGGTATTAACTACCCACAAGGCATATTTTCAACAGCTGGTTAGTAAATGAAAGTATTAAAAAAAGCTTTACATATAACCACAACATCAGTAAATATAAATTTATATTGAAGTCCATTTTGAACATGTTAGGGTGAAGCTCTGAGGATATAAAATGTATAGGTGTTCATCCATATGTATTCCTTCTCTTGAGAGATATTTTCTGTAGCACTGTGGATCCAATGAAATCTGTGATACAAAATACAAATGTCAGGCATGTATTCTAAAAAACAATAAAAAGCAGGACATTATTATATCAGATACTCATTTAGTCATAATCATACAGTGGTAGCCGTAGAAAAGTTTTTCAGTACTGAGGTATACCTAGAAGTTTCTCAGTACTGAGGTATACCTAGGTATACTGAGGCAGAATTACATTACAGTCAATGCAAATTGTAACTTTAGTGCCTCAGTGGTACCTCACTGGTAAATCGTGGTACCTTGAGGTAGACAACATTGAGATAACTACCACTGTAATACAATGAAAAAAAAAAACTTCTGTTGTAAAGTATGCCTGCCATCTTTATATTCAGGAAATAAAGATTGTCCATGGAAATCCTACAGAAAGTGCACAAATTCAAAGCAATCATTCTTGCCTGGGCTATAGCGAGCTCCCAAGGTATAGATCCATTATGGCTGAGCATCTGGTATAATAATGCCGTACTTTTTATCTAATGTTTTAGAATAGACTCTTGATATTTGGAATTATTGTACTGTAGTGTTCATTGGTTCCACAATCCTGAAGAAAATGTCTCTCAAGAAAAGTGATATATAAATGAATACCTGTCAATTTTATATCCTCATTGCTTCACTCCAACATCCACAAAATGGATTTCTATACGGTTTATATTTCCTGATATTGTAGTTTATATGTAAAGCTTTTTTACATGCACTAACCAACTATGAACATATGTCTTTTGGGTAGTTTATACCAGGTTTGATATTATACTTTTCATTATCTTAATTGCCAGTTGTCATTTTATAAGTCCCTCCTCGTATCCTGAGGATGCATCATATTCATTGTTTTAAACTTTTTTATTTGTACACATCACTGGTGGTGAATAATATAATAACCGGTTTCAATAGTGCTACAAATGCAGCATAAGGAAAAAGCAGCGAAGTCCATATGGCATACCACAGACAGCAACAGGGATAAAACAGTGCTGTACATTAAGCGCTACCCAGGTCACTGTCCATAGTAACATAGAAACATAGACTTTGATGGCAGATATGGACCACTTGGCCCTCCTAGTCTGCCCATTTTCCTACCTACAGGATAAGCTGCAGATCCTAGTTAACCAACAGCCTATTTCTTCCTACCCCTCACAAGAATTGTCTTATGTCTGTCCCATGCATTCTTGAATTCCCCCACAGTTTTAGACCCCACAACCTCCCCAGGAAGGCTGTTCCATGTGTCCACCACTCTTTCTGTAAAAAAATACCTCCTCACATTGCCCCTGAGCTGTCCCCCCCCATCTTCAAATTGTGTCCACTTGTTCTTGCACATCTCTTTTTCTGAAAGATGCTACCCTCTTGGACTTTGTTGATTCCACTGAGGTACTTAAAAGTTTCTATCATATCCCCCTCTCCCTCCTTTCCTCAAGGGTATACATATTACACATAGTACTAGGAAGAAGACAAGGGCTGGGAAATCAAAAATGGTGGCTGAGCTGCTCTCATGGTAGAGAAGACTGAGACATGGAGCTTCTTGGTCACAATGGTGGTGGAGATCAGGGTTCTATTCCTGGCATTCAAACATTTATTTTTCTCCAGTGATCCAACTCCAACTTGGAGTTGATTATTTTACTTAAGTGGGGTGGGGGGGCAGAGCTCCCACTAAAATAAATGTTTGGACTGGTAGCAGTCGTCAGTGTGCTTTGTGACCACTACCAGTGGCATTGCCTTTACTTGCAGCATTTGTTCCTGCCACTGTTCTGCATAGTGCTTTATGGAAGGTGCTGTTATTAACAGTGCTGTTCATACATGTACTATTCAGACCAAGTGCCAGATAATACAAGGGCATTTCTGCATTAAATTACTAACTCTAATAAAACTCTACTTCTGGAGTGAAACATTAGTTGTTTTTTCCCCAATATGGCATAGCATTGCTCCCTGATATTCATTGCACTACTGCACTTTTGTTGTTTTTAGTATTCATCCTATGAATTCCCATATGCTTTTCTATTAAACTGGTTAACATTTTACTGCTGAATATGGAATAACACTGCTTTTTATTTGATGTACAAGTGGCAAGTACACAAATGTGCAATAGTGCAATGAATAGCAGGGAGCAATACTACAATACCTTAATGCAGAAAACAACTAACATTTCTTTCTAAAACATCACTGGAGATGGGGTCCCATTGTCTGCTTACTTTTTTTCATTGACTGTTGGACTGGGGTGCTGGGCACCTAGTATTAAAATGGAGGGCTGGGAGCACTGGGGTATGGCTGTCATTGTTTGCTTAATTTTTTTCATTTACTGTCTGACTCTAGGTTTAGTAACTTGGTGTCAGATTTGGGGAAGTTTGGTGACAACAGGGTTGAGCAGCAAGTGGCTACTTGTTTTCATTTCAGTTTACCATCCAACCCCATAATTGGACACCCAACGTTGGGGGCAAGGAGTGGCATGGTGGTTTGGCTCCTGGTGACTGCCTAGCTGCCTGAATCAGGTGTCACCCAGCCAACCATGCCCACCAAATCAGAACCGCATCGCCATTGCTTGCAAGCTGCAGCACTGAAGCGCCCCCCCAACCCAGCAGTATAGGTGACCTTAAAAGAGCTGTACTATGCTGTGCTTTTTTCATAAAATACTAAAGCACAGTCTGGTCGGTAATGAGAGAGTGCAGCACCAGCTAGCCACCCTGCCCAGCCAGTAGCTGCAGCACAGAGTCAGACCCCCAAGTAAAAGTCCTGCCAGCAGCAAAAACAGCCAAAAAAGAAACTGCCTGCAGAACCAGAGATACAGGGTTCTGACTGCTTATGCCTTTTCATTCAGGTAAATGGCTGGATTTATTTGAAAATGTCTCAGTACTGTGGGGAGGGGAGAGACTCAAAAGAGAGAATGCATGGCCCTTGATCTCCTGGCCTGCCACTTCAGGTGGCCAATCCATTGAGGACCATTTTGATAGGTGGATACCTGCTCTAAAGGGTTGGGATGGCCATTTCCTCTTGTTCGGGTGATGGGGAAGGCTTTACTTCTCCTGCCCCTGGGAGGAATAGCTTTGCTTTTCCTGGTGGGGGGAGGCCCTGCTTCTCCTGGCTTGGGGGGGGTGAGGATGGCCCTGCTTCTTTTGACTTGGGGGAAGGGTATCTCCCTGTTTCTTCTGGCTTGGGGGTGGTCTTGCTTTTCCTGGCTTGGGGGGTGGCATTATCTTCTGGGTCATGTGGCCCTGCTTCTCCTGCTAGAGAAAGCAGGGTGCAGGGCCATTCCCCCTTCCCTGAACCAGGAGAAGCAGAGCAATCCATCCCAAGCCAAGAGTAGCCAAACCATCCGTACCCCCACCCCCAAGACAGGAGATGAAGGGCCATCCCCAGTAAAAAATAAAATGGAATTTGCATTTTTATTTTTAGAAACATAACATTCATCATTAGTTGAAATACTCCAAGAAGAAGGCATGCATGACTATACACATATGCTTTTCATTCTGGTTTCAATAGGTGCCCTGGCTGCCAACTGTAGTGCCCAGCCAGTGCCCTGGTAACCAACAAAAGCTGGAGCTGTCACTGTTGTTAGCCTTACATGCTGTGAAACCTAATCAAACAGGAATAAAAAATGTAAATGTGGAGGTGGATATTGGACAGAAAAATTGAATGAAAAAGGTGAGGAATTTGCAAAAAACTCTGCAAAAACACAATACCTTTATGGGACTGAACAGGAAAATAAAATGTATTTATGTATTTAAGAGCACACAAGAAGGCTGAAGATTAATGACCAGCACAATCAAAGGTTAAGACTCAAATGTGTTGCAAGATAATCTGAGAATGGTGCGGGGTTGAAACCATTAAAATACCAGAAAAGGCACACAGCTTCATTAACTATCTAATTATTATAAATATCTTTGTTTCAAAGACACTTTTTTCAGTAAATCAATACATATACAGTACCACTGAATCAGGTAAATACAGTATGCAGCAATAAAAAAATTATAAGCACATAATAGGAGCAAACTCTTTAAAGGCAAAATCTTGTAATGGTAAATCAAGCTGAAACAAAGACTGGAATTTTACAGTGGAATGCAGTACTAGAGTGTGGGAAAAGAAGTGCCAATGAAAAGAAATAATCTTTTCATTGTTTATGGAAGTTAGCTGTTTTGGATCCATGACTGGTCATCGACAAAAATTTTGTCGAACGACCAGACAACGAAATCTGCAGGTCGACCACATTCTGCAGTCAGCTTCCAGTTTCTTTGAAAAACAAGTGTTTTCTTTGGGGGGTGCTTCATCCCAGAACACATTACATGGGGGGCTGCACCACCTATACCCCCACTTAGGATTCTCAACTCCAGGTCAGAGCTGATTCGGGGGGGTGCACAGGACCCCTGGTAGACAGTGCCGGGTTCCAGTAGGTTTCCTACAGTGACATGGCACTGTTGTTGCTGTAGGGGACCCCACTGTCAAAATGTCACTGTCAGGTGTGCATACCTGCTATTTCATAGCTATTTATCTTACATGCCTTTAAAATGATGAATGTGTTTCAATAGAAATTACAGCCGTTACTGCCTTAAGCTCCTTTAACAGGCACAATTATTTAAGGTGCTCTAGAAACAGTGCTATATACTGCAGGCAGGGTTGCAGGCACACACACACACACACACACACATATACACAAAACTGTGTAAATGGAGATAACAGCGGCGTAATAGGAGTCATGCAGCCATCCAAATTACTAAATGGAAGACCACACTCTCACTGTCCTATTAAGTAGTTCTCAGTCCCCTACTCACAGCAATACATCAGCATGGTGACATCACCATGCTGCAGTAAAAATTGGCTGGACAACAGGATGCAGAGGGTAATAGTAAATGGAGTCCACTCCAAAGAAAGGGGAGTTACTAGCGGGGTACCTTAGGATTCAGTATTGGGGTGGTCCTCTGTAAAGAGCTAGTGTACTGCCTGGTAACTGCCTGCAGTTAATTGCAACTTTCAGATGTAGTCAGCTATCACTTCTTATATCTCAAGTACTTTTTTTTCTGTTTGCTAATTAGAAGATTTTTCATCTGGCAGTACTAGGGTGATGTGTGGGGCAGCACTCTGTCTGGAGGGAAAAAAGTCAGTTCTGTTCCTCCCACTACATCAAAACTGAGACCACACTGACTATGACATCACTAGTAACTAATGAGAACCATTTCTCACTGTTAGGTTTCACTTTTACATGAAGCAGTAGAGACTGGCACATTTTGATTGATAGATTGTGAGAGTCACTGCTCAGGCTGCAAGAATTGTGGTGCCTTCAGGTGTTTGGTCTCATTTCTGATGATGTGGTAGGAGGAACAAAACTGACCTTTTTTCCTCCAGACAAAATACTGCTCCACATATCATCCCAGTACTGCCAGGTGGAAAATCTTCTAATTAGCAAACAGAAAAGAAAAAATACTTGAGATAGAAGAAGTGATAGATGACTGCATATGAAAATTATTATTAATTTACACTAGCTCTTTAATGTCCTGCCCTACCACCGGACCCTCACCCAGCCTACCACTAACCCTCAGTGACCACCAGGAGTCACTATTTCCACCCCCTGTATTTGGCCCAAACCCAGCCTGCCCTGAATCCCCCAGATCCTGGATCCCCATTCTCACCCAGGTCCTAGTTCACCCGCCCTACCAGGGTCTTGAACCTTGTACCCTGTCCACCGAGTCCTTGACATTACCACTACTCCAAAGTGGTATCCATTCTTTCTGAGGGGCAGCCTAGATATTTGAACCTTTCTGCTCTGCTGCTACCTTAGGCATTATGTTTATACACCTCCTCCTCAAATGTCTCCCCCTCATTTACATGCTAGTGCCCACAACCCATCAGCCAGACATCACCCCTGGCCCACTTGTAACAGCACCCCCACCTCTCCCTGACTTAGTCTGATCCCACCCTACACTGACCATGTACCCTGGCCCATGGCACCCACCCCCTAGCTGCCCCTTCGCTGCCTACCCTGGCTCCCCATGGTTGCAACTCATCCTCGCCCTCCCGACCCTTTGAACCCTGCCCATTCCTTGTTCCCCTATGGCCTCCTCCATATCCCAGCATACCCCCTGGAAGTCAACATACTGCCACCCCCTGGTCAGAGCCTTGGTCTTCCTACTACTCCTATCTGGTAATATACATCCTAACCCAGACTCTGCCCCCTCCAGCCCACCAGCTAGGTCCACTGGTCTCCGAGTTGCCTCTTTGAACGTATGCAGCCTACTGAAAAAAGTTGATGCCCTCCAGTGCTGGGTTATGTTACATCAACCAGACATCATAGCCCTAGTAGAAACCTGGCTGTCCAAGTCCACTCCTGACTCCATTGTCTCCCTCCCTCCCTCCCAGGCTATACCCTATACTGGGAGGACAGAGTAGGCAAATGCAGGGGTGGCTGTGCGATCTATACCCAGGACACAATCGTTGGACAAGCACTCCCTGCCCCCATTCTTGTGAATGGGGCCCAGGCCCTTACCCTAAAACTCACTCCTGACCCCTCCAGGGGCCCTCTCTATCTCACCACTGCCTACATTCCTCCAAAGAATCAGAAACCAGTGCTGATATCTATAACAGAATATCTTGCCACCCTCCACCACAAGGCAGAACAAATCCTAGTGGGGGACCTTAACGTGAACTGGCTCATCCCCTCCTCTTCCACTATCCAAGATTCTTTCACTGCCCAAGACTTGACACTACTCATCTCCCAGCCCACTAGAGTTAACCCAAAGAGAGGAACCAGCACCCTTCTGGACGTCATTATCACCAACCGCCCCCCAAAAATCCATAACATACAGGTCCTCCTGGACTCCCTAAGTGACCACTCCCCTATCCTATTTCTTTGGGCTGCCCCCACTCTCAAATCCATAGCCCAAACCACACTCCGCAGGTGCCTCCGCCCTGGTGGGCTGATTAAACTCAAACAGTTTCTCACCCAGATTAATTGATCCCCCATTCATCATGCACCCAACATTGATACTGCCCTTACCCTTTTCTCCCAATCCTTTAACATGGCCTGTGATTTCTTTGCACCCCTCACCAAAATTCGATCAAAAAAACATAATGCACCCTGGGTTACCCCTGCCCTACTACAAATGCTCAGAAATAGGGATAACCTCTGGCACCTAGCCACTGAAACGGGCCAGATGGCTGATAGACAGGCCTAAAATGCTGCTCAGAACAGGTGCTCATGGGCCGTCCATACAGCCAAGGCCGACCATTACCAGGCCACTCTCACCTCCTCCTGGGAGTGTGCCCGGACCTTCTGGGATAATATTAAACAGCTAAATGGGAAACCATGCTCCCTTCCCCCATTCCAACTCACTATTGATTGATCTACCTCCACCGACCCTGCCTGCATTGCTAACTGCCTTAATACCTCCTTTACTGACCTTAGCTCTGTCCTCCCCAGTAATTTTTTTGACCCACCCCCTCAGCCTACCTCCCCTGTCCTCCAGCACTCCCGATTCCACCTACACAAGGTATCAGCCCAGGAAGACAGACCTCTCCTAATTAAAGCATTAAAAAGCAATAGTCCCAGCAGCAACTCCCTGGATCCCAGTATTCTCTGGCTGGTGCTGGATGAAGTCCTTACCCCACTCACCAGCCTACTTAACCAATCCCTCTGCCTGGGGAAATTCCCCACTACATGGAAAACTGCCATAGTCGTGCCCATTCATAAAGGGGGTGACAGGTCCTCCATCGACAATTACCGACCAATCTCCATCCCCCCTTCCAAAGCCCTAGAAAAAGTGGTGGCCATTCAAATCACTGAGTATCTGACTAAGCATAACATCTTATGCCCAGAGCAGCATGACTTCCATGCTGGTCACAGTACCAGCACTGCACTAGTTGAGTTCTCCAACTTCCTACATTCCTCCCTGGATGCCAGCTCCCTAGCTGGTGCAGTGTTGGTTGACCTCTCAAAGGCCTTCAACACTGTCTCCCACCCTCTTCTTCTGGATGCCCTCTGCCACACTGGTTTCTCTGCTGGTCCCCTCACATGATGTTCGAGCTATCAATCCGCTCGTTCCCAGTGTGTCAAAATCAATGGGACACTCTCTGAAACTCATCCCATCCACTCAGGGGTACTCCAGGGCTCCATCCTGGGCCCCCTACTCTTTACACTCTATCTAAACACCCTGCCCAGTGCATGCTCTGGCAAAATTCTTATGTATGCAGATGATGCTGTCATTTTTGCCACCCACCATAATCCCATTTCCTTCCAGGACTCTCTACAACACTCCTACAATGATGCCGAAGCCTGGTTTAAGGAGCACAGACTCATCATTAATCTCAAAAATCCAAGACAATGCTCTTCGCCTACCCCCAAAACAAAGCCTGCAACAACCCACTCCTTATCCTCCCTAGCACCAAACAACTGCTTGAACAAGTCTGATCCTACAAATACCTTGGGGTTACCTTCTACTCAGCCCTCACCTTCCACACCCACATTAATGCCCTTGCATCCTCCACTAACACACGGTTTGGCATCCTCTACCACTATAATGACTCTCTCCCCCCTGATGCTCTCTGACTTGCCGTTACGTCATCAGTACTGTCCCTTGTCAACTATGGCCTGCCAGTTTATGGTGCTGCTAACACTACTGCCCTCAAGAAAATCCACATCACCCTAAACAAGGCTTGCAGGCTGATTACTGGTGACCCCAGGCTTACACATACATGTCAACTCTATGACGGGGCAAAACTCCTTAACCTAGATAAATGGCTCCACTACCAAACCTGCCTCCTTACAAAAAAAATTCTACTCAGGCTCTCCCCTCCTGTGGTGACAGCCTTCATCCACCATACCCCACCCACTATTGCAACCTGAACCAACAACAAGACCACTCTACTGGTCCCCAGATCCAGGACCACCCATGGTCAGAGGTCCTTCTGCTACAGAGCCCCATCCTGGTTTAACTCTCTCTCTGCACCCATCTCCAATGCCCCCACAATCTCCAACTTCAAAACCGCCCTTTGGAGCCAACTGTTTAACATTCGCAGCTGCTCCTGTCTCTAATTGGTGCCTCACCACTATCTCTCTACACTAGACAACGCCCACTGGGCGGCACTCCATTCCACACCCCCCTTCTCCCCCTTGCGCATCCTGCCTCTGTTGCAACCAGCATGTGCTCAGCTGTATCCCTGGAAATGCTACTAAATTGTACAATGTATGAAATCTTCCTGTGTAACTCAAAGTCAGTGACCTGTATTCTGTAACCTAAATGCTCGATCTGTCCTCAATGTGATGAGGTACCTTTGTAAATGAGCCTCTGGCTCAAAGGTTGTAAGCCAATTATACAAATAAAAAAAAAATAAATGAATAAATAAATGTCTTTATAAGTGACATTGCAGAGAGAGTGGAAGGAAAAATATGCCTCTGTGTAGATCACACAAAGATCTGCAACAGAGTTGATACACAAGGGGGAGGGGTGGAAAGGATGAGAAGGGATTTGGCAAGGTTCAATGAATGGTCAGAAGTATGGCAGCATGGATTTAATGCAAAGAAGTGCAAAGTAATGCACCTGGGAAACAAAAAACCCTGGGGAAGATTACACAATGGGTGGGGGTTACTATCAACAACAAAAATGGAAAGGGACCTGAGGGTAGTCATATAAGATAGAACCATAGAGGTTGACGGCAGATAAGGACCGCAAGGCCCATCCAGTCTGCCATTTCTTTTTCTACCTTATAAATGTGCCACAGGCCTTTGCTCTTTCATACTCATCTGTATTACTCCCTTATGCCTATCCCATGCCTGTTTGAAGCCCTGCACTGTATTCATATCCACCACTTCCTGAGGTAGGCCGTTCCATGCATCCACCACTCTTTCTGTGAAAAATAATTTTTCACATTCCCCTTAATCAGACTCCCTCTAATCTCATGCTGTGTCCTCTTGTCCTGCTATTTCTTATATTTAAACATGTTAGACTCTTTCACCTTGTTAATGCCCTTAAGGTGTTTGAATGTTTCGATCTGATCATCTCTCTCCCTCCTTTGCTCAAGGGTATACATATTGAGCTCGGTTAATCTGTCCTCAATGTCTTCTGATGCAGTCCTGCACCATTTTGGTTGCCCTTCTGGACTGCCTCAATTTGGTTAATGTCCTTGTGAAGTGTGGCCTCCAGTACTGCACAGTACTCCAGATGGGGAGCCTAACCAGTGTCTTGTAAAGAGGATTTTACCTCCCTCTTAATTGTATACCCCTACTAATACACCCTAACATCCCCTAGCCTTACCTACTGCTTTAGAGGTCTGCTTGATGATTTCAGGTCATCAGTGATGATGATGCCCAAGTCTCTTTCTTCCTTTGTGACTGCCAGCAACTCCCCTCCCAGCCTATAGGTGGCTTCAAGGCTTCCCTTCCCTATGTGCTTGATCTTGCACTTCTTTGCATTAAATCCCAGTTGCCACTCTTCTAACCGTTTTGCTAGTTTATCCAGAACTCTTCTCATTCTTCCCACCCCATCTGGATCATCTACTATGTTGCAGATCTTGTTGTCATCTGCAAACAGACAAGCCTTACCCTCTAGTCCATCTGCAATGTCACTAATGAAGATATTGAAGAGGACTGGCCCCAGGACTGATCCCTGAGGTACACCACTTGTGACTCGCATCTCTTCTGACTGTATACCATTTACTACCACTCTCTGTTTTCTGCCCGTCAACCAATTTGCCACCCATTTGACCAACTTCTGACCCACCCCGAGCCTACCCAACTTATTTATCAATCTTCTATGTGGAACAGTGTCGAAAGCTTTGCTGAAGTCAAGGTAGGCGTCATCAACTGCTCCCCCTTGGTCCACCACTCTGGTTACCCAGTCAAAGAAATCTATGAGATTAGTTTGACAGGATCTTCCTTTTGTAAACCAGTGCTGTCTTAGATCCTGTGCCCCTATGGATTCCAGGTGTTGCACTATCCTTTCCTTAAGGAGTGCATCCATAATCTTGCCCATTACTGAGGTAAGACTGACTGGTCTGTAGTTCCCTGCCTCCTCCCTGCTACCACTCTTGTGGAGTGGGATCACATGAGCACTTCTCCAGTCTTCTGGGACCTCTCCTGTGCTCAGAGACTCACTAAACAGTTCTGCTAATGGCTATGCTAGTTCCACCCTTAGCTCCTTAAGTACCCTGGGATGTATGCCATCAGGTCACATTGCCTTGTCCACCCTGAACTTAGTGAGCTCTTGTAGGACCCTTTCTTTAGTGAAGGGAGTAGTGCTTGCCTCCTTCCCCCCTGTGTCCATGGTGCTGAGCAGTGGGCCCTGCCCTACCTTCTCTTCAGTAAATACTGAGCAAATGTATCTATTTAGGATAGATGCTTTTACAGGGTCCTCCTCCTCACATGGCCCCTTTTCTCCTTTGAGCTTAGCAATACCCCCTCTGGACTTTCTCCTTTCACTAATGTATCTATAGAAAGTCTTGTCACCTTCTTTTACTGTTCGTGCTAGTGTTTCCTCAGTTTGGGACTTTGCCTGTCTTACTGCCTTCCCTGCTTCCCTTAGGGCAGTGTGGTATGCCTCCCTATCTTCATCCCGCTGTGTTCTCTTATATTTCCTGAAGGCCAGCCTTTTGGCTTTGACCTTTTCTGCTACTGTATTTGAGAACCAAAGTGGTTTCCTTCTTCTTTTGCACTTCCTTTTCTGTCTAACACACTGGGATGTTGCTTCAAGTATTGCATCCTTAATGCTTGCCCACTTTGCCTGTACCCCCTTACCTGTGTTTCTTTTTGCCAGGGCTAGCTTAACTCTGTTGGCCATCTTGTCAAAGTCAGCTCCTCTGAAGTCTCATATTTTTGCCTTGGAATGGGATGATTTAGATGTAGTGGCCAAATTGAACCATACCATGTGATGATCACTGGCCCTCAGGTGACCTTCTACCTGGAGATCTGTGATCCTTCCCTGTTAGTCAGTACTAGATCTATGATAGCCCTGTCTCTTGTGAGTTATTGTACCAGTTGTTTGAGGCCCTCCCCCTGCAGGGAATTCAGCATGTGTCTAGTTCTGGCAGATGTTCCTGCTGGTATTGACCAATCTGTGTCCAGCATGTTGAAGTCTCCCGTTATCAGAACCTCCCCTTTAGATGTCATATTTTGTATATCTTCAAACAGTAATGTGTCTATGTTCTCCCCCTGGTCTGGAGGCCTATAGACAACCCCAGTTCTTATTGCTGTCCCATTTCCTGTTTCCAGGGTGACCCACAGTTCTTCTGGCTCCTTATGTGTATTCTGAATTTCTGTAGCTTTGATATTTTCATTGACATACAGGGTCACTCCACCCCTCCCCCTTTTGCACCTTGGTCTTTTCTGAACAGTACATTGCCAGGTACTGAAGTCTCCCAAGTGTGGTTACTGGTAAACCACATCTCACTAATTGCTACTATGTCCAGTTTAGCCTCTGACATTATTGCCTGCAGGTCTGGGATCTTATTTCCCAGGCTGTGAGCATTTGTGTACATGATTTTCCATTGGCCAGATTTTTGGTGTGTTAGTTGTTGGGTGAGGTTTGGCATTTCTGTGCATTGTATGGAAGACTGACCTTTTTCTTACCTGGTGATGCAAATGAACTGCAGACATGCTGAATCCTGTTTGACCACTAGCTGGGGGGTTCTTCCCATTCGATATATGGGGTGCTGCACCCCTCTTCCCATTTGCTAGTTTAAATATTCTGCAAAGACATCAAACTTCTGCCCCTATGCAATGACCTAAAGGTAGGCAGGCAATGTGAGAAGGCAGTAAGGAGGGCTGGAGGGATACTGGGATGCATAGGGAGAGGCATCACCAGTAGAAAACAGGAAGTTGTCATCCCTCTGTACAGACAGTTGGTGAGACCTCATCTGGAGTACTGTGTGCAGTTCTGGAGAGCCCATCTTTGCAAAGACATAGACAGGATGGAGGCAGACCAGAGGAGGGTAACTAATATGGTGCAGGGTCTGCACCAGAAACCATATGAAGAGAGACTAAAGAAGCTTAATATGTATACCCTTGAGGAAAGGAGGGAGAAGGGGGACATGATAGAAACTTTCAAGTACCTCAAGGGAATGAACAAAGCCCAAAAGGGTAGCGTCTTTCAGAAACTGAGATGTGCAAGAATAAGGGGGCACAGTTTGAGGATAGAGAGGGGATGGCTCAGGGGCAATGTGAGGAAGTATTTTTTCACAGAGAGGGTGGTGGATGCATGGAACAGCCTTCCTGTGGAAGTCACGGGGTCAGAAATAGTGGAGGAATTCAAGAATGCATGGGACAGACATAAGGCAATTATAGTGTGGATAAGTGGAAGTAGGTTGTTGGTTAACTAGAATCTACAGCTTATCCAATAGATAGGGAAATGGGCAGACTGTGTTAGTCAAGCTGTCCTTATCTGCCATCAAAGTCTATATTTCTCTGTTTCTATGATACCACTGCACTGATAGGCCAATGAATATGACTAGTTTGTTGAAAACTGTGACACATGAATTTGACCAAGAAAAAGTGGAACTTGACTGTAATGTGTTGAAAATGTGGCGCGTTGATCTGATAAAAAAATGCAGAACATGACTAATAAGTTGAAAATGTTTAATATGACTTTTTTGCTAAACTAAAGACAAAACTGTATAGTGACTAACAAACACTGCTGCTTTAAATTTAACTAATACCATTATGAAATATAATCACTCACTGTGGCAATGCCAGTGATCTGATAAGTCTCACTCATCAATAGTTGAGCCTGTTTAGTAAATCAGTTCTGAAGATCTGAAGAAAACATTTTCTGTTTTGAATTTCTCCTTAGGCATGAAGCTACAAACTTACAACAATATATTTCTTCGGTGCACACACTATGCACATGCACAGAGAACAAAATGGGAGTTATAGTAGCTGCCCAGAAGTTGTGGGAATCAGCAAACTAGTCCCACATTATTATTATTATTAACTTTTGTTGACCAGGTAAGCACACTAGACAAAGCAAGTGCCTATTTTCAGGTATGACCCGGGACAGTACAATGAAGAACAAGACCCTACAGTGAACAATAAGATACAATCATACATTACACAGGATCAAGCAGAGTAGTCAGGTGACATTGAACAAACAGTCAAGAAGTAACATAGTTGAGCAGTAGAAACAACTTTGTATAGGCTAAAGATAAGCACAGTGCAGCAGACAAAGATTCACAATCCAGAGGCATAGGGTGAACATGTTTCTATACAGTAACAGAACCATCAAACAGTGCAACAGACAGAACTCTGCCAGGGGCAGAGTATAGTTAGATTATAATATGAAGCAGAATCCTAAGCAAGCGGGATACACCCTCATGCAGGGGTCACCATAACTACAGGTACATGAGAGTCTGGTGTGAGGACCTAAATTAATTAAGGTGGTTTGGGACAGTCACATGCAGAGGAGAGCTTCAGATGGGTCCAGAAGGAGCTTCGAAGACAAGAGTGAGAGTGAGAGGAGCGAACCTGGGGGAGGAAGGAGTTCCAAACTTTGGGCACACAAGCAGCAAAGCCCCATCCCCCATTTGCATTCAGGTGGCAGGAACTTTGAGAATAGCAGAGCCCAGGGACCAGAGGGAGTATGAAGAGGATGCAGGTATGAGGAGTTCTGCCAGACCCTGGGGGCCAGTTCTGAGCACCTTACCTGTGAAACTACCCAGGACAAAATTCATGTGATTAAGCGGGGAGAGCCAGCCAAGTCTGCTGTACAGGTCACAGTGGTGGGTGAGACGGAGGGCAGCAAGTGCAAAGCAACAAATGTTGTTGTATGCAACATTCCACCTAGCGAAGTGAGCTTTGGAAGTATGCACATACAGGATGAGGCCATAGCAGAGGGTAGGAAGAAACACACCGCTGGCCAGAGTACGTCGAGCAGCAAGTGTTAGGTTGTTTTTCACTCTGTAGGCAAGACCCAGCTTGCAATTGACAGCCCTACATGCATTCTGTATATGATGACCAAGGTCAAGCTGGGGGTCAAGTGTCACCCCCAGGTATTTAAAGGTATCAGTAACCAGGAGAGGAGAGCCATCAATTCCCTTGATGGACAGGGGGGTAGTAGAGGACTTTCACTTGGCCTGGGACCCAAAGAGAATGGCCTTGGTTTGTTTTAGATTGAGGACAAACTTGTTTGCCATAATCCAGGACTGGACACTCTTGAAATCAGCATTCAGTTGTTGATTAATGACTTCGATATCACGGGAACGGGTAAGGATGATCAGGTAATCCGCATATAAGATAGAGCTGCAGTGGAAGGAGATGGAAGGAAGGTTATTAATGAAGATGGAAAAGAGGAGAGGCCCGAGGACTGACCCCTGAGGAACACCAGTGGTCACAGGGGTGGTGTCAGAGAGGACCTTGTCAAATTTAGTTAATTGACATCTCCCCTAGAGGTAGCTGCCACCTACCACACATCGTGTTACTCTTGTAGTTGCACAAATACCCATGGAGGGACCTGAGCCCCAGTTCCTCACAGCAAGATGTCTGGCATAAAATAAATTATATTATTATGAAATATAGTAGTAGCCACTCACTGCAACAATGCCAGTGAGAAGTCTCCCTAACTAACAGTCAAGCCTGACTAGTAAATAAATTCTGGAAAAAAAATGTAAAATTTCTTCTTAGGTATGAAGCCTGAAACTTACAATAATGTATTTTTTGACTGCACACACTAAACACACACACACACGCACGCATGCACACATGCATGCACCACGCATGCATGCATATGCATACACATGCAGGCGCGTGCACGTGCACACACACACACACACACAACACAAAATTGCAGATAGCTCTCCAGACACAGTGGGAGTCATCCAACCAGGGCTACCCTTCCAGCTAACAAATATGGTAGTCTATTTGCAGTTGCATAAACAACCAAGAATAGGCCCAAGCCCGGGATCCTTACCTGAAGATGTCTGACACAAAAGTTAAATTATATTATTGTGAAATATAATAGTAGACAGTGACATGAAATTCAAATTATATTATTGTGAAATATAATAGTAGTCACTCAGTATGACAGTGCCAGAAAGCAGTGATTAGTTTCCTCACTAATAGTCAAGCCTGACTAATAAATTCTGAAGAAAAAAAATATTCTGTTTTAAAGTTCTTCTTAAGCATGAAGCTTCAGGCTTACAAAAATGCCTTTCCTGATTGCACACACTGTGCACACATACAGAACAGAATGGCAGCTAGCTGCCCAGAAGCAGTGGGCATCAGCTGACTAGTCCTACCCTACCAGCTAACAAATGTGTCGGTACACTCACAGTTGCACAAATGGTCATCCTCAAAGGAAGATGTCTGATATGAAACTGAAATTATTGTAGGCACAATGGATATTGCTTGTGTGAATTCAGCTTGTTAACAAATATATCTGCAATAACCAAGAACTGAGTGGAAAGATGGGGAAACCAGTGAGACATTGTAAAATGAAAATTTGAGCATGTTTGAGTTGTACAGAGCAGAGGCAGTAGCGCTTGCTGCCCCCTCTCTGAAGTCAGAGCAAAATGTGATAAGCATCAAGACAGTGCTCCATATCAGTTACTGTTTAGAAAGTAAGGCAGATGTGGAAAGAAAAAAAAAGTTTAAACAGATTTTTAAAGTATGAACACCAGTTATCACCAGCATTGTGCTTCCTTTTAAGTTTAAGTAAAACTGCAATGTGGCTAGTAGAGGGGTATCCAAGAAAATAGTTACCATCCCACTGCATGGCATTGCCTGCATCTGTCAGAAAGAGGGGGTCCTGGAGAGGTCATAGAAAGGCTACCTTTAAGGCTAAGCTCCCACCCAAGGTCTCCACACCAGCCCAAGATGATGGGAATATGGATGAGACTAGTGCACCTACCTTCCATTTTAAGACCACTTCTCCCACAGAGGTCCATCATATCCTCATTGCACTCCCTAACTCTGTTGGTGCTGGAAGCAATGATCTTTGCGCTAAGTTCCTTAAGTTGACTGCAGACCTCATTGCCATGCCACTAGCCACCTTATTTAATCTCACCCTTACCTCCATGTCTTTCCCTTCAATATGGCAATAGGCTAGAGATGTCCTTATATTCAAGTCAGGTGACTGAAAGCTCCTACAAAATTACTGGTCACTGTCCATCCTCTCCCACTTAAGTAAAATTCTGGAAACAATTTCCTTCCAGAAAATCTCTGACCATGTCTCAAAGTACAATCTGCTCTCCCCCCAGCCAGCATAGCTTTAGAATGGACCACAGCACCACCACTGTATTGGCCTGTTTCACTGATCATGTCTTGAGGAACTTGGATGAAACATAGAAACATAAAAACTGACAGCAGATAAGGGCTGCTGGGCCCATCTAATTTGCCCTTTTTTTGTGTGTTGCTTTTGCTGAAGGCAAACTTACTGGTGCCATCTTCAGGGATCTATCTAATGCCTTTGGCTTAGTTGATCAGGATATCATCCTTAATAAACTTCATTCCTATGGTTTCCCAACAGCAACCATGACATGGTTTAGAAACTATGTCACCGAGAGATCTCATGTGGTCTGTACTGGGGAGCAATTCCACACCTTGGTGTTGTATACTGGAGTTCCTCAAGGGTTCATACTAGTGTATATCCTGTTCTCCATCTTTGTTAACCACTTCCTCAGGGATGGTATTGACTGCCATAGGTTAATGTACTGTATATGGATGATTTTGTTCTTTATGGGAATGATAAGAGCTCATTGAAGATATCTCACTCCCTCTACAGCTAGTTTGGGGCTGTCCAAAAATTGTTCTACCTCAAACAGGCTATTCATTAATGCCAAAAAATGAAGGCAATGCTTTTTGGGTCTAAACCAAGGCTTGCTAAATGCATTTTAGGCAAAACACCTTGAGCATTTGGGCTCCACATGGATCCTCCCTTTAACAAATAGCTACTTTCAAATACCTGGAGGACACCCTTGATCCCTCCTTAACCTTTACAGATCACATGGGGCAACTTGTCAACCGTATAAACCAGAAACTAGGTGTCTGCATCCACCTAAAGCATCTCATGACCCCTGAGGTGTGATTGGCCATGCTCAAGGCACACTTCTACCCCTCATAGATCACTGCTGTCCTATTTTCACCCAAACCTCAAATCATAACTTCACTTGACTGAATGCCATCTTTAACAGCATCTGTAAGTTTGTCACACTGGCCCCATACAACACCTCCCACTGCTCCCTTTACTTGATGCTTGTTTGGATGTCTCTCCCAGCCCACTGTTGCTACCTTATGTATACTCTCATTGTAAAGTCCCTTTGTGACAGGGTTAAATCCCCACTAACAAGATTCCTTACTATTAGGAATGGAATACGGGAACTGAGGTTCTACCCTCAATGTCTCCTTAATCATCCCCTGGCTGCAACTGAGATGGGCCAGAGAACCTTCTCCATTGCTGCCCCCAGCCTCTGGAATGGCTTACTGGCCACATCTCACTCACAACGCATTTCCCACCTCTTCAAATTACATTTTAAAAATGCCCACTTAACTGCCATGGTTTGTAAGTGCCCTTCCTGAAAAGAGATGGGGGAATCAGTCCATGCCTGGCTCTATCTGCTTCACTTGTCTTTAAACAAGTTATCCAGTTTAATATTTTCATTATTTATTTTTTATTTGAGCTAAACTATTGCTTATTAGCTGAATGTTGGCTTACCCATTTATTTTCTTTCCATTTCTACCTCACTGGGTTGCTCAACCACATGCCTTCACTGTTTGGCTACTTTGGTTTCTATCTGTATGAACTGTTATTTCCTATGCTTGACTGTACAGCATGTACCACCTCTACTTGTATGTTGATTCTATTGTACTATATATGTCATCTAGATGACCCAGGTTGTTCCTGAAAACAGTCACCTGGACCAGTGTATCTACCCAGTTCTAAAATAAATAAAAATAAATAAATAAGATGGGAGGGCAGCATATAGTAGATCTGCCTGGATGGCCAGCAACTGCCTGCTGCTTCTAGGCCCACAGAGGGAGATATGTTTTTAATATCATGTACTGGAGATAATGTTGAGAATGTCATGGACTGTGTCAAAGCACTCTGTGAATCTAAGGGGCCACTTACCCAGTACTCTTTAAAGCCAGAAAAGGGGAAGATCTAGAAGTGAAGCAGCATGGCTCTGGGCACACAGCCAGCAGTTCAAGCCCAGTTATACCCTGGAAGAGTCAGCCATGTGAAGTACAGTCAGTCTGTACAGGCACTCAGTGCGACATGGACCCTGACACACTGGGGATTGACTGGGATGTCATAGCTTTGCTGCCTTCACCAAGCTCCTGGTTCAAGGGCATGGAACCATTTGGCACAGTGGATAGTACCATACAAACAGACCTCTTGGACTTCGTTTCAGTCAGAGACACAGATAGCAAACAACTATGTTGAACCTCTGATGCACCTTCCCCTTTGATGTTATGGGGGTGTATGTGGAAGAAATGGATAAGGTAGAGGCATCTGTCTATGTCATGACTAGTTCCTTGCAGGATGATGGATCAGTAATAGCATTTTCTGTGATCACAGAGGAAGAATACTATGAATCTGAGTTACAGGAAGAGGAAGATTCCTTTAAATTCTACCTCTGTCTTTCCCCAAATTGCCACTGGACCTGCCCAGCCTGTGGAGTCTAACAGTTGGGAGGAAGAGGTTTCCCAGCAGACAGTAAACTGAGATCAAGGTGCATGAGAAGAACAGATCTGGTCACCTCCAGGGAGAGCACAGAACAGGTGCCTTCTTAAATCCAACAAGGAGGAGAGGATCATCTGAAGAAGGTCTGAAGCTGAGTTTAGCAAAAAGTATCCTACTTAGCAAGGAAGATATGGTGCTAGATTGAAAACCAGACAGAACAGTAGTTGTTGGAACACACCGGGGAAAGCTAGCCCTTACCAAAACCAAACAAATGTGCAGAAACCTTGTGGAGACATGGAGGCTAGGAAGAATCTTGTGGATGGATGTGATGATCTGCACGAACGCTGAAGTTCACCAATTCATCCACACTCTGGCAATGAGGTGTCATGATTGAGCTACTGTTTATCATTCCAACCCTGACTGGTACTCATAAGCAAATTCCAATGCTTCCCACAAAGGCTCCCCAAAAGGAGCTTTGTGTACAAAGTTGCACATTGGTACAGCAACTGAAAAGACTTTAAGCCTTGGTCATTGGGCCACACTTTTTGCAGGGCATCGTCCAAAGAGGAGGATAACTTGTCACTGCTTTATCCCCTGACACAAGAAAGATGTTCCTAACCTGGGTCCT
This sequence comes from Neoceratodus forsteri, assembly GCA_016271365.2. Taxonomy (NCBI): domain Eukaryota; kingdom Metazoa; phylum Chordata; order Ceratodontiformes; family Ceratodontidae; genus Neoceratodus; species Neoceratodus forsteri. Next base: position 249,713,563 of record CM028130.1, on the reverse strand, counting down.
GTGCCAGCTTTAGTTCTGAAGGTCATGAAGAACATTGAGTCCATAAGGTCTGCAGACAGCATTTCCGTCTGATGGAGGAGGCAGTAGCTAACAACAGTCATAAGATCCAATAGTCAAACTGCACATCAGAACTGCTATGGCCAGGTTTTTGTTGATTTACTGACTCTTTTACTCCAGTTTTATACACAACATTACACAGACCAGGTGGTATTGTGGACAGTGTTCCACCCTGGTCCAACTGTACACCTGATACAACCACAAATTGGCTAGATGCATGAAAGAACTGTAGCACTCAACAGAATCGGAAGACAGAAGAGTATAAAAAGTGAGTACACAAAAAATTTAGAATCAGAGGCTCACATCCTGCTAGAAAAAGGTGTTTTTATTAATTCAGAGAAAGACAAGCACGGGAACCTCGGTGCTTCAAACCTCGCACTCCCTTTACAGTACAGACAATGCTTGCTCCATGTCATTGTATACAGTGACCGGCCAAGGTGGTTAGAGGAGGACTGCACTGGCTGCTGTATGGGATCCTGCAATGCCAGTAACTATGGCAACTATGGTAAGGGGGTGGCAGGGTGGTGTACCCAGTATGGGTGGTGTGGGGGGGGGAGCTGTATTCCAGGGACTTCCTGTACAAAACTGTGGCAAAATGATTGGAGAGTGTGGGGTACCACTAGACACCAGTGAATGTTTTAGTTTACCGGGGCCAGGGATGGTAGGTGGATGGGAGTACTACTGAACATCACAGACTGATTTTTTTTTTCATGGGGCCAGGGATTGGAGAGTGAGGGGTACCACTGGACTCCAGGGAATAGTTCAGTTTGCTGAGTGTGGGGATTGGAGGGTGGGGGGGACCACCTGGCACTAGGGAATTATTTATTTTTAACAGGGCTGGGGATCAGAGGACAGAGGAACTACTGGACACCAGGGAATAGGTACTCCTGTAAAGGGATTGTCAATCAGAGTGGATGGGGCTGGTCACAAGAGAGGTGCAAAGCTGCTGCCACTTCCCAAGCAAATAAGCTCATAATGGGCATGCACATGGCTCCTTAGCACCTTG